>CM046667.1:91200228-92627053 GCA_025594165.1 Tamias sibiricus | reverse complement strand
GTCTCTTTAGGTGGTCAAAAAACTAATAAAATGTTGATGTATATAAAATGTCTAATATCCATTGTTTCTAGGACTTTTCTTCAAAAAGGAAAAAATGGCTAATACTATTCAATATGCTTGTCTGATATTTTGGTACAATAAGTAAAGTAAATTTGACATGGGATTACTCATATATGTGTTTGTTAGAGATCTGATTAATTTATAAGGCTAAAATGCTAACTGTTAAATATAATACCATCAAGTACTCTTAACTCCTTGAATTCCATTGGGTAACATTATTGATGTTTTCATAAATTGGCAAATATAAAAAAAAAGGGTTTAAAGTTGCTTTGTCATCACTGGAAAAGGTTACTAAAAATTCAAAGTCCCAACAGGTATAATTCTATATACTTGAACACTGTGTTTTCATGAAATTTTAAATAGATGTAATTCTATATACAAAGGTTTATAGAAGATTTCTAACCAGTGACTTTGAAAATTGTGCTCTTTATATGTAATATGAAAGGAATTGCACTCTGCAAGCATGTATAACAAATTAAATAAAATAAAAAAAGAGAAAAAATAAGATTTCTATATACAAAGGCCCAAAAGTTTCAACTGTTCCAATTAAGAGTACTATAAATAACATAAAGTATTTCTTTTTATTAAAATGGATTAATTTATTCAGAAATTTACAAGGATTGTTTCAGAATGTAAACAGAAAAGGGGGTTAACAGGCAGGAAAGAGAAATTAGAAGGTTCTAGGTATGGAAACCATATTTAATAGAAGGAAAAGAAAATGTTTCTGGATAAGAAAGTCTTTATGTGATGAAGTAAATAAGAGGGTTTAAGTAAGTGATAAAGAAGGTCTGTGTAAGTTGGTTATATATTTAAGTTTTTTCCCCCCCCTAAGGTCAAATTTTAATGAACTGATATAAACCAAAGTTCCTAGGAAGATTAGAGGAACACTAGAATGGTCAAAGGGGAGGGAGGGGAAGGAAGGGAACAAGGGGGAGGGAGGGGAAAAAAGAAAAGGTGGATGAATAAGATGGATATCATTATCCTAAATGCATGACTGAAGACTTGAATGGTACGAATATACATTGTATACAGTGTTATGTAAAAAGATGCTTATATGTTTATTATGAATTATATTGCATACTACTATTATTTAAAAAAAGAAAAAAAGGGCAAAAATTTTTTAAAACATTAATTTACCCATAACATTGTATTTATTAAGTTTTGTTTTTGATAAGTAATCTTGAAGGTATTAAGGATTATACAACTGTGGTTAAACAACAACTGTTATTTTGGAATATTATAATATGTTATTACTTTAAGGCCAGACTTCATTTCATTTAACATTATGTTCAAAAGATTAATTGATTAATATAAAAGTATCAATGTAATTGTGGTGCTATTACTCTTCTTTGTATATAAAATGTGTTCATATCTTCCAGGTATACAAGTCTTAAGGTAGAAGCTTCAAAAGAGCATTATATCAAGCTGGTGTTCTCCAAATAAAAGTTGTATGGTAATTTTAGACTTATAAGGATAACATATTGGAGATTTATTTATATCACTTAATGTTCTACAACTGGACCTGTTATCAATAAGATATATAAAGTTTTATGTCACTTTTTACACAGGTGTACAATTTAAATGTATTTTTAAGTTAATGAGAGCCTAATCTACATAAAGGTTAATATTGTAAAACACAAAAGCATTTTGCTACTTTTCCACAAAAGGTTAAAATCTCTCAGACTTTCTTTAATTCATATTTTAGATATAATATCATATTGTATTAGCTAACATTCATATGGAATCAAAATATAAAAGGACAATATACGTAAACTTTGTAAAATGATATTTAAGAAAGAGTCAAAGATCAGCTTCAGAGGTACAACACTTCACCTAAGATTTATGAGGAGCCCTGCCTTACCTGAGATAAGGCTCTGCCTCCCACCTTACTACATGTCAGAATGACGCCAAAGTAGGCCAGACTTCAGTTTGTTTAATGTTATGTTCGAAAGATTAATTTTTGTTGTTATGATTACTAGGATCTTGGGCTGGGGTTGTAGCTCAGTGGTAGAGCACTCACCTAGCACGTGTGTGGCCCTGGTTCGATCCTCAGCACCACTAAAAATAAAGGCACTGTGTACAACTAAAACAAATAAATAAATATTTAAAAAAAAAGATTACTAGGATCTCAAACAGGGGATATAATACATAACTCAGCCAAAATTCAAGATAGTTATTACACAAATGAAATGTTTTTACTCTTGTTAATTTTATTTTGCACTTTCCTTATAAACTGTATAACTGTTGTCTGTTAATGTTTTACAGAAGTATTGCTTTAAGAACACACAACCTGGGTTAATTTAAGATAATAAGCCATCACCTACAGGACAGATAAAATAATGCAGACCCAAATTAATAAAAGGGGTAGGGCTGGGGTGGTGGCTCAGCAGCAGAGCACTCGCCTAGCACGTGCGCAGCCCAGGTTCGATCCCCAGCACCATGTAAAAAAATAAAGGCATTGTGTACAACTAAAGCAAATAAATAAATGTTTTTAAAAAATAAAATAAAAGGGGTAAATGACTGTAAGGTTATAGACATTAAGTTAAAGCCCAGTACACTTAATTTAAGACTGGTGAGACTGATTTGCTAATGTTTAAGATAAAAACTTAAAAGTTTAAGTAGAATTAAAGGGGCCAAGAAAACCAATATTTGGCTCTTGCCCCTTCGAGTCAGTCTGAATCCAGGGAACAGGGAACTTCTCTAAAGAGCTTTGCAACTCTGGGCCACATAATCTCCCAATCAGGGAGATTAATGAGACCCCTGGAAAACAGAAAGCCAATCAGAGCTCTTGCTATGAAGAGGAGGGTCACTGGAGAAGGGATATATCCCTGATGCTTCCAAGGGGAGCCACATGGTCAGCAAGACCTGGACCCATCCTAGTGCAAATGACACTAGCAGAGAGCTAAGAAGCTGCTCTCAAGTTCCCCAAGAGTGACTCCCATGGGAACTCAGCTGACTCTTAACAACAGATAGGCACAAAGTCAATATTGACCAGCTTGATCTTAAACACCTAGCAGAAACAGTTAAACCAAAACACAGCCATTCCTGGGCATTAAAAAAAAGGAAATAATAGTTAAATGTAACTTAATATATACACTTGTGTTAGCCCCCAGAATATGTAAGACTGGAGGCTACAAAAGAGAGATTCTTAAGCAAGAATGCCTGATAAGGATCAAGAGAAACTGTCAAAGCCAGAAGTTTTTAGTTAGTTTAAGGCCTACAGACATTAAAAGTTAAAAGTTGTGTTTGCATTTCTGATAACTCTGGCTATGTTAAAGATTTATATTCCCAAATAAAGGCCTTATCCTCTCCAACCTTGTTATGGGGACAACTTCTCAGCCCTCTCAACTCCTGGCAAGAGATTATTAGCTTCTCTCATTTAATAGTAGGTCTTCTAAGCCTAAACAGATCAACGGTAAATCTCTACTCATATGAGCCATCAACACAAAAAGGTTATTCAATTTATTCCCCTACTAGCCACCCTGGGGTTACAGCAGGCCTAGCCCCAGGAATGGCAGCAATAACCACATCCATTACCTATTTTCATCAGCTCTCCAATCAGCTGATAGGGGATATCCAACAGGTAGCTGAGTCTATACTAACCCTCCAGAATCAACTGGACTCCTTATCCTCTGTGGTCCTATAAAACCACCATGGACCGGACCTATTAACTGCAGAGAAAGGTGGACTTAGTCTATACCTACAGAAGGAATCCTGTTTTTATGCCAATCAATCTGGTATAGTCAAAGACAAGATAAAACAACTCCATCAGGATCTTGAACTTCAGAAACAACAGCTCTCCTCTGTTGGAGCTAAGTAACCACCTTCTTTAGTGGGCGCTTGCTTTCCTGACCCCTCTCCTTGTCATAGGTCTTCGACTAATGCTTGCCCCCTGTGTCATTAGATTTATTCAAAACCAGATTCAAAAATTCTCTAACTAAACTGTGAACCAGCTTCTGTTACGGGACTACCAACCCCTCACCAAAATTGAGCCATCTGCAGTCAGCATCACTGCTACCTCCCGACCCTCACCTTACCTCAATGACATCCCGCATCCCTAACAAGAGTCCAACCAGGCCCCTTCCCAGCAGGAAGCAGCTACAGAAGATTGATCTATAACCCTGTTCCTTAAGGGGCCCAGTAACAAAAAATGGTGGAATATAGGGTATTGATTTAACATTCAATCAGCAATCTTAAATGTTAACAGCCATCTTATAAGTTCCGCTTTCCTGTATTTCCTCTTACCCGAACTTCCCCCACCCCCATTAGTGACCTACCTCATGGTACCATAACCCTAAGCCAATCCCATGAGGACAGGACCCCTTGACTCTGGAAAACTCAATGGTGCCATCCACCTAAGCCAATCCCATGCTATTCCCCACCCACCTAGCTCAGACACAAGCACTCTGAGCCTATCCCACAGTGCCACAACTACAACTCCAAACCCCCTTCCCCACAAAAACTCAGCACCTGAACATCTCAGGGCCTCTCTCTCCTCTCTCCACTCTATAGACAGATGGCCTTTATTTGCCAAGGTTGACAAATAAACACTCAAGTGGATCTCTGCCTGGTCTCCATCTTTCATTTCTCACTGCTTGTCTCTTACTTTTTCACGTTCCTTTTAACATCCACATACAGGAAGCTTAGAGGACCCCAAATAGACCCAGTCAAATGAGAAGCTCGACAAGACATATCATAATTAAAATGCCTAACAGAAAGCAAGGAAAAGGACCAATGCTGCGGCCACCATCACTGAGCTGCCTGCCACTGTTGCCTCATCCCCTAATTGCAGCCATCTTTTGTTGGGACTCATGTCTGCCAAGGGGACGGGCTCTGGCTGCTTACCACGCCCTAGTAGGACCGGGGCTAAGCCAAGGGGTGTGGCTATGACGTAGCTTGAGAGACTGAACTGCCCTGCTGGCTGATTGGCTAGTTCTAGGCCTATTTAAGGTCAACACCTTGCCAATAAAGTTTGAGTTTTTTGGATTCTCGCTTGCTATACAAAACTCCCTGGGTGTGGCGTGGTTTTTCTGTCTATCAAGCAGAGGAAGACACTCAGCTATTTTTGTCCTTAAGCCCATCCTCGCCGGGTAAGTTGTTTTCTTTCTGTGGGCAGAAGGAAAATCCCCTTTTGGGCCCGAAAGGGGGATAGCTTAGAACTCGGCCCCATTCATAACTCAGCAGCCCCGGCAATCTTTGTCTTGGGACACCCCAGCCGCCACCATAGCCACCTCGATATGGTAGCCTCCACCTTGGGACACCAGACAGGGCCTTGAAATAGCTGCCCGTCACACTGCTGCATCCACATGGTCCACACTCGCCGCCCACATGTCCGCCCTTTTTCTGAAAGCAATCACCTCCATCTTGGGACACCTCCACTGCCATCTTGAGTTACCATGGCTACTGCGATCTCAAGGTGTGGCAGCATCAATCTTGGAACACCCCCACCACCATCTTGGGTTATCTTGGCTACCACCATCACCACCTGAAGTTGTAGCAGCCTCCATCTTGGTACACCAGCCAGGGCGTGGAAGCCCAACATCAAAGTACCTATAGGTTTGCAGCCACTGCTGCCACCACCATCTAGGGGTGTGGCTACTTCAATCTAGGGACACCAGCCAGAGCCTGGAAGAACATCATCAAGGTGCCTGCAGGTTTGGTAACACTGGAGGTCTCCCTGGTAGTTGTGCTAATAGCCACTATCTTGCTGCAGAGGCAGGAGAGAACCTTGCATGGGGTTGGTAGACTGGAAAAGAGTATGACAGCATCTAGTTTTCGGCTTACTTAGTCAACCAGCCCAACACCCACCAGGATTCCACAGCCATCTCAAGCCAGCACTTACTGGAACATAATGCCAGCCCAGTACCTCACTCTCTCCACAGTCTAGCATCCACTGATCCCCTGCCCCCACCAGTGTGTCAATCCACAGGGTCCCCAGCTCTCCCAATCCCGTCTCCCAACCCCTCCCTAGCCACCAAACCGGCCCAGTGCTTGCAGCTTTGTGACTGGTCTGCTGCTCTCAATGCCTGGTCCTGATCTGCCTGATAAAGAACAGCTCTCCACAACAGACACACAAATCCCAGTACTCACATGAGGACTTCTGGAGAGAAAGGTGCCTAACTGGGAAGTTGAAAGGACAGGGGTGGGAGAGATGCAGTTTAAATGCTAAATTAGACACCAGGAATTGTGGGGTCTGCAAGCAAAAATAAGGAATTAAGATCAGGTTCCCATATTACACGAGTGGACTCCAAAGGAGATTCCTGGGGTGCAGTCTTCCAATGGAGACCAATAATTGCTATACCCTGCCTTTAAGAGTTCTGCCTCCAAGACTAATCCACCCACCCAGTAACCCTCACATTCCTGAGGATGGAGATACAAGCAAATTCCAGACAACCCCTATCAGATGAGAAGGGAAGCAGAGAAGATATTGAACTTCAACAGAAACAATTGTTCAATTTTCCAAAGATACTTTTTTTTTCTTTTCTCTTCCTGCTTTCACATCCACACCATTTTTGAAACCAAGTACTTTTCATGCATCAGGCTATTGAGGACGAAGATGTCTGAATGGTATATTACAATTTTGTTGTATATTCTTATTTTTACTTTTTTTCTATTTCTTTTTCTTTTTTTCTTATCTCTTTTTTATTTATTTTTTTTACTCTCTCTCTATATTTTTCTGTCACTTACCTGTTCCCCAGATTCTCTTTCTCTCTTTTCCATTACAAACAGCAAGCTTCTAATGATTCCTCTTTCACTCTTCCTATGATCTAATACTTCTATTTTCTCCTCCCACCTCGTAAACATCATATCCTACAATACCCCTATTCTCTTTGTCTACCATTAGAAATTGTAGATCTTTTTGCAAACCTATTGTTCAGATTGTAGACAATAATTGAACACATCATTTATGTTTATTGCAAAAAAACCTGTAAATGTCTGAATAGAAACTATTTGGTTTAAGGCTGCATATTATTTGCATTGGACGCTGTTAATATTGATCTCCCCCTGAAATGCGAAGTTTTGGAAACCTGCAGGGGCACAATAAGTCTATAGGGTGGAAACTGTAATACCTCAGTACTGTTAGAGGGGAAAATACAAAAACAACATGAAAAAGCAAGGAAAGAAAGTGCCCCAAAAACCCCAAGATGGTACAACAATAGAATATACTGATAACACAGTAGAAGAAATGTCAGAGAAGGACTTCAGAATGTACATAGTAAAACTGATTTGTGAAATAAAGGATGATGTAAGAGAAACAAAATCAGATAGCAAAAGATCATTTCAATGATGATATACAATCAATCAACAAATATATGAAAAAATTTTCAATATCTCTAGCAATTAGAGAAATGCAAATCAAAACGACTCTAAGATTTCACCTCACTCCAGTCAGAGGGCAGCCATTAAAAATAAAAACAACATAAGGACTGGGATTGTGGCTCAGTGGTAGAGCGTTCGCCTAGCACGTGCATGGCCCGGGTTCGATCTCCAACACCACGTAAAAAATAAATGCATTTAGCCGGGCGTGGTGGTGCATGCCTATAATCCCAGCACTTTGGGAGGCTGAGGCAGGAGGATCGCAAGTTCAAAGCCAACCTCAGGAATGGCGAGGCACTTAGTAACTCAGTGAGACCCTGTCTCTAATAAAATACAAAAAAGGGCTGGGGACGTGGCCCAGTGGTCAAGTGCCCCTGAATTCAATCCCCAGTACCAATAAATAAATAAATAAATAAATAAATAAATAAATAAATAAATAAATGCATTTGTGTACAACTAAAGCAAATAAATAAATATTTTTTAAAAGCCCTTTAAAAAGCCCTTTAAAAAAAAGAATCAAAACAACAATAAGTGTTGGCAAGAATGTGGGGGAAAGGGCACGCTTATTCATTGTTGGTGGGACTGCAAACTTGTGCAACCAATATGGAAAGCAGCATGCAGGTTCCTTGGAAAACTTGGAATGGAACCACCATTTGACCCAGCTATCCCACTCCTTGGTTTACACCCAAAGGACTTAAAAACAGCATACTACAGTGACACAGCCACATCAATGTTTATAGCAGCAAAATTCACAATAGCTAAACTGTGGAACCAACCTAGATGCCCTTCAGTAGATAAATGGATAAAGAAAATGTGGTATATATACACAATGGAACATTACTCAGCATTAAAACAGAATACAATCATGGCATTTGCAGGTAAATGAATAGAGCTGGAGAATATTATGCTAAATGAAGTAAGCCAATCCCAAAAAAAGAAAGGCCGAATGTTTTCTCTGATACATGGATACTGATCCATATGGAGATGAGGGGAGCATGGAAGGAATGGAGGAACTTTAGATAGGGCAAAGGGGAGGGAGGGGGAGGGAGTGGGCATGCAGGTAGGAAAGATGGTGGAATGAGGTGGACATCATCACCCTAAGTACATGTATGAAGACATGGGTGGTGTGACTCTACTTTGTGAACAATCAGACATGAAAATCTGTGCCCTATATGTGTACTATGAATTGAAATGCATTCCTCTGTCATGTATAAAAATTAGAATAAGTAAATAAATTGTTTTTAAAAAGAAAAGAAAAAAATCACTTCGATAAAGAAATAAGCCAGGCGCGGTGGCACACGCCTGTAATCCCAGCACTTTGGGAGGCTGAGGCAGGAGGATCGCGAGTTCAAAGCCAGCCTCAGCAATGGCGAGGCACTTAGTAACTCAGTGAGACCCTGTCTCTAAATAAAATACAAAAAAGGTCTGGGGATGTGACCCAGTCGTCGAGTGCCCCTGAGTTCAATCCCCAGTACCAAAAAAAAAAAAACCTAAAAAACAAAAAACAAAAAATAAAGAAATAAAAAACCAGCTGGGCATGGTGGCTTGCACCTGTAATTCCAGGAGGTCAGGAGGTTGAGGCAGGAGGATCACGAGATCAAAGCCAGCCTCAGCAAAAGTGAGGCACTAAGAAATTCAGTGAGATCCTCTCTCTAAATAAAAATACAAAATAGGGCTGGTGATGTGGCTCAGTGGTTAAGTACCCCTGAGTGAAATCCCCAGTATCCAAATAAATAAATAGATAAAAAACCAAACAGAAATTCTGGGGGCGGGGACATAAATCCTTGAAATGAAAGAAACTATAAACCAAATTAAAAATTCAATAGAAAGCATTAACAGATGACTAGATCGCTTGGATGATAGAATCTCAGGCAATGAAGACAAAATGTATAATCTTGAAAATAAAGTTGACCATACAGTAAAGATGGTAAGAAACTATGAAAAGAACTTCCCAGAATTATGGGATAACATGAAAAGACCAAATTGAAGATTCATCAGACTAGAGGAAGGCATGGAAATTTAAACCAAAGAAATGCACAATCTTTCCAATGAAATTATATCAGAAATCTTTTTTTTTTTTTTTTTTTTTTTTTTGTGGTACCAGAGATTGAACTCAGGGGCACTCGACCACTGGGCCACTTCCCCAGCCCTTTTTTGTATTTTATTTAGAGACAGGGTCTCACTGAGTTGCTAAGTGCCTCGCCATTGCTGAGGCTGGCTTTGAACTCGCGATCCTCCTGCCTCAGCCTCCCAAGTGCTGGGATTACAGGTGTGCGCCACCACGCCCGGCTATATCAGAAATCTTAACAACCCTAAAGAAGAAAGGGAAACTCAAATACAAGTGGCTTACAGGACCCCAAATGTACAAAATTACAACAGACCCACACTAAGTCACATTATAATGAAAATGCCTAGCATACAGAAAAATGATAAAATTTTAAAGCCCTCACAAGAAAAATACCAGATTCCATATAGGGGGAAATCAATTCAGATATCAGCAGATTTCTCATCCCAGACCCTCAAAGCTAGGAGGTCCTGAACAATGTATACCAAGCTCTAAAAGAAAATGGATGCCCGAGAATCTTAAATCCTACAAAATTAAGCTTCACATGTGATAATAAAAACCTTCCATGGTTGAGCATGGTGGCACACATCTGCAATCTTGGCAGCTCAGGAGGCTGAGGCAAGAGGGTAACAAGTTCAAAGCCAGCCTCAGCAAAACCGAGATGCTAAGCAACTGAGTGAGACCCTGTCCCTCAATAAAATACAAAATATGGCTCAGGATGCGGCTCAGTGGCCAAGTGCCCCTGAGTTCAATCCCCAGTATCAAAAACAAAACAAAACAAAACAAAAAACCACTGGGCTGGGGTTGTGGTTCAGCGGTAGAACGTTCGCCTAGCACGTGCGCGGCCTGGGTTCGATCTACAGCACCACGTAAACATACATGCATTGCATTGTGTACAACTAAAGCAAATAAATAAATATTAAAAAAAAAACACCTTCCATGATGAACAAAAGTTAAAAGAATTTAAAACTAGAAAGCCTGCACTACAGAACATTCTTGGCAAACTACTCCATGAGGAGGAAATGAAGAACAACAATGAAAATCAGGAAACAGCAGTAGTACACTAAAGGAAAAACCAATCAAAGAGAAATCAAGTCAAGTTCAATACCAAAAATAAATAAAAATGACTGGGAATACAAATCATGCCTCAATAATAACCTTGAATGTTAATGGCCTAAACTCACCAATAAAAAGACATAACCTGGGCTGGGTTGTAGCTCAGTGGTAGAGCACTTACCTAGCATGTGTGAGGCACTGGGTTCGATTCTCAGCACCGCCTATAAACAATAAAGGTCCATTGACAACTAAAAAAATATTTTAAAAAAAGACATAGACTGGCAGATTGGACTTAAAAGACCCAAAAATATGCTGCCTTCAAGAAACTCATCTCATAGGAAAAGAGATCCACAGACTGAAGGTGAAAGGTTGAGAAAAAAACCTAACACTCATGTGGATTGCAGAAAAAAAGCAGGGGTTTCTAGCTTCATATCAAATAAAGTATATTGTAAGACAAAGTTAATCAAAAGGGATAAAGAAGGATATTTCATACTGCTTAAGGGAAACATACATCAAAAAGACATAACAGTTTTAAATACATATGCCCCCCAAAATGGAGCATCTATGTTCATCAAACAAACTCTTTCCAAGTTCAAGAGTCAAATAGACTACAACACCATAATTCTAGGTGACTTTTTTTTACACATTTATCAACTTTTTAAAAATTTATTTATTGTTTTAGTTGTACACATGCCTTTATTCTTTACATGGTGCTGAGGATTGAACCCGAGCAGCGCACGTGCTAGGTGAGCGCTCTTCCACTGAGCCACAATCCCAGCCCCTCTGGGTGACTTTAACACATCTCTTTCACCACTGGATAGATCTTCCCCAAAAAAAGCTAAACAAAGAAAACTATAGAACTCAATAATACAATCAATAACTTAGACTTAACAGAAATAATTAGAATATTTTATCCATAAACAAGTGAATACACTTTCCTCTCAGCAGCACATGGATCCTTCTCTAAAATAGACCATATATTATGCCACAAAGCAAAAAAAAAAAAAAAAAAAATAGAGATACTACCCTGCATTCTATCAGATCATAATGGAATGAAATTAGCAATCAATGATAAAATAAAAAAAAGATGTTACTCCAACACATGGAGACTAAATAATATGCTACTGAATGAACAATGGGTTGCAGAAGACATCAAAGAGGAGATTAAAAAAATTCTTAGATGTGAATGAGAACACTGATACAACTTATCAAAACTCTGGGACACTATGAAGGCAGTACTAAGAGGAAAGTTCATTGCATGGAGCTCATTCCTTAAAAGAAGAAAAAGTCAACAAATAAATGACCTAACATTATATCTCAAAGTCCTAGAAAAAGAAGAATAAACCAACACCAAAAGCAGTAGAAGACAGGAAATAATTACAATCAGAGATGAAATCAATGAAACTGAAACAAAAGAAACAATTGTTGGTTCTTTGAAAAAAAAATACATAAAATTGATAAACCCTTAGCCATGCTAACATAGAGAGAGAGAAAACTTGAATTACTAATATCTATGATGAAAAAGGAAATATCACAAGGGACACTACAGAAATACAAATGATAATTAGAAAGTATTTTGAAAATTTGTACTCCAATAAAATAGAAAATACTAAAGGCATCAGCAAATTTCTAGAGTCAGATGATTTGCACAAATTGAATCAGGATAACATACACAAGTTAAACAGCAATTTCAAGCAATGAAATAGAAAATGCCATCAGAAGCCTACCAACCAAGAAAAGCCCAGGACCAGATGGATATACAGCTGAGTTCTACAAGACTTTCAAAGAAGGACTAATACCAATACTCCTCAAATTATTTCATGATATAGAAAAAGAGGTAACACTTCCGAACTCATTCTATGAGGCCAATATCACCCTGATTCCAAAACCAGACAAAGACACATCAAAGAAAGAAAACTTAAGACCAATATTTCTTTTTTAAATATTTATTTATTTGCTTTAGTTGTACACAATGCAATGCATTTATGTTTACGTGGTGCTGAGGATCAAACCCAGGCCGCGCACGTGCTAGGTGAGCGCTCTACTGCTGAGCCACAACCCCAGCCCAAGACCAATATTTCTTTTTTTTTTTTTTTTTTTTTTTTTTTTTTTTGGTGGTACCGGGGATTGAACTCAGGGGCACTCGACCACTGGGCCACATCCCCACCCCTTTTTTGTATTTTATTTAGAGACAGGGTCTCACTGAGTTGCTAAGTGCCTCGCCATTGCTGAGGCTGGCTTTGAACTCACGATCCTCCTGCCTCAGCCTCCCAAAGTGCTGGGATTACAGGCGTGCGCCACCACGCCCGGCTACAAGACCAATATTTCTAATGAACACAGATGCAAAAATTCTCAATAAAATTCTGGCAAATCAAACACAAAAACATATCAAAAAGATAATGCACCACAATCAAGCAAGGTTCATCCCAGGAATGCAAAGTTGGTTCAACATATGCAAATCAAAAAATGTAATTCATCACATCAATGTACTTAAAGAATCATATGAGGGGCTGGGGCTCAGCAGTAGAGCGCTAAGTGATTCGATCCTCAGCACCATGTACAAATAAACGCATCGTGTACAACTAAAGCAAATAAAAAATATTTTAAAAAAAGAATCATATGATCATCTCAATAGATGCAGTAAAAGCATTTGACAAAATACAGCACCGCTTCATGTTCAAAACACTAGAAAAGCTAGGAACATATCTCATCATTGTAAAGCTGTCTATGCTAAGCCCAAGGCCAACATCATTCTAAATGGAGAAAAATTTAAAGCATTCCCTCTAAAAACTGGAACAAGACAGAGATACCCTCTTTCACCAATTCTATTCAACATAGTCCTGTAAACTCCAACCAGAGCAATTAGACAGATGAAAGAAATTAAAGGGATACAAATAGGAAAAGAAATCAAACTATCACTATTTGCCCACAACATGGTTCTATACTTAGAGGATCCAATAAATTCCACCAGAAAACTTCTAGAACTAATAAACGAATTCAGCAAAGTAGAAGAATGTAAAATCAATACCCATAAATCAAATGCATTTCTATACATCAGTGATGAATCCTCTGAAAGAGAAATTAGGAAAACTACCCCATTTGCAATAGCCTCAAAAAACACAAAATACTTGAGAATCAATCTAACAAAAGAATTGTGAAAGACCTCTACAATGAAAACTACAGAACACTAAATAAAGAAATTAAAGAAGAACTTAGAACATGAAAATATCTCCTATGTTCTCAGATAGGCAGAATTAATATTGTCAAAATGGCCAAACTACCAAGAGCTGTACACAGATTTAATGCAATTCCTATTAAAATCCCAATGACATCTTCATAGAAATAGAAAAAAATCAATCATGAAATTCATTTGGAGAAATAAGAGACCCAGAATAGCCAAAGCAATCCTTAGCAAGAAGAATGAAGCAGAAGGCATCACAATACCAGACTTACAAAAACAGCATGATACTGGCACCAAAATAGACTTGTATACCAATGATACAGAATAGAAGAGACAGAGACAAACCCATATAAATACAGTTACCTCATACTAGCCAAAGGTGCCAAAAATACTTTGGAGAAAAGATAGCCTCTTCAACAAATGGTGGTGGGAAAACTGGAAATCCATATGTAAATCTAACCCCTATCTCTAACCCTGCATAAAACTCAACTCAAAGTAGATCAAGGACCTAGGAATTATACCAGAGACCCTGTGCCTAATAGAGGAAAAAGTAGGCCCAAATCTTCATCATGTCTGCCTAGGACCTTAGCATGACTCCTAAAGCACAAGAAATAAAATTGAGAATCAATAAATGGGATGGGAAGAAGTGAAGATGGCGGAGTGAGGAGTGCCTCGGCCATCTGCCCGTTAGGCCTCTGGGCCAGTGGTAGGCAGGCCCCCTGGCAGCCAATTGCATCTGATGGACCATTCGAGAATCCTTGTCACAGCATGAACACTTTCCTGACATTTAGGTGCTTTTATATTCATCTCAAAACAAAATTATGAACTCAGGATGTGGCAGGTATTTCTATGTTGTCTTCTAGTAGTCCTGCTTCTTTTATCTAGCCACTTTCCCTACTGAAATTTGGATACCTTTCTACATATTACCTCCATGGTTTGGAATGGAAAAGACTGCTTTTCTTTCATTCCACCTTTCAGATTCAATACAGAAAGAAGCCCTTAGGGTGCAGTTATCCTGCTGACTTCTCCAGGAAGAAAAAAATAAATAAAACAAGATCTTCTGTGATTTGCTTAATTTTCACAAAAATTACTTTGCAAGCTGAAGGCTGATGTTTAATTTGAAACAGGTGCTTAGATCATGGTATTTGTGAATTCTTAGCGTTTTGCTCCAAACAAGAAGACTAATAAATGGCAAATATGGATGACTTCAGGGTTTTTTTAAAATATCTTCCAGTTCGGCCACTATTATGATAAGCACATTTGAGATTACAGCAGTAAATTCCAAATATTTGTTATAATTTGAAGAGAAAGAGATGTTGAAAAGTTACATATATCTCTAAATCCTGGTTCATCTTGGGAGATAGATTTACTGGACAGAAATGAAGGTCCAGTTTTGCAGTTAAACCCTTTGATGTGATAAAGAAGCATAAAGACATCAAGATTGATTTCATATCTGATATACCTAAAGAGATTCTGTACAAATACATATTTTTACATGTATAAATCCACATTTTTGGATGAAAGGAGGGATTTTTCTCCTAGAGACAGAAGCTGTTGCTGACTTTTCAAGTCTTGGAACATTTGCTGTTTTTAAAATTTTTTATTCTTCTACAGAAGGACCAGATTGTGTAGCAGCTAACCCTGTGAGTGCATGCTTACATTTAGTTGAAATAATGGTAAAAGCCAACAACCCAGTTTGAGTCCATGGTGGAACCCTATCCACCTTCCTAAGATGAGAAGCTGCTGTATTAGTTATATTCATCCTGTTTTGTGGAGTCATATAGCACAGCAGAATTAGTTTTCCATGTGGCCAAAACTGGAAGAAAAGTAGCATGAGTAGTTTTTTAGTTAAGAAGGTGTGATGGATCCTATAGTATGACCTGCCTTCAACTTTGGACAGAGAGGAGTAGAAGGAAAAAAATGAGAAGTTTCCATATAACTCCTTTTTCCTAAGAAAAAGAAACAAAATATCTTATGTAGCACCATTTGACTTTTTTTGGAATTTTACATTACATAGTTCATTTTGTATAAACTCACAAGTAACTCTTTTCCTTCAACCCAGATGGGCACTTGGATTTATTTTTCTAGGTGGCAGGTGTAATGTTATACTGAAAAGGCTGGGACTCAGGTAAATTTCCCCAGTTGGAATTGGATTTAGCTAACATTATCTTAAATGGAGAAAAATTGAAAGCATTCCCTCTAAAAACTGGAACAAGACAGGGATGCGCCCTTTCACCACTGCTATTTAACATAGTACTAGAAACTCTGGCCAGAGCAATTAGACAGACAAAAGAAATTAAAGGGATCCAGATAGGAAAAGAAGAGCTCAAATTAGCACTATTTGCTGATGACATGATTATATACCTAGAAGACCCAAAAAACTCTACCAGAAAACTTTTACAACTAGTAAATGAATTCGGCAAAGTTGCAGGATACAAAAATCAATACCCATAAGTCAAAGGCATTTTTATACATCAGTGACAAAGCCTCTGAAAGGGAAATGATGAAAACTACCCCATTTACAATAGCATCAAAAAATAAAATAAAATACCTGGGAATCAACTTAACGAAAGAGGTGAAAGACCTCTATAAGGAAAATTATAGAACACTAAAGAAAGAAATCATAGAAGAACTCAGAAGATGGAAAGACCTACCTTGCTCTTGGATAGGTAGAATCAATATTGTCAAAATGTCCATACTACCAAAAGCATTATACAGATTTAATGCAATTCCAATCAAAATCCCAATGTCATTCTTCAAAGAAATAGAAAAAGCAGTCATGAAATTCATCTGGAAAAATAAGAGACCCAGAATAGCCAAAGCAATCCTGAGCAAGAAAAGTGAAGCAGGGGGCATCACCATACCAGACTTTAAATTATACTATAGAGCAATAGTAACAAAAACAGCATGGTATTGGCACCAAAACAGACTGGTGGACCAATGGTACAGGATTTTCTCATTACCAAGTGGGTTTGTCTCAGAACCAATGTTTCCATTCCTCTGGTTGTTTCATTGTAGATTTAGAAGAAATTCAGGATCTGAAAAAAACCTCAAATAAGAAAAATAGTTGCAATAATAAAAAAAAATAGGATGGATTCAAAATAAAAAGCTTCTTCTCAGCAAAGGAAACAATAATGTGGAGAGCCTTCAGAATGGGAGAAAGTCTTTACCACATGCACATCAGATAGAGCACTAATCTCCAGGATATATAAAGAACTCAAAAAATTTAACACCAAAAAAACAAACAACCCAATCAATAAATGGGCTAAGGAACTGAACAGACTTCACAGAAGATATACAATCATCAACAAATGTGTGAAAAAAAAAATGTTCAACATCTATACCAATTAGAGAAATGCAAATCAAAACTACTCTAAGATTTCTTGTCACTCCAGTCAGAATGGCAATTATCAAGAATACAATCATCAATAAGTGTTGATGAGGATGTGGGGGAAAAGGTAGACTCAAACATTGCTAGTGGGACTGCAAATTGTAGAAACCACTCTGGAAAGCAGTATGGAAATTCCTTAGAACACTTGGAATGGAACCACCATTTGACCCAGCTATCCCACTCCTCAGTCTATACCCAAAGGACTTAAAATCAGCAAAATTCACAATAGTAGATCAATTCACGATAGTAAACTATGGAAACAACCTAGATGCCCTTCAACAAATGAATGGATAAAGAAAATATCATAGCCAGGCACGATGGCGCATGCCTGTAATCCCAGCACTTGGGAGGCTGAGGCAGGAGGCTCACGAGTTCAAAGCCAGCCTCAGCAATGTCGAGGCACTTAGCAACTCAGTGAGACCCTGTCTCTAAATAAAATACAAAAAAGGGCTGAGGATGTGGCCCAGTGGTCGAGTGCCCCTGAGTTCAATCCCTGGTACCACAAAAAAAAAAAAAAAATCATATATATAGACAATGGATATTACTGAGAGTTAAAGAAGAATGAAATTATGGCATTTCCATTTAAATGGATGGAACTGGAGAATATCATGCTAGGCGAAATAAGCCAATGCCAAAAAAACAAAGGCAAATGTTTCCTCTGATATGTGGAAGCTGATCCATAATGTGGTGGGGGGGGTGGCTAGGAAAGAATGGAGGAATTTTGGATTGGGCGGGGGGGGAGGGGCTGGGGCTGTGGGAGTGGGAAGAATGGTGGAATGAGATGGACATTATTACCCTATGTACATGTATGACTGCACAATGTGACTCTGCATCACGTACAGCCAGAAAAATGAGTTTGTGCTCCTTTTGTGTACAATGATTGCAAGGCATTCTGCTATCATGTATAACTAATTAGAACAAATTTACCAAAAAAATGCCAAAAAAATCAAAATAAGGAAAAGAATATTAAAAACCACAAGGGAGAGACCCTAAAATGAAGGGTCTGAGCTGAGAAGCCCTAAAAAAATAAAAACTGTCAGCCAAGGTTACTATACCTGGCAAAACAACAAGAATAAACTAAAAAAATTCATGAGCACCATACCAGAACTAAAAGAATACTCAAAGATAAACTGTACACAGAGAAACTAAAAAATAATTCCCGAAGCCAGAAGCAGTGGCGCACGCCTGTAATCCCAGCACTTGGGAGGCTGAGACAGGAGGATCGCGAGTTCAAAACCAGCCTCAGCAACAGCAAGGCACTTAGCAACTCAGTGAGACCCTGTCTCTTAATAAAATACAAAAAAGGGATGGGGATATGCCCCTGAGTTCAATCCCTGGTACCACAAAAAATAATAATTTCTGAGGTCCACAAACAGAGGAAGTTCAATAGAAGAATAATCCACTAAATGAGAAATCAAGACAGGATAAAATATAGCAAAAAATCAAAATGGAGGAAAATACAAACAAATATGCATACTAATACTGAATGTTAATGGTCTCAACTCCCCCAATTAAAAGACACAGCTTAACAGAATGGATCAAAGAACAAGATTCAACTAAATGCTGTTTACAAGAGACTCATAGGCAAAGACATCCACATGCTGAAGAAGGTAAAAAGCAGGCAGAAAAACTATTCCAGTGGTCCAACAAATCAAGGAGGAGTAGCTATTCTCATATGGAACAAAGCAGATTTCAAGCAAAAATTAATCAGAAGAGCGCCGGGCGCGGTGGCGCACGCCTGTAATCCCAGCACTTTGGGAGGCTGAGGCAGGAGGATCGCGAGTTCAAAGCCAGCCTCAGCAATGGCGAGGCACTTAGCAACTCAGTGAGACCCTGTCTCTAATAAAATACAAAAAAAGGGCTGGGGATGTGGCCCAGTGGTCGAAGTGCCGCTGAGTTCAATCCCCAGTACCAAAAAAAAAAAAAAAAAATTAATCAGAAGAGACAAAGGCCACTGTTTCCTAGTAAAGGGAAGTCCCATAAGAAGATATAACCATAAACATTTATGCCCCAAATGTCGACAAACCAAATTACATGGAAAAAAAGTATTCCATGACATTAAATTCTACATAGACTCCAACACAATAATACTGGAAAATTTCAATACACCTTTGTCACCAAAAGATATCTCATCAAAAAAAAAAAAAAATCAATAAAGATATCTTCAAACTAAACACTATAAATCAAATGGACCTAATGGACATCTGCAGAATAT
Source organism: Tamias sibiricus (assembly GCA_025594165.1). Classification (NCBI taxonomy): domain Eukaryota; kingdom Metazoa; phylum Chordata; class Mammalia; order Rodentia; family Sciuridae; genus Tamias; species Tamias sibiricus. Next base: position 92,607,768 of record CM046667.1, on the reverse strand, counting down.
TCACCCCAAAACAGCTTAATTTACCTTCTTTTCGGCTATGTATAGAACTTTTTCCAGGGCTGGGGATATAGCTCAGTTGGTAGAGTGCTTGCCTTACATACACAAGACCCTGGATTCAATCCCAGCACCGAAAAAAAAAAAAAATTTTTTTCAAAATAAATCATACTCTAGGCCACAAAGCAAATCTTAGCAAATATAAAAAATTTATATAATCCCATGTTTCCTATCACATCATAATTGAATGAAGACAAATAACAGAAACTATATTAACACATAGAAATAGAACAATACTCTCTTAGATGAAGGATGAATCTAAGAAATAAGAATAGAAATCAAGAAATTCTTAGAAAGGGCTGGGAATGTGGCTCAGCGGTGGAGCGCTCTCGCCTAGCGCGTGGGCGACCCGGGTTCGATCCTCAGCACCACGTACAAATAAAATGCATTGAATAAAACGCATTGTGTACAACTAAAGCAAATAAATAAAAATATTTTTTAAAAAATTCTTAGAAATGAACACAAAGATAAATCATATCAAAATCTCTGGGACAGAATGAAAACAGTCCTAAGTGAAAAAAATTATAGCACTTACTGAGTGCCTACATTAAAAAAATTGCAAGAGCCCAAATAAATAAGCTTATGCTCCACCTTAAGGTCTTAGAAAAAGAACTAACCCCAAAACTAGAAGACAGGAAATAATTAAGATCAGAACCAATATCAATGAAATTGAGAATAAGAATAATACAAAGGATCAATGTAACATAGAGTTGGTTCTTTGAAAAAATAAAATTGACAAGCCCTTAGCCAAACTAACCAAAAGAAAGAGCAAAAAGCAAATCAATAAGATCAGAGACGAAAATGGACCTATCACCACAAAACTAAAATCCAGAGAATTATCAGAATCTATTTTGAAAATGGAGGGAAATGGAGTATAATATCATGCTAAGTGAAATAAGCCAAACTTAGAAACTTAAAGGTCAAATGTTTTATCTCATATGCGGAAGCTAGAGTAAAATAAAGGAAAGGGGGAGGGAAAGATAAAGAACCAATGATGGGGCTGGGGTTGTGTCTCAGAGGTAGAGCGCTTGCCTAGCATGTATGAGGCACTGCGTTCGATCCTCAACACCACATAAAAATAAAATAAAAATACTGTGTCCACCAATAGCTAAAAAATAAATAAATAAATATGTAAAAAGAAAAGAACCAATGAAATACAAAATAACAGATGAGAGAAAGGAAGTCTAGTAGAGGAAGGAGAATGAGAGGTGAGAGAGGACAGGAGGGAAAAGTGTGTGGGGGATCATGAACCAAAATTGATTTCTATGCATGTATGAGTTTGTCAGGATGAATCCATCTACTATATATAACTGTAAACTCTAATTAAAAAAAAAAAAAAAACACACATCAAATTCGAGAAATAATGTATGATTCATTTATGACAAATAATAACCAGAATGACATAGTTTTCCTATAACATTAAGTGATTTAAATGAAAAAAAGTTGTAAAATACTACTTACGTTATCACTCTTTTGGAAGCAAAATAACCATTCTATAAGAAAGTGGCTCTTCAACTCATCCAGGTAGAGCTCTTGACAGCCACAGTGGTCTTTTTGGAGACCACCCCAAAAAAAGTACAATACTTAATTTTATCAAATAAGACTGGAAGAATTTTATTAGCAGAAAATGAGTAAATTATAAATAGGTAATATGAATGTCCCAAGGAATTTGTTTGCTTTGGTAACTATTATATCCCCAGTGTTAAGAAGAGTGCCTAGTATATAGTGGTGATATGGCTTCCTAGCTGCTAAGCTGCAAAGCTGCCCTACTGGTCCCTGCTGAGAAGTGGCAGCAGAGCAGTGGAGTAGAGTAGCAGCCCAGGTGTTGGAGTGTGGGTGGCAAGCACAGTCTGTAGCTACATGGAACCCACCATGCAGCCATGATGATCCTAAGGCACTGAAAGCCGAGACACACCAACTTGTCACACTTTAGCGGCCAGACCTGCGCATGGTTCAGATACCTGCTGCCAGAAGCCCACTTCACGCAGGACTACAGCCTCGGACCTGAACCTCCTCCATTCTAACCTCCAGTGAGAAAATGGAAGTGGGGCAGACCTGAATGGAATTTGGGACTTGAGAGTTTGTACTCTACAGTTGACCAATAGTGTTAGTATGTTTCCAAATACTAATTAGCCTAAGTTTGGATCAATAGCAGTGATCTAAGTGTTATATAAACCTCTATAGACTAGCACATTCAGATGGAGAAAACCTGCTACTGGGTCCCCTCTTGCACTACATGAGTTCTGTTCCTGTTTCTATTCTTCACTAAATCCTACTCTTATACTCACTTATCCTGGCCTGTGGATTTTATTCTTCAAATTCATGAGACAAGAACCCAGAAAGAAAAAGAAACTAACAGTGAGCTTCTGGGGTCTGCTGAAACACTAGAGTATGACCCACCATTAATAGCTGCAACACTTCTCCGCTACAGAGGCCTGCAACCTTACACAGACCTGCCCATTAGCAGAAGCAAGGAATCAAGTTTCATCTCAAAAATTCGGTTTCAGTGGGTGCTCAATTAATTATTTGTTAAAAGAATTAAGCATTATCTACAAAAACAAACCACAACAATCAAACTAAGTACAGTTGAGTATTTCCCAGTTTGTTTTTATTAATACACATTTGCAGGATGGAGATATTGCTCAGTGGTAGAGTAGTTGCCTAGCATGTGCAAGGCCCTAGGTTCAATCCCCAGTCCTTTTTTTAAATATTTATTTATTTGTTTTTGTTGTACACAATGCCTTTATTTATTTTTATGTGGTGCTGAGGATCAAACCCAGGCCACGCACATGCTAGGTGAGCGCTCTACCGCTGAGCCACAACCCCAGCCCCCGAATCCCCAGTTCTGATGATGATGATGATGATGATGATGATGATAATACACATTTGCCACATTCATTCACTTTGTCATTTGCTACAAGTGTAAACAATTCAGGAAAACTATATAAGACAAAACATTAAAAGCAGAAAATTCTGTTAACTTTGAACTGAGTAATGTAATATTTCAAAATCCAGATTCAAGAGAATCACTCAAAAACATCAGTGCTGTAATATCAATTTGGAATTGTGTACCACTGGCAATAAATAATACCTCTTACTGAGATTAAGCAGAACTTTTTTTTTTTTTTTTTTACCTTGAAATAAATGGTTGATGTGAAGAAGAGCTGTGCTAGATGGTCAAAAAGAAGTGGCTTCAACTCTAGGAATTTTAAAAAAAGCATATTAAAAATCCTTTAAATTCATATTACATTGAATTAAATGACTCCAAGTTTTCATGATACATACCTGAGAAACTACTAAAAGGAATCCAGCTCACAAGCTGAAGGAACTGTGACCGACAACAGAGCCCATCCCAGAGTGGAAGGCTCTTATAGAGGAATGCTTCACATGAAGAAAACCCCTCCTAAAACACAAGTTGATAGCAAAACCTTACATGGAACTCTTATACATAATTACTCTCTAAGGAAACCAGCTTATTTTTGTTTTGTGCTATGGTTGTTTCACTTTAAGACGAATTTTTTTTGTCATCAATATAATAAAAGTCTTAGGCACCATAAGTGCTAATAAAAATGAGGTGGTTAGTATTTAGATATATTACCATCTTTATCAATAATTTTCAAACAATATAAAACATTATAAATTGGAAGAAGGTTAAAAAGCCAAATAATGAAATATATAAAAAAAATTTTTTTAGATATCGATGGACTTTTGGGCTAGGGATATAGCTTAGTTGGTAGAGTGCTTACCTTGCATGAACGAGGCCCTGGGTTCAATCCCCAGCACAAACACACAAAAAAATTTTGATGGGACTTTTATTTTATTCATTTATTTTTTATATGCAGTGCTAAGAATTGAACCCAGTGCCTTACACATCCTAGGCAAGCACTCTACCACTGAGCCAGTCCCCAAAAATGTAATATTTTTAAGGATAAATAAAATGTATTATTTGAGTACATACAATATAACTTGAATAGTCAATAAAATGTGTACAATGTTATATATAATAGGGTTAGAATTTCATTAAGAGCCATAAACCAAATCCAAACTCTGAGCAGCCCCATCTGGAAAAGCCCAAGTGTCTAGGATGCTTACATTTCCACCAAAGTAAAGACCCAGTGTTTTCCTTTTTTCCTTTGAGCCTTAAGTACTGGCATTCACCAGGACTCTATCCCAAACCTTATTTTCATGACATATGAGAGATAAAATGCCACCTTTACCATGAGGAGTCAAAATTTATATCTCTAGCCCCAATCTCATTTCTGAGTTCTTGACTCAATCTTATTGCCTACTGAATATGACCTCTTAGATATCCCAAGGCATCTCTTAAATCAAACTTATCTTTTCTTAGAAGCCTGCTTATCCTATATTCCCTTTCTCGATGAAGGCGATCCATCCTCCCCAGCAGGAAAAACAAGTCAACCTAGATTGTTCCCTTTATCCTCACTACCATCATTCACACCCAATTTCCAACTAAATGGTTTCATACCAAACCCCTAAGATTTACTGAACAAACATTGACTGAGCATCTCTTTTGAATTAGGTACCAAGTAGAACATTAAAGAAAAAAGTTAAGACATTGTTACTGCCTTCTGGGAGCTCATAATATATGGGAAAATGGACGCTGAAAATGCCATGATAAGCCGGGCATGGTGGAGCACACCTGTAATCCCAGCACTTGGGAGGCTGAGGCAGGAGGATTGCGAGTTCAAAGCCAGCCTCTGCAATGGTGAAGCACTTAGCAACTCAGTGAGACCCTATCTCTAATAAAATACAAAAAAGGGCTGGGGATGTGGCTCAGTGGTTGAATGCCCTGAGTTCAATCCCTGGTTCCAAGAAAATGCCATGATAGAGGTAAGAACAGGGAGAAATGGGGGCATATAAAACAAGTAGCTAACCCAGACTTGGGTGATACATGAAGGCTTTGGGATGGCACTGATAGCTATATCACGGCTTAAAATACAATTCAAGGTTACCCAGGCTAAATAGACCATTTGCTGGAAAATATTTGACACTCAAAAAATGTTCATTGCTATCAAGAACACAGTAGTGACCCAAAGTGATTGACTTTATTGGCTAATTCAATTAGTTGTATGCATTCAATGATATCTTCAGTTTTTATCTTAAATCACAGATAGACCTTTCCCTTTTATTTGCATAATGTAACATTCTTTCTTCTATTCTAACAGTGCAAAGATAAACATCAGTCCAAATCAGCTCTATTCACAGTGAATTTCATATTGAGCAAATGTTGCTTACAAAAGATGTCAGGTATTAAAGAAAAGGTTTTGATGGACATCTAAATAAATTTTAGTAAAGAGTGGTGGAGTGTGCAGAAAGCAAGTGGAATCTTACCTGTAGGAAGCACTGTGCCCTGATGATAGTGTCCAGGAAGTTGGTAAAGTCTTTTCCATTTTCATAATTATTCACCTTATACCAAACACATTCTAGATCACAAATAGTAAACACAAGCATACGGTTACACAATAATAAAAAACCATACAAAATATAATTATCACTACTCTGAAGTGACAAATAAATGACACATTTAAAAAGTTGTCTCACGCCGGGCGCGGTGGCGCACGCCTGTAATCCCAGCACTTTGGGAGGCTGAGGCAGGAGGATCGCGAGTTCAAAGCCAGCCTCAGCAATGGGGAGGCACTTAGCAACTCAGTGAGACCCTGTCTCTAAACAAAATACAAAAAAGGTCTGGGGATGTGACCCAGTGGTCGAGTGCCCCTGAGTTCAATCCCCGGTACCACAAAAAAAAAAAAAAAAAAAAAGTTGTCTCACATTCTAGACAACTCACACTATATACTTTCACAGGAATGTGGAGGTGATAGTAAGATGCTCCTCAAAAACATGGTCACATAGGGGGAGGCTAATAATGAAAAAAAAAGGTAAAATTCATATATAATGAATGTGATTAGCCTTATGTCACATAGTAATCCAAGAAACTATTAATGTACAAATTAAAAGTTTGAGAATACACTAAGCTTCAATTAGGGTTCACAGGGTATAATCTACATGTGGTAACAATTTACAAATTGGAGATCTAATGTATTACATCATGTCCTTTCTAAAGAAAGCCTCTGAGTAGAAAAATTAGCCTGGAACTGACTAAAACTGACTTTAAACACTTCAAGAGTCAGAAGTTGCTTATCCAGGAAAGAAACATTCTGTTAAACATAAAGACTATCTCTAGAGAAATATTCCCCTTTGGAGGAATGGAATGATCAGGTTTTACTATGTCCTAGACGAAAGACTTCTCACTGTCCTTTCTTTTAATCCTATAATTAAGAAATCTTCTAACGACAACCCTGTTTTCCATATATGCTGGTAGTAAAAAAAACAAAAAACAAAAAACGGGGGAGATATTCTAGTTGTCAGATATGAACATTGTGGTTATTGGAAAGAAACTTTTCTATTGCAAAATAATAATTTGACATTCTAGCTTATACATCAATCTCCTCTGATCTGTTTTGTTAACCCAATACTCTCACTGATGGCAAATTTCTGGGCATGCAAGGAAAAACAGGCCTTGGATTGTGATGGTCATCAAAGTAGAGGCAACCAGTGAATTCTGGTAGCCATCCAGAAGTGTTTCTTTAACAATACCCCTCTCCTTTCTTATTGCCTTAAAATTATAACAGAAGTATTCATGGTTTGAATATATGATTACCAGAGAAATGATTACAACCTATGAAGTCTCTTCCTGTCTAGAATTTGGCACCCTTATAAAAGAAACTCATTTGTAAACTATCTTGTTCTGTTCTTATTTATTTAATGTTTTTAAGTGTCAATTCTTACCTTCTTGTAATGTTTGACTCAGCCAGTGATAGAGCCTCAGTAAGATCGACTCATCTCTGACACAGTTAATATAGTGAAGTAGCAGAGAGTTGTTCAGCACTGAGCCTATCTGAGAAGGCAGCTATAAAGATAAAACAGCTAGTCAGCAGTTAGTATATAAAAAGCGGGTCATGGCAACAAGGAAATCATCATATAGGGAATACACGACAAAAATAAAAGCCATGAAAGTCAAATAGAAAATGCAGATGAACATACCTCTAAGCAATGGATGTTTTGTAAGAGTTGAGGGAAGTTTTGAAGCTGTTCTACTGGAAGAGATCTATTGTGACTGAGACAATCAGAAAGACTCATCTCTTTTTTTTCACATTCTTTAGTATAGCTACCAGAATTTAGCACAGGTATAACTGAGTGAGAATTCCTTTTCTAAAGGAGAAAGATAATAGAACAATCTATCAATGGACTAAACAGACTACAAATTACAAGTATAAAAGCAGTTGTTAAGATGTTTCAATTAATGGAGTCTGAATGTGGGTTCCTTAGTATCCTGCATAAATAAAAAGGATTTAAATTTAAATCTGTATAATTTCCTCCAATGTCTGAATGGTTATTATTTGTATTTTATAAAAGAAAGGCACACAAGTCACTTGGGGTTCAGATACTTACTCTTTTTAAAGAATGGACATTAGCTGGACCTAATACCAGTTTTAGAGGTTCTGGAAAAGGTTGCCAATTTCTTCGCTTCACAGCAAGTACAGTTGAATTCCACATATTCTCAGAATTCTTAAAATAGGTCTATAATTTTGGGTGTAAAGTACAAAGGAGTAGGTACTGGTAAGTTAGAGCAACATAAACTATAAAATTCTTCATTAACTGAAAGCATATTAATTGTGATTTTGTACCCACACAAATCCATTTAATGTGTTTTCCTAATCAAGAATCTATTAAATGCACCAAATGGAACAATACAAAATACCAATCACTAATAAAACTTTCCCCAAATAGTACTATAACACTAGATATTTAAACAGTAAGCAATAAATATTTTAGTCCAAATCTGTAAATTTTTAAAAAATAATATATTTTAATTTCAATATGACTTATCTCTCTATAATCCCTTACCTTCTTACTTAGAGGGAGAGATACAGAAATCAAAGTAGGAACAAAGAACTTATATAGTGACAACAAAGCCTGGAGATGAGGCTGCATTCCCTGAAATAAAATAAGAATTTTCCATTTTCAATTTTGTGGCCAGTAAGAAACTAAGGAAACAAGTACCAAGAAGAAGAAAATTAATAATAAACTGAGATTAAACAGATATTCAGATTTTAATTTTACTATAACTATAGAAAGATGCTACAGAAAATAAAGGAATAACTAGACATTTGAATCAACCATCATAAAATGAACTTCTCCAACCTGATAACTTCTATTTTATGACCTTTCTGCCTTTTCTACTTCTTCCTTGTTATTTTCTTTCCTCTTCCTATTTTATCTTCTTCCCTACCCATATCTTAGTCTTGCCTGTCATACTTGCTAGTATAACATGGTTTATTCTCACTGGTAACATATTCAGGACTTAGGAAGCCAAGGTAAGAGAGCAGAAGAATATTAATATAATGCCTGATTATCATAAATCCTGGAAAACTAAGTAGGAAATCTCAAAATTGGTTTGCAAGTGTCAAGCAACTTGATATTACTGAAAAAAAAGTCTTAAGAAACACACTAACTTTACAATGAAAGAAATCATTACTGCTAGATATCAGCTATCCAGAGAAATCATACCACTAAAATAAATCCAAAAAGGTAACCAAATTGTTTTAGTATATTAAAATTTTCTTTAATACTGTACAAAGGCAGCAAATAGGGGTTAGAAATATAGTACAATCACGTGTCACTTAATGATGGGGTATATTAAGAGAAATGCACTGTTAGGTGATTTTGTCATTGTGAACATCACAGAATGTACTTACACAAACCTAGATGGCATAGCCTACTACATACAGACTATATGATACATCCATTGTATGTGCAGCCTATTGTTGATGAAAATGTTATGTGGCATATGATAATTCCTATTTTATAAAAGCTTCATAAATTTAAGTTTATTTAAAGTCTTTTGTGTTTGTGTGTGTGGTACTGTGGATTGAACCCAAGGGTACTCTACCAGCCCTTTTTACTTCTTATTTTGAGACAGGTTTTCACTAAATTGCCCAGGAGGGTATCAAACTTGCAATCCTGCTACATTAACTTCTTGAGTCACTGGGATGAGAGGTGTGCACCACCATGCCTAAAATTCACTTTTTAAAAATCTTTTTTTATTTTGTATTTAACACAAATTAACTGGGTTCAGTGTGATATTTCCATATTTACATACAGCTTGCATTGGTCAAATCCAACCTCCCTTTATCCAGCCTCCACCACACCCTCTATTAATTTCCTTTTTTTTTTTTTGATACCAGGGATTGAACCTAGGAACACTTAACCACATCCCCAGCCCCACCCCACCCCACTTTTTAAAATTATATTTATAGACAGGGTCTCACTGAATTGCTTAGGGCCTTACTAAGTTGCTGAGTCTGGCTTTGAACTTGTGATCCTCCTGCCTTAGCCTTCTCAGCTGCTGGGATTATAGGCATGCACCACTGCACCCAGCAATGCAGAGATCTTTTAACTAAACTTTTTTTATTAAAAAGTTAACATTTAGCCGGGCGTGGTGGCACACGCCTGTAATCCCAGCACTTGAGAGGCTGAGACAGGAGGATTGCGAGTTCAAAGCCAGCCTCAGCAATGGCAAGGCACTTAGCAACTCAGTGAGACTCTGTCTCTAAAAAAATTTTTTAAAAAAAGGGCTGGGGATGTGGCCCAGTGGTTGAGTGCCCCTGAGTTCAATACCCAGCACCAAAAAAAAAAAAAAAAAAGTTAACATTTAAAAAGTAGGAGACTTGGGCTGGGTTTGTTGCTCAGTAGTAGAGCGCTTGCCAGCATGTGCGTGGCCCGGGTTCAATCCTCAGCAATACGTAAAAATTAGAAAAAAACAAAAACAAAACAAAAAAATGCATTGTATACAACTAAAGCAAATAAATAAATATTTTTTTTTAAAAAGTATGGGACTGGGGTTGTGGCTCAGTGGTAGAGCGCTCGTCTAGCACGTGTGCGGCCCAGGTTCGATCCTCAGCACCACGTAAAAATAAAGGCATGGTGTACAACTAAAACAAACAAATAAATATTTAAAAAAGAAAGTAGGAGTCTTTCAGTTCAATACAGCATACTGAACGTATGTGATTAACCCTAAGGCCCTGCCAAGGCTCCATTAAAAACAAGGAATGAAAAAGGCATAAAGCACAAGTTCAAGGAGAATAAGAGAAGAGGCAACAGTACAGGAGAGACTGGAACAAGATTTTGGAACCTAAAATAAAGATGAGCAAATAGTAAAAAGTTAGTAGAACAGAGAATGTAAAACTGAGGCACCAACACAAAAAGCCTCAAGAAAGCTGATTCATATTTGTGAGCTTCCAGAAAGGCTCAAGATTTCGAAGGACTAGATACCTCTGAAAGTGGAGTTTTAAGAGGAACAGAAGGGCTGGGGTTGTGGCTCAGTGGTAGAGTGCTCGCCTAGCACGTGCACAGCCTGGGTTCGATCCTCAGCGCCACGTACAAATAAAGGCATTGTGTACAACTAAAATAAATAAATAAATATTTTTTAAAAAAAAGAGGAACAGAAAATAGGATCGCTTGAAAGCCTACATAAGAAGTAGTTAGGCTGGGCACAGTGGCACATGCCTGCAATCCCAGCGACTCAGAAGGTTGAGATAGGAGGACTCTGAGTTCAAAGCAAGCCTCAGCAATGGCAAGATGCTAAGCAACTCAGTGAGACCCTGTCTCTAAAAAAAATACAATAGGGCTGAGAATGTGGCTCAGTGGTTTAGTGTCCCTGAGTTCAATCCCCATTACCAAAAAAAGCAGCAGTTAGAATCCAAATTCCTTCACTACCCTGGTAAAACATTAGTATTTCACTCCCTAAAGATGAGGCAGGACTTATATTCCAACACATCTGAGGGAGAATACCAAGACCAAACACTCTTTGCTCCTTCCTACTGCTTAGGTCCCAGAGTGCCAATAGCCAGGTTTATACCCCTATGATGGATAATTTTATGTGTAAATTTGGCTGGTTCATGAGATGTCCAGATATTTGGTTAAACATTATTTTGGGGTATTTCTGAGGGTGTTCTGAATTAAATTAACATTTAACTAGGAAAACTTTAAGTAAAGTAGATTGGCCTCTATAATGTAGGTGGATCTTGTATAATCAGTTGAAGGCCTGAATAGAACAAAAAGACCCTGAGAGACAGAAACTTTTCCAGCAGACTGCTTTCAGGTTTCTTTTGAACCACCAACTCTTCTGGGTTCTATAGCAGACAGTCTTTGAACTCACTGCAAGCACATGCTCTCCTGAGTCTCCAGCCTGCTGGCACACCACACCCTACTGATTTTGGACATGCTACCCTCCATAACTATATGAGTCAATTACTTACAAGACACACACACACGCCACACTACTGGTTCTCTTTCTCTGGAGAACCCTGGAACACCCCTGCATAAAACAGGATAATATCTCTCTTGGAAAATTGGCACAATCATCAGGGAGGCTCCCCCATGAGACATCAAGATCCTACACTGGGGACTGGAGTTGTAGCTCAGTGGAGAGCACTTGCCTCGTATATGTGAGACACTGTGTTCAATTCCCAGCACCACATATAAATAAGCAAATAAAATAAAGGTCCATCAATATCTTAAAAAAAAATTTTAACTATTAAAAAAAAAAGATCATACACTGAAAAAGCCCTGCTCATGCACACAAGTTTTCAATCACCATTTTAGTGCTTTACTATTAAATATAAACAAATAAGCTTTACCAAGCATTTGAGAAAAACCCACTATGATGAAAGATAGACCAACTAAGAACTATGAGGTAACAGAAACAGAGCTGAAACCAGACACAGTAGTGCACATCTGTAATTCCAGCTGCTTGGGAGGCTGAGGCAGGAAAATCTCAGTTTGAAGACAGCCTCAACATCTGAGACTCCAACTCAAAATAAAATTAAAAAGCACTGGGGATATCACACAGTGGTAGTGTCCCTGATCTTAAAAAAAGGGGCAGGGGAGGACTGGAAACGGAGAGAATAAAAGCACAGCCCAAAGTGCATACACAAAGGATCATGACTTGGTAAAGGGAAAATCCCAGAAACTACCCTCATCAACCCTTAGGATGAAACCTAATACCCCTTCTAATTCCAAAGATCACTTTCAACACAGCCCAAGATGTGTGGGAGAACATGCCTGCTCTACTTACAACCATTAATGCATAAAATCAGAAGGGCAATTACTGTTTTTGTTTCCTTCATATATCGGGAGTTACAGGCATGGATGGGGACAGACAGGATACAAGTCTTGGCTAGTTCAGAAATTCACGGATCTATTTGCTCATGTAATCTGTTACTATTGCAAGCAGGTTAGGTTGCACATGAGAATATAGATGCCTCCCAAAGTGCTGGGATTACAGGCGTGCGCCACCGCGCCCGGCTATAGATGTCTTCTTAATTTGATATTTGGACTTTCCCAAATTAATAAAAAAAATTAAAGCAATGTTATAGATACATCTTCATAAATGGGTGTTAATTGATAATGGGAATAATTTAGCAGTATACGATATAGAATGTTAATAATGAAACCATACATTTAATATCTCGGTTTAACATTTTTAAACAATCATCTACTAAATCTTTTTTTTTTTTTGGTGGGGAGAGGAGTACTGAGGATTGAAATCAGGGGCAGTCAACCACTGAGTCACAGCCCCAGCCCTATTTTGTATTTTATTTAGAGACATGGTCTCACTGAGTTGCTTAGTGCATCTCACTGTTGCTGAAGCTGGCTTCTTTTCTTAATATTTTTTTAGATGTTGATGGACCTTTATCTTATTCATTTATTTATATGTGGTGCTGAAAAAACAAACCAAGTACCTCACACATGCTAGGCAAGTGCTCTACCACTGAGCCACAACCCCAGGCCACTGAGGCAGGCTTTGAACTCAGGATCTTCCTATCTCAGCCTCCTGAGCCGATGGGATTACAAGGCATACACCAACGTGCCCAGCTAATAAATCATTTTTTAACTTGAATATACACTATGTTTCAGTTATACAAATCAACAAGAACTTATACTATGGTAAGAATTTTCTTATTCCATTGAAATATTTTGCTGTAGCATGGGAAAATATACATCTTTTTCACAATTTCTACCAATGTGAAATAAAATTCAACTTGGATAAAAATATTATCATTAATAGCCTCAGAGAACTATGAGAAGAAACTAAAACAGGAGGCTATAAAACAAAATCAATCATTGAACTGTATGTACTAAAAGAAACCTCACATTGGAGAAACATAGGTGATTTTGTCATACTTTTTTTTTTTTTTTGGTACCAGGGATTGAACTCAGGGGCACTTGACCACTGGGCCACATCCCCAGCCCTTTTTTGTATTTTATTAGAGACAGGGTCTCACTGAGTTGCTAAGTGCCTCGCCATTACTGAGGCTGGCTTTGAACTCGCGATCCTCCTGCCTCAGCCTCCCAAGTGCTGGGATTGCAGGCATGCGCCACCATGCCCGGCTTAGGTGTATTTTGTGTTTGTGTTTTTCACTCAATGTAAATGCCTTTAGGTAGGCCCTAACAAATTCAATTAGGCATAAATACTACTCCAAAGCTTCAGAGACCCCTGTCACTGGGTAGGTATAGTGGAAATAAGAATGCAAAAGAGCTATAAAGACAAGAGATAATGGTCAGAGAATATATTACAGTTTAAGTATCCAGTAGAAAATGTCTTGAAATGTTTTTCTAGAAACATCCACAAAAATTATAAACTCATTTTGGCTACTCCCTAATAATTAGTATTCTAGCCCTAAAAACCCACTTCCCTAAAAGAGTATTTTGTTGTTTAACATCTACATATCTTTGCTCCTATCTTTATTACCTCTAGCAGAAGTATCCTTCTCTCCATTCTTTGCCTATTTAAATCCTATTCATCCCATTAAATTTCGCTCAACCATCACCTCTCCTCCTTGATCCCAGTCTGATTCTGCTTACTTGCTTGCTTGCTTTATTTGTTTGTTTGTTTACTGTGGTGCTGGGAAATCAAACCCAGGGCTTCATGCACGCTAGGCAAGCACTCTACTACTAAGCTATATCCCCAGCCCTGTGATTTTTTGGTTGACTGAGCTCCCTAGAAAATAAGTTTTTTTAAGATAATGACATTTGGGCCGGGCACAGTGGCGCATGCCTATAATCCTAACACTTGGGGGGGGCACTTAGCAACTCAGTGAGACCCTATCTCTAAATAAAATATAAAAATGGCTGGGGATGTGGCCCAGTGGTCGAGTGTCCCTGAGTTCAATCCCAAGTACCAAAAAAAAAAAGATAATGACATTTGATTTTGTATCTCCAAAGCCTACTTCAGTCCCTGGCTCATAGTATCAACTGGCTAGTCTCAGGTCTTTTCAGTACTCACGATTTTAGCTTGAAGATCAAGCAGCTTTCTCACACGAAATGGTTTGACTAGAAAAGGTAAAGAAAAGAAGTTTTATGCATTTGGTTCAAAAAAAGAAGAAACAGGGCTGGGGTTCTGGCTCAGCAGTAGAGCACTCGCCTAGCACATGTGCAGCCCGGGTTCAAACCTCAGCACCACATAGAAATAATCGCACTGTGTACAACTAAAGCAAATGAATAAATTTTTTCTTAAAAAAGAAAAAAACATATTATACCTAACCACTATGTAGTTTATATAGTTTCTTGTTAAAACACATCAAAAATATAAACATCCTGTTCAGTTAAACTATGGATATCATTATCCTAAATGCATGATTGAAGATCTGAATGGTACTTATATACTTTGTATACAAGCAGTTGTATGTAAAAAGATACTATACTTGTGCATGATGAATAAGTAAATAAATAATTAAAAAAATTTAAAAAAAAATAAAAAAATAAAAAAATAAATAAACTATTAAGCAGATGATCTTAGATAAAAATACTACAGAGCAATTTCTGCCAAATGAATCTTGTCATATAACTAATGGTAACAGTTATTTTAACTTTATAAATGCCAAAACAAATGCTAATTTTAACTTTATAAATGCAAAAACGAATGCTACTTCCATACAGCGAATGTAATACAACTGGAATGAAAATACTCACCATTTTCTTTTTTGGTAAGTAAATATAACAAATGGCAGACATAAGGGCACTGTTGAAATAGAAAAAAATTAAAAGAAATGACAATATATCTTGAACAAAGCTGCAACATACTGTCAAATATCAATCTTATACTGATTACATAAAAAGGCTTCAGAACATCACTGAACAATAGTTTGACAAAATTTCTTGTTCATGGGGCTGGGATTGTGGCTCAGCGGTAGAGCACTCGCCTAGCACATGCACAGCCCGGGTTTGATCCCCAGCACCACGTAAAAATAAAGGCATTGTGTACAACTACAGCAAATAAATAAATAAATAAATAAATAAATCTTCTTGTTCATTCTATAAGTTGAACATCCCTTATCTAAAATGTTTGAGCCGGGCGCAGTGACGCACGCCTGTAATCCCAGCACTTGGGAGGCTGAGGCAGGAGGATCGCAGGAGGAAATAGAACAATTAAATTGGAAAACAAGACTGGGGCCTAATATTCAAGACGTGGGAGGACCACAATCCTCGAGACAGGCCAATCATATATGGATATGGAAAGACCCAGATGGTAATGAAAGAGCAATTCAACCTCTTATGATAGAACATTTGTCTAACAATCTCTAGGGACGAGATATCTTAACTGACATGGATGCAGTTCTCACAACTGATGATCAGTCTTTCTATGATGAAATCATAGCACATGACAAGACAAGACAAAGTGGAAGGCCAAACCCCCAATTCTAAAGGCCACTGTTCCCAAAGCAATCCCTAAACCAGAACCCATAAAACTAAACTGAAAAAAAAAAAAAAAAACCCATATGGGTGGAATAGTGGCTTATCTCACAAGATAAATTACCACATTTACATAATCTAATTCAAGAACAATTAGAGCTCAATCACATTGAGCCTTCTCTAAGCCCTCATAATTCCCCCATTTTCATAATACAAAAGAAAGACAAATCAAAATGGAGATTATTACACGATCTAAGAGCCATAAACGCTCAAACAGAAAAATTAGGTACCCTACAACCCGGTTTGCCACACCCCTCTGCTATCCCCAAGGAGTATCACATCAGAATCATAGATGTAAAAGAGTGTTTTTTCTCTATTCCTCTACATTCTGAAGATAAAGCTTATTTTGCCTTTACAGTCCCCAGTATTAACAACCAAATTCCATCAATTAGATATCAATGGAAAGTCCTTCCACAAGGGATGAAAAATAGCCCTACTATTTGTCAACATTATGTTGCACATGCAACACGGCCTTTAGTCTCCCTCTGCTTTATAATACATTATATGGACAATATCTTAATAGCCCATAAGGAAGAAACAATTATTGAGAGACTCTATACAAAACTAATAAGCAACTTGCAAAGTATAGGATTAAAAATATCAGAAAATAAAATACAAAAAATTCCTCCATATGCTTTTTTAGGACACCAAATAGATCAAACTATTAGACCTTCAGTACCACAAATAGAATTACCAAAACAGAACACCTTAGTAAAACTACAAAAATTGTGTGGACATACCAATTGGTTAAGGCCATATCTCTCTATTTCTTCCCATGAAAGGATTCCTTTATTTAAACTTTTAGAAGGAGACTCTGAACCTAGTTCACTCAGAGTCATGACTCCAGAGACTGAAGAAGTGATTATGAAAATTAACAAGGCACTCACAAATATATCATTACAGAGATTTGACTCAACACAACCTTTGACAGGTATTATTCTGCCTACACTAGGGACACCTACAGGATGTTTTTATCAAAATGAAATATTGGGATGGATTCATCTCACATGAAGTAAGACTAATAAAATTTGTTCATTTAAGAAAAGTATAAGCCGGGTGCGGTGGCGCAAGCCTGTAATCCCAGCACTTTGGGAGGCTGAGCCAGGAGGATCGCGAGTTCAAAGCCAGCCTCAGCAATGGCGAGGCACTTAGCAACTCAATGACACCCTGTCTCTAAATAAAATGCAAAAAAGGGCTGGGGATGTGGCCCAGTGGTCAAGTGCCCCTGAGTTCAATCCCCGGTACCAAAAAAAAAAAAAAAAAAAAAAAAAAAAAGTATAGCAAAATTAACTATTAAACTGAGAACTGCTTCCATTATTATATTTGGAAAGGAATGTGATGAGCTCATTTTGCCATTTACAAAGGAACGATTAGACATTTTATTTCAAACAAATAGCTTAATGCAAACACTATTATTAGGATTCTCTGGACAATTAGATAATCATTATCCTAAAGACAAATTATTACAAACCTTAAGTTGTTGCCAGTAAAAAGACTCTTAGGTTCTTATCCACAATTCCAAGCTATACCAGATGCCGCTATAATATTCACAGATGCTAACAAACAAAAATATGGAATATTAATTAAAAGAAAAAATAAAAAAGATAAGCACATGCTAATTACCTATAAGGGCTCAGTACAAACAGGAGAATTATTAGGCCTAATTAAGGCATTTGAAGCCATTGTTGATGAGCCAGCCAATGTACTCTCAGACAGTACATATGCAGTTCAAACTGCCAGGGTTCTTCCATTTTCTACTTTCAGGCCAACATTATCACCCTTTGATCAAGCAATACAAACTCTAAGAAACCTACTGGAAACAAGAATAAAACCTTGGTTTATACAACATATCAGATCTCACACCAGAAGAAACAAACAAATAGATGGATTGATTGTGATAGCAGTCCCTCAATCAGATACACTTACTCAAGCAAAAGAATTACATGCCAAGTTTCACATGTCCCCAACTTCACTACACACACTATTCCCTCAATTATCAATGGCCACACGTAAACATTTAAGCAAAACGTACTAAATTGGGACCACTGCTGCCCGTAGGACCGTTACAACAACCAGGAGTCAACCCCAGAGGGTTAAGACCTAATTCACTTTGGCAGATGGATGTTACCCATGTTTCATCCTTTAAAAACCAAAAATATGTACATATGATTATTGACACATATTCAAAATTTATATATGCAATAGCTCAATCAGGAGAAAAAACAAAACATGTTATATAAACAATGAAACAAGCTTTCTTATGTATGGGAGTTCCTTGAACTATAAAATCAGACAATGGACTCTGTTACACTAGTAATTCCTTTAAAATTTTCTGTCAGAACTGGAACACACAAAATGGGAATACCTTATAACCCAACAGGACAGGGCATCATAGGGCATTCTCACCAAATGCTAAAAGCTCAAATACAAAAAGAAGGGGGAGATAAAGGGACATCCCCAAAGGAAATATTATTTACACTTCATTTTTTAACTTTTGATAATTACCACTAATCCCCAGCCTATAAACACTGGGGGGAGGGGTCTAAGACCCACCCCAACACCTCTTCCTCTTGGTAAGGTGGAAAGATCCTTTGACTTCACAATGGAAAGGGCCACACCCATTACTAACACAAGGCAGAGGATATGCTTGTATTTTTCCAGAATCTACAGACGTGCCTTTGTAGATTCCTGCAAAAAATGTCAGACCAGCACTTCACACCCCCGGTTCCAACAGATGAGAGAGATGACACTTGATGACCGCCCCATAGGAGGAGGCCCCACAAGACCACGATGTACAAGAGGTCAAAGACATAACATCACTTGGGGTGATATTAAGGGACTGGTTCAACAAGCCCTACAATTGGCCCCAGATCCTTACCCAGGACCTGGTACACTGTTTCGTTTGATGTGCACCATTATCACTGCTAATTTTCAGTCATGCTTTACCTGTTTGGACTGCGATACCTCACCCCCAGTATTAATGCCCCTGGGATGGGACGCTCCAATTTTTCCAGCAGTTTTAGCTAATAATGCTTCTATGGGATTACCCACTACTGATGTTCCTAAAATGTCCTTCCCATCATACCTTTAACCTTACAAATGAATCAATACTAAAGTATTGATTAATGGATACCAGAAAATAACAAAACAATAATAGGGGACTGCTTTAACAATGAATTTATTTGTTTGAGCCCCGCACATACAGGCGATTTTGTAAATCATACTGTCCAAAACCAAAAGATGATTGGCCTATTCAGAGAATTACCAATCAGACCCCAACAAGTTAATTCCTCCAGAATTCCCCGAGGCGTTTGGGCCCATCTAGCCAAGCTTCATTGTTAACCCCTAAATCAAATTTGAAAATCCCATATCCTGGTGGAATTATTCCCTGGGGAGAATGTATTGCTTATCCAGCTCCTTATTCCCTAGTAGGAAAAACTAATGGAACAAAAGCAGTGCAGTGGGGAAGAACTTTGATATACAACATGACATCCTATGCAAAGAGAGAAGTAAATTATCAAATAATCTACCACACTATGCGAAGATGGGATGTTTGTGGCCCACATGCCTGCTTTGACTTAAGACCATACCTTTTTATTGATAATGGGATGTTCTATAATGGCACCTATAATAACAATGGTGGAACATGTCAGCCTACAATTAAGGTCAATTACTCAATCTCTGTACATGCCACTGCTGGCATTGACAAACATTATTATTATTATTATTATTATTATTATTATTATTATTATTATTATTATTTGGTACTGGGGATTGAACTGAGGGGCACTTGACCACTGGGCCCCATCCCCAGCACTTTTTTGTATTTTACTAGAGACAGGGTCTCACTGAGTTGCTAAATGCCTCACCATTGCTGAGGCTGGCTTTGAACTTGCAATCCTCCTGCCTCAGCCTCCCAAGTGCTAGGATTACAGGCGTGCACCACGGCGCCCAGCTATTGTTTAATAAGCAACGAGAGCACATTTAATTGCACTGAACAACATTCTTATAAGTTGAGTAATTGTTGGAATTCCTCCTTTCAATTTGCCATGATTGTTCGATCTCTAGCCCTCTTATGGGTACCTACAAATATTAGTACCTGGGAAGAACCAATCCAATTAATAGAGATACATAAGTTAGAAAAAAGGGCTGTAAGCATGGTAATACCGATAATATCTTTTTTTTTTTTTTTTTTGTGGTACCAGGGATTGAACTCAGGGGCATTCGACCACTGGGTCACATCCCCAGCCCTTTTTCTGTATTTTATTTAGAGACAGGGTCTCACTAAGTTGCTAAGTGCCTCGCCATTGCTGAGGCTGGCTTTGAATTCTCGATCCTCCTGCCTCAGCCTCCCAAAGTGCTGGGATTACAGGCATGCGCCACCACGCCACCCGGCTAATAATATCTTTAATTATGGCTGCAATAGCTTCCACTGCCACAGCAGTAGTCATCTTACTACAATCCCAAAGTACCGCTAAAGCTTTAAACTCATTGTCCTCTCTAACTGCTAATGCTATGCAAATCCAAGGTCTTATAAATGCATGATGCTATATATATATATATATATATATATATATATATAATATGCATGATGCTATATATATATATATCATATGCATGATGCTATATATATATATATATATATATATATATATACCATCATGCATATGACTTACTTTACTGCTTTGCTTTGTGCTTGCTGTACTTGTTGATCTCTCATGTCCTTCACATGACGATCTCATGATCTCCACCCTACATACCCCATAAAAACTACTTGTTATTTAGAATAAACAGATTTGAGCCCTGAGCCCTGTCTCCAGACTCCCCAGCAAGGGACCTGCTTGCAGAGGTCTACAACAATGGTCAACTCTCATTCCCATTTCCATAAGCAGCTACAGTCAGCCTCTATCTGCAGATTCCATCAGCAGATTCAACCAACTACAGATAAAAAGTACTCAGAGGACTGGAGTTGTAGCTCAGAGGTAGAACACTTGGCTAGCATGTGTGAGGTACTGGGTTCGATCCTCAGCACCACAAGAAAATAAAATAAAGATACTATGTCCACCTATAACTAAAACAATAAATTTTTTTTTAAAAAACATTACCTTTATAAAAGAAAATACTCAGAAAAAAATTAGTCTGTACTGAACATGTTTTTCTAGTCATCATTTCTTAAAATACACATCTTGAACTTTGCTTGAAATATTCCCATCATATCAAATATTTTTTCCTCTCATCAAATCCCAAATTCTCTTCAACCTTCAAGGACCAGCTCAAACACCAGCATACTTTATGAAGCTTTTTTATAATCCCTCTGATTTACAGTGTTATCTTCCTTCTTGGAAATACTATAGCAATTGCTATCCTCACACTATCATATACTTTCTTTCACCCTCAAGTTATTTAACCTTATGTGCTTTCCTTAATTCCCCAACTAAAGTTTAAAGTCTTGCGAGTACAGAAACTCTGTACTAAAGTTTGAATCTTCTACAGTGCTTAGTACAATGCAAAAAACACAATAGAAACTTTTGTTTTTTGGCAGTACAGGGATTGAACTCAGGACCTTGTGAACACTAAGCAAGTACTCTACTTCTGAGCTACAATCTTGGCCCTTTGGCCCTTTTTTATTTTTATTTTTTTTGTGGTACCGGGGATTGAACTCAGGGGCACTCGACCACTGGGTCACATCTCCAAACCTTTTTTTTTGTATTTTATTTAGAGACAGGGTCTCACTGAGTTGCTAAGTGCCTCGCCATTGCTGAGGCTGGCTTTGAACTCGCGATCCTCCTGCCTCAGCCTCCCAAAGTGCTGGGATTACAGGCGTGCGCCACCACTTAACAACTCAGTGAGACCCTGTCTCTAATAAAATACAAAACAGGGCTGGGGATGTGGCCCAGTGGTCGAGTGTCCCTCAGTTCAATCCCTGGTACCAAAAAAAAGCCGCGCCCGGCTCCTTTTTTATTTTTGAGACAGGATCCCACTATGTTGTCCAGACTGGCCTTGAACTTGTTATCCTCCTGCCTCAACCTCCCAAGTAGCTGGGTATTATAAGAGCATACTACCATGCCTAGCTAAAACATATTTTTTTTTTTTGGCAGTGCTGGAGAATGAACTCAGGGCCTCACACATGCTAGGCAAGCACTTTACCACTGAGCCACATCCCCAGCCCCCTGAAATATGTTTTTAAAAATGAAACTGGTGAATGAATTCCTTTCCTATAGGAACAATTCAGCTAGATGTGTCACTCACATGGTCTGTGAACTACTAGTGATCATTGAAAGTCTTCCAGGTGGACAGAAGATTGATTTCTTAGAGTTATTAATGTTTTAATGGGAATAATTATGTCATTTAATCATAATCAGTCCATTGGCAACTCATAAAAGGTAATCCTCTCCTCATTAATTCAGATAAAATTTTTGCAGTGTTAATCAACAAAATGTAGAATAAGTGACCCAAAGGAGTTTGCTAAAGTGGTTTAAGAGAGAAAAAAATGGTAATCACTGCTCTAGATCAGCAAAGAGACTCCAATGTGGAATCAATTCAATGTGTAATATTTTTTTTATATTTATTTATTTGTTTTAGTTGTATACAATGCGTTTATTTTTTACGTGGTGCTGGGGATTGAACCCGGGCTGCGCATGTGCTAGGCGAGCGCTCTACCGCTGAGCCACAACCCCAGCCCCTCAATGTGTAATATTTTTATTTCCTTAAAGGCAATATAGAAACCAGGCACAGTGGCGCACACCTGTAATCCCAGCACTTGCGAGGCTGAGGCAGGAGGATCACAAGTTCAAAGCCAGCCTCAGCAATGGCGAGGCACTTAACTCAGTGAGACCCTGTCTCTAATAAAATACAAAACAGGGCTGGGGATGTGGCCCAGTGGTCGAGTGTCCCTCAGTTCAATCCCTGGTACCAAAAAAAAGGCAATATAGAGCAAATATGGCAAAAATTTTATATTTGTTAATCTGAGAAAGTGTACAGTGCTGTGTTATGTTATTATTTATAATTTCTGTATATTTTTTATATATATATATATATATATATATATATATTTTTTTTTTTTTTTTTTTTTGGTACCGGGGATTGAACTCAGGGGCACTCGACCACTGGGCCACATCCCTAGCCCTTTTTTGTATTTTATTAGAAGCAGGGTCTCACTGAGTTACTAAGTGCCTGGCCATTGCTGGGGCTGGCTTTGAACTCGCAATCCTCCTGCCTCAGCCTCCCAAGTGCTGGGATTACAAGCGTGCGCCACCATGCCTGGCCTATTTGATATATTTTTAAATAAATACAGAAAAACACATTAAGTGGCACCCTGAAGCATATATGGTGTGTCAATTCACATTCATGTACTATTTGATTGATGCTAGATGCTATCCAATGTTTACTTACCAGTGCATCATCTTGCAGTGAAGCAAAAAAGAAGCCATAAAGCAAGTTAATTTGCTCCTTCTGATCAATGAAGTCAAACATTGTAATTAGCCATCGATAAAAAAGTACCTATCAAGAAACAAAATGCTTATCTTTAGAGAAATATAACTAACGGGCATAGAAGAGCTTAATTCCCCCCTCAGGGCTGTTTTAGATGTTTCTATCACAAAGTACAATAATAGATTTTATTTCTCAGTAAAAATTTCTGTTCAAACAGAGTCATATCAAGCTATACTGTTCCAAAACTACAGGCTTTACATAAAAGGCCACAGCCATTACTTCATAAGTGGTTCTTCCTCGCTAGCCCTTACGTGGTTCTAAAGGACTTATCATAAAAGTGTTTTAAAAAGATTACCTTGGTGCTACCAGAACACTTGCCAACACAGAGCCAGGAGACTGCCTTAACCACAGAATGTTCTAATATTAGAGTTGCTGGAATCATGCACTTCAGTATCCGTGTGTTTACAGCATTGCCTGGACAACAAACTCGAAATTAAACTACACTTTAGTATCTCAATTGTTTACTTACTATTATTCACTACTGGTCATACAAATCATACTTCATCTTGAAGGCATTAAAAACCAACACTATATAACATTTAGTACCTCTTATCATCATTATAAAACATTGCTCAAAACAAAATTGTACTTTTAGATCCTGAAATTAACTATGAAGCAAATTATTTGGCCCGCATATTTCTATTTTTAAAAGGGAGGATGAGCACAGGGTTTGTTTTTTGTTTTTTGAAGTGATGAAAATATTTGGGAATTACATGTGGTAATGATTGCACAACTCTGGGAATACACTAAAACACTGAATTTTCAAATGCATGAATTTTATGGTATGTAAATTATATCTCAAAAGTCTTTAATCACAGGGAAAGTTCAAATATTATTTTATTATTTTTAATGGCAAAATAGACTGATTTTAGACTAGTAGACATTTTGCATGAGCTGCTATTTTGAAGAACAAATAAATAAATTTGTAGCTTCCACTGCCCCAGAAAAGGGGGAGGATAGCAGAATAAAACAGATTTTCTTGGGATTAGCTGGTGGTGATATTATTTTATCCTACTCTGATCTTTCCATCTTGCCTTCTGGCCTCCATGGTGTTCTCTCACCTGTTAATAGAAATGATGTTACAGATACTGGCTTTGTATATTCCCTATTCTAACTTCTGTTCAATAAGCTTCAATAATTAAAATATATCTCATCAATTTCTACCCAATCACCCTGTGGAGAAGAAAGAAAGCAATGATGGCAAGTAAAAAAAAAAAAAAAAAAAAAAAAAAAAATCACAAGAATAAAAATCCCTGCTTTCTACTCTGAAGTTTCTTGTTTTCATATATTTTTTTCTCTCCCACTTCCATTCGCTAATCTTTTTAAATTTTAAAACAGTGTCACCATTAACACCTTACACATGTACTGCATTCAAAGAAGGAATTCAGTACTAACACTATTTTTACTTCCCAGTGACTTTTTAATTAATTTCTCAGGATCTAAAGTCCCTTTGCACCTAATTATAATAATATTTCTAGTGTAACTGCCCCCTAAATATGCATCTAAATATGTATTTCAACTTCCCAAAAGAGCTACATATAAAGATCTAGTAGGGATGGGGAGGTATCACAGAACTAACTATAAGAGAGAAAAGGAATTAAGGAGGTCATATTTAACCTCAGTAAATTCCAGCCCAACAAAAAAATAAAAACAACAGACTGCCAGAGTGTTTCACTTTAAATTGTTATGTGCAAGTTTCCAGAGCCTGAGACACGCCTTTTGAAACACCATGGCATACATCATGAAAATGCCCTAACCATTAATTTGTGTGTGTGTGTGTGTGTGTGTGTGTATGTATGGTACTGGGGATCGAACTCAGGGCCTTGTGCATGTGAGGCAAGCATTTTACCAACTGAGCTATATCCCCAGCCCTAACCATTAATTTTTAAATATCACCAAAGATAATTCCAAAATAGAAAACGTGTACATTCTATTCATGTTTTAATGGGATAACTGAGTGGTAAAATTGATCTTGACAGACACTAATCAACATGGACTCCTGGAAAGGTATTAGAACCAAACAATTTGAAACCATTACCTACAAGAATAAAAGTCAGTTTTATTAGGTCTAACTTAATTTTCTAAGAAAACACACAGAACTAATCAGGTAAAAGAGAAAAAAAATACTTGAGTCACAGATTGAATTCAGTTAGTACAGTGTTGTTACTCTAAAGCACACACCCTTGTAAATTGGATGTTCCAGTATACACAAAGGACGCTAATACACAGGGTCCAGAAATACTTAGTATTAAAAGAATTCAGTATTGATGAGTGTATTAGGTTTTTTTTTGTTGTTGTTTTGTTTTTTTTTTTGTACTAGGGATTGAACTCAGGGGCACTCGACCACTGGGCCACATCTCCAGCCCTTTTTTGTATTTTATTAGAGACAGGGTCTCACCGAGTTGCTAAGTGCCTCGCCATGGCTGAGGCTGGCTTTGAACTCGCGATCCTCTTGCCTCAGCCTCCCCAAGTGCTGGGATTACAGGCGTGCACCACCGCGCCCAGCCAGGTTTTTTTTTTTTTAAGTAGAAAAAAAGCAGTAACCATGTAGTACAGTATAAGTGCTTGCAAGGCAATAGGAGATCTGATTTCCCCCCCGTTTTTTGCTCTGACATTAAGAAAGTCTTGGGCTGGGGTTGTAGCTCAGTGGTAGAGTGCTTGCCTCGCATGTGTGAGGCACTATATTTGATCCTCAGCACCACATAAAAATATATAAATAAAATAAAGATACTGTGTCCATCTACAACTAAAAAATATTTTTGAAGAAAAAAGAAGAAAGTCTTGCCAGGTGCAGCAGCACATGCCTATAATCTCAGCAGCTCAGGAGGCTGAGACAGGAGCATCTCGCGTTCAAAGCCAGCCTCATCAAAAGCAAGGCAATAAATAACTCAGTGAGACCCTGTCTCTAAATAAAATACAAAATAGGGCTGGGGATATGGCTCAGTGGTGTAGTGCCCCTGAGTTCAATGCCCAGTACCAAAAGAAAAAAAAGGAAAGTCTCCAACTATTCCAGGCCTGTTTCCTCTCTTTACAATGAGTACGTTTAGAGACTAAAATACCTTGCAATTCTGAATTTGGATGAATGAAAGTTAAAAAAAAAAATCTTTTCAAGTAAAAATAACATTGATCAAGTGTTATTTCTAAGAACCTCTCCTAACCCAACCCCCAATCAGTAACCTGAGAATAGAAAAGGAAACATTTACACGAAAAGAAAAATCATTTTTACTGTTAAGGTCACAGAAACTAGAATGAAAGCAGTGCAAATAGGAACTTGTCCTAGATAAATAAAAGTAAAGGCAATGAAACAGACTAAGTGATCTCTTAAAATGCCTCGCAGAAACATTATTTAAAATATTATTGCTGGGCGCAGTGGTGCACGCTTGTAATCCTAGCACTTGGGAGGCTGAGGCAGGAGGATCTCGAGTTCAAAGCCAGCCTCAGCAATGGCGAGGCACTTAGCAACTCAGTGAGACCCTGTCTCTAAGTAAAATACAAAACAACAACAAAAAAAGGCTGGGGATGTGGCCCAATGGTCAAGTGCACCTGAATTCAATCCCGGTACCAAAAAAATTAATAAAATAAAATATTATCAAAAAATAAATAAAATATTATCTATGTTTAAGAAAATAAGAAAAAAAAACTAAAAATGGTTCCATATGCCTGGTGACAAGATTCTGCATTTAATTTGTAAAGATAGGTGGTAACTGGTCATTTCAGCAATATGCAAACAGAAATTTTTGGCTCTTAAAGTACTATAAACACAAGAAAGGTTCATTTTATAATCTTACCAGATTAATCTTAATAGCAAAATAAAGAACTGCAACTGACTCCAATTAACAATCTAATTCAAAGTCTGAAAAGCAAAACCAATAGCAAACACATGACAAATGTATCTACTTGACATACCAAATTTGCCACTGAGTGCTGCATTTAATAGAATGTCAATTGCTTCTGGAGCTAACCCATTCTTCCAAGCCATATTTTCCACAGTTTTCAAGTGTTTTTTCCAAGATTTCATCTTTACTTCGTGTAGTTCTAATAGGACCTTAAGAAAATAATACTATTAAATAATAAGCCCTTTAAATTTTTTTCAGTCCTTAGCCCCAACAATTACAACTAGGCATGCTCTAAAGGAATAGCTTTACAAGAAAAAATTTGTCTACCCTTGAAAGCCTTTAAAAGTCTAAAATATTTAACAGCAACAGTACTTTCAATGAGAAAAACTGAATCATGGCATCCCTGCTATAAATTAACTAAAAGCACTCAACTTAGACTATAATTTTTTTCAACACTAGGATGATGGTTCTTAAACTCTACTATACATTGGAATCACCTAGGAAGCCTTTAAGAAGTCCTAATGCAGGCTGGGGATATAGCTCAGTTGGTAGAGTGTTTCCCTTACATGCATAAGGCCATGGATTCAATCACCAGCACCACAAAAAATAAAAAATAAAAGAAGTCCTAATGCTAGGTTGCATCTCATACCAATAAAATCAGAATATCTAAGGGCTGGAGTTGTGGCTCAGTGGTAGAGCATTTGCCTGGCATGTGAGATGCAATGGATTTGATCCTCAGCACTGCATACAAATAAATAAAGTAAAAGATCCATTGACAACTAAAACTACAAAAATCAGAATGTCTAAGAGTGGATGCTAGGTATCAGTATGTTTTAAATTTCTCAGGTGATCACAATGTACAGCAGCTTAGGAACCACTCCACTGGGAAAGATGTTTCATTGTGTATCCATAATACCTAGCATACTGATGTGTAGTAAATGCTCAACAAATGTAAACAAACAAAAACATAAATGAGAAAAAACATGTTTTCTTTAAAAATTTTAAAAAAGAATGTTTTTATCAAAATAGGATTTTCATAAGGAAAATGATCTGTCTTTACCTTTTTCAAAGTATTCCAGTGTTATTTGCAGAGCATCTTCAGCTTGATCATCAGCATGTTCACAATCTTCCACTGTGTTGTTTTGTTTCAAGATGCTCTTTGAGTTGCTTGGTTTTGCTTTCCTAGCTGAGAGTTTGGTCTGAAAACTATTACTAACTTGTGAAGTTCTGTTTGGTGCCTGGGAATTCTTGACTTTCCTTTGAGGTGACATTATTGCATATGTTCTATACAGAAACAAGTGTCAAGTAATCATTAGTCAGCCAAACAATACTTTTTTCCCCAAAAAAGACAGGGACCATATATGCCTATATTCCCACATGTAGTACTTAGTGCCTAGCACACACAAGGCATGCAATAAATAAGTTGATAATAATCTAGGAAATAAAACCTACAAGTTAACTTTTTCAGAAAGCCCTTGACCTAAATAGAAACTAACAACTGGCCAAGGTAACATTTGTTTTCTTTCTTTTTTCTTTTTTTTTTTTTTGTTGGGGGGTACGGGGGACTGAACTCATTGGTACTCAACCACTGAGACACATCCCTAGCCATATTTTGTATTTTATTAGAGACAGGGTCTCATTGAGTTGCTTAGCACTTCGCTAACTTGCTGAGGCTAGCTTTGAACTCACTGACCATCCTGCCTCAGCCTCCAGAGCTGCTGGGATTACGGGCATGGACCACCATGCCCACCTCCCCCCAAGGTAATATTTATCAGCTGAACTGTGAGGAACCTAAGTGCCCTCTTAGAATGGCTACATCATATAAGCAAGTCCAAAACTAATATACCTCATGAACTCAACTTACTTTCTCTACTCCTATTTTCTGCACTCCTCCTTGATTTTGCTTTTAATCATTATGCTCCCCACTTTGTCAGTGCTCAGTTAAAACTGCATAGTTAAAAAGCCAAACTGGGAGCCAGACTAAACATTCTCAAGACAGAAACACTCTCCATTTATTAATGCATGTATTCAGTAAATAATTATTGAACATGTATATATGCCAAGCACAATTCAAGCTACCAGGGATAAAATAATAAAACAATCAAGGTCACTACATTAATGAAACTTACACTGGGGGGAGAGGCTCGGGGAAAAGTAAGAATCAAGTAGTAACAAATAATAATGAATATACAGGGATGTGATAGAAACAGGGTGGGGTGGGAATCTACTTTGAAATAAGTGTTCAGAGAAAGCCCCTCTGAGGTGACCTTTAAGCTGATATTTGAGTGTCAAGAAACCTACCATGTAAACATCTGGTGGAAGAGTATTTTATAGTGAGGGTAAAGGAAAACATACTAAGCAAGAAAGTATTTTGTATGTTAATGAAACAGCAGCAACACCAGTATGGTGAGAGTACAAAGAGGCAAAGGGTGGTGAGAGTCAGAAAGGCAGCCAGGGAGTATATCATACTGGGTCTTGTAGACCAGCGGTTAGGAGTTTGGATTTTCCCACAGGGGAGGAGGAGACAGCAATATCCGGTTTGTGTTTTAAGACCATTTTATATGCAGTATGGAGACTAGAATGTTAGGGATCAAAGAGAGGCAAGAGACTACTTAAAGACTCTTGCAGAAGTCCAGAAGATGAAACACTAGTCTGCACTAGGCCTAAGATGAGGTGAAAAGACTGGATTCAGGATACGTTGTGGAGGTAGATCGGAGAGCCTGTGACAAAAGAATGAGATGTAGGAAAAAGAAAGGAGAACCAAGAACGAATTCTAGGGCTGGGGTTGTGGCTCAGCGGTAGAGCTCTCGCCTAGCACGTGCAAGGCCCTGGGTTCGATCCTCAGCACCACGTAAAAATAAATAAAATAAAGGTATTATGTTGCTACAACTAAAAAATAAAATATTTTTAAAAAGAATGAATTCTAATGACACTAACTGAATATCACCTAACTAGAAGAAATGCCAAAACAGTAGAGTAACATATATGTTCAATCCAGTGGAACTATCCAACTCGGAGTTGTTTCTTAGAATCCTAAGAAAGAAGGCGGGGAAGCAGCTTCTGACCCCATGGAGTGAACCGTGCCAGTGCTTGCCAAGGATCACTCTCACAACCTGCCAAAGCAGAGAGCGAAATTTTCAAAGACACCCATTACGCAAATTCCTGAACTGGAAGAAAACCCTATCCATTTACAATATAGTACCGCCCTCAGAAGTTGGGATATTTCCCTCGCTTTCAGAGACCCCATTTCGCGCAGTGTTTAATAAAAGTTCCTCACCTGACACACTCTAACAGCCCCCAAACTCTGGCGTCCGAAAGCCGCCTCCCGGATTCAAAAGAGCGGACCGCGCCCCGCGCATGCGCTTCCACGCAGATTCTGGCGGTGACTGGGCGGAGTGACGCGCTTTGCTGAAATCTGATTGGTTGGAATACAGCTCGATGGCGGGAGTCGGCGCGCGCAGACAATGATGCAACCCAGTTACCTAAAGTGGTTTGTCCCACCTACCTAATGGGGGAGCGCAGCGAGTGGGCCATTGCTGCTGGAGTTAGCTCATTGGCTGGCGTTCTCACTCTTCTAATAAGGTTCGCATTCGTCATTTTGCGTAGAACCCGGTAACTGGTGTCAAGATTGTTAAATTTAACATGATCGATTATAGTGTTCATTTTGCCCAGATTGACCCCAAATGTCAATTTGAATCTGTAGGAAAGCATGAAACCGCAAACTTCACTGTAAAGGTGGCTTCTCCCATGCTGAGATTTAAAGGGTCCAGTCGCTCTCCTCCCGAAGTTAGGGGGCTTGGAGGAAAGAACGACGGATTCTGCCCTCCTTTTACCTAGGATAGGTATGGATAACCTCCCACATTTTCTGGAAACGTGTCCTAAACCAGATGTTGAACCACCTTAAAGATTGCAGATTGCGGGCTGTAGCGAATATATTCCTAACCTTGAAGAATCCATTGACTTTAAACTCGCTAAAATATTAACAATGGCTTAGTCTGAGACCTGATTTAATTTCTTTTTGAATATTTTAATTGTTGATGGACCTTTATTTTATTCATTTATTCATATGCGCTGCTAAGAATCGAACCCAGTGCCTCACACATGCTAGGCAAGTGCTCTACCACTAGGCAACAACCCCAGCTCATAATTTCTTTCTTTCTTTCTTTCTTTTTTTTTCGGTACTAGGTATTGAACTCAGGGTCACTCGACCACTGGGCCACATCCCCAGACCTTTTTTGTATTTTATTAGAGACAGGGTCTCACTGAGTTGCTGAGTGCCTCGCCATTGCTGAGGCTGGCTTTGAACTCGTGATCCTCCTGCCTCAGCCTCCCAAGTGCTGGGATTACAGACGTGCGCCTCTGCTCCTGGCTCTCATAATTTATTTTTAAACTAGGAATAAGAGAACTATAAACCGGTTGTGGTGGTGCATAACTGTTACACCAGCAACTGGGGAAGCTGAAGCAGGAAAATGGCAAGTTCAAGGCTAGTCTCAGCAACTAAACCAGAATTTATCCCCCCCAAAAAAAAAAAAGCCTAGTGCAGTGGTCCATAGGAGGATCAGAAGTTAGAGGCCAACCTCTGCAGTTTAGTGGAAGCCCTAAGAATCTTAGGGAGATGCTGTCTCAAAATAAAAAATAAAGAAGTGGGGCACTTGTAATCCCAGCACTTGGGAGGCTGAGGCAGGAGAATTGTGAGTTCAAAGCCTGACTCAGCAATGGCGAGGCACTTAGCAACTCAGTGAGACCCTATCTCTAATAAAATACAAAAAAGGGCTGGGGATGTTGCCCAGTGGTCGAGTGCCCCTGAGTTCAATCCCTGGTACCAAAAAAAAAAAAAAAAAAGAAAGAAAAGAAAAAAGAAAAAGAAAGAAAGAAAAGGAAAGGAAAGGAAAAAGAAAGAAAGTTCAAAGCCAGCCTCAGCAACTTAGCTGAGGCCCTAAACAATTCAGTGAGACCCTGTCTCAAAATAAAATATAAAACGGGTTGGGGATGTGGCCGAATGGTTAAGTGCCCCTAGGTTCAATCCCTGGTACAAAAAAGAAATAAATAAATGAAATATTTTTTTTTAAAAGTAGAGGAGAGCTATAAATATAACTGCACTCCCTGATTTGAGGCCAAAATATAATGTAGGTGGAAACTTTGCAATCTTAGAGAAAGATGAATAATCAAAGGTTAAGATAATGTATTTGGAAAAAACTTCAGCAGAAATGACTATTTACAGCCGGGTGTGGTGGCCCACGCCTGTAATCCCAGCAGCTCAGGAGGCTGAGATAGGAGGGTAGGGAGTTCAAAGCCAACCTCAGCAAAAGCAAGGCACTAAGCAACTCAGTGAGACCCTGTCTCTAAATAAAATACAAAAGAGGGCTGGGGATGTGGCTCAGTGGTTGAGTGCTCCTGAGTTCAATCCCTGGTACCCCCCTCCAAAAAAAAAGAAAAGAAAAAAGAAATGACTATTTACCATATCTTATATTTATGTGGTTTTCAGAGTAGTTTGATGAACTCTTATTTAATCATGCATGAAAATTGAGACTGCAATTTTTCTGATAGTTACTCTTTAGTAAAACAGAAATTTTGTCATTTTTCATGCTTTCAATAGTTTCGTAGCCTCAAATAAACACACACTGGAAGGGACTTTTTTTTTTTTTTTTTTTTCGGTACTAGGGGATTGAACTCAGGGTCACTCGACCACTGGGCCACATCCCCAGCCCTTTTTTTCTATTTTATTAGAGACAGGGTCTCACTGAGTTGCTGAGTGCCTCGCCATTGCTGAGGCTGGCTTTGAACTCGTGATCCTCCTGCCTCAGCCTCCCAAGTGCTGGGATTACAGACGTGCGCCTCTGCTCCTGGCTCTCATAATTTATTTTTAAACTAGGAATAAGAGAACTATAAACCGGTTGTGGTGGTGCATAACTGTTACACCAGCAACTGGGGAAGCTGAAGCAGGAAAATGGCAAGTTCAAGGCTAGTCTCAGCAACTAAACCAGAATTTATCCCCCCCAAAAAAAAAAAAAAGCCTAGTGCAGTGGTCCATAGGAGGATCAGAAGTTAGAGGCCAACCTCTGCAGTTTAGTGGAAGCCCTAAGAATCTTAGGGAGATGCTGTCTCAAAATAAAAAATAAAGAAGTGGGGCACTTGTAATCCCAGCACTTGGGAGGCTGAGGCAGGAGAATTGTGAGTTCAAAGCCTGACTCAGCAATGGCGAGGCACTTAGCAACTCAGTGAGACCCTATCTCTAATAAAATACAAAAAAGGGCTGGGGATGTTGCCCAGTGGTCGAGTGCCCCTGAGTTCAATCCCTGGTACCAAAAAAAAAAAAAAAAAAGAAAGAAAAGAAAAAAGAAAAAGAAAGAAAGAAAAGGAAAGGAAAGGAAAAAGAAAGAAAGTTCAAAGCCAGCCTCAGCAACTTAGCTGAGGCCCTAAACAATTCAGTGAGACCCTGTCTCAAAATAAAATATAAAACGGGTTGGGGATGTGGCCGAATGGTTAAGTGCCCCTAGGTTCAATCCCTGGTACAAAAAAGAAATAAATAAATGAAATATTTTTTTTTAAAAGTAGAGGAGAGCTATAAATATAACTGCACTCCCTGATTTGAGGCCAAAATATAATGTAGGTGGAAACTTTGCAATCTTAGAGAAAGATGAATAATCAAAGGTTAAGATAATGTATTTGGAAAAAACTTCAGCAGAAATGACTATTTACAGCCGGGTGTGGTGGCCCACGCCTGTAATCCCAGCAGCTCAGGAGGCTGAGATAGGAGGGTAGGGAGTTCAAAGCCAACCTCAGCAAAAGCAAGGCACTAAGCAACTCAGTGAGACCCTGTCTCTAAATAAAATACAAAAGAGGGCTGGGGATGTGGCTCAGTGGTTGAGTGCTCCTGAGTTCAATCCCTGGTACCCCCCCCAAAAAAAAAGAAAAGAAAAAAGAAATGACTATTTACCATATCTTATATTTATGTGGTTTTCAGAGTAGTTTGATGAACTCTTATTTAATCATGCATGAAAATTGAGACTGCAATTTTTCTGATAGTTACTCTTTAGTAAAACAGAAATTTTGTCATTTTTCATGCTTTCAATAGTTTCGTAGCCTCAAATAAACACACACTGGAAGGGACTTTTTTTTTTTTTTTTTTTTGGTACCGGGGATTGAACTCAGGGGCACTCGACCACTGGGCCACATCCCCAGCCCTTTTTTCTATTTTATTAGAGACAGGGTCTCACTGAGTTGCTAAGTGCCTCACCATTGCTGAGGCTGGCTTTGAACTCGTGATCCTCCTGCCTCAGCCTCCCAAGTGCTGGGATTACAGGCGTGCACCACCACGCCCGGCTTGGAAGGGACTTTAAGGCGACTTTGACACCTATTTATTTATTTGCAGTACTGGGGATTGAATCCAGGGGTGCTCTCCCATTAAGCTACATCCCAATCCTTTTTACTTTTTATTTTGAGGTAGAGTCTTGCTAAGTTACCCAAGCTAGCCTTGAACTTTCAATCTTTCTGCCTCAGTTTCCTGAGTCACTGGAATGACAGGTGTACACCACTATACCCAGCAACCTTTATTCCCTTTTTTTTTTTTTTTTTTTTTTTTGGTAGACCATGAAACCGGTGGCCTGAGCAATGCTATAACTTGCCTTTCAAATTTTGGGCACCGCAAAACTTAGGCCTCTCTATGGACACACACATAGTGAGACAATAATTCATATTTATTTAATAAACCTTCAATTTTTTCTGAAATAATTTACCTTCCCTTGGCATCAACTCATAAAGAACTCCCAAATCTGGAAATTGTATTGGGATCCTAACTACAGCTTTCTATCTTATGTGCATTCAAAAAAAGTGTGAGGGACCAGGTACTTAGGAGGCTGAGGTAGGAGAAACTCAAGTTTGAAAGCAGCCTGAGCAACTTAGCAAGATCCAGTCTCAAAATAAAATAGAGTGCTGGGGCTGTAGCTCAGTAGCAGAGTGCTTGCCTTGCATGCATGAGGCACTGGGTTTGATCCTCAGCATCACATACAAATAAACAAAATCAAGGCATTCTGTCCATCTACAACTACAAAAAAATGTTAAAAATAAAATAGAAAAGGCTGAGGTGTAACTCAGTAGTAGAGAAAGCTGAGGGAACTTATAAGGGATTAGCAAACTGGCCTTGGCAACTTCATTAGTGTATTAAGTGATTATACTTATACTCTCCTTTATCTTTCTTCTCCTCCTTCATGCAAACCAGAAAAAAAAAAAAAAAAAAGCTTGAATCCTTTTAAGTAACCCATCTGGATTTTTTTGTTTGTTTGTTTGTTTTTTTTGAACCAGGGATTGAATTTAGGAGCACTTGACCACTGGGCCACATCCCCAGCCCTTTTTTGTATTTTTATTTAGAGACAAGGTCTCACTGAGTTGCTAATGCCTCGCCATCGCTGAGGCTAGCTTTGAACTCGTGACCCTCCTGCCTCAGCCTCCCAAGTGCTGGGATTACAGGCGTGCGCCACCATGCCCGACTTAAGTAGCCCTTCTTTTCAGATTTTCAGTATATATCCAGTATATATTTCAGTATATATCCTCCAAATTTCAAAATTTTTTTTATTTTGAAAGAATGAGAGAAATAAGACAGAGGTATCAATTACTAAGAACAATGACACTGAAGAAAATACAATAGGTACTCTCCCCACACACAACCCCCCACCCCTTTTCCCATCCCAGGCACAATAATACTAAAACCATCAAAGCACATTTAACAAGGAGAAACAGCAGTATGTGATGAAGGAAGCAAATTTCCATACTGTTCAATTCAACTAACCCATGTCAAATGTCCTCCCCCCAGCTATACTCCACCTACTGGAATGATAAAGAAGTATAGGGGAGACAACTCTTGGGGGTGATTTGAACTCCACTTACACTGGCAAAGGTCAGTGAAGAATCAATAGGGGTAGTGAATCTGTTTTGCAGGGAAACAGGACACAGCTTCTTTGTCAATTTTCAGAGACAGTTTCAGAGAATAGCTAATGTTTGAGATTCTGATTTTTAACAGGACCAATGCCTGCTCCCTCAACCACAGCAGTGGAGCAGCTGCCAAATCCTGGTTAGCTACTAAGAATAGTGGAAGTGAGGCAGCTGTGAGCTTAAGAAAATCCGAAGAAGATGTCTAGTAACAAAAACTGCTTCAGATTTAAATGTTAGGAAAAGAACTTAGTAGGTTGGGCTTGAACAAAGGCAAGGTGAAACATACTATTTTACTACTTGAAGAATAGACTATGAATCGACTGCATGTATCCTTTGTTTTAATTAAACTCAATATGAATTTAACTATTGAAGTAAAGGCTAATTAATTTTACACATAACTCAGTGTTTCAAATTAAAAGAAAATTTCCCTAAAGTGGTGAGTTTAAGTTTTCAGCTTCATCTAGAGAAGAATACCCTCCCCACATGGGAATAGGTCTCTTGTTTTATACCAAAAATGGGATTCTCTTTACAGGAAGTTTGTTTAATTCTATCTTTACTGGAATCAATTTATAAAGGGAAGGATACCTGT
Organism: Tamias sibiricus; assembly: GCA_025594165.1. Classification (NCBI taxonomy): domain Eukaryota; kingdom Metazoa; phylum Chordata; class Mammalia; order Rodentia; family Sciuridae; genus Tamias; species Tamias sibiricus. Next base: position 92,571,036 of record CM046667.1, on the reverse strand, counting down.
GCAGGATTAGTTCAAGATCAGAGCCTTCTCCAAGTGTGTGTGTACGCACACAGTAGTTAAATACATTTTCCCACACATAATCTCACATATGTGGGAGTCCATCTCACATGTTTGCTGGAGTCCATCTCACAAATACACTTCAATAGTAGCCGAATACATGTACATGCAGCAAGATGTGAGCATTGCCCCAGAGTGATTAAAGGTGGTGCACAAATGTCAATGTGGGGAGGTCATTTTAGAGTACAGATGTACACAAGCCAATTAACTTGCAGATTATATTTTCCCTTTTTTTCCCCAAGATAAATAAATCAAATGAAAAAATACACACTGACATCTTCCTGGGTGTCATGGAGGCAACTGCCTGGAAGGTCCACTTTTTGCACTTCCACTTTCCTATGACACCTTCACTTTGCCCTGAGGGGCCTTCTCATATAAGGAGGGTTGCTCCTCAGCATTCTCAGGCAAGGGCTTCTTCTCAGAAGACCTGTCTTCAGGCTTGCGGGCAATCAGCAGGCGGCAAGTGAGCAGAATTCCAAACACCAGTGCATGGGCGTAGCGTTTGAGAGGATCACCGACCAGCTGGTGAAAGAAGAGCACAGCCAACACCAACAACAGTAGGAAGAAGTTGGCTACATCCTTGGGACGCCCAGGCACAAGGGTCATGACAATGCCGCAGGCTACTTCAAGGGCACCAATGCTTTTTCGGAGGAGAATGGAATTGATGCCCATTTTCTTCAGCAGAGGGAGAGCTCGAACATAGCTCTTGTAAGCACGTTTCTAGAATGGGAATGTCATAAGGAAATCACTGTGTTAACCATGATGTTAACCATAATGTTAACCATTAGAATGAAGAAAAACACAAGCAGGGGCCTCCTTCCCTATCATCGCACTTCCACACCAGCCAAAGGTTTCCCATTTCTCATTTTGTCTCCTAAATAAAAGCCTTGTAATTAAGAAAAAAGCAAGCAATCTGTTGGGTTCCCTGTGATTGAAAACTGAATAATAGTACTGCTGCCGGGCATGGTGGCGCACGCCTGTAATGCCAGCACTTGGGAGGCTGAGGCAGGAGGATCATGAGTTCAAAGCCAGCCTCAGCAATGGCGAGGCACTTGGCAACTCAGTGAGACCCTGTCTCTAATAAAATACAAAAATGGGCTGGGGATGTGGCCCAGTGGTCGAGTGCTCCTGAGTTCAATCCCCAGTACCAAAAAAAAAAAAAAAAAAGCTTGATTTATAAAAAAAAAAGAAAGAAATCATAAGCATTAAGGATTTAAAAGAAAATTCACTGGGCCTATAAAAACTGGTACGTGTTAGTCATATCCACATTTTCTAGGGTCTGCCTTATACAAACTCAGATGCACATGAATGAATATCAAACAAAATGAAACAAGGCAAGGCATGGTATGATAAAGCTTCATTAATTTGTACTTCCCTACTTTGGCATTTATGATACTTCTAAAAAGAACTGAGCTGGATTTTACATTTGTGGAATCTATAAAATTTTAAAAATTGCTGTGCAAATAGAAAAATTAAAATGTATGTAAATATTAGCTCCTTATATATCTTAATATAATAAGACAAAAATCATTACAGCGTTCATTGAGATAAACTTCAGACATTGTGGCTATAGCTCAGTTGTAGAGCACTTGCCTAGCATGTGTGAGGCACTGGGTTCGATCCTCAGCACCACATAAAAATAAATAAATAAAATAAAGGTTGTGTCTCTCTACAACTCAAAAATTAAAAAAAAAAAACTTCAGACCTTTACAAGACAATACTTTTGTTAGCTTCATTCAAATTCATTAATTTTAATTCAACAAATACATACTGAACACCTACTATGCGCTGTTCATTGAAGATACAGAGAGGAGAACTAAGGTGGGAGCAGGAAGCTCTCAGTCTATTCGAGGGGTGGATATATAAATAACATTATAAAGCAGCATATTTAATATGATGAATTGAAATATTTAGTATGATAAATTGAAATGCATTCTGCTGTCATGTATATATAAAGATATCTCTATTCAAAAACCCCAAATCAAGTTCCATCCATAATTAATAGATGTCTGTACAAGGTCCAATGGCAACCCAAAGGGAAATGTGATAAGACAGAAGAATGAGTCACTAGATATATTACAAAATAATAGAATTAGCTGGGCATGGTGGCACTCACTGGTAATCCCGGTGCCTTGGGAGTCTGAGGCAGGAGAATCATGAGTCCAAAACCAGCCTCAGCAAAAAGCAAGGCACTAAGCAACCCAGTGAGATCCTGTCTCTAAATAAAATACAAAATAGGGCTGGGGATGTGGCTCAGTGGCATAGTCTCCCTGAATTCAATCCCTGGTACCTCACCCCCCCCCCCCAAAAAAAAAAAAAGAACAGTGTCTGTTCTTATGTTTTGGAGCTTTGGACTTTGTCCTATAAGCCAGGGAGAGTAATGTCATCAATTTGATTTTTAAGGAAGGTTCTTCTGGAAATAGCATGGAGGATAGATTGGGAGAAATATACTTGGAAACAAAGAGATCAGGGGAAAGAACTGGACTAGCATAATGACATTGAAGATAAAAAAAAAAAGTTAAGAATACTTTGATATACCCAAAGGACTTAAAATTAGTATACTATAGTGACATAGCCACACCAATATTTATAGCAGTGAATTCAAAATAGCTAAACTGTGGAACCAACCTAGATGCCCATCAATGCATGAATGGATAAAGAAACTGTGGTATATATAAACAATGGAATATTACTGAGCATTAAAAGAGAATAAAATTGTGGCATTTGCAGGTAAATGGATGGAGTTGGAGAATATTATGCTAAGCAAAGTAAGCCAATCCCTAAAAACTAAAGGCCTAATGTTTTCTCTGATTGGTGGATGCTGATCTATGATGTGCAGGGTGAGGGCATGGGAAGAATGGAGGATCTCTGGATTGGGCAAAGGAGAGGGTGGGGAGGGATTATGAAGGTAGGAAAGATGGTGGAATGAGATGGACATCATTACCCTAAGTACATGTATGATTACATGAATGCTGTGTCTTTACACTGTGTACAACCAGGGAATTGAAATGTTGCGCTCCATTTGTGTATGATGAATTGAAATGCATTCTGCTGTCATGTACAACTAAGTAGAACAAATTTTAAAAAAAAAGAAAAAAGATTTAAAAAAAATACTTTGAAGGCAAAATCAACAGAACTTGGTGTCTTATTGGTTGTAGCCACTGAAGAAAAGAGTCAAGAAAGATTCTGAGGTCTTTGGTGTGGGTGCCTGGGTAAACAGGCATTACCATTTTCCAAGAATGAGAAAATATTGGGAGAGATGGGAGTAGGAGGACCAAGAGAAGGGAAGAATAAGGAACTTGATTTGAGGTTTTTGAATAGAGATATCTTTAAAGACATCCATGTGGAGATGACTTGTAGGCAGTTCAATTAGAGAAGTCTGGGCTAAAGATCAAGCATGGATAGTCATCAGTATGCCCAAGGAGGGCATATACAATGGGAAACATTCTGTGACAGACATTTTAGAAATGGGAAGAAAAAGAGAGTCCACAAAGCATACAGAACAAAGTTATTGTCAGAAAAGTGAGAGGAAAATCAGGAGAGAGAATCTCAGACACCAAGAGGAGTTTGTTGTTGTTGTTGTTTTTGTTGTAGTACCAGGGATTGAACCCAGGGGTGCTTAACCAGTGAGCAGTATCCCCGGCCCTTTTTTTTTTTAAATATTTATTTATTTGCTTTTAGTTGTACACAATGCATGTATTTTTATGTGGTGCTGAGGATCAAACCCGGGTCGCGCACGTGCTAGGCGAGCGCCCTACCGCTGAGCCGTATCCCAGCCCCTCCCCGGCCCTTTTTTTATATTTAATTTTGAGACCGGGTCTCGCTGAGTTGCTAAGAGCCTCGTTAAATTACTGAGGCTGGCTTTGAACTCACAATTCTCCTGCCTCAACCTCCCAAATCACTGGGATTACAGATGTGCACCGCCGTACCGGGCCCCAAGAGGAGTTTTAAGAAGACACTAATAGGACTGGAGTTGTGGCTCAGTGGCAAGAGTGCTTGCCTACCATGTGTGAGACATTGGGTTCAATTCTCAGCACTGCATATAAATAAATAAAACAAAGATCAATCAACAACTAATTTTTTTTTTTAAAAAAGAAGAGACTAATGGATTTGTGGGTATAACTCAGTAACAGAGCATGTGCATGACCTTCTTTAATCCCCAGTATTCACGTGCATGCCCCCCACCACACACACACACACACACACACACACACACACACCTACCTACAAGGCAGCAGATGGGTTGGGGATATAGCTCAGTTGGTAGAGTACTTGCCTTACATGCATAAGGCCCTAGGTTCAATACCCAGCACCAGGGGGGGAAAAAAAGGCACCAGATGCTAGACAATTCCAGATTCCATCTCCATGGATTCAACCAATTGCAAGTCAAAAGTATTTTTAAAAATTATATTGGGCTGGGCATGGTAGTACATGCATGTAGTAATCTCAGCAGCTTGGGAGGCTGAGGCAGGAGGATCTCAAGTTCAAAGCCAAGCTCAGTAATTTAGCAAGGCCCTAAGCAATTCAGTGAGACCCTGTCTCAAAATATTTTTAACAAGCTGGGCTCGGTGGCACACACCTGTAATCCCAGTACTTGGGAGGCTGAGGCAGGAGGATATCACGAGTTCAAAGCCAGCCTCAGCAATGGCGAGGCACTTAGCAACTCAGTGAGACCCTGTCTCTAATAAAATACAAAAAAGGGCTAGGGATGTGGGCCAGTGGTCGAGTGCCCCTGAGTTCAATCCCCAGTACACCCCCCCAAAAAATATATATATTTTTATAAAATATAAATATATATATATATATATATATATTTTTTTTTTTTTTAACAGGCTGGGGATGTGACTAAATGGTTAAGTGCCTCTGGATTCAATCCCTGGTATCAAAAGAAAAAAAAAATTAAATCTGTACTGAACATGTACAGACTTTTTACTTGCCATTATTCCCTAAACAATACATATAACAACTATTTACATAGCATTTACCTTGTATTGGGTTTTATAAATAATCTAGAGATGACTGAAAGTGTATGAAAGGGTGCTGGGATTGTAGCTCAGTGGTAGAGCACTTGCCTAGCATGTGTGAGGCACCCGGTTTGATGCTCAACACCACATAAAATAAATAAATAAAATAAAGGTATTATGTTCATCTACAACTAAAAATATTAAAAAATAAAAAAGTAAACTGTATGAATGGATGTGCACAGATAACATGAAAATACTGTGCCATGGGACTGGGGATATAGCTCAGTTGGTAGAGTGCTTGCCTCACATGCACAAGGCCCTGGGTTCAATCCCCAGCACCATCAAAAAAAAAAAAAAAAAATACTGTGCTATTTCATATAAGGGACTGCAACATACAAGGATTTTGGTGTCCTTAGGCAGTTCTGAAGCCAATCCCCTTTGGATACTGAGGGACAGACTGTCTTATAAGAATTGGGCAGGGGTTAGGGTTGTGGTTCAGCGGTAGAGTGCTTGCCTAGTATGTGTGAGGCACTGGGTTCAATTCTCAGCACCACATATAAATAAATAAAAGGTCCATCAACAACTAATAAAAATATAAAAAAAAAAAAAGAATTGGGCAGAAAGCCAACTTGACCTCTCAAAAGTGCCTAGCACTTAGAATAGTGTTCACACATTCTAGATTTGGAACAAATGTTAAAACATTTCTGTCACTTCTAGACAAGTGAATGCAACTTTGTTTTAATGAGTTAATATCACAGATGGCACAAGATAATCCTTTGTGAGGACTGTTAAAAGACTGATAGTGCCGGGCATGGTTGCACACGCCTGTAATCCCAGTGATTCAGGAGGCTGAGTCAGAAGGATCACAAATTCAAAGTCAGCCTCAGCTACTTAGTGAGGTTCTAAGCAACTTAGCAAGACTCTGTGTCAAAATTAAAAAAATAATAAAAAGAGCTGGGGATGTGGCTCAGTGATTAAGTGCCCCTGGGTTCAATCCGTAGTACAAAAAAAAAAAAAAAAAAAAAACTGAGGCAGGAGGATCGCGAGTTCAAAGCCAGCCTCAGCAATGGCGAGGCACTTAGTAACACAGTGAGACCCTGTCTCTAATAAAATACAAAAAAGGGCTGGGGATGTGGCCCAGTGGTCGAGTGCCCCTGAGTTCAATCCCCAGTACCAAAAAAAATAAAAATTAAAAAAAAAAAAAAAAAAAAAAAAAACGATGGTTTAGTGAAAAAAGAAAAAACATGAGAATAGACCCAAGTGGACTTGACTTCCAATTCCTATTGCACCACTTTCTTTATTATTTGTTCTTTTTAGATACACATGACAGTAAAGTGTATTTTGACACATTATACAACGTGGAGTGTAACTTATTCTAATTAGGCGTGCTACTTTATTTTCTTTTTCTTTTGGTGCCGGGAGTAGAACCCAGGGGTATAACCACTGAGCAAAATTCCCAGCCCTTTTTTATTTTTTTATTTTGACACAGGATCTCACTAAGTTGCTTAGGGCCTTGCTAAATTGATGAGACTGACGTTGAATTTATGTCCTCCTCCCTCAGCCTTCTCGCTGGCATTACAGGCACATGCCACCATGCCTGGCTCAACTCTGCAACTTTCTAATTGGATGTTCATGAGCAAATTATTTGACCTGTCTGTTTCATTTTCCTGACTAGGTTGGGGACAAAGGCAAAGTAAGTAAGTCTACTTGCCTTGAAGAAAAATTTAAGGTGGTACCAAAAACACTCATTAATCAAGATAAATAATATCTGTAATGAACAAGATATAAAAATTTTAAATAGGGTCTGGGGTTGTGGCTCAGTGGTAAAGCCCTTACCTAGCATGTGCTTGGCCCAGGTTCAATCCTCAGCACCACGTAAAAATAAATAAAGACATCATGCACAACTAATAAATAAATATTTTTAAAAAATTTAAATAAAGGCAGGTTCTGACTCTTAAGTTACATGACCTTGCCTCACTTAACTGTCCCTAATCCCCTGTCAAAGGCCGTCTCTATTTAAAATTTCAACCCACACTGATCCCTACCTGATCCTGAGCACACAAGGAATTACAAAGTGTTAGTTGTTCTTCCCCTCTCTCTCTCTTTTTTTGTTATTTTATTTTTGTACCAGAGATTGACCCCAAGGGCACTTAATCACTGAGACATTTTTATATATTTTTTAAATATTTATTTATTTGCTTTTAGTTGTACACAATGCAATGCACATTTATGTTTACGTGGTGCTGAGGATCGAACCCGGGCCGCGCACGTGCTAGGCGAGTGCTCTACCGCTGAGCCACAACCCCAGCCCCCATTTTTATATTTTATATACATCCCCAGCCCTTTTTATATTTTGAGACATGGTCTTGCTGCTTAGGGCCTCACTAATTTGTTGAGTCTGGTGTTGAACTCACGATTCTCCCGCTTCAGCTTCCTGAGTCGCTGGGATTACAGGCATGCGCCACTATACCCGGCCCTCTTTTTTCTTTTTTTTTTTTTTTTTAATATTTATTTATTTGCTTTTAGTTGTACACAATGCGTTTATTTGTACGTGGTGCTGAGGATCGAACTCGGGCCGCGCACATGCTAGGCGAGTGCTCTCTACCGCTGATCCACAATCCCAGCCCCTCTCTTTTTTCTTATATTAGGTTAAATCAGGGCTTTTTCAGAGAGAAATTAGGAAAGAGATTGACCAGTAGGTAAACTCTAGGCTGAATACAGCCAAACCCATGTAGAGCAGAACTGAGCTAAGGGTCAGAGGTGATGGTTTAGAGGCCTACCGTTTCCTCTGTCAACATAAATACACCACCTGCCTATGCCCTCCTCCTCTGCAGCAGCTGTGGTAGCAAGGAGACATTGGGAAGAGAAATGTAGCCCAAAGAGTCCTCCTTAACACTTTTTATTTGTTTGTGGTGCTGGGGATCGAACGCAGGGCCTTGTGCATACAAGGCAAGCACTCTATATCCCCAGCTCCTTAACACTTTCTTTAATGTAATTTTTAATTTGTTCTAATTAGTTATACATGAGAGCAGAATGCATTTTGATTCATTGTACACAAATGAAGCAAAACTTTTCATTTCCCTGGTTGTATATGATGTAGAGTCGCACCACATGTACCATCATACATGTACCTAGGGTATCCTTAACATTTTTAAGTAAGGGCCATTTCTAATTAGCAACATAAAGTTTCTCAAGGGGCAATTCCTAAAGCCTAAGTGTAAGCTTCTTAGTGATGAACACAGAGACTAAGATGAGTTTTTCCAGTCAGTTCTGAGCTAAGACTTCCAAATGCTGGCTGAATGGCTTCTGGGAACTCTTTCTGGCTAGTGCTAACCACTTATTCAAGAATAGATTCTTAGGGCCGGGCGCAGTGGCACACACCTGTAATTCCAGGGGCTCAGGAGGCTAAAGCAGGAGGATCACAAGTTCAAGGCCAGCCTCAGCTACTTAGGCCCTAAGCAATTTAGCAAGACCCTGTCTCAAAATAAAAAATAAAAAGGGCTGGGGATGTGGCTCAGTGGTTTAAGTGTTCCTGGGTTCAATCCAAAAAAATAGATTCTTTTCTATACTGTAGTGCAATCTGTAGCCTGGGTCCAAATTTCAGGTGTTTAAATCAAGTTTCTATGAATCCCAAGATCTTTTTTCTTCAAGATCTTTTTTTGTCTCAATTTGGTGTAACTCTATATTCTTTTTTCCCCCATTTTTTTAGCTAACTTTTCTTTCTGAGGGTTACTGGGGATTGAGTCCAGGGGCACTTAAACACTGAGCCACATCCCCAGCCCTTTTTTATGTTTTACCTTGTGACAGGGTCTCACTAAGTTGCTTAGGAGGCCTTGCTAAGTTACTGAGCCTGGCTTTAAACTTGCAATACTCCTGCCTCAGCCCCCCAAATTGCTGGGATTACAGGTGTGTATCACCATGACCAGCCATTTAGCTAACCAGTTTAGCCATTTAGCTAATCTGTAGCTATGGATATTTTTATGCAGCTGTTGCCTCTTTCTTCAAAGAGAAAAATGTATGTGAATAAACCATTTATCAAGTCTTTAGTTTAAAGCTGAGTAGGTATAGATAGTATCTATTCTCTAGAATTCCAAAGAGGTAATGTGTAGTTTGTTAGAGATGGGACTGAGTTTTTTTTTAATATTTATTTATTTGCTTTTAGTTGTACACAAGTGTTTGTTTTTACGTGGTGCCGAGGATCTAACCCTCACATGTGCTAGGCAATCGCGCTACCCGCTGAGCCACAACCTCAGCCCCCAGGAGTAAGTTTAAATGGCTCTTTTTTGTTTGTTTGTTTGTTTTTGCCAGGGATTGAACCCAAGGTTGCTTAACTACTGAGCCACATCCCCAGCACTTTTTTTATTTTTTGAGACAGGGTCTCTGAGTTACTTAGGGCCTTGCTGAGTTGCTGAGGCTGGCTTTGAACTCGTGATCCTCCTGCTTCAGAATCCTGAGCCAGCAGGTGGGATTACAAGTGTGCAGCACCATGTTTGACTCTTGGATGACTCTTGACATTATAAGAAGCCCTTTATTCTTTTTCTGTGGAATAACATAGAGACATCAAAAGAATCCTACTATAGCCAGCCCCATTATTATGCTTGGTCCATGCCACCTCATTTCTAACAATAGAATGCTCACAGTCTTGAGTCTATGGTAACTAGGTCTTTAAAGACTTTAATTGTATTGATAGTAAGAATAAAGAGAGTTGACCCATTCGTTTTCCCAAAAGTGTCTTTCAATTCACTTTGTTAGGTCTGTTTCTTTCCATTGAATTGAGGCAGACCCTGAATCCATAGTTTCCCTATAGGGGAAAGAAGCAGGAAAGAGAAAGGTTCAGTCAATGTTTCAAATCTCTTCAGTCAAAGGCAATCATCCAGCAATATTCTTGCACCAATATTCTTTCTTTTCAGAGGGCAGGGGGACATGTAGGGCAGTGGGGCATGTAACAGGGATTGAACCCAGGGGCACTTTACTACTGAGCTACGTGTCCAGCCCTTTTTATTTTTCATTTTGAGACAGGGTCTTGCTAAATTGCTGAAGCTGGCTTCAAACTTGCAATCCTCCTGCCTCAGCCTCCCAAGTCTCTGGGATTACAGGCTTGTGCCATTATGCCCAGCTCATCAGTATTTTCTTTTCTTTTCTTTTTTTTTTTTTTTTTTTTTTTTTGGTACCAGGGATTGAACTAAGGGGCACTCGAGGACTGGGACACATCCCCAGACCTTTTTTTTTTTGTATTTTATTAGAAACAGGGTCTCACTGAGTTGCTAAGTGCCTTGTCATTGCTGAGGCTGGCTTTGAACTCGTGATCCTCCTGCCTCAGCCTCCCAAGTGCTGGGATTATAGGCATGTGTCACCATGCCCGGCTTCATCAGTATTCTTTTTTTTTTCATCATTAGTATTCTTAAAATGATCTAAATTCCAATTTTGGTTTTACCCCTAATTGCTTGGAAAAATTACTATGTATTTTATTACCTCAGTATCCCTTTTTTAATTGAAATGAGCATTTGGGGGATTTAGTTAAAGAATCACAGTGCACACATTTTATCATTAATGACCCACACAATTAGAAATCCATACATTTGCAAGTCACAGTAATTTCAATAATAATAGTGATGAATCAAGCAGGTCCATTCTTGTGGTATGAGGACATATGATTCAGGCATGAGTCAAAAGTATATGGAGCCTTTCTTAGTCGTACCTCTTTTTTCCTTTTTGTCATTTATTCTTCACCCTAGGGGCCATGATCTCATATTAATGACATTAAACTTTGAACAGCTGAAAACTGTCAAATAACATTCATCTTTGATTATAATTAATAACAGACCTAAGCCAGCTAACACGACAATATGGGGAAAGAGGAAAGTGGTTTCACTTTAGTTCACTTATGCCAATTAGGTGAAAGAAAAAAATAGTTGGGCAAATATACTGTATATACTTATATAAAGTTCAAAAATAGGCAAAACTAACATGTTATAAGTCGGGATAGTAATTACCCTTGGAAGAAAAGTAACTGGAATCGTCTACGAGGGGGCATAGCTAGGGTGCTACTCAGTGCTTTCTTTCTTTCTTTTTTTTTTTTTTTTATGGTACTGGGACAGAACCCAGGAGTTTTTAACCACTGAATTACGTCCCCATTCCTTTTTATTTTTGAGACAGGGTTTTACTAAGTCACTGAGGAACTGGCTAAATTACTGAGATTGGCCTAAAATTTGTGATCCTCTTGACTCAGCCTCCTGAATGGCTGGGATTATAGGCATGTGCCAGGGCACCAGACTCAGTGTTATTTCTTGTCATTGATGTCTGGTTACATGGGAGTATCCTGAAAATTCTTTGTGCATGTTTTGGTATAAATGTTATACTTCAATAAAATTTACAGGGGAAAAAACAGTATGAAAGCAGAAGAGGGCATTCACAAAAATATATTTTGGCTAAAAATCTCAGCCTGGTTGCTATCTTGGACCATAAAGCCGACATAAGTGCTGCGAAATTACTGACTCATGTATGATTTTCCTGAATCACTGTAGAAAAAAGTCACCTGTGAATCATAGGTTTTTAATAACAAGCTCATCACCTGTTCCATTGCCAAATATCCATGTAAATGATAAACACCTTTCAAGCAATTCTACTTTCTTTCTTTTTTTTTGGCACCAGGGATTGAACTCAGGGGCACTCAACTACTGGGCCACATCCCCAGCCCTTCTTTGTATTTTTATTAGAGACAGGGTCTCACTGAGTTGCTAAGTTCCTCGCCATTGCTGAGGCTGGCTTTGAACTGGCGATCCTCCTCCCTCAGCCTCCCAAGTGCTGGGATTACAGGCGTGTGCCACCGAGCCCAGCTAAGCAATTCTACTTTCTATTGTCATTTAGTGCCCACCTAAAGAGGAAGCTGAAAAATTTGGTCCTACTAACCATAGGGGATCCTTCCTACATTACAGCTTAGGGTGGAAAAGTCTGGCTTCTACTGTCAAAGGTCGCTCTGAAACAAACTAAAACTATTGGCCAGGCTAAGCATCTACAAGCTCATTGTGTAGATTAACTTGTGATGGCTAGCTAGCTGTGTTAACTAAGTCAAGTCACTTCCTACTCAGGGTCTCAGTTTCCTCTCTAAGGAAATAAACATATGGTACCACTTCAGAGAGTAGTCTAAGCACCAGTGAATGACTACCTTATTACATTAAACATTAAATATGATTAATGTTCATTACATATGAACATTAAATAAGCTGCCTGAACATTTTGGGTGTGCTTCCCCAGGATTCACCAATGGGAGGGCAATTTAACTGCAGATAACTAAATCAATCAAATCAACAAACCTGGGGCTGGGGTTGTGGCTCAGTGGTAGAGTGCTCACCTAGTATGTGCACGGCCCTGGGTTCAATCCTCAGCACCACGTAAAAATAAATAAATAAAATAAAGATATTGTGCCGGGCGCGGTGGCGCACGCCTGTAATCCCAGCACTTGGGAGGCTGAGGCAGGAAAATCATGAGTTCAAAGCCAGCCTCAGCAATGGTAGGGCACTTAGCAACTCAGTGAGACCCTGTCTCTAAATAAAATACAAAAAAAGGGCTGGGAGCCGGGCGCGGTGGCGCCCTGTAATCCCAGCACTTTGGGAGGCTGAGGCAGGAGGATCGCGAGTTCAAAGCCAGCCTCAGCAATGGCGAGGCACTTAGCAACTCAGTGAGACCCTGCTTCTAATAAAATACAAAAAAAAGGGCTGGGGATGTGGCCCAGTGGTCAAGTGCCGCTGAGTTCAATCCCCAGTACCCTGGGGATGTGTCCCAGTGGTCGAGCGTCCCTGAGTTCAATCCCCGGTACCAAAAATAAAAATAAAAATAAAATAAAGATATTGTGTCCAACTAATACTAAAAGAAAAATATTTTTAAAAAGTCAACAAACCTTCACCATGAGGGGATGCAAAAAAATCTAAGATGTGTCCCATTATCCTCAGGGTCAAAATCTTTTGGCTTCATTGTGACAGAATTTTGGTATTTTCTTACCATTCCACATTTGGCTCCCTGTGCTGATAGGATAAAACCACTGCTACAAAAAGCTGAATATCAACTTTAATTCAAATTAACCATTCATGTTCTAGTCACTGCACAGGAAAATGCCTAGCAGCACCTGTAAGTACTGTCCTCCAATTCAAGTAAACTAATGAAGGCATTTAGTTAAAGGAGTAGCAAATCATGTTGGATTCACGTACGATTTGGAGTACTCTATAATACTTGCTTATTCTGGAGGAGGTATGAGACAACACATGCCAAATGGGCTATTCAGAGATGCATCTGCAAGTTCCACATGGGATCCACTGTGCATTACCCAGCAGCAAGTGGATTTTTTAGTACTAGCTGATCACATAATTTTGTTTACCAGGGCACACAAAATAGCATCTTTTTCCTCTAAATGCTTAAACAGACCATTCAATTAGTGAGAAATCCACCTCATAAAATAGAATAAATTATCATCATCACCTCATGCAGAGCATTTCTTTCTTTCTTTCTTTCTTTTTTCAATGCTGAGAATCAAACCCAGGGCCTCATGCATGCTGGGCAAGGGCCCTACCACTGAGTTACATCACCAGCCCTCCCTCAGTATTTCTTGAACACCTACTATACCAAACACTCTATAAGATACTTTCAGCTGGGCGGGGTGGCACATGCCTATAATCCCAGCACTTTGGGAGGCTGAGGCAGGAGGATCACGAGTTCAAAGCCAGCCTCAGCAATGTCGAGGCACTTAGCAACTCAGTGAGACCCTGTCTCTAAATAAAATACAAAAAAAGGTCTGGGGATGTGACCCAGTGGTCGAGTGCCCCTGAGTTCAATCCCGGGTACCACACAAAAAAAAAAAAATACTTTCATTTGCAATCTCTGTTCATATTTACAACCTTCTGAGGTATGTATTATTATCCCCATTTTATAAATAAGGAAACTGAGACACCAAAATGCCAGGACACAAACCCAAGCCTGTATGAATCCAAAGCCTGCATTCTTGAGCTGGGAATGTAACTTAGTGGTACAGCACTTGCTTATCATGTGTAAAGCCTTAGGTTTGATCTCCAGTACCTAAATAACAACAACAACAACACACACACACAAAAAAAAAAAAAAAAAAAAAAAAAAAAAAACCTGTACTTTTTCCTCTAATCTTTTCTGGCTTCTCCAGTTAAGACAGGGGGAAAAGGGTTCATAATCATTTGTCTATTCAGTTTTTAACTGTGATTCTCAATGGAGGAAATAACACCTAAGCATAACACTAACGGTTTTAGAACAATAAAAAAAATTGGCAGAGAAGCAAAAAAAAATCTAAATTTGAAAAATTGGTTCTGAATTAAAAGTAAAACAAAATCCAAAAATATAGATTGAGGAGTTGAACTGATACAAAAAAAGGGAGGCAGAACATACCAGATATTTTCAAGAATCAGTTGTAGGTTCTGGCATCCAAAAAAAATCCAATAATTTTAAATACCAGTGACCCCTCCACTGGGAGCATTGGCTCATGAACTTGGTTTCTAATCTCTTTCTAATTTCTGTTTCAACAACAGCTTACCCTATGACCTTGGATAAGTCATTAAACTTGCTGTGCTTCAGTTTATCCATCAGTGAAATAAGAATAACTAATAAAATGAATCTATCTCACAGTTGTTTTAAAAAACAAATAATCTTAAAAATAATAACAGGGATAACAACATTTAAAGATCTTATGAGAGGGCTGGGATTGTGGCTCAGTGGTAGAGCGCTTGCCTAGCACGTGCGCAGCCCAGGTTCGATCCTCAGTACCACGTAAGAATGAAGGCATTAGCCGGCATTAGCCGGGCGCGGTGGCGCACGGCTGTAATCCCAGCACTTTGGGAGGCTGAGGCAGGAGGATCACGAGTTCAAAGCCAGCCTCAGCAATGGCGAGGCACTTAGCAACTCAGTGAGACCCTGTCTCTATATAAAATACAAAAAAGGGCTGGGGATGTGACCCAGTGGACGAGTGCCCCTGAGTTCAATCCCCAGTACAAAAAAAAAAAAAAAAGAATGAAGGCATTGTGTACAACTAAAATAAATAAATATTTAAAAAAAAGATCTTATGAGAAATGCCACTGCAATCAATACATGACTAACCCCATCAATGCAGAGGAATCACTCCTAAATGGAAAACAGAAAATTCCAGATAATCATCCAATCTGATCTAGGCTTGGGGTTCTGAGGGACTATTGGGCCTCTTCTAAAAAACAAGAAATAGGGCTGGGGCTGTAGCTCAGTGGCATTGTGCTTCCTTAGCTTGTGTGAGGCACTGGGTTCTATCCTCTGTACCACATAAAATAAACAAATAAAAAACAAGAAATAGCTCCTGAACTGCATAATCAAGAGAAAACCAGGGAAATCTGAGGGGTGGTGACCAACCAAGGTAATTCTACAAGGGTTTTTTTGTAGTGTTTGTGTGGTGCTAGGGATTGAACCCAGGGCCTTGTGTATGTGATGCCAGCACTCTACCAACTGGGCCATATCCCCAGCCCTACATACATACACCAAAAAAACCTGCATTTGTGTGTGTGTATTATATATATACACATACACATACTTATATATACATATATACATATATATACATATACATGTGTATATGTGTGGGTATGTATATATACACACAAACACACATTGAGTGCCTTCTTTGTACTAGAACTAAATCTCCCCACTTTCCTATGGGCTTAAGAAGAAAGCTGGGTCAAGCCTAATCACTATGCAGTGGGTCCTATCCCAGTATCCTGATGCTCAGTGCAGGAGAAGACCCTGAAAAAGGGCAGTCTCAAAATCCTCTTCAAAGCTTCATACCACAGAGACATCTACCGCCCAGTTAGATGTAGTCTTTCCATTCCTTCCAGATGCTCATGAGCACCGAAGCACAGACGTGAATGCGCACACACACACACACACACACACACACACACACACAGTGGTTTCACTCTACTATATTAGATTATAACTATTTAAATATGTTCCACATATGACATGAAATCTTCATGTTTGTTTCTTCTTTCTTTCATTAGGTTGCAATAGACAACTCCACTCCCTAGGAATAAACCTACTGTAAACCATGTGTGGCTGGTCCTCCTCATGAGCTCCTGCCAAGCTGGTAGGAAGCTTCCCGGTGACTCCATCTTAGTTGGATTGTCTGCAGAGCCTAACACTGTACTTAGGGCGCAGCTTGGGGGGCCTCTAAAGCAGTTGAGCAAGGTCTGGAGGTCAGGATATATACTGAAGAGGGTACAATTTCCCTGAGAAAGGAAAAGCCTTAAAATACCTATGGTGCACACACACAAATACATAAATATATGTACATATGAAGAGTAAAGCAAGAGCACATTCATTTATTTGTAATATAACATTAAACTACTATAACCAAGACAAAAATATAGTGGCATTTTCCGTCCACCCTGTCCATCTGCCCCAATCTTTTTCAAACCCTTTGGTGGCTTCTGCTACCTCACCACCCCCCACTGCCGCCACCCCCAGACTGCCTTGGATACTCATTTTGACCTGATTTCAATTCCATCTGGTCAAACATGCTGGGAGGAGAGGAGGGGGGAAAAAGAAGGATATCAGGATTTGCCACTGGGGCTAGACCTAAGCCCAGAGTCCCAGCCACCCTCCCCCACCCCAGGTTGATCCTGTGGTTAAGAAGAAATAGAAAGCTCAAGCTCAAACCCTGAGACAGAAGCCATAGCTGCCTGCAAACATTTTCTGAGCATCTACAATTTGCCAGTCTCCATCCATTTGCAGCTCACGTTGAGGGGCCCTGGAAATCTCCGCCTTGGGCTCCAGGAGAATGATTAATTCGTCTCAACGTATGAAGCTATTCCTCTCAGCATCAGCCCTAACAAGGAGTCCCTCTTGCCTCTTTTCTCTCTCCCTTCTGTTCCTCCCCTAAACTCATTTCCTTCTTGACCTTGAGAGCCCAGTAATGTGCTCCCTCCCATTACCGGCAGCCTGGCAAAGACTTGGAGAAGAAGGTTCCCTTCATCTGGGGCAGAGAAACGAAGAGGTAAAGTGACAGGGGGAGAGGCAAGGGACAAAAGTGCTGGAAACATCCCTTGCTATCTCCTAGTACTCCACAACATAAGTCCTCATCACACCCAACTGAGGAAAGCAGCCCAGCCCCCAGGTTGCAGAGATGTTTTGGCCAGTCACCTTCGGTGATTCCAACTCTGCAGAGGGGAAAACCTGCAGAAGGCCTGGCCCCAGACATCCATAGGAGGCAAGGTGGGGATTATGGACTGTTTTGTAGGAGAGAAAAGGCAGACTTTGCAGATTTTGCAGATTAGCCTACATTACAAAACAAAATAAAACATCTAGCTCTCCCTTAGGAGAAGGGCAGAAGCAGGAGCTCAGTGACCTTTATTTGGTCCAAGACTGCTTTGTCTTAAGGATCCAGACATGTACTGGGGAGCTAGAGGAATACTATCAGCTCTGCAACTGGGGTGAGGAATACCTAGCCAAGCCCTACAAATTGCTTCTTTTAGTAACCCATTCCCCCAGTTCTTCCCCTCTTCCCTCTTTGTTCCTCCCTAAAATAAATAAACTCTCTGGCTTCTTAAACTCTTAGCTCCCAGGGAAGGAATTAGACTTGCAGACTGGTGCCCTGGACTTTGGGTGTGTGCTGGAAAGAGGGAAGGACTCCTGCCAATGACAGGTACTACACAGGGCTCAGCCTTCTGGTTTACTTGGGGTTGGGGTACTCGCTGGTCAGCCCCTCCCCCAACTGATATTCAGTGGTTCCAAAACAGTTGCTCCTAGTGTAGACCGCGAATGAAATCGCTCTTGTCCAACTGCTCCTACCGAGCTGCAAAGTTGTTGGGAAGAAAGGGTGGGGGTAGAGGTTAAGGGGATGGAACTAGAGACAGAGAAAGAAGGGGAGAGGTACCGGTAATCCCATGGGGATGCGCTCCTTATCGCCCGTTTGCCTCACTTACCATTTCACTGTAGGCATCCTTGCTGAGCCTGGGGGTCAACTTGATAGTCCCCATGAAAACAAAGAAGAGTCCCAGGGCCACTGAGAGGGCCACGATAGTTACGGTTCTGGGGGATGCCATAAGGTCACAAAGGCAGGTCCCAGCTAATCCTTCAGCTTTGCGCACCCAGTCAGTCTAAGGCGCAGGCAGTTACCACAAGGAGAGCTAGAGGGACGCTGCGGAGGCAGCAGGCAGCCAGAATGACAAAGAGAGAGGAGGGAGCTCGAGAGAAAAATTGAGAGATCGAGATTCAACCACTCTCACTACAACAACCGCTGGGTCCTAATGCCCTACGCTTGCACCTCACAGGCCAAAAAGACAGTCTGGAAATTAAATGAAGCCCTAAACTGAGGCGGGGCCTTCAAGTCTTTAATGGAGAGAAAGTAGCTTTAAGCCTCAAGTTCAGTCACTGAGCATTCCCTGGAATGAAGAATTAAGGAAGACTTCCCGCCAGGCACACTTTTCCTTTCCCCTCCCACCATCCTCCTTTAGTTATTCACCCCCCCTTTTTCTACCTCTCCCTTTCTCTTCTTTTCCCTTAATCAAAACGTTAGTCCTCAAAGAGTCACTGGTGTCTGAAGTAGGTAACACTCTACAAATAAAAGTGCAAAGTTGTCAGTCAGGCTTGACTGCAGCCAAAGAAGGCTTTATCTCTTCCTCAAAATCCTTTAATGGTTCCCATTACTCCACGATTAACTCCAGTTTTTAATTGGATATTCAAAACACTCCACATTTTGACCCCTGTCACTCTGAGATTTACCTTTCAATAACTCCCAACTGCCATGTGACACCCACATCTCTCTATTCATGGTCCCATACTACTTACCCCTTCCTACCACTCCTTCCTTTGATCACTCCCTCCTCATCACTCTTTATTCACATTCCACATTTTCTTAAATGTCACCTCCTCCATAAAGCCTTCCAAGATCCACTCCCAGCTGAATATGATTTCTTCCTATTACAAAACAACAGTATCTATTGACTGTTCAGTACTTGCGAGGCACTGTCCTTTACTTGTATTGATTCATTTAACCTTTACAGTAACATTGTGAGCTAGGTATGTATGAGTCCCCGTTTTATGGATAGAAGCATTGAGCACCAGGGAACTTAAGTAACTTTCCCAAGAATATATAGTTAATAAGTGGGAAGCCAAGATTCAAACCTAGTCAGTCATTTCTAGAGTCCAGGCTCTTACCCATTGCTCTGAGGCCTCTCCTATAGTATTTTGTACCATTAGTATGCATTTACAATTTACCCGGTGTTGCTTAGCACTGTAATATCTCTGTCTCTCCTTCCTCCCCCTTCTCTCTCTCTCTCTCTCTCTCTCTCTCTCTCTCTCTCTCATACACACACACACACACACACACACACACACACACACACACACAGTGTTGTCAGACCCAGAAAGTTCAGGAGTTGAATCCCATATCTGCCACTGTTGTAAATCTGGATGTTACTTAACTCATCTGAGACTTTATTTCCACATTTGATGGAAAATTATATGTCAAAGATTTGTTGTAAGAATTCTATGCATGCAAATTGCCTAGCATACTGTCTAATACATAATAATACCTCAGTAGATGTAGTTATTTGCTTGCTTCTTCTGTATTCCTGATTCACTCTAAAATAGATTAGATTAAAAGCATATAACCAGCTGCAGTGGCACATGCCTGCAATCCCAGTGGCTCAGGAGACTGAGGCAGAGGATTGTGAATTCAAAGCAGCCTCAGCCTCAGCAACTTATCAAGGTCCTAAACAATTTAGCAAGACACTGTCTCAAAATAAAATATACTTTTTTAAAAAGGGTTGGTGATGTGGCTCAAAGGTTAAGGGCCCCTGGATCCAATCCCTGGTACCAAAAAATAAGTATTTAAAAGGTAGGAACCAGCCGGGCGCGGTGGCGCACGCCTGTAATCCCAGTACTTGGGAGGCTGAGGCAGGAGGATCGCGAGTTCAAAGCCAGCCTCAGCAATGGCTAAGGCACTTAGCAACTCAGTGAGACCCTGTCTCTAATAAAAAAAATACAAAAAAGGGCTGGGGATATGGCCCAGTGGTCGAGTGCCCCTGAGTTCAATCCCCGGTACCAAAAAATAAATAAATAAATAAATAAATAAATAAATAAATAAATAAATAAATAAACAATAAATAAAAGGTAGGAACCATTGTTTTATATCCTGTATTTTGACTGAGCAAAGGCAGAGGAGGGAAGGAGAGGAGGCATGGGGATAGGAAAGATGGTTGAATAAGACATACATCATTACCTAGGTAGATGTATGATTGCACAATGGTGTGACCCTACTTCATGTACAACCAGAGAAGTGAAAAATTGTGCTCTGTTTGTGTACAATGAATCGAAGAGCATTCTCCCATAATGTATAACTGATTATAACAAATAAATTTTAAAAATTTAAAATAATACAATATATATCCCCCAGCACAATATTTTTTGTGCAGGAGAACCTAATGCATCTTTGTGTGTGAGGGAGGGAAACAGAAGGGATTAATTAATTTAAATGCATATACCTTTGGGAGTGGCAAAACTAAGCTATAGCAATCATTTACATCTTGTGATGGAAGAATTTCAGACTCTTTTCTGATTATGAAACTTATAAATTGCTGAGTACCTACACATATAAGTAAGTTAGGCACTGTAGAAATACAGGGACAGATGAGGGATAAACACTGCTCTCAAAGGGCTCATTGTTGTGTAGTAAACAGTAGGATTTGTTAGAGAAGAGAGGAATTTTTTTCATATATATATATATATATATATATATATATATATATTTTAAAGTCTGGAAAGAATACACCAAAGTATGAAATGTTTGTCTTTGTAATTTGTTCTCCAAATATCCTATATTGAATATGGCAGTAAAATGACCACTTAGGGAAACCAATTCACATAGTTCAACAACTGATCATTATATAAAATATTTTTCCTTTCAAATTACATGATAATGGAAATAATACATATTCATTATAAAATGCACAAATTCTATAAGGGAAATAATAAAAGGAAAAATAATTTGTGATCCCCACTATGAAGAGATGAACATTTTAAATTTATATTGGTCAATATTATCATTAACCTTTTTCTTTTCTTTATTTTTTTTTGGTGGTGCTGGGGATTGAACTTAGAGTCTCATGCATGCTAGGCAAGCACTCTACCACTGAGCCACATCCCCAGCCCAATCTTTTCTTAATTCCCTCCCTATGCATAAAATGTGTTTTCAAAATTTGATTCTATTAGTCAGTTTTGTTTTTTTTTTTTGGTACCAGGGATTGAACTCAGGGGCACTCGACCACTGGGCCACATCCCCAGCCCTTTTTTGTATTTTTTATTTAGAGACAGGGTCTCACAGAGTTGCTAAGTGCCTCGCCATTGCTGAGGCTGGCTTTGAACTCGCGATCCTCCTGCCTCAGCCTCCCAAAGTGCTAGGATTACAGGCGTGCGCCACCGCGCCCGGCTATTATTAGTCAGTTTTTTAATTTTTATTTTTTTTTTAGTTGTAGTGGACACAATACCTTTATATATGTGTATATATATATATATTATGCATATATATATATATATATATATTTTCTTTTTTTTTTAATGT
This sequence comes from Tamias sibiricus, assembly GCA_025594165.1. Taxonomy (NCBI): domain Eukaryota; kingdom Metazoa; phylum Chordata; class Mammalia; order Rodentia; family Sciuridae; genus Tamias; species Tamias sibiricus. Next base: position 92,549,418 of record CM046667.1, on the reverse strand, counting down.
GGTGCTGAGGATTGAACCCAGTGCCTCACGTGTATTTGGCAAGCGCACTACCACTGAGCCACAACCCCAGCCCCTATTAGTCAGTTTTATGCCCTACTTTTTTCACTTGTTAGCATTTTTCCTTGTCATTAGACAACTGTAAAAACACATTCCTTCTTTTTGTTTCTTTTTGCAGTACTAGGGATTGAATCCAGAGCCTTGCACATGCTAGGCAAGCACAAAATCAGCCCTAATCAACACACATTCTTTTTTTAACAATACTTTTATTTATTTATTCATTTATTTATTTTATTTTTATGTGGTGCTGAGGATCGAATCCAGTGCCTCACATGTGCTAGGCAAGTGCTCTATCACTGAGCTATAACCCCAATCCAAAACACATTCTTTATTTTTTTTTATATATTTTTAGTTGTAGATGGACACAATATCTTTATTTTATTTTTTTGTTTTTTTATTTTTATGTGGTGCTGGGGATTGAACCCAGTGCTTAATGCATGCTAGGCAAGTACTCTATCACTGAGAAACAACCCTGGTTCTTCATTCTTAATGATTGTATAATAAATACTTTAGTATCATTTGAAAATACTATAATTCATTTATTTTCCTGTTGTTAGATATTAATATTGATTCCATGGTTTTAGATTCTACAAATAAACATATATATCCTTGAAATTTTTGTGTAAATGCCTAAATTTTTCTTTAGGATAAATTGCTAGAAGTTGAACGGGTCAAAATGATGAACTTTACATAAATTGATATACTTTTTTTTAAGGTAATGGGGGTTGAACCCAGGGTTGCTTTACCATTGAGCTATATTCCCATTCCTGGGCTTTTTTATTTTTTATTTATTTTATTTTTTTATTTTTTTGTGGTACCGGGGATTGAACTCAGGGGCACTCGACCACTGGGCCACATCCCCAGCCCTTTTTTTGTATTTTATTAGAGACAGGGTCTCACTGAGTTGCTAAGTGCCTCGCCATTGCTGAGGCTGGCTTTGAACTCGTGATCCTCCTGCCTCAGCCTCCCAAAGTGCTGGGATTACAGGCGTGCGCCACCGCGCCCGGCTGGCTTTTTTATTTTTAATTTTTATCTTGAGGCCCAGGCTGGCCTTGACATTTTGATCCTCCTGCCTCAGTCTCCCTTTGTCACTGGGATTATAGGCGTGTGCCACCATGTCTTGTTTCAACCCAGCTTTTAATATTTGCCTGGCCTAGACCAAGAGTCTGAATGGAGGCCCACATACCACATGTCAAGGAACCATGAATTGGAGCACAAAAAGAAGCAAGAAACTCCGTGCTGGTTACTAATGGTTATGGAAGAATCTATTGCTATTGTCTTTTCTATTACTAAGCACTTTGGCTGCTCAAATTCTCCCTGTACTCCCCAGTAGTGTTTGGATTCGTCAACAGCATAACTCCCAAACCTTCATGGCATTGGATGCATTTACCTTTTGTTTCAAATACGTAGAATAAGAGATAGGGAGAATTCTCCTTAGTGTGAATAATGTTAATTAGAGAGTGGACGTTTAAGGTTATTCCTTATGCTGTTGCAACACTGGGCACTGAATTCCAAGTGACACAAGTGCCCATGCCTCCCATCCTTAATAAGTTTGTTTTTATCAGGCAGGGTGGCACATGCCTTTAATCCCAGCTACTTGGAAGGCTGAAGCAAGAGAATCACAAGTTCAAAGGCAGCCTAGGCAAGTTAGTAAGACCCTACCTCAAAATAAATAAATAGGGCTGGGGATATAGCTCAGTTGGTAGAGTGCTTGCCTTAATGCACAAAGCCCTGGGTTCAATCCCCAGCACCACAGAAATAAATAAATAAATAAATAAATAAATAAATAAATAGGACTGGAGATACAATGCAGTGGTAGATGAGTTCAATCCCAGCACCACATAAAATAAGTCTGTTTTTGAGTATTGGTAATAGGAGGTATCCACTAAAGCATGAACTGCAGGGAGAAGTCCCTCTTGCTGGGGTCTAAGGATGGTACTGATTACTTGGAACACTATTAAATATTTGTAAATGGTGGCAGCCTAGCTTTGTCTTTGACTCTCATGAGAATGGGTCAGTTAATAGAGTTATTAATGAGGGCTTGGCTAGCCTGGCACAGTGGTGCATGCCTATAATCCCAGCAGCTGGGCAGGCTGAGGCAGGAGGATCATGAGTTCAAAGCCAGCCTCAGCAGCTTAGCAAGGCCCTAAGCAACCCAGTGGAACCCTATCTCTAAAGAATACATAATAAAGGAATTGGGGGATGTTCAATCCCCAGTACCAAAAAAAGGGGGGGGGGAGGCTTGGGATGTGGCTTAGTTGTTAAGTGTTCCTGAGTTCAATCCCTGGTACCATAAAAAAGGGGGGGGGGGCTTTACCAGGTGTCAGGTGCTGCAGGAGCCCTGTTTGGGGATTGGCTTGAATTGCGGTTGACTATGAGCCGTGGAGATTTGGCCTTTGTCGCCACCCGTAGTCTCACGGGATTGTTGCGTGATCTCGAGTGACTTGGCCGAAATTGCTGATCGAGTCAGCGCCATTTTAGGGTGTGTTTTTGGCGTGTGTTAGTCGTTATTAGAACCAGAGAGAAAAGTTATCAGAATAAAAAGCTGTTTGTCTCCAGTTTGCTTCTGAAGTTCTTCCCGCGGCTCCGTTGCTTCAAGCGCTTCAGGCAGCAACAGGTGGCGGCCCGTACGGGGAACTTCGGAGCGGACAGGTAAGAACTGAAAGCTCTCTAAAGATGGGTTCGAATATAACTGAATCCCAAGTGATAGAGGCTACGCAAAGACTCCTTGATATACCTGACTCTGTTCTCAGTGAGGAGTATATAGACAAAAGTGAAAGTGATCAAAAAAGTGTAGATTCCACTGGGCCAAATGAGACCAGTAAAGAGAGTATTAGAAGAGACCCCAAAATGACAAAAATCCAAGCTATTAAAGCTATTCGGAAGTTATTGGCGAAAGCTGAAGGATACTTGCTCTCACTGGAACCTGGGCCTCAGGATATTGCTGTCAGTGAAATTAGCAGTGGTGAGGAATCTAGTAAAAGTGATCCTGAGAAAATGAGGAAAAAGAAATTTAAAAAGACCGAGAAAAAGGTCCGTCAGGCAGAGGAGTCACTTGTGGAAGTGACTACTCCCCCATGGGTGGAATCCATTACAGAAAATATGAAGGGTATTACTAGGCATTTGCATACCCTAGAAACAGAAATAAAAAGTCTTTCTGATCGCTTATGCGCCCTCGAGGACAACTCACAGATACATTGGGAACCGCCAGCATTTGAAAAGAAAAATGGACAGAGTGTCCATCAGTCAGTAGATTTCAAAACTATAAAAAATCTCAAAGAGGCAGTAATGACTTATGGGCCCCAAGCTCCTTTCACGTTGAGTATGCTGGAGTCCCTTAACACCTTTAGCTTAACCCCCTCAGACTGGAAAAGTCTATGTAAAGCAACATTAAGCGGGGGGCAATTCTTGGTTTGGCGATCGCAATTCCAAGAACTTTGTATAGAAAACGGCTAAAAGAAACGCGGCTGCAGGGTTTGAAAACTATAATATAGACATGCTCACAGGAGAAGGGCAATTCGCAGACTTACAGGCTCAAACAGATTATGACTCAGATATATATGCTCAGATAAATGCAGCTGCCTTAGAGGCATGGAAAACTGTACAAGGACCTGGGGATCTACAAGGTAGCTTGTCAAAAGTGATTCAAGGACCTAATGAGCCGTATGCCGACTTTGCTGATCGACTTTTGAGAACTGCAGGTAGTGTGTTTGCAGATGTTGACCAAGCTATGCCTTTAGTTGTTCAATTAGCTTATGAAAATGCAAATAAATGGTGCCAAGCAGCCATCAGGCCATGGAGAACTAAAAAGGATCTTTCCGTATATATACAACTATGTAAAGATATAAATGGCGCCTTTGTCACAGGAAATGTGATTGCAGCCTCAATGAGAGGTGCTTCCTCTCGAAATTTCACAAAGGCTAAACGTAGACATTATAATCAATCAGGATATTCCAGGCAAAATTATCATAATCAATCAGGCAATTCTAGGCAAAATCCCAAAAGAGAAATAAGATCAAGCTCATACCGTGCCCCAGGCCGCTGCCCCAGGTGTAAAAAGGGAAATCATTGGGCCAATAAATGCCATTCAAAATTTGACATCCATGGAAATCCTTTGTTCAGGAATTCAAAAAACGGGGCACGGGGGGCCAGTACCCCGGGGCCCACAAATGTACGGGGCATTGCAGAAGGAGTATCCTCAAGCATCCACTCAGATGCTTCCCCGACACAATCCCTACTACCCATCCACTCCCTCGCCAGAGGAACAAGAGGAAATGCAGGATTAGACCTCTGTTCCACCGCCCGAATAGTGTTAACACCTGAAATGGGGGTTCAACTGATTCCCACAGGAGTCAGGGGACCTCTTCCCTCAGGGACTGTAGGACTTATTATCGGGCGTAGTCCTAAAAGCTTATTAGGTTTGCAAGTGACCCCAGGTGTAATAAACTCAGACTACAAAGGGGAAATAAAAATAATGCTTAGCTCACCCCAAAGTGTAAGTTCTGTTAATCAAGGAGATAGAATTGCTCAGTTGCTTCTCCTTCCCAATTTACATAATTCATTTAAAATGTGTATGCCTCAAGAAGGGAACAATAGAGGATTTTGTTCCACTGACTCAAGTCCCATGGCTTGCTGGGTTCGAGACTGTTCAAGGAGGCCTATGTGTAAAATAAAAATCCAAGGAATAGAAATGGAGGGATTAATAGATACTGGAGCTGACTCTTCCATTATTAATTTACGCCAATGGCCCAAGCACTGGCCTCTGCAAAAAGCTTCAACCAGTTTAAGAGGCTTGGGATATAATAACCTCCCAGATAAAAGTGCAGTAATTTTAAAATGGGAGGATGATGAAGGCCATAAAGGAACATTTCAGCCTTATGTTTTACCTAATCTACCGGTTACTTTATGGGGAAGAGATATTTTGCAACAAATGGGAGTACACCTTGCAACCAAGCCTGCAGATGTTAAATGTGAAAACCTACAGGGTAATCTTAACCATAAAAGAACTCATTATCAAAAAGTACAGAGTAATCTCAACCCTAAAAGTAATCATTGTCATAAAGGAAAAAGATATTTTTTTTCGGGGCCACTGAGAAAATAATTTTGAAAATACCATGGCTTTCTGATAAGCCAGTGTGGGTCCCTCAGTGGCCCCTATCTAAAGAGAAATTACAAGCGGCCCACCAATTAGTTCAGGAACAATTAGAAGCAGGTCATATAGAACCTTCCACCTCTCCCTGGAATTCCCCCATATTTGTGATCAAGAAAAAGTCAGGAAAATGGCGATTGTTACATGATCTTAGACAAATCAATAAAACCATGCAAGTTATGGGGCCTACTCAACCTGGACTTCCTAGTCCCGTAGCTATTCCAAAAAATTTCCATCTTATTACTCTTGATATAAAGGATTGCTTCTTTTCTATTCCCCTACATCCTCTGGATGCCCCCAGGTTTGCTTTTTCCGTTCCTTCTATGAACAATAATGGCCCTGATCAGAGATATCAATGGAAGGTTTTACCACAGGGAATGGCTAATAGCCCCACCATATGCCAAATATATGTGGACAAGGCTATCCAACCCATTAAAAATAAATATCCAAGCCGGGCGCGGTGGCGCATTCCCAGCAAAGGAGGATCGCGAGTTCAAAGCCAGCCTCAGCAATGGGAAGCACTAAATAGTGAGACCCTGTCTCTAAAAATCTCAAGCGCCCCTGATGTCTACAAATTACATGGATGATATTTTATTGGCCCACCCTAATCAAAAAATCTTATTTAATATATTCAGTGATGTGGTAGAAAATTTAAAAAAATATGGATTATATATAGCAGAAGAAAAAGTTCAAACCAGATCTCCCATATTATATTTAGGATTTAAAATCATGGATACTTTTGTTAGACCCCAAAAAATTTTAATAAATAAAGAACATCTGACCACCCTCAATGATTTCCAAAAACTACTGGGAGACATTAATTGGCTTCGCCCTACACTAAATCTCACTACTGGCCAACTAAAACCTTTATTTGACATCCTTCGTGGAGATCCTGATCCATCTTCACCACGAACATTGACTCCTGATGCTAGGAAAGCTTTAAAATTAGTAGAAAAAGCCATCGAAGGAGCTCATTGTGATAGATTTGATTTAACTCAACCGCTGATGTTGATTATTATTTCTTCACAATATACACCCACAGGAGTATTTTGGCAACAAGGGCCTTTATTATGGATACATTTGCCCGTCTCTCCTAAAAGTATAATTGAATCTTATACCTCCATGGTGGCTAAACTTCTTCTTCAAGGACTTAAGACTTCTACTAAAATATTTGGCATTCACCCTGCTACTATTATTACTCCCTATTCATCATCACAGATTGAATACTTATGCTTCAATGATAATGATTGGGCTATAGCTAAATGCTCTACTTCTGCAAATTTTGATAATCATCTTCCTAAGTCCCCTATATTATCTTTTTGTATTAATCATCCTATTATATTTCCACAGGTAATAAAAAATCAACCTATTCCTAAGGCATTTAATGTATTTACAGATGGGTCCTCAAATGGTACTGCTACAGTAGTCACTAAAAAAGAAAATATGACTTACATAACTGCACACAAATCAGCTCAACTAGTGGAACTGGAAGCTGTGGTAAGAGCTCTGGAAAATTTTAGGGACCAGCCCGTAAACATTTTTTCAGATAGCCACTATATTGTACAAGCCGTCCCAAAATTAGAGTTAGCAGGACCAATAGCACCTCATACTCCAGCCTTTAAATTGTTTTATCAAATACAAAAACTTTTGTGGGCAAGAAAAGAACCTCTATTCGTAGGCCATATTAGAGCACATACTAATTTGCCTGGTCCCCTCCATGAAGGTAATCAAAAGGCTGATGAACTTACAAAAACAGTATTTATACTTTCAGCGCTACAACAAGCTACTTTATTTCATTCCCAGTTTCATGTCAACAGCACCACCTTGCAACGTAGGTTTAAAATCACAAAGGAGCAAGCCAGAACAATTGTAAAAGATTGTAAATCTTGTATGACACATTTGCCCAATCCTCATTTCGGAGTTAACCCTAGAGGATTAATGCCCAATCATTTGTGGCAGATGGATGTTACTCATGAGCCAAGTTTTGGAAAATTGCGATTTATTCATGTGACTATAGATACATGCTCAGGCATGATTTTTGCTTCCTTACATTCTGGAGAAAAAGTTAAAGATGTTACATCTCATTGTTTGCAAGCTTTTGCTGCATTGGGCATCCCCAAAATGCTTAAAACAGATAATGGCCCCACATATACGTCCTCATCTTTCAAGCAGTTTTGCGCAAAATTCAATATATCCCATAAAACAGGCATCCCATACAATCCTCAGGGTCAGGGCATTATTGAAAGAGCAAACCGAACACTGAAAATTATGTTATTAAAACAAAAAGAAGGAAATTGGAAAAGTCCTAAGGACAGATTGGCAGTTGCCCTGTTTACCTTAAATTTTCTAACTTTAGACTCTAATGGTTATTCTGCTGGAGACAGACATTGGAATCCACACCAACAACATAAACCTTTGGTTTACTGGAAGGATGTTCTTTCAGGTACATGGAAGGGTCCAGATCCAGTATTAATTTGGGGAAGAGGATCTGTTTGTGTTTTTCCAAAAGACGAATCCTCTCCAATATGGATACCATCTAGATTAATAAAACAGGTACCACATCAAAATGATCAAGATGAAGTTATTGAAGAATCAAGATTAATAAAAAAGGTACAAAATCAAGAGGACCAAGATGAAGGTACAGAATGATTCCCTCAAAAGAGTCTTTTAAAATATTTCACAACTTAAGTGTCATTTCTCCCGGCTGGGACAAGGAGATCTCTCTTTAGTGTGCACACAATTGTTTTTTTTTTTTTTTCTTTTTATACATGTCTTTATGTCTGTACATTTGTCTACATTTCATGTTAATGTGACGTCACAAATATATGTTTATATGCTTGTTCGTCTGTCCAGTGTGACGTCACAAAGAACAAAGGGCTTATGAAAAAGAAAATATATATATATATATATGGATCCAAATAACTTTAATTCATTTTAGGTTAAGAGTATTCATTTTAGGTAAATAATTTTATAAATGAAGGTACTTTCAATTTTGATTTATAGGTGTCCCTGGGACTTCTCTTTAGCAAACAAATATGACTAGTGCTATATAACCTGATATTTTGGTGTTTTGACTTAAGATTGTTTATTTGTTATTAACTTCATTTGTTTAATAGCTCATTAATTTCAATTATCTCAACAGGTAAAAAATTGCTCTGTATACAGAGACTCAAGGGTTCCAGCTAACAAATTATTTCTCTCAAGTGCCTTTACCTTTTCTTTAATCTATCTTTAATGCAGTAATTACCCTCAGTCTTTCTTTGTTTTGTTCTAAATATGACATTTTTCCAACTTATGTTTGTAAAAGCTCAACCAGCGATGTATGTGAACAAAAATCAACTTTAATTTTCTAATCTAATTATTCTATTTTGTAGTTTGACAACTCGCCTCTTGACTCAGTGCTGCAATAGCACTGCCTTTCCTTTAATAATTGATGCTTGAGTTTCTAGGTAGCGGGCCCTGAAGATTTGCCGGTGGCATTGTCTAAACATAAAAAAGACGTCTGCTGCTCAAACATCAAACAACCTCACCAACAGTGTGGCCTCTGCTCTACATGCATGGGGCCTCCTACATCAACATGTTATAACAAATGGACATTTTGATCTTTCATTGTTTGGGACTTTACGGGACAATGCCTTGCGGGTATTTGTCTAGAGAATTCAGTGTGTTACTTGATGGAACTTAGGGCAGCTGATTTGTTTAAACAATTTGATATGCTATGCAATTTGGCTCATCACCAAAAGGCTTGTTGCCTTAAAGCCGCAACATCTCCTCACAATTTGGACGGCTGTTAGTCATCATATATAGTCGATCCTAAAGGGCTCCATTGGATGGCTGGTTAGCCAATGACGGGTAAGATCCCCAGAGGGGGACAACCTAAGACAGGCACAGTCGCACGGGACAGTCTCATGTGGCCGACATATTAACCTAAGACAGGAGTCAAGGGCACAGCCTTGATTATCCGATGACGGGTAAGAATGTTGGTTGCACATAGACGTCCTAGAGCATTACCTCTTTTAAAACAAAAAGGGGGAAATGCAGGAGCCCTGTTTGGGGATTGGCTTGAATTGCGGTTGACTATGAGCCGTGGAGATTTGGCCTTTGTCGCCACCCGTAGTCTCACGGGATTGTTGCGTGATCTCGAGTGACTTGGCCGAAATTGCTGATCGAGTCAGCGCCATTTTAGGGTGTGTTTTTGGCGTGTGTTAGTCGTTATTAGAACCAGAGAGAAAAGTTATCAGAATAAAAAGCTGTTTGTCTCCAGTTTGCTTCTGAAGTTCTTCCCGCGGCTCCGTTGCTTCAAGCGCTTCAGGCAGCAACAAGGTGCCATTCTAGTGTTTTATATACATAATTTCATCCATTCCTTATAACAATCCCCCAAAGTAGGAACTATTATTATTAGGCTTTGATTAAGCAACTTGCTCAAACTCACATGCCTGTATGTTCCTGTACTGTGATTTGACACCCAGATTGCTTTAAAGCAAAAAGCCCATTTTATTTAAAAAAATTATTTGTCAATGGATTTTCTTTTTTTTTTTAATATTTATTTATTTGCTTTTAGTTGTACACAATGCGGTTTATTTTTATGTGGTGCTGAGGATCGAACCTGGGCCGCACACGTGCTAGGCGAGCACTCTGCCGCTGAGCCACAACCCCAGCTCCTGTCAATGGATTTTCATTTATTTATATGCAGTGCTGAGGATTGAACCCAGGGCCTCACACATGCCAGGCTCTACCACTGAGTCACAACTCCAGCCCTTAAAAAGCCCATTTTATTAACTACTATATTTTACTAACTTTTGTGTTATCATTAATTTTTTTTTGGCGGGGGTACCAGGGATTGAACTCAGGGGCACTCAACCACTGGGCCACATCCCCAGCACCCCCTCCTTTTTTGTATTTTATTAGAGACAGGGTCTCACTGAGTTGCTAAGTGCCTCGCCATTGCTGAGGCTGGCTTTGAACTCGTGATCCTCCTGCCTCAGCCTCCCAAGTGCTGAGATTACAGGCATGCACCACCATGCCTGACTATCATTTATCATAAGGGTGGCTATTGGTTTGAGGTAGATATTCTTTATTTTTAATCCTCCTGCCTCAGCCTCCCAAGTGCTGAGATTACAGGCATGCACCACCATGCCTGACTATCATTTATCATAAGGGTGGCTATTGGTTTGAGGTAGATATTCTTTATTTTTATGTACTCTGGAGACAAAATGGGACATTGAATTTTTAAAAAAATATTTTTTAGTTGTCAATAAACCTTTTTTTAAATTTATTTATATGTGGTGCTGAAAATCAAAACCAGTGACTCACACATGCTAGGCAAGTGCTCTTCCATTGAGCTACAACTCCAGTCCATTAATTTTTTTTAATTTTAACTTGAAACTGAGGCAATATATAATACCTAGTTTCCTCAAAGAGATGGCCCCCTTTGTTGTCTCTTAGGGCCTGAGAAATACCGCCTTGTTCCATCTCATTCTCTATATCCTAATGCTTGGGTTTTTGTAGGTTTAGTACACTGGCAATACATAGTAACTTTTTTGGTATCATGACCCCTGAATACTCCAGAAATTCTGGGATGACTGCTAATGAGGACATCAATTGCAGACCATTATGTACTGTTTCAGTGGTTCTCAAAGAACCCAAAGTGGTCTATTATTTTCTCAAGGCTCTTCAGGAGCTGGTTTCTTAGGGTATTGCTATTACTTTGTTTCTGGTTTGTTTTTACTTGGCATCTTACCCAAAGAAGCATCATTTCCACTAAGTGAGGTGATATATGCCTATACAGTGACTCTGGAGGCTGAGGTAGAAGGATCACAAGTATTTTGAGGGGAGGGGAGTATTGGGGATTTAACTCAGCGTGACTCAACCATTGAGCCACATCCCCAGCCTTATTTATTTATTTATTTATTTATTTATTTATTTATTTATTTGTGGTGCTGGGGATTGAACCCAGGGCCTTGTGCATGCAAGGCAAGCATTCTACCAACTGAGCTATATCCCCAGCCCCCAGCCTTAGTTTTTGTATTTTATTTAGAGACAGGGTCTCACTGAGTTGCTTAGCATCTCTCTGTTGCTGAGGCTGGCTTTGAACTTGCGACCCTCCTGCCTCATACTCCTTCCCAAGCCACTGGGATTATAGGCGTGCACCACTGGATTCTATTATTATGCCAATTTTTACAAAAGGGGAAATTGAGGCTCAGAGAGGTTAAGCTATTTGTTCATGATCATCTTCTCATAAGCAGCTCAAAATGGAGCCTGCACAGGAATGGAGCCTTTTTTCTTGACCACTATTGATTTTTACCATAGTTGGATTAGCATCACCTAGAAATTTGTTTTTAATGCCACATCAGGGCCACCCACAGGGATTCTGATTTAATAGTTCTGGGATGGGGTCCCCAGCATTTTGGGTGTTTTTTTTGGGGGGTGGAGCACTGAGGATTGAACTGAAGGATACTTTACCATTGAGCTACATCCTCAGCTCTTTTTATTTTGAGACAGTCTTACTAAGTTGCTTAGGGCCTTGTTAAATTGATGAGGCTGGCCTCAAACTGGTGATCCTCCTGCCTTAGCCTCCTAAATCACTGGGATTACAGGCATGCTTCACCATGCCTAGCCAGCATTGGTGTTTTTAAAGAGCTTCCCAAGTGTGTGTACTCACACTGATGAACAGTACTGCACTATGCTTCCTTGCCTAAAAACTTAGTGACCTCAGCTGTATCTCAGGGAACTATAAGGGACGAGATGAGAAAACTGAAGTGAAAACACCAGGTTTGGTAGGGTGAGTGTTATGTTCAACTTGTGTCTCTGTCTACTTTAGGCAAAGTATATTCTTTATAAGTTAGGTGTGAATAACAGCTCTGATGAGAGATTGCACAGTAATGGCTCTTTCCTCAGCTTCACCAGATAGTGCTAATGGAGACCCTCCACAGGATCAGGCTGAATGTGTCAGTTATATCAAAACCCCAACTGACAAGTATCTGTATTTGGAAAATACTGCTTTTTTATTTTAACTCTTTGAATTACTTACAAAAGAGAATTAAAATAACATTGTATATGTATCAGCTTTTCTTAGCATTAAGGACTTTGTCCAGATCGTTATAGAAATATTGTTCCTAAAAATTTAAGAATAAGGGGCTAGGGTTGTAGCTCAGTGGCAGAGTGCTTGCCTAGCATGTGTGAGGCACTGAGTTTGATTCTCAGCCCCACATATAAATAAATGAATAAAATAAACGTCCACCAATGTCTAAAAATATATTAAATTTTTAAGAATAAAAACAAAAAGATAAACAAAAAATTTTAAAGAAAAAAAGAAATATGGTGTCCTGTGAAAACAGCCTATGCTTTGTGTTCTCTCCCAAAAGTAGAATCTCTAGCCAACCATCTGGTTTTCCTGGAGAGACAAAGGCTGGACAGAGTGTTCCCCAGGATGCCACAGGATTCTTGAGCACTAAGCCCTGAGGAGAGTGCAAAATCTCTACTGTGCACAAGTTTCTTCTTAGCTTCAGTTATTCTTCTATGGGAAGCAGTGGAGTACAAAATAGAAGTCCTCCAAATGTGATCTCTGGTCCTGCAACATCAGCATCATCTGCAAATTTGTTAGTAGTGCAAATCCATAAGATAACTGAGTGGCTGGGGTTGTGGCTTAGTGGTAGAGAGCTTGCCTAGCATGTGTGAAGCACTGGATTCAATTCCCAGCATAGAAATAAATTGAAATAAAGGTCCATTTACAATTTAAATAAAAAGACATCTGAATCAGAAACTCCTTGAGAGTCGGGTGCGGTGGCACACACCTGTAATCCCAGCACTTGGGAGGCTGAGGCAGGATGATCACAAGTTCAAAGCCAGCCTCAGCAATGGTGAGGCACTTAGCAACTCAGTGAGACCCTGTCTCTAATAAAATACAAAAAAGGGCTGGGGTCGAGTGCCCCTGATTTCAATTCCCAGTACCAAAAAAAAAAAAAAAAAAAAAAAAAAAAAAAAAAGAAAGACAGACTTCAGGATCACTGGTTAAAGTTGAAATATTAAAAGTGAATGGAAGGGGCTGGGGTTGTGGCTCAGTGGTACAGCATTCGCCTAGCACCTGAGAGGCCCTGGGTTCGATCCTTAGCACCATATATAAATAAAGGTATTGCGGCCAACTAAAAAAGATAAATATAAAAAAAGTGAATGGAAGCCAATCACGGTGGCACATGCCTGTAAGCCCAGCAACTCAGGAGGCTGAGGCAGGAGGATTGTGAGTTCAAAGCCAGCCTCAGAAAAAGAGAGGTGCTAAGCAACTCAGGAAAACCCTGTTTCTAAATAAAATACAAAAAAGGGCTGGGGATATGATGTGGCTCAATGGTTGAGTGCCCCTCCAAAATTAAATTTAAAATTTTTTAAAAAATAATAATAAAATAAAAGGACTGGGGATGCTGGGCATGGTGGCGCATCTCTGTAAGCTCAGGGTCTCAGGAGCCTGTGGGAGGAAGATCTTAAATTCAAAGCCAGCCTCAGCAACTTAGCAAGGCCATTAGCAACCCAGTGAGACCCTGTCTCTAAATAAAATATAAAAATTGCTGGGGATGTGGCTCAGTGGTTAAGCGTCTCTGGGTTCAATCACAGTACAAAAAAAAAAAAAAAAAAAAAGGCGAATGAGCTGGGCGCAGTGGCGCATGCCTGTAATCCCAGCACTTGGGAGGCTGAGGCAGGAGGATCACGAGTTCAAAGCCAGCCTCAGCAATGGCGAGGCACTTAGCAACTCAGTGAGACCCTGTCTCTAATAAAATACAAAAAAGGGATGGGGTTGTGGCCCAGTGGTTGAGTGCCCCTGAGTTCAATCCCTGGTACAAAAAAAAAAAAAAAAAAAAATGGTGAATGGACTAGGGGTGAATTTCAGTAGTATCAGTAGTAGAGTGCTTGGCTAGTATATGCAAAGCCCTGGATTGAATCTTTAGCCCTGTAAAAAAAAAAAAAAAAGAAAAGAAAGAAACACAGACATCAGACAGCTGGGTTTATGTTCGAGTTCCATCACTTACTGTGTGACCTTGGACAAGTTATTTATCTCTTTCTAAGTCTCAGCTGCCTCATCTATAAAGTGTAGCTACTCATGTTCTCATCTGTAAAATAGGTACCCTTGTGGGATGCTGTGCATAGAACACTTAACACAGCATGTGGCACAAAGTAAAGCAAAGTAAGGATTCAATAAATGCTGGATACTCATTATTATAAATAAGGACTGTTCTAGATCATCACTTTCATTTTCAACAGGATTGGGTTCCTTCAGAAAAAGTCCTAATTTGAAGTTTAAGAACCAAATAGCACATCTTTTTTTGGAGGGGGGGTGGGGACCTGGGGATTGAACTTAGGGGCACTTGACCACTGAGCCACATCCCCAGCCCTATTTTGTATTTTATTTATCTCACTGAGTTGCTTAGTGCCTTGCCATTGCTGAGACTGGCTTTGAATTTGTGATCCTCCTGCCTCAGCCTCCCAAACTGCTAGGATTACATGGGTGCACCACTGTGCCCCGCCAAATAGCACATCTTAACAATTCTATGAGGATGGGACAAAAAGTTTTTCATCTACCAGTTTCTTCACAGAATCATGGAACATAAAAGTGGGGAGGCACCTGAAAAGCAATGTAGTCCTACTGTCCCATCCAACATTACAATGGTTCTTGAAAGAAAACTAGGAGCATAGCATCAGGAAAGAAAGTAGAAACTAGTATCTTTATTATGGGTTTTCTTAAGATGGTGATTTGGAGAGGACGGAAATTATAGCCTCTGGGTGGTTGTAGAATTTGTGCTCTTGGGGCAGAGTCACAGGCATGAAGTTGAGGTTCATTTACTGAGAGTATTCCAATGTGGTGCAGAACATGGGATAGAGGCCCCTATGTTATTTCTCTACATATAGCTGTGGATATGAATCCTTAGTGTTAGAATGCTAATAACATTGAATTGCAAATTTCAACACTATAAAAAAAGCAAAAGGTTGGGACCTTATTAAGTGAGAAAATGAACATCAGCACCAGCCATGTAAATGTAAGGTAGTAAATATCTGTTACCCTAGAAACCAGAAGTATAAAGGTAGCTAGGTACTTTGGTGACAGTTTCCAGGGTAATTCCTCCCACATACAACATAAGAGATTTCCTATTATGTTAACTCTTTCTCTACAAGCCCACTGGACTTCTATTCAGTGTTCCACTAACTCCTCCCTCATCCCTAAGGACTCCCTCTCTGACTTCCCTATTTTTGTTACTGGCAGTACCATTCTCCTAAGTACAATTATCAAAACCCTCACTATTTATCAGCAAACTGAAGGACCCCAAAAGTAATGTATATCTTCAAACCTAAGAAATAGAGTTTAGAAAAAAATTGATACATAAATCAGGAATGATAGACTCCTCAATTGAAAAATTAAAAAAAGAAGAGTAGATGAAACTAGCCATCTGTGACTCTTCCCAGAAGCAATTTCTGGTAAATACAATTTGTAGATATACTGCAGATGAGATTAAGATGCTTCCCAATATCTCACCTGGGAGCTACCAACTTAGAATGTAATTCATGTAAGATGAGCTGTTACCTTGGAAACTGTGATATGTAATGAGGGTAGGAGGTAGGTAATATTGTAATGACAGAATATTCTAGTAACTAGTTAGAAATGGTGGAGCAAAGAACATTGGAGAGTCAGTGTTTATGTCGTACTTTTCAAGTAACAGGAACACTAGTCTGGTAGACATGTTATAAATAATCCAAAGAATTCCCTCAAACGTATACAGTTCAAGCCAGGCACTGTGACACTCACCTGTAATCCCAGTGGCTTGGGAGGCTGAAGCAGGAGGATCACAAATTCAACACTAGGGGCTGAGGTTGTAGCTCAGTGGCAGAGTGCTTGCCTCACACATGTGAGGCATTGTTTTGGATCCTTAGCACCACATATAAATGAACAAATAAAATAAAGGCATTCTGGGGGTCTGGGGCTATAGCTCAGTGGTAGAGCGCTCACCTAGCATGTGTGAGGCACTGGGTTCGATCCTCAGTACCTCATAAAAGTAAATAAATAAAATAAAGATATCTTGTTCATCTACAACTAAAAAAAAGGCATTCTGTCCATCTTCAACTAAAATAAATAAATAAATAAATAAATTTAAAGCTAGCCTTAACAACTTGGTGAGGCCCTAAGCAACTTAGTGATGCCCTGTTTCAAAACAAAAAATAAAAAGGGCTGGGGATGTGGCTCAGAGGTTAAGTACCCTTCGGTTCAATCCCTGGTACCAAAAAAAAAAAAAAAACAAAAACAACAACAACAACAAAATGCAAAACCATACAGTTCCATTTGTTCAAATGACGAGTGTCCTGATTACTAGTTTGGTTTCTAAGGTACATTAATAGCTAGTAGGGATGATTCTAGATAGTAGATAAGAATATTTCTATTACTAGAAATGATATTCCTCACTGGTACTTGGTTTGTAAACCAGTCTCCTGCAAATCTGCTTAGTGCAAGTTAATTAGTCAGAATCTAATCATTTCCACATGAATTGATAAAATCTAGTTCTCAGGGTCTGCACTATGGGGGCTTCTCCAAGATTCAGCAATTCACTTTTTTTCTTATTGTCAGCATAATCTGTGTCCACTGTAGAAAAATTGGGAAGTACAGAAATGGAAAAGAAATTGACAAATGAATCATCCCCTAGCCCACTATCCAGAAGCAACCACTATAAGTATTTGCATATTTCCTTCTAGTTTTTCTTCCAGTACATTTTTTATACAAATTTAAGATCATACTGAATGTACAGCTGGGCGTGGTGGCACACGCCTGTAATCCCAGAACCTCCAGAAGCTCAGGCAGGAGGATCGCTAATACAAAGCCATCCTCAGCAACGGCGAGGCACTTAGCAATTCAGTGAGACCCTGACTCTAAATAAAATACAAAATAGGGCTAGGGTTGTGGCTCAGTGGTTGAGTGCCCCCCAGAGTTCAATCCCAGGTACAAACAAACAAACAAACAAACAAAACCCATATACTGAATGTGCAATTTTTTTTTTTTGTAATATTGTTATAAGAGAACTAAAGTGACTCCATCTTGTCCTTCAGCAGCCATCTTAGGAGTTCCAAGAAATAGTTCTGTTTCTCAGATATAACAGAACATGGAAAGTCCTGCCTCTGTACCCATTAATCGTTACCTAGGAAAACATACTTGGCAATACAAAAATAGCAATTCTTATACAATGTAAAATTGTTCTCTTTGGTTTCCATTTTTATTGGGCTATGTACCTTGTCAGAGATTGATTGTCTAGACGTTAGTAACCATCCTCTGCCATGTACTCAACTAGAGTCATTTTGACCCCCACCCCTTCCCTTCTACTTGCTTGCTGCTATGCCGACTTGGAAAGTCCCATGAGAAATACCATTGTACCCATTGCATTGTTTTGCTAACTGCCAAAATTCAGCTTCTGTGTCATGGCTTGCTTGCATTGGCTGAACAACCAAATAAATATAAACCCTTGAAAATAACTGCTGGTGCCCCATCTTGTCATGCTGTGTGATGAGTGCGGATGGTGGCCGCTGATCAGCATAATAAAGGCCTTTTTTTTGGCTCAAGTGTGATGTGGCTTGGATTTTTAATCCATATTTCGCTGGGTACAACAATGTGAATTGAAATGCATTTTGCTGTCATTTATAACAATCAGAATAAAAATTTATTTGTTCTTTTCAGATATATATGACAGTATAGTGTATTTTGACATACATGCACGGAGTATTACTTCCCATTCTTGTGGTTGTACATGATGTGGCATTATACTGGTCATGTATTCATATATGAACATAGGAAAATTATTTCTGATTCATTTTACTGTCTTTCCTATTCCCATCCTCCCTCCCTTCCCTTCATTCTCCTTTTTTTAAAATGTTTTTATTTTGAGACAGGGTTTCACTAGGTTTCTTACAGTCTCACTAAATTGCTGAGGTTGGCTTCAAACCTGCAGCACTCCTGCCTCAGCCTCCCAAACTGCTGGGATTATAGGCATGCGCCACTGCACACAGCTTACTATGAAAAATTTAAAAACTTTTTGACTCTAATTGCTTTCCATGAAGGTTGTATCTATACAATCCTACTGGCATTGTATGAGATTTTCTGCCTGACTGCCTGTGGTCTACTTTTGGGAATATCAGTTCTTATTAAATCTTCACTAATTTGATGAAATAATATTACCTAATTGACATACTTTTCATGTTTTGTCGTTACTAGTAAGATAGAACAAAGGACTTTATTGAGCACTCATATATTATTTTCTTCCCAGACATGATAGTGCTGGCCTATAATCCCATCTACTTGGGATTCTGAAGCAGTAAGATCACAAGTTGGCAGCCAGTCTTGGCAATTTAGCAAGACCCTGACTCAAAATAAAATTTTAAAAAGGGGGCTGGGGATGTTGCTCAGTGGCAGAGTGCCCTTGGATTCAATGTCTATTATCACAAAAAAGAAACAATAAATTGGAAAAAAACAACTTTTTTTCCCTTGAATTATTTCTCCATGCCTTTGTTAAGATCTCCCTGGGGCTGGGGATGTTGCTCTGTGTTAGAGCGCTTGCCTAGCATGCATGAGGTCCTGGATTAAATCCCCAGTACCACCAAAAATTAAAAAAAACCCAAAAATCTCTACTGGGGTAATCATGTTCTCTCCCCCCTGAAGATTGAACCCAGAACCTTGCACATGCTAGGCAAGTGCTCTACCACTGAGTTACACTATCAGCTCCCCCGCTTTTTAAAATATTTTTTTAGTTGTAGTTGGACACAATACCTTTATTTATTTATTTTTATATGGTGTTGAGGATCGAACCCAGTACCTCACACGTGCCAGGTGAGTGTTCTACCACGGAGCTACAACTCCAGCCCTATCATCCCCTTTAATCTATCATCTATCTATCTATCTATCTATCAATCTATCTATCTATCTAGATAGATAGATATAGATGCTCTTAAGGTTGATGTAGTAAAATTTACCTACTTGATTTTTTTCCTACTGTTTTTAAATATTAGGACATTCTTCCTATCCAAATTTTAGATTTATAATCATCTATATTTTATTCTAAGACTTTTATGGTTTGATTTTTTTTTTTTTAGTACAGGGGATTGAACTCAGGGGCACTCAACCACTGAGCCACATCTCCAGCCCTATTTTGTATTTTTTTAGAGACAGAGTCTCATGCACATTTTTGCTGAGGCTGGCTTTGAACTAGTGATCATCCTGCCTCAGCCTCCCTAGCTGCTGGGATTACAGGTGTGCACCACCATGCCTGGCTATGGTATTATATATATATATATATAATATTATATATATATTATATATATGGTATTATATATAATTTATATATAATATATATTTATTATATAAATATAATATATTTAAATACAATATATTTAAATATAATATATTTTATTTAGCTTCAACTAATGAGACCAGGGCAAAGGCCAGGTAGCTGATTATCAAAGAAAGGAAATAGCTGGGCGCAGTGGTGCACGCCTGTAATCCCAGCATTTGGGAGGCTGAGGCAGGAGGATCACAAGCTCAAAGCCAGCCTCAGCAATGGTGAGGCACTTAGCAACTCAGTGAGACCCTGTCTCTAATAAAATACAAAAAAAAGGGGCCGGGCGCGGTGGCGCACGCCTGTAATCCCAGCACTTTGGGAGGCTGAGGCAGCAGGATTGTGAGTTCAAAGCCAGCCTCAGCAATGGCGAGGCACTTAGCAACTCAGTGAGACCCTGCTTCTAATAAAATACAAAAAAGGGCTGGGGATGTGGCCCAGTGGTCGAGTGTCCCTGAGTTCAATCCCCAGTACCAAAAAAAAAAAAAAAAAAAAAAAAAAAAAAAAAAAAAATATATATATATATATATATATATATATATATATATATATACACACACACAAATAAAAAAGGCTGGGGATGTGGCCCAGTGGTCCTGTGTCCCTCCCCACCCAGTTCAATCCCTGGTACCAAAAAAAAAAAAAAAAAAAAAGGAAATGGGTAGACAGCACTCCCCATCACCTGGTTGCTAGCAGCCTGGGGCAGGGGAAGGGTTGCACTTTCCAACATCAACAATCACCCCCTGAGGCTCTCTTCCTGTGGTTTTTGTCAAGTAGGCTTGAGAAGAAAGGAAAACTGAAATCTATAAAGGGGCTAAACACCCTGAGCTCTGGGCTTTCTCTCCTCTGGAGGAGTCTCAGTCTCTCTCTCATTTGCCCTGTCCCCTTCTGTTAAGTAAAATTTACTTTTTGCTCTTGCCTTGGTGTTTCTTGGGTGGTTTAATCTTCAACATGGGGGTGGGGTGGGGATAGAAAGGAGGACCTGCTGATTTTCAAGATCCGTTTCACTAATTCAACTGGAATTTCAGTTAGTATGTGGTAATAGACCTCAAATTTTAATATAGGCATCATCTGGGATGCTTGTTACAAATCGTGACGTTACCGAGCAAATTACAAATCCTGATATGACTTCCACTGTGATTTTGATTCAGTAGATGTAGGGCTGGGAATCAAGAATCCACATTATTCCAATCACCCCAGTTGATTATGTTGCAGATGGGCCCCTGACCATATTTTAAGAAACGTGCGCAGTATGTGATATAGTCTGCCTTAGTACAGAGACCTGACACCTCCCATGTGAATGATTGCAGCAGCCTTCCTCAGCTTCCAGGTCCCTACACTCTAAAATCCATCCTATACACATATACTAGAGTTCTCTTGCAGAAACATTTCAAGAGAACCCTCTTTGGTAGCTTCCTATTGTTACAGGAACTAGTTCTAACTCCTCATCTCAGCACTCTAGGCCCTCCACTACCATCAGTCATGTATCAGCCAGATGGCAATGACTTTGTTAATAATCCACCATCTAGCCACACCTCCTTCTTCATAGCCTTGTACACATATTGCTCATTCCTCTTTCATGCTGCAGCCCTTACCTTCTCCAAGATTATTCATATCTTATGCATTCAACTCAATTCTCACATTCTAATTCAAGTCTCACATTCTTTTCCTTCCCTGGCTACCAAGATGTTGGCTGCTTTCCTAGAATTACTTATGCTCCAGTTGTTGGGCATTCTCCTCCTGTGAGTTTTGTCTTGCCTGTAAGTCACACTAACCTCCAGGATGTGGTCTGTGTATCCCTCATATCCTCTAGCACAGGCCTAGGTGTGAGGAAAGTATATGGAAGGACCTGTTTAATAGAACAAAACTAGCTCTAACTGCCAAATAATTTTAATATATGTTATTTCTGAGAGCTGAAGTTATGTAGCCTTGTGGATATCTTCTTGTACCAAAATGAGAATGTTTGATAAATTTCTGGAGATTTCACTTTGGTGTGATATACTTTGCTGATGACAAAGTTAAGTAAAATGTTATCTTGGTTCCAGGTCTTATTTAATTCAACAATATTGCTTATCACCTGTGACATGTCTATTTATTGACTTTCCATTTGAAGAGTCTAACCTTCCCTATAGTATGGGCTGTTTCTTTCCCCTCTTGCAAATGTAATGATTTCTCTTTTCTCAAAGAACATGTTTTATCAGATTAAATAAACATAAATGGGTTAATGGCTAAATAATTACATTATGGCTTCCTTAATCTCTTTTCTCTTTACCCCTCAGGGCTCTGCCTTCTTGAGTGACTGATGTGCTTTAAATGAGTTTGCTTGGATGCTGGGAATGGGTGGGGATGAAGGAGGAAATACCCATTCCTTTTGACTAGACAAGGTGGAATTCAGTTCATCAGGTAATTATCCAGCTCCTATTGGGCACTTAGCTTTGTGCTGGGCATCAGAGAGAATGCCCCATGAGAAATTATAAAGGGGTACAAGGACAAGGGAAGAATAAAAGAGGGAAAGAGGAGGTGAAGAAAGGAGTAGAGTTGACAGTCCACACAAAAGGGAACTGGAGGAGGGATAAAAGAACCAAACTTGCATTCTCTGGCCTTGTTTCACCTGATAGCACCACAAGGAGGACCTAAAAACCTTGAAGCAGTGGGTTGAGCTTGAATCTTGCCTAAGAGCCATTAGGGTAGTTAGTGTAGCCATATAGTGAGTCAAATTTACCTGCTGGAGGTCTGGGATTGTGGCTCAGCGGCAGAGCGCTGGCCTAGCACGTGCGCTGCCCAGGTTTGATCCTCAGCACCATGTAAAAATAAGTAAAGGCATCCTGTACAACTAAAATAAATAAATAAATACTTTTTAAAAATTTACCTGCTTGGAGGTTTTTTTGTGTGTGTGGTGCTGAGGATTGAACCCATGGCTTTAGTACATGCAAAGCAAGCACTCTACCAATTGAGCTATATCCCCAATCCTGCTGGAGGAATTTGAATAAGAAGTAAATGACCTGGAGTTAGGGTTGTAGCTCAGTGGTAGAACACTTGCCTAGCACGAGGGAGGCACTGGGTTCAATCCTCAGCACCACATAAAAATAAATAAATAAAATAAAGGTATTGTGTCTATCTACAACTAAGAAAAAAAATTTAAAAGATACTTATTTATTTTCCTTTCTTTATTTTTATGTGGTGCTGAGGATTGAACCCAGGCCGCGCGCACGTGCTAGGCACGCGCTCTACTGCTGAGCCACAACCCCAGCCCCTAAATTTTTTTTTTAAAGTAAATGACCCCCCCTTTTAAAGATCTATATGTGTGGGTGAGTGTATGCAAACACAGTATATAAAATTATTATTTTTGAGGTTCTGGTGTTCAAACCCAGGGCCTTGTGTATGCTAGGCATGAGCTGTACCACTGAGCTATATCTCCAGCCCCTAAAATTATTTTGGAATAATAGCTAGAATTATTGTGTGCTTACCCTGTTCTAAGCACTTTGTATGCATCAACTCATTTAATTTTCATCATAACTCTATGAAGTAGGTATAATTATTATGGAAATTTTTTTTTTGCAGATGAGGAAACAGGCACGGAACAGTTATTTAACTTGCTCAAGTGTACACAACTTATAATTGGCATGTGTGACCTTTGAACCTTAGCCTGATTAGCTCAATGTTCGCTATTATTTGAGGTTACTGGGCTCTGTTTAACTTACTACTGTAGTCACTAGGGCTAATGCACTGCTTTGCATATAATATTCATGGTATACTTTGAATAAATAAAGTGAAATGTTGATTGTAAAGTACTTCCCATTTTACCAATTACTATTAAGCATAAACATCAAATGTCATTAAATGTAGATTCATTTTGCTGTAAATTTTGTTATATTAAAGCAATACATTTAATATATGTGTGTGTGTATATATACATACATATACATACATACATATATATATATATATATATATATATATTTTTTTTTTTTTTTTTTTTTGGTACTGGGGATTGAACTCAGGAGCACTCGACCACTGAGTCGCATCCCCAGCCCTCTTTTGTATTTTATTTAGAGACAGGGTCTCACTGAGTTTCTTAGTATCTCCCCAAGTTGCTGAGACTCTTATTTTTACAGCATACACGTGTGCCTCCTTCAATTTTCTTAATAATTTGGCTGGGCTTCTGAACCCTTTAAACTTAGGAGGATAGAGGAATTAGTGGGTGTGGTCTAGGTGCTGATGAAAGAACCAGCAGTACCTGGCTTCCTTCTGAATTTTGTAGTTGAAGGGGAAAAAAACACTCCCTGAGGGTTTAGGATTTAATAGTCTTGAGTGGGACCCACTTAAGAAACCTGGTTTACCTTGTCAAAAATTTAAAAAAGAAAATTCTGATGCAACATAAAATAGAGATGCCAGTCATGGTGGCTTACATCTGTAATCTCATTGACTCTGGGAGCTTGAGGCAGGAGGAACGCAAGTTCAAGGATAGCCTGAGCAATTTAGTGACACCCTGTCTCAAAATAAGATAGAAAAAGGACTGGGGATGTGGCTCAGTGGTAAAACTCCCTGGGTTCAAACCCTGGTGCCCAAAATAAAAAATAAGGGAGAAAGAATGCCTGAAAAATTCTACAGCAAAGAATAGGGGGTTTTACCAATGGTTGGGATATCAGAAAACCATCCTGCCCCTCACAGATAAGACACCTGCAAATCTACCATTAGAAAACCATTCTTCGGCCAAGGCCAGATGCAGTGGCGCATGCCTGTAATCCTAGCAGGTTGAAGGCTGAGGTAGGAGAATATGCAAGTTCAAAGCCAGCCTCTGCAATTTACAGAGGCCCTAAACAACTTAGCAAGACCCTGTCCCTTGTCCCCACCCCCCAAACAAAAAACAAAACAAAAAAAGGGCTGAGCTGGGTATATAGCTCAGTTGGTAGAGTACTTGCTTAGCTTGCACAAGGCCCTGAGTTCAATCCCCAGCACCACACACACACACACAAAAGGGGGGGGGGGTTGGGGGATGTACCTCAGTAGTTAAGAGCCCCTGGGTTCTATTCTTTTTTTTTTAATTATTAAAATATTTATTTATTTGCTTTAGTTGTACACAATGCAATGCATTTATGTTTACGTGGTGCTGAGGATCGAACCCGGGCCACGCACGTGCTAGGCGAACGCTCTACCACTGAGCCACAACCCCAGCCCCTGGGTTCTATTCTTTTCTTTGTATTTTTTTTTTAATGGTACCAGGGATTGAACTCAGGGGCACTCGACCACTGGGCCACATCCCCAGCCCTTTTTTGTATTTTATTAGAGACAGGATCTCACTGAGTTGCTAAGTGCCTCGCCATTGCTGAGGCTGGCTTTGAACTCGCGATCCTCCTGCCTCAGCCTCCCAAGTGCTGGGATTGCAGGTGTGCGCCACCGTGCCGGCTTCCTGGGTTCTATTCTTGGTAAAAACAAACAAAACATTCTTTGGGTTTAAAGAGTTAAAATGAACCACTCCTGTGATGGGAAACTCTGTTAACACTAGCGCGAATTTATTTTATGACCTTTCTAGGTTTAGAGGACTCACCAAATGGAACAGGGCGAAATAAACAGAGGGTAGGCGGGGTGGGAATTGGAGAAGAAGTAGGCGGGCCATTAGGATATAGATACTTTTTATTATTATTATTATTTTTATTTTTATTTTTTTTTTTTTTCCTTTGGTACCAGGGATTGAACTCAGGGGCACTCGACCACTGGGTCACATCCTCAGCCCTTTTTTTGTATTTTATTGAGAGACAGGGTCTCACTGAGTTGCTAAGTGCCTCGCCCTTGCTGAGGCTGGCTTTGAACTCCTGATCCTCCTGCTTCAGCCTCCCAAAGTGCTGGGATTACAGGCGTGTGCCACCACGCCCGGCTATTATTATTTTTAATGTGGTGCTGGGGATTGAACCAGGGCCTTGTGCATGCAAAGCAAGCACTCTACCAACTGAGCTATATCCCCAGCCCCGAAATATAGATACTTTTAAGGCAGGTCCCTGGAGCAGTTCCCGGCAAACAAGTGTTTTCAAGAGGAGTCCAGCGGTTAGGGATGGCGGCTCCGCCCGGGCTGGGAGGAGCACGGGTTGCCGCTGCTGCCCCTAGCAGGCTGTGCGTGCAGCAGGGATAGAGGCGCCTAGCATAATAGGAAGTGACTCTTCCCCCTGCGGCAGCAAACCAGGCCGTCCGCTGGACTTTTGGTTTGCTGCCTCAGGTTACTAAGAGGATTGGTCACGAAGGAAGGTAAGGGGAGCGCGCGGGTGTGTGTGTGTGGGGTGGGGGGTGGGGGACGGGAGGATAAGTAGCTCGGAAAACCCAGTTAAAGCCTTGCTGTACAAAAAACTGTTCACAGCGCCGAACTGCCCATGGGGCGGGAAATAGAGGCCCCAGCGGCTGCGGACAGGACCCAAACGTGGCTGCACAAGGTGGCATCCAGCCCACCCGGCGTCTGCCTGTGCTTTTAACTCCTTCTTTCCTTCCTCCCCACTGCCGGGCCTTTTCTGGCCCTGCAGTCAGTCCCACGTTAAATCGTAGACTTTCCTGGCATCTGCTTGGTTAACCCTTCTTACAGACACGTGTGGGCAGAGCTAGCCTAAAGAAGAGGGGAATGGATGTGCTGGCTGGTGGGGGAAGGAAGGACATCACTGTGTGTGCAATGGGGATTCAGGCCAGGCCAACTGAAGAAGGTTGTTAGTGCAAGCAGGACCCTTATCAGTGGGTGAATATTTTGCTCCAAGGGGATACTTGGCTTTGCACAGGTCAGAGCTTTCACGTAGGCTGAGTAAAACCTCTTTGAGCACTGGAGGTAAAATGTCCATTGAAACCCAGTAGACTCTTGGGCCCTTTCTGATCAGTTCCTGAGGTAGGAATAAAACAGTTAAACACATGTTTTTCTTTTATGAAGGAAAACTGTAAAAAGAAACTAGTCTTTTCTGTGAACAAAAATGCCCACTTTGACATTAAGAAACAAATGGAACTCACCTTTGTTGGAGTCCAGGCAGGGAGGTAGAAGGCCACACCCCCCCAGGTACTTTGTGAAAATACTACATTTCCCAGTTGCCTCAGCCTGGCCAGCAGGTACTCTCGCCACTGCCTCCTGACCTCCAGCAGCCTATGGAGACACTCGCCCCAGGGATCTCTCCCTGACAACTAGTCTGCTATTTAAGCCTCCCCGCGGACTGAAATCGCTCTCTGTTCACGCGCCTGTCCCTGTTCGCCCCTTTTTCCCCCTTCCCTACCCTTCCCCATGTGGCACCCCAATAAACCCTTTTTATTTCACTAACACGGTGTTCCCGGCTAAGTTAACTTTGTTCAGCATTTTCTAACAACCTTGACCGGTAAAACCAGAATTTTGAGATAAGACTAGATTCCCTGTGTTGCCAACTTCTTTTTGGGTTCTTGCAAAGTTGAATAAAATCCGCGTACAGTAACAGAAGGAAAGAATAACCTGAGAAGGATTTATTTAAGTAAGAAGAGGTAGAACTGAGATGCCAGAGTGCCCCCACAGAGTGGGAAAGCCCATTTTGGTGTGCCAGCTTACAGGGCCTATATGGTTTGGGGGGATGAACATCCATCAAAATCTTTTAAACAGGTATTGAAGTATCAAGGCTATTGGTAGTGTTCTTTAGCCTGAATTAGTTTTAGTCTTTCCTGTAACTCCCATTTGGGTTCCCTCCCACCTTCTGTTTTTCTCTGCTCTGGGAGGAAGGAGTTGGAATGTGCCAACGGTTGAGCCTCATACTCTTTTACATTTGAAATAGGACTTGATGGCTCCATTAGCATTTCTACTGGTTGCCTTCAGGTGTGTTCTCTGCCTTTGTATAAGAGCTTAATTAGGGCCCATTGCCTGACCTTAGTCTTTTTTTTAATTTAATTTAATTTGTTATACATGGTTTTAGAGTGCAATTCCTTTCATATTACATATATGAGCACAGTTTTCCAAGTCATTGGTTTTACACAAAGTATGAACCTTTTATTTATTTTTGTGTGGTGCTGAGAATCAAACCCACTGCCTCACATGTGCTAGGCAAGTGCTCTACCACTGAGCTACAACCCCAGCCGCATTATCTAATTCATTTATACGGTTTTGTAAAATTTAAGCATGGAAATTACTAAACATGGCCAGGCTAGGCAGCTGAAGCCTGTTAACTCAGCCTGTAATTGTTAGAAAACTGCTGAAACATAGTTAACTTAGCTGGGAACACCGTGTTAGTGAAATAAAAGGGTTTATTGTGGTGCCACGTGGGCAAGGGTAGGGAAAGGAAGGGAAGGGAAGGGGGGTAGGGATGGACGGGAATAGGGACAGGCAGGAACAAGGGGCAAGCGCGAACAGAGAGCAGGAACAAGGGCAGAGCTCAGTCCGGGGCTGGCTTAAATAGAGTAGGGGCCATAAAACCCCCTTGGAGTGAGTCCTTGTCCTATAGGCCAGCAGAGGTCTGGGGGGTAGTGGACAGGGGACTTGCTGGTCAGGGTTTTGGTCACGCTGAGGATCCTGGGAGCTGTAGTTTTTCACAAGGTACCTGGGGAGGTGTGGCCTTCTGCCTGGGAGGTGTAGCCTCTGCCTAGAATCCAACAGTAATCCCATCCACCCTGGAGACTAAAGCAGGAGGATTGCAAATTCAAGGCTAACCTCAGCAATTTAGAAAAAAATATAAGGGCGGACTGGGGATATAGCTCAGTTGGTAGAGTGCTTGCCTCATATGCACAAGGCCCTGGGTTCAATCCCTAGCACCCCAGGTGGGGGGAAGGGCTGGGGGAGGTTATACCTTGTCTCAAAACAACAACAAAAAGGGTGGGGATGTAGCTCAATGGTAGAGCCCTTGCCTAACTTGCCAGGCTCTGGGTTCAGCCCCATCTTAGCCCTCTCATCTACCATAAAAAACTCAGGATGAGGAGAGATGGCTAGTTAGGACTGAAATAGTAGGGTATTTTTTTTTTTTTTTTTTGGTACCAGATATTGAACCCAGGGTTGCTTTACCACTGAGCCTTATCCCCAGCCCATTTTATTTGTTTTTTATTCAGTTTTATTTTTGAGACAGGGTCTCATTAAGTTGCTTAGGGCCTCACTAAATTGCTAAGGCTGGCTTTGAATGTGCAGTCCTCCTGCCCCAGCTATCTGAGCCCCTGGGTAGAGTCCAATTTTAGACCATGTTTGGTATTTGGAGGAAAAGACTTAGATGGACAAGGAACCTCCTGTGCTGGGGTACAGGGCAAAAGAATCACAATCATGGTGTAATCACCAGTGAGAGGACCCACATTTTCCCCAAAATGTCCCAATGTTGTAGGGTAAGGATAGCTGTCTTTAAATTCCTCCTTTCATCTCTCCTTCTACCAACCCCCAAATGATCCTATAATTTTCTTCACCCTTCCTCCTTCCCTGCCAGTTGGAGAGAAAGGGCCCCTCCTTGTAGTCAGGGCTTCAAGGCCACTTACCTCACCCCCACCAAGCCATTCATCCTTTGTTTCCTGTCTCTCTCTGGCTTTTGCTCTTCACCATGTTAAATACATTTTTTCTCATCTTGAAGAAATGATGATGAAAGGTCACACACTTTAAAAATTTTTGTTTTAGTTGTAGATGTACACAATACCTTTATTTTTATGTGGTGCTGAGGATTGAACCCAGTGCCTTCCATGTGTTGGCAAGCACTCTACCACTGAGCTACAACCCCAGCCCCAGGCTGCATACATTTTTTTTTTTTTTTTTTTTTTTGGTACCAGGGATTGAACTCAGGGGCACTCGACCACTGGGTCACATCCCCAGCCCTTTTTTTGTATTTTATTTAGAGACAGGGTCTCACTGAGTTGCTAAGTGCCTTGCCATTGCTGAGGCTGGCTTTGAACTCGTGATCCTCCTGCCTCAGCCTCCCAAAGTGCTGGGATTACAGGAGTGTGCCACCGCGCCTGGCTGGTTGCACGCATTTGATAGTATTAGCAGGTGGTCCTGGGTGGGCTGTGATCTTACCACACTACAGCAGGCACTCATTCAGAGTCAGGAAAGTGTGTGTGTGTGTGTGTGTTTTTTAATTTTTCCACGGTATATCCTCACAACACTTGCCTCACCAGTTTTGTAGGTTGGAGATACTGAATCATGAAGAAGCCAAGTGACATGCTTCAACTCTGTAGCCTAAGGAAAGGCAGTGGTGACACATGTTGAACACCTGCTGAGCACTTCATACACATGTACTCCTTTAATTCTTACCACAATCCTGAAAGGTGTTGCCATTTCTGTTTTTATAGATGGTGATAATGAGATACATAATGCTTAAGTAACTTGACCAAAGCTACACAACTAGTGAGTAGGGCTAGGATTAGAAGATGGCTCCAAAGCCTATATTCTTGAGTTTTTCTGTAGGCTGTGCTGGGAATTGAACCCAGGGCTTTGCCCGAGCTAAGCAAGTACCCTACCACTGAGCTATATAATATAACCCCAACCTTTGAAGTCTGTATTCTTTTTTTGTGGGGTATGGGGGCTGTGGCGGTACTAGGGATTGAACACAAGCACTGAGCCACATCCCCAGCCCTATTTTGTATTTTTTAAATTTAGAGGCAGGGTCTTACCAAAATGTTTAGTGCCTTGCTTTTGCAGAGGCTGGCTTTGAACCCATGATCCTCCTGCCTCAGCCTCCCCAGCTGCTGGGATTACAGGCATGCCCCACCACACCCAGCGAAGCCTATGTTCTTTTTTTTTTTTAAAAAAAATTTATTTATTTGCTTTAGTTGTACACAATGTGTTTATTTGTACGTGTTGCTGAGGATCGAACCAGGGCCGCACATGTGCTAGGTGAGTGCTGTACCGCTGAGCCACAACCCCAGCCCAAAGCCTGTGTTCTTTACTGTGACATCTTATTGCCTCTTACCAGGGAGTTGAATGGAGAATGCCATTGTTAACACCTGAACTATGGACCAGCTTAAATATACTGTTGGAAATTTGAAATAACCCCAAAGTAATCACATGCTGAGACAGTTACTTTCTTTAGTGCTTTGTAATCATACAAAATGGTGTATGGAGTAAATATCATAGCACCATGTCAGCATTCTCTAAGTTATTTATCCATCATGGCAAACGATTTTAGCATTAGTGGACATTTCCGTGGAGAAATCTTTGTAAATAAATCCATTGCATACATTGGACTTTAAAATACATTGGGCTGGGAGGTGCAGTGGAGCATGCCTGTAATCCCAGCAGCTCTGGAGGCTGAGGCAGGAGGATCACGAGTTCAAGACCAGCCTTGGAAACTTGGTGAGACCCTATCTCAGAAAATAAAAAGGGCTGAGCCGGGCAAATCCCAGCACTTGGGAAGCTGAGGCAGGAGGATCATGAGTTCAAAGCCAGCCTCAGCAATGGTGAGGCACTTAGCAACTCAGTGAGACCCTGTCTCTAATAAAATACAAAAAAGGGCTGGGGATGTGGCCCAGTGGTCGAGTGCCCCTGAGTTCAATCCCTGGTTCCAAAAACAAACAAACAAACAAACAAACAAATAAATAGGGCTGGGGTTGTGGTAGAACACTTGCATAGTGTGCTTGAGGTTTGGGTTTGATCTCTACCACTGCAAACACACACACAATACTGACTTAAGCTAACTTAACATTGGGACAGCATCCAAGGTATAGGGCAATGGCTAAAAGGTAACTTCTTAGTAGATCAGTAGGTTTTCAGGCCAAATCCATTCACGTGTTCTTAGTACTTAACAAAGGTGTTCACACAGCAAGGACAGACACGCTAAAGTAAATAGGCAAAGGGACAGAGCCTGTTTTTTCTTTTATTGGTATCAATGATTGAACCTAGAGATGCTTAATCACTGAGCAATATCCCAAGCCCTTTTTATTTAGAGACAGGATCTCTCTACGTTACTGAGGCTGGCTTAGAACTCGCCATCTTCCTGCTTCAGCCTCCCTAGTTGCTGGGATTACAGGGGTGTGCTACCAAGCCTGGCCAGAGCCCTATTTTCGAGGAAGAGAGGTTCCTTCCTCTTCAAATAGGAGCCTTCCACTCGTGTTCTCAGTCACCTATTTTAACTCTTCCATCTTTTGTCTCAGTTAACTCCCACTGTTCCTTCCCTCTGCTCCCCTGTGTCTTCAATATTGTCTCTCCCACTCAGTTTCTTATTGTCTTTAAACACATTATGACAGTTATTAATACTTACTGAAGAGCTTTTGCCCAGGTACTAGACACTGCTCAGAGCTTTACAGATGTCATCTCTATTTCATCTTCTGCTTTATTTTTTTACTTTATTTTTAAGTGCTAGGGATGGAACCCAGGGCCTCATTCATGATGGGAAAGCACTGTACCGCTGAGTTACACCTCTGGGAGTACTTTCTTATTATCTTTAACAATCCCTATATGAGATAGGTATTGTTATTATCTTTGTTTTACAGGTGAAAAAAGGGAAGGTCAGAGGGAATGCTTACCTTGCTAGAAGCCAACTATCTAGTAAGTATTGGAGTCAGATTGCCCAGGCCAGGTCTGAACTCCAGATGTCTGAAAGCCTTGATATGTTCCTATTGCCTGCCATTTCCCATTGCTGTCTTTTCCTTCTTCTTTTTTTTTACTACTCTTAGACTTAATAGGATGTGTCAGTCCTGCATCAAAGGCCCCTCCTTTATCCTCCATGGCTCCACATGCTCCTGGTTCTCATTCTGAGTCACCAGCATCTTTTTGCTCTCTAAATATTATCTTTCCCCCCAGGTTTCATCATTGGCCTTTTCTTCTTTATTCAATACTTTTCGTTTTATCTTACAGCTTATACTAATGAACTTATGATTTGATCAAATCCTGGTTCTGACTTCTCTCCTGGCTTGTGTTCCTTCTCTACTTACTTGCTAGACATTTCCATTTGGATATCTTCCTATCACTTCAAACACAATATAAACTTGCTTTTTATTGGCCTCCTTATTTCATCTTATTTCTCTACATAAAGCCTCCATCAACTCGCTGTTGCCTTCACAATAAAGTCTGTATTTTATGCAGGCATTGAGGTTCTTTCAAATCTCACTTTGACTTGAATTTTCAGCCTCATTGCTTCTGTTTCCTAAAATAAATTACCATTTCAGCCAGACCAGTTTGCCTGCTGACCTTCAAACATCTAATTTACTTCCCTGTCATTCTTCAAGACATGCATTGCCTTCCTTCCTGCTCTGTGTAGCCTTTCCTGAGAACTCACCAGGAACCAAGCATTTTGTTTTATTTTCTAGTGCCTTTCCTGTGTGCCATTATTATTCTTTTTTAAAAAAATATTTAATTATTTGCTTTAGTTGTACAGAATGCAATGCATTTATCGGGCCGCGCATGTGCTAGGCGAGCGCTCTACCGCTGAGCCACAACCCCAGTCCTATTATTATTCTTTATTTATATTAGGGATTGAACCCAGGGGTGCTGAACCACTGAGCCACATTCCCAGCCCCCTCCCCCTTTTTGGTACCAGGGATTGAACTCAGGGCACTCACTGAGTCGCTAAGTGCCTTGCCATTGCTGATGCTTTGAACTCACGATCCTCCTGCCTCAGCCTCCCAAGTGCTGGGATTATAGGTGTGCACCACTGCGCCAGGCTAGTCCTCTGTAATCTAGGTCTTTTAATGATAAGTAAAACACCAGAGAAAGTGGTGGCAGGAAGTACTTAGGCATAGAAGGTGCTCAGTGCATATTTAGAAATTAACAAAGTGCATAGATTATTTTATTTAAGTCTGGCTGATGTTGTGACACCACTTTGGAGGCTGAGCTATGAAGAACAACTCAAGGTAGGTTCTCAGCTTAAATCTTCATCCCTCCTCCCCAGCAACGGAATGGTATTAGATTCATGGGAAGCCTGACTAGACAGGGCTACCAGTTGTCTTAATAGGTCCTTAAAATCACTATGCTAATAACTCCCCAATTTGAACTTTAGGCCAGTTATATGTTCTAAACTCTCAACCCACAGATAAAAATGCTGATTTCTTCTTTACTTGTTTTTGTCTTATAGCTCTGTGTGTGTGAGGAGCAGTGTTTTTGCTGTTTCATATAACTGAACTTTTCAACAGGGTAGCCACCAGCCACATGTGGCTGTTCATATTTAAATTCAGTCAATTCTGCCATAATGCTTGTTTTGAAAACAGAAATTTGTTCCAATTGATTGACATATTAGGGAGCAGTTTGAGCATAATGCAAATTTCATGTTTGCTTAAGGAGTGGTTGTGTCTGTGAGAAATGCTTGGTGAAAGAAAACTGCACCTAGGTGAACACATAAAATGTATACATGCACACCTGAAATATCTATTGGCTACCTTAGTTGCCTGAGTGTGTTAGGAGCCACACCCATTCACCTCTGGTGAATGACTCACTTTTACCACTTCACAATAACTCTGAGCTGTAGCCCACTTTTATGAGCAATCCTGAGGTCTTTGGGTAAAGTGTATTTAAAAAAATTTTTTTAGTTGTAGATAGATAGCATACCTTTATATTGTTTGTTTATTTATTTTTATGTGGTGCTGAGGATTGAACCCAGCACCTCACACGTGCTAGACAAGTACTCTGCCATGGAGCTACGGCCCCAGCCTGGATAAGGTGTAGTCTAAATATTATTTTTTAGTAGTAGATGGACACAATACCTTTATTTTATTTATTTATTTTTATGTGACGCTTCTATCACTGAGCCATAATGTACATTAAATGATGCCACTTTCTAGGAGTGTTTCTCTGATAAAGTTTTGGAAGGTTGTGTGCCTAACCCTGTTTTTACTATGAGCCCTGTAATTCTTTTTATGACATTGCACAGCATGGTGTAGAAACAGTGTCACATTATAGCAGAGCTGACTCTCTAAGTTAATCAAAATAAGACTAGAAATTCACTTTAGCTCTTCCAGCCACATTTTTTTTTCTTTTATGCTGGGGATTAAACCCAAGGGTACTTAAGTACCGAGCCACATCCCCAGCCCTATTTTGTATTTTATTTAGAGACGGGGTCTCACTGAGTTGCTAAGTGCCTCACCATTGCTGAGCCTGGCTTTGAGTTTGCTATCCTCCTGACTCGGCCTCCCGAGCCACTGGGATTACAGGCATGTGCCACAGAGCCCAGACCCCAGCCCTTTTTTATATTTTAGAGACAGGGTCTCACTGAGTTGCTTGGGGCCTTGCTAAGTTTCTGAGGCTGGCTTTTAACTCATGATCCTCCTGCCTCAGCCTCCCAAGCTGCTAGGATTATAGGTGTGTGCCACTGCACCCAAGCACCAGCCACATTTCAAATTCTCAGTCACTGCATGTGGCTAGTGGCTATTATATATGTGGAACATAGTACAAACATAGACCATTTCCATTATAGAAAGTTCCACTGGACAGGACTGGCATATACCTTGAGTGTTCAGTCTGAAAGGTCAAATAGAAGGATGAGCTTACACAGAGCTCACTCTTGACCTTTCTCCAATACCTTATTAGGTCTCTTGCTGTTCCATCTTTCTGGGTTCTATATTTGTAGAGACTACCACTCACAAATCTGTGGGATACCCTTCTTTTCCTGTTTTTTCATATATATAAATTTTTTTTAGTTGCCAATGGACCTTTATTGTTTATATGTGATGCTGAAAGTTGAACCCATTGCCTGACTCATGCCAGGCAAGCACTCATGCCAGGCAAGTGCTCTACCACTGAGCCACAACCCCAGCCCTTGTTTTTCATTTTTTTAGGGGAAACTAAAAAAACTTTGTTTCATTGCTTATATTCTTTTGCAGGTGAAATTTGAAGCTCAGAAGAAAATTTAACAAAGGCTAGAGTCTTCCCTACAAATGCTCAATAGAGTTAATGGCACAATCACTGCATCCAAATCTGAGGAGCTCTGTTGTCTTCTCCATCCTGTTATAACCCCTGTAAGCTTCCACCCCACTATTCCTTACCTACTAAGTCTTGTTAGTGGCCAATGATTTCAGCTAATATGTACTGAGCACTTTCTGGGGACCAGGCCTTATTCAAATTGATCATTATGCATCATTGTTTCATTTTACTGTTTATAATAACCCTGAGGGGTAGGTACTATAATTTTATAGAAAAAAAAAACAATTAAGGTTCAGAGAAATGAAGTAATTTTCCAAGGACACTATGTATAAAATGCCAGAGCTGAGATTCCCACTAAGGTCTTTCTGATATACAGTCCCCACTCTATCATCTACTCCACCACTACCTCCTTAGAGTGATTGCAGGCTTTAGAAAACTCCCCAATGAGACCTCAGAGAGGCGGAATTTCCTGAATGGCAGGAGTTGGCAAAGTATGGCCCTCAGGCCAAATCTGTTCTGTGCCTGATTTTTTTTTTTTGGTACCGGTTATTGAACTCAGGGGCACTCGACCACTGGGCTACATCCCTAGCCCTTTTTTTGTATTTTATTAGAGACAGAGTCTCACTGAGTTACTAAGTGCCTCGCCATTGCTGAGGCTGGCTTTGAACTCGCGATCCTCTTGCCTCAGCCTCCCAAGTGCTGGGATTACAGCACCACCGTGCCCGGCATCTGTGCCTGATTTTGTAAATAAAGCTTTATAGGAACACAGCCAAGCTCACCTGTTGATGTATTTCCTGTGCCTGCTTTTATGCTACCAAGTCAGAGTTGAGTAGTTGTGATACGAACCATACAACCTGCAAAGTCTAAAATATTTACTCTGGCCCTTGACAGAAGTTTGTTGCCTCCTGCCTTATGGCAAGATTGGAACTCCTTTAATTTTTAAAAAATATTTATTTATTTCCTTTACTTGTACACAATGCGTTTTTTATTTTTATATGGTGCTGAGGATCGAACCCGGGCCACACACGTGCTAGGCGAGCGCTCTACTGCTGAGCCACGACCTCAGCCCCAGGAACTCCTTTTTTTTTTTTTTTTTTTTTTTTGGTACTGGGGATTGAACTCAGGGGCACTCGTCCACTGGGTCACATCCCCAGCCCTTTTTTTGTATTTTATTAGAGACAGGGTCTCACTGAGTTACTAAGTGCCTCGCCATTGCTGAGGCTGGCTTTGAACTCGCGATCCTCCTGCCTCAGCCTCCCAAAGTGCTGGGATTACAGGCGTGCGCCACCGCGCCCGGCTCCCAGGAACTCCTTTAATTGAGTGTCTTGATCATCTTGGCCATAGTCTTTCACATATGCCATACCTTCCAAGTGAGCATCATTTGTTTTCATTGAGAGAACATTTCTGAATTCCCTTTATTTTCCTCCTTGGATTCTTTTGACCTCTTGTCCCCATGTCCTTCTGCCCTCTCCAGCCTATCATCAATGGTTACCAAAATAAGTCCACCTTCTCTGTGAAATGAGGCCCAGATGGCAATCCAAAGACTGTGGGGTACTACTTGGGAACTTGGAGAGGTCAGCTGAAGGTTGTGACTAGAAGAAATAACAAACCAAGGAAGGACATGGAGAACAGTGTCAGTTGGAGTAGGAAATCTAGTGAATTAAAGAAGGTTGAAACGAAAGGTGTGTGCCCTTGCACCCAGTTTTTTTTGTTGTTGTTTTGGTTTTGGTACTAAGGATTTGATCCAGGGGCCCTTGTTCTCATGGAACAAAGCAAGAGCTAGCATAGGACCCATCTTCCAGGACCCACCTTCTGATGCAGAACATGATCACGTGGTTGATTTGGGATACATTCTAATGGGTAGTCATTATAGCATAGTGATAGAAATCATAAGCCTTGCCCATTCTTCTTCTAAAAGCAATTTGCCTGATACCTAGTAAGCACTCAGCAAACGTTAATATTATTGCTGCTGCTGTCTCATTGTTGTTCTCATCATTGTTTACACTATTTTCTGTACAAGGGAGCAAGTGTTCTCATTAGAGAGTCTATTTTTCCTTTTTTACATCCTTATACCTCTGAAAACTAAAGCTTTCTGTAGTAAATCTGCCTTAAAGGTATTGGAAGGGGGAAGTGAATACTGGTGAGGTAAATCATGGTGACATTATGCTTAATTCTAGTATCCATTCCCAGATTCCATTCCTTAGTTTTCTGTTTGCCCATTTTCAATAAACCCACTTGAAACATCATCACTTTTATATTAGTCACATTGTTTAATGCCTGATGCCTTAAAATACAGTTCATTAGGGCAAGTATTGACTCCTCCCCACCTCATGTGTTGAATTAAATGTGTATATATGACAACAGTGTTCTATTCAGTAATAGAAAAAACCCATTACATTTTATTTCCCTCTTAAAATCTGAACAAAAAACAGATGTTGTCATATGGTGCATTTGTGGTACAAGAGAAAACATTGAGGACTAGCTCTATTATGAATTAGCTGCTTGGGGCTGGGGCCGGGGCTCAGTGGTAGATTGC
Source organism: Tamias sibiricus (assembly GCA_025594165.1). Lineage (NCBI taxonomy): Eukaryota > Metazoa > Chordata > Mammalia > Rodentia > Sciuridae > Tamias > Tamias sibiricus. The sequence continues at coordinate 92,511,595 of CM046667.1, read as the reverse complement.
TCGCCTAGCATGTGCGAGGCCCTGGGTTCAATCCTCAGCACCAAATAAATAAATAAATATATTGTGTCCAATGACAACTAAAAAATTAATATTAAAAAAAGAATTAGCTGCTTAATGGCTAAACCGGAAAACAATTAGGTTTTCTCTGAAAAATGGCTATATGCTTAAATTAATCACTCTGCTTTTTGATATCTACATGTGCCTCTTTGAAGGAGGGAATTTGTGTTGCAGACACTTTATTTTAAATCATCTTTTAGGATGAAAACTGTGTAAATTCTTTTTTCTTTCCATAGATGGGAACATCATCTGTGTATAGCCTAACCACCTGAAAAACATCCCAGAGAAACACAATCAAGTGCCTCAGGTAAAAAATAACAAGGGCTGGTTGAAGATGACCTGGGGCATTTCAGTCTATAATAGCAGTGTCCCTGACATTTTAATATTATAGCTGCCTCTAGTGCTGGAGGAGAGGAGGGGCTCTGTACTGAAAGCAGAGTTTTTAAATTGGAGAGAACATTGCCAGTGTTTCATTTCAGGGAGGGTAGAGAGGAGACAGAACTGCTTTCATTATTGGAAATGTCAGGCATACAAGGACTTTAATAGCTGGAAAGTATTAAGAAAGAGGTACTGATGAGGGCACTAGAGCAAGTGTCAGGTGTCTGAAATACTTGGAAGGCTAGCATTTTTAGCAGAACAAAATAGAGAAATAAGTTGGGCATGGTGGTACAGGCCTGTAATCCAAGCTACTTGGGAGGCTGAGGCAGGAGGAACACAGGTTCAAGGCCAACCCCAGCAACTTGGTGAGGCCCTGTCTCAAAGTAAGGTCTGGGGACTTATAGGTAGGGCATATGCAAGGCCCTGAGTTCAATTCCTGATACTGTGGCGGGGTTGTTGTTTTTTTTGACAAACATCCTGAGAGAAATAGAAGTGGTGGTATGTATCTATGTTATGAGGTTGACCTCTGGGATATTTTTATATCCTGTTTCATGGACCCACTATTTTTATTTATTTATTTAATTATTTTATTTTGGTACCGGGGATTGAACTCAGGGGCACTCGACCACTGGGCCACATCCCCAGCCCTTTTTTGTATTTTATTAGAGACAGGGTCTCACTGAGTTGCTAAGTGCCTCGCCATTGCTGAGGTTGGCTTTGAACTCAGATGCTCCTGCCTCAGCCTCCCAAGTGCTGGGATTACCAGCGAGCGCCACTGCGCCTGGCTGGACCCACTATTTTTTTAAAGTATGTATTCTTTTGTTTTTGTCAATGAATCTTTCGTTTTATTTATTTGCATGTGGTGCTGAGGATCGAACCCAAGGCCTCACACATGCTAGGCAAGTGCTCTACCACTGAGCCACAACTCCAGCTCTCCCACTATTTTTTAAGTGCCTTCTGTGGGTTAGGAACTATGCTAGATGCTGGGGCTATAGTGGTGACTCAGCATGTCAATAGACATGATGCCTGTTTTCATGGAAAAAAGCAAGAGCTAGCATAGGACCCATCTTCCAGGTCCTAACAACATGAGACAGACAACAGAAGTGCAATCTGAAGAGAGGAGTTAAAAAAAGACAAGTATATACCATTAAAATGGATGCTGTGTCCCATGCCTGTAATCCCAGCTACTCAGGCTTGCTAAAGCAGGAGGATTTCAAGTTCAAGGCCAGCCTCAGCTACTTAGCAAAACACTCAGCAGCTTAGCCCCTGTCCCCCAAAATAAAAAGGGCTGGGGATGTGGCTCAGCAGTAAGGGCCCCTGGATCAAATCCCTAGTACCAAAAACAAAACAAAACTAAACAAAAAACTAGGTGCAATGGCACACACCTGTAATCCCAGTGATTTAGGAGGCTGAGATAGGATTGCAAGTTTAAGGCCAGCCTCAGCAATTTAGGGAGGCGCTAAGCAATTTAGCAAAACCCTGTCTCAAAAGAAAGGGTTGGAGATATAGCTCAATGGTAATGTGCCCGTGAGTTAAATCTCCAGTACCAAAAAAAAAAAAAAATAATAAAAGTCAGTACTAAAAGGTTAGCAAGGAGATAGAATTCCTCTTTTCCACCTGTCCTTGCTCTTGAGTGTTATTCCCCAGAATCAGCAACTTTTTAGTTTTTCTGGTGTTCCATACTTCTAAAGAATACATTATTTTATTATACACACATTAATTCTGACCTATAACATTTACATATAATATGTTGATTTCTAGTTATGGCATAGAGAAATTTATTACTCTTATTTTTGACTCCTCTCCCAAACTATACTCCTCAATATCTTTTGTACCACAGTACCAGGGACTTGCTACTCTGATCCACATCCACAGAAGTCTGTCCCACTGGTGTTTTTTTTTTTTTTTTTTGAGACAGTCTTGCTAAGTTTTTGTGGCTGTCCTTGAATTTGTGGTCCTCCTGCTTTAGCCTCACAAATAGCTGGAATTATGGGTATATTCCATTGCACCCAGCCTTTAAATATCTTTATAGCACATTTTTTTGTTTAATAATTTATATTACTATGACCATGTAGATATTCACTGCTGAATGAAAGTAGATGTCCTAAGATTTAGTTTCCTTTATTATACAATTTTTTAAAAAAATATTTATTTATTTACTTTAGTTGTTCACAACGCAATGCATTTATGTTTACGTGGTGCTGAGGATCGAACCCAGGCCGCATACGTGCGAGGCCAGCACTCTGCCGCTGAGCCACAACCCCAGTCCTATTATACAATTTTTAAATTTTATGTCAAGAAAAATTACAGGGGCTGGGGTTGTGGCTCAGCGGTAGAGTGCTCACCTAGCACGTGTGCGGCCTGGGTTCGATCCTCAGCACCACGTAATCATAAATGCATTGCATTGTGTAAAACTAAAGCAAATAAATAAATTAAAAAAAAAGAAAAATTACAAATACATAAAAGTAGAGAATGGTGTAATAAACTTTATGTACCCATTCACAGCTTCAGTAACCATCAACATATAGCCAATGATTTTATCTATACTCTCACCTACTTTCCATCTACTGCCTTTGAATTGGTTTGAAGCAAATTTCAGACATATAATCATATAGAATATTTATATTTTAGTGTGAGTACTAAGAGAAAGAACTTCTTTTTTAAACATGGCCTTATTCTATTACCACATCTAAATATTAGCATTTATTCCATATTGTCAAATATAAATGTTCAGATTTGATGTCCGTTTATCTCATAATTGTTTTGATTTTTATAGTGGTTTGTTCAAATTAGGATTCAAAGTACACTCGTAGCCGGGCGTGATGGCGCATGCCTGTAATCCCAGCACTTTGGGAGGCTGAGGCAGGAGGATCGCGAGTTCAAAGCCAGCCTCAGCAATGGCGAGGCACTTAGCAACTCAGTGAGACCCTGTCTCTAAATAAAATACAAAAAAGGTCTGGGGATGTGACCCAGTGGTTGAGTGCCCCTGAGTTCAATCCCCGGTACCACACACACACACACACACACAAAAAGTACACTCGTCCTCTGGTATCCACGTGGGGTTTGGGTTCCAGGTCCCCTACAGATACCAACATCCATGAATGCACAAGTCTCTTATATAAGATGGCAGAGTGCTGGGTGTGGTGGCACACGCCTGTAATCCCAGCGCTTTGGTAGGCTGAGGCAGGAGGATCAAGCGTTCAAAGCCAGCCTTAGCAAAAGCAAGGCGCTAAGCCACTCAGTGAGACCCTATCTCTAAATAAAATAAAAAATAGGGCTGGGGATGTGACACAGTTGTCAAGTGCCCTGGAGTTCAATCCTTGGTACCCCCTACTCTCCCTCCAAAGAAAAGAAAAAAAAAAGATGGCATAGTATTTGTGTATCACCTATATCCATCATTCCCTATAATTTAAATCATTTTAAAATTACTAGTAATACATGATACAATGTAAAGGCCATGTAAATAGTAAATAGCCATATAAATAATATTTTAAAAAAATATTTTTAGTTGTATGTGAGCAGAATACCTTTATTAATTTTATTTTTATATGGTGCTGATGATAGAACCCAGGGCCTCACACGTGGTAGGCAAGCGCTCTGGCACAGAGCTATAACACTGCCAAGTTGTATTGTTTAGTGAGTAGTGATAAGAAAACATTCTCTACATTTTCAGTGCAGACATAATTTTTTCCAAATATTTTCAGTTTGTTTGGTTGGCTGTCTGAATGCACAGAACTTGCACATTTGGAGAGTTGACTGTATATATACATAGCACTTTTTTTTAATACTGGGGATTGAACCCATGGGCGCTCAGCCACTGAGCCACATCCCCAGCCCTTTTTATTTTTTATTGTCAGACTGGGCTGCACTAAATTGCTGAGGTTGGACCAAACTAGTGATTGTGTTGCTTTAGCCTCCCAAGTTGCTGGAATAACAGGTGTGCACCACCACAGGTTTGATTTTTGACAATACAAATAGGTCTGATGGATCTCTTTTGATGATGCTGAGATGGAACTGTGGATTTAGCTGTTGCCACTTGCTCTCATTAACAAGTTCCCCATCAGCTTTTCACCTTATGGTTTTGGGATCATTGCTTATATCCATTATATCATGAATGGTTGTATGTAATATGGGGATAATTTTAAGTCTATCGTGCTCTCTTCATTTATTAGCTAGAATTTTTCTAAAAATAACTTACTATTTGGTTACACTGTACTTATAAAAGAAAAACAGCAAATGCATGATTCTTTCTTATTCCTGAAAAGGTGAGGTCAGTTTAAATTTATTTGGGTATCATTATGAACTCATGGATTTAAATTTTTTTTTTGGTACTGGGCATTGAACCCAGGGGCACTTTAACAAATGTACTAAATTCCCCCAGACTGTTGATTTATTTATTTATGGTGGTGCTGGGGATTGAACCCAGGGCCTTGTGTACACAAGGCAAGACCTTTTTTATTAAAACATTTTTTAGATGTTGATGGACCTTTATTTTATTTATTTACTTACTTATATGTGGTGCTGAGGATCGAACCGAGGGCCTCACGCATGCCAGGCAAGCACTCTACCACTGAGCCACAGCCACAGCCCAAGACCTTTTAATTTATTATTTTGAGACAGAGTCTCACTAAGTTGCTGACACTGGCCTTGAACTTGTGATCTTCCTGCATCAGCCTCCTGAGGTGCTAGGATTATAGTCATGTGTGAATTCAAAGCCAGCCTCAACAACTTAGCAAGACCCTGTCTCTAAATAAAATACAAAAATAGGGCTGGGGATGCGGCTCAGTGGCCAAGTGGCCCTGAGTTCAATCCCCAGTACCGAGGGGAAAAAAAACAAAAACAAAAACACTACATCATTCTGTCCACTAGAAAGGCCTTGAAATATGATCAACCTAGCACCCATACTATGGCCTCTAAATACTGTTCACCACTAAAAGAAACAAGGATTCCTTAAAGAAATAGCCAAACTCGTGGGTTTTTAACATTTGATACGTTTCAGTCCAGTGTAGATATTGGGTTGATTTTATGTTCAAATAATTCCATTTTGGGCTAGTTAAAATTTCTTTAAGTTGCCTCAGAGCACTAGGTGGCTCTGATTACTTCTGGTATGATTAGATATTCCATTTTCTGCCTGAGACTTGGAATCAGCTACTTCTTTTGCTGAGTTGTTGAGGCTGGCTTTGAGTTCACGATCCTTCTGCCTCAGCCTACCGAGCTGCTGGGATTACAAGTGTGCATCATTGGGCCTGGTAGGAATTGATTTTTAAAAATTTTTCATCTTGGGGCTGGAGTTGTGGCTCAGTGGTAGAGTACTTGCGTAACAGGTGTGAATCACTGGGTTGATCCTTAGTACCACATATAAGTAAATGGAATAAAAGGCTAAAAAAATTTCATCTTGATTTAATTTTTTTTTGTATTGGGGATTGAATCCAGGGACACTTAACCATTGAGGCATATCCCCAGCTCTTTATATTTTATTTAGAGACAGAGTCTCGCTGAGTTGCTTAGGGTCTCCCTGTGTTGCTGAGGTTGGCTTTGAACTTGTGATCTTCTTGCCTCAGTCTCCAGAGCCACCAGTATTATAGTTGTGCACCACAACACCTGGCTTATCTTGATTTAATTTTGTGTTATAATTTTGTAAAAAATTTGCATGGTTCCAAAGTCAAATCTACATTAAGAGGTACATTTAGATAGGTGTATCTTTCACCACTGTCCCTTCTACCCTGTTTCTTCTTTCCTGCTATGGTAACACTGTTATTTATTCTTGCTTATTTTACAAAATATTGAGAGATATCTGTGCCCCCCTCTTTTCTTTGCTAAAAGGGCTTTGTACACTGTTCTACACTTTTCACATAAAATGTGCTTCTTTTTTTATAGCTTCGTAGTTATATAGTATGATGTATTTTAAAAGATTTTGTTTTTATTGTCATGAATAATTACCTCACTTTTCCACTTCTTTAGTTTTCTGTGAATCTATTGCTCTTATTTTCCAGATGCTTTAAATCTCTGTTAAACATTTGTTTGTATTGTCTGTATGAGCAAAAGCTTCAGTTTGTTTTTCCCTATAGATCTTTTTCCTGGAGTTCACCATCCTAGGCCCACTTTGCCTTTTGCATAGCTATGATCATGGCATTCTTGCTGTTCTATAGTCTTGGTCTTTTCTGTTTCTTAGATCCCCTGTCTTCTTGGATTACTCCTTCATTTGGCTAGAGTACAACCTCTATTAGCTTCCTGAGGAAGGGTGCTTATGAGGTAAATTTTTGGAGTTTTTGCATGTCTACAAGTATCATTTTTTCATTCCAACATATGCTGAGAAATATTCTAGATTTAAAATTCTGGGTTTAAAATCATTTGGTTTTATCAATTTGAAGACAAGATTTCATTGTCAACTGACTGCCAGTGTTGTGTAAGTTTAAGTCTTGATCCTTTGTAGATAATTCATTGCCACCTCCTCCCCACCACCACCTTTTTTTTTTTTCCTTTAGAAGCTTTTAGGGAACCAATATTTATCCCTGAAACTTCATGGCCATGTGGGTTTTTCTTTCTAGGCCTTGACCCTCTAGAAACTTAATACTTTCAGATCTGGAAAATTTTCATGTAATATTTCTTTGATTACCTCTTCTGCCAATTTTCTATGATCTCTCTATTACTCCTATTGTTTGGATATTAGACTTCTTGGATGGCTTTTGTTAATCATTCCTTTCTCCTATTTTCTTTCTTTCTTCTTTTTTTTTTTTTTTTTTTTTTGGTACTGGGGATTGGACTCAGGGGCATTTGACCACTGAGCCACATTCCCAGCCCTATTTTGTATTTTATTTAGAGATAGGGTCTCACTGAGTTGCTTAGTGCTTCCCTAAATTGCTAAGACTGGCTTTGAATTCGCAATCCTCCTGTGTCAGCCTCCTGAGTCTCTGGGATTTCAGGCATGTGCCACCGTGTCCAGCTCCTTTCTCCTATTTTCTCTTTGTGTCTTCTTTTTTGTGAAAAAGTCTTAAAAGCCCACACCTTTATTGAATTTCTACTACCTTTAGTTTTCAAAATCTTTCTCTTGTTCTTATTATTTCATTTATGTGGTGCTTTTTTCTGTTCTTTGAATTGTCTGTTTCCTTCAGGATTTTTTTCCCTCATTGTCGCCGCCTGAAGCGCTTGGAGCAACGGAGCCGCGGGAAGAACTTCAGAAGCAAACTGGAGACAAACAGCTTTTTATTCTGATAACTTTTCTCTCTGGTTCTAACAACAACTAACACACGCCAAACACACCACTAAAATGGCACTGACCCGATCAGCAATTTCGGCCAAGTCACTCGAGATCCCGCAACAAATCCCGTGAGACTACGGGATGCGACAATGGCCAAATCTCCACGGCTCATAGTCAACTGCAATTCAAGTCAATCCCCAAACAGGGCTCCTGCATTTCCCCCTTTTTGTTTTAAAAGAGGTAATGCTCTAGGACATCTATGTGCAACCAACATTCTTACCCGTCATCGGATAATCAAGGCTGTGCCCTTGACTCCTGTCTTAGGTTGATATGTCGGCCACATGAGACTGTCCCGTGCGACTGTGCCTGTCTTAGGTTGTCCCCCTCTGGGGATCTTACCCGTCATTGGCTAACCAGCCATCCAATGGAGCCCTTTAGGATCGACTATATATGATGACTAACAGCCGTCCAATTGTGAGGAGATGTTGCGGCTTTAAGGCAACAAGCCTTTTGGTGATGAGCCAAATTGCATAGCATATCAAATTGTTTAAACAAATCAGCTGCCCTAAGTTCCATCAAGTAACACACTGAATTCTCTAGACAAATACCCGCAAGGCATTGTCCCGTAAAGTCCCAAACAATGAAAGATCAAAATGTCCATTTGTTATAACATGTTGATGTAGGAGGCCCCATGCATGTAGAGCAGAGGCCACACTGTTGGTGAGGTTGTTTGATGTTTGAGCAGCAGACGTCTTTTTGATGTTTAGACAATGCCACCGGCAAATCTTCAGGGCCCGCTACCTAGAAACTCAAGCATCAATTATTAAAGGAAAGGCAGTGCTATTGCAGCACTGAGTCAAGAGGCGAGTTGTCAAACTACAAAATAGAATAATTAGATTAGAAAATTAAAGTTGATTTTTGTTCACATACATCGCTGGTTGAGCTTCTACAAACATAAGTTGAAAAAATGTCATATTTAGAACAAAACAAAGAAAGACTGAGGGTAATTACTGCATTAAAGATAGATTAAAGAAAAGGTAAAGGCACTTGAGAGAAATAATTTGTTAGCTGGAACCCTTGAGTCTCTGTATACAGAGCAATTTTTTACCTGTTGAGATAATTGAAATTAATGAGCTATTAAACAAATAAAGTTAATAACAAATAAACAATCTTAAGTCAAAACACCAAAATATCAGGTTATATAGCACTAGTCATATTGTTTGCTAAAGAGAAGTCCCAGGGACACCTATAAATCAAAATTGAAAGTACCTTCATTTATAAAATTATTTACCTAAATTGAATACTCTTAACCTAAAATGAATTAAAGTTATTTGGATCCATATATATATATATATTTTTCTTTTTCATAAGCGCTTTGTTCTTTGTGACGTCACACTGGACAGACGAACAAACATACAAACATATATTTGTGACGTCACATTAACATGAAATATAGACAAATGTACAGACATAAAGACATGTATAAAAAGAAAAGAAAAAAAAAATACAATTGTGTGCACACTAAAGAGAGATCTCCTCGTCCCGGCCGGGAGAAATGACACTTAAGTTGTGAAATATTTTGAAGGACTCTTTTGAGGGAATCATTCTATACCTTCATCTTGGTCCTCTTGATTTTGTACCTTTTTTATTAATCTTGATTCTTCAATAACTTCATCTTGATCATTTTGATGTGGTACCTGTTTTATTAATCTAGATGGTATCCATATTGGAGAGGATTCGTCTTTTGGAAAAACACAAACAGATCCTCTTCCCCAAATTAATACTGGATCTGGACCCTTCCATGTACCTGAAAGAACATCCTTCCAGTAAACCAAAGGTTTATGTTGTTGGTGTGGATTCCAATGTCTGTCTCCAGCAGAATAACCATTAGAGTCTAAAGTTAAAAAATTTAAGGTAAACAGGGCAACTGCCAATCTGTCCTTAGGACTTTTCCAATTTCCTTCTTTTTGTTTTAATAACATAATTTTCAGTGTTCGGTTTGCTCTTTCAATAATGCCCTGACCCTGAGGATTGTATGGGATGCCTGTTTTATGGGATATATTGAATTTTGTGCAAAACTGTTTGAAAGATGAGGACGTATATGCGGGGCCATTATCTGTTTTAAGCATTTTGGGGATGCCCAATGCAGCAAAAGCTTGCAAACAATGAGATGTAACATCTTTAACTTTTTCTCCAGAATGTAAGGAAGCAAAAATCATGCCTGAGCATGTATCTATGGTCACATGAATAAATCGCAATTTTCCAAAACTTGGCTCATGAGTAACATCCATCTGCCACAAATGATTGGGCATTAATCCTCTAGGGTTAACTCCGAAATGAGGATTGGGCAAATGTGTCATACAAGATTTACAATCTTTTACAATTGTTCTGGCTTGCTCCTTTGTGATTTTAAACCTACGTTGCAAGGTGGTGCTGTTGACATGAAACTGGGAATGAAATAAAGTAGCTTGTTGTAGCGCTGAAAGTATAAATACTGTTTTTGTAAGTTCATCAGCCTTTTGATTACCTTCATGGAGGGGACCAGGCAAATTAGTATGTGCTCTAATATGGCCTACGAATAGAGGTTCTTTTCTTGCCCACAAAAGTTTTTGTATTTGATAAAACAATTTAAAGGCTGGAGTATGAGGTGCTATTGGTCCTGCTAACTCTAATTTTGGGACGGCTTGTACAATATAGTGGCTATCTGAAAAAATGTTTACAGGCTGGTCCCTAAAATTTTCCAGAGCTCTTACCACAGCTTCCAGTTCCACTAGTTGAGCTGATTTGTGTGCAGTTATGTAAGTCATATTTTCTTTTTTAGTGACTACTGTAGCAGTACCATTTGAGGACCCATCTGTAAATACATTAAATGCCTTAGGAATAGGTTGATTTTTTATTACCTGTGGAAATATAATAGGATGATTAATACAAAAAGATAATATAGGGGACTTAGGAAGATGATTATCAAAATTTGCAGAAGTAGAGCATTTAACTATAGCCCAATCATTATCATTGAAGCATAAGTATTCAATCTGTGATGATGAATAGGGAGTAATAATAGTAGCAGGGTGAATGCCAAATATTTTAGTAGAAGTCTTAAGTCCTTGAAGAATAAGTTTAGCCACCATGGAGGTATAAGATTCAATTATACTTTTAGGAGAGACGGGCAAATGTATCCATAATAAAGGCCCTTGTTGCCAAAATACTCCTGTGGGTGTATATTGTGAAGAAATAATAATCAACATCAGCGGTTGAGTTAAATCAAATCTATCACAATGAGCTCCTTCGATGGCTTTTTCTACTAACTTTAAAGCTTTCCTAGCATCAGGAGTCAATGTTCGTGGTGAAGATGGATCAGGATCTCCACGAAGGATGTCAAATAAAGGTTTTAGTTGGCCAGTAGTGAGATTTAGTGTAGGGCGAAGCCAATTAATGTCTCCCAGTAGTTTTTGGAAATCATTGAGGGTGGTCAAATGTTCTTTATTTATTAAAATTTTTTGGGGTCTAACAAAAGTATCCATGATTTTAAATCCTAAATATAATATGGGAGATCTGGTTTGAACTTTTTCTTCTGCTATATATAATCCATATTTTTTTAAATTTTCTACCACATCACTGAATATATTAAATAAGATTTTTTGATTAGGGTGGGCCAATAAAATATCATCCATATAATGTAGACACATGAGGTTTGGATATTTATTTTTAATGGGTTGGATAGCCTTGTCCACATATATTTGGCATATGGTGGGGCTATTAGCCATTCCCTGTGGTAAAACCTTCCATTGATATCTCTGATCAGGGCCATTATTGTTCATAGAAGGAACGGAAAAAGCAAACCTGGGGGCATCCAGAGGATGTAGGGGAATAGAAAAGAAGCAATCCTTTATATCAAGAGTAATAAGATGGAAATTTTTTGGAATAGCTACGGGACTAGGAAGTCCAGGTTGAGTAGGCCCATAACTTGCATGGTTTTATTGATTTGTCTAAGATCATGTAACAATCGCCATTTTCCTGACTTTTTCTTGATCACAAATATGGGGGAATTCCAGGGAGAGGTGGAAGGTTCTATATGACCTGCTTCTAATTGTTCCTGAACTAATTGGTGGGCCGCTTGTAATTTCTCTTTAGATAGGGGCCACTGAGGGACCCACACTGGCTTATCAGAAAGCCATGGTATTTTCAAAATTATTTTCTCAGTGGCCCCGAAAAAAATATCTTTTTCCTTTATGACAATGATTACTTTTAGGGTTAAGATTACTCTGTACTTTTTGATAATGAGTTCTTTTATGGTTAAGATTACCCTGTAGGTTTTCACATTTAACATCTGCAGGCTTGGTTGCAAGGTGTACTCCCATTTGTTGCAAAATATCTCTTCCCCATAAAGTAACCGGTAGATTAGGTAAAACATAAGGCTGAAATGTTCCTTTATGGCCTTCATCATCCTCCCATTTTAAAATTACTGCACTTTTATCTGGGAGGTTATTATATCCCAAGCCTCTTAAACTGGTTGAAGCTTTTTGCAGAGGCCAGTGCTTGGGCCATTGGCATAAGTTAACAATGGAAGAGTCAGCTCCAGTATCTATTAATCCCTCCATTTCTATTCCTTGGATTTTTATTTTACACATAGGCCTCCTTGAACAGTCTCGAACCCAGCAAGCCATGGGACTTGAGTCAGTGGAACAAAATCCTCTATTGTTCCCTTCTTGAGGCATATCCATTTTAAATGAATTATGTAAATTGGGAAGGAGAAGCAACTGAGCAATTCTATCTCCTTGATTAACAGAAGTTGTACTTTGGGGTGAGCTAAGCATTATTTTTATTTCCCCTTTGTAGTCTGAGTTTATTACACCTGGGGTCACTTGCAAACCTAATAAGCTTTTAGGACTACGCCCGATAATAAGTCCTACAGTCCCTGAGGGAAGAGGTCCCCTGACTCCTGTGGGAATCAGTTGAACCCCCATTTCAGGTGTTAACACTATTCGGGCGGTGGTACAGAGGTCTAATGCTGCATTTCCTCTTGTTCCTCTGGCGAGGGAGTGGATGGGTAGTAGGGATTGTGTCGGGGAAGCATCTGAGTGGATGCTTGAGGATACTCCTTCTGCAATGCCCCGTACATTTGTGGGCCCCGGGGTATTGGGCCCCGTGCCCCGTTTTTTGAATTCCTGAACAAAGGATTTCCATGGATGTCAAATTTTGAATGGCATTTATTGGCCCAATGATTTCCCTTTTTACACCTGGGGCAGCGGCCTGGGGCACGATATGAGCTTGGTCTTATTTCTCTTTTGGGATTTTGCCTAGAATTGCCTGATTGATTATGATAATTTTGCCTGGAATATCCTGATTGATTATAATATCTACGTTTAGCCTTTGTGAAATTTCGAGAGGAAGCACCTCTCATTGAGGCTGCAATCACATTTCCTGTGACAAAGGCCTCATTTATATCTTTACATAGTTGTATATATACGGAAAGATCCTTTTTAGTTCTCCATGGCCTGATGGCTGCTTGGCACCATTTATTTGCATTTTCATAAGCTAATTGAACAACTAATGGCATAGCTTGGTCAACATCTGCAAACACACTACCTGCAGTTCTCAAAAGTCGATCAGCAAAGTCGGCATACGGCTCATTAGGTCCTTGAATCACTTTTGACAAGCTACCTTGTAGATCCCCAGGTCCTTGTACAGTTTTCCATGCCTCTAAGGCAGCTGCATTTATCTGAGCATATATATCTGGGTCATAATCTGTTTGAGCCTGTAAGTCTGCGAATTGCCCTTCTCCTGTGAGCATGTCTATATTATAGTTTTCAAACCCTGCAGCCGCGTTTCTTTTAGCCGTTTCTATACAAAGTTCTTGGAATTGCGATCGCCAAACCAAGAATTGCCCCCCGCTTAATGTTGCTTTACATAGACTTTTCCAGTCTGAGGGGGTTAAGCTAAAGGTGTTAAGGGACTCCAGCATACTCAACGTGAAAGGAGCTTGGGGCCCATAAGTCATTACTGCCTCTTTTAGATTTTTTATTGTTTTGAAATCTACTGACTGATGGACACTCTGTCCATTTTTCTTTTCAAATGCTGGCGGTTCCCAATGTATCTGTGAGTTGTCCTCGAGAGCGCATAAACGATCAGAAAGACTTTTTATTTCTGTTTCTAGGGTATGCAAATGCCTAGTAATACCCTTCATATTTTCTGTAATGGATTCCACCCATGGGGGAGTAGAGGACACAAGTGACTCCTCTGCCTGACGGACCTTTTTCTCGGTCTTTTTAAATTTCTTTTTCCTCATTTTCTCAGGATCACTTTTACTAGATTCCTCACCACTGCTAATTTCACTGACAGCAATATCCTGAGGCCCAGGTTCCAGTGAGAGCAAGTATCCTTCAGCTTTCGCCAATAACTCCCGAATAGCTTTAATAGCTTGGATTTTTGTCATTTTTGGGTCTCTTCTAATACTCTCTTTACTGGTCTCAGTTGGCCCAGTGGAATCTACACTTTTTTGATCACTTTCACTTTTGTCTATATACTCCTCACTGAGAACAGAGTCAGGTATATCAAGGAGTCTTTGCATAGCCTCTATCACTTGGGATTCAGTTATATTCGAACCCATCTTTAGAGACCTTTCAGTTCTTACCTGTCCGCTCCGAAGTTCCCCGTACGGGCCGCCACCTGTCGCCGCCTGAAGCGCTTGGAGCAACGGAGCCGCGGGAAGAACTTCAGAAGCAAACTGGAGACAAACAGCTTTTTATTCTGATAACTTTTCTCTCTGGTTCTAACAACAACTAACACACGCCAAACACACCACTAAAATGGCGCTGACCCCGATCAGCAATTTCGGCCAAGTCACTCGAGATCCCGCAACAAATCCCGTGAGACTACGGGTGGCGACAATGGCCAAATCTCCACGGCTCATAGTCAACTGCAATTCAAGTCAATCCCCAAACAGGGCTCCTGCACCTCATTATTGTATTGGGCATTGTTTTGCATCATGGAGGCTTTAATCAAATAGCAGGTGATACTTGGCTGGCTGTTTGTATTTAAGAGTGAGTCCTTAAAAAATGGATTGGACTGGCTGTTCAGTTTGGGTGGGTTTACTGATACTTGGGTTTATTGCTGGTGATTGTTAGATGCTCTGCTCTTTTTTTTTTTTTTTTTAATTGAAGATTGAACCCAAGGGCGCTCAACCACTGAACCACATCCCCAGCCTTTTTTTTTTTTAATATTTATTTATTTGCTTTAGTTGTACACAATGCAATGCATTTATGTTTACGTGGTGCTGAGGATCGAACCTGGGCCGTGCATGTGCTAGGCAAACGCTCTACTGCTGAGCCACAACCCCAGCCCCCCCAGCCCTTTTTAATTTTTATTTTGAGACAGTGTCTTACTAAGTTACTTAGGACCTTGCTAAGTTGCTGGGGCTGGCTTTTGAACTTGTGATTCTTCTAATTCAGCTTGCCTACCCACTAGGATTATAGGTGTGCACCATTGTGCCCAGCTAAATAGGATGTTTTAAAAATTTATTTGTTCTAATTAGGTATGTATGATAGTAAATAGGATTTTTAATTTAATTTTATTTTGGTGGTGGTGCTGGGAATTGAATCGTGGGCCTTGTGCATGCTAGACCAGTGCTCTACTGCTGAGCTACACCCCTCAGCCCTCGTCCTGCTTGTTTCTATCTCTTGATATTTGAATTCTGGGGCTACTAGTCTCCTGAAAATCCGCTCTTAATCTCCTGTGTGACTATTGCAGTTAGATGTAGAAAGAGGACAAGGGGTCTTGCCTTTAATAATGCAGATGTACATTGATTATTCCTGCTTCTGTCTATCTCTTTATCACCCACTATGTCTGCCTGGTATTACCAGGTTCAGAGCAATTGAAAGTTCATTTTCTACAGTGGAAATAATTTCCAGTCCTCTGATAGAGGAAAATGGAAGTTTTTGATAGGATGAGGATGTTTCCCAGTTTTGTATCCAGATTATTAACTAATCCCTCGTTTAGCCATGTACCTTACCCCATTTCTTCTTCCTCTGGTATCTTGCATCTTCAAATGTGAGCCTTTCTTGGGTCATGTGGGGCTGATAAACCTACATCTTGTAATGTCCTTCCCTGTGGCACCCCAGATATAGCTTCCTTCACCTTTCTAAGTCACTGTCACTCTGATCTGCTTTCCATTTTCTAAGACTTTATTGACATTTCTTTTCTGCTATTGTCTTTTGTCCCATTATCTTTGTTCTTTCTTTCATTTATTCATTCAGTAAGCACTGTTGTGCCCTCACAAGTGCTAGGCACTATTCTAAACATGTAGGATAAGTAGTGACAAAAATATTTCATTCCTTGTAGGACTTATATTCTAGTTGAGGAAAGAGATTTTAAAAAATAAACATAACAGCTGGGTATGGTGGAGCACACCTGTAATCCCATTGGTTCAGGAGGCTGAGGCAGGAGGATCACAAGTTCAAAATCAGCCTCAGCAATTTAGTAAGGTGCTAAGCAACTCACTGAGACCCTGTCTCTAAATAAAATACAAAATAGGGATGGGGATGTAGTTCAGTGAATAAGTGCTGTTGCTGCCTGATACTGTTGCTTGCAGCTACGACGCCGCGGGAGAAAACTCGGAGGTAGGATGAAAATGAAAAAGGTTTTTTCTTCTTCTTCTCTCTCTGGCTTCAGCAACCTCTCGAACTCTAACCGGCCTGACTCCTTTCAACCAGCAACTTTCTTCTTCTCCTTCCAGTCCTCTCTAACCAACCTCACCTGGTTATATACATTTAGCTTTAACAAGGATAAGTGCTTACAGCTCGAGCTTACAGGTGCGTCACACAGTGTTCACGGGCATACAAAGATTCTTTGAATAATGTATCAATATCAGGTGGAAACTAGAACATCTTTTATGGCTCAGCTAACCGCTCTTTAGCTATCTCCTTGATTAGGGCTCCTTCAAAGTGCCTCTGGGTTCAATCCCTGGTACAAATATATATATACATACATACATACACACACACATACACATACAGTGTGTTGGAAGGAGGAGGTAAGTGCCTGGGGAAAACAGCAGAGTAAAGAAGAGAATAAGTTCTGGGGTTTGGGAGAAGTGTGGAATATAATTTTCAATAAGGTCAAGTTAGACTATAGTGAGAAAGTACTATTTTTGTGTGTGTGGTAATGGGAATCAAACCCAGGGCCTCATACATGCTAAGCAACATGCTAAGCAAGCATTCTACCATTGAGCTACACCCCTAGCCCTAAGAAAGTTGTGTTTTTAAATAAAACAATGGTTCTCAACTGAGGGCATTTTTGCCTTTCAGGAGACATTTGGCAATATATGGAGCCATTTTTGGTTGATATCACTGGGGAATGGTTGGGTGCTACTATTAGTATCTGGTGGGTAGAGACCAGGGATACCATTAAGTGTCCTGTACAATGCATGAGGAAGCCTCCTACAGCAAAGAATTATCTTCCCCCAAATGTCAGTAGTGCTAAGGTTGAGAAATCCAGGAATAAAGATTTAAAGAAGGGCTGGGGTTGTGGCTTAGCGGTAGAGCACTCGCCTAGCACATGCGAGGCCCTGGGTTTGATCCTTAGCACCACATAAAAATAAATAAATAAATAAAGGAATTATGTCTAACTACAACTTTAAAAAAAAGATTTAAAGAAAATGAGCATATTAGCCATGCAGAAGTCTGATTGAAGAGCAAAAAGAACAGATGTTGCAAAGGATCTAAGATGGGACTGTAACTGGCTTCCTGGAGAACCTGAAAGTAGGCTCAGGAATGTTGGGAAGAACAAACTTACAGTAGGATGAGGTGAGAGTTGGCAGAGGCCAGATCATGCAGTGTCTCAGAGGTCATTGGAGGAACTTTAGCTGTTCTGAATGAAATGAGGATCAATTGGAGGGTTTTTTGTTTGTTTTTTTGGTACTGGGGATTGAAGCCAGGGGCACTTAACCACTGAGCTACATCACCAGCCCTTTTTTGTATTTTATTTAGACACAGGGTCTTGCTGAGTTGCCAAGGGCCTCGCTAAGGTGCTGAGGCTGGCTTTGAACTTATGATCCTCCTGCCCTAGCCTCCAGAGCTGCTGGGATTACAGGCATGTGCCAATGCGCCTGGCTATTTCTTATTTTGAAACAGGGTCTCGATAAGTTGCTTAGTCCTTTACTAAATTGCTGAGGCTGCCTGTGAACATGTTATCCTCTTGAATCAGCCTCCTGACCTGCTGGGATTATAAGTGTGTGCCATTGGAGATTTTTTTTTTTTTTGTACCAGGGATTGAACCCAGGGGCACTTAGCCACTGAGTCACTTCCTGGACTGTTAGAGAGGGTCTCACTAAGTTTTTTAGGTCCTTGCTAAGTTGTTAAGGCTGACTTTGAACTTTTGATTCTCCTGCTTCAGTCTCCTGAGCCTCTGGGATTATAGGCATACACCACTGTGCCCAGTTTCCCATTGGATTTTTTTTTTTTTTTTTTTTTTTTTTTTTTGTGGAGGGTGTGCAAGGGATTGAACTTGGGGGCATTTGGCCACTGAGCCACATCCCCAACCCTTTTTTTGTATTTTATTCAGAGACAGGGTCTCACTGATTTGCTGAGGCTGGCTTTGAATTTGCCATCCTTCTGTCTCAGCCTCCCGAGCCACTGGAATTACAGGAGTGTTACACTGCGCCTGGCTTCATTGGAGGTTTTTATATATATAAATTTTTTTTTAGTTGTTGAGAGACCTTTAATTTATTTATTTATATGTGGTGCTGAGAATTGAACCCAGTGCCTCACACATGCCGGGCAAGTGCACTACCGCTGAGCCACAGCCCCAGCCCCTGGAGTTTTTTTGGTAAAGGTAAATGTTATGTATGATCAGGTTTTTTAACAACCATCACTCAGGTTGTGATGTTCAGAATAGATTATTGGAGGGGGAAGATTCAAGCAGGAAGATCAGTTAGGAGGCTGTAGCAGTATTCCAGGTGAGAGGATGTAGACCAGTAGTAGTAGTGGAGGTATATACCTCTTGAAGATAGAACAAAATGATGTATCTTGAAGATTTGAAGTTACTAATGGATTGAGTTAGAGGTGTAAGAGAAAGAGGGGAGTAGAAAAATGGTCCTAGATATGTGGGTTGAACAAGTGCAATGATAGTCATTACCAGTTGAAACAGGAAAGACTGTGGTAGAACAGATTTGGGTAGGGGGAAATTAGTAGTTCAATTTTGGACATGTTGCATTTAAGATGCCTGTTAGACATCTGAGTGGCTTTTAAGTCAATGGTTAGATATGTAGTCATGCATCACTTAATAATAGCAGGAGTATGTTTTGAGAAATGCATTGATAGGTTATTTTGTTGTTTGAACATCATAGATTGTACTTACAAAAACCTGCATGGTATAGTGTACTACACACCTTGGCTATATGGCATAGCTATATGGTGTAGTCTATTGTTCTTGGGGCCATGATGAACAAAACAAGAATAAATCAAGCATGAGAGAAAATAATACAGTCGAGACATCATGAACATGAAATATGTGAGGCTGCTGCTAGTGTAGTTTGTTTTACAGTAAATTATGTACTATACGTAAATATATGTGACATACTTTTATATAACTGGTGGTGCAGTAGGTTTGTTTATACCAGCATTGCCAAGAATGTCTGAGTACTGCATTGCTACAACAGTGCAGTGGTGACTTCTATGGTATCACTAGGTGACAGGAATTTTTTGGCTTTCTTATAATCTTGCAAGACCACCATCATTAATAGAAATGTCATTATGTGGTGCATTACTGTATTAATCTAGGATTCCAGGGAGAGAAATCTAGGAGTTTTTTTTAATCATGTAGATATTACTTAAAAATAGAAAACTGGGAAGAGATGAAGGGAGTGAGAATAGATAGAAAAAAGGAGAGGAACAGGGACTCAGGCCTAGGCATTCCCATTTTAAGAAGACCAGGAGAAGAGGAAGGGCCAATAAAAGAGACTAAGAAGGAGCAGCCAATGAGGAAATAAGAAACTGGAGAGTGTGGTGTCCTGATTGCCAAGTAAAGTGGACAGAAGAGTGACTCATCAGCTGTACTCAGTGCTGTTGATAAATAATATAAAGGATTAAGAATTGGCTGGGCTGGGGTTGTGCCTCAGCGGCAGAGTGCTCGCCTCACACGTGCGCGGCCCGGGTTTGATCCTCAGCACCACGTAAACATAAATGCATTGCATTGTGTACAACTAAAGTAAATAAATAAACATTTAAAAAAACTTAAAAAAAAGAATTGGCTATTAGGGGCTGGGGTTGTGGCTCAGTGGTAGAGTGCTTGCCTAGCACACGTGAGGCACTGGGTTTGATCCTCAGTACCACATACAAAAATAAATTTTAAAAAGTTAGAAGGAAAAGAAAAGGAATTGGCCATTGGACTTCATGACTTAGGAGATCCTTGGTTACTTTAATGTGAGCTGTTCTGATAGAGTAATGAGAACCTGATTCAAGCGGGCTAGGAGAAGAATGGGAGGCAGTGAATACTGTGCTTGTTGAGTTTTTTTTTTAATATTTATTTATTTGTTTTAGTTGTACACAATGAGTTTATTTGTACGTGGTGCTGAGGATCGAACCCGGGCCATGCACGTGCTAGGCGAGTGCTCTACTGCTGAGCCACAACCCCAGCCAGTACTGTTTTTTGATATATCTTCCCCTTCCCTTTATAATCTGGAATTCATTTGAAAATATAATATAAGATTTTGTGCATTACGAAAATAAAAGGACTTAATCAGATGGTGTGTCTTGTAGCAAGTGGCTTTTGTTTGAAAATTTTCGTTTTAAGGATTATTGAGATCACAGCAACTAAATCAGAGTTACATTTGACTTATATTTGCCAGGAGGAAATGGAGGATCCAATTCATCTATAGTGTATTTGGTACCTGGTTATATGATGTTGAAATGATAGACTTATATGTAAGGAAGTTGTGAGTAAGAATGAATCATAGCTTAGACATCAGGAATTGCTGTTAGGGGGAATTCACGGAAATGGAAACTACTATATTCCATATTATATATAGAATGAACTGGGGTGCTGTGTCTTAATACCTTTCCTGTTTATTCATTCATACATTCTTTCAAAGATATTTATTGAGCATATATTATGTGCCAGACTGAGGTAAGCCTTTGTGGAGCTCACAGTTTCAGATATAATGGATCATGTCTTCTGTAAGGTCATAGGATAGGGTTCATGTTTTTTAATATTACTGTTTTATTCTGCCAGGGCTGCCATAGTAAAATACCACAGAGTTGATGACTTAAATAACAGAATTTATTTCCTCAAGTCTAGAGGCTACAAGTCTGAGGTCAGAGTCCTTAGTAATTTTGGTTTCTTCTGAGGAAAGTGGTCATTTTTTTCTGTGTCCAAATTTCCTTTTGTTAGGACACCAGTCAGATTGGATTAAGGCCTTTTTAGAGGCCTCATCTTAACTTAATCATTTCTTTAAAGGCCCTTATTTCAAATACAGTCACATTCTGAGGTATTGGGCATGAAGATTTTAATGTAAATTTTTGGAGAGCACGATATAGCTTCAAAAAATCACCTCTTAGAATAATCAGCTGTGGAGCCAGGCGCGGTGGCGCACGCCTGTAATCCCAGCACTTTGGGAGGCTGAGACGGGAGGATCGCGAGTTCAAAGCCAGCCTCAGCAATGGCGAGGCACTTAGCAACTCAGTGAGACCCTGTCTCTAAATAAAATACAAAAAAGGTCTGGGGATGTGGCCCAGTGGTCGAGTGCCCCTGAGTTCAATCCCGGTACCAAAAAAAAAAAAAATCAGCTGTGGGGCCGGGGTTGTGGCTCAGCAGTAGAGCGCTTGCCTAGCATGTGCGTGACCTGGGTTCGATCCTCAGCACCACGTAAAAATAAAAAGGCATTGTATACAACTAAAACAAATAAATAAATATTTAAAAAATAATAATCAGCTGTGGAACTTGACAGTGTTCCCCATGTAATGATAACTGTTTTCTTCTTAGTATTACTTCGACAGTCTCCAATGGAACCCTGTCTTCTGTTTCATGAAGGTGGATACTGGTGTGAGCTCATATTTCATACCAATTGTCAAGGACTTACAATGGCTATCATCATTTTCCATCCCCAGGAATTAAGTCATGTGAGCCTCACAGGAAAAGGGACAACTTCTGTAGCAACACTATTACTATGTATGCTATAGTTGGCTTTTGGAAGTTTTGGGGCTGATAGTAGAAATTGCACATCCACAAAATATTTCTGAAAGTCAAGGAGAGGGTTTGGGAATGAGGAGAAGTTGGAAAGGATACATACTGCTGGCAATCTGTCAAACTGCAGAGATTGGCTAGGTTGCTAAATTTATTATCATACAATAACTTCTAAGTATTTTCATAAGAACTTGGCCTGTAATAGTAGGTACTACACTAAGCCCAGAAGACAATTCTACAGAGACTAGAATCTCAGCATTTTATAGTCCAGATTAAATTATAGTTTGTGGGCTGGGATTGTGGCTCAGCAGTAGAGCACTCGCCTAGCGCATGGGCGACCCGGGTTCGATCCTCAGCACCACGTACAAATAAAATGCATTGAATAAAAAAAGCATTGTGTACAACTTAAGCAAATAAATAAAAATATTTTAAAACAAGAGACATCATGTTTATAAAAAAATAAATAAATTATAGTTTGCATTTGCAATGCACTTTGAGCTTTCAAATATTCCCATATTAAAGCATTCCTATACTTAGGTAATCATCTCAACCAACTTTTGGAATAGCAGGAGAAAGAGGAATATTGTCACCCTTGTTTTAAAAAATGAGCAAATGGAGGCATTGAAATACTCAAGGTTAAAGAGCCAGTTAATAGCAAAACCAGGATTTGAATCCATATCCTTTGATTCCTGGCCTGGTGTTTTTAACTCTGTGGCTCTAGCATGGACATGTTGTTATTTTTTGGTAATGGGTATTGAACTCAAGAGGTGTTAACCACTGAGTCACACCCTCAATTGTTTTTAAATATTTTATGGAAAGGCAGGGTCTGGGTGAGTTGCTTAGGGCCTCGCTGCTGAGGATGGTTTTGAACATGAGATCTACCTGCTTTAGCCTCCTGAGCCGCTGGGATTACAGGAGTGTGCCACTACATAAGGCTCTAAGGTTAATGTTTTATTGAGCTACATCTATGTGTCAAGCTAATGCTCAGGCTCTCTGTAATGATGTAAGGATTTCCCAGATATTCTGAACTAAACAAAAGGAGCTACCATTCTCATTCTCTTTTGTGCCTCTTTCATTCCTTCTAGGACTTATGTCTTCTGAGGTGGTATTTGGGTGGGTGGTTGGGATTTCTTTTTTTTTTTTTTTAATATTTATTTGCTTTAGTTGTACACAATGAGTTTACTTTTACGTGGTGCTGAGGATTGAACCCGGGCCGCGCACGTGCTAGGCGAGCGCTCTACCGCTGAGCCACAACCCCAGCCCGGTTGGGATTTCTTAAGTAGAGAAGTATGAGAGGAATTCAAAAGTTATTATCTCTGCATGATGGGACAGAAGTTTAGTTTAGCTCCTTGTTAACAACAAGAATAACTCACACTTTCTTTTTTTTCTCTTTTTTTTTTTGGGGGGGGGTGGGTGGGTACTGGGGATTGCACTCAGAGGCACTTGACTACTGAGCCACATCTCTATCCTATTTTATATTTTATTAGAGACAGGGTCTCATTGAGTTGCTTAGCGCTTCACCATTGCTGAGGCTGGCTTTGAACCCGCGATCCTCCTGCTTCCGCCTCCCAAGCCACTGGGATTACAGGTGTGTGCCACCATGCCTGGCCAACTCACACTTTCTTTAGAGAACTATTAGAAGCTCTAACTAAAGAAAGTGCCAATTGTATTGTATAGGTTTGGGAAAAGCTGAAAAGTCTGGCAGTGTTTCTACTCAGATGTGAAAATAGTATGTTTTTTCTTCCTATAGAATGTTGTTTTGTTAAGTGTTACATGAAATTTGAGAAACATATCTTCTTGTCTGCCTACTGTAGGACTGATTAATGTAGAACTTTGAGAGAGAATTTATTAGAGGTAAGTCTTTCCTAGACTCCTGATTTTTGTGGTCTGGGCAGGAGGAGCTCTGTATTCAGAAGGAAGCCATAAAAGATTTTTTAATCAAAGGCCCTGGGGCACTCTGTGACTTGACCTCACTTTACTTCCAGGAATGGTAAATCTGGGACAGCCAAACAAGCAAGTAGGAGCCTGATGGCTTGCCATAGTCTGGGTTTGTGAATTGCTGGTGCAGGGCTATTGATAGCAGAGGATCTGGGCTTGAGTGGTCCTGGCTTTTGTACAACAGCCACGTCTGAGAACCCAGGCCAGAATGTAAATGTGAGAGTATGTGCATGTGCTCCCATCTCTTGAGATTGGAATTCCTACAGAGCCATCAGGGCCATGGCAAGGAAGGTCTGTCTCCTTGCTGAGAGAGGGAGCATCCCCTTCCAACCAAGCACTAGGGATGGAATGGTCTGCCATTCTAAGATGTTTTGTTCTTTCTTTCCCAGCAGCATGACCCATTGTAGCCATCAGCATTCTCCTACCAGCTCCTATTTGGGGAGCCTCACATCTTTGAAGACCTCCTGGGTTTGAAGATTCGCATCTTTCCAGATGCCTTTTTCCAGATTAACACTGCTGGTGCAGAGATGCTATATCAAACTGTGGGAGAGCTGAGTGGAGTGAATTCTAATACCATTCTCCTTGACATCTGCTGTGGAACTGGCAAGTGGTACCCAAGGAGTTGTCTGAGTTCCCAAATGTTGAGTTCCCAAATGCTGTCTACATAATACTCAGAGCCATTTTAGGGTGGTGGGGTAGGTGGTACAGGCATAACGGTGTTTAAAATCATGAAATACCTTCCTCTTATCCTCTAATTTCTCCTGGTGTGATTGGCCTCTCTCTGGCTCTGCATGCATCCCAGATCTTTGGGATTGAATTAGTAGAGCAGGCAGTAGAGGACGCCGGGTGGACTGCAGCCTTCAATGGTAACCAATCACCATCTTGGGATAAATTAAGAGATACAGTTGAAGGGCCATAGTTCAGTGGTACAACACTTACCTAGTGTGTGCAAACTCCTGGCTTCCATCTCTGGGACTGGGGAATAAGAGATGCAGTAGTTTCCATGATATGGAAAGGGTTGTATGAGAAAGGGGAACTACTGTATCCCTGAACTTAGGAAGACAAAGTTCTGGAATAGTCAAGAGTGGGGTCCTGATGATTTTCTGGAAAAGTTCCCAATATCTAATTTTTTTTTTGTCCAGAAGAGCCTGAGAGAAGTAATAAGCCTAGCTGATACGAAGGGAACTCATAAAACTTGAGACAGAAGAGACTTCTTGACGTTAGACTCACAAGGCGTCATTGTGTAATATGACAGGTTTCAAACCTATATTTTCAGCAGCAGAACCTTTTCCTCAAATAAAATCATACCAAACTGCGATATAGAAAGCAATTATCTTTTTCCTTTTACTCCACCTTCAGATAGCTCTTGAGGCTGGGTGAAATCCTCCAATCCGGCAGGAAGAATGCTTGAGTAAAAGTCAAGGTTCTTGCCGGGCGCGGTAGTGCACACCTGTAATCCCAGCACTTGGGAGGCTGAGGTAGGAGGATCATGAGTTCAAAGCCAGCCTCAGCAATGAAGAGGCACTAGCAACTCAGTGAGACCCTGTCTCTGATGAGATGGATATCATTATCCTAAATGCATGATTGAAGATCTGAATGGTACTTATATACTTTGTATACAAGCAGTTGTATGTAAAAAGATACTATACTTGTGCATGATGAATAAGTAAATAAATAATAAAAAAAAAAGAAAAAAAAATATAAAAAAAGGGCTTGGGATGTGGCCCAGTGGTCAAGTGCCCCTGAGTTCAATCCCTGGTACCAAAAAAAAAAAAAAAAAAAAAATATGTCAAGGTTCTTAATTGGTATAGGTACTTAGATACATGTGAGTCATTAAGCTGTAAAATAACACTACCTAGTCTTTCAAGCTGAAAGGCTTATTGAGATGTTCCAAAATACTTTGGAGGAAAATGAAGCAGTCCAAATGCATTTATTTCATTGTTTTCATAGGTACTCTAGAATCAAAAGGAAGATGACAGAGCCCTGGCTCATGTACATTTTGATAAAGCTGAACCTTCTTTCTTGTTGGGGTCAAGTTATGTCATGTGGGCATCTCTTCTGCAGGCATCACTAACTGTGAATTTTACACTGGTAGAGCAGAGAAGATTTTGCCATAGCTACTCAAATCAAAGGAAGACAGGCAGTTAATCGTTGCTGTGGTGAATCCAGCGCGCACTGGACTGCTTAAGGAGGAACAGATTAGTTGGATGTTCCCTTTGATGTCTTCCCAGCATTGATTCCTTATTCCCACACCATGCTAAGGGGGCTCCCAGTGTACTAATTATCAACTTCTCCTCTATTCCTAACCAATCCTAGGTCCTTGTCATTTAGGAGTTCATGATAATGTGACTATGATAGGTTGATTATATTAATAAGTTATTTTTTTTTCATCAGATTGCCAGGTGTTTCAGGCCTTTTGGAACTGCAGGGCCATCCGCACTCTAGTTTTTGTTTCCTGCAAGCTCCATGGTGAAATCATTGAGTGAGCCTTGGCTTCTTATTAAAAATTACTTTTTTCTGATTATCAAAGTAATCCATGCTTACTGTGCACAATTTAGAAAATGTAGAGATGCATAAAGAAAACTAAAAGAAACAAAACTCATACCACTTTCAAGAGTCATTTAAGGTCCAAGTCTAGGTCGAGGTAAGACAGGCACTAACTTTGGGTACATAGTTTTAAGAGATTGTCAAATTTCAGTGATTGAGATGAAATTTAAATACAATATTTTAATTTTGTTTCTTTATTTTGTAGTACTGGGGCTTCAATTCAGGTGCTGTATCACTGAGCTACATCCCCAGCCCCCTTTTTTTTTTTATTTTTAAGATTCTACACATGAAAATACGTGGCATTTGTCTTTCTGTATCTAATTCCATTTAACATAACATCTCTAGTTCAATCCATTTTACTGTAACTGATAGACTGTCATTCTTATGGTTGAACAGTATTTCATTGAGTATATCACATTTTTTTTATCCATTCATACATCGATGAGCATCTTGATTGGTTTTTTTTGTTTGTTTATTTTGTACCTGGGGTTGGACTTAGGGGCACTCGACCACTGGTCCACATCCCCAGCCCTTTTTTGTATTTTATTTAGAGACAGGGTCTCACTGAGTTGCTAGTGCCTCTTCATTGCTGAGGCTGGCTTTGAACTCGTGATCCTCCTGCCTCAGCCTCCCAAGTGCTGGGATTATAGGTGTGTGCCACCGTGCCCAGCCATCTTGATTGATTCTATGTCTTGATTATTGTGAATAGTGCTGGAATAAAACTTGGGTGTGCCAGTATCTCTTGAATAAGATGATTTCATTTTTGAATGATTGTCATATTTACCCAAAAGTGGAATAGCTGAATTCTATAGTAGATCTATTTTTAGTTTGTTGAGGAAACTCTTAAATTGTTCCCTAGTGGCTATACTAATGTACATCCCAACTAACACTGTGTTAGAGTTCCCTTTTCTCCACATCCTCATTAGCATTTATTTATTTATTTATTTTTAAATATTTATTTTTTAGTTGTAGTTGGACACAATACCTTTATTTTATTCATTTATTTTTATTTGGTGCTGAGGATCAAACCCAGGGCCTCGCATGTGCTAGGCGAGTGCTCTACTGCTGAGCCACAACCCCAGCCCCATCAGAATTTATTTTCTGCCTTTTTTATTAATACCATTTTACCTGGGATGACATGACATTTCATTGTGGTTTTGACTTGCATTTACCTTATGGCTGATGTTATTGAGCAATTTTACATAGTTTTGTTGATAATTTGAATTTTTTCTTTTGAGACATGTCCATTTATATCATTTACCCTTTTTTCCCCCTTTTAGTGTTAGGGATTGAACCCAGGGGTGTGTTATCACTGAGTGATATCCTTAGCCTTTTTATTTCATTTCAAGACATGATCTCACTAAGTTGCTGGATTGGTCTCGAACTTGAAATCCTCCTTCTTCAGCCTCTTGACTTTCTGGGATTATAGGTGTGCACCACCACAACTGGCAATTTGCACCCCCCCTTTTTTTTTGGTACCAGGGATTGAACTCAGGGGCACTTGACCACTGGGCCACATCCCCAGCCTTTTTTGTATTTTATTTAAAGACAGGGTCTCACTGTACCTCACCATTGCTGAGGCTGGCTTTTATCTCACTATCCTCCTGCCTCAGCCTCCCAAGTGCTGGGATTACAGGTGTGCACCACTGCGCCCGGCTCATTTGCCCATTTTTTAATGGGATTAATTTTGTTAGGTATTAAGTTTTTTGAGTTCCTTATCTGTTCCAGATATTAATTTTTTGTCAGATGAATAGTTTGCAAATATTTTCTCCCAATCTGTAGGTTGTCTGTTTACTGGTTGTTTTGTTTACTGTGTAGAAGTGCTGTGACTTGTGAGATGAAGGTTGGATAACAGGTACCAAAATGGAGTTCATTAGAATTAAAAAGTTCTAGTGTTCTACACCACAGTGGGGGGACTATAGTTCACAATAACTTATTGTATATTTTATGAATAATTACAAGTAAGGAACTTTAAGGCTCCAAACACTGATGATAAGGAATTGGAAATTTTAAGTATCCTGATTTGATCATATTATATACATGTATTGAAATATCACACCCCCATAAATATGTATAATTATTATGTGCTAAGTATAAATGCCCCTGTACTTGCTAAACCCACCACAGTGCCTTACCTAATCCTGGCATTGAGTTAAATAACATTATTTATAAAAGTAGGTGGCTAGCCTGTAGGCTAGAACTTTCCAATTTGATTTTCTAAAATATTGCATCAAATATTTTTCTAAAATATTGCATCTAATGCCCCTGAGTTCAATCCCCAGTACAAAAAAGAAAAATAAAATTGATTACTGAGATTTTTGGTGGTCTATTGAAGTTTGCTGCAAATGCTTATAACTCACTCTAGTTTTGGCCCTGGTCAGCTATTTTTTTTTTTTTTTTTGGTACTGGGGATTAAACTCTGGGGTACTTGACCACTGGGCCACATCCCCAGCCCTTTTTTGTATTTTATTTAGAGACAGGGTCTCACTGAGTTGCTAAGTGCCTCGCCATTGCTGAGGCTGGCTTTGAACTTGTGATCCTCCTGCCTCAGTCTCCCAAGTGCTGGGATTACAGGCGTGTGGCACTGTGCCCGGCATCCTGGTCAGCTATTTTGATTTTTGAAATTGAACCCATGGTCTCACACACACTAGGCAATCATCCTACCACTGTTATACATCCCCAGGCCAGCTTAGATTTTTTTTTATCATTATTTTGTCTTTCATTTCAGTTTTCTTTAGGTTTATTGTTCTTTTTTAGCTCATGGACTTGAAAATTGACTAGGTCATGGATGTAGCTCACTGGTAGAGTGCTTGCCTAGCATGTGTGAGGTCCTGGGTTCAATCTCCAGTATAGCCAAAAGAAAAATCCATAAGTTAATGAACTATAAAACAAGAAAATCTATTAACACTTGACATGTAAACAACAAGGAATTCTTAGGAAAAAATACTAAGCTGGGCATAGTGGTGTAATCCTGTAATCCCAGTGATTATAGTGGCTGAGGCAGGAGGATGGCAAGTTTGAAGCCAGACAGGGTAACTTAGTGAGAATCAGTCTCACAAAGGGCTGGGAGTGTAATTCAGGAGTGTATTACCCCCTGGATTTGATCCCTAGTACTGCCAAAAAGAAAAAAAAATGTAATTAAATATGAAGGGATAAAATAAAATCATGAAGTCATAAATGACAAAAACACCACATCTATGAATGTAGAAAATTTTTGGGGGGGGTACCAGGGATTGAACTCAGCGGCACTTGGTCACTGAGCCACATCCCCAGTCGTGTTTTGTATTTTATTTAGAGACAGGGTCTCACTGAGTTCCTTAGGGCCTCACTAAGTTGCTGAGGCTGGCTTTGAATTTGTGATCCTCCTGCCTCAGCCACCCACGCCACTGGGATTACAGGTGTGTGCCACTACGCCCAGTATAAATATTTCTGAGCCGGGCGTGGTGGTGCACACCTGTAATCCCAGCACTTGGGAGGCTGAGGCAAGAGGATCACGAGTTCAAAGCCAGCCTCAGCAATGGCGAAGCACTTAGAGACTCAGTGAGACCCTGTCTCTAATAAAATACAAAGAAAAAAAAGGGCTGGGGATGTGGCCCAGTGGTCCAGTGCCCCTGAGTTCAATCCCTGGTACAAAAAAAAAAATATTTTCTGAATGTGTAGTAAAGGTGGCATCTCAAATCAGTGGAAGAAAAGATAAACTATTCAATAAATAGTGTTGGACAGCCATGTAGCCATGGCAAAAGAAAAAAAAAAGGTGTAAACCCAGGATAAATTAGAAACTAATCAAAGATTTAAATGGTAAAAAAAGGGGGAAACCATAACTTCACCCTCGGACATCATAGAATTCATTATAATTTTGGTATGCAGAAGCCATCTCTGAGAATTCAGAAGCCAGGTAATAAAAGGTTGTTCAATCTGACTATATAAAAATATAGTTGTGAGTTGCTTAACTATAGGAATAGGATCTAAGAAATGAGTCATTAGGTGATTTTGTCCAGTGTGCATAGAGTGTACTTACACAAACCATGATGGCTAAGGTGTTACTAAGTGAAATAAGCTTATGTGACCACTGTAAAAAATGTAGTCTGTTGTTGACTGAGATGTCATTATGAGGCACATGTAACTTCTCCTTTTGTTATACCCATCCACAGAAATGAATTAAAAATGTGTCATAGAACTTAATGTCAGAGCTGAAACTAGAGAACTCTTAGAAGAAAACCTATGATTTTATATCTTTATGACCTTAGATTAGGCAAAGTTTTCTTAGATGTGACATCAAAAGCCCAAGGACAAAATAATTTATTGAAATAATAAAAAAGAATTTTGTGCTTCAAATGATAACATCAAGAATGTGAAAAGTTGCCGGATGCAGTGGTGCATGCCTGTAATCCCAGTGGCTTGGTAGGTTGAGGCAGGAGGATCTTGAGCTCAAAATCAGCCTTAGCAACTTAGGCTCTAAGCAACTCAGTGACACTTGTCTCTAAATGAAATATAAAAAAGGGTTGGGGATGTTGCTCAGTGGTTAAGTGCCCCTGGGTTCAATTTCTGGTACAAAAAAAAAAAAAAAAAAAAGTCAACCCATGGAATAGGAAAAAGAATATTTGCAAAAATATATCCAAAAGCCAGACACAAAAGACCACATATTGTAGCACTTGGTAGGTTGAGGCAGGAGGATCGTGAGTTCTAAGACAGACTCAGCAATGGTGAGGCACTTAGCAACTCAGTGAGACCCTGTCTCTAATAAAATAGAAAAAAGGGCTGGGGATGTGGCCCAGTGGTCGAGTGCCCCTGAGTTCAATCCCTGGTACCAAAAAAAAAAAAAAAAAAAAAAAAAAAAAAAAAAAAAAAAAAAAAAAAAAAAAAAAAAAAGACTACATATTGTATGATTCCATTTATATGATGTGTCTACAATAGGCATCTCTATGAAATATAATAGATTTGTGGTTACCTAGGGCTGGGGTGGGTTCTGGAGAGACATGGTTTGTGATTTCTAAGAGGTGCATGGAATATTGGGCTAAAGAAAGTGATCCAAAATTGATTGTGATGATGGATGCACAACTCTGAATATACTAAAAATCACTGAATTGTAAGTGGGTAAGCTATATAGTATGTGAATTCTATCAGTAAAACTCAAGTCAGTAACTTATACATGATGAAAACCTCCATAAGCAATGACAGAAGACAAAAAAAATTGTAGTTCATATCACAAAGACTCCTGGAAATCAGTAAGAAAAAGAACAACAGCACGGCAGAAAAATAAACAGAATATGAAAAGGATATTAGAAATGGGTTTACAAACCATGAAATGATACTGCCTCTCCCCTAATAATGGAAATGAAATTAAAAGTACACTGAGATACCACTTTTTATATCTCAGATTGGCAAAAGTACAAAAGTTTGATAATGCACTGTTGGCAATAATATGAGGAAACATGCATTCAAAAAATTAACTGTTGTAAATTGAGTACTAACCCTATGGAAATTGGTACTATCCTTTAGGAGGGAAATTTAGAAATATAGATTAAAATTATAAGTGTATATATACACCCTTACAACTGGTGATTCCATTCCTGAGGCTTTATTCTACAGGTAAAATTCATACATATAAAGTGAGTATATATAGAGTTATTGCAATATTTTAACAGCAAAAGATTAAATATACTAAAAGACCATCAGAAAGGAACAGATTAAATCAAATGTGCTTTATCCACACAATAGAATATTGTACTAGTATGACAATGTTCTCTATGAAAATCTCTAAGTTGTGTTATTTTAGCATCTTTATTGATAATAGAATTTGTGTATCATACAATTCATCCAGTTGAAGCATATGGTTCAATGAATTTTGATGTTTTCAGACTTGAGCAGCCATCTCCACTATCTAATTCCAGAATGTTTTTGTTATCTTGAAAACAAACCCTATACCTATTGAAATAATTTACTTGCCTCCCACCACCCCCGCTCATCCTAGGAAACCACTACTCTATCTCTATAGATTTGCCTACTCTGGACATTTCATATATATCAAATCCTACATTGTATGAGTCTTTGCATCTGATTTCTCTCTCATAGCATAGTGTTTGCAAAGTTGTTCCATCTGAAACTTATTTTTTCCTTACCGTATTAAAAATGTTCCATTGTGAATGTAATACTGAATACCTTTGTATTGTACTTGATTTTTGGGGTGGGTACTCAACCACTGAGCCGTATCCCAGCCATATTTTGTATTTTATTTAGAAACCGGGTCTCACTGAGTTGCTTAGCACCTCGCTGTTGCTGCGGCTGGCTTTGAACTCACGATCCTCCTGACTCAACCTCCTGAGCAATTGGTATTACAGGCTTGCACCACCATACCTGACTTGTACTTGATTTTATTGGAACACTGCTGCTTAAACTTGAGTGTTATCTAGGGAAACAAATAACTCTTTCACTTTCCTTGGGTCTAAACTGGTACAACCTTTTTTTAGAACAGTTTAGTGGTACGTGTCTTAAGGCCTTAAAAAATATAGGCTCTTCAACTTAGCAGTTCCACTAAATAACTAAAATTATGTGCAAAGTTATAATTACTTATATTCACAGATGGACTTTTGAAATAGCAAAAGGTTATAGGCAGCTTAGATTTCCAGTAGCAAGCAATTATATAAATAAACTGTTACACATTTATCTGGTGAAATGGCATATCACCAGTAAAAGTGAGGTAGCTTTACCTGTAATGGAGAGGTGCTCATGATGAAGAAACATGTTGTAAAGCAGTACCAACTGTGTACAGTGCGACTCCATCTTTAAAAATCAACTTAAATACACATAATTTGTAAGGTATATGCTGAAAAGTTTGGAGTAGTGATTATTCTGAGTTTATAAGTGAATTTTTGTTCTTTTTTTGTCTGACTGCATTTTATGTAATGAGCCTTTGTGAAAGAGGGGAAAAGTGATCTACTTCAAAAAATTTCAATAGAATGAATATAATTCAATGAATATTTAGTAATTGCCTTCTGTGTTCAAATCATACAGAGCAGTACCTGACTTAGGCTTCACATTCCATTTACCAAATATGTGTTGAACTCCTGTGTCACATCTGGGAACACAAATGAATGATAAGTGGTTTTGCTTCATTTGTATCCCAGAAATATTACACAGATGGTCTTTACCTTATGATGTTGGAATTTTTTTATGATGGTGTGAAAGGTATGCACACTCAGTGGAAACCACATTTTGAATTCTCATCATTTCTTGAGCTAGCAATACCATGATGCTGGGCAGCAGTAGCAGACCACATTTCCCAGCACGTGATTACCAAAGGATCCTTTTTTGATACCCAGGGCTTTGTGCATGTTAAGCATATGCTCTAACCACTTGGCTCTACCCACAGCCTATTGAATGCATTTTTTTGTAAATATTTATTTTTTAGTTGTAGTTGGACACAATACCTTTATCTTATTTATTTTTATGTGGTGCTGAGGATCGAACCCGGGACCTCGCATGTGCTAGGCAAGCGCTCTACCACTGAGCCACAATCCCAGCCCCTTGAATGCACTTTTTGCTTGATATTTTTAGCTTACTATGGGTTTATCAGGACATAACTCCATCCTAAGTTGAGGAGCATCTGTACTCCTGTTAAGAAGATGGATAAGGGGTGGGGTTGGGGTTGTGGCTCAGCGGTAGAGCGCTAGCCTAGCACGTGCACAGCCTGGGTTCGATCCTCAGCACCACGTAAAGATAAAGGCATTGTGTACAACTAAAAATAAATAAATAAATATTAAAAAAAAGAAGATGGATAAGGGGCTGGGATTGTACCTCTGTGGTAGAGTGCTTGCCTGGCTTGTGTGAGACACTGGGTTCGATTCTCAGCACTACATATAAATAAAGAAAATAAAGGTTCACTGACAATTAAAAAAATTTTAAAAAAAGATAAGGAAAACCATTATATTAAATATGATGAACAAGATATATGAGAGAAACATGGGATGTTTTGGGAACACAAAGGAAAGTCTTCCATTTTAAGCAGTTTTTTTCTTCTTGCTACTAGGGATTGAACCCAGAGGCACTTAATCACTGAGCCACATCCCCAGCCCTTTTTTTGTATTTTATTTAGAGACAGAGTCTCAGAGTTTCTTAGGGCTTCACTAAGTTGCTGAGGCTGGCTTTGAACTTGAAATCCTCCTGCCTCAGCCTCCCGAGCCGCTGGGATTACGGGTATGCGCCACTGTACCCTGTTCATTTTCGGCAATTGTGTTCCTGTATGTACTTTTTTTTTTTTAAGAAAAAAAATTATTTTACTTTATATGGTGCTGAGGATTGAACCCAGTGCCTCACACATGCTAGGTGAGTGCTCTATTTCTGCCCCTGTATGTGCTTTTGTTGGAACATGGGGACCAGTGTAACTAAAGTAGCTGTAAATTCTCAGGAGATTTAAGGATTGGCAGTAAATGATCTTCCTTCTGTAAAATATCTAGGTCTATAGCAATGGATTGTTCACTTAACTGCATATTAGTATCATCTAGAGAACAATGAAAAATGCCAATACTTGGGTCCCAGATATTCTAATTTAATTGGTTTGGGGAAGGGCTCAGGCAACAGTATTTTTGAAATGCACTCCCTACCCCAAAATTCTAATGTCCAGTCAAAGATGAGAATCAGTGCTCTAGGTTGGGCTTTAAGTGTGGTCTTTGGACTAGCAGCATTAGCATCACTTGGGTGCTTATTACAGATATTATCAAGCTCCACCTTAGCTGAATCAAACATGGGGACTGGGGTCCAGCAGTCTGTTTTAACATGCTCTACAGGTGGTTGTGATGCATACTTAAGTTTGAGAACCACTGGTTTATAGCAACTGTTCTTAGCTTTGTTTGCACACTTAAATCACTTGAGGACTTTTTTAGTACCAGGGCTTGAACCCAGTGTTACTTTACTACTGAGCTACATCCTCTGTCCTTTTTATTTTGAAACAGGTTCTTACTAAATTGTATAGAGCCTTGCTAAGTTGCAGAGGCTGGTTTTGAATGTGTGATCCTCCTGCCTTAGTTTCCTGAGTCCTTGGGCTTGCAGGCCTGTGCCTCCATGCCCTGCTCCTGAGGACATTTTAAAACAGATTCCTAAGCATCATCTCCTCAGGGGTTCTGATTTAATTCATTTTGGGTATGATCCTAGTATCACTAAAGTTTCTGTCTCCATGCTCAATGTCTGATGTGATGAGAAAAAGTGCACATAAAACTGTAGGGGAAAAAATAGAAAATAGGCTGGGCACAGTAGTGCACGCCTGTAATCCCAGTGGCTCAGGAGGCTGGGGCAGGAGGATTACAAGTTCAAAGCCAGTCTCAGCAAAGTGAAGCACTAAGCAAATCATTGAGACCCTGTCTCTTTAAAAAAAAAAAAATACAAAATAGGGCTGGGGAAGTGGCTAAGTGTTTGAGTGCCCCTGAGTTCAATCCCAGGTACTCAAAAAAATAAATAAATAAGGCTGGGGATATAGCTCAGTTGGTAGAGTGCTTGCTTCACATGCACAAGGCCCTGAGTTCGATCCCCAGCACCACACACACACACACAAAAGTAATATGTAGGTCAAATATCTTTTCTGCTTCTTCCTCATCTAGACTTTGCAGTCCTTTGTAAAGATTTTCATCCCTTTTAAGCATTTACTTTTCCCTTGCTGCATATAATTATTTAGGTTGGTGTGGTAGAAAGTGGGGATTAGGTACCATTAGTTGCGAGTAATTCTAGCTAAGCCGTAAAATTAACCCTCAAACACACGAGGGAAATGTGAGCTCACTTAAAGTAGGACAATTTTTTTAAGGGTTTACTCTCAACCTATTTTCTTCTTTCTTGCTTCTCCTTAGACTCATCTTAGAGTTACTGAACCACGAGTGCCAATTTTGCCATTGCCTTTTGTCTCATGTTTACAGTTTCATTTAGCACAGTGGTTCCCAGTCTTATAGCATATTGAAATCACCTGTAGAGATTTAAAAACATCTCCCAGTTTCTGGGACTTGAGTCTTACTCCCAGACATTCTGATTTAATTGATCTAGATTGTGGCCCACACATCTGGATTTTTTAAGAGATCCCAAGGTGATTCCAATGTGCAGTCATGATTGTGATCCTTTGATTAGGGCTTGGTTGCCAAAATTGTCTGCACCTTAAAATCCTCCAGGATTTTTCCCCCCCAAACTTCAAAGCCCAGGCCATTCCCAGATTAAATGATCACAATCTCTGGGAGTGGGACACAGGCATTGATGATTTCAATGTGCAGCCAGCATTGAGAACCACAGTGTCAGATTCTCTGATAATGCCATTTGACAGGGGACTGAAAAGGAAAAGAGAATGACTGTCATTTACTGAGATTTTAGTTTTCCAACCTTTCACCTTTAAGATCACATTGTACTTTATAACTTACAGGATCATTAACTATTTTTCTAAGGAATGTAATTCAAAATGGCATGCCTGTAAAGTGCAGTCATGAACCAGTTGAAGCTCCCTTGGAACTCACCAATTAATGCAGGTGCAAAAGGACAGTTGAAATGGAATATAACTATTATGTGTGAGACTTTAAATTTTTCCATCAGTGTATGTATTTCTACATTGTATTTCTCATTGTTTCTGCTCAAAGAAGACTAAGCTAGGTGGCAATGCCCACACCTGGTGCACAGCCACATAATGGAGGAACATATAAATATCCTTAAGTCCATTTATAACTGTTAGGGATCCTCGAGAAATTTGGAGGCCATAGACATTTGATCTGAGGACATGAACAAGGAATTTAAATATTTCAATGGTTATGCATATTCTGATCACTTTTAACCAAGCCAAGGAATATTTGAGAGCAAGAGGGGGTGGGTTGTATTATACTCAGCTGTTTAATAGTCTCTCTTCCATTGAAAAAGGATAAGGGCTTTATTTTTGTTTCTGTTGTATCTCTGACATCAGCATAGTACCCAAAATGTAGTAGATATTCATAGAGGTAATGGTGGTCAAAAAGAGCATCATTGGGGGCTGGGGTTGTGGCTCAGCAGTACAGCACTTGCCTAGCACATGCGAGGTGCTGGGTTTGATCCTCAGTACCACATAAAAAAAAATAAACAAAGGTATTGGGTATTGTGTCCAACCAAAGCTAAATATATATCTATATCTATCTATCTATCTATCTATCTATCTATCTATCTATCTATCTATCTATATTAAAAAGAGCATCATTGGGATTTGGCTAGGTTCAAAACCTGGCTTTACCACTTACATGTTATGACCTTGGACAAATTACTTAACCTCTTCATCTCTGTTTCCCACACCTCTCCCTGTAAAATAAATGATCATAGTACAGATTCTCCTTGACTTATGGGGTTCCATTTCTTTTGTTTTTCCCCTCAATCCCAGTACCAGGGATTGAGCCCAGGGGTGCTTGACACTGAGCCACATCCCAAGCCCTTTTATTTTTTATTTTGAGACAGGGTGTTGCTAAATTGCTGAGGCCGGCCTTGAACTTGTGGCCTTCTGCCTCAGCCTCCTGAGTCACTGGGATTGTAGGTGTATGTCATCATGCCCAGTTGATGGGGTTCCATCTCTATAAACCCATCATAAGTCAAGAATATTGTAAATTGAAAATGCATTTAATATGTGTAACCTATTGAACATCATAGCTTACCAGTGCAGTGCACTGTAGAATATTGGTTGTTTTCCTTTGTGATGTTATGGCTAACTGGGAGCTTCCCAGCAATTGCTTAGATTATGGAACTGCATATCTGGAGTCTGGGAAAAGATCATGACTCAAATTTGGAATGCTGTTTCTAATGATTGCACGTCACTTTAGTAACCATAAGAAGTTGAGAAATTAAGCCAACCACTGAAAATTGCTACTTAATTTCAGGCAAACAAAACTAAACACATTGGAAAGAGTCTTTTCCCTGTTGGTGTGGGTGTTTCTCAACATTTGTGTTATAGTTAAATATTGGAGCTTCTAGTGCAAAGTTTAAGTGCAATTTGAAGAAAAATGAAGCATAGAACACAGACAGGGAAGGCCACCCCTCTCATTTTGTTTTCTTAATATTGGTTGCTAAAAATAGCCCGCTTGTCAAATCCCTTTGTACTACTACGAGAGGTGTTAATGTAAGACGTGTTTTCTGAAAATAGCTGTGATGAAGTGTCGTGGATTAAGGGATTTGGTGTAGAAGTGGAGTTCCCTTCTAGGTGCAATAATTCAGCCTCATAAATTGCTCAGGACACCTACTAGTTTGCCCTTTAACCTCCTAAGAAGAAATTTGTTTCTGGGTGGGGGAGAGTTTAAAAGCTAAACATATTGTACATGTTGCATGCAATCCTGAATTAGATCCTGAACAGAAAAAGGATATTAGTGGAAAAAGTAATCTGAATAAAGTCAATAGTAACTAGTATTATACTAATGTTAATGTGGTAGTTCTTAAAAATATTTTTAGCTGTAGTGGACACAATATCTTTTTTTTTTTTAATGTGGTGCTGAGAATCAAACCCAGTGTCTCACACATGCTACACAAGCACCGTACCACTGAGCCATAACCCAACCCTAATGTGATAGTTTTGATCAATGTATCAGGTAGCAAGATGTTCCCATTAGGGAAAGCTGGGTAAAGGGTATGCAGAAATTCTCTGTACTTTATTCACAACATATCAGGGAATCTAAAATCTATTTCAAATGCAGAGTGTTAAAAAAAATTTCCAGGTGCAGTGTCACACACCTGTAATCCCAGCAGCTCGGGAGGCTGAGGCAGGAGGATGGAGAGTTCAAATCAGCCTCAGCAATGGTGAGGTGCTAAACAACTCAGACCCGGTCTCTAAATAAAATACAAAAGTGGACTGGGGATGTGGCTCATTGTTCCAGTGTTCCTGAGTTCAATCCGTGATACCAAAAAACTAAACGTACTGATTGAAAACTAATTCTCAGGGGCTGGGATTGTGGCTCAGCGGTGGAGTGCTCGCCTAGCGCGTGGGCGACCCGGGTTCGATCCTCAGCACCATGTACAAATAAAATGCATTGAATAAAACGCATTGTGTACAACTAAAGCAAATAAATAAAAATATTTAAAAAAATTAAAAAAAAAAAAAAAAAAAAGAAAAACTAATTCTCAGATCTACGTTGGTATTGAGGCCGGGGCTCCAGAGAGATCATTTTACTCATCCAGATACCCAGATATGTGCTATAAAGTTGACTTTGTAATACCTGGGACAGAGTGATGAGAGGGGTAGTGTATAAGCTTTTACAAATAAGGGACTTTAATCAGCCTATCAGGAAAAAAAAAGTTCCCTTTTTCAGAATAAGCGAGCACACTCAAAAACATAGCAGCCTAACTTAAAAGATGTCCAGATATAAGGGTGTTATTTATTTATTTATTTTTTTGTACTGAGAATTAAACCCAGGGGTGCTGAGCTAAATCTCCAGGCCTTTTTAAATTTTTATTTTAATTATTATTTTTTGTACTGGGTATTGGGGATTGAACCCAGGGGCATTTAACCACTGAGCCACATTACCAGCCCTTTCTTAAGGTTTTAAGGGTCTCACTAAGTTGCTTGGGGCCTAGCTAAGTTGCTGAGGCTGGCCTCAATCTTGTGATCCTTTTGCCTTATCCTATCAAACCACTAAAATTACATGTGTGTGCCACTGTGCCTGGCCAAATATATTAAACTCCCATCTTGGTGTTGTTTGGTTGGCTGTGGTCATGGAAGGAACTTTTCATTGTAGTCTAATTCTAAACTGGCAACTGTGTTCTGGTAGGTTCCCTGAGCATAATGGGGGAGGGAGAGAGGATCAATCTAAAGAACCAGCCCCCTAAGCATCCAGTTCTTCTCCTGAATCAAAATTATCTGTGGAGTTAACTCCTAAACTAGCTAAAAGGTTATAATCTCATGTGATCAGCATGACAATTTTCTTTGGGGGAAAAGAAGTATTTTTAAAAACTTATTGGGGGAGTGGTATGAAATGTAAAATAGCTATGTGCTCTTCATTCTCTTAAGTTCTTGAGAGGTATAGTTTTATAGGTATGCTTTACATAGTTGTAATCAACACATGTACCTGGCTTATTCTGTTTTTTGCTGTTTTAGCACCAGAGGACTATTTTAGTTTGTAATCCTCTTGCCTTAGCCTATCAAACCACTAAAATTACCGCTAAAATGTGTGTGCCACTGGAAGTGGCAACTAGTTTGAATGTGAGATCACATGGGATTCTTAAGTTATCAGCATACAGCACAGTCTGAGTGCTTTGTTAACATTGCTCTGCCTACCACCCCACAGGAAGAGCCTTGCCAGGCCCCTTTGGCCTGAGCTGGGTACTTCCTGGGCACCGGTAGAAGAGTACAAAAACCTCTGATTCCCCTTACCCTGAGCTGATATTATCCATGTGCCCATGGTAGACAATATCTGCAGCTCTCTTCCTTGCCTGGGACAACAATGCCACTTTTATCTTCCACAGAGCTTGAAGTGAGTGAATAGACAAAGGGAGAGGGAAGGATGGATGCTTACAGCTGAAGGAATAAGGTGCAGAGCAGGGATGCCATAGTTCTTCTAGGTGTACCTGTGAAAATGAAGTGGGATGAGGGGATGATTGATTTCAAGTTCCAGAAAGTTGGTTAGCAGCTCTCATTCTCTACATGCCTTCCTATTAGAAATACAAGTTTTGTGAGCCCAATAAAGGGCTTATAGGCTTGAGTAACAAAGTAGGGAGTTCAGGTTTGGTCCCTTACCCAGCCATGGCCAATGACAACTTGTGGTTAAAAACACCAGTTGGCAGGATTCTCCTGAGAAGATTGATGTTATGTTTGGTGCATTCAAAAATTATGTCTTGATAGTAGCAACTGCCTTGCAAATCAATGCTTCAAAGAGGTTGCTGGGAGGGAAGAATCACATTCAAAACACAGGTGGTATGGTCTAAGCACTCAAATTTCTGGGGTATTTATGGCTAGGTTAGCTATAGCTAGTTTCCATGCTCCAACCCTAAATAATCAGTTTCTTTTTATTTTCATTTTTTGTGGTGCTGGGATTTGATCGCAGGGCCAGGTCACTATTCTTTCTTAACCTCTTTTGTGTGATGACTATATGATCCATGCTCTGCAGATTGTAGAATGCTTAACAGCCCTGCCAATAGGGTATTACTGGTGGATAGAACCAATACGTGAATGAACGGGGATCGGAGTTCACAAGTTAAAAAACCACTCAGACAGAAGGAGCCCTGTACCGATTCACAATAAATTCTCTAGTCAGAAAGCCCAGGTCTGTTGTTTTTTGTTGTTGTTGTTATTTTTGGTACTGGGGATTGAACCCAGGGGCACTTAACCACTGAGCCCCATTGCCAGCCTTCTTTTTATGTTTTGAGGCAGGGTCTCACTAAGTTACTTAGGGCTTTGCCAAGTTGCTGAGGTTCATCTCGAATTTATAATCTTCATGCCTCAGGCTCCTGAGTCTCTGGAATTACAGGTGTGAACCAGTGTGCATGGCCCAGGTCTATTTCTAAAGATAATATGGACAAGTACTTGGACCTATGTGGGGCTTGTTGAAACCAGATGAGTCAGGGCCATGTGCTTGAAGTATCTCTGACAGGAGCTAGGCTCTAAAAGTCCTGGAAGAAGACCAAGACATTGACAACTAAAGAAGAGAAAACCCCAACACAACTATCTTTTCCTTTGAGAAACTTTGCCCTCCTGGCTCAAGAAACTATCCTTATCTTGGTCCCTGGGCT
Source organism: Tamias sibiricus (assembly GCA_025594165.1). Taxonomy (NCBI): domain Eukaryota; kingdom Metazoa; phylum Chordata; class Mammalia; order Rodentia; family Sciuridae; genus Tamias; species Tamias sibiricus. The sequence continues at coordinate 92,469,615 of CM046667.1, read as the reverse complement.
GTTGCAGAGACACAGATTTGTAAAATGTCTTGGGTAGTTAGGGTTCTCAAAGAGGGGAAAATGGGACGCAGTGGTTATAATTACCCTAAGTTCTTTCTTCTTTGTCCTTTAATTATATCACAAAATAAATATAAGATATCCCTCTTTGGCTGGGCATGGTGGAGCACGCCTGTAATCCCAGCACTTGGGAGGCTGAGACAGGAGGATTTTGAGTTCAAAGCCAGCCTCAGCAATAGTGAGGCACTTAGCAACTCAGTGAGACCCTATCTCTAAATAAAATACAAAAAAGGGCTGAGGATGTAGCCCAGTGGTCGAGTGCCCCTGAGTTCAATCCCCGGTACCAAAAAAAAAAAACGAAACGTTATCCCTCTTTGGGTTGTTCTCTACAGAAAAGGGGATACATTTTGAAATAAAACTCTTTTTCTTTGTGTTACTGGCATTGAACCCAGGACCTTGCACATACTAGTCAAGCATTCTACCATTGAGACACAACTCCAGCCACCCCCCCACTTTTTTTTTTTTTTATTTTGAGACAGGGTCTCAATAAGTTGCTGAGGCTGGTCTCCAACTTGTGATCCTCATGCCTCAGCATCCCCAGGAGCTGGGATTACAGGCATTTTCCACCATGCCTGGCAGAGTGTTTTGTCAGGCAGGAGACTACAATTCAACAAACCATGGTTCTTAAGAAAATTGGATCATCCATGTTTCTCCTTATGCCATGTGTGCTTATGAGGCAGGCATACTTTCTCAGTCAACAAAGGAGTGGAAGCGGGTGAAAAAAGGGGATGGGTGTGTTCTCTAGGAATATGAGCAGTGTAGAGAATTTAGGTTGAAGACCTCTAACAAAACTGAATTTCATTATATTGGTGAACTTCCCTTTAGGCGATATATGTGTGCCTGGGTATCAAACAAAATTTCCTACATACAATCTATAGTCTTAAAAAGTTACTACCAAGTACATGTTTATTCATGTAAACAAGAAGATTCTTTGAGTGAATCTGAATTTTGTTGCCATAGGCTGTTAATGTACTTTCCAAACCCCAGGCAGAAATAATGGCAGCCTACTTCAGAGGCCTGTTTTAAAGTTTAAAGGGAGGGTGTGGGGATATAGCTCAGTTGGTAGAGTGCTTGCTTCACACGCACAAGGCCCTAGGTTCAATCCCCAGCACCACCAAAAAAAAAAAAAAAAAAAAAAAAAAAAAAATTAAAGGAGACAATTGATATATAAATGTCTAGCTAGTGCCTGGCAGTAACTTGGTAAATATTAGCTACTATCACTATGATTTAGTGGAAGATCTTGGTCAAATCATTAGAAAGCTATGTTTTTACTTTTAAAAATAATTTAAAAGCTTTAAAACCAGGCATGTGGTTTTGTTTTTGTTTTGGCAGTGCTGGAGGTGGAACCCAGGACTTTGCACATGCTGTGCCACTGAGCTACATCTCCAGCCCCAGAACTCTTCTTCAGTAGAGGTATTTGCTGCTTCCCTGGGTGAGAATGTTTTATCAGCAGAATTCTTCAGTGACATTCATCAGGAAAACTGGAGAAAGAAGGTAGGCTTCTCAGCCTAAGACTCAGAGTACCTCGTGTGGATACAGTATTTTGGGACAGGATGTGGGGATTTTTGAGTGGCTTTGCTAGTGACCAGCTGTATCCTTGGGCATCTCACTTAACCTGTCTGTACTTTAAGCTTTTCATCTATATAACAGTGGGATTGAACTAGAGATTCTAAATGTTCCTCTTAGTTCCATGACTAGTAAGCTGAGATTCAAAGCCAGTCAAAGACCCATAAGGTGCCTGGGATGGTTCCTTTGGAGATAACAGTAAATGATGCAGCCTTAAACAGTGTCAGATCTTTCAAGTGAGGTTGTAAAATGGATCATTCTGTGTCAGATTTCTATCTCTCAAACAATTATGGATTAGTTTGTTTTTATTGCTTCATAAAATGGTATAGAGCTAAGAGAATGGGTTATAGAGTCAGACTTTGGTTTGAAAGATCAATTCTGCTGCCTCCTAATGGGTGCCCTGGGTAATTATCTAAACACCAGTTTCTGCCTCTGTAAAGTGATAATAGGTATATCTTCATATGCCTCTGTAAGGTGATAATAGGTATATCTTCATATGCCTGTGTAAGGTGATAATAGGTATATCTTCATATGCTTATGAGGATGAAAGACAATAATGTGTAAAGCACTTAACCCCTGAAAAATGGAAGTGTTCAGTCAACCATGTCTGCTATTGCTGTTCTTATTGGTATTAACATAATTTTTTCCTGACATGGGCATGGATACACTCCAGCATTTTTTTCCTGGTTATAGCTTTCTTTTTCCCCCATACTGGGAATCAAACCCAGAGCCTCATACATACTAGGCAGAGTGCTCTACAACAGAGCTACATCCCCAGCTCTATAGCTTTCTCTCTTTGAAGGGAGGTTAAGAAAGGCATAAGTGAATCTTTCTGACCTGAAGTTGCTCTAGAGTCAGACAGGTTGGGATTTAATTCCTTGCTCTGCTTTTTACAGTTTCCTCATCTGTAAAATGCAGTCAAGTATAATGTCTACCTCCAAAGATAATCAATAAGATAATCAATATGAAGTGCTTAGCGGTGTGTCTGTCATCGAGAAGGTACTCAATAAATGGTGCCTATGGTACACATGATGAAAGTAATGATAGCAGTAATAGTAAAAACTACTACCACCACTACCACCATCACCTTTGGGATAGAGGGTTGAATTCATTTAGTTGGTAAGAGAGGTATCAGTTGCTTTCCCTGAAGGGACAGCAAAGAAATGTTGGGCTTCCCAGACAGTGGCTAGCACTTGAAAACCAAGTTGTTTTTTTGGAGGTGTGACTAAAAATGATTCAGTAGAGCATAATTCTCAACAAAAAGATTCTATTTATTTTGCCATCCCCTTGACATGCAAGAACCTTAAAGGAAAAAAATGTGATTCTAAAGTAACACTGTACTTCTGACAATCAATTTCAGTTAGTCACCCACGACATCTTGTCTGAAGCTTCAGTAGGAGCATCTGGATATGAAAGATGTAAAGTCTCTGTTCTTCTTTGCCAAGTTGGTGTTCCTTCTCAAATGGATACCCCCTAACTTCTTGAGCCTCTTAGTGGGTATAGGATTAATTTGCTGAGTATAATACAGACGTACAGGTATAATGGTGGTTCTCAAGGATGTGATGTTAGAGTAGGTGGACTTGTGTATGGTGGACTGATATTATCAAATAGAAGTTTAAAAAAACCTGAGTGTTCCTGCTGGTTCTGATGATGAATCCATTAGGTGAGGGAAGTATATATTGAGATGTTTCTTTGGATTTCCCTTTGTTTTTCTCTTTAATAGTCTGTTAAAAGCCTAATAAAAGAAAAGGTCAGTCAGTGCAAGTGAAGCCAAGTGTCAGGTTTTCTTTCCTTCCCTGAACACTTGAGGGTAGGAGGGTACTAGCAAGTTTCCAGGGGAGTGTTGACTGCAACCCATGAGGTGCCCACCCTCTGCCCCAGACTCATGCTTTGTCTTACTCTCTCCCTTCTGCCCTTCATTTAAGGAGTACTAACACAGGAACCAAGGGCTTTTTCCACATGGATTTTTTAGTAATATCTCACAGGTATTCATTTTCTTTTTTGTAGTAGGTTCTGAGGTTATAGAAATGAAAAGGGATTTCAATTTTGGACAAAGATTTAGGGATAGTTGCTAATAATCTAGAAAGATACCACTTCTCTTTTTTAGATTCCTTCTACTTTATTCTCATCCTTTCCCCTTTATCCCTGTCTTTGCCTTATTGGCTCTGTCCAAGTCCAGGTCCCTAGACTAATGGGTGTCCTGAAGGGTCAGATCCCTTTCAAAACTGAGGTGACATTGTACAATTGACAGTTGACAGTTTTTTTTTTTTTTTTTTTTTTTGTGGTACCGGGGATTGAACTCAGGGGCACTCGACCACTGGGTCACATCCCCAGCCCTTTTTTGTATTTTATTTAGAGCCAGGGTCTCATTGAGTTGCTAAGTGCCTCGCCATTGCTGAGGCTGGCTTTGAACTCGCGATCCTCCTGCCTCAGCCTCCCAAAGTGCTGGGATTACAGGCGTGCGCCACCGTGCCCGGCTAGTTGACAGTTTTGAAGACTGTGGTCCCAAGGAAAAATACGAAGTGACCATTAATAACAGTGAGCCTTCAAGCCCTCACAACTTTTTTTAAAATAAATATCTTTATTGTATTGCGAGGAATGATATCTGCTTATTATAAAAAAAGAAAATTTTGAATAAAACACAAATCCAATGACTTGTTAACATTACCCCAGTATGTTATCCCTAGAGAAAATCCCCTGCTCATTTTTGGTGTTAACCTCAATATATATCTGTGCATACATACACTTCATTCTGTATATTCTAATCTATTCAATATTCTCTTCAATACAAATATTTTTTTTTTTTTTTTTTTTGTGGTACCGGGGATTGAACTCAGGGGCACTCGACCACTGGGTCACATCCCCAGCCCTTTTTTGTATTTTATTTTTTATTTAGCCAGGGTCTCATTGAGTTGCTAAGTGCCTCGCCATTGCTGAGGCTGGCTTTGAACTCGCGATCCTCCTGCCTCAGCCTCCCAAAGTGCTGGGATTACAGGCGTGCGCCACCGCGCCCGGCTAGTTGACAGTTTTGAAGACTGTGGTCCCAAGGAAAAATACGAAGTGACCATTAATAACAGTGAGCCTTCAAGCCCTCACAACTTTTTTTTAAAATAAATATCTTTATTGTATTGCGAGGAATGATATCTGCTTATTATAAAAAAAGAAAATTTTGAATAAAACACAAATCCAATGACTTGTTAACATTACCCCAGTATGTTATCCCTAGAGAAAATCCCCTGCTCATTTTTGGTGTTAACCCTCAATATATATCTGTGCATACATACACTTCATTCTGTATATTCTAATCTATTCAATATTCTCTTCAATACAAATAATGTTATTTTCCCAAAATGTCAGGTTGTGGAAAACTTTCCATGTTACTAAATGTAAATCATTAGCCTTTTTATAGTATTCCATTATGTGGAGGTATCCTAATTTATTTAGCAATTTCCCATTGTTGGACATGTAGTTTATTTCTTTTTTTTTTTTTTTTTTTTTTTTTTTTTTGTGGTACTGGGGATTGAACTCAGGGGCACTCGACCACTGGGCCACATCCCCAGCCCTTTTTTGTATTTTTTTTTTATTTAGAGACAGGGTCTCACTGAGTTGCTAAGTGCCTCACCATTGCTGAGGCTGGCTTTGAACTCGCAATCCTCCTGCCTCAGCCTCCCAAAGTGCTGGGATTACAGGCGTGCGCCACCGCGCCCGGCCATGTAGTTTATTTCTAACCTTTAGCTGTTGTACACAATGCTGTGATTTAACATCGTTGAGTGTACTTTTTTTGGTGGGGAGCACTTACATAATTATCTTTGGATGTAGCTGAAGAAATGAGACTACTGGATCAAAGGGCTTCTACATTTTTTTGTGGAGGGTATTGGGGATTGAACTCAGGGGCACTCCACCACTGAGCCACATCCCCAGCTCTGTTTTGTATTTTATTTAGAGACAGGGTCTCACTGAGTTGCTTAACACCTCGTTAATTGCTGAGGCTGGCTTTGAACTTGCAATCCTCCTGCCTTAGCTTCCAGGGCCCCTGGGATTACAGGTGTGTGCCACTGCACCAGGCCAGGCTTCCACATTTTAAAAGTTCTTGATATATATTTAGGGAAGAAGGGAGATAGTCCAACTATCCTCCATAAAGTTTTTACCAATTATATTTCCACCACTGAGAGTCAACCTTTAAGATATCCCTATGACCATCCAAAGATCATACTTCAAGCAATGCTGGGTGGTCCCTGAGCATTCTCCCTGTACTTTGTCTAGTCATCAACCATGGTGTGAGAAAAGGATTTCAGCCTTAAAATAGGAGTAATATTGTTGAAATTGTGAAGGAAGTCCTATCTATCTTTTCTTTAGTCACTGGTTCAACGTTACCTTCAAAAAGATCATCACCAACAAATGGAGTTGGAGTCTGTAAGTTATTGCTTCGGTTGTAGTGAGACTCAGTAATGTTCTGTGCTCCATTTCCCCCAGAACATTCACCTTCCTCCATGGGTTCATCTAAAGCAAATGTCACTGATATATTCTTTTTAGGCCTTAATCTTAGACCATCTTTCTGTACAGCAAGAACATGGAGGGAAAAAGTCAGTTGGTGCTCAAAGAGTTCAAGAATTGTCCCTAGGTAGTAACAAAGAGCCACTTACCTGTAGAATTGGTTTTAGAGGCCTAGCTTCCATGGAGCGTTGTCCAAAATGCTGTCTTTTATCAAAATGCTGTCTTTTCTCGAAATTCTGTCTTTTTTCTTTGGACATTACTATTCTGGTAGAGATGCTGGGGGAATTTGAAAGAACAAAGTGGTAGTAGAAACAGATACACAAACATCTAATGTAGGTACTACTCCATTTCTCCCATATACTTTTGGGCAATGAAAGTGACAGCAGAGCAAGAGGACATTTTAGCCTTTACTCCTGAAAATCTTGATCACCGCCTATTTTCTTTTTGTTTTCTCATTTCAACATCTCTGTTCTCTCTTCTTACTCCTCATTATTAGGAGGATCAGATAACTGAAAGCAGAGATGTGGAATAGCTCCATGACATTAATTCATTGAATAATAACACTTAGGCTCCTTTAAGTGATGCTTATGTTCCTTTTCTTCTCCACATGGCAAGCCAGAGAATGGAACAAGCCCTGTTTGGGGGAAGCTGTAATGTGGATAGATAGCCTTTACCTTTATGCAACTTTTCCCTCTGGTGTGACCACTCATGTTGTGCCAGGAATAGGGGGTATACCTGACTTTTTGGAGTGTTGGTGGGCACTGCCCTAGCCCTACTTGGCCCATCTGATCTTGAGAGACTAGCTCAGTACTTCCCAGAATCTGTCTCCTAGAACTCCCTGCTCATGTTGAAGATGGACTCCTGCTTCTATCAGTAAATCTAATGGAATAAATCTAATGGAGGCAGCTCAGTACCTATCTGATGAGCATCTTTCTCCAGAGCCTCTGGTACTCTTGGAGGTTGGAAAGCTCAAAGTGGGTGGCTGTTGGCTAATATACAGCTCTTCATATTTATCTCCAATGGCAGCTAATAGCCAGCGCAGCCCTTCAATTATGGATGATGATTCCTCCTTTGGAGGTTTTTGATGGCTGAACATGGCTCCTGTGATGAAAAAGGAGAAGAGAAGGTCTGAGACTTGGAGCCTGGGACCCCTGGGGCCCACAGGCCCAATCACTCATCTAAATAGCAGAGGTACATAAAAGCTGTGCTGTAGCCGGGTGCAGTGGTGCACGCCTGTAATCCCAGCACTTGGGAGGCTGAGGCAAGAGGATCGCAAGTTCAAAGCCAGCCTCAGCAATGGTGAGGCACTTAGAGACTCAGTGAGACCCTGTCTCTAATAAAATACAAAAAAAAAAGGGGGGCTGGGGATGTGGCCCAGTGGTCGAGTGCCCCTGAGTTCAATCCCTGGTACCAAAAAAAAAAAAAAAAAAAAAAGCTGTGTTGTGTCTGGAGAGACTCTAGACTCCCTAGGACACATTCAGCATTCACATCTGAGAAAGTAAATGGAAGACACAAAAGCTGAGGTCCTTTAACAAAGTGGTTGTGGTATCTTGGATGTGTGACCTTGAGCAAGTCACTTCCCATCTCTGTTTAAGCCTTAACACTTTTTGTTGTGTTTTTTGGTACTAGGGATTGAACCCAGGGGTGCATAACCACTGAGCCACATATCCAGCCCTTTTTTATATTTTTATTTAGAGACAGGGTCTCACTGAGTTGCTTAGGGCCTCGCTAAGTTGCTGAGGTTGACTTTGAACTTGTAATCCTCCTGCCTCAACCTCCCGAGCTGCTGGGAACACAGGCTTGTGCCACCACACCTGGCAGCCTTAGTTTTCTTATCTATAAAGTAGGGATATTAAAACTTTCAACTGTTTTGAAAGCAAAATGCAATATTTGTTACTGCTATCAAATTAGAAATCATCACTATAGATTTTGCCTGTCAGGCAGCGGCTTTGCCCCAAACCGAACATATGGGGCTGATTATGAAATGGCCCAGACTTGAGACATGGTATAGAGGAAGAGGGTAGGAAGCAGTTGACACTTACCACTCTGCACTTGGACTTATTCTCATTCACTAGCCTTTCCAGAAGTAGATATTCAATAATATCACAAGGCAAGAGGGCATCCTTTTTGTCTTGTTTGTTTGCCAGGCTAGAACAGAGCATATAGAGGGAGGAAAGAAGAGAAGAAAAGTGAAACCAAAATAGAAGCAAACAACAAGAGGAGAACTAATCTAGTATAACTACTACATATCCAGAAATTGGGTTTAAAGACATCTAATGAGACAGAAAATTTTCTAGCCAGCTCTCAATGGAGGAAAGAATGGTACAAATAATTTGAATCCAGAATAATCCAGAGGGCTCATTTCTCACTTCTCCTACACTTCATGCCATCAAACTTTAACTAGAATTGCTAACTGGGATATGAATGGACTTAGTGTTTTTATGTTTTCTTTCAAACTCTATTCATGTTCTAGTTGGGCTTGCTAATGAGGAACAAAAAAGTTACAAAGGAGTTGTTAAGGGTGAGGATTGACTGGCCACCTGAAATAAGTGCCAGTTATATAACTCTTAGTTTTCTTCCACCATGAGGTTTTGGAATCAGAGAATGAAACCAGAAAATATGAGAAGCAAAGATGGAAAAGGAGTTGAGGAAGAGTCCAGGTTTGGGGGTGGGTGATCCAGATATCACTTTCTGTTTTTCTTTGATGAATACCTTCAGAATTACCTTTGCACAAATCAATAATGTATTTCATGTATGGCAGTGTGTAGCAGAATGTAGCTCTTAAAAACAGCCCCCCCCCCGCCCCCGAACTGGGCCACTTCACCTCACTGAGCCTAAGTGAAGATGAGATCTAGCAAGGTGTGACAAAGGGACCGCCTGGCCTTTCATCTCTAGTCTTCTCTTAAGGTAAAAAATTGGGAAAGAGAAATAGGGCATAAAGGCAGAATCTTACAGTAAGATGGGTTTCCCTGCCACTCTTTTGTCAGACATTAGACGTGTTAAGATGTTCTTTGCTTCCTGCATACGTTCTATGTCACTGGAATCAACGACAAAAACAAGCCCTTGTGCCTGAGCATAGTAGTTTGGCCATTTTTCTTGGCCCTTCAGATCTCCATTCAGGTCATAGATGGATACTTCATACTCATCTAGCAGGAGTGTAGTCAGTTCTGATTTCACATCATTGTTTATCCTGCTGGGAAGTACTGGAGACGGGCAGAGGGGAGAAGCAACCAGAAAACAGGGAAATATTAGGTCAAACAATTTATTGAACTTTGACTAGATCCTACTCTGAGAAATCTTACTGAAAAATCCTGTTGCCCTGCTCATTCTGGTGGATGCATCTTTCCAAACCATCACTTTGCCTGTGCTATCCCCTCCCAAACCATCACTTTGCCTGTGCTATCCCCTCCTGGCTTAGTAACCTACAGTGAGTAACCCTTTGCTCCCAGGATAGAAAATATGAGAAGCAAAGATGCCAGGCCTGTCTCCTAGCACTCTAACCTGGTTGGTGGTCACAATGTCTTTGGCTCCATTCCAGTCTGTTCCTCCCTCTGCTCCTTTGCTCACACTTTCCCCACTCTGCAGACATGCCATGCTCTCTCTTTCCTTGACCTTCACAGGATGCCATTCCCTCAGCTTAGAACACTCTTGTATGCTTGGATAATGCCCATTTTTAGAAAATCCAGTTAATCTTGTTTGTTCTAGAAAAATTTGCTTTACACCACCATCCCCAGTATGGAAAATGTGCCTTTCTATCACATATATCACAGTGTTATTAATTTGATGGTTTACTTACCAACTAAACTACAATAGGAAAGGGAGTCCTTGTAATTTTGTTCACCATTACATTCACGATGCTCAGCACAGCAGCTGGTACACAGGTACTCGCTCAATATTTGTTGAAAGAATTTGATGAATGAATGAATGAACAAACAGGAGGCCCTTCTCTCCCCCCCCCCTTTTTAAGGCCCAACTTAAGAGCCTTCTCTGGTCTGCTCACCTTTCAACTCTCTCAACACATTGTCTAGACTGGTCCTTCATCTATTTCTGTGCTTGCCTATTGCCTGTTACACCGTGTGTATTGGCTTAAGTGTTTATGGTGGCTGTTACTATGGATGAAGGTATGAAACCTTCTCTCACATTTCTTCCAAAGAAACCATGCCAGACTTGGACACATTTCCCTCTTTAAAAGCCATGTCCTGAACATAAAATCTCATAGGGAACTCCATACTTCATTCAGCATCCATAAAATTCAGTTCTAAACAACAGGTTTGGTGGCTCATGCCTGTAATCCCAGCTGCTTGGGAGGCTGAGATAGGATTATTTTGAGTTCAAAGCCAGGCTCAGCAATTTAGGTAGGCCCTAAGCAACTTGGTGAAACCTTGTCTCTAAATAAAATAAAAAATAGGGCTAGGGATGTGGCTCAGGGGTTGAGTACCCCTGAATTCAATCCCCAGTACCAAAACAAACCGAAACCACCCCCCCGAAACAGCCTTTATATGAATTTCAGTCTGCTGAACTGTTAGTTCTGGCCTAGCTCTCTGTTCATGTTAGTAGCAAAATGCTTTTATTGATTTTTGACACCCACACCTGGGAGTACTAAGACCAGAATCAATAACTTCTTTCTTGAAGTCTCAGATCTGCCTGTGATTCTCCACAGGATTGCCAAAACGAGTCATTAAGCTGAGTAGTTAGTAATATGCTTTTAGATCTTTACTAATGTATGATTCCATACTTTTGTGAGTATATATGCCCGTATATATATTATTATTACATTTTAATCTGATTTTATAAAACCTTTTCTGTTTTATTAGTCAATGATCGTTTTCATTGTAGCTCTCAGATTATAATTTTTAGTCACAACTTTGATATGACATTTGGTATGTCTGTATTAGACTACTTAATAAGTGAATAGGTTAAAAACCCTGAAGGTAATTTTAAAATTTTGATTCCTGCACACTGATGAGCTTTATACTATTTTTCCTTGTCAGAATAAAATAATGATTTTCCTACTTTTTTCCTTTTACTTGAAATCTTGCCAATTCCTTCAATAACAATCTTTTGTTGATGAACTCTAGATGGCCATAAGTTCCCTGATAATTTACATTTTTCTTACTTGCTCTATTAATTTATAAGCACCCCAAGGCAAAGTACTGCCTCTCATTCATCTCTATGTCTCTGACAGTGTTTCATAACGTGTGGTTGGAGGATTGTCTGCTTCAGAGTTGGATGGGCATGATTGTTAGCTCCTACCCTGGGCCAAATGACTCAGAATCTCTAGGCTTGGAATCCAAGCATTTGTATGTGTAACAAACTTCTTGTAGTTAACAAAATCCCCAGGTGATTCTTCTGCACATAAAAGCAGAAAAATCACTGCTCTAGAGAGCCATGAAACTCATTCCTGATGTATCTCAGCATCATCTGGAGAGAGTAGTTTAGTTATGGGTTTCATGGCCTGCCCCAGATCAAAGTGTTTGAGCCTGCAGGTGCTTAGTCAGAGTTTTGAAGGCTTCTAGGTGATTCTGGTCATAGGCTCTCAATTTTCATTGTTCATGATCACCTCTGAAGCTTTTTGCTTTACTACTGAACTACATCCCCAACCCTTTTGTTTTTTTAATTTGAGACAGGGTCTCACTTGGTTGCGAGGCTGGTCTCAAACTTGCAAACCTCCTGCCTCAGCCTCCCAAGTCACTGGGATTATAAGCATGCACCATCACATCAGGCTACCTGTGGAAACCTGGGAAGCTGAGCCTCATCCTCTGATGATTTGATTTCATAGATCTGGGGTGGTGCTCAATCATCATGGATTTTTTTTTTTTTTTACTAATGCTTCTAGGTAATTAAAACATATAGCCAGTTTTGAGAGTCACTGGTCCAAGTGTCCTTATTTAGGGCACCTTCTTGTGTTCATGCTCGAGTTTCTTACCCCATATGACCTTGTCAGAAAAAACAGTTATGGTGAATGGTGACATCAATAATTTTATCTTGCCAGGCCTGATGGTGCACACCTGTAATCCCAGTGGCTCAGGAGGTTGAGGCTAGAGGATTGTGAGTTCAAAGCCAGCCTCAGCAACTTAGCAAGGCCCTGTCTAAATAAAAATATAAAAACGAGCTGGGGATGTGACTTAGTGGTTAAGCACCCATTGATTCAATCCCCGGTAACAACCACAACAACAAAAGTGTGCCAAAATATTTTATAGCTGATGTCTCTAAATGTTCACACAAGTTACTACTTGTAGACTGGAATTTCCTTCTAGGTAATTATCTGTTCTTGTCAATCATCTTAAAAACATTTGCAGGAGTAGGGAAGGTGACCTACTTAATTTGGGGTACAGAACAACGTACTGCATTGACTCTGGTGGTCCTGTGTGAACAGAGTAACATGAGGTATGCCTCAGAATGTGATAGTAGTGCCCATTAAAAACTCTTCTGTGAATGAAGTCAGCACTATAAACCAATGCATTTATGAATCAGTCCCAAGTCATTCACTGAGCACAAGGCAAGTTATGCAATAACAATAAATAGACTTCAGACATTGTTCTCTAGGAATTACAGTGGAAAACAGACACTATTCTCACAGACTAATTACATAGGGCTAATTTCAGATGAGTACCTTCCCAAAAGCTGGCTGGACCATCAACAACACCTGGAGAGTTCTTAAAATACATTCCCAGGCCCCACCCAAACTGAATGGGAATCCAGACATAAAGCTGAGTTAGAGCTCTAGAAAATTAACCCCAGTTTTATCAGTAATATGGTGGTCTATCTTGGCTCCTTGACTTTCCTGCTGCTGCTGATTTTCTTACCATGTTTGCCTATCAGAATTAAGAAGCAAGGAATCAAGTTTCTGCCTTTACTGAGGGGGTTGGTAGGGAGATGAGGCTGAACCATTGGCTAAAATGTGGTGCTTGGAGCTGCTATTGGGGCAGGGGAAGAAGATATAAGATAGTAAATGTAGTATTGGGAATAGTGGAATGGGGGAGCACATTGATTCCACAAATATGTATTGAGTACCTGCCTGAAGATATTTCCACTTTAGTGAAGGCACTAAATATGGAGAAGATGAGATCCATTGCATCTCCTCAAGGGGCTCAGTCTAGGTAGGGTATGGACATGAAGTTGCACAGGGATACTCAGGATAGAGTGGGAGTGAGGAACTGGGGGTTAGAGAAGGCTTTCCTATGGTCAAGCTTCCACTGTGACTTGAGGTGTTTGATTAAGCAGATAACAGAGGGAATGAAATTCTAGGTAGTGGGACAGCAGGCACAGAAAATGGAGCCCTGTGACTAGAGTGCTATGGTGACAGAGAATGGCAAAGCATTTGTATTGATTTTATCAGGGGACATACATGGGGAGCATGGGAAATGAAGCTGAAGGAGGAGTTTGGGAACGAACCACAAAAGGCTTTGTGGGGATGCTTGAGCAGTTTTGTGCAGGAAAGCATGATCAGATTTTTGTATAATTCCTCATGGCAACTGGTGGCAGGGTGGGGGGGAGGGGGACTGGAGATGGGAAGATCAGCCAGAAGGCTGCTGCTATAGGTTTAGGGGCTTCAAATTGGCCAGTGGCAGAAGAGTCAGGTTTCCTATACTTTGCTGAGGGCTGCCAGCTTATATAAAACTTGGCCATGTCATCATACCCCTTCATTTATTCAGTGAACATTGAGGGTATCCTAAGCCAGGCACAGTACTGGCCTCTTAGATTGATTGACTAACAGCTGGGTCTTCACAACTAGTATAGTAGCTTCCTGAAATTCCATGTAAGTGCTTCTTGAAGTGTCAAGGTATTAAACTAGAGATATATTATTAAGCTTGCACATCTTCAAACTGATAATTCTCAAGCTTCAACTTTCTATATTAGCTGTCACCAAGGGTTTCATGTTATTAAACTTCTTTATCATCCCACACTTGTCTCTTATCTAGACCAAATTTCACTTTAGTTGAGTTCTGGAACTAGACACCATTTCAAACATGCTCTCCTTCATAATTGACTGCAATGCTTTACATAGTTTGAGTTCATTTATATTGACACTATGAGAATACTTTCAATTAGGACATCTTACAAAGGGAATGTATGACAGTACATAAACGGGCTGATAACACTGAAAGGGTGTGTGTGTGTGTTATGTTGGGAGGTGTTTAATCCTTCAAAAGAGGGAAACTAAGGACCAGGAAATAAGACTAGGATGGAATGAATTTCATTGGACTCTGGGAGACCTACACCAGTATCTAATGTTCTTAGTTTCTCACATCTTTGAAAGGTCTCCACAAGAACAGTTTTGCCAGAGTTTTCCAAGCCAATGATAATGACAGTCGCATTCCTGGAAATAGAAAATAGAAAAGAGAAATGAGCTAACACCATAAAAAACACTGTTAATTGTTCAGTGAAAGAGTTCTAGTCTTCCTTAGTGTTTGAGGATTTGCAGAAGTCCCAATGCATGTACCATGAAAAGCCCAGCTAAAGTGGTAGAAGGTGCTATGTGAGCCCCTCCCCAAAGCCTCCAATGATGCTCTTCTTTTTAATTAACTTACCTTGTAAAACAGCCTTCCTCCCTCAACCCTGTTCCCCATCATGCAGCTACTGATCAGTCTTTTCCCAAATAGATCATGATGACTTGTCCCTTGAGGGATTGTGGGCAAATATATGGGAGGAGGTGGTAGAATAGGTTTAGAAAAATAATTGTAACATTACCTTCGTTTCTCTTCAGTTGGCTTTAGCCAGGACCAGCAAGAGGTCAGTAGCCGGAACATGATTCAGCTTGATTCTTAAATATTAAGGGAAGAAAGTAAATGAGAACTCAGGCCCATTATTAACACTTGAACCTAAATCAACTTAAAACTACACAGGTGCTGGTAAACAGAAATCCTGAGACTGTTGTAATTTCATTACTTCATTCTGTCCAACTTTGTCTATAAATGTCAGAGAAATGGGTTATCCTCAACTCCAGTGACAGGTCTTGTGCTGATATGTAGCTTCCAACAAAATGGAATGGCTTTTTTTGGGTGGCGTGGGGTGGGGGCACCAGGGATTAAACTCAGTACTCAACCACTGAGCCACATCCCCAGCCCTATTTTGTATTTTATTTAGAGACAGGGTCTCACTGAGTTGCTTAGCACCTCACTTTGCTGAGGCTGGCTTTGAACAAGCGATCCTCCTGCCTCAGCCTCCTGAGCTGCTGGGATTACAGGTGTGTGCCACCATGCCCAGCTAGTGGCCTGTTATTAAAGCAACCCACATAGACACAGGTGGTGTGATCTATCCCTTCAACTAGTTTGTCCCTATTTGTTAGTAACATATTTATTCAACCTTGGGAAGGGAGCAGAGAAAAATATCTTAGAGAAAAATCAGGTTAGATTTAAGGAAGGACCTGTTGGGGAACCTGTTCTCAGTAACAATTGTCCATTGAGCTTGGTTCTTTTATTAGCTTTGCTTCAAGGATGTGGGTGTTAGTGAAACATGATAGATTTAGTACAATTCCTAGAGCTGTAAGTGACCTTATAGAATCATCTAGTCTAATTGATTTTTTTAAGTTTATTTTTTAGTCATTGATTTTAAACATAAATCCAGTGCTCCACTCAAAGATTCCCATGGAACTGTATAAGTTTCCCATGCAATTTAATGTGCAGTTAGATTTGGAAGTGATTGCCTAAGGAAAAAGGATAATTTAGGCAGTTGCTTCAAAGCTCACCAATGTAGCATGTATCAATACTTTGTTCCTTTTTATGATTGAGAAATAGTTTATTGTAGAGTTATACCACATTTAATTTAAATACTCATCAGCTGGTGGACAGTTCAGTTATTTGCAATTTTTATCTCTTAAATAATGCTGCTATCAACAATTGTGTAAGTTTCTGTGTGGACATGTTTGCATTACTCTTGGGTGTGTGATTTTTATGGCATGTAGTTCTTATATGTTTAATCTGAGGAACTGCCAGATTGTTTTGCAAAATTGTTATAACATTTTACATTCCCACCAACAATGCAGGAGAGTTCTAATTTTTCTCTGTCCTTGTCAACACTTTTGTCTTTTTGTTTGTAGCTATGCTAGTAGGTGTGAGATGTGTTTCATTGTGTTTTTTTTTTTTTTTTTTTTTTTTTTTTTTTTTTTTTTTGGTAGTTACTGCAGTGCTGGAGAGCAAATTCAGGACTTTGCACATATTAGGCAAGCACTCTACTACTGAACCACATCCCCAGCCCTTTTTGTTGAATTTTTTGGGGGGAAGTACTAGGGATTGAACCCAGGAGCACTCTACCACCGAAATACATTCCCCAGTCCTTTTTTTTTTTTATTTCAAGGCAGGGTCTTGCTAAGTTGCTGAGGCTGGCCTTGATTTGTGATCCTCCTGCCTCAGCCTCCTGAGTCATATTTTTATTTAATTTTGAGAGAGTGTCTCAATAAGTTGCCCAGGCTGGCCTTAAATTTGGAATCCTTCTGCTTCAGTACCCCCTCACCTCCCAATACCTGGGTTTACAGGCATGTACCACTGTATCTGGCTCATTGTAGTTTTGGTTTACATTTCCCTAATGGTTACTTATATTGGAGCTCAGAATTGGAGGAAGGTCTGGTTGATTTATGAAAATACTTCAGTTGATATGTAGATGGGCTTTGCTTTGCTATCTGATGAGCATTTATGTGCCAGCTTATCAATGGATAGCTTAGCAGGGTTTTACAGAGTCATCCAGTCATCCACTGTTTTGGAGAATTGCCATTCCCAAATAGACACATTTCATAGCATTTCTAAGAGCACAGCTCTCTCTGTAGGAAATCATTCAGCTGCCATAAGCACTCCTGGAGTATGGCTCTGTCTTATGCCATACAAAAGGGAGACCTTATATATGGCTTGTGATCAAAACTGGCCTTATTCCAGTTTTGCTGATGAAGCTGATAAGACCTGGAGTTTGAAACATCAGAGTCTAATTGTCTGGATTCCATGATAGCTATCTTCCCTTGAGACAAGCAAGGCCCAGTAACAGCTTCATGTCTATTTCTGATCATTGGCAGAGCATCCTAGCTTGATCTCTGGCTCTGTGTATTTGTCAGTGCCACTAAGAAGAATCAAACTGGCATCACACAAGTTCTTCCTTTAGAACAGAGAGTAGGTAGTATATATAACCAAGTGGAAAAACAATTGAACTAGTGATTACTGATCCTGTCTTTTATTTCCAGTGCCTCTCCTGGGTATCACCTACATTTAAACTACTGTTTTCAGATTTTTCATCTGTAAAATAAGGTTAACATTATAGTTTCTTTACCTTGAGGTGGTTAATTACTTCTGTGATGAGTAGTTGTTCCTTTTTGGATGAGAAACATAAGGTATAAAGAGTAATGAAAAGGTTCATTGAGATTTCTAGCCGCCTTGACCGAGTAACAGCCCACTTGTCCACTTCTAAAGGGTAGGCAATGTCCTAATAATGTCTGTTGAGGTTCTGGTATATCTATGGCAACCACTACCTGGTTCTTAGCAACCACACTCATATCTCCTTACCTTGTGTGATTATAGATAATTAATAATAATTTTATTCATTTTACAAACACTTATATGGAAATTACTGTGTGACAGCATTCATTTCAGCACTTTATCCTTCTTATTATCTTTTTTAATGGACACAATACCTTTATTTTATTTATTTATTTATAATTTATTTATTTGCCCTAGTTGTACACAACGCAATGCATTTATGTTTATGTGGTGCTGAGGATCGAACCCGGGCCGCGCACGTGCTAGGCGAGCGCTCCACCGCTGAGCCACAACCCCAGCCCCATTATTTATTTATTTTTATGTGGTGCTGAGGATCAAACCCAGTGCCTCACATGTGGTAGGCAAGTGCTCTTCCACTGAGCCACAACCCTAGCCTCACTTTATTCTTATTATCTCATTTAATCCTTCTGACCACAAAAAAGAGTTGGGACTGACATTTTTGTTTTTTTTGTTTTTTTTTTTTTTTGTACCAGGGATTGAACTCAGTTGCATTCGACTCCTGGGCCACATCCCCAGCCCTTTTTTGTATTTTTTTTTTATTAGAGACAGGGTCTCACTGAGTTGCTAAGTACCTTGCCATTGCTGAGGCTGGCTTTGAACTCGCAATCCTCCTGCCTCAGCCTCCCATTTGTTTTTAGTACTGGGGATTAAGACCAGGGCCACACAAATGCTAGATAGGCATGCTACTAGTAAGTTACATCCTCAGCCTGTTTTTACATTTTTTAATTTTGAGACAGGGTCTCTCTAAATTGTCTATGATGGCCTTGAAAGATCCTCTTGGTTTAGACTCCCAGGCAGCAGAGGTTATAGGTATGCTGGGGTTACTGGTGTGTATCACCATACCTGGTCTGTCATTCTTACATTTAAGAGAAAAGGTTAAGTAGCTTGCCAACAGCTAGAAAATGGTAAAGCCAAAATCAAAACCTAGGCAGTCTGGGCTGGGATTGTGGCTCAGTGGAAGAGCACTTGCGCCACATGTGTGAAGCACTGGGTTTGATCCTCAGTGCCACACAAAAATAAATAAATAAATAATAAAAGTTTTGTGTCCATCTACAACTAAAAAATATTAAAAAAAAGGCAGTCTGGCTTCAGAGTCTGTGTATTAGGTAAAAGGTCCGACAGGCTGTGTGAGTGAGAAGCCCCTGGGCCTCTTTATCTCTTCTGTCTAAACTATAGCATACTTATTCTTTTTTATTTATTTATTTATTTAAAATTTATTTTTTATTCTAAGTTGTTAGAAATGACAGCAGCATGTATTACATTTCATATTATACTTGTAGATCACATTTTTACATATCTCTGGATGTATACAAAGTATATTCACACCATTCGTGACTTCATACATGCACTTAGGGTAATGATATCCATCTCATTCTACCATCTTTTTTTTTCTTCACCCTTTTGCCCCTCCCTCCCCATTGGTCATTATTTATTCTTTTTTAGTGAACTTTAAAAAAAAACTTTGTTTTTTAGAGTGTTTAACAGAAAAATTACAAATATAGTACAAAGGATTCTCTTTTGAAGGAAAAGTTAAGACTGAAGAAGATGAATGAGGAGTCATGACGGAGCCCAGTCCAACACTGATTTGACTTCACACAAGGTAAAATGTTAGTAATAACTGGGATCATTTACTTGTTACCAACTGACCAGTATTATATTGGGTAGCATGAGTATCAGGCTTAGGACAAGATTGGACATAACCAGATGGATATTTATTGTAGTATTTAATATCATTGATTATCTTTACAATTAGTGGAGATGTAAGAGTAACCATAATTGTCTGGTATTATGTGTCATTAGGAATAAATTCTACCTTTGAAGAAGTGAAATATTGGAGGAGGATGAATATGTGTCAACAGTTCTCTAAATGGGTCCCAGTTTTGTCCTGGGGCATTGGTTGTGGGATCTTCTACTGATTTGAACCTGGTGTGACACTTTGCTTTCAAACCAGCCTGAATTGCCCATTAGAGTTCTTTCATGACCCTTTGAAAATAAAGCTATTTTTCTTTTGAACCCTTTTTCAAATTCCTTTATTTTACTACCTCATAGTTACCACCAACCTATTGGCCCTGCCTTTCACGGTACCTATATGTCTCTGATTTACTGGCTGTTTAGTTTTTTGTTTTTTTTTTTCTTTTTTTTTGTTACCGGAGATTGAGGAGATTGAACTCAGGGGCACTCGACCCCTGGGCCACATCCCCAGCCCTTTTTTTGTATTTTATTAGAGACAGGGTCTCACTGAGTTGCTAAGTGCCTCGCCATTGCTGAGGCTGGCTTTGAACTCTTGATCCTCCTGCCTCAGCCTCCCAAGTGCTAGGATTACAGGCATGTGCCACCGCACCTGGCTGCCATTTAGTTTATTGTTGAGCGATTCTGCTGGGAATTTTTGACAGTTCATTTCTCTCTCTCTCTCTCTCTCTCTCTCTCTCACCTCCCCCACCTTTTTTTAAAATAGTTTTTTAGTTATACATGGACACAATATCTTTATTTTGTTTATTTACTTTTATGTGGTGCTGAGGATCGATCCCAGTGCCTCACATGTGTGAGGCAAGCTCTCTGCCACTGAGCCCTAACCCCAGCCCCATCCCCACCCCTTTTTAAAAATTGTATTTAGAGACTGGGTCTCATTAAGTTGCATAGGGCCTTGTTAAGTTGCTGAGGCTGGCCTCAAACTTGTGATCTTTCTGCCTCAGCCTCCTGAATTGCTGGGATTCCAGGTGTGTGCCACCATGACTGATAATTTATTTTCTATTTCGTTATTATGAGACAATCAGTTTTTCACGAGTACATAGTTAACCCTTTCAATCTATAAACATACATATGTGTTTATGTCTGTCTATATGAGGATGGAGAAGTATGATTTCAAAAAATTAGGATGTTATATTCATTATTTTGAGTGTCAGAGGTAGGAAAGCAAAGAGGGGGTAAGGTAGATTATTATTTATTTTGTTCCAATGTTGGGAACAATTGTACATTTTTTTTTTTTTTTTTGTTACCGGTACCGGGGATTGAACTCAGGGGCACTCGACCACTGGGCCACATCCCCAGCCCTTTTTTGTATTTTTTTATTAGAGACAGGGTCTCACTGAGTTGCTAAGTGCCTCACCATTGCTGAGGCTGGCTTTGAACTCGCGATCCTCCTGCTTCAGCCTCCCAAAGTGCTGGGATTACAGGCGTGTGCCACCGCACCTGGCTGCCATTTAGTTTTATTGTTGAGCGATTCTGCTGGGAATTTTTGACAGTTCATTTCTCTCTCTCTCTCTCTCTCTCTCTCACCTCCCCCACCTTTTTTTAAAATAGTTTTTTAGTTATACATGGACACAATATCTTTATTTTGTGTTATTTACTTTTATGTGGTGCTGAGGATCGATCCCAGTGCCTCACATGTGTGAGGCAAGCTCTCTGCCACTGAGCCCTAACCCCAGCCCCATCCCCACCCCTTTTTAAAAATTGTATTTAGAGACTGGGTCTCATTAAGTTGCATAGGGCCTTGTTAAGTTGCTGAGGCTGGCCTCAAACTTGTGATCTTTCTGCCTCAGCCTCCTGAATTGCTGGGATTCCAGGTGTGTGCCACCATGACTGATAATTTATTTTCTATTTCGTTATTATGAGACAATCAGTTTTTCACGAGTACATAGTTAACCCTTTCAATCTATAAACATACATATGTGTTTATGTCTGTCTATATGAGGATGGAGAAGTATGATTTCAAAAAATTAGGATGTTATATTCATTATTTTGAGTGTCAGAGGTAGGAAAGCAAAGAGGGGTAAGGTAGATTATTATTTATTTTGTTCCAATGTTGGGAACAATTGTACATTTTTTTTTTGTGTGTGGTACCGGGATTGAACTCAGGGGCACTCGACCACTGGGCCACATCCCCAGCCCTTTTTTGTATTTTTTTATTAGAGACAGGGTCTCACTGAGTTGCTAAGTGCCTCACCATTGCTGAGGCTGGCTTTGAACTCGCGATCCTCCTGCTTCAGCCTCCCAAAGTGCTGGGATTACAGGCGTGTGCCACCGCGCCCGGCTTGAACAATTGTACATTTTGATTGTTGTGAAATATAAAAATAGAAATTAGAAACCATCCATGGCTCCTACCCACCTGCAAGTTTCCATCACCTCTTTCTTGTACTTCTGTAGTAGCCTGCATTTCGATTTGTTTCCCTTCCCAAATAGTCTCCCATCGAATAAGTAGTAGAGTATTTAAATAAGCCAACATAGAACATGGCACTCTAAGTTAAAAACTTCACCTGTGCCAGGAGTGGTGGCACATGCTGGTAATTCCAGGGCCTCTATTTTTTTTTTTTTTTTATAGTACTGGGGATTGAACTCAGGGGCACGTGACCACTGGGCCATATCCCCAGCCCTTTTTTTGTATTTTATTAGAGATGGGGTCTCACTGAGTTGCTAAGTGCTTCGCCATTGTTGAGGCTGGCTTTGAACTCGCGATCCTCCTGCCTCAGCCTCCCAAGTGCTGGGATTACAGGTGTGCGCCACTGCGCCTGGTTCCAGTGCCTCTAGAGACCAAGGCAGGGGAATTGCAAATTCGAGGCCAACATTGGCAACTCAGTATGACTCTTTTTCAAAATGAGAAACAAGAATGACTGGGGACGGGATGGAGACAGGGCCGGGACTCTGGCTCAGTGGCAGTGTGCTTGCTTAGCACATGGAAGCACTGGGTTTGATCCTTAGCACCGCATAAAAATAAACAAATAAAATAAGGTATCTGTTCATCTACAGATAAAAAATAATTAAAACAAAAATGGCTGGGAATATAAGGGGGGAAAAAAGAAAACCTTTAAGCCTTTCCTTAGATTTTGAATAAATTCCAAAGTTTTCTTCTTATTCTGAAAATTCCTGGCTGATTTGTACCTTCCCACCTTGCCAGCTCCTCCTCTTTGTTTCTATCTCTCCCATGCCCTATTGTATTCCAGCCTCAACTCAGCTTGTGGGATGTGAACAACTACATATTCTTTCCTTGAGGTTTCCTTAGATCCTATTCCTTCTATTCTCCTTGTTTTTTTTGCCTTAGATTTCCCCTTCCATCCTTCACTTTAGTGGTTCCTTTTCATTTTTTAAAATTTATTTATTTGCTTTTGTTGTACACAAAGCCTTTATTTTTATGTGGTGGTGAATATTGAACCTGGGCCATGCACATGCTAGGCGAGCACTCTACCACTGAGCCACAACACCAGCCCCTCTTTTTCATTTTTCAGTGCTCAACTTAAATGTCTCCTCCTCAAAGAAGACTTCCCTGATCCATCTCATTTATCTTTCCCCTTCTATTTCTGTTGTTTCTTTCTAGTCCTGTTATATATATTTTTTCTAGTTTTTAGTATAAAATAAAGCATGATTAGAGAAAACTACACAAAACATAGCTAAGCTTAAAGAGTTATTTTAAAATGAACACCCTTATAACCACCACCTAGGTCAAGAAGGAAAATGTTGTCAGCCATCCCATAAGCCCCTTTTTGTGTGTCATTCAAATCACAGCTCTCTCTTTCCCTGCAAAAGTAGCCATTATCTTTTTTTATTATTACTTTTTAGTTTGTTCTAATTAGTTATACCTGACAATAGAGTGCATTTTGACACATCATACACAAATGGAGTATAACTTCACATTCTTCTGGTTGTACGTGATGTAGAATTACACCAGGCATGTAATCATATATCCACATAGGGTAATAATGTCTGATTCATTCTACTATCTTTCCTACCCCCACCCCCTTCCCAGTAACCATTATCTTGACTTTTTTTTGGTAAAATCACTTCTTTGTGTTTCTTTGTTTTTTTTTTTATAACCTAAGGATATATTCTTAGACCTTATAGGTTTTCTCTTTTTTAAAGTTTTTTTTTTAGTAGTTACCCCAAAGACTATAATTAACAGCCTGATTTTATAACACTATTTCAAATTCATATCAATTTAATTTCAATCACATATAAAAATTGTTACTTTACAGCTGCATTCCCACCTTGTTGTTATCATATCTTTTTGTACATCATATGCTCTGTAATATAGATTTAGAATTATTTTATGCATTTGTCTTCTAAATCATGTAAGAAATAAAGATGAAATTACGAACCAGAAATGCAATAATACTGTTTTTTTAATTTTTTTTTACAGTTGTAGATGGACACAATACCTTTATTTATTTATTTTTATGTGGTGCTGAGGATCAAACCTGGTGCCTCATATATGCTAGGCAAGTGCTCTACCACTGAGCCACAAACCCAGCCCAATAATACTGTTTTTAATGTTTACATAGTTTTTAATGTTTATGTAGTTTCCTTCATATGGTTTCAAGTTGCTGTCTAATTAGTACCTGTTTGTTTTGACTTGAAGGATGTTGTTTTACATTTCTTTTTTTAAAATATTTATTTATTTGCTTTTAGTTGTACACAATGCGTTTATTTGTACGTGGTGCTGAGGATTGAACCCTGGCCGTGCATGTGCTAGGCAAGCGCTCTACCGCTGAGCCACAATCCCAGCCCCGTTTTGCGTTTCTTTCTTCTTTTTTTTTTTTTTTTTGGTACCGGGGATTGAACTCAGGGGCACTCGACCACTGGGCCACATCCCCAGCCCTTTTTTTTGTATTTTTATTAGAGACAGGGTCTCACTGAGTTACTAAGTGCCTCGCCATTGCTGAGGCTGGCTTTGAACTCGTGATCCTCCTGCCTCAGCCTCCCAAAGTGCTGGGATTACAGGCGTGCACCACCGCGCCCAGCTCGTTTTGCATTTCTTATAAGGCAGGTACACTGGTAGTGAACTCCTTCAGCTTTTTTTTTTTGAAAGCTGGGAATGCCTTATTTGCCCCGTTTTTTTTTTTTTTTTTTTTTTTTTCGTGGTACTGGGGATTGAACTCAGGGGCACTCGACCACTGGGCCACATCCCCAGACCTTTTTTGTATTTTATTTAGAGACAGGGTCTCACTGAGTTGCTAAGTGCCTCACCATTGCTGAGGCTGGCTTTGAACTCGCGATCCTCCTGCCTCAGCCTCCCAAAGTGCTGGGATTACAGGCGTGCGCCACCGCGCCCGGCTATTTGCCCCATTTTTGAAGTTTTTCTGGATACATAGTTCTTGGTTGACTTTTTTCTTTCAATACTTTAAGTATACCAATTTCAGTATCGAGGATCCTCAAAAGACTAGGCATGGAACCACCGTATGACTCAGCTATACCATTCTTCAATATTTATCCTAAAGAATTTGAGTCATCATATTATACGGATACAGGTATACCCATGTTTTATAGCAGCACAATTCACAATAGCCAAACTGTGGAACCAACCTAGATGTCCATCAATAAATGAATGAATAAAGAAAATAAGGTACATATAGACAATGGAGTTTTTTTTGGGGGGGTTATACTAGGGATTGAACTCAGGGGCACTCAACCACTGAGCCACCTCCCCAGCCCTATTTTGTATTTTATTTAGAGACAAGGTCTCACTGACTTGCTTAGTCCCTTGATTTTACTGAGGCTGGCATTGAACTTGTGATCTTCCTGCCTGGGCCTCCCAAGCCTCTGGGATTAGAGGCTTGTGCCACCATGCACTCAGCCAACAATGGAGTTTTATTCAGTCATAAGGAAGGAATTTATGTCATTTCAGCAAAATGGATGTAACTTGAATATTACATTAAGCAAATAAGCCAAACTCAGAAAGTCAAGGGACATTTATTTATATTCTCTCATATGGAAGCTAGAGGGGAAAAAAAAGGGGGGTGGTGAGTGGGATCCCATAAAATTCTAAGGGAGATTAATAGAATAGAGTATGGGGACCAGGGGGAGGGGAGGGAAGGGGGAAATACTAGGGAATGGCATTTGCCAAATTATATTTTTATATTGTGTGCATATGTATGAATATTTAAAGTTGATAATTTTAATCTTCTATGTTCATGTTAACTGATTCTTTCTTTTGCCTGTTCAAATCCGTTGTTGAAATCCTCTAGTGAATTTTAAAATTTCAATTATTTTTACTTTTTTTTTTTTTTTTTTTTTTGGTACTAGGGATTGAACTCAGGGGCACTCAACCACTGGGCCACATCCCCATCCGTTTTTTTGTATTTTATTACATGCGGGATCTCATTGAGTTGCTAAGTGCCTTGCCATTGCTGAGGCTGGCTTTGAACTCACGATCCTCCTGCCTCAGCCTCCCAAGTGCTGGGATTACAGACATGCACCACCGCTTCTGGTGTTACTTTTACTTTTTAGCACTAGAATTTTTATTTGGTTCTTTTGAGAATATTTGGGACAATTGATTTAAAGTCTTTGTTTAGTAAACCCTATGTCTAGGCTTCCTCAGGGTTGGTTTCTGTCACTTTAGTTTTTTTTTTTTTTTTTTTTTTTTTTTTTTTTTTTGGTCCTGTGAATGGATCTTGCATTCCTGTTTCTTTGCATGCCTGGTGATTTTTTGGTTGAAAACTGGATATTTAAATGTTTTATTGTAATAACTCTTAAAATCAGACTCTCCCATTCTCTCAGGGTATTTTTTTTTTTTTGAGAGCTATAGACATCTGTTTATTTAGTGAATTCTCCAAATTATTTTTGCAAACGCTGTATTCCTTGTTGTGTGTTATCACTGAGGTCTGTTTTTTTAGCTTGTCATGTTTTGACAGAAATTTCATTAAGCTCAAAGAACTAAAATAAACAACAACAAAAACCTCACTTGGCTGGGCGCAGTGGCACACGCCTATGTAATCCCAGCAGCTCAGGAGGCTGAGACAGGAGGATTACGAGTTCAAAGCCAGCCTCAGTAAAAGTGATGTGCTAAGGAACTCAGTGAGACCCTGTCTCTAAATAAAATGAAAATAGGACTAGGGATGTGGCTCAGTGGTTGAGTGCCCCTGAATTCAATCCCTGCTTGCCCCCCCCCCCAATAAAAAACCTACCTCTCCTTGGGTCTGTTATGGGGGACTACTTTAACCTTTATGCAAACTGTTCACAACTTTGTTTTGGCCTTCACTTCAGGCTTGCAATGAATCTAAAGATCAGTCAAAGCAAATGTTTTGGGTCTCACATCTTCTCTGAGCACATATTCTACCCTATGTATGTGTGTGGCTACATTCCCAAGTATACACAAGAGGCCTTAATTTCCAAAATAAACTTTTTCCCCCAGCTTTTTCTCCTAGGTTTTAGGCAGTATGTTGTATGATCCCACTGTCATCTTTGCCCCAGGCAGATGCAGTTGTGATTTTTTTGTTTGTTTGTTTGTTATTGTTGGTATTTTGCCTTACAACATTTCGAGCAATTATCCTCACTTTTCCACCCTGAATGGTACCTTGCACACATTCTTCAGCTAGCCCCAGACAGGTTAGAATAGACCTACATAAATTATCAACAAAGTCTGTTCTGTTCTCCCTTTGACCAAGGACTAGGGTCCCACATTATGAATGCACTCCACCATCTTCAAGACCACTAATGAATGAAGAAAGAAGTGGGGCAAAGATGAGTACGAACACCACAAAGCTCTTCTACTATTTTGAAGCTTTCCTTTTTTGTTTCATTCACTTGGCTGTTGTAATGTTTATTTTCCAGAGTTCTGAGAAAGTTGGTTATGATCATTTCTGCTTGTTTTTCTTTTCTTTTTTTAATATTTATTTATTTGCTTTAGTTGTACACAATGTGTTTATTTTTACATGGTTTTGAGAATCGAACCCGGGCTGCACACGTGCTAGGCGAGCGCTCTACCACTGAGCCACAACCCCAGCCCCTCTGCTTATTTTTCAAGGAATTTAGTCAGATGCTTTTTCTACATCATTTGATATGATCATGTGGTTTGTAGTTTTAAGCCTGTTGATAGGTGGATTACATGTACCACCATATCATGCCTGGTAATTTTCTTTATTCTGAAGTCTACCTTATCTTTTGATTTTTGTGTGCATGGTATATCTTTTTGTATCCTTTTATTTCCAACATGCCTATGCCATTATATTTGAAGATTTCTTGTAAATAGTATGTTTTAGTTATTTTTTAACTATTAATTTGTCTTTATTTTTATTTTTTTTTTTTTGGTACCAGGGATTGAACTCAGGGGCAGTCGACCACTGAGCCACCTCCCCAGCCCTCTTTTGTATTTTATTTAGAGACGGGGTCTCACTGAGTTGCTTAAATGGCTCACTTTTGCTGAGGTTGGTTTATTTTTCTTTCTTTCTTTCTTTCTTTCTTTCTTTCTTTCTTTCTTTTTCTTTTTCTTTCTTTCTTTATTTATTTATTTATTTATTCATAATGCGCAAGTATATCATCTTTTTACATACAACTGCTTGTATACAAAGTATATAAGTACCACTCAGATCTTTAATCATGCATTTAGGATAGTGATATCCATCTCATTCAACCACCATTTTTCCCCCCTTCTCCCCGCCTGCTCCCTCCCTTGCCCTCCCTTTCCTTTGACCATTCTAGTGTTCCTCTAATCCTATGTACCCCCATCCAATAACACTGTGAACTAACCTCCTTATATCAGAGAAAACATTTGGTATTTGGATTTTTGAGATTGACTAATTTCACTTAGCATTATAATCTCCAACTTCATCCATTTACCTGCAAATGCCATTATTTTATTCTCTCTTATTGCTGAGTAAAATTCCATTTTGTATATATACCACACATTTCTTTATCCACTCATCTACTGAGGGACATCTAGGTTGGTTCCACAACCTAGCTATTATGAATTGTGCTGCTATAAACATCGAAGTGGCTGTGTCACTGTAATATGCTGTTTTTAAGTCTTTTGGGAACAGACCCAGGAGTGGGATGGTTGGGTGAGGTTGGTTTTGAACTCATGATCTTCCTGCCTTAACCTCCCAAGCCGTGGGGATTATTTTTTTTAAATCTGTTTTGATTTATCCATATAGACGTTGAGTGTATTTTTTAAAAATATTTTTTAGTTGTAGATGGATAAAATAACTTTATTTTATTTATTTATTATATGGTGCTGAGGATTGATCCCAGGGCCTCGCTCATGCTAGGTGAGTGCTCTACCGCTGAGGCACAACCCCAGCTCCTGAGTGTATTTTTATATAGTTTTTTTTTTAAGTGGTTGTTCTAGTTATTACATTATAACATCACAGTCTGCTTGTGTCAACATTTTAACTTTGGGGAAGTTTTCAACCATTATTTCTTCAAATACTTTTCAACCCCATTGCTTTTCTTCACTTCTTTTGGATCTCCAGTTATACAGATGTTCTATTTTTCATTGTCCCACAGGACATTGAAGCTCTTTTCATTTCTTAGTGTATTTTCTGTTTTGTTCAGATTGGGTTGTTTCCATTGTTCTATCTTTAAGTTCAGTGATTCTTTTTTAAAAAAAATATTTATTTATTTGTTTTAGTTGTACACAATGCCTTTATTTTTACGTGGTGCTGAGGATTGAACCTGGGCCACACATGTGCTAGGCAAGTGCTCTACTGCTGAGCCACTACCCCAGCCCAAGTTCAGTGATTCTTTCCCCTGTTTCTGTTCATTGTGATACAGCTCACTCAGTGAATTTTAACATTTTTATTACTATACTTTTTTAAATCCAAAATTTCCATTTGGTTCTTCTTTAAAATTTGGTTATTTTTATATGTCCTGTTTCTTTACTGAGACTCTTATTGCTTTAATTTGCTTCAAGCATATTTTTTTTGGGTTTTTTTTGGTACCGGGTATTGAACTCAGGGGCACTCAACCACTGGGCCACATCCCCAGCCCCTTTTTTTGTATTTATTAGAGACAGGGTCTCACTGAGTTGCTAAGTGCCTCGCCATTGCTGAGGCTGGCTTTGAACTCGTGATCCTCCTGCCTCAGCCTCCCAAGTGCTGGGATTACAGGCGTGCGCCACCACACCCGGCACTTCAAGCATATTTTTAATTGCTTATTGAAACTTTTATTTGAGACAGGCTCTCACTGAGTTGCTAAGTGCCTCACCATTGCTGAGGCTGGCTTTGAACCCGCGATCCTCCTGCCTCAGCCTCCCAAGTGCTGGGATTACAGGCGTGCGCCACCGCGCCCTGCTGAAACTTATTTATTTATTTCTGTCTGTTATTTTCATTCAAGTTGAGATTTTTGTGGTTCTTGGTAATAATGAGTGATTTTTGTATTGTATTTTGGGTATTTGGATATTATGTTGTGAGACTGTTTTATTTCTTCCTTTTTTGCATGTAGTTATCCTGTTTATATGTGTTGTGCTATGTGGGTTTGTGTTGGGGTAAACATACAGCTCTCTATTGGACTCTGCTGACCCTGGAAAAAGTGAAGTACTGCCTCACTGTGTTGTTTCAATGGATGGGAGTGAAAGTTTCTCTCCCTACTCTGCCTACTGACACCTTACTGCCAAAAGTGTAGTACTACTTGCATCACCTTATTGCTTCTGGCTCCAGTCGGAAATTGTACTCCCTCTTAGACCTTCTTTTTTTTTTAGTTGTAGATAGATACATTACCTATATTTTATTTATTTATTATTTTTATACAATGCCTAGAACTTCATGCATGCTAGGCAAGTACTCTACCACTGAGCTACAACCCCAGCCCATTGACATAGGATTTGGGAGAAGCACTGTGCTACATAACCTGTCTTTTTCCACCTTGTAACCACTGGACGTGGGAGATGTAGAAGTTTAGCCCCCTGATGGGCCCTCTACAAATGCCAGGTAAAATAATGGGGAATGGAGTGTGGACTGCAATGTGGGTATGGTCCCACTGACACTACCCTAGTGGAGAAAGTAGAATGCCAACTTAGTCTTGATCTACTTGTTTGCTACTGGGGAAGGCGGGTAGAAGTTCACTTCCATTGATCTTGCTGATACTACCTTTATAGGGAAGGCCAAGGGCCTACTAACCCTGCCTGATTACTGCCACATGAGGCCAGAAATTGGTATCTCTGGTACAGCTGATACCGAAAAGAATGGGCAGATTTTCCTGTAATGTTTGACTAGAGTAGGGTGGGTATTGTGTTAATCAGTTTTTCATCACTAGGACAAAATACCTGAGAAAAACAGGTTTAAGAAGGAATAGTTTATTTTGGCTCATGGTTTGAGTAATGAAGATGCCTGGCAGGACTTCAAAGGAAGGGAAGAGTGCTCTCTTCGGCAGCACATATACTAAAATTGGAATGATACAGAGAAGATTAGCATGGCCCCTGCGCATGGATGACATGCAAATTCGTGAAGCGTTCCATATTTTTTGGTCAAAGGGAAGGGAGAGTAAGGGAGGGAGCAAGGGGGGAGGGAGAGGGAGAAAAGGAAAAAGAAAAGAAAAGGTGTTTGAATGAGATGGATATCATTTTCCTAAATGCATGATTGAAGACCTGAATTGTACGAATATACTCTGTATACAAACAATTGTATGTAAAAAGATGCTAAATACATGCACTATGAGTTGTAAATATTAAAAATTATAAAAAAAAAAAAAAAAAAAAAAAAAAAAAGGAAGGGAAGAAACTGAGGTCAGAGTGTTTATTCTTGGCTTATTCCTTCCAGCATTGCCTCAGGCTGGCAACTGTCCCTTAACCAAAGGTCACAGCTCTTCTCAAAGGGATTCTTTCTATAAACCATTCTCCTTTTTCTTGTTTAGCACCAGTTCCCTCTCTTTATCCTAGAGTGGTAACGCCCCAGCTTACTTTATTCTCTGTCCTTCTTCGTTTTCCTACACTCTGCTCACACCTTTGTAGATAGTCCTTTTGTTAAACTTTCCACTAATTATGCTAATTTGAGTATGCCATCTGTTTCCTGGTGGGACCCTGACGGATAACAGATGAGGTCTCAATTTTCAAAGAATTAGAATACAATGAAATAAGCCTAACAAAATATGACTAAATATGATTCAATCTTTCTCTCCCATTAATCTAAGCTCTTTCAGTGCTTTCAGATAATCATTCTGAACTGCAGCCTTCAGAGAATCATCAACATTTGGGTGTGCCAGTTCGTGGAATATTAATAATAACTAGCATTTATTAATTACTTGCTCTTCCCATGCACTGTGCTAAGCATGTTTTATGTGCATTATTTCTCATAACGTCCATAGCAACCCAATGAAGCAACCCAATTTTTTTGTCTTCCTTTTGTAGGTGAGGAAACAAAAGCTCAGAGAGATTAAATAGCCTGCTGCAGATTTCACAGCTAAGAAAAAGCAGAATTGGGGTTGAGATTCAGTCAGATTCCATAGCTCGTGGTCCAAAGTCTCAGATCAGCAGCATCCAGGAACTTGTTAAAAATTTAGACTCACGGGCTTCACTTCACTTTTGGGGGGTACCAGGGATTGAACTCAGGGTCACTCAACCACTGAGACACATCCCCAGCCCAATTTTGTATTTTATTAGAGACAGGGTCTCACTGAATTGCTTAGTGCCTCACCATTGCTGAGGCCAGCTTTGAACTTGCCATCCTCCTATCTCAGCCTCCTGAGCTGCTGAGATTATAGGCATGTGCCACTGCACCTGGCTTCACCTCTCTTTTTGAGTCAGAATCTGTGTATTAGCAAGATCCCCAAGTGATTCCTGTGCATCTTAAAGTTTGAGAAGCAGTACTCTAAAGAATGTTACAGTCTTGCTATTGCAGACTAATGTAGAAAGTTCTGTGTTTGATGCTGGGTTAAAAAATCATTGGCCATTCTGAGCTCATTAACGCTAATATTGCATGATCTTCCAACTAGAATCTGAAAAAATAATCCCACAGTCACTACCTATTAACCCTCTGATGCCCTTCCGCTCAACTCTTTCTTGTCCCTGATACTATCTACTTTAAAAAAGCATATTGGGCAGGGCTTGGTGGCACACACCTTGGATGCCAGCTACTTGGAAGGCTGAGGCAGGAGGATTGCAAGTTTGAGCCCAATCTGGGCAATTTAGTGATATCCTGTTGCAAAATAAGAAAAAAAAATAGTGCTGGGAGCATAGCTCAGTGATAAAGCACTTGCCTTGAATGCCCGAGGCCCTGGGTTCAATCTGCAGGACTGGGGGAAAAAATCGGGTGATTAATCCATGAAATGTTTTCTGCCTTACTAGTAATCAGGGAAATTAAAACTAAAACCACAATGAGATACTATTCCATAGCCATTAGAGTGAAATAGAATAATAATAATAATAATAAAAAAGATAGGAAATAACATATACTGATGACAATTGGATATTTGGTATACTACTGGTGATAATGTAAATTGGTACAATTATTTTGGAAAGCTCTTTGAAAGTATCTACTAAAGCTGAACTTAGGCATATGTTAATGACCAAGTAATACAGTTCCTAGATTTTTAAAAAAAAATATTTATCTATTTGCTTTAGTTGTACACAATGCGTTTATTTGTACATGGTGCTGAGGATAGAACCCGGGCCACTCACGTTCTAGGCGAGTGCTCTACCGCTGAGCCACAATCCCAGCACCCCCCCTCCTAGATTTTTAACCAAGAGAAACATTCCCATGTGGGCATAAGGATACACATGCGTATATCAATGTCCACTGAAGAATTTTGCTTACTACAGTAAAACATGGAAAGCAACCTAAGTGACTGTCAATAGAATGAATATATAAATTATGGTGTATTCATCCTGTGGGATTCCATAAAACCAACAAAATGAATTATAGCTACACATAGCAATATAGATCCAGAGCAAAATGTGTTGAACCTACATTGTTGAAGAAAAATGCAGAAAATTCTGTATAGTCACATTTGTGTAAAATATAAAAGCATAAATATATAATAGGATATTGTTTATGGTACACACACAGATAGTATAAGGAAAAATTTAGATTTTCATGTTCTTTGTACATGGGTACATCTAATGTTTATGGCACATGTATAGATTATAAAAGGAAAAAAATTCTCACTAAATAATCAGTTGCAGAACTAGGACAAGAAGCCAGTTTTTTTTATTGTTCATTAACCTAAGTATTAGAGGCTTCAAAATCCAAAGGTCTGCACAATTATTAGCCATGCTCCCATAATGTGTTATGAGCTACACAAAGCTATCTCCTAGCTATCTCCTGTAGCTAGGTCCTTTGTAGCTCATAACACATTATGGGAGCGTGGTGAGTTTGTGGAATCAATATGGTTAATCATCTCTTTTATAGGAAGGCAGGGGCCAAGTTTGCTATAAACTTTTTTCCACATCCTTCCTTTCTGTCTACTGGCCAGCAATACTGAGTTTGAATTGTTTCAGGGTATCAGTAAACAGAGTAACATAAAACTGTAGTAAGCAGGTGACTGTTCCAACCTAAAGCTGAGCCCCTCTAGCACTTCTCAGTTATGTTTGACTAGCTCTGGCAGCAGCTGCAGACATAAAGACCAGTCCAGTGAACTAAAAAGCTATAAGTGGTACCCGATGTAATTAAAATGGACCATTGGCAGAGTGCTTGGATGGAAATTCTAAGTTCTGAACAACACAGATTTTAATGTAAAGGTCCTACAGGGTATTTAGGAGAAAACAGAATTCTGGAAAATGAAAGGCAGTACATGGTCTCTGCTCTCCTAGACCTACTGTGGTTACTTTTTTTTTTTTTTTTGTATCAATTACTTGGTAATTACCTTTACATTTCCTAGGCTGTTACAACCTTAAAAATCTACCAGAGGGGTATTGAGATAAGTTTTAGAAATAGAAAAAGGAGGCTCTTTTGAATAGATTGTTTCTGTTCTTTGATGTTGAAATTGATTGTCTGACTGACCTATTTTATCCATTTGATCTAGTAATGGCTGTCAGAAGAGCCTTGAAAGAGTTTTAGGTTCTAGTTCTAGTACCACCAGCTCAATGATCTTGAACATGTCAAGTAATGTCTTTGAACTTTAGGTACCTCATCTGTAAAATGGTGATAATATAGGCTTAGTATTCCTTATCTGAAATGCTTGGGACAAGTGTTTTAAATTACAGAGTTTTCCAGATTTTGGAATATCTGCATAGACTTTACTAATTAGGTTCAGCATCCCTAATTTGAAAATCCCAAATCTTACCATACTAAGTGAAATAATCCAGTCTAAAAAGCCAAAGGTTGAATGGTTTCTCTGATATGTTGAAGCTAATCCACAATGGGGGGCAGGGGTTAAAAAAATAAAAGTTCAATGGAGTAGACAATGGGGAATGAAGGGAAGGGAGGGGGGATGGGAATTGGAAAGACAATGGAATGAATCTGACATAACATTATTAGTACATATATGAATATACCACAGTGAATATCACCATCATGTACGTCCACAAGAACTGGATAAATGGCAGAAAGATAATAGAGGGAAGGGAACAGCAGGTGGGGGAAAGGGGAGGTATTGGGGACAGAATTAGAACAAGATATATTCCATGCTTTTATAATGATGTCAAAATTGATTCTACTGTCATATATAAATAAAAAGTACCGATTTAGGGGCTAGAATTATAGCTCAGTGGTGGAGCACTTGCACAGCATGTGAAAGGCACTGGGTTTGATTCTCAGCACTACATACAAATAAATAAATAAATAAATAAAAAGGTCTATCAACAACTAAAAATACATTTAAAAAAAAGTA
Organism: Tamias sibiricus; assembly: GCA_025594165.1. NCBI lineage: Eukaryota > Metazoa > Chordata > Mammalia > Rodentia > Sciuridae > Tamias > Tamias sibiricus. Next base: position 92,434,555 of record CM046667.1, on the reverse strand, counting down.
CCAATCTAGGGGCTGGGGTTGTGGCTCAGTGGTACAGCGCTCGCCTAGCACGTGTGTGGCCCGGGTTCGATCCTCAGCACCACGTAAAAATAAAGGCATTGTGTACAACTAAAGCAAATGGATAAATATTTTTTTTAAAAAGTACCAACTTAAAAAAATAATTCAAAATGCTTCAAAATCCAAAACACTTCTCATGCTCAAAAAGTTTCAGATTTCAAAACATTTTTAATTTCAGATTAGGGATGCTCAACCTGTAATGATTTTTACCTAATGTGGTTTTTGAGGTACAAAAAGTATTTACCATGGTGTGTGGCACAAGGTAAGTAAGCTATCAATAAGTTAATGATAATCATTCTTCTCTTTGTTACACTGTCATTGACACAAAGAGGACAATTTTTAAATGTTTGTAATCAATGCATTATATGTAATAGGTTCATTTTGACATAATCATACATGCATGAAATAAAATTGGTTCATTTTGGTTCCTGGTGCCTTCTCTTTCCGTCCCATCCTCTCCCCATATTCCCATTTCTCTCTACTGGTCTTCCTTCTGTTTATTTATTGTTTTCAATTGGTGCTTTATAGATAACACATAAACATGTAATTCACTGTGATATATTCATATATGTAATAGCATAATTTAGTCAATTTCATTCTGCAGTTTCTCCCTTCTCATGTCCCTCCCCTCTCCCTCAATCTTTCTCCCCACCTCCACACATTCCACTGATCTCCTTCCAATTTTCATGGGATCCCTCTCCTTTTTTTCCTTTATTTTGCTCTTGTGCGTGGATATGAGAGAAAACATTTGACCCTTGACTTTCTGAGTCTGGCTTATTTCACTTGACATGATGTCCTGTTCTCTAGTTCCATCCATTTACCAGCAAATACGATGATAACATTCTTTATGGCTGAATAAAATGCCATTGTGTATATTTTAGTCAACTTTTTTCATCACTGTGCCCAAAGACTTCACAGGAACAATTAGAAGAGGAAAAGTTTATTTGGCTTGCGATTTTAGAGATCTCAGACCATAGACCACTGACTCCATAGCTTTGGGCCAGAGGTGAGGCAGAACATCTTGGTAGAAGGGTATGACAGAGGAAAACACCTCAGGACATGACAACAAGGAAATGGCATTCTGTTCACCAGGGACAAAATACAAACCCCAAAGTCATGTTCCCAATGACCCACCTCCTCCAGTCACACCCTACCTGTCTACAGTTACCACCCAGTTAATCCCTACAGCTCTCATCATCTAACTATTCCACCTCTGAACATTCCTGCATCATTTTACAGATGAGCTTTTGGGGGACACCTCATATCTAAACCATAACTCCACAACTGAGCTACAACTCCAGCCCCTCCCTGATTTTATTTCTTTTGGATAAACCCCAAGGAGTGAGATATATGGGGCAATTTTTGAGTAGAAGAGGGAATTTGGTCTACATAATGCCAGGTGCAACTGGGGGTCAAGGAGGCTGAGAATTGAGAAAAATCAAGGGTATTGAGACTTTATTAGAAATGCTGAGTGATATTTACATTTGAGACATCTTCTGAGCTCCTTTTACTGGAAATAAGAATTGGAGTTGAAAAAAAATTATGATTTTTTTTGTGCTTCAGCATATATAAGTTTAGAGCAAGCAGTGTTTATAGGGTGAGTATGTAAAATGTAACTAGAGCTGTGACAACTTTAGCAACCTTTGTTTTATTTATTTTTATGTGGTGCTGAGTATGGAACCCAGTGCCTCATGTGCCAGGCAAGCACTCTACCACTGAGCTACAAACCCAGCCCTTCCATTAGAACTTTCTATGATGTGGATAGTATAGTTCTGGCTGCCCTGGGAAAGCAATTCGTCTAATTGAAGAGCAAGGTCTACATTCTTGAGACCAGTTAAACACCAAAAGTAAAGGGGTCAGACGTAGAGGCTTAATTGTTTAGGAAAAAAAGTACCCTCTAGACTTTAGAATTTAGAATCTTGTAGAGTAGGTAAAAATTTGACTTGACCTAGAGGGAGGTATGAGTATTTGGATAGGAGGAAGGCAGGCAGGCAGGAGGTTATTCCAGATGGGTTGGAAAGGGCAGGTAAAGGCTTGGAGTTGGAAACACATGTATTTGAGAAATTTTGGGAAAGTAGCCATTCTAAAATGGATCATTCATACTAGGAATTAGCTGGGTGTTTGGCAGATTATAAAAAACCTTGAATGCTAGCACAAAGAGTTTTAGCTGTCCACATAGGCCAATGTGTTGCAAAGCTTTCTTAAACACAGATTCCCAGGGCACCTCAACCTACTAAATCAAATATTCTATGTTGGAGCCTAGAAGTCAGTATTTTAAGCAAGCTCCTTAGGTGTTTATGATACACATTTAAGTTCAAGATCTATTAGATGGGTAGAAGGGAGCCCTTAGCTTTTGTTTGAAAGACTAACATAATAAGTCACCTTAGGTTTTTGGTTTTTTTTGGTATCAGGGATCGAACCCAGGGGCACTTAATCACTGAGCTGCATCCTCTTTTTTAGTTGTCAGTAGACTTTATATATGCAGTGCTGAGAATTGAACCCAGTGCCTCAGCCACAACCCCAGTCCCCTTTTCATTTTTTGAGACAGGGTCTTGCTAAGTTACCTCAGGCCTCACCAAGTTGTTGAGGGTGGCTTTGAACTTGTGATCGTCCTGCCTCAGCCTCCCGAGCTGCTGGGATTACAGGTGTGCACCACCGTGCCTGGCACACTAGGATTCTGTTTTTTTTTTTTTTTTTTTTTTTTTTGGTACCGGGGATTGAACTCAGCGGCACTCTACCACTGGGCCACATCCCCAGCCCTTTTTTGTATTTTGTTAGAGACAGGGTCTCACTGAGTTGCTAAGGGAGACAGGGTCTCACTGAGTTGCTAAGTGCCTCGCCATTGCTGAGGCTGGCTTTGAACTCGCGATCCTCCTGCCTCAGCCTCCCAAAGTGCTGGGATTATAGGCGCGCGCCACCGCGCCCGGCTTAGGATTCTTAATAGGGTGGGAAGGTGTAGGATCTAGAAACCAGTTAGGCGACTGTTAATGTAGCTCAAATATGAATTTTGCAAATCCAGATATGTTCTCTGGCTGGTATCCTTGGAATTATCAAATCAATTCCTAAAAATTTCCATGTCTTTTAATTTTTAATGCAAGTTGTTTTCTGTTCCAAAGTACTAGGTCCCAGGCACCAGAACCTGACTCCCTCCATTCAGATCTCATCCCTACTATCTAAGCTATTTTAGCTTGGACATGTCTTAGCTTTTCTGTGTTTCAATTTCCTTACCTAGCAGGAAATTGGAGATGAACATAGCTCCTATCTCATAGGGCTTTGCAAGTATTAACTTAGTTTATAAAGGACTTAGAACAGTACCTGGCACGTAATAATCACTCAATAAATATTGGTATTAATATTACTTAAACTGAAGAACTCTTTAGTTTATTCCCATTTGTACAGTATTCAGAGCCAGTCAATTACATTTCACGTGTTAAATTTGCCCATTCAGCATATTAAAACAGTCCCTTTTTAGTCTTATTTGCTTATTGACCTGTATTTCAAAGCATAATGCCGCCCTTAATATGTAATTGTTCTTCAAGAAGTAAGTCTAAACAGAAGATGAATTGTTTTTCCTATTAACCTGTGATCAGTTCCTGGGTGTGAATTTTAGACCTTTGTAAACTTTTCACTTTTCGGTTGCCACTTTCAGTGAATGCAGTTTGTGATAATTACTTGAGGAAACAAAGGGATTATTTTTTTAAAAAATAATTAAAATCAAGAATGAGATGGAAATGCTAAGGAAGTGATGTGGTAAAATATTCATGATCTTTCCTTTTGCTTTCTATGCTTGCTTCTTTCATTGGGTCATCCTGCGGTACAGGAGGAGTCCCTTTTCCTCTTGGCACTGCTGGAATTCTCCTTTCAACAAATGTTGAATGTGCCCAATAAGAAAGAATATCAGGGGCTGGGTTTGTGGATCGGTAGTAGAGTGCTTACCTAGCACACGTGAGGCACTGGGTTCAATCCTTAGCACTACATAAAAGTAAAGGCATTGTGAAAACTAAAAAGAAAACTAAAACTAAAAAGAAATATCAAAGTTTGTACACAGTTTCATTCTTACCAAATTATAGTAGAAGATGATATTCTTTGTGTGCAGACCAAGGAAATCAAGAATTTTGGTGTCAGAGACATACCCTTGTATGCAGATTACTCTTAAGTCAATTTTTAAATCTTGCCCAGGCCATGGAGTGGTCAGCTGCTGCAAACCTTTATGAAATGCCCACTAAGGTAATGGATACAAGTGTTATAGAAACAGACTGTAGAGCTATCCCTAGGACAGTTTTTCAGAAGCATACTTACCCAAGCACCTGTGTTGCTTGATGTTTGGGGTTCTGGAATTGGTGGTTTGTCTTCTCCTGCATTCAAGTGATTTTTATGCGAATTTAACTGAGAACTGTTGGCTTAAGAAGTGGTAAACTGGAGAGATGGTCATGAGCCTTTCAATTTGGGGTGGACTATAAAATTTGTGATAAGAGTCGACTAGTAAATCGAGGTGGCATAGGTATTTTAAGTATCCATACAGCATGCAGGTATTTTATGTGGGAAGGCAGACTGGGTTAGGTTCCTCTCCCATGTGATCCCGCAGACTCCGCACTTCTAACTCTTGCTGTATTGTAATTGAATGCTTTTGTCCTGTCCCTGTATAATCTGGAGTTTTCTTAGTTGTGAGCAAAAGAAATTGGTTAGTTTAAGAAGAAATATGTATATATTGAAAGTGTATTAAATAGCTCACAGAATCACCAGTTGGACTAGAGAACCAGACTCAGGCTACACAGTCAACATCACAGCAGCACCTGTTACTACCAATGCTACTGCTACACTGAGATCATCTGAGGAGCAGATACCAAGATGGGATGCAAGAGATTTGTTGGAAGAAAATCTGTGACAGCAATAGGGTCCAGGGGAGGTTGGGAAATCTGTCAGACTGCAATATAAATCTTACCTTTTTGCATGAGGGAAGGCAAGAAGAAATTTGGGTAGGAAGAGTTTTAGACTGAAGTGCAGTTCTAATAAAATTTGGCAAGGTTGATGGGGAGTCATGTAGCCAGAGACATTTTCTGGGAGTGGTGTGACCGCAGAGAATAGCAGCAAATATTGGGGTGAATTTAAAGCATAGCAGCTGGGGTCAAGGTCAATTGTGCTTTCAAAGTGGGAGAACTGAGATACACATTTTCATGGTTGTTTTGGAGATTTCCACTGCTTTGGGTCACTGGATCCCAATTCAAGAGCTAGATCATTGATTGAGCGAGCCTCAGTCACATGCCTGTGTCCTGACTATAAGAGGGATCTGCACCCCCCCACACACACAAGATTCCTAAGTACTCTCTCCCAGATAAAAGGGTTCAGAAGCTCGAGAGCAATCCCCACCATCCAATAAAAAACAAATGTCCACTGCACTGTGTAAAATTGAGAACAGAGATCTTTGTCTTGCTTATTTTTAATTATAAACCTTTACAAATAAAGGTTTACTGAAATAATTGGATGAATGTAGGCAGCTGGTGCTCCAATACCTTTACACACATACCCACACTCAATTTAGCTGCTGGGAAGTGCAAATAAAAATCCAGTAGGATGGTTATAATAAAAAAGGACAACTGATGTTGAGAATGTGGAGAAATTAGAAACTTAGAAGTCTAGTGACCTTTCCTCAAAAATTTAGATGTAGTTACCATATGATCTAGCATTTTATTTCTAAGCATATACTCAAAGTGAATTCAAAACACATACTCATGTAAAAACTTGTACACAAATGTTCTCAGTTGCTTTATTGATGAAAGCTGAAAAGTAGAAACAACCCTGTCATATTTTCATGTATCAACTTGTCTAGGTTATGGTGCCCATTTGGTAAAAAAGCAGTTTAAATATTGTGAAGATAATTTTTGGATGTGATTAACATCAGATATTAAACAAAACATTACCCTTCATAATATGGGTGAGTCTCATCCAATCCATTGAAGACCTTAAGAGCAAAGGTCTCATGCAGAAGACAGAATCCTGCCTCCAGACTGCAATATAGAAATTGTGCTGACTTTCCAACTTCTGGACTGAATCCTGCAACACCAGCTTTTCCCTGAATTTGCAGCCTCCCAACGTGCCCTGAATTTGAGAGCTAGAAGTGATCCAGTGGTTCTGTGTCTTTGTGGTAGATCTATGTGGTGGACTATTACTCATAAAGAACAAAGTAATACATACTACAACATGGATGATTCTTGAAAGCATACTAGGTGAAAAAATCCAGACACAACAGGTCCCATATTATGATTCCATTTACACGAAGTACCCATTCCATGGTTTGTCTCTCAGGTTTTCATGTGTTGAAATTTAACCCCCATTGTGAGGTATTAAGGGGGTGGAAACTTATCCAACTCTGTTGGTTAGAGATGGGGTCTTTGGGGGAATAATTGGGATTAAAGTCATTAGGGTGGAGCCCCATAATTGAATCCTGGTGGGTTCATAAGAAGAGGGAAAGAGAACATGTCTCTTGCATGTGATATCCTTTGCCAACTTGGAATTCTGCCAGCAAAGAAGTTATCACCAGCTGGTCGTGGTGGCACATGCCTATACTCCCAGCAGCTTGAGAGGCTGAGACAGGAGGATCACAAGTTCAAAGCCAGCCTCAGCAATGGCGAGGTGCTAAGCAACTCAGTGAGACCCTGTCTCTAAGTAAAATACAAAAAAAAAAAAAAAAAAAATGAGGGCTGAGGATGTGGCTCAGTGGTTGAGTGCCCCTGAGTTTGATCCCCGTACTAAGAAAAAAAAAAAAAAGTTATTGCCAAATATGGCCCATCATCTTTCACCCAAAACCGTGAGTCATAATAAGCTATTTTCTTCCTAACTCGCCTTTTCTGTGTTGTTATTGGCAACAAAATGGACTAATACAATCCAGAATAAACAAATCCAATGAGATGAAAAGTAGATTTGAGATTGTGAGCGTTTAATGGGCATGGGTTTCTTTTGGGGGGTGACGGGATGTTCTGAAATTAGATTGTGGTAATGGCTGCACAGCTTTGTACTAAAGACCACTAAATTGCACGCTTTAAATGGGTGAATTATATGGTATATGAATTATATTTAAAGGTATATAAAAAAGAATCCATTGCATCCCTCTCCCCCATTTCCCCCACCAAGCAATGTAGACGGAGCTTGCCACCATCCCCATGTTTCATGCTGCATTTTGTGATAGCTGCAGAGAGATCTAATTTGTGTTTTGATCCTACCTATGGGTAATACTGATGAGGGAGTGGGCTCAAAACTAAAAGGCAAAAGTCATTGTTCTTAAGGAGCTTACAGTGAAAAAAAAAAAAAATCAGATCCAGGTGACTTGAAATATTTCAAGAATTCTTAACAGCCCAAACAGAATTCTATGGAAGGAAGCCATCCTTCCACCCTAGGTAATGATTCTATGGACCTTGTTCATTACCTACCACCTACCAGTCACATGTACATTTGTGACTGGACAATCAGCCACTTGTCGCTCATCTCTCTCCTTCCTCTCTTGTAGAGGCCAGCCACCTTTTACAGAAGCAGCTCCTGGAAGGTCTAGGAGCCATTTTTCTTCAGGCTATGGTGGCATAGAAACCTTATCCCTATCCCCAAGCTTTACATGATTTCAGGGGCTTCTGAATGCTGCTAAAGATGCCAAGAGCTTTTAGATCAGATAGCTTTTAGGCCCATTATTTGTTCCTTCTGAGTCAAGAGTTAGATCCTAGGCCTCCCTTTCTTGCTGAATTCTAGTGATTCCTGGAGGGGAAAATTGACCCTTGAGCATTACCTAGATTAGAATTCAGGGGCCACTTAGAGGCACCACCTCTGCAGATTAGCCCTTGGGAGATCTGTGCTTTCAGTGGGGAAGGGGCAGGCTCACCTCTACCAACATTTCCAGCATCTCATCCTAAGAAGAGTAAAGTTGGAATCTAGAAATTGCCTTAAAGGGCAAAGAGTATTAGACAGAAATAGGGCAAATTTTCTTTTAAGTTTCTCCCAGCAGGGCAAAGGAAAAGGGAAATCAGAGACCAGGGGATTTAGTGTCCTAAAGCGCCAGAGAGTCTTAGGAATGAAAATTGAGAAGCTGATGGATGAGGGGAATCAGATGGCAGAAAATTTACAGGTCTGTAGCAGCCATGGGAGAATCCAATAAAAGTATTATAGTAGGAGGTCTGCCATCAAGAAACCTATAATAATTTAGTTGGAGCATAAAAGTTAAAGCACTTGAAACAAATTTGTAATTGGGTGCTAAACTGGTATTTGACAAAAATGTCTTGAGAAGGGATGGATCATCTAGGCTGGCATCCTCTGAGCTGAATGATTGAATAAGGCAGTGCTCATTCAGCCAAAGGACTTTATGCCCCAGCTACAGTGCCTGCAGCTTTCAGAGATGAGTGTGTCTGAGTCTTTCCTGGTTTCATGGAGGAAGTATGGGGGAGGAAGCTTCATCATCATTTGTCAATCACCATTGTCATCAACAAGATCCACAGTAAATATTCATTGCACATCCCTTCGTCACCAAGTTTACACTTCTATTGGGGAGGCAGAGCAAACAGAGTTGAAGGACTAGTTAGTACAAGAGAGCATGTGCCAATAGCACAAAGGTAGGAAAGGGTTGGAGGGGAGAGAAAGCTCGTAGAAGGTCATACTTGAGCTGATCCTCGGAGGAAGGTTTGCACTAATAGAGGAAAAGGTGAATGGGGCTATAAATAGCATCAACAAAGCACATAAGGTGGTAGTGAGCAGGTTGAATATAAGTGAGAAAACCTGCTGGACTGGAGCAAAAGGTGTGTGGTAGGGTAGCATGGGCAATTAAAGTTTGAGGGAGAAGCAGGGTGATTACAGAGAGCCTGGGATGGCAGAAGAAAGGAGTTATTTTGGAACAAAGTAGATTTGTGTATTTGGGGACTGGTAGAGGCCTGGAGAAAAAAAGCTAGAACAACACTGGGGTTCTACATTTTTCCTAGCTTCGTTCTCCTGTGTTAAGGTGACTACTCCATCCCAGCAAAGTGGAAAGAGTTGGTCACCCTGCCTGAGATCCATCTTGCAAGCAGGTTGCTCAAGCATCCCCAAGATGATCTGTACTGTATGCCCCTGTTGGAGAACCTCTTCCCAGTTAGAATGTTTCAGGTAATCAGCACTTGGACTGAAGTTCTCTCTACTGTCAATCTCTGGTGTGAAACGGGAAGGAGGAAGTGTCAGCCTCCTAGCCCAGCTGCTAGCACAGGTGCAGACCAAGATGGAGAATCTGCTTCAGAAAGCAACAGCCCTTAGATGCTGAATCAGCCCCTGAATCAGCCCGGAGTAAAGGAGGCAGCAATCCAGGGAACCTTAAAAAAAAATGACAAGACTAAGTCTATCTTGAGGCCATCCTTTTGGCAGCTAACTTGGCCACTCCTCACAGATTCTTTTTTTTTTTTTAATTTTATTTTTTTTATGGTACCAGGGATTGAACTCAGGAGCACTCGACCACTGTGTCACCTCCCCAGCTCTTTTTTTGTATTTGGAGACAGGGTCTCACTGAGTTGCTAAGTGCCTCACCATTGCTGAGGCTGGCTTTGAATTCGTGATCCTCCTGTCTCAGACTCCCAAAGTGCTGGGATTACAGGTGTGCGCCACTGCGCCCGGCCTCACAGATTCTTTTAACTGCATCAAAAGGAGATTGGTACAGGCTCTGGTACATTTTTATATTATCACCCAGGGGCAGATGTTTTCTCCTTTTCTCTGGGGTTTTGAATTATGCAAATGAGGCATAAAAACAAAAGCTCGGAGAGGTGGGGGAGGATTGCACTTAAGAATCCAGCTAAGGGCTGGAGTTGTGGCTCAGCGGCAGAGGGCTCGCCTCTCACGTGCGCGGCCTGGGTTCGATCCTCAGCACCATGTAAACATAAATGCATTGCATTGTGTACAACTAAACTAAATAAATAAATATTTAAAAAAAAAGAATCCAGCTAATTTTCAGAGCTTAGATATTCATGTCAGTTTTTACTAACAGCACCCTTGGCTACTTGCCAGTCTATTTAGAATTTGGCCCCTCTTTGGAACCTTTTAGCCAAAAACCTGAAAGTCCATTCTAAAGCTCCTGTCCTGGCCTCATTTTGTAAGTGGAGAAATCAAGGCATATATAATACGAGTTTTCAGTGTCTGTGGGCTAGTCTTGTGTCTTGACTTCTACCCTGTTCAGTCTTCCCTTAGCTGCAATCAGCTGAAAAGGAAATTCTTCCCCAGTTGCCTACCAGGTACCCTCTCCTGTGATGTTATCTGGAGGGCAATAGGACCTAGGGAGGTTCAACCCTGCGCCCAAGGGAGACACACCTGCCTAATCGCGTGGGTAGAGCTAGTGTGGGAGCGAGTCACTGAACTAGGTAGTTAGGGTGGGGGTAGAAGTGGGTGCCTTCTGCTCTTGGGGAAGAGGGAAGCTTTGGCTCCCTTTTGGGTCTGGGGGTCGTGCTGAGAAGTGCTTCTGAAGAGTATATAGGCCCTCCTTGTCGCGCCTATATACGGAGCATCCTTTGGCTGATCGACTTGGAATTCTGGCTTATTTTTTTGGCCCCAGCTGTCCTTCCTATCTCGCTCGCCCCCGCCATCCAGGTGTTTTAGCTCCTGAAGCCACCGACTTCTTGCGGCTGGAACCGCGGGCCAGACAAGACCCCGGCAGCCCACAGCGTCCAAGAGTTTGGCGACATCTGCCCAGCCGGTTTGGCTGCTCGCACCTTGTGCCTTTCACTAGCAAAGTTTCTGAGTGGAGAAGCCCCTCCAGCCTCTGCTCGATTCCAATAGCAAGCGTGCAGTGCGTCTCTCCTTGAGAGACTAAGCTTGGGGACTGAGTGGTGATATTATTCCTGCCCCGAGCCCGGCAGTCTTGGGGGCGGGGCCTGGGAAATTCGTAGAGCCATCCTGAGAACCCTTGATTTGGCGCGGGTCCTGAAAGAGTGCCGGCGAGCATAAGAGAGGGCGAGCTGAGAGCTACAACCTAGGAGAAGCTAAGGTACCAAGGCGCTGAACCAAATCCTCCTGGGAACGCTCAGACTGCGCCCTCTCCTGCTGTGGCTCAATTCGCTACTGAATTGAGAGGGCACACTGCTCAGTCTTCCTCACAGGGAGCTGCTAGCAGTGTCCTGACAGAGTGGCTACCCTCCTGCCTGGAGCGGGGGCGCAAAAGGAGCTGCCTCGGAAAACGCTGTTCCCATGTCTCTTCATAAGCTTGGAATTGGACTCCAGACTCGGCGCTGGGATGCTTGCTTTTGCCTTGCCAAAATTTCTCAGCACGTATGTTGACAATTGGATTCTTGGGCCAAACAAGAGTTGAGTACAAAGTGGTACTCTTGGACTCTCCATCCCAGTCTCCACATCTAATTGGGTCTAGAAGACAGGAGTCTCTGGTTCTAATTAGTTGATCTCCATTCTGGAACTCAATTTGACAGAGCCCACTTGACTGGTACTTGGACTGCAGTGGCTACAGGTTCTGTTGGGGGTGGGTGGGATGGTGCCGTGAACACCAGACCACAACACTCAGAACCTCCACAATGGACAGAGTTTATGATATTCCTGAGGAGCCAAATGTAGATCCAGTTTCATCTCTGGAGGAAGATGTCATCCGTGGGGCCAACCCTCGCTTTACCTTTCCATTTGGTATCCTGTTCTCCACTTTTTTGTACTGTGGGGAGGCTGCATCTGCCTTATACATGGTTAGAATCTATCGAAAGAATAATGAAACCTTCTGGATGACATACACCTTTTCCTTCTTTATGTTTTCATCCATTATGGTCCAGTTGACCCTCATTTTTGTCCACAGAGATCTGGCCAAAGACAAACCACTATCATTATTTATGCATCTAATCCTCTTGGGACCTGTTATCAGGTGAGCACTTTTTGAATCTCTACCTACCCCCTCAAAACATGTGCAGAGAAAGAGATACTGTGCCTCTAATCTTAATGACTTTCCCATTCCTTTCCATTCTTGGCTTCCATGCTTACCATCCAAAAAACTTATCTAGAATCTTAAGTGCCACCCTGATGAACATCTGAAACTGTAAATGATACCATCTAAGATATTTCATTAAACGATGCATGATATCTGGATTTGGGCTGTGGAAACTGATTTGAGACCAACAGATGTGGTCACCCTGTGCACACAGGCCAATAGCTACAGAGTGTGTAATTTTTTCTGCTGGTGCTGGGGATTGAGCCCAGGGCCTTGGGCATGCTAGACAAGTGCTCTACTACTGAGTTACACACACCCCAGAGTGTGTAACTTTGTCTTTTAGACACTTTTAGACACTTTGTAAATAGGATGGAAGTTTTTCTTGCTTCCTTCATATCCCACATTCATTTTCTTTGCCTTGAGCTACTTAGGCTGATGCTGCTGCCATTTTCAAATTCTCCAGTTATTTGACATCTGGAAAATATCAAAATAGCCATCTGTGGTGATCTGGTACCCCAACCCAATATAGTTCATTTTTCTCCGTCAGGTCATCAAATCTCCTGTTTATTTATTTACCTATTTTTATATATTCTGCAATAAAAGTACATTGTTGGCAGGGGGCAAAGGAAGGTAATCCATCTCTATCTGGATGCAGTAGCACAATGTAATAGAATCATGTGTTCCCATTCAGGTTGCCTTGAAGGGAAGAGAATGTACTTAATTGTAGGGAGACAGGAATCTGTGTCAACAGTCTTATCTGGATACTACAGGGTTTTCAAGGTAGACATTGCAAAACTTATGAGGTCAGGAGGGAGGAATGGACCAAGTTTGTCATGATTGCAAGAGAGACAAATACCTGCAGTCAGCTGAGAAATATGGGTCAGAGTGTTAATGTTGTAATTGGCTGGGAAGGTATCTCATCATTGAGAACTAAAAACAGGCTATGAAACTGGTTAAGGATGGAACTTCCCCCTTTATAAAAAATTTTATCTGTAAATACATATAATTTTATTGACAATTATACCTTCATAAAGCTTGAAATTTTTTTATCAGTGGAAGAGGAATTGATTAGGGTGCATCACAGAAAATATGAGATATTTTAGAGTGGCCTGGAAATCAGGAGACCTGGAATCTAGTCCTCCTTCTGCCATTGACTAGTTGTGTGGCCTTGGTGAAATCTCAGAAAATGCCTTGGGCTTCAGTTCCCTTTTTTGTAAAATAAGTTGTTTGTGCTGGATCACAAATCTTAAATGCTTGCAGGGACCAAGCAGGTATTATAAATGATTGAAGTAGGGCAAGTATGAGAAAACCAGTAGTCTCATGTGTGATAATAAATGAAAACAAAGTTTCATTGTTAGAGAAATGATGGAAAGTATCATGGTAATATGGAATCTGTGACCTGCCTATAGAGGAGGCAGCCACTCTACAGCTCCAGTCCATTATTTCTATGTAAGGATTCAAAGCCAGTATTGCCAGATTCCCTAATTTTTCAGGAGAATTTCTTTTTTAAAAAAATATTTATTTAGTTGTAGATGAACACATAGTATCTTTATTTATTTTTATGTGGTGCTGAGGATTGAACCCAGTGCCTCACACATGCAAGACAAGCACTTTTACCACTGAGCTACAGTCCCAGCCCCTCAGGAGAATTTCTCAATGTAGGATTTTATATGAAATGTCATGATTTTAAATATTGACAACTGACTAAACCAAACAATATTGTACAGTCCAAACTACATGTAGTGGTTAGATATGACTCAGCTGACTATATATACTCTTTAGACTGGGTGATCTAAAAGTCCTTCCAGTTATAAATTTTTGAAGTTGTAAAGGAAGACCTCATCTTGAACTTGGAACCAAGAAATTTTAAGATGTCACTAGAGGACCAAGGGTACCATTCTTCTGTCCCTTTTCAAATGCAATATATTGAGATATAGAATTCTCAAGAAGCAAATTCCATGTTTCTTTTTCTTTTATTATTTTTTAGATCCCAATTTTGACTTTTGCTTGTGACTTCCCAAGCATCTTTAATTTGGACCCTCTGTATTCACTAATTTTCATTTTTGTTGTTTAGCTTCTACTAAGAATGATTGAAAAACATTTTTAACCTCAATTGCTTAAACCCACAGCATGGAAAAATAATTGAAAACTCATAAATTATACTCTTTATATGCTTATATTCAAGGCCAATTACTTTTTTTTTTTTTTTAAAGAGAAAGTCCCCTCTTTTTTTTTTTTTTTTTTTTAATATTTATTTGCTTTAGTTGTACACAATGCCTTTATTTGCATGTGGTGCTGAGGGTCGAACCCGGGCCGCGCACGTGCTAGGCGAGCGCTCTACCGCTGAGCCACAACCCCAGCCCCATCAAGGCCAATTACTTTTTACTAATCAAGTAGGAACCTGATTAGTATTATCGAGCACATGAAGGTGTTTGTAGGGCCTGACTCCCTTTTATGAAATTCAAACATTCTTCTGGAAATGAAAATGTACTCTGGTTTACTGAAGTTTATAAGCAAGGCAAACACCCTACGTCAAACTAGCCTTATGAAGAGAAGTATAGCCTGGCGTGGTGGTGCACACCTGTAATCCCAGTGGCTGGGGAGGCTGAGGCAGGAGGATCATGTGTTCAAAGCTAGCCTCAGCGACTTAGTGTGGCCTTAAGCAACTCAGCAAGACTCTGTCTCTAAATAAAATATGAAAAAGGGCTGAGATGTGGCTCAGTGGTTAAGTGTCCCTGGGTTCAATCCCTGGTGTCAAAAAAAAAAAAAAAAAGCATAAATGAAGAGTAATAGTTTATTCCACAATAGCGTGGATGAGCTTGGGTTAAAATCTAAAATCTTTTGTGGAAAATGAACTTATTTCCCTAATTAGGAAGAGATTATTGCTTTTTCTTCTTTGTTCTTTCCCAGATCTTTGAGTTTGTTTCTAGAATGTGGAAGTTTCTGATTATACACTTTGAATTGGTACATCTGAATCAATCTCTGGGTGATCCTGTGGAGAATGACAGTCATTGCATGTTTCAGACCTTCCTACTGGGAGATAAAGACTAGAGAGCATATAAATCTCTAAGCTTGTCTTTCATCTATTTTTCTGTTAAATCTCTTTGCTGCTATTATCCTCTCCTTCTGTCATTTTCACCCTGTATTCTTTTTTTTTTCCTTTTCATTCTTTCATTTACTCAGCAAATATTTATCAAATTCCCACTATGTGATAAGGCCTTTGAGAAAGATAAATACAACCCCTGCCCTCAGTCTATTTGGGAAGATGTCTTAAATTCCACCACAAATGTTCTTACTCGTCATTAAAAAATAGCCCACAGCTTCCATTCAGTTCAGAATGAGTGGGGGAAATGGTAACTCAGGTGTTCCAAAACAAGATGTTCTAGTTGTTTCTCATCTATTCACCACTTCAGAACTACTAGAGACTTCTGATATAATGGGGGAGATGAGAGAGATACAGCAGGGAATATCTCATCACTATTTCAAGAGTGATAGACTTTCATGAGGATATTTTCTTCTTCATAAAGAAGTAAGCAGGGTTAAAAAGCTGTAGTTTTCAAACAAGGCACATGATACAACAAAGGCACTTTCTTGAAAAAACAGAATCTGAGACCCCAATTGTACAGCTGAATGCCTTGAATAAAGAATGCTTGGGGCTGGGGCTCAGTGGTGGAGTACTTGCCTAGCATGTGCAAAGCCCTGGGTTCAATCCTCAGCACCACATAAAAATAAATAAAATAAAAGTATTGTGTCCATATACAACTAAAAATATTTTTTTGTGTGTGGTGCTGGGGATTGAACCCAGGGCCTTGTGCATGCTGGACAAGCACTCTACCAACTGAGCTCTATCTCCAGCCCTACAACTAAAAGTATTAAAAAAAAAAAAAAAAAAAAACAGGGCCTTTTGGAATCTTCATCTTTTTCTCTGAATGCAACATTTTCTCAAATTTGTTTGTTTGTTTGTTTGTTTTTGGTACTAGGGACTGAACCTAGGGGCACTTAACTACTGAGCCACATCCCCAGCCATATATGTGTGTGTGTGTGTGTGTGTGTGTGTGTGTGTGTGTGTGTGTGTGTATATATATATATATATATATATATATATATATATATATATATATATATAAATTTAGAGACAGAATCTTACTTACAAAGTTGCTTAGGGCCTTGCTAAATTGCTGAGGCTGTCTTTGAACTCACAATCTTCCAGATTCAGCCTCCCAAGCATGGGGATTACAAGTGTTTGCCATTACACCCAGCAATGCAGGCTGGTTCTTAAGCAGACAAAACAATTTCCTGTCTTCCAAGAAGTACTTCTGAAATGGTGTTTGTTAGTAGATTAGACCAAACAGAAATGGACTTCGACTCACGTAATTTGTAGAAGGTATGACCAATCTTTGATTCACAAGAAGTGAGCAGAAGAGAGGAAATGGCAAAAAGTAGCATAACCTCCCCAAATTTTCCCTCCTTGTTACAACCTTCCTTCCCAGGACAGCTTTAGTTAAGTACCCATGATGCTTTACTCCTGCAGATGTTTGGAAGCCATGATTAAGTACCTCCCACTGTGGAAGAAAGAGGGGCAGGAGGAGCCCTATGTCAGCCTCACAAGAAAGAAGATGCTAATAGATGGCGAGGAGGTGCTGATAGAATGGGAGGTGGGCCACTCCATCCGGACCCTGGCTATGCACCGCAATGCCTACAAACGTATGTCACAGATCCAAGCCTTCCTGGGCTCAGTGCCCCAGCTGACTTATCAGCTCTATGTGACCCTGATCTCTGCAGAGGTTCCCCTGGATAGAGGTGAGTGGGATCAGGAGAGGTAAGGGATCCACTTAAATCAATGGTCTTAAAAGACTAGACATGGGTTGTCCAATATACTGGCCACTAGCTTCATGTGATAATTTAAATAAGAATTAAATAAAATTAGAAATATACTTGCTCAGTAATATTGGCCATATTTTAAGTGTTTAATAGCCATGTGGGTTAGTAACTACTGTTTTGAATGGCACAGATTTAGAATATTTCCATCATCACAGAAAACTCTGAACAGCACTAGTAGTTAAAGAATTTATGGAGTCAGGCATCTTAGGCCTGCCTGATTTCTTAAGCTGGGGCAAACTGTTTAGAATAAAAATGTCACAGATAAACCCTTCCTGGCCTCAAAAGAATCTAGTAACACCAACAGTCAGTAGGATATTTTCCCTTGTACAGAGTGTTTAAATTATGATGTTAGTTGTTTTGTTTGTTTAGGGATGGCCATCTTTAGGAAGAGGTTCCCAAATATTACTGATCATCAGAATCATTTGGTAATGTTCTTTTTAAAGATTTTTTTTTAGTTGTTGATAGACCTTTATTTTATTTATTTATACATGGTGCTGAGAATCAAACCCAGTGCCTCACACATGCCAGGCAAGTGTGCTACCACTGAGCCCCAGCCCCAGCCTGCTAAGGTTCTTTTAAAATCACATTTCCTCCCCAGATCTGAATCAATCCCAGAATATGGGGAGGTCAAGAATCTGCATTTTTATGAAATACCTTAGTTGATTCTGAGCAGCCTGATTTGGGAACCACTAATTTAATCATTTTCTCCCAATGTCAGTGAATAGAAAGCAAAGGGGTGTGAGATGAATACTGAGGAGAATCAGACCTGGTTCAAGTTCTGACCCTTGCTGTGATCTTTGGAGGAAGTTACAAAGCAGTCACTGTCTTTATTTCTCACTTGTAAAAAATGGATCCTGAGATGAGTAAGACCTCCAGCAGAGGATGAAATGTGAGTCAGTGTTTTCAAAGTCAAGATAAAGTGCTATTAATGAGTTTTAGAAGCCTGTGATTAGCTTCATCTGCTTGGGCAGAAGGTGGTAATGGGTGTGGATACAGCTTTGGATCAGTTTTTCATTATTATGTATTCATCCTCTTTGGCAAAGTCCCGTCTCAAACGCAAGGAGAACTAATTCCACTGAGAACAGTTCATAAAGTTCTGTTGGTTCTGAAGCTTTTCACATACATAGAATTCACAGTAGTTTCAGGAGAAAGGTTTTGGGAAGTGATGATGCTTTTCCTCTTTAGAATTTTGAGGATCATGAAATCATCTAATTAAAATACATATAAGGGCTGGGGTTGTAGCTCAGTGGTAGAGCTCTTGCCTTGCACGTGTGAGGTCCTGGGTTTGATCCTCACTCATCACTGCATAAAAGAAAGAAAGAAAAAAGAAAGAAAGAAAGAAAGAAAGAAAGAAAGAAAGAAAGAAAGAAAGAAAGAAAGAAAGAAAGAAGGAAGGAAGGAAGGAAGGAAGGAAAGGAGGGAGGGAGGGAGGGGAGGGGAGGGGAGGGGAAGGGAAGGGAAGGGAGGGGAGGGGAAGGGAAGGTCTATTTACAAGTAAAAAAATACATATATACTATAAAAAAGTAATACATGTGCAAAGTGATTGAACTATAGGCAATTTTATATGCACAGGAATTTTCCAGAAAACTATGAAAGATATTATCTCTGGAGAGTGGGAATGACAAATCAGCAGACTTTTATTTTTACTTCAGTATGACTTGAAATTTTTGCCAAGATCATATACTACTATTTTTAGTCATTTTTTAAATTATAAAAAATAGGACATGGCTATAGTAAAAATTCAAAATAAAGAATAAATAATAAAATAGGAAATGTAAATGCACTCCCCAAAAGTAATCTGTTAGCCATTCATTATGTATTATTCCAGATTTTTTACTGTGTAAATATAAACATACAACATATATGTACATGTTTTTGCCAAAAATGGACAGTATTAAACATGTTTTTCAGCAATATTTTCCTCAAAACTGTGCTATTTTTCAATAGTTATTTATACATACATGTATAAGTATATAAAATATATTTCTCTGCTATGAATTGGAACATTCTTTTTCATTTCCCTAATTTTCTAAAGTTTCTATTTTTCACAGTTTTTTCCAATTGCAAATGATGCTATGATTAACATCTTTATAAACATCTATGTATGAGAATGAAACCTTGTACAATAAATATATGGCATTAGGATTGCTGGGTGAAAGAAAATGTGTGTTTAGAATTTTACTGATGCTACCAAATAATCCTCTCAGAAAGTTTATGAATTTATACTCCCACCCACAGTATATCAAAGTACATGTTTCTTCGTATCTCAAACTAAATATTTATTTGTATAATTATAAGTAACTAGCTTTTACAATAATTGGCTTTCTTTGTGGCTATAGCTGAGTATCTTTTTATGTTTGGTCATTGTATGTGTTCTGTGAATTGCTAATTACATATTTTGCTCACCTTTTCTAGGTGATTGTTTATTTTTCAAATTTATTTGTAGGAGCTATGTACTTATTCTAGCTATTAATCCCTTTTTTGCTGTGCACAAAACATGTGTTTACATGTTTATATATTTTTGTGTTTAAAATACACACATTTTAAATGTGCATATACATTTCACACATGTGTAATACCCTACACTTAATATGCATAATATACTTTGCTGTGTCTTCTGGTATTGTGAATTAGTACATTTTTATGTATTCAAATTCTTTATTGCTTATAGGTTTTGTGTCTTTCTTACAAGAAAGGTCTTCCACAAGTCTTAGCTGATAGAGTAATTTACTCATATTCCAAATAGGTTAGTTTCCAAGATAAATTTGTCAATTTCCCCACCAAAGAACAAAGCAAAGCAAAATAGTAACCAAAAAAAAATCACATTTTATGGAGATTCTGATTGAAATTGCAGTAAATTATTTAGGTTATGGGAGGTTCACAGGATCAAATTCATATAGGAAGATGATTAATCTCCATTTCATTAAATGTTTTAAAATGTACTTCAATAAAATTATGTAGTTTTCTCACCATAAGTCTTGACCATTTTTAAAAATTTTTTATTAAATTATTTTTATTTTTTTAGTTGTCAATGGACCTTTGTTTTATTTATTTATATGTGGTGCTGAGGATCAAACCCAGTGCCTCACACATGCTAAGCAAGCACTCCACCACTGATCCACAACCCCAGCCCCTGGTCTTGAACATTTTTAAAGCTTATTTCTAGATGTTCTTTCAGTTTTAAAGTGTTATTTTTTAACCTTTATTTTATTTATTTGTTTAATTTTATGTAGTGCTGAGGATCAAACCCAGTGCCTCACACATGCTAGGCAAGTGCTCTACCACTGAGTTACAACCCCATCCCTTAAATGCTAGGTTTAAGTGCTAAGACAGTACACTGGTAAAGTAAATGTCCATAGTGTACTTTTTTAAATGGTGGGGGTGGGGCTGGGGAGAGTAGAAAGAAACTAGCAGATAGCACTTATTAGGTTCCAGGCATTTCTCTAAGCACTTTACATGTAATTATTTCATTTAATCTTCACAACAGCTCTTCAAGGTTATTATTATCCCCTTCTTATGAATGAGGAAACAGACTCTGAAAGGTTAAGTAAATTTCCCAAGGTCTTATAAGTAGTAGATGGCAAAGGTTGGATGTGAATTCAGGATGTGTGCTTCCAGAGCCTGTTTCTAACTATAGCAGAATTTTGATCTCTTATGTCATGAGTCTGTTTGTAGGGAGACATATGGAAAATGTTTTTCCATTTATTGGAAGCATCAGGTTTCCTTCCTTCGATTGTACTACTAATTTAAGAGAAGTCATCAGACACTTGGCTAGATGTATAGCTGATGTTCCCATGTCCACAAAGAGTCTCAGTTCCTGAGGATAGGAATGAGAGTGGTTTAGAAATACAAGAGGGCTGGGATTGTGACTCAGTAGTAGGGCGCTTGCCTAGCACGTGTGCGGCCCGGGTTCGATCCTCAGCACCAAGTACCAATAAACACATTGTGTACAACTAAAGCAAATAAATAAATATTTTTTTTAAAAAAATGAAATACAAGAGAGTACTAGGCTGAGCTCAGTGGCACATACCTGTAATCCCAGCATTTTGGGAGGCTGGGGAAGGAGGATCACAAGTTTGAGGCCAGACTCAGCAACTTAGTGAGGCCCTAAGCAACTTAGTGAGACCCTGTCTCAAAATAAAATATAAACAGGGGGAAATGTGGCTCAGTGGTTAAGTACCCCTGAGTTCAATCCCTGGTACAAAAAAAAAAAAAAAAAAAGAAGAAGAAGAAAAAGAAATTTAAAGAGTAGTCACTTTGAGATTATCCCATTCTAGTCTTTAAGATTCCATCACTACTTATTAGCTGAAGAAAATTCTTAGAGAGCTGTACTTTCTTTTTTATTTTCATGGGGAAGGCTTCACTTTTCTTGAAGAGTAACTTGATGTACTATGGCTCTAGTTTTTCTGGATCCATTATTTTTATAGGAACAGGAAACTCCAGATTTTATTTGAGGGGAATACTCCTTAGACCTCCCACTTTTCTTGAGAGCATTACATCCCCACCCCCCACCCTGAGTAATCAGTATAATTTGACCAAAAAAAAATAATAAAACAATTATATGAACCACCTGTATGGTCTATAGCTGAGGCTTATTTAAGGAAGGTTAGGGAGAATTCTGCCTTTCTGGTCCTCTACTTTAACATCTAGTTTTATGCATGCCATGGCCTGGGAAACAGGGTTTTAATGTTTTTGAACCACTCTGCTGGAATTTCAGAGATTCCTAATATATACTGATGAATAGGAGTGGTGAATTGGCATTGCTGATGACAAATACAAGCAACTAGACTATGTCATGATTGGGAGACTGAGGCACATAGATATTTAATGACTTCACAAGCTGAACCAAGGTCTTCTAGGTATTTTATGCTGCCTCTCTAAACTCAGAGTTCTTCATTAATTCCATATACATTTATTGAGCATCAACCATGTTCTATTCAGTGTGTTAGGCTCTGAGGATACAGCAGTGGATAAAATAGATATGATCTCCTCTGCCCTCATGAAATATTTAGTATACTTTTTGACACATGCAACTGGAGTTAAATATTCTAGGAGAAGCACACACAAACAAAATGTGCTCCTTGAAGAAAATATACATCAAAGAAGGGACTTTAATTAGAAAATACATTCTCTGAATCTCCTAATCTTGGATTTTTTTTTTCCAGAAAGGTGTTTTTTGTTGTTGTTGTTTGTTTGTTTTGTTTTTTGCCTCACAGTTCTTGTTCAGAAGCCTGCTCTGTTAGGTAGACCTGCCCAGAACCTTTATATGTCCTTTTCTTATATTAGTGACTTCTCAGTGTTTTAAGTCCTATTCTTAAAAAAAAAAGCTTAGTTTGTACATTTATGATTAGTAATGTATTATAGTATATGTTTATATTGAGCTACACTCCCAGCCCTCACTGTGATTTTCTTTTGCTTTTCCCTGATGATTAGTGATGTTGAATACCTTTTTGTATATCTCTTGGCCATTTGGTCTTCTTTGCAAACATGTCTGTTCAGGTGCATGCTATTTGTTTGCATAGCTGTGCTCATACATGAATTTACTCTTAGGTGAGGCTCTGAAGTCCTACTTATCATCTCTGGACCTCTGGGTCTGAGTACAGGTTTTATACTAACATTGACTGCTTGCCTTTCCCTCCTGTTCCTTGTTTTGTTTTTACAGCTGTGCTAATGGTCTTTTCCCTGATGTCTGTCACCTATGGGGCTACCCTCTGTAATATGTTGGCTATCCAGATCAAGTATGATGACTACAAGATTCGCCTTGGGCCAGTAGAAGTCCTTTGCATCACCATCTGGAGGACATTGGAGATCACTTCCCGCCTCATGATTCTGGTGCTCTTCTCAGCCACCTTGAAGTTGAAGGCTGTGCCCTTCTTAGTGCTCAACTTCCTAATCATCCTCTTTGAGCCTTGGGTTAGGTTCTGGAGGAGTGGTGCCCAGATGCCTAATAATATTGAGAAAAATTTTAGCCGTGTTGGCACCCTGGTGGTGCTGATTTCAGTCACCATTCTCTATGCTGGCATTAACTTCTCTTGCTGGTCAGCCTTGCAATTGAGGTTGGCAGACAGAGATCTTATTGACAAAGGTCAAAACTGGGGACATATGGGCCTGCACTATAGTGTAAGGTTGGTAGAGAATGTGATCATGGTCTTGGTTTTTAAGTTTTGGGGAGTCAAAGTGTTACTGAATTACTGTCATTCTTTGATTGCCCTGCAGCTTATTATTGCTTATCTGATTTCCATTGGTTTCATGCTACTTTTCTTTCAGTACTTGCACCCATTGCGCTCACTCTTCACCCATAACGTAGTAGACTACCTCCACTGTGTCTGCTGCCATTGGCACCATCGGCAAAGGGATGAGAACTCAGAGACAAGCTTTGAGGCTGAAACAAGACAAAGCATTGTCTGATTCTATCTTCTGGGTATTATGGGATGGTTTGGGGGTTGCCAAGATCAACTCTGAAATTGAAGGAGAGGATGGTGCTCATGGATGAGTACTCACCAGAACATTTTCTTGAGTTTTCTGGTAAGTTTATCAGAAGAGTGACCCCCAAATAGGTTTTACTTCTTGAAGATTTACTGCTATGTTTGGATAAAAGGAGTGGAAGGGTCAGAAATATTTTTCACACCCCTTCTACCTAGGTCAGTTGAGATAACTGACCTCTAAGCACCTTAGGCTCTCTGTGACTTTGCAGGTCTGCTTGTTTGCTTGGGGCAAAAGAGTTTGTCTGAAAGGTGCTGAAGACTCATAATCTCAATAGAATATATCCTGCTGAACAGCGTATGTGGCAGCTTACTAGCTATGGGTACCTCTCAGGAAACCCTCTGACTATTGTGAAACTTATAAATATGAGTGTGACTAGGATCTTTTAACTCAAATGAGAAGCTCTGGCTAAGAAGAACCCCCCCCCATTAAAAGAGCTGCTCCCCAGATGTATTAGCTCTCTATTAGGATTTTACTAATGGCCATTTACAGGTCATTTGAAGTGGCCCTTCATAGGCACACCTTGATGAGGGAATGTGGGATAGGGTTCCTTCAGGGTGTAAGCCAGAATGACTCTTTCCTCAGGGACCTGTATGGGCATCCAGCTTGTCAAGTGGAATGGTTGAGTGAAATCTCTTACTTATTGCTTCATTGACAGGGATTCCCTCTAACCCAGCTTTTCTGTGCTCTTAGTATTTTTCTATTTGATGTAGACCTCAGGGGATCTGAACTGTAATTGAAACTGTTTCTGTATATGAAAGAAATGAAGCCTGCTTTGTGTCTGCTACTTTCCTGGGTATTTCATTGATCTGTGGTTTGCTTTTTAGGACAGGAAGAAAAGAAAGTAATAGTGGCTGGGTTATCACCTTCATGTTGCTTGGGGTTGGGGTGGGTAGCTAACACCCCAAAGTAGAGTGAAGGTAGAGAAGGGAAACCAGATCATATTAAATTAGCATAGGTACTCGTTTTTGCATGCAGGACTTTACTATCTAACAAGGAATATGGGTTTCTCAATCCTTCGGACTATTCTCAAAATCAATGAATGAATTCACATCTCCCTTTCTCATGTATCTCAATGTTTACCATTCATGTTTACATCTCATGGTGGGAATGTAAGCTGGATGCCTCTAAAGTAACCAAGGAATTGAGGTTACTGTGGCCACTGCCTATTGGGACCACTTATTCCAATATTTACCTAACTAATGTTTTTCCCCCACAGACCAGGAAAGTGGGCAGTCCTCCTAGTACTGTGTACAGCCACCCCCATTTATAAACAACCTGACCAAAGCCTTTCCATCCCTATCCAGTTTTACTCTGGGGATCATGCTAAGAATTTATCTTTGTAAAGAGAAGACCAGTAATGTAGAAGAAGGAGATCAAGAGGCAAAGTGGAGGGATGGGAAAGGGGAGGCAATGCAGAATGAATTCTTAAAAAAATCATGTTATGTGCATATATGAATATACCACAGGGAATTTCACTTGTATGTTAAATCAAATATAAATAGATGAGTTTAAGGAAGTCTAGTAGAGTACAGGAAGAACAGGGGAGAGGAGGGAGAGAAGGGGGAAAGGGAATGATCATGAACTGAATTTGAATTCCATGCATGTATGAGTTTGTTGGGATGAATCCAACTACTATGTGTAACTATAAAGCTCTATTTTTAAAAAAAGTTAAAAATAATTTATTTTTAGACATTTCTCTTCCTCTTTATTTTTTCTTTTTCTTTCTTTCTTTTTTCTCCAGCCCTGTATTTTTACTTTAATTTGTTATATATGACAGCAGAATGCATTACAATTCATATTACACATATAGAGCACAATTTTTCATATCTCTGGTTGCACACAAAGTAGAGTCACATCATTTGTGTCTTCATACATGTACTTAGGGTAATGATTACCATGACATTCCATTGTCTTTCCTACCCCCATCCTTCCTTTCCCCTCCCTCCCCTTTTTCCCTTTGCCCTATCTAGAGTTCATCTAATCCTCCCCAACCCCCCTGCTCTGCAGCATATTATGAATCAGCATCCTTAAATCAGAGAAATCATTTGGTATTTGGTTTTTTGAGATTGGCTAACTTCACTTAGCATTATATTCTCCAGCTCCATCCATTTACCTGCAAATGCCATGATTTTATTCTCTTTTGATACTGAATAATATTCCATTGTGTATATATACCACATTTTCTTTATCCATTCATCTACTGAAGGGCATCTATGTTGGTACACAGTTTAGCTATTGTGAATTTTGCTGCTATAAACATTGATGTGCCCAGCCCTAGTTTGTATTTTATTTAGACAGGGTCTCACTAAGTTGCTTAGTGCCTCACTGTTGCTGAGGCTGGCTTTGAACTCACAATCCTCCTGCCTCAGCCTCCCAAGCCTCTGGGATTAAAGGCATGCACCACCACACCCAGCTATGTTTTTCATATTTTTATTTGTTCATTATATTTGTACATAATGGTGGGATTTGTTGTTACATATTCATACATGCATATAACAATTTCCCCTCTTCTTATCCAGTGTCAGGACATTATATATATTGAGGGAGCTCCCTCTTCTAAGTAGCAAGGCTATTAACAAGAATTATCCTATTTCCTGGCATGGCTAGTGTGGTTTTTCCAACTTCACCAGCTGTTTGGAGCTAAAAGGAGTGGCTACTTACTTTGGAGGAGAATGTAGGGACGTTGGAGCAGCAGAGATTTTCTTTTACAAACCCAGCTCCCTCATTCCATTTTTTCATGATGAAGAGACTTAGCTGATTGTCATATAAAGCACACACTGACTTCTGTTATTTGAGGTGAACTGAAAAGAAAGAATTCATCAGACCTCTAGAAGAACACACTGCCTCTTTGGAATCCAAACGAGAATTTATCTTCAATTGTTAACAATCCCTTGATTTAGAGCAGGACCAGCATGGAACAATAATTTGGTCCATAAAAGCCAAGTGAATCAGCTAATTAAGAGGAGGCTACTATGGAAACAGAGAGAGGCACACACACACATATGTACACAGGGAGTCAGCCAGACCAATTACAGATAAAGAGAAGATGCACAGGGAAGAAAAATGTTCCTAAGTACTGGACAAAGCAAGATTTTCTCCACCATGTCCTCCAGCTGCAGGACTTAATGTGGTAGGAATGCAGAGAGTTTAGGGAGAGGGGTGTGGAGTAGCTTCCAACCTGAAAAACCTGCTGTCCTCACCCAAGGAGGAGACTCTAGTAATAAATTATGCAAATTAATGCTTAGAACCTATTATAGGTGGTGGCATTTCTGTTTAACAGAAATCTTCCAGATACAGAGAAGAAGGAATTGTGGAACATGAGGTGGTGGGCAGGGGAAGTACCCCCTTCCATGGCAAACACGTCTTTAATTGACAAATCTCTTTTTGATCCTCTGAAATCTTATAGCAGCATAGGGTACATGTGTGGGGACAAGTCTTACTGAGTAGAAGAGGAGGCAGAGATGGGGTCAATAAATTGTTTCTGGAGAAGGAAGCAGAACTGTGGAAATTTGAGGAAAGGAACTAGGCCATTGTAACAACACATATTCTCATTATTGGGAATTTTATAGGCTAAGTATGATTAAAATATCATGTTAGGGAAATATAAATGAACTAATAGTTGTCAATTTCTTTACTGAATTGGGAGGCACTGTGGGAGAATTGAATATCTTATATTTCTGGGCACTTTTTGCCTGGCATATGTCCTTTGTATACATTACTTTGTTCAATTCTCACAACCAACCTGATGAAGTTATTGTTATCATCCTCCACTTTACAGGTGAAGAATCTAAGGCATAAAAAAGTCAAGTGACATGCCCAAGGTCAAAGCTAGTATCAGAGCCAAGATTCAGTCTTAGGCTCATAGCCTCCAGAACTTAGTCTTAACCATGACCCAAGCCTCTTGAGTCCTCTTTGGTCTTTGTGAAATTATTTTAATATGTTCCTGGTTTCAGGAGTATTTTCTGAGCTATGATTGGGTTTGTGCCAAACATCTTTTCCCACAAACACTTCTTATCAGAGAACACCCCTCAATTCACAGTACAAAGAGAAGACTCAAGTTCTAAGAAGGATGAAAACTGAGCACATGCTTCCATGCACTTGTAGGTTAGTACTAAGTAGGTGTGAGAAAGTGTTGGGACTTTACACTGCTTTCTGGCTGCTTGCTACATTACCACGCCCTGTTACAGGACCTAGGCTAAGCAGGGGGCGTGGCTGTGAGAACTGAAACCACCCCAAAGATAGGCCAATGGCTCCGCCAATGGCATCCGCCCATGATCCTTATGTGTCCCTATGATCTTTCTGTTGATTGGCCCATGTCCTATATAAGACTGTCCAACTTCCTCAATAAACCGAGTTTTTGGCATTGCTTTCTACCAAAACTCCCCGGGTGTGGCGTGGTGTCCGTCAATCAGGCGGGGGTAGAGACACTCGGCGACTTTTGCCCGTTAAGCCTATCTTCGCCAGGTATGCTGCTTTAACTCTTTCTGCTGGCAGAAGGAGCCCCCTTTTAGGGCCCAAAAAGGGGGGTAGCTTTAGACCTTGGCCCCATTAATAAGTAACGCAGCAATCCTGACAGTTGGCGCCCAAGCGCGGGGGCACGAAAACAAAAGAAAATTATCGATAGGCTTAACAATCGGTTAGAGACGCAGTGTCTCTCTGGCAAAAGTATCCTCTAGAAAATGAGGCAACCATATATCTTTCTCTCTCTTTCTCATCCACTTTCTCTCTCTTTCTTCCTCTCTCTTTTCGGGAACCTCTGCGCAAGTAAACCTGCAATTTTTGTATGTGCCTGGTGGGGGAGAACAGAAAGATGTCTGGGAAAAACGCGCTCACTGAAGGGAGCGCCAGCCTGGGTGCGGAAAAAACTCAGAGCGAGCCCAAACTTAAGAACAAAGAACAGCTGCCCTCTGCAGCACCATGTGGGTGGCAACCATATGGGGTCGCTAGGGGCGTACAGACGGTGGGCTGCTGCCTCTGCCACGTGGCCCCGGGCTTTCGTCCCGGGTACATGGCTGCCACCATCACCGGGGCTCGCAGTTCCGTGGCTCTGCGAAAAGAAAAAGTGTACCGCTGCATGGCCCGGGCTTGTGTCTCGGCCTGCCTGGCGTGCGGCTTGCAGCTTGCGTCCAAACTGCTGGGGGCGGGGCCGGACGTGCAGGGGGCCTCGCCAACTGGGACGCCTGGGGCAGCCCGGCACAGTGGGGTGCGAGGGGGAGCAAAGGCAAAAGCGCTGCTGCCTGCAGTTGGAGGCAAACAAAATCCAAACCAGAGTCGCCTGCAGGGCCAAACTCATGCGGGTACATCTGGTCATTGCCTGGCAACAGGCTGCCAATGGTGTGTAAAATGGCCGCCCAAAAGCGCCACCACCATCGCACCATTGACGTCATCTCCTGCGACCGTGCATGGTGAGACACGCAGGCGGCCAGCGCAGCTCAGCGGGACCAATGCAGCATTCATGCTGCCCACCGGCTCCCGCGGGGTTCCCTGGGTCAATGGCTGGGGCGGCCCGCGGGACGAGCCAATTCGCTATGGCTGGGGCACCAGCTTTCTCCTGCCTGTGCAACGCGGTCCCTCTTGGCAGCTGCGAGCGGCCGGCGTTCTTTGTCTGAGCCCAGCGGCTACATACAGCCTATGTCCTCTAGATCCCTTCACTGGCTGGCTACAGCGCAAATAGACTTCTGTTCCTTGAGCCAAGACTTATGCGCCAAAACAGCCGAGCCAAGGCAATTTGCCTGAGCCCTAAGCCTGGGCAACCTTGCTCAATTCTCCATCAAGAGAGGTTCCTCCCCCCCACCCCCACTCTGGCCACTGCGCCCTGCTTTACAGAGGCAAAGCCCCGGGGACACATGCCGATAGCCCATCCTTCTTTCAACAAGGTTCAAACTATACCTCTTTTTAAAATCTTAGGAGCTAAACTTAAATTAGATTCGGTGTGTCCCCTTACTCTTTGGTAGAGCTGCGGGAGCTCTTAGGGAAACTCAACTGGTTAAGACCTTAAAAAAGTGCCTTAGGCGAAGGCACCTGCTCACAATTGCAGTCCCCCACCCTTCCAGACCTGAGCAAAGACTTACATTGAAATGCAAATGGGGAAGTAAGCTTAAGCCCCAAAGGAAAAAAAAGGGTAAAATGTCTTTTTACCAGCCTGTCATTTTTCTAAGATTTTTTGAGCTCATAATTCTAATTTTGTGCACCCATATTGATGTTTTGGTTATGTTGTGTTTACGTTCCTGATAACTCTATACATGCTAAATTTTTAAATTATCATCCTCATGGTATACATTGAAATGTTCCAGATGCTGTAACATTTATTCAGTACTCATGTTTTTTGTTTCTCTAATAGAAGCTCCCATACCTGATGACTTTGCAACCTTCCCCAGGCTTCAATCTGACCTGACTTCTAATAAGGGAACTCCAAACTACTTCCCCCATCACTTCGCCCACTTTCAGCTTGAAGAAGCCAGATTCGATCGTCGTCCTATTCCCTTAAAGTAGTAAGGAGTTCCTAAAATTAGAAGGGTAAAGAAGCCAAAATCTCATAGATAGTTGGTATCTGTCTTCACTCAATGGCTTATTAAATCCTTTCCACTTGAGGGTTTAAAGATGCTTTAACCCAGGTTAAAATAAAACAAAAAGGGGGAAACAGCCCCCGTGATCAGTTAAAAACAGTGATGCTTAAATTTTTCCAAGCATCAGCCTTTGACTGTCTTTCAGAGACATTGATCCAACCAGACACCCTACCTATGTGTCTTTCCAATTGGAGAACCAAGCCCTATTTGGGTACCTGCTAGGGACCTCAAATACTGCCAGTTAGAACAAAATGACTACCCAAGAGCTGAAGCCGCTGGAAAGGGATTGCAGCCTGGAACGGCAGCGCCGCAGGAAGGAGTCCGGAGACAGGATAGAGATGAAAAAATTCTTTAATCTTTCTGTCTCTCTCTCTTGTAATTTCTAACACTACATACACACTCTCACAAGAAACCAAGGCACCTACTCTTACAAGAAACTACAATATATCTATACAATATCAATAACCCTGTCCTTTCTCTCTCTGGTCTCATCCCATGCGCCCGAGCAGGAATGGCGCTTGCTCGATCTGCTGAGTCACTCTCAAATCTCTCGAGATCCTGGGCCAAGTCCCGTGAGACTACGGAAGGCGACAATGCCCAAAAATGTCGATCTGCTGAGTCACTGCTCAAATCTCTCGAGATCCTGGGCCAAGTCCTGTGAGACTACGGAGGGCGACAATGCCCAAAAATGTCTATGGCCCGTAGTCAACCGCAATCTTAGCTATCTCCCCAAACAGGGCTCCTGCATTTCCCCCCTTTTGTTTTAAAAGAGGGGATGCTCTAGGACGTCTATGTGCAACCAACATTCTTACCCGTCATCGGATAATCAAGGCTGTGCCCTTGACTCCTGTCTTAGGTTGATATGTCGGCCACATGAGACTGTCCTGTGCGACTGTGCCTGTCTTAGGTTGTCCCCCTCTGGGGATCTTACCCGTCATTGGCTAACCAGCCATCCAATGGAGCCCTTTAGGATCGACTGTGTAAGATGACTAACAGCCGTCCAATTGGGAGGAGATGCTGCGGCTTTAAGGCGACAAGCCTTTTGGTGACGAGCCAAATTGCATAGCATATCAAATTCTTTAAACAAATCAGCTGCCCTAAGTTCTATCAAGTAACACAGTGAGTTCTCTAAACAAATACCCGCAAGGTACTGTCCCATGAAGTCCCAAACAATAAAAGATCAAAATGTCCACTTGTTATAACACGTAGATCTAGGAGGCCCCATGCATGCAGAGCAGAGGCCACACTGCTGATGAGGTTGTTTGATATTTGAGCAGCAGGGATGCTTGCAGCAACGGCGATCCCTGCAGCTGTAGCAGCAGCCGTCTTTTTTATGTGTAGACAATGCCACCGGCAAATCTTCAGGGCCCGCTACCTAGAGACTCAAGCATCAATTATTAAAGGAAAGGCAGTGCTATTCCAGCACTGAGTCAAGAGGTGAGTTGTCAAACTAAAAAATAGAATTATTAGATTAGAAAAATAAGTTGATTTCTGCTCACACACATTGCAGCCTGAGCTCCCACAAACATAAGCTGGCAAAATATCATATTTAGAACAAAACAAAGAAAGACTGAGGGTAATTACTGCATTAAAGATAGATTAAAGAAAAACTAAAAGCACTTTGGAGAAATAATTTGTTAGCTGGAACTCTCGAGTTTCTGCATACACAGCAGTCCTTTACCTGTTGAAATAATTGAAATTAATCATTTATTAAACAAATGAAGTTAATAACAAATAAGCAACCTCATGTCAAAACACCAAAATATCAGGTTATACAGCACTAGTCATATTTTTTGCTAAAGAGAAGTCCCTGGGACACCTATAAAACAAAATTGAAGGTACCTTCACTTATTAAATTATTTACCCAATTTGAATACTCTTAAACTTAAATGAATTAGAGTTATTTGGATCCATATATATATATATTCACAAGCACTTTGTTATTTTTGATGTCACACTGGACAGAGAGACGCACATACAAACATATATTTGTGACGTCACATTAACATGAAATTTAGACAAATACACAGACATAAACACATATATAAAAAGTAAAAAATATATATATAATTGTGTGCACACTAAAGAGAGATCTCTTCGTCCCAGCCGGGAGGAATGACACTTAAGTTCTGACATATTTTGAAGGACTCTTTTAAGGGAATCATTCCATATCTTCATCATGGTCCTCTTGATTTTGTACCTTTTTTATTAATCTTGATTCCTCAACAACTTCATCTTGATCCTTTTGATGTGGTACCTGCTTTATTAATCTAGATGGTATCCATATTGGAGAGGATTCATGCTTTGGAAAAACACAAACAGATCCTCTCCCCCAAATTAATACTGGATCTGGACCCTTCCATGTACCTGAAAGAACATCCTTCCAGTAAACCAAAGGTTTATGTTGTTGATGTGGGTTCCAATGTCTGTCTCCAGCAGAATAACCATCAGAGTCTAAAGTTAAAAAATTTAAAGTAAACAGGGCAACTGCCAATCTGTCCTTAGGATTTTTCCAGTTTCCTTCTTTCTGTTTTAACAACATAACTTTTAGTGTGCGGTTTGCTCTTTCAATAATGCCCTGACCCTGAGGATTGTATGGGATGCCTGTTTTATGGGATATGTTGAATTTTGCGCAAAACTGTTTGAAAGATGAGGACGTATAAGCGGGACCATTATCTGTTTTAAGCATTTTGGGGATGCCCAATGCAGCAAAAGCTTGTAAACAATGAGATGTGACATCTTTAACATTTTCTCCGGAATGTAAGGAAGCAAAAATCATGCCTGAGCATGTATCTATGGTTACATGAATAAATCGCAATTTTCCAAAGCTTGGCTCATGAGTAACATCCATCTGCCACAAATGATTGGGCATTAATCCTCTAGGGTTAACACCAAAATGAGGATTGGGCAAATGTGTCATACAAGATTTACAATCTTTTACAATTGTTCTGGCTTGCTCCTTTGTGATTTTAAACCTACGTTGCAAGGTGGTGCTGTTGACGTGAAACTGGGAATGAAATAAAGTAGCTTGTTGTAGTGCTGAAAGTATAAATATTGTTTTTGTAAGTTCATCTGCCTTTTGATTACCTTCATGGAGGGGGCCAGGCAAATTAGTATGTGCTCTAATATGGCCTACGAATAGAGGTTCTTTTCTTGCCCACAAAAGTTTTTGTATCTGATAAAACAATTTAAAGGCTGGAGTATGAGGTGCTATTGGTCCTGCTAACTCTAATTTTGGGACGGCTTGTACAATATAGTGGCTATCTGAAAAAATGTTTATGGGCTGGTCTCTAAAATTTTCCAGAGCTCTTACCACAGCTTCCAATTCCACTAGTTGAGCTGATTTGTGTGCAGTTATGTAAGTCATATTTTCTTTTGTAGTGACTACTGCAGCAGTACCATTTGAGGACCCATCTGTAAATACATTAAATGCCTTAGGAATAGGTTGATTTTTTATTACCTGTGGAAATATAATAGGATGATTAATACAAAAAGATAATATAGGAGACTTAGGAAGGTGATTATCAAAATTTGCAGAGGTAGAGCATCTAGCTATAGCCCAGTCATTATCATTGAAGCATAAATATTCAATCTGTGACGATGAATAGGGAGTAATAATAGTAGCAGGGTGAATGCCAAATATTTTAGTAGAAGTTTTAAGTCCTTGAAGAATAAGTTTAGCCACCATGGAGGTATATGACTCAATTATGCTTTTAGGAGAGACAGGCAAATGTATCCATAATAAAGGCCCTTGTTGCCAAAATACTCCTGTGGGTGTATATTGTGAAGAAATAATAATCAATATCAGCGGTTGAGTTAAATCAAATCTGTCACAATGAGCTCCTTCGATGGCTTTTTCTACTACCTTTAAAGCTTTCCTAGCATCAGGAGTCAATGTTCGCAGTGAGGATGGATCAGGGTCCCCTCGAAGGATATCAAATAAAGGTTTTAATTGGCCAGTAGTGAGGTTTAGTGTAGGGTGAAGCCAATTAATGTCTCCCAGTAGTTTTTGGAAATCATTGAGGGTGGTTAAATGTTCTTTATTTATTAAAATTTTTTGGGGTCTAACAAAAGTATCCATGATTTTAAATCCTAAATATAATATGGGAGATCTGGTTTGAACTTTTTCTTCTGCTATATATAATCCGTATTTTTTAAAATTTTCTACCACGTCACTGAATATATTAAATAAGATTTTTTTATTAGGGTGGGCCAGTAAAATATCATCCATGTAATGTAGACACATGAGGTTTGGATATTTATTTTTAATGGGTTGAATAGCCTTGTCCACATATATTTGGCATATGGTGGGGCTATTAGCCATTCCCTGTGGCAAAACCTTCCATTGATATCTCTGATCAGGGCCATTATTGTTAATAGAAGGAACTGAAAAAGCAAACCTGGGGGCATCCAGAGGATGTAGGGAAATAGAAAAGAAGCAATCCTTTATATCAAGACTAATAACATGGAAATTTTTTGGAATAGCTATAGGATTCGGAAGTCCAGGTTGAGTAGGGCCCATGACTTGCATGGTTTTATTAATTTGTCTAAGATCATGTAATAATCGCCATTTTCCTGATTTTTTCTTGATCACAAATATGGGGGAATTCCAGGGAGAGGTGGAAGGTTCTATATGTCCTGCTTTTAATTGTTCCTTAACTAGTAGGTGGGCCGCTTGTAACTTCTCTTTAGATAGGGGCCACTGAGGGACCCACACTGGCTTATCAGAAAGCCATGGTGTTTTCAAAATTATTTTCTCAGTCGCCCCGAAGAAAAATGTCTTTTTCCTATATGATAATGATTTCTTTTAGGGTTAAGCTTACCCTGTACTTTTTGATGATTTCTTTTAGGGTTAAGATTACCCTGTATGTTTTTACATTTAACACCTGCAGGTTTGGTTGCAAGGTGTACTCCCATTAGTTGTAAAATATCTCTTCCCCATAAAGTAACCGGTAGATTAGGTAAAACATAAGGCTGAAATGTGCCTTTATGTCCTTCATCATCCTCCCATTTTAAAATTACCGCACTTTTTTCTGGGAGGTTATTATATCCCAAGCCTCTTAAACTGGTTGAAGCTTTTTGTAGAGGCCAGTGTTTGGGCCATTGACGTAAATTAATGATGGAAGAATCAGCTCCAGTATCTATAAGACCCTCTTGAGGGGTGATTTTTTCCCTTTTTCCTCAGGAATGAAAAAACCATGATGGACCCTCTGTCTCGTTGTGATTGGACTTTTCATCATCTCTATCCTGATGTTCATCATGAGCACTGTTGCCTTGGACTCTCCCTTTGTCAGTATTTCAACTCTCTGCGATGAGAGAAGAGGGACTATGCCTACTCCTGAGAGAAAAGTGCTATTTCGTTGCCAACTGTCCAGACTTTGTTCTAAACGGCTTCCTTTGGACTGAACTAAATGGCTTTAGCTTAAGCGGTTACTTCCTCATGCTGGACTTTATAACTGTCAAATCCCTACCTTCTCCTTTTTTTTTTTTTTTTTGTGAAATCCCTGACTGTCATTTTCCTTGTGTTCACCTTTGGGCCCTGTGTACAGCTTGGTGGTCTGCCAATAATGCCTTCAGCGATGCTGAGTAAGAGCCCTACAGACTTGGCCATGGTCATTAACAAGATGCGGAGGTCTAAACCAGCCATCCTTGAAAAGCCTTCCCAAAGGCGACTGTCCTGTCCCATGTCCTTCCCCTGGCCACTTGCTGGCCCTGGGTGTGTCCACCTGATGGACACCCCATTTTTTTAAAACAAAATGGGGGAGCCCCATTTTGAAAAAAAAAAAAACGGGGAAATGTCGGGAACTTACACTGCTTTCTGGCTGCTTGCCACATTACCACGCCCTGTTACAAGACCTAGGCTAAGCAGGGGGCGTGGCTGTGAGAACTGAAACCACCCCAAAGATAGGCCAATGGCTCCGCCAATGGCATCCGCCCATGATCCTTATGTGTCCCTATGATCTTTCTGTTGATTGGCCCATGTCCTATATAAGACCGTCCAACTTCCTCAATAAACCGAGTTTTTGGCATTGCTTTCTACCAAAACTCCCCGGGTGTGGCGTGATGTCCGTCAATCAGGCGGGGGTAGAGACACTCGGCGACTTTTGCCCGTTAAGCCTATCTTCGCCAGGTATGCTACTGTAACTCTTTCTGGTGGCAGAAGGAGCCCCCTTTTAGGGCCCAAAAAGGGGGGTAGCTTTAGACCTCGGCCCCATTAATAAGTAACGCAGCAATCCCGACAAGAAAGGATGGCAAAGGAGCACATTTCCTTTCTAGTTTCAGACTTTGTCTCATTTTGTTCTTGAAAACATACCTTCAAACTTCATCATGGGAAGAAAACTAGGGAGCAATTTCCACTCAGGCTTGTATGAACTCTGACCCCAGAAACAACCCATCAGGGAAGTTCTCTTTTTTTTTTTTTTTAATATATTTCTTTGCTTTAGTTGTACACAATGCATTTATTTTTACGTGGATGCTGAGGATCGAACCCGGGCCGCGCATGTGCTAGGCTAGCGTTCTACCACTTGAGCCACAACCCTAGCCCCCAGGGAAGTTCTTAACCCCTTTCTCTTATGCTTCCTCTTGCCAACACTGTTCTTACTCCCATTGAGAAGCTGACTCCTAGTTCTAGAGCAGGCCAGGGGAAATGGATGCTGGAGAATAATGACCCTCTCTCTGCTATCATAGTCATAAGGTCTTAAGTCAATGTCCAGTGCCCTCAGCTAGTCCCCACACACCTCGTAAGGGTGTAGTCGTTAGCATTGCAGAGTTTACTGCCACTTCCCAGGGTGGAGGCAGGGGAGATACATAGGATATGATGGCCACCAGAATGGTCCATCTAAGGCTATAAAGCTCTGTCTCTAAGAAATCATTAAATACACAGTTGACTATGAACTCTCCAAAATACTTGCCTATCCAAGAGGGAATACTCATTCTTTGAAGCTTTTTCAATTGTGCTATTTTTACTATCATTAGAGAGCACATATGTCCATAATCTTACGTTTTTTTTTTCTCCTGAAGGACTGGCACAATTAGTCACACACTTTAAACCTTAAAGCTTCTGGGGTATGTGGTCAAAGTATGTTGTGGGCCTTAGCAACAAAGCATATACAATGTGAAACAAAAGTAGAGCATTCAACCTGTGTAATATATGAAATCTAAGTGTGAAAAGAGCACATTCCATGCATAAAAATAACATCTGAATAGCACATTATAATATACAAGGCATATTTGTACACATTATTTTTTCCAAAGACGACATTGTTTAGGACAAGGCTTATGAGTTGTACACATGAATTTGCATTGCTCTAACCTCCAATTCACCAAACACCATTAAGTTTTGTGTATGTGTGTGTGTGTGTGTGCACCAGGAAATGCAATGTGGCTATTAAAAAGTGCTATATAGATGCCAAAAGACTAAAAAATGAATCCCAAATACATGGCATAAGTAATGTTGGAGAAAAACAGGCACTCTCTATTGCTATGAATGTAGAATATTGCCACACATTTGTTAAATGGGGATTTGTCGAAATGTATGTACGTTGTGTCTTAGAATTTTAAACTCTGAATTTTTCCTATGGAAATATGGTCATGATTGTACAAAGATATGCACAGGGATGTTCATTGCACCACTGTTATAATGGTGGAAATTGGTGATAAATTTTCATCTATGGGGACATGATTAAACTCTGGCAATTCCATAATTGGAATGCTATCTAGCCATTAAGAAGAGTGGGGTAAATCCCAGCAGCCTGGGAGGCTGAGGCAGGAGGATTGTGAGTTCAAAGCAAGCCTCAGCAACTTAGTGAGGCCCTAAGCAACTCGGCAAGATCCTGTATCTAAATAAAATACAAAAAAGGACTGGGGATGTGGCTCAGTGGTTAAGCCCCTCTTCTGGGTTCAATGCCTGTACCAAAAAAAAAAAAAAAAAAAAAAAAGTATACAGTATGTGCAGAGTGAAAAGATAAGTGACAAAATCCAAGTTGAACAAAACATAAGATGAGGTTATAAAGAATCATTCAAATTTGGAAACAAGGATGTGATAGGAAGAATAATGACCCCCACCAACACCACCTGTGATATTAATATCCTGTTCCTTTTAACATGTGAATATGTTATGTTACGTGGCTAGGGGAATTAGGGCTATTAATCAGTTGACCTTGAAATAAGTTACCTAGTTATGCTTGATATAGTAATAAGGGTCCTTATAAGAGAGAAGCTGATATCAAGATGAAGTCTGATAGGTGTGAAGAGGATTTGTGGTTAGCTTTTGGGGGTGGGTACTGGAGATTGCACTCAGGGGCACTCGACCACTGAGCTCCAGCCCCAGCCCTATTTTGTATTTTATTTAGAGACAGGGTCTCACTGATTTGCTTAGCACCTCACTGTTGCTGAGGCTGGCTTTGAACTTGTGATTCTCCTGTCTCAGCCTCCCGAGCCACTGGGATTATAGGTGTGTGCCACTGCATCTGGCTGCTGTTGGCCTTAATAATGGAGAAAGAGGACATAAACCAAGGAATGTGAGAATGCAATTCTAGAAACTGCAAAAAGCAAGGAAATAGTTTCCCTTAGAGCCTCCAGAAGGGGTGTGGCCCTGCAGACACGATTTCCAACATCTGACCTCCAGAACCATAAGAGAATATATGTATATTGTTTTAAGCCACCCAGTTTGTGCTAATTTGTTACAACAGCACCAGAAGCTAGTATACAAGAAGATTACTTGATGCTTTAAGGTCTCATTAAGCACATTTTCTAACAGGCTAAGAGTCATCTGACTCTCTACATCTAGAGAACTGTAATTTAGCCTAATGGATTAGGGTCCAGTCATTTTATAATTCTGAAAAACTGATAAGATGCAGTGATACTATTTTCTACCCAACTAAAAAAGACACCATTAGCTGGGCATGGTGACGCACACCTGTAATCCCAGAGACTTGGGAGGCTGAGGCAGGAGGATTACAAATTTAAAGCCAGCCTCAGCAAATTAGACCCTGAGCAGCACAGCAAGACCCTGTATCTAAATAAAATATTTAAAAAGGCCTGAGGATATGGCTCAGTGGCTGAGCACCCCTGTGTTCAATCTCTGATACAAACAAAACAAAACAAAAAAGACACCTTTAGAGGGGCTGGGGTTGTGGCTCAGCGGTAGAGCTCTCACCTAGCACGTGTGCAGCCCAGGTTCGGTCCTCAGCACCACGTAAACACATTGTGTACAACTAAAGCAAATAAATATTTTTTTAAAAAAGACACCATTAGAGCAAGGGGAAGGAATAAATAAGTGGAGCACAAAGGGTTTTTTGTTGTGTTTTTTTTCTTTTCTTTTTTTTTCTTCCCATGGTGCTGGAAATTGAACCCAGAGCCTTGTGCATGCAAGGCAAGCACTCTACCAACTGAGTCATAACCCCAGCCCTTGTTTTTTTTTTTTTTTTTTTTTGTGGTACCGGGGATTGAACTCAGGGGCACTCGACCACTGGGTCACATCCCCAGCCCTTTTTTTTTTTTTGTATTTTATTTAGAGACAGGGTCTCACTGAGTTGCTAAGTGCCTCGCCATTGCTGAGGCTGGCTTTGAACTTGCGATCCTCCTGCCTCAGCCTCCCAAAGTGCTGGGATTACAGGCGTGCGCCACCGCGCCCGGCTCCTTGTTTTGTTTTTTGACAGTGAAAATATTCTGTATGATACTGTTGCCGCCTACAGCTATCGCCGCCTGCAGCAACGATACCACGGGAAAGAATTCGGAAGCAGACTGGAAAATGAATAGGCTCTTTATTCTTGTTTCTTCTAACTTCTCTCTCAGGCTCCAAACAACCTCTCCAACTCCAACTCCACCCACTCTCTCTAGCCAACCTCACCCAGTTAAATACTTTTTGCCTTAACAAGTATACACGTGTCAACAGCTCAAACTTACAGGTGTGTCGCAGAGTTTTCACGGGCATAGAAAGATTCTTAGATAAATGCATGAATATCAGGTGAAAATACTGAAACACCTCTTATGGCTCTCAGCTAGCCGCCATCTTAGCTATCTCCTTATTAGGGCTCTTACATTTCCCCCCTTTTATTTTAAAAGAGGGATAGCTCTAGGGCGTCTACGTGTGCAACCAACATTCTTACCCGTCATCGGATAATCAAGGCTGTGCCCTTGACTCCTGTCTTAGGTTGATATGTTGGCCACATGAGACTTTCCCGTGGATGGGTGATGACCCTCACCACATCCGGATTGACTGTGCCTGTCTTAGGTTGTCCCCCTCTGGGGATCTTACCCGTCATTGACTACCAGCCATCCAATCGAGCCAAACAGACATGAGGAGGTGCTTCGGTTCTAAGGTGGCAAGCTTTGCGCTGACGAGCCAAGTTTCATAGCGTATCAAGTTTTTTTTTTTTTTTAATAAATCAGCTGCCCTAAGTTCCATTAAGTAACGCACTGAGTTCTCTAGACAAATACACACAAGGCATTGTCCTGTGCAATGTCCCAAACATAGAAAAATTTGTCAAAATGTCCATTTGCTAACACGTTGATCTAGGAGGCCTCGTGCATGCAGAGCAGAAGCCACACTGCTGGTGAAGTTGTTTGATGCTTGAGCAGCAGGGATGCTTGTAGCGATTGCGATCCCTACAGCTGTAGCAGCAGCCGTCTTTTATGTCTAGACGATGCCACCAGCAAATCTTTAGGGCCCACTACCTAGAAACTCAATCATCAATCATTAGAGGGAAGGCAGTGCCATTCCAGCACTGAGTCAAGAAGCGAGTTGTCAAACTAAAAAATAGAATTATTAGATCAGGTAATTGAAGTTGATCTCTGCTCACACACATTGCTGCTTGAGCTCCCACACAAACATAAGCTGGCAAAATATCACATTCAGAACGGATTAAAGAAAGACTGAGGGTATTTAGCTGACAAAATATTATATTTAAGATAAATTAAAGAAAAGCAAAGAGCATTTTAGAAAAATAATTTGTTAGCTGGAACCCCTGAGCCTCTGCATACACAGCAACCTTCCATGAATGTACCTGTTGAAACAATTTAAATTAATCAGCTATTTAACAAATAAAGTTAATTACAAATAAACAATCCCATGTCAAATACCAAAATATCAGGTTATATAGTATTAGTCATATTGTTTGCTGAAGAGAAGTCCTAGAGACACCTATAAATTAAGATTGAAGGTACCTTCACTTTTTAATTGTTTACCCAATTTGAATACTCTTAACTTAAATGAATTAAAGTTATTTGGATCCATATATATACATATATATATGTATATATATGTATATATATATAATTAATTTTCATGAGCGCTCGGTTTTTGTTTTTTGTGACGTCACATTGGACAGACACAAAAACATAAAGACATATATTTGTGACGTCACATTTACATGAAATCTAGACAAGCGCACAGACATAAAGACATATATAAAAAAAGAAAAAATACAATTGTGTGCACACTAAAGAGAGATCTTCTCGTCCCGGCCGGGAGGAATGAGACTTAAGTTGTAAATTTATTGAAGGACTATTTTTTTTTTTTTTTGTACTAGGGATTGAACTCAGGGGAACTTGACCAGTGGGCCACGTCCCCAGCCCCTTTTTGTATTTTATTAGAGACAAGGTCTCACTGAGTTGCTAAGTGCCTCGCCATTGCTGAGGCTGGCTTTGAACTCGCAATCCTCCTGCCTCAGCCTCCCAAGTGCTGGGATTACAGATGTGCACCACCACACCCGGCTATTGAAGGACTCTTTTAAGGGAATCATTCCACAACAACTTCATCTTGGCCCTTTTGATTTTGTGTTTGTTTTATTAATCTTGATTCCGCAACAACTTCATCTTGGTCCTTTTGATTTGGTACCTGTTTTATTAATCTTGATGGTATCCATTCTGGGGAGGATTCGTGCTGTGGAAAAACACAAACAGATCCTCAAATTAATACTGGATCTGGGCCCTTCCATGTGCCTGAAAGAACATCCTTCTAGTAAACCAAAGGTTTATGTTGTTGGTGTGGATTCCAGTGTCTGTCTCCAGCCGAATATCCTTTAGAATCCAAAGTTAAAAAATTTAAAGTAAAAAGGACAACGGCCAATCTGTCCCTAGGATTTGTCCAATTTCCTTCTCTTTATTTCAAAAGCATAATTTTGAGTGTGCGATTAGCTCGTTCAATTATACCTTGGCCTTGAGGATTATACGGAATACCTGTCTTATGGAGTATACTGAATTTTGGGCAAAACTGTTTGAAAGATGAGGACGTATATGCAGGGCCATTGTCTGTTTTAAGCATTTGGGGAATGCCCAATGCAACAAAAGCTTGTAGACAATGAGATGTAACATCTTTACCGTTTTCTCCAGCATGTAAGGAAGCAAAAATCATGCCTGAGCATGTATCTATGGTCATGTGAATAAATTGCAATTTTCCAAAACTTGGCTCATGAGTGACATCCATCTGCCACAAATGATTGGGCATTAATCCTCTTGGGTTAACCCCATAATGTGGATTGGGCAAATGTGTCACACAAGATTGACAAGTCTTCACAAGTGTTCGAGCTTGATCTTTAGTTATTTTGAAACTTTGTTGTAAAGTAGTACTATTAACATGAAATTGAGAATGGAACGAGGTAGCTTGTTGGACTGCTGAAAATATAAAGATTGTTTGAGTGAGGGCATCGGCCTTTTGATTACCTTCATGGAGAGGACCAGGCAAATTAGTATGAGCTCTGATATGTCCAATAAACAAAGGTTCTTTACGTTCCCATAGAAGGTTTTAAATTTGAAAAAACAATTTAAAGGCTGGAGTATGAGGTGCTATTGGACCTGCTAGCTCCAATTTAGGGACAGCTTGTACAATATAGTGGCTCACTGAAAAAATATTTATGGGCTGTTCTTTAAAACTTTCAAGAGCTAAAATAATAGCTTCAAGTTCAACTAATTGAGCTGATTCATGGGCAGTAATATGAATCATATTTTCTTTTTGAGTGATTACTGCAGCAGTACCATTAGAGGACCCATGTGTAAATACATTTAATGCCTTAGGAATAGGTTGATTTTTTATTACCTGTGGAAATATAATGGGATGATTGATACAAAAAGATAGTATAGGAGACTTAGGAAGATGGTCATCAAAATTTGCAGAAGTAGAGCATCTAGCTATAGCCCAATCATTATCATTGAAGCACAAATATTCAACCTGTGACGATGAATAGGGAGTAATAATAGTAGTGGGGTGAATGCCAAATATTTTAGTAGAAGTCTTAAGTCCTTGAAGAATAAGTTTAGCCACCATGGAGGTATAAGACTCAATTGTTCTTTTAGGAGAGACGGGCAAGTGTATCCATAATAAAGGCCCCTGTTGCCAAAATACTCCTGTGGGTGTATATTGTGAAGAAATAATGATCAATATCAGCGGTCGAGCAAAATCAATTCTATCACAATGGGATCCTTCAATGGCCTTTTCTACCCACTTTAAAGCTTCCCTAGAATCAGGAGTCAATGTTCACAGTGAAGATGGATCAGGGTTCCCGCGAAGGATATCAAATAAGGGTTTTAATTGGCCAGTGGTGAGGCTTAGTGTAGGGCGAAGCCAATTAATGTCTCCCAGCAATTTTTGGAAATTGTTAAGAGTGGCCAAATGTTCCTTATTTATTAAAATTTTTTGAGGCCTAATAAAAGTATCCATAATTTGGAATCCTAGATATAATATTGGAGATCTAGTTTGAACCTTTTCTTCAGCAATGTTTAGTCCATATCATTTCAATTTTCTGATAGATCGCTAAATATGGTGAATAAGACTTCTTGATTAGGATGAGCAAGCAAAACATCATCCATATAATGGAGGCACATAAGCTCTGGGTATTTGTTCTTGATAGGCTGAATAACTTTATCTACATAGATTTGACATATAGTGGGGCTATTAGCCATTCCCTGGGGTAAAACTTTCCATTGATATCTTTGATCAGGGCAATTATTATTAATAGAAGGAACTGAAAAAAGCAAACCTGGGGGCATCCAGAGGATGTAGAGGAATAGAAAAGAAACAATCCTTTATATCAAGAGTTATAAGATGGAAATTTTTAGGAATAGCTACAGGATTAGGAAGTCCAGGTTGGGTAGGGCCCATAATTTGCATGGTTTTATTGATTTCTCTAAGATCATGTAACAATTGCCATTTTCCTGATTTTTTCCTGATCACGAATATGGGGGAATTCCAGGGAGAGGTGGAAGGTTCTATATGTCCTGCTTCTAGTTGTTCTTGAACTAGTAGGTGGGCCACTTGTAATTTCTCTCTAGATAGGGGCCACTGAGGGACCCAAACTGGCTTATCAGAAAGCCATGGTATTTTCAAAATTGTTTTCTCAGTGGCCCCTAAAATAATATATCCTTTACCTTTTCGGTGATGTTTTCCTTTTGTAACACCTGCAGGCTTGGTTGTGAGATGTACTCCCATTTGTTGTAAAACATCTCTTCCCCATAAGGTAACTGGCAAGCTGGACAAAACATAAGGCTGAAATGATCCTTGATGCCCTTCATCATCCTCCCATTTTAAAACTGTTGCACTTTGTTCTGGGGTATTAGAATATCCCAAGCCTCTCAAACTAGTTGAAGACTTTTGCAAAGGCCAGTGTTTGGGCCATTGTTGTACGTTGATGATGGAAGAGTCAGCCCCAGTGTCAATCAATCCCTCCATCTCTATTCCTTGAATTTTTATTTTGCACATAGGCCTCTGTGAACAATCCTGAACCCAGCAAGCCATAGGTCCCGAGACAGTGGAACCAAATCCTCTATTGTTCCTATTTTGAGGCATACTCTTAAATGAGTCACGTAAACTGGGAAGGAGAAGCAGCTGAGCAATTCTATCTCCTTGATTAACAGAGCAAATGCCTCGAGGTGAACTAAGCATAATCTTAATTTCTCCTTGGTAGTCTGAGTCTATTACACCTGGAGTCACTTGAAAACCTGATAAGCTTTTAGAGCTTCTCCCGAGGATAAGTCCTACAGTTCCTGAGGGAAGAGGTCCCCTGACTCCCGTGGGAATCAGTTGAACCCCCATTTCAGGTGTTAGCACTATCTGGGCGGTGGAACAGAG
Organism: Tamias sibiricus; assembly: GCA_025594165.1. Classification (NCBI taxonomy): domain Eukaryota; kingdom Metazoa; phylum Chordata; class Mammalia; order Rodentia; family Sciuridae; genus Tamias; species Tamias sibiricus. The sequence continues at coordinate 92,389,593 of CM046667.1, read as the reverse complement.
GTCTAGTCCTGCAGTTCCTCTTGTTCCTCTAACGAGGGAGTCAATGGGTAAGAGGGATTGTGTTGAGGAATCATCTGGATGGATGTTTGAGGATACTCTTCCTCTGATGCCTCGTACATTTGTGGGACCCGGGGCATTGGGCCCCGTGCCCCTTTTTTGAATTCCTAGACAAAATGTTTCCATAAATATTGAATTTAGATCTGCACTTATTAGCCCAGTGGTTTCCTTTTTTACACCTGGGGCAGCAGCCTGGGCATGATATGAGCTTGGTCTTATTTCTCTTTGGGGATATTGTCTAGAATAACTTGATTGATTATAATAATGTTTAGGTTGAGCCCTTTTTGTGAAATTTTGAGAGGAAGCACCTCTCATTGCTGCTGCAATCACATTTCCTGTGACAAAGGCATCATTTATATCTTTGCATAATCATATATATACTGAAAGGTCCCTTTTAGATTTCCAAGGTCTGATAGCGTCTTGACAATATTTGTTGGCATTTTCATATGCCAGCTGAACGACTAATGGCATAGCTTGATCAATGTCTCCAAACACTCTACCTGCAGTTCGCAAAAGCCTATCAGCAAATTCAGCATATGGCTCATTAGGTCCCTGAGTTACTTTCGACAAGCTACCCTGTAAATCACCAGTTTCTTGTAAAGTTTTCTATGCCCTAACAGCTGCGGCATATATTTGCGTGTAAACTCCAGGATCGTACTGAATTTGAAGCTGTAAATCAGCAAATTGCCCTTCTCCAGTTAACATATCTACGTTACGGTCTGGAAATCCTGCAGTTACATTTCTTTTAGCTGTTTCTACACAAAATTCCTGGAATTGTGACCTCCAAATCAAGTATTGTCCCCTGATCAATACTGCCTTACATAAGCCTTTCCAATCTGAGGGAGTTAAAGTGTTAAGGGACTCCAACATACTCAACGTGAAAGGAGCTTGGGGCCCATAGGTCATTATTGCTTCTTTGAAATTTTTTATTGTTTTGAAGTCTAGGTATTGGTGGTACCTCTGCCCATTTTCATTTTCAAATACTGGCAGATCCCAATGTCCCTGCGGGTTTTGACGTTTAAGGGCGCGTAAGCTCTCAGAAAGGCCATTAATCTCTGCCTCAAGGGCACACAACTGATCATAAATACCCCTCATGGTTTCTGTAATTGATTCAACCCATGAGAGAGCAGAGGGCACAAGTGGTTCCTCTACTTGACGGTCCTTTCTGGTCTTAACTGACTCAACAGAGGAGGCTGTGCTTTCATGGTTATTTGACTCCTCCTCACTACTATTACTTTCACTAGTAGTAACATCCTGAGTCCCAGGTTCAGTTGAGAGCATGTATTCCTTGGCTATCTCTAATAAATCTCGGATAGCTTTAGTAGCTCGGATCTTCGTCATTTTTGAGTTCACACCAATACTATCCTTACTGTTCCTATCTGACTCAGCAGAGGCTATGCTTTCATGATCACTTTCCTCCTCACTATCAGCTATATCAAGGAATTCTTCCATAGCCTTTATCACTCGGGTTTTAGTTATTTTCGCACCCATCTTTAGAGACTTCTCAGTTCTTACCTGCCGATTCCGAATTCCCCATACGTGCCACCACTTGTTGCCGCCTGCAGCTATCACCGCCTGCAGCAACGATACCGAAGGAAAGAATTTGGAAGCAGACTGGAAAATGAATAGGCTCTTTATTCTTGCTTCTTCTAACTTCTCTCTCAGGCTCCAAACAACCTCTCCAACTCCACCCACCCTCTCTAGCCAACCTCACCCAGTTAAATACTTTTTGCCTTAACAAGTATACACGTGTCAACAGCTCAAACTTACAGGTGTGTCACATAGTTTTCACGGGCATAGAAAGATTCTTAGATAAATGCATGAATATCAGGTGAAAATACTGAAACACCTCTTATGGCTCTCAGCTAGCCACCATCTTAGCTATCTCCTTATTAGGGCTCTTACATGATACCACAATGGTGGATACATACCATCAAACTTTTGTCCAAATCCATAGAACATATGCCATGAGTGAACTCTAATGTAAACTATGGACATTGGATGATAATTATGTATTGATATAAGCTCATTCATCATTATATCAATACATATATGTATTGATATAAGTTCATGACCACTCTAGTGGGGCATCTAGATAATGGAGAGGCTATGCATGTGTGGGGGAAGGGGGTGGAGCATGCCTGTAATCACAGTGGCTTCGGAGGCTGAGACAGGAGGATCGGGAGTTCAAAGCCAGCCTTAGCAACATTGAGGTGCTAAGCAATTCAGTGAAACTTCCCTCTCTTTAAATAAAAAATACAAAATAGGGCTGGGGATGTGGTTCAGTTGTCGAGTGCCCCTGAATTCAATCCACAGTACCAAAAAGCAAAACAAAACAAAACAAACTGTATAGCATAATATTATTGAATGAAATAATTGTAGTAGTATCAACATGTGAATCAATAGGACTGTCTCAGCTCTAAAACTATCATTTAAAATGCATCTTTGTAGAAATAAAACCATATAATTAAACTGTGTTAAGTAAGTTTTTAAAAAAGTGCCATGAAGTCTGGTATTGGTGGTGCATGCCTGTAATCCAAGCAACTCAGGAGGCTGATGCAGGAGGATTGTGAGTTCAAAGCCAGCCTCAGCAATTTAGAGAGATCCTATCTCAAAGTAGAAGTGCCAAAGTGCCCCTGAGTTCTATCCCTGGTACAAAAAAAAAAAAAAAAAAAAAAAAAAAAAAAAAAAGCCATGTTTTGGTTCTAATTGCCCTCTAGGACATTAATCAATTTTGATTCTAACTTATCAATCTTATTTTTTTAGAATTCTTTTTTAAATTGACTGTATGTAAAAATACCAGTTTTCATATCCTCTTTTGAGTTGTCTTTGGCATCTGCTGGTTTCTTCCTCAATGAGTTAAATAAAACCTTGACAGATATACACTCAATTTGTATGAAACATTCTTTCTTTGCCTCTTGAGAATCAAGTTTAACAATGCTTCTATTTTTGTGAAACAACAACAACAACAATATGGATGGAAAGAGTTGAAGGAAAATTTTCTAAACTTCAGTTCTCATTTTGGGGAGGTAGGAGAGATTATTGGAGATTTCTCCTGTATCAAGTATTTTGCAATATTTGGACTTTGTATACCTTTACAAGATACTTATAATCAGAAAAATATATTACTTTAAAAAGTAAAAATATAATGAAAACAATCATATGTAGTATGTGCCTTCAACAGGTTTAAAATTTGGCAGGAGTTGGGCTGGGGTTGTGGCTCAGCAGTAGAGCACTCACCAACCACGTGCGAGGCCCGGGTTCAATCCTCAGTACCATGCAAAAATAAAGGCATTGTGTACAACTAAAACAAATATTTTTTTAAAAAAATTTGGCAGGAGAGAGATACACATGCTTCATGTAACTACATAGAAATACAAGACAAGTTATGGTAGATGCCCTTGAAGGAAGAGGGTATTCTGTTGAGTGCTTACTGGATACCAAGGTCAATGTTGGATCATTTATAGAGTTTGATTTTATCATCACAATGATCTTGTGAAATACCTACTATCAATCTTTGTTTTTCAGGTGAAAAAATTAAATCCGAGAGTGACTTGCCCAAGGTCGCACAATTTAAACCCTGAACTTTCTGATTCCAAAACTCATAATCTTTCCATTTTACCATGCTACCTCCCATAGATATTGAGACTCATGATCTGGACTGGGTAGTACTGAAGTCAGTGCATGTTTTTCATCTTTTCTTTTTAAGTGGGAGCAAAGTCTATTTACACATGACACAGACACAGAAGGGAACAGGCAAAAGGCCTTTATTTCTAATATTTACCTAAAGGGATCCTGATCCAGCTTGACATGATAACAGCCATCTTGGTTGAAACTGCCATCTTGTCTGCCAGCTGGATTGCATTATAAATCCTATAGGAGAAACAAAGTTGTCAAAACAGCCATATGAGCATTTTCTGCCTGAATTGTTCCTTAACTGAAGATTTAAATAGTTTCTGATAAAGATCAGGTACACTCCAGTTGATTGTGGCCCACATTTGTATAGCTTAGTATACACACCCCTTCCTCCTGATACAAAGTACAGGGATCCTCTTGTCTTGCTGCTGCTCAGAACACACTTCTGTCCACGAGTCCCTAATAAATTGCATTTTGTATAATTCTGGCTTTGTCTGCCTCTTTCTTTGGTCTCTTGGTGTCTTCTGCCTTTGACAGCCAGTTTTTGTACATTGGTTTCCACAAAATATTACCAAAACCAACCTATGGCTTAGCCTGCTTTAGAGATTTCCTGCCTTCCCTATGCTCATATTCTTGTTTTTAGGCTCCACTCTTTCTTGCTTTCCTGACTCAGTAGGCTCTGCTTCTCTTTTCAAACCTCTGCCTGTTTCACTTGACTCCTCAACTTGCTCTTCTGAATTGGATTGTCTTACTTGCCAATAAGACATTCCTCCTCCTCACCTCAATCCCAAGGTAGCCACACCTGCTGGACAAGGCTTCTCTGTCTCTCATATAGGAGAGTCAGATTGAATAGGCATAGCCAGGTCAGAAAACTAGAACTTCCCTGGGAGTGGCATGGAAAATCATGTGCTTAGGGAATTCAGTGCTACAGCAGAAAAGCAGGAGTTTGTTTAATTAAAGAAGTTGAGCCAGGTGTGATGGCACTCACCTGTAATCCCAGTGGCTAGGGAGGCTGACGCAGGAGGATTGGGAGTTCAAAGCCAGCTTCAGCAATTTAACGAAGTCCTGTGCAACTCAGTGAGACCCTGTCTCTAAATAAAATACAATAAGAGCTGGAGATGTGGCTCAGTTGTTAAGTGCCCCTGGTATCAATCTCTGATACCAGAAAAAAAAAAAAATTGAGGGGTTGGGGTTGTGGCTCAGTGGTAGAGTGTTTCCCTAGCATATGTGAGGCACTGGGTTCAAGCCTCAGCACCACATAAAAAAAAATAAACAAATAAAGGTATTGTGTCCATCTACAACTAAAAATATTTTTAAAAATATTTATTTATTTGCTTTAGTTGTACACAATGCGTTTATTTTTATGTGGTGCTGAGGATCGAACCCAGGCTGTGCACGTGCTAGGCGAGCGCTCTACCACTGAGCCACAATCCCAGCCCCTAAAAATATTTTTTTAAAAAATGAAGTTGAAAACTGAGGCTTAAAGGATGGGGAAGTAAATAGCAGGACAAATCTAGTCTCTGGGTGTAGCCTGGGCTAGAAATCAGTGAGGCATTGGGTACTGAGACATGAATGGAAGGAATGCAAATATTTGGCTATAGTGAATACTTCTAAGTGAGGTTTGGGGTTTTATTGCCTAGTCATTGGGGGCATTGTCAGAAATGAGATATAAGCAAAGTCCTGGGGGAGCACTGCAGAAAGAGATCCAATTCTGCCCGAGGAGGTGAAGAGAGGTACACATTGGATGTGAGATTTGAAATAAGACTTGAAGAATAAATAAGATTTCTATTGGTTGTGGTGGGTGGGGTATAATTTTTTGGCAAACAAAAGTGTTCAAGATCATGACATATACATTCCCTGAATAGCAAGTAGTTACAGTGTGGTTAGAATGTGTCTTAGCGATGAGGCACAGTTAGAGATGAGGTTGGAAAATTAGGCTGAGAGATGGGGGAAATACAGAGGGCCTTAAATGTATTGGCTAAGAATCCTGTATTTGAATTTGGAAGCAATGGGAGAAACTTCAACGACTTTAAAAAATTATCATACAGATAAATTGACATTTTGGGATAATATACAGTTCTATGAAATTTAACACATGAATATATTTATGTTACCACCACTACAATCAAATTATAGAACAATTCCAATACCCCATAGAATTTCTTGTACTATCCATTTATAGTCATATCCACTCCATACCCCCTAATCACTGGCAACCACCAATCTTGGTTCCTATTGTTTTGTCTTTCTTTCTTCTTTTTTTTTTTTAGTTTTGTCTTTTTGAGACTGTCACATAAATAGGAGCACACAATAAAGAACCTCTTGCACTGAAGGTTTTTAAGTAGAGGAGTGACTTGGTTAGGGCTATTTTAGGAAGATCAACTTGGTGTTTGTGTGAAGGATGAATTAGAGGAGGGTAAAATGAGAAATCTGGAGACCAGCTGCAAGAGTTCAAACCAGAGATAACTATTCTTTTAACACATGTGGTACATATTATGAATATACATTAAAAACACTTAACTTTACATGTTAAATAAATTGTATGGAATGTGAATTATATCTCAATAAAGCTGCAATTTTAAAAGAAAGGATGGGAAAGAAAAAGGGAAGGAAGAACCTAACCAGGACTATTCAGCTAAGCTGCTCTCAAACTCCTAAGAGAAAATATGGGAAATAATAAATAATTATTGTTTCAAAGAAAAAAAAGACTGAATGTAGTTAATGAAAGCTGTGGGAAGAAAATGAAACTAGGTCATGTTGATATATGTATAATGCTGTCATATACTTTAGTATGATTACCCATGGGATATAATAATATATACACGTGCTCATACAAACTGGGTTACAAAAGAACACACATGACGTGGTCCAAATTTTATTTTTTAAAAAGGCACATGTATGTTGTAATTATAGACAATGTCTGTATAAATGTACACCGAGATTTTAATTTGTTATTGCTGTGTAGTAGAATTAGAGGTGATGATTTTTTTTCTTTTATAATATTCTATATTTCCAAAAGCCCTATTTCTTCTCCTGCTGGTCCTCTTCTCCCACTCTGATGCTTCAAGAATAAGCAGGCATATAGGTAAGATATATACATTTCCTTTATTCTTATATATACTACTTGGTATAACTCCAGACATATAATAGACACAATAAATTTTAACTGGTTATTTTGTGTCTGTGTTACTGAGGAGGGAGTTAAGGTACTATAGTGAAATGACTTGGCCAGAATTACAAAGCTAATTAAGGGCAAATTAAAGAATAGAATCCAGGCTTCATATTCCTACTCTGTACTTATTTTTTTAATATCTTTATTTTTATTTATTTACTTTTATGTGGTGCTGAGGATTGAACCCAGGTCCTCATGTGTGCGAGGCAAGTGCTTTACCACTGAGCTACAGCCCCAGCCCTGGACTTATTTTTCTATCTTTTTTGTTTGTTTGTTTTTGGTACTGAGGATTGAACTCAGGGGCACTCAACCACTGAGCCACATCCCCAGCCCTATTTTGTATTTTATATAGAGACAAGGTCTCACTGAGTTGCTTAGTGCCTCCCTGTTGCTGAGGCTGGCTTTGAACCTGTGATCTTCCTGTCTGAGCCTCCCAAGCCGCTGGGATTACAGGCGTTTTTTTCTATGACTTTATTATAAAACTGTTCAAGCATACATAAAAGAAGAAAGAACAATATAATGAACCTCCATGTATAGCATCACAGCTTCTATAATTATCACTTTGCCAATATTATTTCATCTATCTTCAGTCCACTTTTTCTTTTCTTCTGACTAGAGGATTTTGAAGAAAATTTCACAGAAATTACTTTGGTATACATCTATAACTGATAAGTTTGTTTTAGAAAACATACTTGACTAAAGTTAGCAATAATTTCTTAGCTCTCAGTCCATATTCAAATTTTCATAATTGTTTTCAAGATGTCTTTTTTTTTTTTTTTTTTTTTTTTTTTTTGGTACCAGGGATTGAACTCAGGGGCACTCGACCACTGGGCCACATCCCCAGCCCTTTTTTGTATTTTATTAGAGACTGGGTCTCACTGAGTTGCTAAGTGCCTCGCCATTGCTGAGGCTGGCTTTGAACACCCGACCCTTCTGCCTCAGCTTCCCAAGTGCTGGGATTACAGGCATGTGCCACTGCGCCTGGCTCAAGATGTCTTTTAACAGTTTATTCAAATCAGGATACAAACAAGGTCCACTGATTGCACATGGTTTATATGTTAGCCAGCTTTGTGTTGCTGTGACAAAATACCTGAGACAATCAAATTTTAAGGAGGAAAGATTTATTTTGGCTCATGATTTCAGAGGTTTTATTCCATTGTCTCTTTAATTATTTTTAGGTCTTTAGCAAGGCAGTGCATCATGGCAGAAGCATGCAGCAGAGAAAAGCTGCATACCTCATGGCAGCTGGAAAGCAGAGAGTTCACTTTTATAACAAAGTCCCTACTCCAAAGCCCATCAAGTTATGAATCAATAAATGCACTGATTAATTGATGAGGTCAGAACCATCAGGATCAAATCACCTCTGAAAGGTCCCACCTCTGAACACTCTTGTATTGGGGACCAAACCTTCAACACATCAGCTTTTGGGGAACATTTTAGAGCCAAACTATAACAATTGATATGTTTTCTTAGTTTTCTCTTATTCTATAGTAGTCCCATCTGTCACAGGAGGAATTATTGGAGAGGGGCATCTCAGGAGAATTTCAGCAGGTGCCCATCAAAGACATAGACTTATTTAGGGAAGCAGATACACATTCAAAGGAGAATGTGGGTTATCTCAAGGGAGAGATGCCTTTTGGGGGTAAAGCAAGGAATACACATTCAAGGGAGAAAGTAGCCCATCTTCAGAGGGAGAGACAACAACCCATTTGTTTGGGGTGTTAATATTTATAAAGGGAGAGTAGCTTGGGGCTAGACTAGAGGAAGAGTCTGTGTGAAGGCACACAATTTCATACCAGTTTTTCTAGCACTTGTGCATTGCCCTTGTATTCTGTTAATTTTGCAGGTAAGGACACAGGCCAAGGGCATGGGCTGGGTTGCTCAAGAGTTGCTTGTTTTTCATTTCAGTTTCATGGGCATTTCATGCATTCCAACAGCTCATGGGAGCTTCTTTTTGGTGACTGAGTATATCTTCATTTTTCTGTATGCCCAAATTCCTATCTCATGTCTTCCCTTTTCTATGTCACTGATTTGTTGAAGAAACTGGGTCGTTTTTTTTCTGTTGACTTTTGGATGCTCTATATTTGGCCAGTTGCTTCCTGGTGATATTGTTTAACGTGCCCTTTGTCATTTGTATTTCCTAATAACCAGTAGTCAAACCTAGAGATTTGGTTAGATTCATTGTCAATTTTTAGGCAAGGATACCTAGTAAGTGGTGCCATGTACTTCCTACCACAGTGCATGAGGAGGTGCATTATGTGTGCCTATCTCAATTTGATTGATGCTAAGATTCATTAGTAGGTTCAGGTGATACCAGCTTATGCTCCTTATTATAAAGATTCCCATCATTTTTTATTTATTTTTGTTTGATTGTTTTTGGTATTTGGGATTGAACCCAGGGGCACTTAACCACTTAGCCACATCTCCACCCCTTTTTAATATTTTATTTAGAGACAGGGTCTCACTGAGTTGCTGAGGCTGACCTTGAACTCATAATCCTCCTGCCTCAGTCTCCCAAGCTGCTGGGATTCCAGGTGTGTGCCACTGTGGCTGGCTCAATATTTTTTATCTAATAACCCCTGCATAGATCTGTTATTTCAATAAAAATTGCAAAATGGTGATTTTTCTAATGTGAGCACTTCTTTTGCATTTATTAATTACAATCCTTCTATAAATAGGAAATTCTCATCAGCTATTTTCTTACTGTGAATCATAATGTATACAGAAATGTCAGGATAAATGTTTCATTTTTTTCTCCTTATCAGTTTTGTGAGTTATAAATATGTATTGTCTGTTATTTTGGTGGGGAGGTTAGTCCTTCAATGCTTAGGTAGGCCATTTAAAACTGTGCCTCAGACATCACTTTCTGCTTATTGGAAGTCTGAAGATCAACCAGTAGCAAAAGCTTAAGGTGCCTTCAGGCTCTTACACAGCATGATGTATTCTGCAGTGGGCATGTGCATGGTCTTTTCATATCCTTCATTTAGGTGGGAGCTTTTAAAATTTCTTATTACAGGCTGGGGTTGTGGCTCAGTGGTAGAGCACTCACCTGGCAAGTGTGAGGCACTGGGTTCAATTCCCAGCACCACATAAAAATAAACAAATAGCCGGGCACGGTGGTGTGTGCCTGTAATCCCAGCACTTGGGAGGCTGAGGCAGGAGGATCACGAGTTCAAAGCCAACCTCAGCAATGGTGAGGCACTTAGCAACTCAGTGAGACCCTGTCTCTAATAAAATATAAAAAAACAAGGGCTGGGGATGTGGCCCAGTGGTCGAGTGCCCCTGAGTTCAATCCCTGGTACCTAAATAAATAAATAAAGGCATTCTGTTCATCTACAACTGCAAAAAAATAATAATAATACTAAATGTTTAAAAAAAACAAAATCCCTATTCCTCTATGTATCTCCTTTCCAAGCCTCTTCCTTCCCAAGCCTTTTAGTCTATCTTTTGCTTGTGCCAACTGTTAACTCTCTCTTGCTACAAGCTGCTGCAACCAATACTTTTGCCTTGCAATGCTTTCAGCAAATGCCATCCAGTAAGCTGCCCCAGCCCTTGAAATGTTTAAAGTCAGCTAAGTACAAGACAAAATCTTGTACTCTTCAGGGAACTACCAGGTATGTTAAAACGCACACACACACAAGTCTTTGAGAGTAAGGCCTGTATTGGTTTCCTCTGTCACAGGAAACCTGCAAGAGTGTGAGCTGCATCTTTACAGCTGCCACTGCTCTGGTAGTGAAATACAGTGAGCAGGCAAGACAACAGCTTTGTTCTTCATTAAGCTCTCCTTTCATTGACTTTAGTTTTTTGTTTTTTTTGTTTTTTCTTAAACTAGATTCCAGAGTTCTGTGAAAATGGATTCTTTTTTATCCCTCTTTTTTTTCCCTTTTTTCCTATACTGGGGATTGAACTCAGGGGCACTCGACCACTGAGCCACATCCCCAGCCCTATTTTGTATTTTATTTAGAGACAGGGTCTCACTGAATTGTTTAGTGCCTCACTAAGTTGATTAGGCTGGCTTTGAACCCGGAATCCTCCTGCATCAGCCTCCCAAGCTGCTGGGATTACAGGCGTGCACCACCAAGCCCAGCATTTTCCCCTTATTAAAATTTTTTTTTGTTATAATTATACATGACGGTAGAATGCATGTTGACACATTGTACAAAAATGGAGCACCACTTCTCATTCCTCTGGCTGTACATGGTGCAAAGTCACACCAGTAGTGTAGTCATACAAATATATTGGGTAATAATGTCTGTCTCATTCCACTGTCTTTCCCACTCCCACATGCCCCTCCTCTCCACTCCCCTCTACCCAATCCAAAATTCCTTCATTCTTCCCTACCCTGTCCCCAATTATGGATCAGCATTCACTTATCAGAGAAAACATTCAGCCTTTGGTTTTTGGGGATTGGCTTATTTCACTTAGCATGATATTCTCCAGCTCCACCCATTTACCTGCAAATGCCATAATTTCATTCTTCTTTAAGGTTGAGTAATATTCCATTGGGTATATATACCACATTTTCTTTATACATTCATTTGTTAAAGGGCATTTAGGTTGGTTCCATAGTTTAGCTATTGTGAATTGTGCTGCTATAAATGTTGATGTGGCTGCATCACTGAAGTATGCTGCATTTAAGTCCTTTGGGTATAAACTGAGAGTGCGATATCTGGGTCAAATGGTGGTTTCATTCTAAGTATTCTGAGGAATCGCCATACTGCTTTCCAAAGTGGTTGCACCAATTTGCAGTCCCACCAGCAATGTATGAGTGTAACTTTTTCTCCACATCCTCGCCAACATTTATTGTTGCTTGTATTCTTGATAATTGCCATTCTGACTGGAGTGAGATGAAATCTTAGGGTAGTTTTTTTTTTTTTTTTTTTTTTTGGTACCAGGGATTGAACTCAGGGGCACTTGACCACTGGGCCACATCCCCAGCCCTTTTTTGTATTTTATTTAGAGACAGTGTCTCACTGAGTTGCTAAGTGCCTCGCCATTGCTGAGGCTGGCTTTGAACTCACGATCCTCCTGCCTCAGCCTCCCAAAGTGCTGGGATTACAGGCGTGTGCCACCGCGCCCGGCTCTTAGGGTAGTTTTGATTTGCATTTCTCTAATTGCTAGAGATATTGAACATTTTTTCATGTTTCTTTTTTAAAAATATTTATTTATTTGCTTTAGTTGTACACAATGCATTTCTTTTTACATGGTGCTGAGGATCGAACCCGGGTTGCACATGTGCTAAGCGAGCGCCCTACCGCTGAGCCACATCCCAGCCCCTCATATGTTTCTTGATCAATTGTATTTCTTCTTCTGTGAAGTGTCTGTTCAGTTCCTTAGCCCATTTATTGATTGGGTTGTTTGTTTTTGTGGTGTTAAGTTTTTTGAGTTCTTTATATATCCTGGAGATTAGTGCTCTATTTGAGGTGTGTGTGGTAGATTTTCTCCCATTCTGTAGGTTCTCTCGTGTGAAAATTGATTATGACAATTTGCCAGCTTACTAGTTGCCTTTGTGGAGAAAAAGAACTGGAATTCTCTTCTCCACCATTTTTAGTGACCTCCAGCTTTATTTTTTTGTAAGGATGGCAATGTCATTCTTAACATGCCATAAATAAAACTAGATGTCGATTTTTTGCACAAATTATTGTATTACTGACCAGTGAAATCATCTTTAAATTGGTTCTTTTTTTCTTTTGATAGAAACCCAGTAATTGATAGATTCTTGCTTTCTGCTACAAGATCTCCCAGGCTCATCTTGTATGGTTACTGCTGCAGACCTGTATAGCCATTTATCCAAAGAACTTTGGCTCTTTCTCAGTGGGAAAAGGTTTTTAAGACCAAAACCTGGGTACTAAGGGCATTTTATTGCTGTTAGGTTGTCATTGTTTCCAGGCTTTTTAAGGAAAAGAGCTAGGAAGAACATATTTTAACAATAAGAAATACATTTTTCCCTCTGTACCACTGCTGGGCCTGCAGGTCTGTGTCAAGAACATACATATCTATGTTCTGTAGATAGGGCTTGTTAAAGTTATTAAGAATAAGACCTACTTTAAGAGATACCAAGTCAAATTTAGAAGAAAATAAGAGGATTAAATTGATTATTGAATTTGGAAACTTTGGTAATTTTTATGGTTTGGGTATGTTTCCCTCCAAAGCTCCTGTGTTAATGCAGGAATATTTAGAGCTGAAATGATTGGATTGTAAGTTCTGGAACCTAATCAGTCCATCCTAGTTTGAATGTACTGAGTGATACCTATAGACAGGTGGTCCATGACTGGAGGAGGTGGATCATTGGGGCTGTGCTATGAAAGGGTGCATTTTCCCTGTAGCCCTTCCTGTCCCCCCGCCCCTGCTGCTTCCTGGCTACCCTGAAGTAAACAGAACTCCTCCACCATGCTCAAAACCACCATGATGATTTGCCTCATCTTGGGCCCAGAGCAATGGACTTGGCTGACCATGGACTAAAACTTTTAAACTGTGAAGCAAAATAACTTACCCTCCTCTAAGTTGTTCTTGTTGGGTCTTTTGGTCACAGTGAAAACCTCAGTGATCCAGGATAAGAATAGTACAACATACATGAATACAAGATGATAATTCATTTACTAACAGAGATATCACTTGTCATATTGCTTAGGCCTATATAGAAGGGGATATGACAGTATGTGCAGCTTATGCATATCACCTATCAAAATATGGCATGAATGTTGGCTTGACAGATATGCTGCAGCATCTTGTATGGGCCTGCTGATGGATCAGTCTTTTCAATAAGTTGTCATCGGCAAGATCTGTGAAGGCCAAGTGGAGGTAACCAGAGATAAATACTCTGTGGAAAGCATTTATGATCAGCCTGGTACCTTGCATTTGGATGCAAGCCTTGAGAGATTTACCACTGGCAATAAAAATTTTGGAGCTCTGACAGGAGCAGTGGATAGAGACTTGTCTATTCCTCAGAGTACCAAATGATTTCCTGGTTATGATTCTGAAAGCAAGTAATTTAATGCAAAAGTGTATTGGAAGCACTTCATGCATCACAACTTTGCAGATTATATGCATTCCTCGTGGAAGAAGATAAAGATGCTTATAAGCATCAGCTCTCTCAATATATAAAGAACAACATAATTCCAGACAAGATGGAGGAGATGTATAAGAAACTCATTCTGGCCAGGTGCAGTGGCCCATGCCTGTAATCCCAGCACTTGGGAGGCTGAGGCAAGAGGATCGCGAGTTCAAAGCCAGCCTCAGCAATGGCAAGGCACTTAGCAACTCAGTGAGACCCTGTCTCTAATAAAAATACAAAGAAGGGCTGGGGATGTGGCCCAGTGGTCGAGTGCCCCTGATTCAATAACTGGTAACAAAAAAGAAAAGAAAAGAAACTCATTCTGCTATTGAAAAACATAAGCAAATATGCATACACACATACACATACACATGTGTGTGTATTTATCCCTTTTTGTACACAAAAGATGGCATACTATAAAAACTGTTTCCTACCTTGTCTTTTTCATTTATATTATCTTGAAAACTGTTCCATGTCAGTATACAATGATTGTCTTCATTCCTTTTTATAATCATGTATTACTTCATTATGTGGCTATATTGGATTTCTTTAATCTATTCATATTATAAATAATGTCAATGAAGATCAGCAAAGGGTGAATGTCATTTTGCATTTTTTCAATATGTTTTTGGAGTAGCTTCCAGGAAGTAAGTGTGTACATATGTAATTTTCTAGATATTGACAAATTCCCCTCCATCATTTTGCATGCAAAGCAGCAAAATATTAGAGTCCAGGACTCTTAATATTTCTCTACAGAGTCATTGTGGATCTCTCGTGGTAACTCCTTTATGGCATGGGAGAGACTTCATCTCTTTCACTACTCATCCTACAGAAATATACCAGAGCTTGCATCTTATTATTTTCCCTATTACATATTCTGTGCCCCAAACAAATGCATTGCTTTATAGTAATGAGGAAAAATTTGTGGTTAACCTTGTCTTGTTATGAGCCACTTATCAAGCCTGACTGTGAGGGGCTGAGGAAAGTTCTGAAACATTAAACAGCCTTGATTGCCAATGGGTCCACATTGTCTGTGCCTACACCAACCATGTTAACTTGCCCATGTACTTTGTCTAGTAATCAGAGCCCAGTACACACAAAACAAAATGGAATATTAAATTTATATCTCTATGCTCTCCTAAAGTACTTGCTTTTCTGTTTATTATTATCAGCTTTGAAATAAACCCATTGGAGGCTCCCAAATGACAGACCCATCATTCTTTTTGTTATTGATCTTTCACCTACGCACTTGACTTTACTTCCAGTCACTGCCTCTCTCTGTGTTTCCTTGGAGCTTTCCCCATCTTGTGGCAGGTTGGCAGCCCTGAGAAATAAACTTTTGACTTCATAAGTGAAAAAAACAAAACCCATACTCCTTACCATGTTATATCATATATGCCCAGTATTTTATATTGTCTATAATTTACTTCAAAGCACTGTGATATCAATTCTTTGTGGTATACCTCATTTCATCTACTTTAAGATACTTTTTATTACCTCTGAATTTGAGGTGAATTTGACCATAATAATTTGTCAGTTTGAATTGACAGCAATTTTTCTTTTTTTGGTGTATTAAAGAATGATGGATCTTACAACCTATGACATCTTAGATTCAAAGACTCAATTATTTAATGAAATATTGTATCTGTGTACAAAATGGTATTTTGAAAAATTTTTTCAGGATGGGGGCAGTAGAGGTAAGAATAAGGGGTGCGTTAGGCATGTATTTTGAAGGAAAAGAGGAAAAAGCAATGTTTATTCATACTGATAAACAATTTTTTAAAAATATTTATTTATTTGCTTTAGCTGTACACAATGGGTTTATTTGTACGTGGTGCTGAGGATCGAACCCGGGCCGCGCACGTGCCAGGCGAGGGCTCTACTGCTGAGCCACAACCCCAGCCCCTGATAAACAATTTTTTTTTTTTTTTTTTTTTTTTTTTTTTTTGGTACCGGGGATTGAACTCAGGGGCACTTGACCACTGGGCCACATCCCCAGCCCCTTTTTTTTTTTTGTATTTTATTAGAAGCAGGGTCTCACTGAGTTACTAAGTGCCTCGCCATTGCTGAGGCTGGCTTTGAACTCGCAATCCTCCTGCCTCAGCCTCCCAAAGGGCTGGGATTACAGGCGTGCGCCACAGCACCCGGCTCTGATAAACAATTTTTACAGTTCTAGTTAAGATGTAAGTTATACTAATCAGAAATACATACTCAGCAGTGATTAGTTAACATTTGAAGACCATAGTCAAGTGTTTACACCACGAAGGTAGTTATACCCTAGGGTGTTTACATTTTCCTATCTGAACCTGCACTAAATCAGGAGTTCATGAACTTTCCTTGTGTCACTGCAACTGCTAGAAGAAAATGTAAGGTCAACACTCCAACATATTGGTGCAGGTGCCTACTTCTTTAACAAGACAATTAAAGCTCAAGAAATCAAACCTAGAATCAATAAGTGGAACAGCATGCCTGTAATCCCAGCATTGCCAGAGACTAAGGCAGGAGGATTGCCAAGTTCAAAGCCAGCCTCAGCAATTTAGTGAAGCCCTAGGAAACATAGTGAGACTCTGTCTCTAAATAAAATATAAAAGGGCTGGAAGTGTGGCCCAGTGGTTAAGCACTGTGGTTCAATCATTGGTACCAAAAAAAAAAAAAATGGAACAGCTTTAAATTAGAAAGCTTCTTACACAGCAAAGGAAACAATTAAGATTGTGGAGATTGTTGAGAATGGGAGAAAATCTTTGCCAGCTACTCTTTCAATAGGGGATTAATATCAAGAATATATAAAGAACCAAAAAAAACTTAACACCATAACCCAAAATGACCCAATTGATAAATGGGCAAAAGAACTAAATAGACACTTCTCAAAAGAAGAAATGCAAATGGTAACAAATGTATGGAAAAATGCTCAACATCCTTAGCAATCAGGGAAGTGCAAATGAAAACTATACTGAGGGGCTGGGGTTGTGGCTCAGAGGTAGAGCACTCACCTAGCATGCATGAGGCACTGGGTTTGATCCTCAGCAACACATAAAATAATATAAACATATTGTGTACACCTATAACTAAAAAATATTTTTTAAAAAAATATACTGAGATTTCATTTCACTCCAGTTAGAATGGCTGTCATCAAGAATACAAGCAACAGCCAGGTGCAGTGGCGCACACCTGTAATCCCAGCACTTGGGAGGCTGAGGCAGGAGGATCACGAGTTCAAAGCCAGCCTCAGCAATGGCGAGGCACTTAGCAACTCAGTGAGACCCCATCTCTAATAAAATACAAAAAAGGGCTGAGGACATGGCCCAGTGGTCAAGTGCCCCTGAGTTCAATCCTTGGAACCAAAAAAATAAATAATAAATAAAATACAAGCAACTATAAATAATGAAGAAGATATGGGAGAAAAGGTACACTCATGCATTGTTGGTGGAATTACAAATTAATACAACCACTTTGGAAAGCAGTATGAAGACTCCTTAAAGACTAGGAATGGACTGAATATACGACTCAGCTATATCACTCTTGGTATTCACTGAAAAAAACTAAAACCAGCATACTATAGTGATACATGCATACCAATGTTTATAGCAGCACACTTCATAATAGCCAAATATGTTATGAAACAAGCCCATGTGCCAATCGACAAATGGATAAAGAAAATGTGGTATATCTACACAATGGTGTTCTACTCAGCCATAAAGAATAATGAAATTATGATATTTGCTGGTAAATATATGGAACTGGAGAACATCATGCCAAGTGAAATAAGCCACACTCAGAAAGTCAAAGATCAAATGTTTTCTCTCATATGCAGATACTAGAAAGAAAGGAAAGAATAAAAAAGTGGATCTCATGAATATAGAAGAGAGAACAGTGGTGTAAAGGAAGGATTGAGGCAGAAGGAGGAAGGATGAGAAAGGGAAAGAACTGTGGAATGAAATTGACCAAACTATGTTATGTGTGTATATGAATATGACACATTACATTCCACTTTTATGTATAACTACAATACACTAATAAAAACATAAAAATAAATTCTAAAAAATCAACATTTTCAAAAAAGAAACATGTACTTATGAACACACATGTGTGTATAACAATTTAGGAAACAGACTTGCAAGAGAATATACAAAACTTACAAAAACTACTTATTAATGCAAGTTAAAATATTAAAATAAAACCCACAAAATGTCTTCAAACAAACAAAAACTTTCCTTGTACCATGGGTCTCTTTGTCCAACTGGTGAAAGGTTTACAGAGCCATTTTTTAATACACAAAATAAAACATGTAGGATTACAATGAAAACCAGTTGTGTTAAAATAGTCATCAAAATATTAAAGATACAATTTATGCATATTAACGTGTTTCTTTTCCATCCCCAGCTTTATTAAGGTATAATCAACATAAAATTGTATATAGTTATAGTGTAGAATGTAATGCTTTGATATATGTATACATTGTGAAATGATTAAGTTAAGCTAATTAACATTCATCTCACATATTTATTTTTTATGGTGAAATATTTAAGATCAACCATTTTAGCAATATCAAGTATGTAATACATTATTGACTGTAGTCACCACACTGTACCATAGGTCTCCAAAATCTATTTATCCTGTTAAAATGAAATTCGTACACTTTGACTAACATTTCCTCATTTTCTCTACTCCAGCCCCTGGTAATCACCATTTTACTCTCCGCCTCTATGAATTCAGTCTTTTAGGTTTCCACATGTAAATGAGAGCATGCAATATTTGTCCTTCTGTGTCTAGCCTGTTTCACTAAACATAATCTCCTCCAGGTTCATCCATATTGTCATAATGTTGATCTAAACCTGGAAGCTGCAGAAATAAAAACAAAACCCAAAACAACAACAACAAAAGACTTTACTTGGGGTTTTAGGAACTGCAATTCAGAAGACTCAGTTTCAGATAGTTCTGAATAAATGTTCCAAAGAAGGCAGAGAAAGTGGGAACAGTACAAAACCATAAAAATCCCCTTATAGTGTATTTCTATTGAAACTGAGAAAGAACAGATGCTGTATGGCAGGGGCTAAAAAATTGATAGAAGATAAAGAAAATAATGTATGTACATACTTAGTAAAAATGTTCATAAAACAAGAGTCTGATAACCTCTTGTTACACATCTTAAGTCTCTGAGTACAACACAACGAATTTCTCTAGCTGCCTACAGTCAGAAGGTTACCGAAGTTCACATTCCTAGGCAGCTACTGAACACATTAAGTTCTTTTACCTTGATGGCCTCCCAACTCCATTTTAAGGTTCTTTCAATGTTATTTTAATTGTAATTTTCAAAACAAAAATGACAGGATTTCCTTCTTTTTAAAGGCTAAATAGTATTTCATTGTGTTTATTTTCTTTATCCATTCATTTGTTGATGGACAGTTATCTTGATTTTATATCTTGGCTTTTGTGAATAATGGTACAATAAACATGGGAGTACAGTTATCGCTTCAGCATCCTGATTTAATTTCTTTTGTATATGGACTGAGACATAGGATAACTGGATCATATGACAGTTTTTTTTAAAAAAAAAATTTGTATTGGGGATTGAACTCAGGGCCTCTCAGCTGCTGAACCACATCCCCAACACTTTTTATTTTTTATTTTGTAAATAAATAGCAGAATCTTACTAAGTTGCTTAGGGCTTCACTAAGTGGCTGAGTATGGCTTTGAACTTGCAATCCTCCTGCCTCAGATTCCTGAGCTGCTGGGATTGCAGACATGTGCCACCTTGCCCAGCATCAATTTTCATGTTAGTCAGCTTTGCATTGCTGTGACCAATACACCTGACAAAAACAACTTAGGGAGGAAAAGTTTATTTTAGAATCATGGTTTCAGAGGTCTTAGTTTATGGATGGCTGACTCCGTTGCTCTGGACCTGAGATGAGGCAGAACATCATGGTAGAAGGGCATGGTAGAGGAAAGCTGCCCAGCTCATGGGAGCCAGGTGAGGAAGAGGCTGGGGACTAGATAAACCTTTCCAGGACATGCCCAAGTGACCTACTTCCTCCAACTAGGTCCCACCTCCAAATAGTCCATTCAGCTACTAATGGATTAATCCAACAAATGGATTAATTTACTGATTATGTCAGAGCTCTAACTATTGCCACCTCAAAACCTTGCTGTATTGGGGGCCATGCTTCCAACACATGAGCTTGGGAGCATTCCAGATCCAATCTATAACACATCTCCTATGTCACTTCCTTGAGGAGGCCTTCCCTGATCACCCCATTTTATGTGTCCCCCTCAGAATGTAAGTTTCATGGTGACAAGAATCTTTTCCATCTTATTTACTTCTGTGTCAGTCCATAGCCAGTGCCTGTTTCAGTTCAAATATTTAATAAATGTTTACAAAATGTACAATTTATGTGTTAACTAAAGAAGATTTAACAAAGATCATACAAGCTTTGTAAATACTTATGAATATATAGTATATAAATTTATTTCATAATTTCATTACTTCAATAAAATTTAGATTCCATTAAATGTTAAGGAATAAACATTTCTCTCTTTCTTTTTATTTTTTGGTACTGGGGATTGAACTCAGTGGCACTCGACCACTGGGCCACATCCCCTGCTAAGTGCCTCGCCATTGTTGAGGCTGGCTTTGAACTCGTGATCCTCCTGCCTCAGCCTCCCAAGTGCTGGGATTACAGGCGTGTGCCACCATGCCCGGCTGAATAAATGGTTCTTGAATGAACAGTGATTGAGTGAATGCTCACTTTGTTCTCTGATTGAGTCTCTAGGAAAGTAAAACAGAATCAAGTTTTCCCTGAGGGAAATGGTGCTTATCTAAAACTCCTGGAGATACTCTTTCCCCTCCCCCTTTGAAATAAATCAATCTTATCTAAGGGACCAATTATAAAACAATAAAATAATTTTACTCCTTTCTTCAAAAAAGTTACCTGTTTTTCCTCTACTTGTACTACCAGGAAGCCACCTGGTGGCAGCAGAAATAGGGTCAACTGGAGAGAGGTCAGTTCTAAGACAGAGAGATATTTTCAGAGATATATTACTTAAAGACTGTCCATCACCTGCTGTCTCTTCTGCCTTGCTAATTCTTCACAGGTCCAGGAGGCACATATCAATGGGCCTGACTCGACTACCTGTTAGGAAAAAAGAGAATCCCTTTCATTGAATCAACAGACTCAGAAAAGGCCAAGGAACTAAGTGGATTTCCATCTGTCATTTTTAAATGTAAGGCCTTGAATCAAAGCAATGGTTATTTTATTTTATTTATTTTTTAACAATTGTCCACTTTGAGTTCTGGTCCGTCTGAAAGTAGAGGGGTGAAACCTAAAGACCTCCCAGCTGCCTCCCAGCTTCAGGCTGCAGGAGCCATATATGACAGGTGATAAGATAAATTGATATCTTTTTTAAAAAAATTTTTAGTTGTCAACAGACCTTTATTTTGTTTATTTATACGTGGTGCTGAGAATCCAATCCAGTGCCTCACACATGCTGGGCAAGCGCTCTGCCACTGAGCCACAAGCCCAGCCTTAAATTGATACCTTTACAAAGTATCTTGGGTTTTTTCATTATTGTTTGTTTTCACATCTCCTTAACAATCAAAAGAGGCTTCTAACCGACATCTTTGATGTTTATCTAACTAAAATTGGGCCTTTCCTGTAATAAAATAGGTGGGATTGTTTGTGAAGATTCAAGAAAGTGGGGTGGAAAGTTGATTTTTAAAAAATCCCTCCTTTAAAGGTAGGGAGAAAGGTTGATATTTAAAAGCTACTTCCCTTAAAAGATAAATCTTAGCTGGGTACAGTGGGGCATGCCTGTAATCCCAGCTACTTGGGAGGCTGAGGCAGGCAGATAACAAGTTCAATGCCAGACTTGGCTGTTTAGTAAAAAATGTCTCAAAAAGTAAAAAGGCTTGGGATGTAGTTCAGTTGTAGAATATTGCTGGGTCCAATCCCCAGTACAAAAAAATAAAAAATAAAAAGACAAATAAATAAGTAAAGGGGAAAAGGAACTAAATAAATAAAGGGTAAAAGGAACTTAAGCCATTGTTATTCATTGTTATTCTATATTATTATATAGAGATGCAAATGATTGCTTACTTTATATATGACATAACTATACTCTAAAGGATTTCATATCCTTCTCTTGCCTCAGTGTCCATGTTCTCCACTTACAATTACATTAACTACTTTACCAAAGGGATTATCACCTAACCCAAGGATAGGCAGCTCTATTCAATAGACTGGCCAGCAACCACATCTGACTTATAGCATAAGAAAATCTAGATCACTAAAACTTCATTGTCAGGAATAGGAATTGAGAAAGAGAGACAGAGCTTGTTTAGCACTAGAGTTGAAAGTAAGAGGATGTCATGAAGTCAAATAGGGGTCAGGAAAAAGCAAGATGGTAAAGGAACAGAAAAGATATAGAGAAGAGAGAGAAGGAATCCATAGAAAGAAAAGATCCACCTCAAAATATGCCCCATTTTTTTTTGTACTATGTTGAGTCAGTTTCTGTTTTTTTTTTTTTTTTTTGAGTCACAGGGGGGAGCAAATAAATAACAATAAAGGAAAAAACACTGAATCCTGAAGGGATAACTGAATGGTGGACATAAAACCAGTGACTTCTGCATAAATAGAATATTAGAGATCATTCCATCCCTCCTACTATAGTATTGTGAGCTCCTCAAAGGAAAAGGCTATGTCTTATTCATATTTGACTTCTTCACATTTTGCATAGAACAGGTAACCAATAGTTATTTATTTATTTGTTAGATGATTTATTTATTAATAATCCAATATTTATTCAATGTAAAATTCAATTCTCTATGAAAAATACAAGTCATCAAAAGAGCAGATAGCATAGTTTGGTAGATCCCCAACTTTTCATCACTGAGGACTTCTTTTCTTCTATTTTGCTTCATAGACTTGAAAAAATATTGTCTAGTCTGCATTAAATAATAATAGTTTTAAACAAAATGATCACAAACTTTAATTAATTTTCATATTGTACAGTTCAAAAGGAAGTTCAGTTAAGTTATTGAGGAGAATTGATGGTTGGGTGTGGTAGTGCACACCTAGTAATCCCAGCAGCTCAGGAGGCTGAGGCAGGAGGATCGTGAGTTCAAAGCTAGCCTCAGCAAAAAGTGAGGTACTGAGCAACTCAGTGAGACCCTGTCTCTAAATAAAATACAAAATTGGACTGGAGATGTGGCTCTGTAGTTGAGTGTCCCTGAATTTAATCCCTGGTATGCCCCCCTCCTCCAAAAACAAAGGAGAATTGAGCTAGGTTCCTAGAAACAAAGTACATATATCAATAAAATCCTATGTGGATGACAAAAAATGAAATTAAGAGTATCATTTGCAATGTTAGGTAATGAAAATATTAACTATTATGAATAAATATACAAAAAAATAAATTGTAGACAGTCAAATAACAATTCGTGGAAAGACATTTTGGGGGGGTACTGGGGATTGAACTCAGGGGCACTTGACCACTTTGCCACATCCCCAGCCCTGTTTTGTATTTTATTTAAAGACAGGGTATCACTGAGTTGCTTAGTGCCTTCGTGGTGCTGAATCTGGCTTTGAACTCGCAATCCTCCTGCGTCAGCCTCCCGAGCTGCTGGGATTACAGGTGTGCGCCACCAATATCTGGAAAGACATTTTTAAAGACCATGTTGCTGTGTCCCAGCCCTGGTGTTTAGTTCTCAAGCCCCTCTAGAACAAATATGAAAGCTCATCTTCATGACCATGATAGACATTGAAGACTTATAAGTATTGAGAATTGAAGAGTCTGGGATTTTTACCTTACTTTTAAGCTAGTAAATGAAACTACTTGTGTTATGAATCCTGGCAAAGACGTAAGACTCCTGGGTCAAAGATTAAGGACTCTATTACCCATAGCACAGCAAGTAGCATGCTTCAAGTTGATTTGTACTGGTTCCTCCTGCCTTTCAAATCCCACAGGGGAGATGTCATCAGGGTAGAGGAGGGCCAGGTGGATGCTACACACAGAATAGTTTTGCTTTGTGGCAGAGAAACACTCAGCTTGAGGGATTCACTGATTTATAGCAAACAGAAGCAATCCCACTGTTTATGTGGAGATATTACGTCATCTTTCAAGGCTGCTAATTGTAAATAGAACTTGAGAAATGGCTTGAGTAAAAAGTGGTTTAGGGCCTTGCATTCTTGGCATAGCCATCAAGATTTTTAGGAGCAAAGAGACCTATAGAGGAGTATCGCCCCCAACAATGGACATTTGTTGGTATTGTAGAGACACATCTGCATGGGTTAGGTGGTTAGTGAGAGAGCAAAATCTTTTTGTAAGTAAAATGGTGCAACCAGTATGAAAATGCTTTGGCATATCCTCAATAAATTAAACAGAATTACTGTATAACCTATCAATTTCACTTCTAGGTATATACCCAAAAGAACTGAAAACAAGTGTTCCAACAAAAACATGTATAAATGTTAATAGCAGCACTATTCATAATAGGTAAGAGATGGAATACCCCAAATATGCCATAAATGGATGAATAAACAAAATTTGGTATATCCATAGGATGTAATATTATTCATCATAGAAAAGGAAGTTCTGATACATGCTACAACGTGGATGAAGCTTGAATACCTTATGCTAAAGGAAAGAAACCAGACAGAAAAGGTCATATGTGATCATATATTATATTATATGATTCCATTTACATGAAATGCCCAGAATAGGCAAATCCATACAGGCCAGAAGCAGAAAGTTAAAAAACAGTTGCTAGGGAGGTGGGAATGGGATTGATTTTTTTTTTTTGGTACCAGGGATTGAACTCAGGGGCACTCGACCACTGGGCCACATCCCCAGCCCTTTTTGGTATTTTATTTGGAGACAGGGTCTCACTGAGTTGCTAAGTGCCTCGCCATGGCTGAGGCTGGCTTTGAACTCGCGATCCTCCTGCCTCAGCCTCCCAAAGTGCTGGGATTACAGGCGTGCACCACTGTGCCCGGCTTGATTTCTTTTTTCTCCCTCTCTCCCTCCCTCCCTCCCTCCCTTCCTCCCTTCCTCCCTTCCTTCCTTCCTTCCACCAGGGATTGAACCCAGGGGCACTTAACCACTGAGCCACATCCCCAGAACTTTTTGTATTTTATTTAGAGACAGGGTCTTGCTGAGTTGCTTAGGGCCTCGCTAAGTTGCTGAGGCTGGCTTTGAACTTGCGATCCTCCTGCCTCAGCCTCCTGAGCTGTTGACATTACAGTCGCGCGCCACTGCACCTGAAAGGAACAGTTTCTTAATGGGTATGTGTTTTCCATTCATGTTGATGAAATTGTTTTACAGCCAGATACTGGCAATGAATGCACAGCATTGTGCATGTGCCACAAATTGTACACTTTTAAATGATTAAAATGATGTATTTTATGTGTATTTGACCACAATAAAAACCTTATCGAAGTCCAGGTGTTGCTCCCTCCCACAGAATGATTAACTCATAAAGAGCTGAGACAGAATAGTCATGATTTTGTTCATGTGCAAATTGGAGGAACAGAAAGGTACTGGGTACAACTGTTGCCCTTTAGCATGACTCTTCTCTTACTATATTTAGTAGGTGTAAGGATGGCATTCTAGGAGTGAGCCCTAGAGCACCTGGACCATTTTCCCTAATCCATCCACTGATTCTTTTTCCTCTTCCCTACTCTAAGACTTTCTTGGGTTTCGGGGTACCTCCTCTCTATCTGTAGCACAATTCTGTTTTTTTTTTTTTATTTGTTTACTTGTTTAATCAAGAGACCTCAATGACCCATGGTGAAGAGCTCCAAACCAGAATCCAAAGCCTAAACAATTAAAAATCTTTTTCTTGATAGTAAGGACAGCTTAATTGTCAAAATTCAGAGAGTCTCATCTCATTCTCTCTGAAAGGGAGTGTAAATATTTGCTTTCTGTTCTGGGAGAGATCCCTTACCCCCCAAATGAGCTGAATACAACAAAGGGAAATTTTTTTCATGAGATAGGGTAATTTTCATATTCTTCTTTATGCTTTGCATGGACTTTCAAGGTTTTCAACAGGGAATCTGTTCTATTTTTGTAGTATACTATTTTGCTATGTCCAAGTACAAATAAACCACAATGAATCATGCATATATATGTATATGTTGCATTCCCTTATTTAAACAGTTGCATTCCCTTATTTAAAAGGCCCAT
Source organism: Tamias sibiricus (assembly GCA_025594165.1). Classification (NCBI taxonomy): domain Eukaryota; kingdom Metazoa; phylum Chordata; class Mammalia; order Rodentia; family Sciuridae; genus Tamias; species Tamias sibiricus. The sequence continues at coordinate 92,363,497 of CM046667.1, read as the reverse complement.
AATTTACATTGTGATTTTCAAGCAACCAAAGTACTTCCAAATCATGTACATCATAGAGCCTGTTATGTTCATGGTAGAGGTTGTGGATTGTCAGTCTTCAGTTCTGTCAACATGCAGCTTTTTCTACTGTTTCAGATAAGGCAGAAGTTTGGAGGCAGTAAATACGGTTGCAGCAAAGTCTTTTCTTATCACCTGTATTAGTTTTCTATTGCTCCTATAACAAACCACTACAAAATTGGTGGCTAAAAATGGCATAAATTTATTATAATTATGAATGTCAGATGTCTGTAGTGGATTTCATTGGGGGTAAACTCAAGGTGTTGGCAGGCTGTATTTCTTCCTAGAGGTTTTAGGGGAGAATCAATACCCTTGCCTTTTCCAGTTTTTAGAGACTATGCATATTCCTTGGCTCCTGGATTCCTTTCTCTATCTTCAGATTTAGCAACAGCAGGTTGAGCTCTGACGTCACACCACTCTGACCTTTTCTGCCTCCCTTTTTTATTTTTTTCAAGATTCTTGTGATTACATTAGGACCATTCATATAACCCACAATATAGTTTGAGGTCAGCTGATTACTCACCCTAATTCCACCTGCAACCTATATTCCCTTTTGCCAAAGGTCACATTTTCACACGTTCCAGGGCTTAGGATGTGGACATTTTTGGGGAAACATAGTTCTGCATACCATACCACAACATGACAAATGTTTATTGAACAACTAATGTACATAGAGAGCTTTGTGTTCTGTCTTAAGGGGCAATGTGGATGAAAAAGGACTCATTCAGAAAAAGGTAAATAACAGATTTCAAAGGCTGCACAAGAGGTAAGAGGAACTCTTGCTATGAAAATTAGAAGAGGGTGTGGTATGATTACTGAGATGGTCAGAGAAAACTTCCTGGAAGAGGTGAAACTTGCTCAATCAATTAGAACGGGTGAGACTAGCTGGGCATGGTGGCCTACACCTATGATCTCAGTTACTCTGGAGGCTGAGGCAGGAGAATCACAAGTTCAAGGGCAGCCTGGGCAACTTAGTGAGACTCTGTTTCAAAACAAAATATTAAAAGGTTTGGGTAAGCAGTTCAGTTGTAGAGCACTTGCTTATGAGAAAGGTCCTGGGTTTGATCCTCCATAGTGGGGGGGCAGGAGGCAAGACCTGAATTTTGTTTTGGGGCTAAATAAGTCTTGCATACACACTTATTTTTTGTACTGGGGATTGAACCCAGGGACACTTTACCACTATTTATTTATTTATTTATATTTTGAGATAGATTCTCATCAAGTTGCTGAGGGCCTTGCTAATTTGCTGAGTCTGGCCTTGAACTTGTAATCCTTCTGCCTCAGCCTCCTGAGTTGCTGGGATTACAGGAGTGTGCCACTATGCCCAGCTTTACATACACACTTCTGAGTGCAGATTTTCAATGTAGCAACTCAGTGCTATTCAAGTGATGTGTCTGTAACACTTAGCAGCTTAAAAAGCACTGTTGTACACATTAGCTCATTTGATGCTTACCACAGACCTGTGAGGGAAGTAGGGAAGACATAACCACATGTACATTTCCACGACTGAGTCCACAGGCCCCTTTCCAAGTCTAGGGCCACTTCCCATGTTCTATTTTCTTTCCAGCTACAGGGACACAACCTGTTTTCTCTCCTTTTAGTAACTGGCTTCAGAATGAGACAATTTCTCCACCTGCACACTTTCTTGGTTGCCATTGAAGCCAAACACACAAGCTCTTTTAATTATAAGATTTATCTGCTAAACTCTGGAGGAAAAAAGTGATAAAATTCACAGATTTAAGAGAATGATGAAAATTACATAATCTTACAGTTCATGTAATTATGGTCTCTGACCTATAGTTTCTGTTCCTTTTTTCAACCACAAAAGAGTAACATTGGGTTTGGTTCCTCTTCTTCTTGTTCTTTTTCTTCTTCCTATTATTATTATTGTTGTTGTTGTTGTTCCGGGAATTGAATTTATGGGTACTCTACCACTGGACCACATCCCCAAATCTTTTTGTTTTTGAATTTTGAGACAGGGCCTCACTAAGTTGCTGAGGCTGTCTTGGAACTTGTGATTCTCCTGCCTCACCGTCCTGAGTAGCTGGAATTACAAACATGTGCCACCAAGTCCAGCTCTTCTGCTTATATTTTCTTTTTTTTAAAAAAATATTTTATTAGTTGTAGGTGGGCACAATACCTTTATTTTATTTATGTGGTGCTGAGGATCGAACCCAAGGCCTCACACATACAAGACGAGCACTCTACCGCTGAGCCATAGCCCTAGCCCCTGCTTATATTTTCTTAGAGATTACTATCATTGTCATCACAGCAAGCAGCTATGGAGTGCTTTTTATATGTCAGGTACTGTTCTATTTGCTTTACATGTTTTAACTCATTTAATTATCACAACAACCCATTTTGCAGGTAAGTATAATGAGGCAAACTTCAAACCTAGGTCGACTGGTTCTGGAATCTGTTTCTGATCTTCATTCCCCTTTGCCATGTTAAAAAATAGGAAAAAAAGTAATATTTTATTATACTTATTATATTGTTTATAATTATTTTAAATTCAAATTCATAGAAGATGAATGTTACCACTATACCATACTGCCTCACTACCTCTTCATTACCACCACTCTGACTTCTGCCTGTCAATATAGGCCAATATTGGTGAGAATGTGGGGAAAAAGTTTCCCTCATACATTGCTGGTGGGACTGCAAATTGGTCCAGTGACTCTGGAAGCACTATGGAGATTCCTCAAAAAACTTGGAATGGAACCACCATTTGACCCTGTTATTTCACTCCTTGTTCTATACCCAAAGTATTTAAAATCAGCATACTCCAATGATGCAGACACATTGATGTTTATAGCAGCTCAATTCACAATAGCTAAGCTATTGAACCAGCCTAGGTGCCCTTCAACAGATGAATTAATAAACAAACTCAACTATAAAGAAGAATGACTTTATGACATTTGCCAGCAAATGGATGGATCTGGAGACTATTTTGCTTACTGAAATAATCCAGTCCCTCAAATCCCAAGGTCTAATGTTTTCTCTGATATATGGAAGCTAAACCATAGTAAGGGGTTCAGTGAGGGGAAGAATAGAAGTGCAGTATGTTAAACAATGGGGAATGTAGGGAAGGGGGGATAAATAAAGGAAAGACAATGGAATGAATCTGACATAATTTTCCCATGTTTATATATGGAAACTACACAGTGAATTCCACCACCATGTACATCCATGAGAATGGAACTCTAGATAGAATGAGATATATTCCATGCTTGTATAATTATACCAAAATTGAGTCTGCTTTCATGTATAACCAAAAAGAACCAATAAAAATATAGGTTACTATTTGGATACTTTATCCATCCAGTACACTAAGTTACAGATAAAGGAACTGAAATCTAGAAGAGTTAGACTTTTCCAAGGCAGCATTAGTAACAAATGTTGAGCTGGGGGTCAAACCCAGCTCCATGATACTGTATTGTCTTTAAGACTGGATAGTTTGATGAGGTCTGCTTCAACATACTGAAAAGAATTGATTTCAAATGATTCCCCATGCATCAATCACTCTTATTTTTATGGGATGTTTCACTTTGGACACTGTGATCAAGGCCTTTAAAGGCTCTAAGATCTAAAAGGAAAAAATGTCTTCCTAACACCATCTTCTATGAATTCCAATTAAACAACAAAATAAGTACAATAAAGTACCACTTTTTTCCCATCATGACTACTTAAAATTTTCTTTTAAAAATGCCATCCATCAAAATCTTTAAAAATTTTTTAAAAATAATTGTTTTGGTGTCTTAAGCACATGTTTAAACTGAAAAGTAATTTAATACCATTTTGTTACATATTAATTCCTGGAAGAGGTGTACAAGAATTATAACTGCATAGGTAAGTTTAGGACAAATGATGACCAAGACAAGTGATCAGGAAGAAGATAGTACAGGCAAGTCAGGGAAGGGCTCTTTGTTTACAACTTACAAGAATCCATCTACCATGGGTGGGATCAACCGTCTACAGGAAGTCTTTCCCAAAACACTGCAGCCTATGTTATGACTGTGGATAAGTTACTGATGACATTTAAATACTCCATAGAACTCTCCAGGAAGCAGTCAACCTCAAATTTAATCAATGTCAAATAATCTATAAACCTGGGAAATGCAAACACTAAGACAGTCAGGTGAAACAACACAGGGTGGAGGGAGACTATTATATGTCTGAAGCCAACAGAAGCAAAGCAATTCTTATAGAATTTATTCAAAAGGGACATGACAATAAAAAATTTTAGTGTGTCCAGATTTGAGGCATGAATATTTTATTTGAAGTAACTTGTATAATCTTATTTTGAAAAGGCTCAACTGATCCTGCTTCAGCAACTTAGTTTTCCATTATGATCATCTGACTGTCTTAGTTCAAATTCCATGCTCACCATATTATCAATTGACTTTCTAGTACTCTGATGTTGGGAATGGGGGCCCCTATCCACAGACGCAAGGATCCATTTCAGCATGGTATTTATAATCCTTTAGATAAAACATAAAGTTTCATCTGGATTATATGTCATTCTCTTATGAATTACAGGATCTCAAGGTTGGAGGATACTTAAAAGATATTTAATTAACTGTCCATTTGGTGATGATATTTCTACTATAAAATAGCTAGCAAAGGATTGTCCATTTTTCATTGAACATCTCCAGTAAGAGAAAAGTCACTATCTTTACTTCTTTGAACATATCTGTTAGAGAATTGTTTTATATTGAATAAAAGTGTTATTTTAGAGCATCTGTTCTTTTTTTAAATAGTAGCACAATGGTTTTATATATGGCAGAAGAAAAAGATTCTTTTCACTTGTAAAAGTTATTTGTTTCATTTAACTCAGTATCCCCCCCCCCATTCTTTATATACTGAAGATTTTCCACTAAAAATCTGCTTTTTCTTTCTTCAAATAAAAATATCCACCATTGCTGCATCTTACTCTGTAGAGAAATAGATGGTCTATCAGCAGCTTTTGACCAGGATGTTTCGGTCAATGGCTCTTTTCTTCACAAAGACTCTTCTCTTATTAGTCCTGAGCTTGTGGAGTTTGGTAAAACTGCTGGGTTGGTTGAATGAGTTGTCTTGGCTGGCCATTACCTCCTCAATGGGACCCAAGAGTTTGGTCATAGATGCCTTCTTCTTCCCATGCTTCTGTTTGAATGGACTTGATATTGTAGAGCCTCAATCCTTAAGTAGATTCCTTGGGTCCACATACAACAAAATCTAAACCTCTGGAAAAATTACATGTAAACTCATGTCCATGACAAATCTTTTCTCCAGGCCAAATTCCCCCAAATATTTAACTACTCCTAATACAGATGCTTTTAAATCATGATATTATCCTGGTCACCTGCCAACAGAAAAACTTTAGTTTCTTTTGAAAGGTATGGTCTTTGCCATATCAAATGTTTTAATACAATTTGAAAAAGTAAGATGTTTTAATGACAAGTGGTTAAAATGACTGCCTCTTTCCACTCCAACTTCCGTTACACTTCCCCTCACAACTAGTGATCCTTTAGCTGTCTTCTGAAATGCTTGTGGCCGTTCCAGGATCACTAGTTGTGAGGTGGTACATTTAGTTTGGGTTTAGGAGAATATACACTGTGTAGTTCTCTGACACTTCTGAGTGTAGTTAACTGATTTCTAGCTACTTTAGTGTAAGAATGGTTTCCAGAAATGCTCCTATCACCTGCTGTGCCAATTTCACTCAGCATTGTGTGACACTATGCTGTAGGTGTGTTAGGCAGCTAATGAAATGTTATTTTATAGGGTTTGTGATACTAAAGGGATTTTTCAGCTTTTAAAATAACTACAAAATGTGTTGTACATTGAGCTGTACTTTTACAATGAAAGAAATTTATGGTGTATAAATTATACCTTAATAAAATTGTTTAAAATATGCTATGATTTATTTTATTTTGTTAAATAAATATTCTCTCTTGTGACTAACACAAAGTAAAGTAAGAATTTGTAGCTGGGTATCTACACAAACCCACACAAAACATTCTACTTAAAGGTAGAAAAAAGAATCCTCTTTGAGACTGGGAATTAGACAAGGGATCACTATTACTGTCTTTGTTCAACATTGTACTAGACGTTATGCTGAGTCCAGTAACCCAGTAATCACCCCCTCCCCAGAAAAAACCCGCACAAATAAAATATGTAAGAATAGGGAAGGAAGAAAACCATGATTAGAGCCAAAAATATAACTCTGGTTATAGAAATCTTAAAGACTAAATATAGAAATATTGTTAGAATTGACAAATTAGTTTAGAAATGTTGCTGGAAACAAAAATCAATATATAAAAACCAGTTGCATCTTTATATAACATTCCAATTAAAATTAAAATATAGGATTTAAAATTGCAAAAAATATATACAGTATTTAGGAATTAAAGTTACAGGAAAGTACTAAAGGCCAAGAATATCCAAGGAACTCTTGAAGAGCAAGGTGGGAAAATATGTTCTATCAGATGTTAAGACTTATTATAAAATCAGCCTTATTTATTTATTTATTTATTTATTTATTTTTATACCAGGGATTGAACTCAAGGGCACTTGACCACTGGGCCACATCCCCAGACCTTTTATTTGCATTTTTTTGAGACAGGGTCTCTGTAAGTTGTTTAGGGCCTTGTTGAGTTACTGAGGCTGGCTCCTCCTGCCTCAGCCTCCCCAGTAGCTGGGATAACAGGTGTGCACCACTACACCCAGATCACATTGGGATTTTAAAAACACTGGAAAACCTGGTGGTGAGAACATAAATATTCATTCCTTAAAATTATTTTTAATTAATTAATTAATTTTAATTAGGTATATATGGTAGCTGAATGTATTTTGATTCATTGTACACAATTGCAGCACAGCTTTTCATTTATCTGGTTGTACACAATGTAGTGTTGCACCATATGTGCAGTCATACATGTACCTAGTGTAATAATGTTCATCTCATTCCACCATCTTTCCTGACCCAATACGCCCTTCCTCCCCTTTGCCCAATTAAAAGTTTCTCCATTTTCCTATGCCCTGCCCCCATTATGGATCAGCATCCACTTATCAGAGAGAACATTCAGCCTTTGTTTTTTGGGGGGTTGGCTTACTTTGCTTAGCATTATATTCTCCAGCTCCATCTATTTACCTGCAAATGCCATATTTTTTTCTCTTTTAATACTGAGTAATATTCCATTGTGTATATATACCACAGTTTCTTTATCCATTCATCTATTTAAGAGCATCTAGTTTCGTTCCACAGTTTGGCTATTGTGAATTGAGCTGCTACAAACATTGATGTGTCTGTGTTACTATAGTGTGCTGATTTTAACCCTTTGGGTATAGACCAAAGAGTGGGATAGCTGGGTCAAATGGTGGTTCCATTCCAAGTTTTCTAAGGTCATTCCTTAAAATTATTATTTAAAGTACATACATATGCTTTATATGTATATTTCACCATTTTATTTTATTTTTTCTATGTTTTTTTTAAAAAAAACATTTATTTATTTGCTTTAGTTATACACAATGCAATGCATTTATGTTTACGTGGTGCTGAGGATCGAACCTGGGCCGCGCATGTGCTAGGCGAGCACTCTACCACTGAGCCACAACCCCAGCCCATATTTCACCATTTTAAAAAAGGAAAAATATAGGGCCCAGAGCTGAACACACAACTCTAGCTAATCTATCACACTAGAAGGCAATTATCTCCCTTGTTTTGAATGCCCTGCCCCTGTTTTGAACCATTTATACTGTTTTTCTCTCATATTCTGTTTGTACTTTCAGCCAGTCAAGTTTTCCTTAGAGCTATTTTCATGTCCATCAATCATGGATCATTCTCCATAGAAACTGGTATACTGAAATTTCTGAGCTAGCCAGGCTGAGGTCCAAATGACAGCTGGCAAATAGGACAATTCTTCCAAAAGCCCAACTCAAAGCAGCTTCTTTGAAACACACGCATCCTTCCGTGATTCTCCTGAGGTAATTTGAGTATAATTATTTTTTTTCTCATGAGAAACCACAGCAACTCTCTTATCAAGGAAAGTAATGCTTCACATTAGGTCATGTTGATAAGATGATGAGCAAGAATATTTTCACCCAAGAAGATTGCTATTTCCTGAAGGTGTAAAAATCCCTAACAGGGAAAACCCCTGTGGTTCTCCTATGTAGGGTTGGTCTACCTAAGCTGATAACATAGTTCCTTCCAAAGGAGGAAGGCAGAACACATTTAGTCATTTCTGGGTAGTGTGCACTATTCACATCTTAAAGACTCACAAGACTCAGAACTGGACAGAGGTCCCAACCCTGAAGAACCACTTCAGAATCCAGATTGCTGAATCTGCGCTGCACCTAGAGAGACTCCAAACCACTTCTTGACAATGGGAAACTGGGTGGTTAACCACTGGTTTGCAGTTTTGTTTCTGGTAAGTGATATTTCGCTTCCTATCAGTTTGTTAACACAGGAGATATCAAGTTTGTTAACATTTGTAAAATTATTCAAAAGTGAAAGAGTCTTTGGTAATTATTGGGCTCATCAAGGCCAGTTATCATTTAGAAACTTGAACTCTAGGCCAGATGAGAGAACAAAGACCATATATATATATATATATATATATATATATATATATATATATATATATTTGCAATTGTTCATGTTGCCATACTTGGAATTTCAATTTGTTTTCATTCTCTGACTTATTTTCTCTACCATCCCACTTCTAACTGTTGCCATGGAGCATTTAGTTTCTCTCCTTTTTATATTGCTGTCATCACGATTTCATAAAATAATTAAATGTTTGAGAGGGAAGTGATCTTAGAGATCATCTTGACACAGCAGTGCCCACTAGAAATATATTGCCACCCACTCATGTAATTGCTAAATTTTCTAGTAACTACATTAAAAAAGGTAAATGAAGTGAAATATTTTTGGGGGTGTACTAGGGGTTGAAACCAGGTATGCTTTACCACTGAGCTACATCTCACTAAGTTGCTGAGGCTGGCTTTGAACTTGCAATCCTCCTGCTTTGGCCTCCCCAGCTGTTGGGCTTACTGGTGTGTTCCACCACGCCCAGCCCTATTATTCTCATTTTATTTTTGTACCAGGAATTGAACTCAGGGGCACTTGACCACTGAGCCACATCCCCATCCCTATTTTGTATTTTATTTAGAGATAGGGTCTCACTGAGTTGCTTAGTACTCGCCCCCAGCCACTGGGATTACAGGCGTGCACTATGGCACCTGGCTTATCCTCATTTTTATGGGTGAACAAATTGATGTTCAGAGAACTTAAATCACAGAGCTTAAATCATAGAGCTAGTGAGTGGTGGTGTTAGAAATTGGAGTTTGATTCCAATGTCACATTTGGAATTACTATGCTTTGCTGCTGGAGGTCTGCAAGTGGTCCGGATCTAGTGAATCTGAATTAACTATGTTCTAGGCTAAAGGCCTTTTACCTGTAGGCTGAGATGGTTCTTGTCCATCATGATGCCAAGAATATATTCTAGAGGCATCCCAGTACCATAGAGACCTGTTGAATTATAAACCAGCACCTCCAAACCTGGGCTAGCGCTCAATTGGTTGATCTCTAAGGCAATGAGCAGTGGGTTCCAAATTGCCCTCTCAGCCAATGCAGTCAAAGCTTGGGACAGGCAAAAGCAGTCTTAAGGTCTAAAATGAGTAGAAGTAACAATAGGTTAATTTTAAAAAAGACTCACAATCTAAAAACAGGAAAATGTATGTCAGGGTGTAATTAAAGAGGCAGGGCCATCTGGGAATGGTTTAGCCCTTTTCAGATAGGTATTGTTATAGATGCTAAATTTATTCTTTGTTTCTTCAGAAATTCACTTATTTACTTATTGCCATCTTTTAGGTGCAATAGTTTGAAAGCTCTAGTCCAAGGATTGGCAAATGTTTCAGGAAAGATCTAGATAGTATATATTTTAGGCTTTGTGAGCCATATGGCTTCTGTCCCAGCTACTCAACTTTGCCATCCTATCACGAAAACAGCCATAAACATTATGGAAATGAGTAGGTGTGGCTTAGTTCCAATACCACTTTATTTATGGTCACTAAAACTTGAATTTCATAAAATTTTCTTGTCATGAAATATTATTCTTCTTTCGCTATTTTTAACTGTTTAGAACTGTCAAAACACTCAATGGTAGAGCATTTGCCTGGCATGCACGTGGACCTGGATTCAATCCTCAGCAGTGCAAAAAATTTTAAAAAATTAAAAAATGAAAACAAAAAAATTGAGCTTGCAGGTTGTGCAAAACAGGTAACAAGCCACATTTAGTCCATAGACCTTAGATTGCTGACCCTGCTCATTAGTGTCTAATGCATGTCCCAAAGTGTTAACTTACTCTGAAAATAGATTAGATACTGACAGGCTTGTACACATTTAAAACAAAAACAGATAAACACAAAGTAATCAAAATGGTGACACTGCTTCCTATCCCTTATCTACTTCTTTCCAAATTCCACTGTTTTCCTTGTTTTTTCCTCTAGGTTGTTTGGTTGGGGCTAAATGTTTTCCTGTTTGTACATGCCTTCCTGAAATATGAGAAGGACGACAAGTACTACTACACAAGAGAAATTCTTGGGGTGAGTAACGCAGTTGTGATGTGATAAATCACTATATTTGTTAAATGGGGGTTTCACTAACTTGCTTATGCTGGCCTTGAACTTGCAATCTTCCTGTCTCAGTCTGAGTAGCTGGTATTACAGGCATGTGCCACCACACCTGAAATATGTAGCTATAGATATACATATACATGGTATATGATTCTGGCTCATTTGTGACCCATTGCTCTGATTTCCTCTAGGGCTGGGATTGCCAGAAAAAATATAAGATGCCCACTTAAATTTGAATTTCAGAAAAACAAGGAATCAGTTTTTATATAAGTATGTTCCAAATATTACATGGAATATAGGTATACAAATATATTTATTTTTATATCTGAAATTGAATTTAGCTGGACAGCCTATAATTTTATTTATTTATCTATTTATTTATTGGTGCCAGGGATTGAACCAAGGATGATTAACCCCTGAGCCACATCCCCAGCTATTTTTAATATTTTATTTAGAGACAGGGTGTTGCTGAGGTGCTTAGGGCCTTGCTAAGTTGCTGAGGCTAGCTTATGAACGCCGTGATCCTCCTGCCTCAGCCTCCTGAGCTGCTGGGATTATAGGCATGTATCACCACACTTGACCTATAATTTATTAGTAAATTTGACAATCCTATCTAAGGAACACTCCCTAGGATGCATAAAGAAGATATGCAATAGAGAAAACTATTAGGCAGTGGTTTTCAATATGGTTTCCAGAAACTCAGGTGCACCTATAAGGTGTGAGAGGAAGTCTAACTGGGCAGTGTTCCTGACTCTGCCTTTATATCAGTCAGAGCAGCCTTTATCTGTCTTACAAACTCCTGCTTATCATTTTGAGAAAGAGTTTGGGAAAAAAGAAAGAAAGGAGAGGGAAGGAAGAGGGGAAGGAAGGGAGGACAGAGAGAGAGGGAAAGGAAGGGAGAAAGAGAGGGAGGGAGAGAAGGAGGGAGGAAGGAAAGAAAGTAGAAAGAAAGAAAGAAAGAAAGAAGGAAGGAAAGAAGGAAAGAAAGAAAGAAAAAGAAAAGGAAAAACAGACAATTTGAAAACCACTCCTATGGACTAATGTCTCATCACTATCAAACAGGAGGGATATGGGGCCGGGGAGATGGGTGGTGCAAAACCCTAGGCTTGTAGAAAACTGGGTCAGGTTAAGGTACCAAATGGAGAAGACCGGGAAAGTAGCATATTAAGTATGGAAGAGAGAGGAGGTAGGTTGGCACATGGTGTGGAGGTATTATGGAAGTGAGGCTGTTTTTTTCCCCAAGCTAAGGCACCTGGACCCTACCTGGTTAGAACAACAAATTTGATTGCCATCTCTATTATGCAGTAACAGGTTAGGAATTTGGTTAGATCACTTTCATCCTGACAGTGCTTTTTTTCAATAGATTTCCACAAAGGCCCACTCAATGTACATATTTAAAGACAGCTTGTCCTTTTAAAAAATCATTTTCTCTCCATAATGAAAGGATCCATGTTGAGATCACAAAGAATTTGAATGTTCTGTTCATGGCTTATTTCACCCTGCTGTTTTTCATTTTAAATGTTCATCTCTGATCTGTGCTTAGAAACTAAAACCCCAAAGGAAGTGTTAATTTGTTTTAAAAATAACTTTTTATTAACAGAATTATGCAATAAATGTGACTAGTTATTAAGAACTTGATTACTTCATGAAAAAAATCAGCAGCATAAAAATGAATCATACTGATATCCTGAGGACATTTCATTCTGAAAGCCTTTTTAAAAAAAATAGCCAGGCGTGGTGGTGCACGCCTGTAATCCCAGCACTTGGGAGGCTGAGCCAGGAGGATCGCGAGTTCAAAGCCAGGCTCAGCAATGGCGAGGCACTTAGCAACTCAGTGAAACCCTGTCTCTATTAAAATACAAGAAAAAGGCCTGGGGATGTGGCCCAGTGGTTGAATGCCCCTGAGTTCAATCCCTGGTACCAAATAAATAAGTAAATAAATAAATAAATAAAGTTTAAAAATTAATTATAAATAATACTACTTTCAATGAGACCAAGCCACATAGAAGTATAAGTAAAATGTGACAATTCCCCTCCAATCCCTCTCCCCAGAGATAACCACCATTAATAGTTTGGTATGTGTATAGATATGCTGACATACACTCACAAATGCATTACATAGGTTTTGTTTTTGTTTTTGAGGTAGGTACTATTGTTCTTAATTTCCATAGAATGAAATTTGCTTTTTTGTTGTGCTATGAAGTTTTTTTTTTTTTTTTTTTTTTTTTTTTTTTTTTAGATAGGGTCTCACTAAGTTGCTTAGGAACTCACTAAATTGCTGAGGCTGGCTTTGAATTTGCAATCCTCCTGCCTCAGCCTCTCAAGCTTCTGGGATTACAGGCACGTGCCACCACCCCTGGCCATGCTATGAGGGTTTTTTTGTTTGTTTGTTTGTTTGTTTGTTTGTTTTTTGTTTTTTATACCGGGGATTGAACTCAGGGGCACTGGACTACCGAGCTACATCCCCAACCTATTTTGGATTTTATTTAGAGACAGTCTCACTGAATTGCTTAGCTCCTCACTTTTTCTGAGGCTGGCTTTGAACTCACAATCCTCCTGCCTCAGCCTCCTGAGCCACTGGGATTATAGGTGTGCAGCACTGCACCTGGCCATGCTATGAGTTTTGATAAACAAAGATAGGATACTTTTTTTTTTTTAATCAAAAAGGGGATCAGACTGTAGATCTTAACTCAAAATGCTTCCCATGCTTAATGTATCTCAGATATCTGCCGGGCACGGTGGCGCATGCCTGTAATCCCAGCACTTTGGGAGGCTGAGTCAGGAGGATCACAAGTTCAAAGCCAGCCTCAGCAATGGCGAGGCACTTAGCAACTCAGTGAGACCCTGTCTCTAATAAAATACAAAAAAGGGCTGGGGATGTGGCCCAGTGGTCTAGTGCCACTGAGTTCAATCCCCGGTACCAAAAAAAAAAAAAAAAAGTATCTCAGATATCTTTCCATGTGAGACCTGGAACCACCTCATACTAACTTGCAATATCCAGTTGGATGAATCTCTTTCCAGTTCTGCATGCAGTAATGTTCAGTGATATCAAGTTGGTGTCTTGAAATCTGCTACAGTGGGAGTAGTTACATCATCAAAATAGGCAAATACTAGAAACTGGGAATCTCCACCCCCACCTCCAAAAAAGATGGTTGTTAAAACATTTACTGCCACTATACTACTGCATGTAGCTCTCAGCCTTTGAAGAGGGTAACAGTTCATCACATTGATGTGTCATAATTTATTTAATCATTCCATAGGGTATTTCTTAAATTCATGCTCACCTTGGGAGAACACAGAGAGCAATTTTATTCACTATGAAGCAGAGAAAATAAGTAGCAGAGGAAGGAGTTTAAATAGTCAATGAGGCATTAATGATAGCAGAATTTCAATTATAACACCAGTGAGAGTTGATACAGAGAAACGAGTATACATTGGGATATTTCAATGTGCTGCAATGGAGGAAAAAAAAAAGATTTTCTGTAAAAAGAATTCATTCCACATAGATAGCTGCCCCAGAATATGGAGCTGTGAAATTATAGTCCTAAATTTTCAATTCACTTGCCAATTTTAGCTTTAAGAAACCTCTGTGACTCAAATAAGCAAGCTGCGAGAACCAATGTGGAAATGCAGGATGTCTGAGATTAGCAGAGAAAATTTACTCTGAAATGGAACAGGCTGTCTCCACCTAAAACAGTCAGAGTGTGACTCAGCAGAGGGAGAAAACACAGGTCATGTGGAAGAGCCAGAAATGGAAAACAGTAGGGCATCTCTTGTTCATTGCACTGCCTACATTGTAAGCCATTATGGACCCTAGGCAAATCTCAACCTCACTTATCAAACTGATGTCACATTGTCCTGGGTTCAGGTTGTGTGGAACAATAGTTTTGTACCTTAAAGATTATTAGGAAATGGCTGAGAAATTTTTAACTCTAATTCATACTTGTCTTTTTAGCAAGTCTTTGACAGGCATACATGTAAGACTGGCTGGTGAACTGATGCGCAACAAGAATTGCCTGGCTGCTGCCACCATTTCCACTAATACTACAAGATTGTCACACTCCATAGCCTACAGTCTCAAGTAAATGACACAGACTCAGAAACCAGTGGCACAGAGTTGAGTAGTCAAGCTTAGCTGCCATGAAGTTGAGCATATTCTGTCTAGTCTATACCTAATTAGGACTGTTGCTGGGCTAAAAACTTCTGTAGATCATTGACTTCTTGTCTCCTTTTCCAGAAGCTTCTACTGCTATATCAGGTTGTTCTTGATTTATGACACCTGGCCACCTTAGGAATTCAGCTTGAAATTCTGCTTTTAGAAATTCTCCCTTCTCAAAGTTGAGGTTGTAGCTCAGTGGTAGAATGCTTGCCTAGTATGTGCAAGGCCCTGGGTTTAATCCCCAGCACTGTCCCCACCCCCAAAATGAAAGTTTTCCATTTTAAAATCTCTACCTAAGTTTAATAATTTCACTCCAAGGGGTTTGCTAATCTTGCTTATGTTTTAATCAATTGTTAAAGACATCTTAAATATAAGTGGTTGAATAGTTATTATCAATTATATTATATGCTTAAAATGTCAACATTAGAAAATACAGAAAAGAGAATAAAATAGTCACCATCTGTAATTATACCTTTAAATATGGATTTAAAATGAATATAAAATTATATGTGAGCCAGGCATGGCTGTAATCCTGCTGCCACCACCTCCACGAATGATTCTGTGTTAGCAAATACATTCCATGGATATACTATTTTGCATGAGTATGCATGCCTGTAATCCCAGCAATTTAGAAGGCTTAGCCTGGAGGATCACAAGTTTGAAGCCAGCCCCAGCAACTTAGCAAGGCCCTAAGCAACTTAGCAAAGGCTGGAGGATCACAAGTTTGAGGCCAGCCCCAGCTACTTAGCAAGGCCCTAAGCAACTTAGCAAAGGCTGGAGGATCACAAGTTTGAGGCCAGCCCCAGCTACTTAGCAAGGCCCTAAGCAACTTAGTGAGACCCTGACTCAAAATAAAAGAGGCTGGGAATGTAGCTCAGTAGTTAAGCACCCCTGTGTTCCATCCCCAGTACAGGAAAAAAAAGTGTATATGATCCTCAAGACTGTCTTATGAATGAAAAATAATAAAATCATAATTAAGTGTATTAAACAGAAATACTCATTCAAAATAGTATATCCATGGAATGTATATGCTAACATGGAATCATTAAATCCTGTTCTCTTTCATGTTAATTCATATATAGTTAAATATTTCTAAACCACTGTCATGGGAATTTCTCAATTCAGTGTTAAGTTTAGCACATTTTCTCTTTTACAGACAGAGACTGGCCTGATGGTTCTAGTCACTGAGAGATAGGGAAGAAGCTGCACTTCTGTCCATTTGCAGATCTCAGACAAGTGGACTGGGTCCTTTCTCACTTGTTAGATGGTAACATGAAGCAGCAGTCTGACTCTTTTCTCCTTCTAGACGGCATTGGCTGTGGCCCGAGCCTCTGCTTTCTGCTTGAATTTTAACAGCATGCTGATCCTGATTCCTGTGTGTCGCAATTTGCTGTCCTTCCTGAGAGGATCCTGCTCAGTGAGTCCCAGCTACTCCTAGTTCAACTTTCACATTAAAGAAAGAGACCCTGATATCTTTGATGTTAGTCCAATACCAAGTCCCTAGGAATGAGAGCTAGTGGTCTCTTTTGGTGACTAAGGGGATAGGTAAGGATGGGTGGGTATGGATTGGCATGCTATATCTAAGATAAGTTGGCTATAGGTTAGTGAATTTCATAAGTCTAGATGATGATACCTGACCATGATATCTTTATATTTGTAGTTTTGCAGTCGCACACTGAGAAAGTCATTGGATCACAACCTCACCTTCCATAAGCTAGTGGCATATATGATCTGCATACTCACAGGTAACTCAGGAAAACCATGAAACTGCAAATTCCAGGGTATTCAGAATCTGGTTTCATTTACCCATGCATATAAAGATTAAAAAAATATTGAGCACCTGGAACTATTTGTCATGCAGTGTTCTAGGCCTATATCCCTGGAGCTTATAGTCTATTCCTTTGGGAAGTGATTAGGTATAAAAAGATATTGGATCTCCCTGCATTACTGGGCACCTTCTATGGACTCAGAATTCTACTAGCATTATATGTAAGATTCTCCTATTTTATTGAGTTGTGCCTGCTATAGTGTTCCTGAGACACCTCTTTCCTTTCAGCTGTCCACATCATTGCACACCTGTTTAACTTTGAACGCTACAGCAGAAGCCAACATGCGACAACTATAACCCTTGCCTCTGTTCTCTCCAGCTTACATCATGAAGAAGAGGGGGGTTTTTGGCTAAATCCCATACTGTCCCCAGACATGGTGAGTTGACTCAGTGGCAAAGCTTCTGGGATCTGGTCATGAGCAGGAAGGCCAAAATATCCTTGTTGGACATCATGTCAGGCTGACATTTCTCATTTCACAGACAGTCTTGTATGTGACATTCACCACTACTGCTGGTCTCTCTGGAGTGATCATCACCATAGCCTTGATTCTCATGGTAACTTCATCTATAGAGTTTATTCGGAGGAATTATTTTGAGCTCTTCTGGTATACACATCACCTATTTATCATCTATATCATCTGTTTAGGGATTCACGGCATGGGGTAAGGTCTTCAAACTCTCATTCTCAGGTTCCAGCTCTCAGCCTTGCATAATTCTTTACCTTAAACTGTCCTTCTTTGTTTCAGTGGAATTGTCCGGGGTCAAACAGAGAAGAGCATGAATGAGAGTCATCCCCATAAGTGTGCACAGTTTTTTGAAAAGTGGGATGATCATGACCCTGACTGCAAGGAACCACAATTTGAGGGACATCCCCCTGAGGTAAGAACCCCTATGGACAAGGACAGCCTCTTGTTAGGTGCTGTTACTATTATTGTTTTTAATATTACTCTTATTATTATTATTATCATCATTATTAGCTCAGCCATGTGCTGGGTCCTATGAAGGATATCCACAAGATTCCTACCTTCAAGGAACTTACAGCATCACTGGTAAAATGACAATTAGAAGGGGATATTTAAAAAGAAGGACTAATGGTCATTGCATATTGTATGACCCCCTGTAAAGATAATAATATTGGTTCACATTATTGATAGTTTTCTTTTACTATGTCTCAGCCTTGCAGCATAATATTGATTATCTCATTTATATATAGCAATAACCTCTGGGGTAGATACTTCTTTGTCTCCATTTGAGGACAAAAGAACTAGGATTCCAAAAGATTAAATTCAAGCCCAGGCTTTTCAGAGTCTTGACAATTAATTGTACCATCCCCAAACTCAGCTATTAAATCCCAGTAAAATTTTCTTATGGAAAGAAAAAAGCATTGTTGAAGTAGGTTTTCTTTGGTGTTATGCTTGGAAATTGCTAGACAGTGGATGACTAAGAAACTGAGTACTTGATTGGGGATATAGCTCAGTGGAAGAGTGCTTGTTTAACATGTGCAAGGCCCTGAGTTTAATCCCTAGCACAACAAAGGAAGGAAGGAAGGAAGGAAGGAAGGAAGGGAGGAAGGAAGGAAGGAAGGTAGTAAATGTTAGGGCCACAAGTGTGTTATGTACTCTGTGCGCACCTTAATTATTCCTTTATCTCCATTTCCTAGAAGTGAAATTTTGGGTCAAAGAGAAGGAATGCTTCTGAAACTGTTGAGATGTATTGCCAGATGGCTCTCTGGGAAGATGCTGCTAATTTGTACTCCCATTAGTTATATATATGAACATGCCCATTTCCCTGAATCCTAGTTAATTCTGGGAATTACTGCTCAAAATTTGAGAGACTAAAATGTTATCTTGTTAATATTCATTTCTCTATTTCTGAGGCCAATACTTTTACCACATTGTTATTACCCATTTCTTAAGTATGTTTTTTTCATGTATTCTGAATACAGTTGGGGATTTTTTCCCAATAACAAATAACATTAAATTGTATAATGTCTAACAATAGCCAGATCTCTGTAACTTCCCTCCCCAGATATATACAAGGAAGTTATTGACCTGCAACAGCATAAGTAACTTCATTCTACACAGCTCAATATATCATACCTGAAAAATTGTGCAAGAAAGGACATGACTTTGTATTACTAAGAAATATATATTTTAGTAGATCCTGTGCATATTGAAATTATCTGCTATCTTGAGAATATCTTGGGGGGTAGAAAGTCTGCTTTTAAAATATGTATGTAGACAAGATAAAAACAAACTACTAAAAGATGACATGAAAGTAGAAGGGGGATATTAGGGAAGGGGAAGAGGAAGGGTAAGCATGGGTAAGGCAGGATAATATGGAAGGTGGATACAAATTACATTATATGTATTATAAAATGTCACAAAGAAAACCATTATTTTATACAAGTAATATGTGCTAATAATTATAACTTAAAATGGTTTTAAAAATCACATGATTATGCTAAATGTTTTGAACACCTAAGAAAAGAATGGATTAATATCAAGCTTTATATATTATTACCCAAAACATCAGCCAATATTTTCCTTTTTATGTTTTGTTTTAAATCATTTGCTTCTATTTCACATTAACCATTTTTATTGGTTTTTCATATTGGATAAGTTGTCCTGGAAGATAGTCTTAGATTTTCAAAATTAAATTTTATGTAATTTAAGAATATAAATATATATACACATAGTACCATGTATTTTGTTTCTGTTGCTTTTGCCTCCTATCGGAAATGCAAATTTTCAAAGAACAGACTATTTTATGAGTAAGAGATTAACAAACAAAACTATTGGAGTATATTCATTTCTACTTCCGTCTTCAGGACTTGGTGAAATTAGTGGCTTAGTAATGATACACATCGAGAGCTTGACAAATATTTACTGAATGAAGCAATGAACTGCTACACAAAAAAAGTCCTAAACAAGAGATTAATGGGCTATCTCATTCTTTAATCTCCCTGTGCAGTCTTGGAAGTGGATCCTTGCACCAGTTGTTCTATATATCTTTGAAAGGTTTCTCCGATTTTATCGCTCCCAGCAGAAAGTTGTGATCACCAAGGTAAAGAAATAAAGAAATATGCACATTCATCTTGCTGTGATAAGTGTGCTATTCTGAGCATAGAACTAAATTGTCATGATGTCACACTGAAAAGAATAAAAAATAACATGTGGAGGCAATATATGTTTCTCCATTGCTGGACAGAACTATGGGAAAGGGGAAGAGGAGTTTGGCAAAAAACCACCAGGATGGGTCTATGTCAGAGGATGCAAACTGGTGGCCTGGAAGGATCTAGCTAGTGGATGTGTGTGTGTGTGTGTGTGTGTGTGTGTGTGTACCCACTCCTGGGGATTGAAGCCAGGGCCAGCATTTTACCACTGAGCTACACTCCCACCCCCATTCTAATATATTTTGTTTGGCCTAAAAATGTTTGTTTAAAAAGTTAAATTGGTACTGGAGGTGTAGATCAGAGGTGGACCTCCCTAGCATGTGCAAGGCCCTGGATTTGATCCCTAGCACTGTGAAAAAGGAAATATTGAACTGGTTGCTATTATTTAAAAATCTGGATGAAGGCTTTCACATTTTAAAAAAGAGGCATTTTTTTACTTCTCTTGAGGAATCAGAAAACCCAGTAACACTGAGTCACAGTTCCATGGTGCAAGCATTCTCTGGAGCTAAGTAGCTGCTGCCCCCTTTAGAAAGGACTTGGTCTTACAGTTTACCATTGTCACCAGCCCTCCAGCTTTGCTCATTTACTTTAAATGCCTGCCTTTGTCGCCATTTGAGTTTGTTTTCCTTTGGTCTATGTGCTTCCTTCACAGGTTGTCATGCACCCATCCAAAGTTTTGGAATTGCAGATGAAGAAGCATGGCTTTAGCATGGAAGTGGGACAGTACATCTTTGTTAATTGCCCCTCAATCTCTCTCCTGGAGTGGCATCCTTTTACTCTGACCTCTGCTCCAGAAGAAGATTTCTTCTCCATCCATATCCGAGCAGCAGGGGATTGGACAGAAAATCTCATAAGGGCATTTGAACAACAGAATTCACCGATTCCCAGGTAGGCCTTTGAGATCAGCAGAAACTCAGACCAGGATATAGACTGACAGAAGAGAGAAAACAATTCCCTACTGAAGCTCTGGTCTGGTAAAATGAACTGTGATTGAAACAGGCAGAAGTCAGCCGTGGGAGCTGTTGTTTGTGGGAGGATGTTTGACGTTGGGCGAGGAGGTGAGACTTCACTTGAATGTTGTCTTCTCCTTTCTGCTAGGATTGAGGTGGATGGTCCCTTTGGCACAGCCAGTGAGGACGTTTTTCAGTATGAAGTGGCTGTGCTAGTTGGGGCAGGAATTGGGGTCACCCCCTTTGCTTCCATCTTGAAATCCATCTGGTTCAAATTGCAGCATTCAGACCACAACCTCAAAACACAAAAGGTACCCTCCAGCACATCACTTTTTATATAGCCTGTGCCTGACAGTTCTAGTGCTTTCTTAGCCTAAGGTCTTTACAGATAATAAGAGAGTAAACTTTTTTTAGAGTTTATAAATAGAGTGAGCAATCACTTCTCTCTGACAAGGCATCTACTTCCACAATTTCATTAGAAAAGCATGGCCTTCTTTTCAATCTGGAGTTTAAAATCATCTCTAACCAAAGATGACCTTGGAGGACTATTTCCATTAGGGAAATTGTCAGGACTTTTGACATTCATGATGTCTAAGTTCTTCCACTTTGTATACGATTTGTCAGATCACCCTTAATCAACAAATATAGTGTGTGTGTGTGTGTGTGTGTGTGTGTGTGTATAATCCCATCACAACAGTGTACATTGTAAAAGGCACTTAATAATGCTGTGGTCTCTTTTGCTGATTGCAGGTTTATTTCTACTGGATCTGCAGGGAAACAGGTGCCTTTGCCTGGTTCAAGGACCTACTGACTTCCCTGGAACAGGAGATGGAAGAATCAGGCAAAGTGGGTTTTTTAAACTACCGTCTCTTCCTCACTGGATGGAACAGCAACATTGTAAGTTCAAATAGCACACTAATTCCCCTGTTAAATGTAGATGAATGTCAGACAAAAGATAGTGCATGCTGCTTAGAAATAATAATTTCTTATGATTTCCTACTTGCCTTCACCCTTACACCCAAGCTTAAAAGTAACTGAAGGCAGTTATGATGATGTTTTTTAAACTTTTTTTTTTCTGACTTCAGGCTGGTCACGCAGCATTAAACTTTGACAAGGCTACTGACATCCTGACAGGCCTGAAACAGAAAACCTCCTTTGGGAGACCAATGTGGGACAATGAGTTTTCTACAATAGCTACCACCCACCCCAAGTAAGTATATTTTCCTCTAGTTAATTGAGTTTGTGGAGTTAGAATTTAGGAAGGGTACTAAAGCATGTTGAACACTCTTGGGAAAAGATTTCTGGGGCAGAAACTATTTGAACTTTCTTAGATTCTTGTTTAAAACTGAGGAAATTTTATCTGGGGTTTTAGCAAAATAGCAGTCATGATCTTGTAATTGATGAGAAGATGCTGCTGCCCCAGCAAGGCTCCATTCAAACAGTGAGGCAAAGAGGCTCAGTTCTGACCCATACTACCAAACAAAAGAGAGAACTGGAGCAATTTAAATGTGTTTTTTTTTTTTTTTTTTTTTTTTTTGGTGGTGTTTCTACAGAAACAAGGGTTTGGAATGTATTATGTAGTCCACTGATCAACTGCTCTCAGTCTTTTTGGAGGGTTTTGAATCATGTTAGAGCATATGGGAAAACCTGGTGCTATGAAACTAGCCCTTCCAATGGGAAGGAGATGAAGCTGGTCACAATAGATAAACTCCCTGAACAAGTTGGCAGGTGAGATCAATTCAATTGCACAAACATTATTGGTTACTTTCTATAAACTCAGCATTCACTATTACAGAAACTCTGGAAGTTGAAAGAGAAACAGGGTACGGTTCTTGCTCTCAAGGAGCACACATTTGAATTAGAGATGCATACAATCAATTCAAAGTAGAATGATGCATTCCTTGAAACAGGTGCATGGACACCTGAGGTCTAAAAACATAAGGTGACTTGGAAAGACTTTGTAAAGGCAGTGGCAAGAGCCCTTAGTCACTTGAATTTGGATGATCCTGGGTCCTAATGTTGGTTTTGATACTTTCCAGCTTTGGGACCTGGAGGTAGAAAACCCTCTGGTCTTCAGATTCCTTATCTGTAATATGGGGTTACATTAGTGAATACCTACTCTATTCACTTGCGGGGTTGTTGCAAAGATTAAGTGAGATAATATATGAAAATTGCTCTGTAAATTGTAGAGCAGCAGCATAAAAGCAAATGAGATTATGCTAATTATCATCTTGTTTGAGTTGAACATAGTTGAAGCTGTGAGAATGCACAAGATTGTAGCACTTGGGGAAAACTTTTTGGCAAATCCTGAGTGTTAAACAGTTTCAAAATGATCCAGTAATTCCATTCCTTGGTATATATGCCCAAGAGAAATGAAAACGTATACACACACAAAAATCTGTGCATGAGTATACATAGCAACATTATTCACAATAACCTAAAAGTGGAAACTACCTGTGTCCATTAAGAGATGTACATCCGCATAATGGAAATATAATTTAGCTATAAAAAGGAAAGACATATTGACACTTGCTACAACATGGATGAAGCTTGAAAACCTTATACTGAATGAAAACAGACACAAAAAGCCACTTATTGTATAATTCTACTTATAGGAAAAGTTTAGAATAGGTAGATCTAAATAGAGAAAGTAGATTAGGGCAGAGAGGTTGTGGTTGGGAAGAAATGGAGAATGACTAGCTAATGTGGATGGGGTTTACTTTGGGGATAATGAAAATATTTTGGAATTAGTGGTAATGGTTGCACAACTTTGTGGCTACACTAAAAAGCACTAAATGCACACTTCAAAAGGGTGAATTTTATGGTATGTTAATTGCACCATAATTAGACTTAAAAAAAGAGAAGGAAGGTGAGACCAGAGCACAATTGGAAAAGTTAGATTTGGCAAGAACATCTCCTCTTTAGTGTGGGAAAGTTTGAGGTGGGGATAAGTTCACAGTGGATGGCTTTAATGTCAGCTAACACATATGCACTTGCTGTGTGCTAGGCATTTTTCTAATTGTATATTTCCATTTAATTCTCAAACCTATGGGGTAGGTACTATATTTATTCCCATTTTACAGAAGGGAAAGCTAAAACACAGAGAGGTTAAGCAACTTGCAGTGAGTTAAACGTCAGAGGTAGGGTTTGAACTCAGGTATATTGGCTCCAGAGTTTTACACTTAAACCTGTGTTGCATATCTCTTGGGTGTTTGTTCTCAATAAAATGGCTCAGTGCTGACAGTGATCAGGATTGAAAGCATATGTGGGACTTGCAAATGGAAAAGGTTAAAAACACTTACCATGAAGAATGTGGAAGTCAATGATGGATTTTTTTTTTCATGTTGATGGGAGTAGTAGAGGTCGTTTCTCCATTTTATATCAACAGCCTTTGTTACATTCTGGCCCTTACAATTGTTCTATTCATACAGGTCTGTGGTGGGGGTTTTTTTATGTGGTCCTTCCACTTTGGCAAAGAGCCTGCGCAAACGTTGTCACCGATACTCCAGTCTGGATCCTCGAAAGGTTCAATTCTACTTCAACAAAGAAAATTTCTGAACTATAGGAATAAACACAGTAGTTTGCATTTGTCCCTCTTTTGGATCTTCAACAACTTACTTAATCTGGCTAGGTTTGTTCAGCCACTTCATGATAATACTGTGCCTCTCAAGCCTTGACTTTACTCACTGTCATTAAAATAAATGTATTCAACTTTGTTAATACTTGAGCTTCACCAACCTAAGAACTTGAAAAGTCAATAATTGCAAAGCACATGGATTCTTTCTTGGGAAATTGTCAATCCTGGAAAGCCATGACTATGGCAAAGCTTGATAGCAGAGCTTTGGTGGTGGACAGTAACACTATTTAACTCCAGGTGACTTTGATTGCAAATGTTTCCATCTCCTGGACTTTAGTTCATAATCCCCCTCCCTCCTGCACTTATAGAAGATTTCTAAGTAGGATGACTTTTTAAATAAAAATTTATTGAATTAATGACAAAACATAATAACCATAAATAACAACGAACATAAAATTACCAAGAACCCCATCCCCATATAATGCCGACTAGGTACATTGTTACTTTAAATATGATCTTATCCCGTGTGAACAGCAACTTATACTTTTATTTTTGCTTGTCAAAAATGAAGGATTTTCTATTTTGCTTAATGAATGTGTCTGTTACTTTTTCTGGGCTTTCCATTTGGGAAAGAAAACCTTGAAAATGTGAATCAATCATCATTGAAAATAATAGTTGAATTGTAACAAATTCAAAGTTAGCTGTACTGTCATTTTGTACTATTGTATAAGGAAATAATTGGGAAAACCTGATCATCATCATGGGATGACTTAGTTAACAGAAGCTTTTTATCCCCATTTTTTAAAGGGAGGTTTATTAACATCTAATGTAAAAATAAAGAATTTATAATTTTGATAAAAAAATTTTGTCTCTTAATTTTCACTGGAGAATCATTCACCTAATGACACAAGCAAAATGCCTTTCTTTCTCCTACTGAAATCTTACTTCTCCCATCTACCCAACTTAGTGTACAATGACCACAACTGGCTATGGGATGTTAGTTGTCACAATGAATAACCAGGAGGAAAGAAGCCCCAGGCTCTCAAGAGGGGAAAAATACACACTTCATTGTGCTCAAAGACAATTCAACTCATTATAGATTTATAAGAATGTTTCTACTGAATTAGCACTACAGCACATATTTTTCTACCATTAACTGATCAATAATGAACAAATGGTTGTTTCTAATTACCCAGGAACTTCCAGGGCTTGGATTAGTGATTGTTTTTCAGTCACTAGTCTGAACACAATAAAGGTAGGTAATGAACTCATGGTAGCTAAATTGTTATTCATCAGTAAAATACACCAATGATTGTTTCTGTAGGGATAAATTGGAATGCCACTACTGTTGCCAATTTGTTCATCTGAATTTCAGCTGTCTAAATTAAGTTTAATAAGGATTTGGGAACATGAACAATGGAACTTGAATATATGCTTACTAAATAATTTCATCTTCAATGACCTTGATTTGAAATCTGAGTTCTTTGAAACCCGAGTTCTTAACAAGAAATGTTTCACTTTTGGTCTCAATGTAAATATAATGACACTTCAAGAGATGACAACTGCCAAAACCAACACATCAATGACTAAATATTCATGGAAGTAGGCAGAAAAGTTAATGAAAACAATAAACTATATGCACAACTAACATTTAAGCTGAATCTGGGATGAGCAGGATACCCAGAAATCTCCTTGGCTGTATTGTGAGGTTAAAATATGAAATATCCAGCAAATTTTCATTTTAAGTGTTTATGTATAGAGTAGAAAATACCTCAATTTTAATGTCTCTCATGAAGTTGATTATCTTTGCACTCTTTGCTTGACATGTAAGCAATATGCTATTACATTCTTTAAGCCTATGCCAGACTTTTAATTCACCTGACCATAATCCTAACCCAGAGGATAGGATTCTGAGAATATAAATAGGGTCAAAAGTAGTTCCAGTAGAACTTTACTAATTATTAAGGCAACTCTTACCCTCTCAAGGTTGGCCTGATGGAGAGAAACCATGTCCCTCCTCATTGCCATTGTAAGAGAGAGAATACCAGGCAAGGAGACCCATAGTTAGAGCTAGTGGCACTAATTATGTTCATACTTATCTGCAAGGAAGCAAGCAAGGGCAGACCTAATGGACAATCTGACTGCTTCTGCAATACATTTGGTCCTATTAAAATCACTGAGAAGAATGTAAAAGTTTTAGGGTTTTCTTTTTAATATTTTTTTAGTTATAGATGGACCTTTATTTTATTTATTTATTTTTATGTGGTGCTGAGGATCGAACCCAGTGCCTCACACATGCTAGGAAAATGCTCTACCACTGAGCTACAGCCCCAGCCCCAGCCCCAGGGGTTTCTATGTTTTAAGTTCCCAGAATAACTTGGTTATAGGGTAGATCTGCAGGTCAGTGATTTCCTGGAAGATAGGATGAAATGTATTTTGTTCATTTGTTTTCTGTTCAGTTTTTAATTTATCTTGAACATATGAAAAGCTATTGACTTTTTAAACTTTTAAAGCTGACTACCTAGACTGAAAAGTTTTTGAACACAGAAGTAAATGTCAACAATCCCTTGTGTTGCTGATACACACTCCAGCTAGTGTCAACACAGTCTTTGTCTTAACTCCAAACTACGCATGTTCAGAACTGCTACTGACAAAAAAAATTGCATTTTTATATTTGGATTTTTCTAAACTAAACATATAGTTGTGGTAGGACCTTTGCTTTCTTGGCCTCCTGATCATTTTACAGCTCCACGCACGTGCTATTCTCTCCCAGGAATTTCAGAAGTTCTAGAAAGTTTTCAAAGGACAAAGCCTTATTCTTGCTGGAAGCAAATGAAACAAAAACTAAGTTCCAGAAAACAATGCTTCTGAGAAATTCTCAAATATTATCAAGAAGAATAAATGGTAATTAATCTAAAATAAAAAACAGTTATGACAATATAACATAAAGTACAATGCTGCAGTAAGGGTAGAAAACATATCTAAGGTTTCACCCTTGGTGATCAGCTTTTTAAAAGCAAAAAGGTCATGTATATCAACTTGCAGTGTACTAAAATTGTGTTCAAAGTTTATTTCAAGTCACAGAAAATATACAAATTAAGACAAAATGAACTGATTTTGTTCTAAGAGAAGGTGACAGGAGTCCTCCACCTGGCACCAAATTGAGTCATTCAAGGGTTAGGATGCAGAAATCACCTTTTTCAACATTTCAACAAAATCATAGAATTAACTTCCATATTTGTTGCCAGGTATTTTTAAAAACCTGTAAGAAAAAAATTGGGAGAAAGCCATTAGAAGTGGAGACAAAGTTCTCTTCCCCAAACATTAGGAAAAAAAACAAAAAGTTTAGGGGAGGGAGAATGTGCATAAGAACAAATTCCCAGGACAGAATTTCTGGGTGTGTGTCTCCTGCTTCCCACTTCCCCTTTGTAGCAGGGTCTCTTAACCTCAGTTCTATACTGACATTTTGTGCCCGAGTACTCTTTGATATTAGCAGGTGAAGGGAATATCCTATACATTATGGGATGGTCATGAGTATCTCTGATCTCTACCCACTGAACGCCAGTGGCATACAATACTCCCTAAAGTTTGACAGCCAAAATGTCTCTAGACATTGCCAGAATGTCCCTTCAGGGGCAAAACTGTCCCTGATTGAGAACTTCTCTCTCTAATGGTAATAATAAAGAAGCATATTGGTGACAGCACAGAGAGATGACAAAAGCTGGGTAGAGGATGATGAAAGGATAGCTAATGCTCTGGCCACAATTTGCACAAGTATCAGCAGACATAATAAAATCTTGCCAACATAAAATTGCAGTTTCATTAATACACACATGGGCACAAACTACTGTGATTTTAAAAAAATGGCAAACACTCCGTAAGGTTTGTAGTCTAGTTCACAATAATGTACCAATGTCAATTTCTTAATTTTGACTAAAAGCAAAAAGGATGTTACCATTGGGTGAAGCTGGTACACTTTGCACTCTTTTTTTAACTTCCTGTGAATCTAAGATTATTTCAAAAGTTAAAAACAGACAAAAATTGCCCTGTGTTTGATGTGCAAGGCTTTAAATTAGATATCTCATAAGCAAGAATACATAAAGAACTTCCAGAAATATTTCTACCTTGACTAGCCAAAAATGATGATTTTCTCATTGCAGAGAATGCCTTCTTTGCCATAAGAAAAGTAAGTTCCTCTGAATATAATACAGAGTCATGTTTCCACTGAAGAAAATAGAATGGAGTATATGGAAAAAAATTTTACAGTGCTGGTCATACCAAAGACCTAGATAGGTATACATGATAGCTTCCAATTACAGTTCATTTAGATGTTTTAAAGATGTACAAGTATGGATTAAAAAATATATATGCTTAATAAGACTGTCAATTGTAAATGGGTTCACTACTGTATGATAATATATGGATAGAAATTATAATACAGATGAGGTAAAAAGTAGAAATTCAAAAGGAGACATCCTAGCAGATACTGATACAATGTGATCTTTAAATTATTTTGGAAATAGAATTGTTTATGAGATACAAAGATATAGAGGAAAATTAAAAAACAAACAAACAATACTTGTATATCAAGTTAGGTCACATGATTATTTATGAGGCAGTTTACCTGAGCCCTTTTAACCTAACTGATGAGCAAGAAAAATAAGGGTGATAGTGTACAGCAATGTCCAAAATGTATAGAACTGATGGTGCTAGTGGACATTTACTACCTTAAATGTACAGTAATATTTAACGACAAAACATTCGTTAGAAAGCAAATACTGGAAACTAAAATAGTTCTACTTTTTTTTTTGGTACTGGGGATTGAACACAGAGGCATTCGACCACAGGGCCACATCCCCAGCCCTTTTTTGTATTTTATTAGAGACATGGTCTCACTGAGTTGCTAAGTGCCTCGCCATTGCTGAGGCTGGCTTTGAACTCGCGATCCTCCTGCCTCAGCCTCCCAAGTGCTGGGATTATAGGCGTGCACCACTGCGCCCAGCTTACATTTTTTGTTTTTTTTTGGTACCAGGGATTGAACTCAGGGGCACTCAACCACTGAGACACATCCCTAGTCCTATTTTTTGTATTTTTATTTCAGAGTTGTTTAGTGTCTCGCTTTTTGCTGAGGCTGGCTTTGAACTTGTGATCCTCCTGTCTCAGCCTCCAGAGCTGCTGGAATTACAAGTGTGTGTCATTATGCTGGCTAGTTCTACATTTTATTTAACTGCTTTGTATTTCCTTCATTTTGAAGGCATAGTTTGAAATGAAATAATACAACTGATTTTGGAAGGATACACACAAAACTATATTAAAAGGTTCCGTTTGGCGAATGATATTGAAGAAGCAGGGCTTTGTACCATTAACTTTCTACACTTCTCTGTCTGGTTAATTTTGTTAAACTGATCATATATTACTTTTTTCATTTGGAAAGTCTAAAAAATAAATAATTCAACAACTGAATAAATGTTCAATAGTTTTACTGTATCCCAATAGCACTGACTACTAAAGAGTAAGGAGAGTCTAGTTAAGAGGACTGAGGGCTCCAGAGAGAATAATTTCTGGTTAAGTTTGAAAGTATATACTCCAAATATACAAGGAGCTAATCCTGCTTGGGTGGGATTAAGTTTGCTCACCTTTCAAGGTGCTCCAGTGGATTTCTGTATTTGTTCCTTTAAGATTAGGATACTCTGCCTTTGCTCAGGAGGGAGCATGGCAATCTGGTCTGCAGTAAGTTGAAGAACCTGCATAATTAAAGCAGCCTGTGCAGAGGAAAAGGCGGTAGTGAGTTTCAGTTATGACAACTAAAAAACAACAAAAAACACCACCAGCTTCTGTCCAAAAAGCTACTGTTGTGGAATATGAAGCAAATGGAAAAAGGGAGGATCTTTACATACAGAAAACAAACAGAAGGCCAAAAAGGGGAAAAAATTGGTGAGAAAAGGCACACTGAAAAGAAAAAGTACAAATTAAAATAACTTAGATGATTCAAAAGAGACACCTTCATGAACTCAAAGTTCCTGCACACTAAGATGGTATCTATGAGCCCTGGGAATTCTTCAGTTTTTAATTCTGTTTTGAAAGTCTCTCCTATTCAAATGTTTTAGCCTTTCCATTAGACATGAGCTTCCCACAGTGACCAAATATAAAACACAGAAAGATACACTTGTGGGGAATCTGCTTCATTTTAGGAATGAAGTAGAAAGGGGAGGAAGAAAAGGGTTTGGGTTTCTAGTTCAGTGTAGCCTGTGTGTGCATGCGCGCACCACCCCGCCCACCCCCAAATTGGCTACAGGTAGATGAATCTGAAATATAAGATAAGCTGCCATTTATATATACTTAAAAACTTTAGAACCACGTCCACAAATTTTCAAGGAATAAGTCATAAAAGAGTTCTAAGTTAGGGTAAACATCACCTCCAAAGGGACTTTGAAGACCCAGGATCGCCACATGGTAACTGTGAAAAGAGGAATCAAAAAGACTAGATTTGTGCATAAGGAGAGGTCAGACAGTGTTGCTTACCTTCTCATGATCCTGTGGTGTGACCTGGTTCTGCCCAGGACTAAAGCCACCAGGCTGGCTTCCACCTTGCATGCTTGCTCCTTGCATGACAGGGACCTATGTGCACAGAGAGAGAAGAGATTTGTTTTTAGAATTCCTGACATATAGGGAACCCAAATACAGAAATGGCAGTGTGAAAAATTAGGATATCTACTGATAGGAATAAAAATAAGCAAAGGACTGAATCAGTTTCTACTACTAGCAATGGCAGAAGGCAGGGTTTAGCCAGAAATCAACTAGCAAGTTACACATACTTATTTATAATAACTCTAGCATCATCAACAAATATCACACAGCACAACTGGATACCATCACACTAAGCAAAATTCAGCCAAATAAGCAGAGGGAAAACTGTGAGCATTCTGCAAACTAGTGCTCAGTAAAAACAAATGAAAGCTAACAGATTCTAGAGATAATGTATGCTGGTCCACTGGGGAAACTACATTCACAGGGCTACTGCCTACCTCTGGCTCAATCAAGACATAGGCAGTTCGTCCCAAAGGGCCCTATCCCACAAGTAAGGGAGAGAAATCATGTCAGAGAAGCACAAAGGAGATGGGAAGGTCTCTTGGAGAAAGACTGCTATTAGACCAACAGTTGCTTTTTACAGAGTTCCATAGAGAACATGCAGCATATGCTGTCCTGCTTAACAGAGGCCAAGAAATCATAACTGACCTGAGTAAAAGAACAAAGTAAAAGATACAGCAAACTTATTGGTATTTAAGATCTTCAGTGAGTTCAACCCTTTGGAAGATTATCAGAACCCAAGGAAAAGGCCTCTGAGACCTAGTGTAACTATTAGATGGGCCCTACACCAGAGTTATGTTCACATTCAGGCATTCACCCATAGCTTAAGTAGTCTTATTAAACACAAATTGTTAATAAACTTATTACCTGCTTCCCCAGCATATTAGAAGCAGCAAAACAAAAAAATATAGATAAACAACTGTTAGGAGCAAATTTATGGCATCAATATGAAGAGCCAGGTGACAGCCTGACAGTGAAAGAGACCAGAAACCATCCAGAACATAACTATGCTTTATATTATAGCATATAAAATAATGGTCTACTTAATGATGACCTTGAGTAATCAAAATGATTAAAAATAATATTTTACTGTATCCTGTTTTTTAAAAAACATATTTATTTATTTGCTTTAGTTGTACACAATGTGTTTTACTTTTACGTGGTGCTGAGGATCGAACCCTGGCCATGCACGTGCTAGGCGAGTGCTATACTGCTGAGCCACAACCCCAGCCCTGTATCCTGTTTTTTAATATTGTTTTTAATTAGAAAGGAAGCATGAACTATACCTTATAGTTTTTCATTCAAATAGTTTTAAAATTTGGTTAACAGTTCTATCATCTGGAACATTCACATACATGAACTCATTTCATAGACAATGGGTAGAAGAAGCATCAGGTCAGGTTTGTAGAGACTCTTAAAATATTATCATTGTTCTGTTCTTTATTAATACTGAATCCAGGGGCTGGGGTTGTGGCTCAGCGGTAGAGTGCTCACTTAGCACGTGCATGGCCCTGGGTTCGATCCTTAGCACCACGTAAAAATAAATAAATAAAATAAAGGTATTGTATCCAACTACCACTAAAAAATAAATATAAAAAAAATACTGAATCCAGAGACTGGTCTGAACCTTAATGATTTCTATATATCTGAAACACCTAAAGGTATAACCTTTCTAAAGCTTAGTAATACTTATTAATAATAACTTGAGGTACTTCAATTTGAAGTAACCACTCAATAATGGCCATTTTAAGTTTACAGGGGTACCTGTTTTAGGCAGATAAATACTAGACAAGAGTGACCATACGTCTTCATTTGCCTAAAGCAGTCACAATTTAAGCTTTCATCTCAGAGTAAATTATTAACAGTACTCTCTTTAACTCTCAAACATGCCCTTCTTTGGATGGTAAATTATATAATCACCCCAGTAACAATAAGCCTTTTACCCACAGGTTTCCAAATGGATGGACTGAAGTTACATTTTTGAAATTTGATTTGAAATAACAAATTAAGGACATATTGTTAAGTAAAACAAAAACAAAAAGTGCAAACAGTGAAAAGAAGAAAATAAAAATCTATATTCATATTTTCTGGAAAGCTACATAAAAATTCTAATAAAAGCAATTATCACAAGCAAGAGAGGCACAGGAAAGGAGGTGAGGTTCTGAATGTATATCTCTTATAGATGAGTCAGTGTATTACATATATTTAATTTATAAGTGAATATATTTTTTTAAAGTTTGAAGATGCTTTATAAAAATTTCTCTACCTTTGATCTAACTGGTTCCACTGACACTGTTAATACAAATTGCACTGGGCTGGGGTGTATAGCTTAGTGGTAGAGTGCTTCCTTGTGTACACAAGGCCCTATGTTACCCAGCATTACAAAACATAACAAAAAAAAAAACAAAAAAAAAAAAACCTAGTATTCCAAGAATAATGAGTTGAAACACTAGTGGGGGGGGGGAGAAGCGGTTTGTTACTCAGAAATGATCTTTCAACCAGTTTATTTCAATGTCTTTATAGAATTATCAGCAAAATTACATAAATAAGCACATTATGTAGTTATTTGTTGTCTGTCTCCCTAGCTAGTACATAAATTCCATGGGAGCAGGGACTTAGTTGTTCACACTGCTATATCCCCAGTACCTAAACTGCCCATTTATTTAGGTTATGTGATGACAATAATTAACACAGGTTTCTGCAAATTGAAGATCAACTAAATGACCACTGCTCTTCATATGTTTTAACCCAGTGGTTCTTAAGTCAGGGTTGCATATCACAGTTATTTGAGGGAGGTTTTTCAAGTCATCCATGCCCAGATCCTACTAGCAGATATGCTGAGAGTTAGACCTGGGCTGAGATCCAGGCAAACATACCATGGAAAAAGCCTTATACATGATGTTGGTTTGCAACCCCAATCAAGTGTTCTCTGACTCCTAAATTTTCAGGGTCTCTGCCATGAATGGAATAGTTATTGAAATGGCAGGACAAGGTTGTTCTTTTGGATTACAATTCTGGTGACCAGAAAAATCAATTGCCTAACAAACAAAGTAAATAGATCATGATTTCACACAGATGCTAGAAGTATTATGCATACCTGTCTGGATCCCTGGGGGCCAACCCCCCCCATGTTCATTGGATTGGGACCCTGGATTCCACTAGGCATAGGTCCTCTAGGGCCAGGCACTGGGCCCCTGGTATCCATGGCTCTGGCCTCCATTCCCCGGACTTCCATTGCACGGGCCTCCATGGCGCGGGCCTCCATGGCACGAGCTTCCATTGCACGGGCCTCCAACCCTCTAGCATCTAATCCTCTTGCCTCCAAGGCTCGGGCCTCCATCCCTCGTGCGTCTATTCCTCGGGGGTCTCTTCCACCTACAAAGTTTTAAGAAAATCAATGTGCAGTTATTCACCTGTATTGTAAAAACGATTCAAGAAAAGATAGAAATCTATTCCTCTACTCATGTCTCCCCTTAACTGAGACTGTTGTCTCTCCCTGGTTTCTCAGATTTGTTGATAAACCTTAAAAATGCTTGCCAACCCTATTGCCCCAGTAATCTTTATCCCAGGTTAGAGGCAGAGACAGCTGATTTCTTTATCAATCCATGACTAGCAGTGAGCCTTGTAATGTTAACTCCCCTCACCTCTGCCATCCAAGGGTGGACCCCTCTGATCTAGCATGGGTCCTCTTGGCTCTGCCATTAGAGGTCTGGGCTCAGCTAATGGCCCTCCTCTCATCTCATGTGGGGGTGGTCCACGGCCTTCATGACCAGGAACATGGTGCATGGGTGGACCCTGATGAGGTGGTCCCAGGTAACTTCTAGAGATGGAAAGAAATGTATTTCAAAATAAAACATAACAACAACAGTAAAGTGTCAATAGAAGGTCGATAAGTAAATATTCAACAAAGAATGGAAGCAAACCTTGGTGGATTCATTATACACATAACAAATATGCAACATAGTGCTTAAGAACACAGGTTCTGGATTCAGACCTATGGTTCAAATCTAGGCTCTATCATTTATGAGCTGTGTGATGTTGGGCACATTTACTTTTCTATGCCTTGTTTTCTTTATCTATAAAATGGGACTAAACATATTCATCTTCTAGCGTTGTGTGGATTAATTAATTGCAGGGCTGGGAAATGAACCCAGGGCCTTATGCACGCTAGGCACCTGCTCTACTACAAAGCTACACATCCGCAGCCTGGGTTTTGTGGGTTTAATGAGATGACTAAGTAAAGTACTCAGAGCAGAGTCATAGGTATGTTCCCCATTAACAGCAACTACTATTATTATTGTTAATAATAATGTTACTACTACTACCACAAGTCTTCCTTGCTCATGTATGTGTACTAGAATTTTCAATTTCTGAACATACAGTAGTCATGATTAGTTCAAAAAGACATACTCAACTACACAGTTTTCCCTGAGGATAAGTGCTAAGTCTTAGACAGTGGCCACAAATATTTATCTTTTGAAGTGGGCAAATAAGTACAACTATTGTGGAAAGACTTTGTTCTCAAAGGAAGGAGAAATCCTGGCATCATATCTGTTTCTTTCTACGTCAACACTTACCTAGGCTCTACTTCCCCAGTTACAGAGAGCAAAGTGCCACCCCGTGGGTCATTTGGAGCATCTCCTAAGAGACCTCGAGGAGTTGGGACATTGGCAGGCAAGGATCCCCGCTGCATAGCTGCCCTGGGGTCTTGCATCGGCACTGACAGGGAAACAAATGGGGAGTTACTGCTTGAAGGACATATAAGGAAACAAGAAATGACTCTATATACCACTGACAACATAATTTAGACACCTTAGAGTGGGTGAAACCTCACCACAGCAGAATCCTCTTGCAGCTCAAGAACAGAAGCAGGGTGTAGGCAGAATCTGTGCCATGTCAGAGGTATGGATGGAATTATATAAAGAGCAAACTGGGGAGCAACCTGCCAAGGACTAGCACTGCAACCTGAAGAAAGTTATGCTCCTGGTTTTCCTTCTAATCAATCTTAGTTCAAGGACCAGAGTCACAAAAGAGAGGTAGGGTCTTGGCATATGTGAATACTGCCATGGCTCTGCAAGAACCTGCTGTCTCCTTACAGACTGCTATTCCATCCAAGCCTCCTGACACCAGTAGGGAGGGAGTACAGCCTCGGACAGATGCCCATATCATCCATGTTCTCTGCCCTGTGTGAAGAGGTCAATCTTAGGCTTGTGGCCTCAACAGGAAAAAATTAAGAAAAACAAAGACCCAAAAATACTATCCTTTTGGGTTCTGAACGTGAGGATGACTGCCAAGCAGCTCTTTTCCTCTCAACGTCCCACCCTGAACACCACAAGCAAAAGGAAACCCGCAGATACAATGGGTACCTTGAACTCGCTCAATTGATGCAGGCCCGGCAGGTCCCACGGGCGAGTGCTGTAGGGTTCCTATGTGAGCAGTAAGTTCAAAAGGAGAAAGAGCAGACACTTAAAATAGCTTGCGTGTGCGCGCGCGCGCGCACACACACACACACACACACACACACACGCACACACGTAGACTAGAGTTTCTCACATGTAAGTTAAAAAGCCAAGAGTTTATTTGCTTGCCTTGCCCAAGCTACAAAATCAGGATTCCTAAGCTACACTAGTTCTTCTGGGTATGTGATACAGTACCACTTTGACCAGAGAGCTTCTCAAAGGGAAACCCACGGCTCACTGGGTTTTATCTGGGCAGGAATAACCAGTGATTTTCAATTTCCTTCCTCCTACTATTCCCTATTTTCCCCCATTCCCTATGGCACTATTACAAAAAAAATTAACACAGAACAAAACAAAATATAAAAAGAATAGTTTTGAACCTCTAGTTAAGCAACATAGAACATAAAGAAAATAAACATATTTTCAGAAGTAAAACATGAAAGATTCTGGAAGGTAAGATTTATTCTGGAGAGGCTGAAACAGAAGTGAGCAGTACTATTTTTGTCATATCTTTAAGCACAAAAATTTCTGCTATCAAAATATGATCAAATGGGGAAATCGCAGTGCATGAATTTTAGATGAAAAAAGAGAATACTACCCCATATGAAATAATCTGCTACAGAAAGTTTTTGATAATAAACATCATGACAACAGCAAAGACTAATGAGATGAGAAGAGTACCAACACTAAACAAAGATGATAGAAAAGCAAGAAGTATCACCTCAAACATCTGTCTCTCCTTTCACCACTACAAATGTGCAGAAGCAGCATGGATTGCAAGAAAAGTGAGACAATCTGGGCACAAATAAGATTCTTGCTTCCTCTACTGGGCACTGAAGGAAACTATAAAAGAAAGCTCATCTCACTTTGTCTCTTCATGAAGATATCCTTGAAATTCCTTTAAAATGTGAGTCATTTCCCTATGTTAGTTTTTTACCAGAAAGATGAAAATAACCATAACAGGAAGGCATGTCATGTGGAAGTATGTATTAAACAGCTAAAGCTTGATTGATAAATGGCTTGTGGAAAGGTATAAATATGGCTGAAGCCCTAATCCCTTCTCATTACTGCAAAAATACTTTGGGGTACATACATGCTCTATTGACAGTGATGAGGTCAGGAGACACAATAGCACAAAAGCATGGGATGCTTAGAAAAAAAGATTTAGTATTTGGTCAGGAGTTCATCCTGCTATTAGACATGACATCTAATGAAAAAAAATGTTAGTTATATCACTTTAACCACCAATCCCAGCAAACAAACCTGTATCTTACCATTTTGCCTTTTAAATGACCATGTGCTCAGAGGAAAAAAACTTAAGCTTCTCTATGATGGGACAAAGCAATCTTTATCCATCATAGTGACCCAATGAATAAGAGTAGAATACAATGAAAAATATTTTTGGAAGTTAATAGAGGCAGTGTGAGATGAAAGAAAAAGGACAGATTTTCGAAGTCAAGATATTTCTCAATCTTAGCTCTGACACTTACTAATCAGAACAGAGGAAGAGAGCACTGAATCTGGTCCATAATACTTAGACATCAGTATTTACTTGCCTTGTCCTCTTGAGAAAGTTTTAAAACTCTTAACTTCCATCTCTCCACCTGTAAAACTCAGGTGCTGCCACCCAACTCATAAGGGTTTTTATGAAAATCAAAGTACCCGAAATATAGTATGCCCTCAGTTCCTTCTCTTTTCTAATTTGCTCTCCTCCTAAACTTTTGTTTTCAACTGAGCTGCTGCATTTTCTTCTTCAAATTCCACTAACATGGAGGAGATAATGTGGAGATCAGTGTTCCTGTTGAGTACAATGGATACTTCTCAAGTAGGCTTTATAGATCTATAATCCCCTTCCAGTTTGCTCTGGGGTTTAAAACTAGTCTTCTACCTACTCAGACATATTATATGCTTGCTATTAAAATTCCTTACTAAGTCAACAGATACTCACAGAGGGAGAGAGAACATGTCAGTGGATTCATTAGACTACTACGAAACTCATTACATTATTAAGAAATGATGATGTTTGTATAGTTGGTTCTGACTTTACTGGGTGGAAAGTACAGATTAGTACTGCCCACTAGAAATTTCTATGATAGAAATGTTCTATATTTGGAATGTCCAGTGTGGTATCCACTGGCCATATGTGGCTACTGTGTACTTGGAATGTGACTAGGGTGATTAAGAAACTGAATTTTAAATTATATTTAATTTCAATTAACTTAACATTTAAATAGCTACTGGTGATTAGCAGTTGCCATATTAGATAGTGCAGATATGGAACATTTCTAAGGCCAGTCCACATTAATCATATTAATTAATATTTATTTACCTTGTCCCCGTTCTATGGACACAGGTCCACCTC
Organism: Tamias sibiricus; assembly: GCA_025594165.1. Classification (NCBI taxonomy): domain Eukaryota; kingdom Metazoa; phylum Chordata; class Mammalia; order Rodentia; family Sciuridae; genus Tamias; species Tamias sibiricus. The sequence goes on along the minus strand of CM046667.1, from coordinate 92,324,725 downwards.
CTGGCATTCCAACCTGGGCTTGCATTCCTGGTGGAAGAAAAAGGGCAGGAAAGGAAAGCACAAATTAGGACACTGAAAAAATTAGAATAGTGGCTGAGTTTACAAATTTTCTCATTCTGCCTTACAAGGAGAAACCTACAAATGAAGATGAAAACTATCACTCAACAATGCAGCAAGACGGAAGATGGGGTTAGTATACTTCATGTTTCAGTGACAGAAAGGTGAATTCAGTTAGAATGCTTCATCTCATCTCATTGGTTACCAAAACTTTTTTTTTTTTTTTTTTTTTTTTTTTTTTTTTTTACTGGTACTGGGGATTGAACTCAGGGGCACTTGACCACTGGGCCACATCCCCAGCCCTTTTTTGTATTTTATTAGAGACAAGATCTCACTGAGTTGCTAAGTGCCTCGCCATTGCTGAGGCTGGTTTTGAACTTGTGATCCTCCTGCCTCAGCCTCCCAAGTGCTGGGATTACAGGTGTGTGCCACCGTGCCCGGCTTCACTGGTTACCAAACTGTGGCAAAAAGCTCTTCTGTAATACAGGAAAACAGTGCCACTTACCCATAGACCTCCTCTCATGGGAGGCAGTACTTTTCCTGGGGCATTCTGTAAATGTATTTCAGTTGTGACAAAAATTTTTGGGGCACAGCTGGCATTGAGTGAGAAGGTGCCAGGGATACTAGATTTCCTGCAATGTATGAGATAGTCCCACGAAATCAAGAAATTACCCTGTGTCTTATAAATCTTTTAAATGTCTCACTGAACATTCACACAAATGAAAAACTGTTTATAGCTACCTGAACCTAGAACCTCAGTCTGTTTTATTTGTAAACACAAAGGTTCTTTGTACTGTTTTAATATACATACACTAAATCTTCTGGAAATGAAATTACTGAGTAAATTATGGTTACTGCAATTTGTTTTTAGAGTTTTATTGTTAAGTTTTCACTACTTCAGAAAGTTATATTACAAATGTCAATAGTCCTTTTGGCATTCTGAGTTGCCACCATTCCAAAAAAAACCCCACAATCCAAAAAACCATGCATATATCTATCTACATTTTAAGTTTTTACATTCATGGAATAGGTGCAAGCATCTGACTACTACATTTTGTTTTCTAGTATAACTGCCTGAACAGTTGCATATTAAATTGTTATATATTAATGTCCTCTTACTTCTCTTTAATATTGTAGAAATCATGTTACATAAGTCACACCATCTGTGCATTTCATTTCAGGATAGCAAAGTCATTGCAAAATATGTTATGTAAGAAGACACTGGGTCTAATAAAGTCAAGAACCAAGGGTCTACTGTAATTAGTTGGGGTATAATGACTTATGCAAAGAATAATCATGTACCACAAGTCCTTGTCTGTTCCCTTCAACATAACAATAATCCTCTTTTCCTCAAAGGAGCAATATATGCTGTGAGTGGGGAGAAAAGACAAGTTGATGTTTGCAGTTCATTAATACTTCCCTAAAATCACAAGAACACATCACACATCCCATTTCATTTAACATGACAAGCACCAAAGAGTTATGGATTAAGAACTTGAAGACCTGGGTGCCAGCCCTGCCCTTGTAATTAAATTGATTTTGAACAAGTGATTTGATAAAATTAACACATTACCAGGCTTCCTTATCTATAAAACGAATGAGTTGATCCAAACAGTGGTTCACAGAATGTGGTACACAGACCAGCAGCATCAGCATTACCATCACCAGAAAATTTGTTAGAATGCAAATTCTGGGGTCTTCACCTCAGACCTATTGAGTTAAGAGTCTGGGGGTGAGGACTAGCAATCTGTGTTTTATAAGTGCAATGAGGTGATTTTAACAGACATCCAAGTTTGAAAAGCACTGGACTAAATGATTTCAAAGCTCCCTTGGAGACATAACATTCTACACTATTCCTTCTATCCAGAATGATGTCTAAAACAATACAAAGATTTAATCTGAGGAAAGTGATAGCAGAAGGATTAAGGACATAATTTCTCATATTACACATTATCACGTAATGGAACTTTTATTTATATGGGTTAGATTCCCAGAAGTGGAATTTATGGGTCAAAATATGTGTTAATTTTTAACGTTAGACTACTTTCTTGAAAGGCTGAAAAACGTCACAATTCCACCATTAATGTATAAGTACCACTTTCTCCACTAAAATTAAGTGTTATCTGTATTTGAAATTTGCTAGTCAAATGGGTTTAAGGGCAATCTCATTATAATTTAAAGGCAATCTCATTTGTAATATTTTCAATACCTTTATTTTATTTATTTACTTATTTTTTATATGGTGCCGGGGATAGAACCCCATGCCTCACACATGCTAGGCAAGCACTCTACCACTGAGCCACAACCCCTGCCCCTAATTTGTAATCTTTTAACTGTAAATAAATCTGTTTTTTGTTGACCATTTGGTGCTTATTTTTTATGTATTTTTTCCTACACATTTTCTTTGTCTACTTTTCTACTAGGTTGTTTCCCCACTTCTCATCAATTACCAAAGAGCTCTGTATAGGGTATCTCAAACATCTTCACAAAGTTTTAATAAGTTCAAAAGTATAAATGCTACAAGTATGAAGTATAATTTTTTTATAACACCATATGAAATTTTAATTATTTAACATTGACATTCAACTTTCATCTTTATTAATCTCTTCTTGGTGTCTACTTATTGTTTTTCTAATTCCTAACTAGTACTTGTAATGTCTGTATTTTTTAATAATATAGGCATTTAAGGATATTCATTTTCCTTTAAGCACCGACTTTACAGCACTTTTTGTATGAAGCATGTTTTCCTTTAAATGATTTATAAATTTATTTTTATTTCTTCTTTAATTCAGGAACAGTATGTTCCTTAATTTATAAGTTAAAATTTTTCTCAGTCACCTTTTAATTATTTGTTTCTAATTGTATTGACTTATAATTAGAGAATGTGGTCTGTAAATTCTCCACTTTTTAATTGTTAAGGTTTTTCTTTGTGGCTAAATACATGCTCTTTAAAAAAAGAAAAAGCAAATAAACAAAAGAATTCTTCAATTTGGGCATGGTGGCACATGCCTGTAATCCTAGTTGCCTGGGAGGCTGAGGCAGGAGGATCACAAACTTGAGGATCACATCCTCAGCAACTTAGTGGGACCCTGCCTCAAAATAAAAAACACACAAAGGTGGGGGTGTGTGAGACTTAGTGGTGAAGCACTCCTGGATTCAATCCCAAGCACCACAATAAATAAATTAAACAAAAAAACAAACAAACAAATAAACAAACTGGTTCTGTGGTCGTTTGGAGTAGGGAGTGTATTTTTGTAGTCAAAAGATATAAGGCTCCCTCTATGTATTAAGAAAAACTTATTATTTAACTTATCAATAAGCAATTATTTTATTTTTGTCTAACAGAATAATGCTACTATAAGTGTAGTCCACAAATGGTGCTGATCTATAACACAAAGGTAAACACTTCATGATAGGTTAAGTACAGAAATGGAGAGCAGACATTTAGAAATTTCTAGAGCAATCCGACATTGCTGTGATATCCCAAGAATGTGATCAATTTACCTGTCTCACTAAACAGGGTATAGATTAGTCTGAGTGTTTTTCAACTCATGTAATGAGATGTATTTCTTGGACTGCAAACTTTTTATGTGCAGTAGGACCACATTCCTAAAATGTGGTGATATTTTAAGGTAAGTTAGGCACCTATAACTAATAAGTGTATAATATACAGATTCTATTACTTTCATAGAAATAAAATCTAACTATAACTTCATTAGGATACAGTGGATAAATAAAAATTTTGAAGCTGGGCGCGGTGGCGCACGCCTGTAATCCCAGCACTTTGGGAGGCTGAGGCAGGAGGATCGAGAATTCAAAGCCAGCCTCAGCAATGGCGAGGCACTTAGCAACTCAGTGAGACCCTGTCTCTAATAAAATACAAAAAAAAAAATGGGCTGGGGACTTGGCCCAGTGGTCGAGTGCTCCTGAGTTCAATCCCCAGTACCACACACACAAAAAAAATTTTGAGTTTGCTAAAATTTCTTTAAAAATCTTCTCCCATTCTTTGTCAACTTAGTTCTTTTTTTTAAATTTATTTTTATTCTAATTTGTTATACATGTTTGCAGAGTGCAATTCATTTCATATTAAAAGGCACGATTTTTCAAGTTACTGGTTTTACACAAAGTATTTTTTACCACAATTGTGTCTTCATACATGTACTTAGGGTAAGAAGAACTTAGATCTAAACAAATTCTCTAGGAATACTGTGGCAGTCAATCTAACCCAGATTAGATAACAAATTTACTTGCATAAAAAACTTTACTGAGGGCTGGAGTTGTGGCTCAGTGGTAGAGCACTTGCCTAGCACATGTGAGGCACTGGGTTTGATCCTCAGCACCACATAAAAATAGATAAATAAAGCAAAGTTATTGTGTCTATCTACAACAACAAAAAAATTAAAAAAAAAAAAAAAACAAACTTTACTGATGAAGCATCATGTATTCATATAGGTGTTTCCATGTAGGGAATCACTATTTCATTCAATGTCTTTAGTTGCAATTGTTAAATAATGAAGTTATAAGTGCAATGGCCATACTCTATCAATTGCCAATCTTCGCGCTTCAATGAATGAGTCATTTTAAAATTTCTTTCTTTTTGTAGTATTGGGGATCACACCCAGGGCCTCACCCACACTAGGCAAGTGCTATACCACTAAGCTGCCTTCTCAGACCTTACATTTTCTTTCTTCTTTTTGTTATTTGGTTTGAATGTATTTTAGGCCTATTTTCTTCTAATCTAAGTTTTTGGGCTTTAATGGAAGAATTCAGTCCATTTGTATATGACAGAATAAATAGACTACACTACTACACTATTTTTTATTCCTTCCATCTTATTCTAGATTCATTATTTACATTGTCCTTTCCTTTTCTCCATTTTTGCCAGCTTGAGTTAGTTTCCATTCATTCCATTTTCTCCTCCTTACTCTGGATGTTTTAGTGTATGTTATACTTTCCTAGCCCCTTCCCTGCTCTCATAGTCAAATACAGAATTTGTATATAAGAAATACCCTAGGGCTGGGAGTTTGTCTTAGAGGTAGAGAGCTTGCTTAGGCATGTGTAAGACCCTGGGTTCAATCCCCAGCATATGTGTATGTGTGTGTGGGGGCGTATGTATGTATATGTGTGTGTGATATCAATGATCCTGTTATCAAATAATTGGCTGTATTGCAGCAGTTGGTAAGACAAAACTTTAGCAAAGTTACAAGATGGTGAAGATTCTAGACTTACCTCCAGGAGCTAAGGAACCAGGGCCAGGTCCTGTTACAGCAGTTGGCATCTGCCCTGGTGCTGGAACTCCACCTTGCATAGAAGCTTGCATCAGAGGAGGTGCACCATTGACATGCATTCCACCCTGAGCAAGAGAAAAAACCAAAGTAGGTACAAGCTTCTGCGGAGATTCAATACTTTTAAGTCTATAATCTTAAAGACCTCTTCAAATTGGTAGCCTAAATAGTCTATCAAACATCCTTTTTGTATACCATGTTTTGTGTAGCATTAGATTTATCACACACTTTCAATTCCACAGAAGCAAGTTGTGATACATGCCATGAGTTTTGTTATGTGAATACGGTTAAAATGGAACATACCCTCAACGTAGAGACTGACAAGTTATCTGTGTGGTAAGGCAGTATATAGCAACTATTTTTGATGTCATGACTGGGGCCTAGCAGTAAGAGTTAAAATAAAAAAGTGTCTTGAACCCAAGAAGACAAAGAAGGGTCTGAGATTTTTTTAAAAAAGCAATCACTGGTAGTCCACATTTTAAAAGTGAAAATAGGCCTAGGACTGTAGCTCAGTGGTAGAGCGCTTGCCTAGCACGTGGGAGGCACTGGCTCGATCCTTAGCACCACATAAAAATAAATAAATAAAATGAGGTATCATGTCCATCTATAACTAAAAATATTTTTAAAACAGAGAAAAAATAATTTTCATGTGACCAAGCTTTTCTTACTCTTGTCCTTGGACAAAATTCTTGTTTGGGGGCAGGGGGAGGAATATGAATTTTTCATCTGTGAATTCCCTAGAGAACTGAATCCTCCTTTGGAACCGAAAGAATTCAATAAGAATAAAAGTTATAAAAAAACAAAACCACATATGCACTTATAAAACATAAACAAAACTCTAATAAAACATAAGGGAGGTGGTTAGGAGAAAACAGACTATGAGTTCAGAAAGGACCAAGTTTAGAACCTGCATTTGCCACTTACAATTCCACTTTTTGACCATTTAACCTCTCTGGGTCTTAGTTCGTTTCCTTTCCATCTCTAAAAAAATGTTTATTTATTAGAGAAGGGGCTGGTCAACTATGACTTATGGGCCAAATCTGGCTAACTGCTTTTATAAATAAAGTTTTCTGAAACACAACCACATACACTTGTTTACATACTGTCTTTGGCTGATTTCACACTATTATGGTAGTTGTGACAGAGAGTCTGTGGTCTGTGAAGTCAAACATGTTTGCTATATGGTCATTTACATTAAATATTTGCCAACCCCTGCACTCTAACTTTGAAGGATACATCCAGGTTGTTTACCTCTGCCAATCCTATAGGTGAAAAATAGTACATTCCTGTAACTTCTATTTACATTTACCTTATTTTTAGTTTAGACACTTTTATGTATTTAGATTTCTATTTTGTGAACTGTTTATGTCCATTGACCATTTTCTTACTGAATTATTTGCAATTTTTCTAATTTATGAGAGTCCTTTTTTGGTTTACTACGAAAAATTATAGCTATAGCTACTGATCTTAGGAAATAAATTACATATACAAAATCTATATGATCTTCCCCAAATGCACCCAAGATCCCCATCTCATTAGATAACTACTAAGAATTCTCAGATTTAAAAAAAATGTATACGAATCACTACATACTGAATAGGTTCTTTGCATCTCAATGTATTTTTTAAATATTTATTTATTTGCTTTAGCTGTACACAATGGGTTTATTTGTACGTGGTGCCGAGGATTGAACCCGGGCCACACACGTGCCAGGCGAGCGCTCTACCACTGAGCCACAACCCCAGCCCATCTCAATGTATTTTTGAGATTTATGCAGACACAGATATCCCAGATGTTGGGAATGGTTCCACATTAACTTAGGTTCACTTTTATATGGTGTTATGTTTTTGAGTTATCTGTGTTGATACCATGTATTACAGTTCATCTTTTATTTTTGTACCAGGGATTGAACCCAGGAGCACTTAACCACACAGCCACATCCCCAGCCCTTTTTTGTATTTTATTTTTAGCGACAGGATCTCACAGAGGTGCTTAGAGCCTTGCTAATTTGCTGAGGCTGGCTTTGATCGGCAATTCTCCTGCCTCAGCCTCCCGAGCCGCTGGGATTACAGCTCTAATAAACTACAGCTGGCTACCGTGCCCAGCTCTAGTTCATCTTAATGCTACATGGAATTAAGTCTTGAAAGTCATTCATATTATAATATGTAGTTTGTTTAACTATTTAAAGTATTCCATGGGATAAATATACCACATATTTTTTTCATTCTTCCACTGATGTACATTTAGGATGTTACCAATTTTCACTAGTATAATGTGACAATAAACATTTTTTGAACACAACTATGGACTTTAATCAAGTAATTTGCCTCTTGTCCATTATGTTTGGCAAATTCTTCCTCCATTTTGCCATTTGTATTTAATATTTACTTCTCTTCCTCTATACAAATTTTTTCAGTTTTTAAATGTTATCAAATTTTGCTATGGATTCAGGGTTTTGTCATGGTTGGAAAGTTTTACTTTTTTCATCAGTAAAAAGAGAGATTTAAATACAAGTGCCTACCTTATAGAACTGTTATGAGGACTAAATGAGATAATGCATATGGAATAACAAAGTGCTAACCACAAAGCCAGGCATGCATATACACATTTCTTGTAAGTTAGCTTATAAGAAAAGGGCATACAGGAAAAATCTCTTTGTTTTACAAACTTGGAACCAAATCTATATTCAGTCAGATGCCATGTGCTTCTGCAACCCGGAAACTGCTTTTATGTCTGGAAGTTAAAATTATCATCTCTGGTTTCTGATCATTCTTCTTTCAATATATTCTCCTAAAAAGAAAATGAGATTCTAAGACAGATAAAATAAAGGGACTGGGACAAAGCCCTACCAAAGTCTGGGCCTGAGGGGCCTGAGGATTCTGTTGGTTCATTGACACATTGGATCCTGAGCCAGGACCAGCACCATGGACTGGCTGAGGGTTGCCTGCAATCAGCGTTGGGATATTTGTCTGGCGATGCAGAATTTTCTAAAAATGAAAAGACAAACCTATGAGCTGGCTGTTTAACAAAGTAATCAGGTAGTTCCTACCCCACTCAAGGTTTATCATGCCATTGATTTTTCTTTCTTTTTGGTACCAGGGATTGAACTCAGGGCTGCTTAAGCACCGAGTCACATCCCCAGCCTTCTTTCTTTTGCAGTGCTAGGGATCAAATCCAGGGCCTCATGCATGCTAGATGCACCCTCTACCAGTAAGCTACATTCCCCAGACCTACCCTACCATTTCTATAAAAGAACCAGAAGCACTCACCAGGGCAATCTCTGGGTCCACAATTCTCATCACTACCTGTGCTTGCAGCAAAGCATAAGCCAGCTGTGGGTTCTGAAGCAACATGTTCCGTGCTTCCTGGGGACTATTCTGGACACAGAGCTGATAATATAAGCAGATTCATTATCAAGTTCGATACTTAATTAATTAGAAATTGATGGTGATTTAGAGCTTGTGTATTACATCTGAGAAATGTAATATTCAAGGGGCTCTTTAAGTTATCATTGGTTTTTACATGACACACAAAGTCTTAGCAATGGCAGGAAGAGGCATTTCAAATACCATAGTACTATTATTTAGGATAAAGTGTATTTTTAATATCTATATCTGATATCTATGGGAAACTACAAAAAACGAACTGGATTGTTTGAGTAGGTGTGTTTTTGTATAAATAGAAAGCTCTCTGCACAAAATATAAAGTATATTGTTCACACATGGAATATTAAAGGTGCAAGAAATCGTATCTACAGACACAAATTCTATTTGAGTTCAGGAACTATTTCCATTAAATCTCCAATTAACTCCTTAAAAATCTGAGGTGAATTGCTTTATTTATAACCTAATGTCTCTTCCCACCTTCATTTGTTTCATCAGCTCAAACATCTGCTCTGGTGGAAGACTGGCAACTGCTTTACTAATAGACTCAGGGGCATCCTCAGGACTGATGGTCTCTCCATAAGGTGATTCAATGATAGGGGCACCAGTGCCAAGGCCTGATCGGGAAGAAAGTACAAGAAAGTTAGGGGAAAAGTAGCTAAATCATTTCAGATGTCTATTTTCTATGGTTGCTGCAAGAACCAATACATAAATTCTCTGGAGATGAGAAATAAATGATTTAAAAAGTCTCTTCTATATTTTCTATGTTCTCAGAGGACAGCTGGGACCACGATCACTCAAATGGTCAATGTTAAGGAATCAGGCACAATGACTTCTTTCAAAAGAAAAAGGTTTAAATAGATCAAGATGTTAAAAGCCCCGCAAATGCCTTAGTATTCCTACCAGTTACAGATCTGACAACATGGTCACAGGAGAAATTAATGACACATCACAATTAATAGCTTGGTGAACCTGAATTCATCTTTAACAGGAAATTAACAGAAGGATTTCTAGTCAAATTTATCTTGTTTCTCAAAGATATGTACTTCCCTAATTCAGGCACCTCAGGCTGGTCAAATAAAGTTGTGTGGCTAACCATTTTAGCATATTTTAAAACATATCATAAATGGAAAAATTTCATTGCTACATATGTATTAACTCATAATGTATACATCCTGGGATTATACTCACTTTTCAGCTCTTCTTTGTTTTTTTCACTGGCAGCATTGTCCACTCTAAGTGCTCTCCCACTGAATTCACGTCCATTCAGGTTCCGCATGGCACTAAGTGCCGTCTCTTGGTCTTGGTATTCACAGAAGCCATAACCCTTTGGTTTTCCTGTCTCTCTATCATATACCAATCTGAAGAGCAAAACCAAGATTCAGGCACAAATGCTACACACATACAGGGTTCTTGCTAACACTGCCATGCTTTAATTTGGCCCTTTGTAAGATAAACAGCTTTATAACGGACTGCCTCATTGAAGTATTTTTAAAGCAGTTGAAATGAAAAAAGAAAATCCCTTTAGGTAAGAATGTGGATTATATGGTATGAAAATTATATCTCAATAAAGTTGCTAATAAAAATAAAATGCATATGAAAATTACCAGTAAAAAGAAAACAAAACAAAAAAACAAACCCTGCCATTATTACTAAAGGCCAAATTTGTGGTGGTTTATAAGACTCTCCCACCAAGAAGAAGAGGATCTCACCTGAAACTAACAACAGGTCCAACCTCAGAAAAGATGTCCTTCAATTGCTCTTCAGTAGCTTCATAAGGAATGTTACCCACTAAGGAACAGATAGTATATTAAAATTATGAGTTTGTAACCTAGATCTTTAATGAGAAAGTAAACAGTAGCGTTTCTACTTTCACTGAATATGAAACAACTGGCTCAAAATAGTGTTCTCCAAAAACGCACTTCCAGTTGTGTTTCTTCAGTCCTCCTAACAAGAGAAATAAACCACTGAAACTAAATACAAAAAGTGTAGATACTCCCAAAGAGTTCTTTGACAGATCTAACAGCGTTAGATTTTCCTTAATTTTGACAAAAATAAATACTTAAGCATCAGTATTTACCTGAAGGTCTTCAAGTCTTACAACTACTAAAAACACATTATGTCAAAACAGGTACATAATGTCCATATTCCTACACATGTTCACACTTACATGAGAATAACCATGAATGGAAGGAGGAAATTATTCTGAACTGTTTTGTAATATCCTTTTCAAAAGGTGCTTTAAAATCACCACACATTTTTTTAAAAAATATTTTTTAATTGTAGATGGACACAATACTTTTTTTTTTTTTTTTCAATGTGGTGTGTCAGGGATCAAACCCAGTGCCTCACGCATGCTAGGCAAGCGCTCTGCCACTGAACCACAACTCTGGGTCCCACCACACGTATTTTTTAAATTAACTTATAAGGAATGTTACCCAGCAGAAAAGATTACTCAGAATAGTTTCAATTTTCTTTAAGAATCCTCGGGCAGAGTCTTAATCATTCATTCATTTATTTGCAATCCACCTCAAGACGCCAGGTGGCCGCTAGAACTACAGATCAACTAAAATGCCATGGGTATAAAGCAAAGCATGTAAGTCCTTATTAAAGGGCGGGAAGTGGGCTCAGGGATCTATTACTCTCTACATATACTCTATATTCTGCGAAGGAAATGAGGAGTACTGAACACTGAGGCGCTTTTGCCATGTGCCCTCCCTTCTAAAAAAACATTGAAGATCATGAAGAGGTAAATACACAGAACTTGAAGGCTAGTCTAACTCCCTCAACGATATTGCGGAAATCTACAAGACCGCAAAGGAAGGGAAGCATCTTTTTGCTCATGGGTCCACCAGGTTGGCCCCCCACAGGATAAGCTGGGAGTGCTGCCGGCTTTCTAGGCGATCCAAGAGGTGGGAGGAGCAGGGGGGCGTTCCTCGCCGGTCGCCTGTCTCTTTCTGTCCCTCCCTGATGCTTGATTCCACCGAATTCCTCTCACCGAATACAGAACGTAGAGAACGATCCACCGCAGGGTCTCTCACAGTCAAACCCGCCATCGCTCTCTTTCGGCGGCTTCCGGTGCGCCTAAACACACTTCCGTGCGGCGCTTGAGCCGAGCGCCGACCACGCTTTTGTACCGCGCGTGAACCGGAAGCGCCGGAGCGAAGTGGACGCAGAGCCACGCCCCTGACGTCATTTCGTCAGCCTCCGGCTGGCGTAATTGCACGAAGGGACTAAACTACTCTAGGGCTTGGCTGCATCCTGTGAATAACTCCGTTCCAAACGGGATTGGGGCGGGTCTTGGCGAATTTGAAGGCTTTCAGTCTGCAGAATTTTGTTATTATTCGTTTTTTGTTTGGCTGACGCAAGTATTAGTCGGCCATAATAAACAGAGAGGCAGCAGCTTTGCCTTGGTAACAGAGAAGTCATTTTTAGTCTTGGCATTTTCGTTTTAGTTTCGTCCTATTGGTGGAGGTTAATGCTCGGTCCGCCTAGAGGCGTGTGTCCTAGAGGCGCTCATCCTATTATTTTGCAGAAGTGTGATTATGGAGTGAGATGAACAGTGCACCACCCAAGAGCGTGTTGAGAATGAGTGTTGCTCTAATATCTGTGTGCCAACATTAGTGAGGAGATGGGGATGCAAGCGAGAACAGACCCCTGTATTCTCTCATGTGGCCTGTGGGTTCCTGGGGTTTGTAGTAGTGGAGCACTGCAGCAGACCACATTAGCAGGCAGGGTTTGGAAATAGAACAGAAAACATCACTGGCTGGTGTTATCACACTCAGGTGCCCCATCCATGCTTTGGGGGTATAGTGTGCCACTGTAGTTACCAATCTGGGTAAAGACAGACCCTTCCGGGGTTGGAGGAAATCCAAAGTAGAACACCTAATGAGAACCGGATTAGAGGAGGAAAAAAGGAGAGTTTAGAGAGTTATATTTTGCTGTACGAAAAGAGGAAGCCAGAGATAGTAAAATAGGCATGGAATTTGAGGCACTGGCGTTTTTATTGCACGCGTACTAAAAGTATATATAAGCTCTTGCTTGAAATGTGAGAAAATATTTTGGAAAACCTAAGAGCTGCTTTACACGGTGGAACATATACTTTCAAGGAGTAATTCTGGTAAAGAAAGCTCTGGAAACGGACACCCATTTTCATGACTTGAGTACCATTTACAATTCCTGTGGGACCTAGAGAACTTCTTATGTAATTGTCAAGTATGAGATTTACATCTTTATAAAAGGCATGATTTCAAAGAGTTTTGGTATGAGTTACTGTTCCAATGTGTGTGGGTTTTTTTTTTTTTTTTTTGGCTAAATGTATGTATGGCTAAGTATATTTCTAACCTAGTATTTTACAAACTTGGACCAACAGAAGTTTCACCTGGAGCACTTAAGTAAAATTAGAGATTTCTGTGTGTTCCACCTGAGTTGTGTGGAATGATTGCAGGCAAGGACCTTGGGAATCCTTGTTTTAAACAGGTGCCCTTGGTGATTCTTAGGGTCAAGCATTTTGGTAGCATTGCAGTTACTGAGATAGTTTTATGGCAACATTTAGGACAACCACATTTTAGGAAACTTCCCTAACAGCAGTTCTCAGTGTTCTCAGTCCAGATCTATCCCTTGTGGGGAAGAGTGTTTTGGGTTGTTGCAATGAATGGATGAGCACTCTTACTGGGAGCTCTTCTCTAGAGATGGTAAGTGGATTGGAAGATCCAGGGCAGATCCTACTCAATGAGCCTCTTAACCCCATCAAATGCAAATAATGTTCTCTCCCCTTGAAAAACTGTTAATATCAAGCCATACTAGATCAAATGAACCTTGGATCTGAAGGCCTTATTGCTTTGCCAGCTTTTGCATGGAAAATCTGCATTTTAACCTGCTCACAACTGATCCCAATAAAAAAAAATTATTGAGTATTTGTCCTATCCCCATTGTATTAGTTTTAGTTTTTTTTTTTTTTTGTTTTGTTTTGTATTTGGTACCTGATTGAACTCAGGGGCACTCAATCACTGAGCACATCCCCAGCCCTTTTTTGTACTTTTATTTAGAGAAAGGGTCTCACTGAGTTGCTTAGTGCATCACTGTTGCTGAAGCTGGCTTTGAACTTGTGATCCTCCTGCTTCAGCCTCTCCAGCTGCTGGGATTATAGGCATGCACCACCGCACTCAGCATCATTTTTGTTAGTTTTCTATGGCTCTGTAACATAGTTCTACAAACCTAGTGGCTTATAACACCATTCATTTATTAGTTTATAGTTCTATGTGTCAGAAATCTGAATTCTAGTCAGAAGACTTGGTTGGTTCTCTGCTTAGGGTCTCACAAATCTAGAATCAGGGTGTTGGACTCTTATCTGAAGTCTTTGAAGGAAGAATAAGCTCCCAAACTCATATTTATAGGCAGAATTTGTTTCTTTGTGATCATGGGACTGGGGTTCTTGTTTTCTTGCTGATTATTTTCAGGGGGAGTGTTTCTCAGCTCCTAGAGGATTCTTTTTGGTCCTTGAATGCAGACTGCTACTACTGTATCTCAGAACCAACAATGGCACATTGAAACCTTATGCTTTGAATCTTTGCCTTCCTTTTTTGTGACCAAATGGGCAGTACTCTTTTAATTATATTTATTTATTTATTTATTTATTTATTTATTTATTTATGGTGCTAGGGACTGAACCAGGGGCTTTGCACATGCTAGGCTAGTGCTCTACCATTGAGCTATATAACAAACTTGGTATTCTGCATTTAAAGGGCTTTTGTGTTTAGGCCAGGCCTGCCCAGATAATCTTCCTGTGTTGAGATAAACTGTGTTATGTAACAACCAAATCATGAGAGTAAAATCCATTATAATCATGTGATATCTTGGGAATTATGCATGCAAATATATCAGGGGGTCAGGAAATCTTGGAGGCTATCTTTTTTTGGGGGGGAGGAGAAGGGGGATTGAACTCAGGGGCATTTGACCACTGAGCCACATCCCCAGGCTTATTTTGTATTTTATTTAGAGACAGGGTCTCACTGAATTGCTTAGTGCCTCATTATTGCTGAGGCTGTCTTTGAACTTGCTATCCTCCTGCCTCAGCCTCCCAAGCTGCTGGGATGTGCGCCACCATGCCTGGCTCTTGGAGGCCATCTCAACTTCTGCCTGCCACTACTATTTTGTTGATTAACACATTTAAAGAAGTTTAATTAACCTTTTTGGCCCCACAACAAGCAGCTAAGACATGGTTTAAACAGATTGCTCTGGTGACAGAGGCTGCTTTATCACTGTCACCCGAGAAACTGCAAATGACTCAACATATCTTATTACCATTTTGGGGAAAAGTGTACAGCATATAATTTGGTTCTGCTTCAGAACCAGAACTCTGGGATATTGTTACCTAGAACATAGGATCCAGGGTTTTAGCAAAATGAAGGTAAATATCATCAGATAATACTCAAACTCCAACAGTATGCTGCTTGTTAAGCATGGCTAGGTAGAGCATGTGGATAATGTTATCAGGTTGGGGAAAATGGAGTGATAATGACTAAGAGCTAACATTTGTGACAAGATGTATAGATTAAGTCTTAACTACATGGATCTAATTTGATTCTTGCAAAACCCTTGAGATAGTTTTAGTAGGCTATCTTTTTTATTGTGGTAAAATGCACCTACAAACTTAAAATTTACCATTTTAATCATTTTTAGGAATTAAGTACATTCACAAGGGTGTGTACCTGTCACCATCATCCATCTCTAGAACTTTTAAAAAATTGTCCCCAAATGAAAGTCTATACCCATTAAACACTAACTCTTCATTCCCTCCTCCTAACCTCTGGTAACCACTATTCTTCTGTTTCTGTGAATTTGACTACTCTAGGTACCTCATATAAGTGGAATCATACAATATTTTTCCTTTTGTGGTTGACTTATTTCATGAGCATGTCTTTAAGTTTCGTCTATATTGTAGTATGTGTCCAAATTTATTTATTTTTAAGACTGAATAATATTTCATTATATGTATGTACCATATTTTTTATCTATTGTTTGTTCAACTTCCGCCTATTGTGATTAAAGCTGTTGTGAACATGGGTGTACTTTGAGTTCCTATTTTGAATTCTTTTGTGTTTATATCCAAAAGTAGAACTGCTGGATCATATGGTAATTCTATGTTTTATTTTTTGAGGAACTGTCATACCATCTTCAAAAGTGGCTGCACTATTTTTCATTGCTCTGTGCAAAAGTTTCCAATTTGTTGAAATCTCTGCCAATATTTGTTATTTCTTTTAAAAAAATTTAATTTGTTCTAATTAGTTACACATGACAGCAGAATGCATTTCAACTCATTGTACACAAATGGAGCGCAACTTCTTATTCCTCTGTCTGTACATGATGCAGAGTCACACTGTTTGTGCAATCATACAAGTATGCAGGATAATCTCATTCCAACATCCTTCACACTCCCAAACCCCCTCCCCTTCTTTCATTCCCCTCTGCCCAATCCAAAGTTTCTCCCTTCTTCCTTTGCATCCCCACCCAATTATGGATCAGCAACCTCATATCAGAGAAAACATTTGGCCTTTGGTTTTCTGGGATTGGCTTATTTTGCTTAGCATGATATTCTCCAACTCCATCAATTTACCTGCAAATGCCACAATTTCATTCTTATTTAAGGCTGAGTAATATTCCATTGTGTATATGTATCACATTTATTTTATCCATTTATCTGTTGAAGGGCATCTAGGTTGGTTAGTTCCATAATTTAGCTATTGTGAATTGAGCTGCTAGAAACATTGATGTAGCTGCATCACTGTAATATGATGATTTTTGAGTCCTTTGGGTATAAACCGAGGAGTGGGATAGCTGGGTCAAATGGTGGTTCCATTCCAAGTTTTCTAAGGAATCTCCATACTGTGAATTTGACTACTCTAGATACCTCATATAAGTGGAATCATACGATATTTTTCCTTTTGTGGTTGACTTATTTCATGAGCATGTCTTCAAGGTTCGTCTATGTTGTAGTATGTGTCCACATTTATTTATTTTTTAAGACTGAATAATATTTCATCATATGTATGTACCATATTTTTTATCTGTTGTTTGTTCAACTTCTGCCTATTGTGATTAAAGCTGCTATGAACATGGGTTGCACCAATTTGCAGTGCCAACAGCAATGTACATCCTCACCAATGCTTATTGTTGCTTGTGTTCTTAATAATTGCCATTCTGACTTGGAATGAGATGAAATCTTAGAGTAGTTTTGATTGGCATTTCTCTAATTGCTAGAGAGGTTGAACATTTTTTCATATGTTTGTTGATCGATTGTATATCTTCTGTGAAGTGTCTGCTCAGTTCCTTAGCCCATTAAGAGATTAGACTTTTTTTGCTTTTTTTGGTGTTAAGTTTTTTTTTTTTTGAGTTCTTTATATATCCTAGAGATTAATGCTCTATCTGATGTGTGTGTGGTAAAGATTTTCTCCCATTCAGTAGGCTCTCTCTTCACATTATTGATTGTTTTCTTTCCTGGGAAGAAACTTTTAGTTTGAATCCATCCCATTTATTTATTCCCGATTTTATTTCTTGTGCTTTAGGAGTCTTGTTAAGGAAGTTGGGGCCTAATCTGATATGATGAAAATTTGGGCCAACTTTTTCTTCTATTAGGTTCAGGGTCTCTGGTTTAATTCCTAGTCTTTGATCCACTTTGAGTTGCGTTTTGTGCATGGTGAGAGATAGGGGTTTAATTTCATTTTGCTGCATATGCATTTTCAGTTTTCTCACCACCATTTGCTGAAGAGGGTATCTTTTCTCCATTGTATGTTTTTGGTGCCTTTGTCTAGTATGAGATAACTGTATTTATGTGGGTTTGTCTCTGTATCTTCTATTTTGTACCATTAGTCTACATGTCTATTTTGGTGCCAATACCATGCTGTTTTTGTTACTATTGCTCTGTAGTATAGTTTAAGTTCTGGTATTGTGATGTCTCCTGCTTCACTCTTCTTGCTAAGGATTGCTTTGGCTATTCTGAGTCTCTTATTTTCCCAATGAATTTAATGATTGCTTTTTCTAGTTCTATGAGGACTATCATTGGAATTTTAATAGGAATTACATTAAATCTGTATAACGTTTTTGGTAGTATGGCCATTTTGACAATATTAATTCTGCCTATCTGAGAACATAGGTGATCTTTCCATCTTCTAAGGTCTTCTTCAATGTCTTTCTTTAGCATTTTATAGCTTTCATTTGGAAAAACAAGAGGCACAGAATAGCCAAAGCAATCCTCAGAAAGAAAAGTGAAGCAGGAGGCATTACAATACCAGAACTTAAATTATACTACAGAGCTATAGTAACAAAAACAGCATGGTATTGGCACCAAAACAGACACATAGACCAATGGCACAGCAGAGAAGACACAGAGACAAACCCACATAAACATATTTATCTCATTCTAGACAAAGGTGCCAAAAACACACATTGGAGAAAAGATAGGCTCTTCAACAAATGGTGCTGGGAAAACTGGAAATCCATATGTAACAAAATGAAATTAAACCCCTTTCTCTCACCCTGCACAAAACTCAACTCAAAGTGGATCAAGGACCTAGGAATTAGACCAGAGACCCTGTGCCTACTAGAAAAAAAATATGCCCAATTCTCCATCATGTCAGCTTAGGAAGCAAATTCCTCAACAAGACTCCTAAAGCACAAGAAGTAAAATCAAGAATCAATCAATGGGATGGTATCAAACTAAAAGGCTTTTTCACAGCAAAGGAAACAATAAAGAATGTGAAGAGAGAGGCCTACAGAATGGGAGAAAATCTTTGCCACTTGCACGTCAGATAGACCATTAATCTCCAGGATATATAAAGAACTCAAAAAACTTAACACCAAAAACAAACAAATAAACAAACCCTCAAATAACCCAATCAACAAATGGGTAAAGGAACTGAACAGACACTTCACAGGAGAAGAAATACAAATTGTCAACAAATATATGAAAAAATGTTCAACATTAGTAACTATTAGAAAAATGCAAATCAAAACTACACTGAGATTTCATTTCACTCCAATAAGAATGACAATTATCAA
The DNA here is from genome assembly GCA_025594165.1 of Tamias sibiricus. Lineage (NCBI taxonomy): Eukaryota > Metazoa > Chordata > Mammalia > Rodentia > Sciuridae > Tamias > Tamias sibiricus. Next base: position 92,305,944 of record CM046667.1, on the reverse strand, counting down.
GAATACTAGCAACAGTTAATGTTGTCGAGGATGTGGGGGAAAGGGTACACTCATAAATTGTTGGTGGGACTGCAAATTGGTGCAACCACTCTGGAAAGCAGTATGGAGATTCCTCAGGAAACTTGGAATGGAACCACCATTTGACCCACCTATTCCACTCCTTGGTTTATACTCAAAAAACTTAAAATCAGCTTACTACAGTAATGCAGCCACATCATGTTCATAGCAGCTCAATTCACAATAGCTAAGCTATGGAATCAAACTAGATGCCCTTCAATAGATGAATGGATAAAGAAAATGTGGTATATATACTCAATGGAATATTACTCAGCCTTAAAGAAGAATGAAATTGTGGCATTTGCAGGTAAATGGATGGAACTGGAGGCTATTATGCTAAGTGAAATAAGTCCATCCCCTCAAACCAAAGGCCAAATGTTCTCTCTGATATGCAGATGCTGACTTACAATAGGTGGGGGGTGGGGTGGAGGAGTTGAGGTTCACTGGATTGGACAGGGGGGAATGGGGGGAACAGGGGATTGGAATGGGAAAGACAGTAGAATGAATTGGACATAACTTTCCTATGTTCATATATGAATACATGACCTGTGTAACTAACTCCACATCATGTACTAACACAAAAATGGGAATTTATACTTCATGTATGTATGATATGTCAAAATACATTCTACTGTAATGTATAACTAAAAAGAAACAAATAAAAAAGGAAATGTCCTTGATAGAGAAATCTATAGAAACAGAAGATAAAATAAGTTAATGGTTGTTTAGGGATTGGGATGAAAAAGGAATGATAATTAAATGGTACGGAGCTTCTATTCAAGGTGAAGAAACTATCCTAAAATTTACTGTGATGGTAGTTGAACTACTGTGAATATACAAAAAAAGTAGTAGTTGAACTACTACTGTGAATATACAAAAAAACTATTTAATTATATACCTTACAGGATGAATTGCATGATATTTGATTATATCTCAAGAAAGCCATTAAAAAAGAGAAAGTTAGATTCAGAGGTGTGACAGCAAGATGGCAGAATAGGAAGCGCCAGATCTTACTTCCCCCAGAATAACAATACATGGGTCAATTGCCTTTAAGACACCAGTTAACAGGTCCCTTCATCCCAGGCCAACAGGGAGCCAAACATATTGAACCCTGAGGGAAAATTGTGACACTCACTGGAGCCCCTTCTAGAATAGCAAGTGCAATTGGGAGAAAACACCCAACTCTGTAGTTCTTCCAAAGTAGAGAAGGAGAAAAGTGGCACATACACTCAACATTATGACCTTTTCAGGGGTTGCCAGAGATACTAGTTTCTGTCTTACCTAAAGCTAAGTGCAGACAAAAATGGCAAGCCATGTTGGGGGCTGCTATAAATGAAGATCAATATGTGCCAGGGTATGCAGTACCACACATAGACACTAGGTGGAGCTGCAGCACTGCAGTTTATTAGGCCAGCAGAGAGGCTGCAATACTGAAGATGGACACCAGGTTGAGCACGTGAGTACAAAACAGCAAATCTCTTGAATTAGATTACATGCAGATAGAGAAAATGGATCCCAAGGAAAAGCTTGAGAGGTCTCCAGAATCTCCAGACTGGAGAAAATCCTCCCTGCATGACATCACACTCCAAAGACTGAGAAGTGACTGATTTTTGAATGCTGAAGTCCCAGCTTAAGATAATGAGCATAAAAAAGAAAAGGGAGATATGGCCATTAAAAGAAGAAACTAACTATCTGGAAACTGACCATAAAGAAACAGATATATGAATTACCCAATAAATAATTTAAAATGTCCATCATAAGGATGCTTAATATAAATTAAAAGAGAGAACAGACAGCCAACAAAACAAAATCAGGGAAATGATGCATGATATCAGATAGAAACTATTCAACAAAACAAAATCAGGGAAATGATACATGATATCAGATAGAAAGTATGTGGTGGAGAAAATTTGGGAACTGAATAATACAATAATTGAATGTGTTGTCTTTTCACTTTCTTGAAACACGAAGTTTTAAAATTTGATGGATTTTAATTTATGTATTTGTTGTTGTTGTTGTTGTTGATTATGCTTTGGTGTCATGTTTACGAAACCATGACTTGATCTAGAGGTAAGTTTTATCTTTATGTTGTCTTTGAAGCATTTAAGTATTTCAGATTTTATGTATTTTGATTAATTTAACTTAATTTTATTAATCTGTGGGGTTTCATTTAATGTTTTTCATACAGATATGTAATTGTACTAGCATCATTTGTCAGAAGAACTATTGTTTTTCTATTGAATTTTTTTGGTATCTATTAATTTATATGTGTGTCTTTATGCCAGTACCATACTGTCTTGATTCTGTAGGTTTGTAGTGAGTTTTAAAACCTGGAAATTTGAGTCTTCAATTTTGTTCTTTTTTAAAATTATTTAGGATGTTTTGGGTTCATTGTATTTCCATATGAATTTTAGAGTCAGTTTGTAGGTTTCTTCCAAGAAGATAGCTGGAAAATTTGACAGAGATTGAATTAAATTTGGAAAGTGTTGCTATATCAACAATATTAGGTCTGCTGATCCATGAACATGGGTTGTTGCATCTGTGTGCTGTTGCTGATATAACACATTTCCACAAATATAGTGACATAAAATAAGCACAATTTGTTATTGTAGAGCATTGCAGGTCAGAAAGTTTAAAATGGGTTTCACTGGACTGAAAACACGATGGGGAAGAATTCATTACTTTGCTTTTTCTAGCTATTAGAAGATGCTTCCATTCCTCATGGTTCATGGTTCATGTTTCATGGGCCTTACTCCATTCTTCAAGCCAGCAGTGTAGCATCTTCTAATTCCTCTGACTCTCACACTTCTGCCTCCCTCTTATAAAGACACCTTGTGATTATATTTGGTCCGTTCAGATATCCAGAATAATTTTCCCATCTCAAAATTAATTTATTCATATCTATAATGTTCCATTTTATGTATGATATCATATTTACAGCCTTTTGAAATTGAGTTGTGGACATCTTCAGGGGTTGTATTAGTACATTTTTCATTACTATGTTGTGTTAGCTACCATTTCATTGCTGTTGTATTAGTTAGCTTTTTGTTGCTGTGACCAAAATAACTGGCAAGAATAACAGGAGGAGAGGTTTATTTTGGCTCAGAGTTTCAGAGGATTTAGTCCATGGTCTTCTGGCTCCAACACAGAGACATTATGGTGAAGTATGTGGTGGAGGAAAGCAGCTCATTCACCTCATGGCAGCCTGGAAGGAGAGAGAGAGAAGAGAGAGGAGAGGGAGAGAGAAGAAATGAGGGAAGGGAGGTGAGGGGAAGTGAGGGGAGGACAGGGAAGGGAGAGGAGAGAGAAAGGGACCAGGGCTATGAACATAGTCTAGGCCATACCCTCCCATAACCTACTTCATCCAACTAGGTTCCACCTCCCAGAAGTCCATTCAGCTTTCAATGGATTAATCCACCAATGAGGTCAGGGCCCTCATGATCTAATCACTTCCCCATAGCTCCATCTCTGAGCATATGAAAATTTGTGGAACATTCTATTTCCAAAGCATAACATCTAGGGTAGGCTAACTTTATAAAGAAAAGAGTTTGTTTTATCATGTTCTGGAGATTCAAGGGCACCACACTGGCATCAGCTCAGCTCTGGTGAGGACCTCATGATGGATGATTAAGTGTGTGCAAGAGGAAGAGATCAACTTGCCAAACAGGAAGGCAAAGACTGATTCAGAAGTTGGGCTCATGCTTATAATAACTCACTCTTAGAAGAGCTTAGGGGTTCCATGAGAGCTACTTTAGTCCTTTCCAAGGGCAGTTCCTGTAAGACTTTAATGACATATCATTAGGCCTCATCTTTTAAAGGTTCCACCACCTCTTAGCACTGACACACTGGGGACAAAGTTCACAATACAGAAACCCTTGGGGGACACATTCAAATCATATTCAAATCACACAGAGGCCTACCACATATATTATTTTCCCTACCACAGATATGTTTCCAGTTATTTAGGCAATTCCTTTTCACAATATTTATAGTTTATAGAGAACAAGTTTTATATTTCTTTTGTTAAATTTATCCCTAAATATTTAAATTTTTGTTGCTTCCGTAGATAGAATTGTTTTCTTCACTTTTTTTTGTTTTCTCCATTTTTGTACCATTCACTGCTAATGTGTTGAAATACAATTTATCTTTACATATTGATCTGTTGTATCTTGCAATCTTGTTGAACTCACTTATAAATGCTGTTTTTTGATTCCTTAGAATGTTTTTTCTATCTAAGATCATACCATTTATGAATTGAGATTGTTTGTTTCAAAACATGTTCCTTTTATTTATTTGTCTAGCCTAATTTTCTGGCTACAACTCCAGCACATTTTGAGTAGAAGTGGCACATACAGCTATCCTGTCTTGTTCCCAGTCTTAGCAGGGAAGCATCTAGTTTTTCTTTTCTTTTTGTTTTATTAGAGCTTTATGGTTATATATAGTGGTTGTGTTCATCTCAACAAAGTCATACATGCATGGAAATTGATTTCAGTTCATGGTCCTGACTTTCCCTCCTGTTTTCCCTTCCCTATCCTTTTCTCCTTCTATTCTACTAGACTTCCTTTCACTTGTCTATTAATTTGTGTTTGATTGGTTCTTCATGTAATCTTATCCTTCCCTCCCTCTTTCCTTTAGTTTACTCTAATTTCTTCATATGAGAGTAAACATTTGACATTTGAGTTTCCGAGTTTGGCTTATTTCACTTAGCATTATATTCTCCATTTCCATCCATTTACCTGCAAATGCAATCATTTCATTCTTAAATTTTCATCATTAAGCAAGATGTTAACTGTGGGTTTTCATAGATATTTTTTATCAAGTTGAGGAAATTCCCTTCTATTCCTAATTTGTTGAGTGCATTTCTTCATGAAGGGGGGATGAATTATGTCAAATCCCTTTTCTGCATCTGTCATCCTGATCATATAGTTCTTGTGCTTTAATTCTCTTGGTACAGTATTAGCATTAATTAATTTTCTGATGTTAAACTAACCTTGTATTACTTGGTCATGGTGTATAATTCTTTTTTATCTAGCTGGATTCATGTGATAGTATTTTGTTGAGTTTTGTATCTGTATTCACTAGTGATAATAGTTTATTATTTTTTTTTTGCAAAATCTTCATTTGTCTTTGGTATCAGGATAATACTAGTCACAAAGAATGAGTTACAAATTATTCACTCCTCTTTTTTTTTTTTTTTTTTTTTTTTTTGTGGTACCGGGGATTGAACTCAGGGGCACTTGACCACTGGGCCACATCCCCAGCCCTTTTTTTGTGTGTGTTTTTTATTAGAGACAGGGTCTCATTGAGTTACTAAGTGCCTCACCATTGCTGAGGCTGGCTTTGAACTCACAATCCTCCTGCCTCAGCCTCCCAAGTGCTGGGATTACAGGCATGCACCACCACGTCTGGCTTATTCCCTCCTCTTTATATTTAAGAAGATATTGCAAATAATTTATATTAATCATTATTTAAATTTTTGGTGGAACTTACCAATGAAGCTATCTGGACTTGGGTTTTTCTCTATGGGTAGTTTTAAAATTCTGACTTAATGTCTTAATGTGCTATTCAGATTTTCAAGTTCTTTTTGAGTTAGTTTTGGTAGTTATCTTACTAGGAATTTGTTCATTTCTTCTAGTTTACATAATTTTTTGGCAGAGAGTTTTTCATAATATTCTCTAATTATTTTTATTTATATCACGTCAGCAGTGATTTTTTTCCCTCTATAGTTTCTGGTTTTTGTATTTATTTTTTTTGGTACTGGAGATTGAACCTATGGGCACTTTACCACCGAGTCACATCCCCAGTTTTTTTTTTTTTTTTTTTTTTTTTTTTTTTTTTTAAACACAGGGTCTATCTAAGTTGCTGAGGCTGGCCTCAAATTTGCAATCTTTCAGCCTTAGCCTCTTGAGTCACTGGGATTATAGGGGTGCACCATCACACACCTATAGTTCCTGATCTTAGAAATTTGAGTCTCTTAAATTTTTGTCTTGATCACTCTTAGTTAAATGTATATCAATTTTATCAATTATTTTAAAAAATTACCTTTTACTTTATTTTTAAATTGTTTTTCTATTCTGTATGTCATTTATTTCCACTTAGTATTTATTTATTCTCTTCTATTTTCTTTGTATTTAGTATTCTTTTCTTTTTCCAGTGTCTTAATATGGATGCATTATGATACTTGTTTGAGATCTTCTTTTTTAGTGGATATGTTTACAGTATAAATTTTCCCTCCATGAACTGCTTTAGCTGTATCCCATAAGTTTGATATAATGTGTCTCTTCATTTATTTTATCTTAAAGTATTTTTAAATTTCCTTTATATTGCCTTTTTTTCTTCCAATCATAAGATTATGTTGTTTAATTTGCACATATTTGATAAATTTTCACATTTATTTTATTATTGTTTTACTCTTTTTTAAAATAAAAGAACATACTTTTTATGATTTCAATTTTTTAAAAAATTCACTGAGGATTGTTTTTATGGCCTAGAATATGGTCTATCCTAGAGAATATGCTATGTGTGCTTGAGGTGAATGTGTATTCTGCTGTTGTTGGGTATAGTGTTATATAGGTATCTGTTAGGTCTAAGTGGTTTATAGTGTTCAAGTTTTCTGTTTTCTTGCTGTTCTTTTGTATAGTTATACCCATTTTTGAAAGTGGGATATTGCAGTGTCCAACTATTATAATCCATCTTTTTTTTGTGTGTGTGGTGCTGTGGATTGAACCCAGGGCCTGTGCATGCAAGGCAAGCACTCTACCAACTAAGCTATATCCCCAGTTCATAATCCATCTATTTTTAGGTTGAGTTCTATTATTTCTGCTGGGGCATTGAAGTCTTTATCATTTAATTGTGTATTTGTCCTTTCATTTCTGTCAGATTTTGCTTTATCTAATTTAGTTAGATCCACATATGTTTATAATTATTGTCTTTCCTGGTGGATTGATCATTCAATTATTGTAAAACGGTCCTCTTTCCGCTTAGAGACTTTTTTGATTGTTTTAAAGTCTGCTTTTCCCCCCCCCGGTATTAGTATCATTACTCTAGCTTTCACAATGTTGCTGTTTGAATGATATCATCTTTTTCCATTACTTATTTTCAAGCTATATATATCTTTGAATCTAAAGAATGTCTCCTCTGCAAAGCATGTAGTTGATCCTATTTCTTTCCAGTTTGACAATACCTGCCTTTTGATTAGATTGTTTATTCTACCCATATTTACTCTTATGATTGATATATTTAGATTTTATCTGTTATTTGAAATTTTGTGTTTTTTTAAGTCTTGTGTGTTTTTTGTTACTGTACTACTTTTTTATTGCTTTCTTTCACATTATGTGAATATATCTAATGTAACATTTTAATTCCTTTAATAATTTTTACTACGTTTTGGGGATATTTTCTCAGTGTTGCTCTAAGACTTAACACATACACTTTAATCTATCAGAATCTACTTTAGATTTATACTAATTTAGTTCAAGTGAGATATTGATACATTGCTCCTATACAGCTCTATTTCCTTTTCTCCCTTTTAATGCTATTGTTGTTATATTACATTTATGTTACAAACCCAAAAGTACATTGTTATAGTTATTAATTTACATAATTTTGTGTTTATTAAAGAAGCCGAGAAAAGAAATATTAAATATGTATTTATAAAATTTGTAATATTAATCTTCTTATTTGTGATTTCTGGTTATCTTCACTTGTTCCTGTGGATTTAAGTTATAATCTAGTGTTATTTCCTTACTCCAGAGCAGCTTTTCTGTTACCCACCTCCTTTATGCTATTATCATATATGTTGCACTACTGTGCATAATAGATCAACAATGCAGTTATATGAAAATTGTTCTATGCAGTTGTTTTTTTTAACAAGTAAGATAGAAGATGTAATTTTTATTTATTTTATCTTTTATAATTGCATAGTTGCCTTCATCAGTAATGTTTTTCTTTGTCAGCGGTGGGGGGGTTCTTTCAAATTACCATCTGGGGTCATTGCTTTCAGGTTAAGGTATTTTCTTTAATATTTTTTATACGACGTGCTTGCTAGAAATGAATTCTCAGTTTTCTTTATCTTGGAATGCATTTCCCCTTCATTTGAAGGATAATTGTGCTAAGATATGATTCTTGGTTGACAGATTTTTTTCATTCAGCACTTTGAACATGTTATCTTGTACTCTTTTGGCTTTCATTGTTTTGCATGAGAAGTTGGCTGTTAATCTTTTGGTTTCCAAAGTCTATGATAAATTGATTTTGTCTTGCAAGATTTTCTTTTTGTTTTTCACTTTCAGTGTTTTTACCATTATGTGTCTTGGTATGAGCAATTTTTAACTTTGTATATTTGGAGTTTACTGAGACTCACTTGGAATTTTCTCTGAGTGCATTTTCATTTAAAGTTCACTTGGAGATTCCTTGAGATCAATCTGTCTTCAAGTTTTCTGATTCTTTTTGTCATATAAAACTACTGTTGAGCACCTCTGGTAAATTATTTACTTAGGCTATTGTACTTTTTCTCTTGTGGTGCTGGGGATTGAACCCAGGGCCTATTGTACTTTTGACTCTAGAATTTCTTTTTTATGATTCTCATCTGTCCAGTGCTATTCTCTATTTGATGCCATGTTTTCATCATACCTTGTTTCTTTAAGCATGATTTCCTTTTGTTCTTTAAACAGATTCATAATGCTAACTTCAAAGTTTTATTTGTTAAATACAACATCTGGTCACTCTCAGGAAGTTTCTTTCCTGCTTTTTTCCTGTATATGGGTCACTCTTTCATTCTTCTTCTTCTTCTTTATTTTGTATGTCTCATAGTTTTTTTTTTAATTGAAAACTGGATATTTTGTTACTGGGTGGCACTAATATTGCCCAGGGGAAGACTCTAGGCTACACTGCTCACTGCTCCACAAATGTTAAGAGTCAAATTTGTAGAAAATGTCTGTTCAGTTCCTTAGTCCATTTACTGATTGGGTTATTTGGTGTTTTTTGAGTTCTTTATATATCCTGGAAATCAATGCTCTATCTGAGATGTAGGTGGCAAAGATTTTCTCCCATTCTGTAGGCTCTCTCTTCATGTTCTTTTTTCCCCTTTCTTTATTTTTAATTTATTTTTCATTGGTGTATTATACATAATAGTGAGATTTGTTACATATTCCTACGTGCACAAGGGAAAGAAAATTTACTCTTTTTTCCCAAACTTTTTTTTTTGGGGGTACTGGGAATAAAAATATTTGTTCTAATTAGTTGTACATGACAGTATAATGTATTTTGACACATTGTACACAAATGGAGCACTACTTCTCCTTCCTCTCGCTATACATGGTACAGAGTCACATTGGTCATGTAATCATACATGTATATAGGGTAATAACGTCCATCTCATTCCACCACCCTTCCCCCATCCCCTTTCCTCCATTCGCTCTGACCAGTCCTACCTTCCTACATTCTTCCCTATCCCCCCCATTATGGATCAGCATCCACTTAACAGAGAAAACATTGGGCCTTTGGTTCTTTGGGATTGGCTTATTTCACTTAGCATGATATTCTCCAGCTCCATCCATTAACCTGCAAATGCCACAATTTCATTCTTCTCTAAGGCTGAGTAATATTCCATTGGGTATATATACCACATTTTCTTTATTCATTCATTTGTTGAAGGGCACCTAGTTTGGTTCCATAGCTTAGCTATTGTGAATTGAGCTGCTATAAACATTGATGTGGCTCTATCACTGTAGTATTCTGATTTTAAGTCTTTGGGTATAAACCAAGGAGTGGGATAGGTGGGTCAAATGGTGGTTCCATTCCAAGTTTTCTGAGGAATCTCCATTCTGTTTTCCAGAGTGGTTGCACCAATTTGTAGTCCCACCAGCAATGTATGAGTGTACCCTTTCCCCCACATCCTCACCAACATTTATTATTGCTTGTATTCTTGATAATTGCCAATGTGACTGGAGTGAGATGAAATCTTAGGGTTGTTTTGATTTTCATTTCTCTAATTGTAGAGATGTTGAACATTTTTTCATGTTTTTTGATTGATTGCATATCTTCTGTGAAGTGTCTGTTAAGTTCCTTAGTCCATTTATTGATTCGGTTATTTGTTTGTTTGGTATTAAGTTTTTTGAGTTCTTTATATATCCTGGAGATTAATGCTCTATCTGAGGTGTAGGTGGCAAAGATTTTCTCCCATTCTGTAGGCCTCTCTCTCTCTCTCTCTTTTTTTTTTTTTTGGTACCAGGGATTGAACTCAGGGGCATTTGACCACTGGGCCACATCCCCAGCCATTTTTTTGTATTTTATTAGAGACAGGGTCTCACTGAGTTGCTAAGTGCCTCGCCATTGCTGAGGCTGGCTTTGAACTCACAGTCCTCCTGCCTCAGCCTCCCAAGTGCTGGGATTACAGGCGTGCGACACCATGCCCAGCGTATGCCTCTCTCTTCACATTCCTTATTGTTTCCTTTGCTGTGAAAAAGCTTTTTAGTTTGATACTATCCCATTTGTTGATTCTTGATTTTACTTCTTGTGCTTTAGGAGTCTTGTTAAGGAAATCGGTTCTTGAGCTGATATGTTGGGGTGTTGGGCCTACGTTTTCTTCTAGTATGTGCAGGGTTTCTGGTCTAATTTCTAGGTCTTTGATTCACTTTGAGTTGAGTTTTGTGTGGGGTGAGAGAAAGGGGTTTAATTTCATTTTGTTACATATGGATTTCCAGTTTTCCCAGCACCATTTGTTGAAGAGGCTATCTTTTCTCAAATGTAAATTTTTGGCACCTTTGTCTAGAATGAGATAAATATGTTTATGTGGGTTTGTCTCTGTGTCTTCTCTGCTGTGCCATTGGTCTATGTGTCTGTTTTGGTGCCAATACCATGCTGTTTTTGTTACTATAGCTCTGTAGTATAATTCTTAAAAACTCTGTAGTATTATTCTTAAGTTATCTGGTATTGTGATGCCTCCTGCTTCACTTTTCTTGCTAAGGATTGCTTTGGCTCTTCTGGGCCTCTTATTTTTCCAGATGAATTTCATGATTGCTCTTTCTATTTCTATGAAAAACATCATCAGATAACCCAATGAATAAGTGGGAAAAGGAACTGAATGGACACTTCTCAGAAGAAGAAACATGGCCAACAAATATATGAAAAATGTTCAACATCTCCAGAAATTAAAGAAATGCAAATTAAAACTACACTGAGTTCTTATTTTGGCACCACATATACTAAAATTGGAGCAATACAGACAATATTAGCAAGGCCACTGTGCAAAGATGACATGCAAATTTGTGAAGCATTCCATATTTAAAAACAACAACAAAAAAAACACTACACTGAGATTTCATATCACTCTAGTCAGAATGGCAATTATCAAGAATACAAGTAACAATAAATGTTGGCAAGGATGTAGGGAAAAATGTACACTCATACATTGCTGGTGGGACTGTGAATTGGTGTAACAACTATAGAAAGCAATGTGGAGATTCCTCAGAAAACTTGGAATAGAACCACCATTTGACCCAAGTATTCCACTTCTTGGTTTACATCTAAAAGAGTTAAAATCAGCAAACTATAGTTACATAGCCACATCAATGTTTATAGTAGCTCAATACACAATAGCTAACCTATGGAATCAACCTTTATGCCCTTCAACAAATGAATGGATAATGAAATTGTGGTATATATCCACAAAGGAGTATTACTCAGCCATAAAGAAGAATGACTTTAGGACGTTTGCAAGTAAATGGATGGACCTAGAGATTGTCATGCTAAGTGACGTAAGCCAGTCCCCCCAAACCAAAGGTTGAATGTTTTCTTTGATATGTGGAAGCTAACCCACAATTAAGGGGAGAGGTGAAGAATAGATATCCAATAGATTAGACAAAGGGGAATGAAGGGAAGGGAGAGGAGATAGGAAAAGAAAGGACAGCAGAATGAATCCAAAATAATTTTCCTATGTACTTATATGAATACACCATAGTGAATACTACCATCATGTACATCCGTAAGAATGGGGTCCTAACTAGAATGACATATATATCGTGCTTATACAATTATGTGAAAATGAATTGCACTGTCATGTATAGCTAAAAAGAACCAATAAAAATTTGTAGGAAAATATATTTTATTCAAAACCAGCTTAGAAGGAGGGTAGAAAAAACTTTTTGCTTAAAAAATCCTTCCATGTTACTGGGATTATAGGTGTGTACCATTGCACCCAGCTTTATTCTGTTTTATTTGTATCACTAAGGTCAGGGGGCACAGTCTCCATCATTTTCTCTCAATATGAAGACTTTACTCTCAGTTGTACAGGGGGCCCCAACTTCAGGCTATTTCAATTTTAGGTAATACATTATAGTAAGTGTGGATACTGATTTTCCCTCTTATCTGTGGCTTCTCTTTGTTGCTTACTTCTTTAGTTGTTGAATAGCTTGGCTAGACTATTTTAGTGACATGTTTTTCTATGCAGTATGAAATCTTTGATGTTGGTGCTCAGAAGGTGTAGTCTTGAGTACACCACAGTCTCTATGGAAAGACAATGATTTCAGCAGGGTTGTCTTTGAATGTCAGTCTCTCTGATCTATCTCTTGAGTTCTCTACTTCTGTTGATATCAAACCCAATTGTTAGGCTGCTCTAATTTTTGGCTTATATAATTTGCTTCATGCCCTAATCCAATTAATTTGAGTCTCTTTCAGGGGTAGTATTTGATATTTGAAGTTTTTTTTCCTGATCCCTGGGATATCTAATTGTAGTTTTATCTGTCCTTGGTTCAAGCTGGCAAATTGGCTGGTCTACAGTTTACCTTTTCGTTTGCATGGAATTAACTCTTCTGCTTAATTGCTTATTACCAAAATACCCACTGTTTCTGAGAGTACTCTTAGGCTTGAACTTTCCCACATGCTGTTTCAAATAACATCAGTTCCTATGGGGGAGGTTTGGAGCTCTTTGTTTCCTATAGGCTGCCTCTCTTCTAGTAAAAATTTCTGTTTACTGGGTGTGTGCAGTAGCTTCTGATCATATCAACTTGCTTTTCCTGACATGTAGCCTCCATTTTTAGAGTGAGCTGTAGCAAAGATAATTGGGGATCCAATACTATTGGCTTGCCACAGGTGACATAGGGCTTCTGTGAGTTGGAGCTAGGTGAAAAAAAAAAAAAAAAAAAAAAAAAAGATCCTCAACCGCTCGGTGGTATTCATCAGAAATTTAGTTTCTTCAACTTGGAGAAAGAGAAGATGAGAAATCCTGGTAACCTGTATTTCCCAATGAATTATGGTAACATTTGATTTGGAGTTTAGAAGTGAGAAAGACCTTCTTGACCACATTCTTCTGGAGTGGAATTTCCATTAACCCATATGGGGGATAGGGAGGGAGAGAATGGGTTTGGCTGACCTGCAATAGATTTTTGTTCTTACTGAGTGTTAATAGATTTTCTTGAAGAAATATCTCTGTATTTGTTGTTTGCCCTTAGGAAAATTTCCAGGGACTTTAAATGATTATTTAAAATGATCTTTACCAGTTGTTTCTCTACTTTCATCTTTAATAAAACACTGCTTGTTGTGAGCAATTTTGTGGTTTGTTGGATCAAGTAGCATTCAGGTCATGAAAACAAATTTGGGCTCTAAAGTTGCTTTGTGCCCCATGATCAAGGTGTTCAGTCTCTACCAGGACCAAGTAGTAAATCAGTAGCCATTTCTCAGATGGGGAATAGTTATCAACAGAGGAAAGCATGTGCTTACTCATAAACCATAGTGATCTTCACAGTGATTTCCTATTGGGGTTTTCCAGGTGTGTTAGTCAGCTTTCGTAGTTGTTACCAAAATAACTGACAAGAACATTTAGAGGAAGAAAAGTTTATTTTGGGCTCATGGTATCAGAGGTTCAGTCTGTGATTAGCTGATTCCATTGTTCTGGGCCTGAAGTGAGGCAGAACATGGTAGATGGGCATGGCAGAGGAAATCTACTCAGCTCATGGTGGTTAGGAGGCAGAAAGAGTGAAGTAGGAGCCAGGGGAACAATATATAATCCCCAAGGCATGTCCTTAGTGACCTAACTCCCCTAGCCATGTCCTACCTGCATACACTTATCACCCAGTTGTCCAATCAAACCAGGATGGACTAATTAGGTTACAACTAATTAGGTGACAACTCTCAAAATATAATCATTTCACATCTGAACATTTCTGCATTAGCACAGGAGCTCGTAGGGGTCACCTCATATCCAAAACACAACACCAGGGGATTTTTATGGTTTCTTTGCCTGTAATAGACATGATCTTTTAAAAAGCGTAGTGCTTTTTTTAAATACCTTTAATTAATTAGTTAGTTTTTTAATGTGGTGCTGAGGATGGAACCCAGTGCCTCACATGTGCTAGGCAAGCACTCTACTACTGAGCTACAACCCCAGTCCATAGACATGACTTTTGAGTAGCATTGGGTCTGTTGAATCATAAAACCTAAGTGGCATATCAGTTTGTGATAGGGTTACCTTCAAAATCCAAAGAGTCTTGCCAATTATTTTGCCCTTTTTTCTCACAGTAGATTGTGTAAGTGTAGGAACTTATATCTCATAAGGAATATCCAGACATGTCCCACACCATTTGACCTCTTAAAGACTTTATCAGTGTGGCAAGCCATTGAACTTTGCCTCTTCCTGGCACGCATATGATTTACTAATGTACCTAAGGTGCTTGCTATTTCCTGTTTGAAGAATTCACCTGGCACGTTAGCATCAATGTAATGAACCAATGTGATGCTTTTTGGAATATCAAGAAAATCAAATATCCTCTGGACTATGATAGTGAGCAGAAGACCTGATATAGAAGTGAGGAAACAATAAAGGTATATCATTACCCCATTGTTACAACCCTGTAAATGTAGTCTGTCTGTGATTTTTGCTTATTGATTAAAACAGAAAAGAATGCATTTTCCAGTTCAATAACTGCATGTCAGTGGAGATGCCATATATAGAATCCTAGCTGGAATTGGTATCATTCAATCAAGTTTGTGATTATTCACTCTAATTATTCATAAACTATCTGGCTTGCAGTGCCCAAGTAAATGAATTAAAAAGAGGTTTGGTAGAAATTGCCTTTATAGCACCTCTGAATTTTTGACAAGGCTTTGATTTCTGAAGGTCCCCCCAGGGACAGAATGTCGCTTTTGGTTGGTTATCATAGCAGGGGAGGGTCAGTTGCAGGGGATTCCTCTTGAATTTTTCTACAATATTTTTCCTCATATTATGGGTCAGATAATCAATTTGGAAATTCTTTTTTCTTCTTGTGGTGCTGGGGATCAAACCTAGGACTCACACATATTAGACAAGAGCTCTACCACTGAACTTCATCTCTAGTTCTCATTTTGGAATTATGCCAATTAAAAAGTAAGTTTATTCCTACAATACATGATTAATCTTGAAAAATAACCATAGGATGTATCCTTAGTCCTGCTGTAAGACATATTAATAAAAAGGCTCTATCATCTATACTCCACAGGACCCTACTGTGATAAGTGTTTAGGGATGTGCATATATTCAGAGCTATTTTCTAATAATTTCCAGGAGGTCTGAGTATTTCTCTTTCCCTAGTACAGTTTTCTTGATAAATTGCCCCAAGACCTTCAAGGAAAGATTTGGTACATGTCTCATGGGTACACTTCAAGGTCCTTCCTTGATAAAGGGTCTCTGTGCTTGTATATTGGCTTAAGACTGGGAACTGTATAAGAAACCATGAAATTCCTCTAGGGTGATCAAAAGAAGTTAGGCCTCTGCTTAGTAGACCTATAAATTTTGCTCTTGTACGTGTATTAGTCAAGGTCCTCCAGAGTAAGAGAACCAATAGGTCAGATAGATAGATAGATAGATAGATAGTAGATAGATGGATAGATAGATAGAGACATAGAAATATGAGAGGAAATTTGTTGGGAGAATTGACTTACATGTGTATAGAGGCTGAGAAGTTTTATGATATTCCATCTTTAAGCCAGACAACCAGGAAATCTGGTAGCATGATTTAATCCAAAGCCAAAGACCCAAGAATCTGGGTTCTATCAGTATATGTTGTAAAGTCGAAAGGCCAGAAAAGCTTGAGTTACTATGCCTAACAGCATGAGAATATAGGTATCTCATCTCCATAAGTTACAGATTGAGAGAGTGAAAGAGCATGTGAGAGAGTGTAAATTCACCTTTCCTATGTCTTTTTGTTCTATCCGGGCTCTCAGCCAACTGGATAGCATCTACCCACATCTGGATGAGGGTAGATCTTTGGTAGTCCACTGATTCAAATGACAATCTCTTTTCTGGAAACAATGTCACATATATACTGAAAAATAATGCTGTATAAGCTATTGGCTTATCCCTTAATCCAGGAATGTCCATACCTAAAACTGATGATTGAAATATATCAATATGACTAATTATATATTTTATTTCTAGAGATCTTATGAACAATTAACCATTGCCACAGATTCTTGTAGAATGAAACACCCAGATTAACATTCTGTCTCTATGTATTAATGTGGTATTGGTTTTGATCTTGTCTACCAGCCAGTGACTACATTGGGATCCCATTTTTTTTCCATTTGAACGCAATTCCTTTGTAGTATTCTTCATCATCTTTGACCTTCAGAGTATGGCCACTATACTCTTCAAGAGTATAGGTGCTCCCCTTACCAATGCATATATTTTTACTAACTAAAAAAATTAAAGCAATAAGAAAGGAACAGAATATAAATAGAAAGATGGCAAGTATAAATAAGTTTGTTCTGGATTCTTTTTAGAATAATTTTACTAATCTGTACCTGTTTACTATCAAATAACTAAGTGTCCATTTCCCCATATATATAAGTGGGTATTTCTTACAAAAGGACATTTTCCTATAAAACTACAAGAAAGCCATCACTATTGAGAAATGAATACTGATATATTGTTACTATCTAATCATCAGACCCCATTCAAATTCTGCCAATCTTTCAGAGCAAAAGCATTCAGGACAGAGTTACACACTGAATTGAATTTAAATGTCATTTTATTCTCTTTTAGTGTGAAATGGTTCGTCAGTCAAAAATTAGTTCCCTAACTTTTATGATCTTGAAACTTTTGAAGATTATAATTATTTTGTATATTGATTCCAAAATTAGATTATTCTAATATTTTTTCATGATTAGATTCATGTTATACATCTCTAGTGGCTTTATAAATTATGCTGAAATCCATTTTCTACAATTATCTTTTTTTATATTTCTTGTTATAGCGAGGCACAAAAGATTCTTGTTGGACATTCGGAGTGTGGAATTGAAGCATCAGTCATTTTGCATCTTACACACATTACATTGTTTCTTATATGTTCTGAATAATCTCTAAGCCTCCATTTTCCCCTAGATCCTCATTCAATGCCTACAACTTCTGGGCCAGGTGTGTGTGTGTGTGTGCACGCTGCATATGTACATGTTACTATGTTACTTTAAATATAACTTAATTAAAAAAATTTAATTTGCTCTTTTTATGCTCATACACACAAATACAAATGTTGTATATATTAATGGGATGCCACGTAGTGTTTGAAACATATATTAATTACATAATATTTAAGCCAGGTTAAACATTTATATACTCAAATATTTATCATTTCTTCAGGGTTAAAACTTTCTAGCTTTTTGAAGTATATATAATTGTTATCTATAGTCACCCTACTGTGCAATATTACCCCAGAGCTGCTTAATTCCATCTAACTGTAACTTAGTACCCACTGATCAACCTTTCTCAATCTCTCCCCCTTACTTTCCCTAGACTCTGGTAACTACCATTTAATCCTCAACTTCCATGAGATCAAATTTTTTAGAATCCATATATAAGTTAGATCATGTGGTACTTATTTTTCTATGCCTGACTTATTTCACATAACATAATGATATCCAGTTCCATCCATGTTGTTGAAATGACAGGTTTTCACTCTTATGGCTGAATCATGTTCTGTTGTGTATATGTACCATATTTTCTTTATCTATTCATCAGTTGATGAACAGGTTGTTTTCCATTTCTTGTTTGTTGTGAAGAGTGCTGCAATGAACATGGGAGTGCAGAAGTCTCTTCAACATGTTAATTTTATTTCCTTTAGATATACACCGAGTAGTGGAGTTGCTGGACCGTATGGTAGTTTTATTTTTAATTTTTTGAGAAACCACCATACTGTTTTCTATAATGGCTGTACTAATTTACATTCCCACCAACAATATGCAAGAATTTTCTCCAAATAATTGCTAACACTTGTTATCTTTAGTCTTTTCTCAGATGAAATATTTTATTAATATTTTATATTATTGTAAAATTGTAAATATTAACTGATATTAATTGTACAAATTGATGGGTTTCACTATGACATTTATATACATGCATGTATAGTATTTTCATCACAGGTACCCTCCAACTATCCTCTCTTGCTAGCCCCTCTCTCCACCTTCCTTCATCTCTTTCCTCTTCCCTAATAGTTCCTCCTGTACTTTCAGGTCTTATTTATTTATTCATTTATTTAAGTTTCCAAATATGAGAGAAAACATGTGGTACTTGTATTTCTGTGTCTGGCTTATTTTAACAAGATGATTTCCATTTCCATTCATTTTTCTGCAAAATTAGTATTAATTCTTTTTTTAAAAAATATTTATTTATTTGTTTTAGTTGTACACAATGCCTTTATTTATTTATTTATTTATTTATTTATTTTTTTGTACTGGGGATTGAACTCAGGGGCACTCGACCACTGGGCCAAATCCCCAGCCCTTTTTTTTTTTTTTTTTTTTGTATTTTATTAGAGACAGGGTCTCACTGAGTTACTAAGTGCCTCGCCATTGCTGAGGCTGGCTTTGAACTCGCGATCCTCCTGCCTCAGCCTCTCAAAGTGCTGGGATTACAGGCATGCGCCACCGCACCCAGCTGCCTTTATTTTTATGTGGTGCTGAGGATCAAACCCGGGACGTGCATGTGCTAGGCAAACACTCTGCCACTGAGCCAAAACCCCAGGCCCCAGTATTAATTCTTCATTAAATGTTTGAAAGAATTCATCAGTGAAATCATCTGGTCCTGGGTTTTTATTTGATGGGAGAGTTTTTATTGCTGATTCAATCTCTTTACTTGTTATCCATCTGCTCAAGTTTTCTATTTCTTCATGATTCAGTCTTGGTAAGGAGTATGTTTCTAAGAATTTGTTCATTTCTTCTAGACCGTCAAAAATTTTGGCATATAGTTGTTCATAGTACTCTCTTATGATTTTTGTATTTCTATGGGATCATGTGTAATGTTTCCCTTTTCATCTCTGATTTTATTCACTTTAATCTTTTTTCTTTTTATCTTGGTTAGCCTAAGGATTTATCTATTTTATCTTTTCAAATAATCAGCTGTTCATTTTACTGATCTTTTGTACTGTTGAGTCTGCATTTCATATACTTCTGCTCTGATCTTTATTATTTCATTCTTTTTATTAATTTGTGGTATTGTTTATTGTTGTTTTTCTAGTTCCTTGAGATGCATTGAAAGATTGCTTATTTGAGATCTTTTTACTTTATGTGGGCATTTATTGCTAAAACCTCTCTTTTACAACTGCTTTTATTTTATCCATGGGTTTTGATTTGCCATGTCTTCATTTTAATTTGTCTCAAGAAGTTTTAAAATTTCTTTCTTGATTTCCTTCTTGATATGTTGTTCAAAGTTTGTTTAATTTCCACGTATTTTTAAAATAGATTTCCAAGTTTTACTTGTTTATTTCTATCTTTGTTGCTTTGTGGTCAGAAAAGGTACTCGAATGATTTCAGTTTTTCAAAAATCATTAAGAAATGTTTTGTGGCTTATCATATCATCTGTCTTGGAGAATATTCCATGTGTTGGTGAGAAAAATGTGCATTCTTCAGCTGTTGGATGAAATTCTCTATAGATGTCTATTAGGTCCACTGGCGGTTTTTTCCTCTTAAGTATTGTGAAAATCTCATGCCATTATCTCCTGGCCTATAAGGTTTCTGTTAAGAAGATGACCCCCTGGGGCTGTGGCTATGGCTGAGCAGTCGCACTTGCCTGGCATGTGTGAGGCACTGGGTTCAATTCTCAGCTCTGCATACAAATAAATAAAATAAAGGTCTATCAACAACTAAAAGAAAAAAAAAAAAAAAAAGAAGAAGAAGAAGATGGCCCCAATACCCTTATGTGTATCTTTTTCTAGGTTTGGGAAATTTTCTCTTATTATTTTTAAAATATTTATTGATTTGCTTTAGTTGTACACAATGCCTTTATTTTTATGTGGTGCTGAGGATTGAACCCGGGCCGCACACGTGCTAGGCATGTGCTCTACCGCTGAGCCACAACCCCAGCCCTCTTATTATTTTTAAAATAAGCTTTCAAACCATTTGATATTCTCAGGTCCTTTTTGAACTCCAATAACCCAATAACCTGAATATTAGCTCTTTTAACACTGTCCCAAAGTTCCTGTAAGCTTTTTTTTTCATTCCCCTTTCTTCCCTTTTTTCTTTCTCCTCTCCCAATGGTGTATTTCCAAATATCCTATTTTCAAGCTCATGTTTTCTTCTGTTTGATCTGTTCTGCTGTCAGTGTCTTCTATCATGTTTTTACTTTCATTGAGTGTATTTTTCAGCTCAATAATTTCTGTTTGATTTTCAAAAAATTGCTTCCACCTTTTTATTTTCTCTCTTAGAGTATTTAAATATATCCATGTTTTCTTCAAGCTCATTGAGTTTCCTTAAAATAACTGTTTTAAATTTTCTGCCTGAGAGTTCTCCCATATGATTACTTCATGGTTTAGATATGAGGTATTCCCCCCAAAAACTCCTTTATATTAATGCATGAATGTTCAGAAGTGAAATGATTAGATTGCAAGAACTGTAACCTTATCAGTCCATCCTAGTTTGAATGGGCTGACTGGATGGTAAAGGCAGGTTGGATGTAGCTGGAGGAGCTGGGTCACTGGGGGTATGCCCTGGAAGGAATCATCTTCCCTGTAGCTACTTCCACCTCTCTCTTTTTCTCTGATTCATGGCAACCATAAGTGAAGCAGTGCTTCTCTGCCATGCCTTTCACCATAGTGTTCTGCCTCAACTTGGGCCTAGAGCAATGGACTTGTCTGACCATGGGTCCCTGAATCATGAGCCAAAATAAACTATTCCTCTTTTCAGTTGTTCTTATTGTCTATTTTGGTCATAGTAACAAAGCTGACTAATAGAGATTGATACTGAGGGTGGGGTCATTGTTGTGACTAACCTGACCTTGTGGTTCAGAAGTCTTTGGATATAGTTTGCAGGAAGAAATTAGAAATGTTTTGAGGTGCAGCATAGAGAAGCCTTAGAATTTTGTATTCAGACCTTAATGGGTGAATCTGGTGGGAGCTCAGAAGACCAGAATGCCAATAGGAATGTTAACTGTGTTCATGAAGTTTCAGAGGGAAATGAACTCTTGGAAATTAGACTAGAGGCCACTTATGTTATATTCTAGCAAACAACTTGTCCCCGTTTTGCCAGTGTCCTGAGACTGCATTAGGTTGAATTTAAAAGTGATGGACTAATTAATTTGGTGGAAAAAATTTCAAGGCAAAAAAGCATTCAGTAAGTGGCATGGATGTTACTATCAGTTCTTAACCAGATGGACTGTGAGAATCAGGAGCAGAAATCAGAGCTGAAGGATTTTAAAAAAACCCTGCAGTTTGACCAAAAACATGCATTTAAAACTAGGGCCAAGGAAAGGCCTGTTAAAAAAGATCATAACCCCTAAACAAATTCTAAGTACTTTGCACAGAGACAATAGGAATGATGACTTAAGGGCACCTTAGGGATTTGCAAGAGCATGCCCATCTCAGGCTAAAAGGTGTAAATGTAAAAATTTACTTGAGAAGAGAATGTGGGGACTAAAAAGTTTTTTCACCATGCTCAGCCACCCAGGCACTCAGAGTTTGCTGCAGCCATGGTCCCAGGAGGCATGACTATTGCTGGAGATGGTGGCAGACCTTGGCATTAATCATGTGGTGCTGGTTCTATAGGAACGTAGGGTACTGGAGTTAGGCAGTCATGGAGTTTTCCACCAAAATGTCAAAGGAAGTCCTCCAAAATGCAAGGAGTAGCAGGGTTGGAATCCATGCAGGCAGTCCATGAGAGGGCAACATGTGAGGATATGAGAAGGAAGCTGAAGCTGCAGTGGAGACCCCTGTGATTAAGAGATGCCAATAACATGGAGCATCTGCTCAAGTAAACTGTAGGAATTGAGCAGAGACAAAACAAGAGAGAGGTCATTTGGGCTGCAACCTGAAAGGCTATAGGGGTGGAGCTATACAATGCTATGCCAGGTACTCCATATGGTGGACATAGAGCTATAAGACTTGTTTGTTCAGCTGTATTTTGGCCTGCTTTGGTCATATACCTTTCTATGCTCTCATTTATCCTTTTGGAATGGAGATGTTTACTTGATGCCATTATATATTGGATATATGTAACTTGCCTATGATCTTTACTCTCAAACATACAAGAGTTTCCCTTGAATCTCAGATGAGATTTTGGACTTGGACTTTGGGGCAATACTGGAATGGTTAAGACTATGGGACTCTTGGAAATGGAGTAAATGTATTTTGTATTGTGAGATGGGCATTCACTTTTGAAGGCCAGAAATGGAATGTTATGGTTTGCTATCCCACAAAAACTCATGTGTAGACAATGCAAGAACACTCAGAGGTAAAATTATTAGATTATGAGATTAGTCATGACATAGGTTGACTGAGTGGTAACTGTAGGCAGATAGGGTATGGCTGGAGACAGTAGGTCACTGGGGGTGTGCCTGTCTTCCTCCCTCCATCACCTCCCCTCTCCCCCTCCTTTCTGGTTGCTATGTCCTGAACTACTCTCCTCTGCCATGTGCTTCTGCCATATTTTGCCTTATTTCAGGCCCAGAGATATGGATTCAGCTGATCATGAACGGAATCTCTCTGATTCAGTTCTCTGATATGGAATCTCTGAAACCGTGAAAGGAGGAAAGCTTTCCTTCTTTATGTTGTTCTTGCTGGGTCTCTTGGTCAGTGTGATGAACTGTCCAGAACACCCTATAATTCCACTTGGGCATTGATACAGCATACCAGGTTGCATCTCTATAAATGCCTTCCTCACTTTGCTGAGTTATGACTTTGAGTGTTGGTTTGTGCTTCAGTATAAGTATCCTTCTAACTTCACTCTGGCTCTGATATCCCATTACAAGGACACTCGTTATGAAAGGATATCGTCCTTACTCTACTTGGGCTCTGATCTCCCACACCAGGAAGCCCCCTGTACTATATTTGGATGCTTTTCTCACCATATCTGTATTCTTATATCTCTTGCCAGGCCATGTCTCTATGGGGGCATTTGTCCTTCTTTCTCTGCCTTGATTATGTCTTCCCATGCTGGGCAGTCCTCTAATATGGTCACTCTTCTAACCATACTTTGGTGCCAGTACTACATGGCAAGCCAAGTGTCTGCATGAGCACCCTTCTCCTGGGCTTTGATACTCCATGCCAGGCTTTCCTCATGCGTGTTGACCTCCATAGCTGCATGGGTGTTCTCCACAACCTGATCCTTAATCCTGCGCCATGTCTTTCTTATCCTACCTATGATCTAGCACTTTGCCATCCAGATATCTCCTTTGGACTGCCTCCACCTAATGTTTTTTAGACTACATTGCTCAGGAACGAAAGGGAAGATGGAGGATATCAATGCTTTCCCCCTAGTGCTTTGGTGAATATGTCCTCTATGTTCCTAGGAGGCATGGTTAGGGTATAGCTAAGCAATTTGTACATTGATATATTCCATTATATCTATTTCCCCAAACTTTTAGACTCATTCCATGGGATGTCAGAAAAGTTCAGAACTTTTGACTTCAATAACTGCAGACCATCACTGAGTACAGGTTTTGATTAGCCAGTTTAACAGACAATTAATTAAAATACACTCTAGACCTAGAAAATTAAATTTTGAACTCTGGATGAATATACCTATGTCAGTGAATTCACTCCTATCAAGTGAATTATTTCTTTCCTATTGTTCAATATCCTTAGGACTCATTTCTTCACATGTTTCCTGTGGTTTTTTTGTCAATAAAGACTAGTTAGGTGCTATGACTCTTTTGGGATATAGGCTTTCTCTCTTGGGTCAAGTTTTTTTTCCTCTCTAATTTATGTGATGTTGGGTTTAACTCTCCTCGGATTTGGAGCAGATAACAATGTTAATCTAGGGGTGTTTATTAAAAGGATTATATGCATAGGTGGTCTGATATTCTGTATGTGTCAGGGAAGGAGATGAAGGGTTACTGCCTATTTTCTCAACAATTGGACACTGTGATAGCTATGTATATTTTATGTTGGCAAACTATACATACTTCTCAGTCTCATTTTCTTGCTTCTGGTGGCTACCAATGTTATAATTTAGGTTCCAGTAGGAATATAAATGAATGAACATCACTTCCTGATGATGTGGTGGCTTACAGAACTTTGTATATCCTTTGTGTTGGGGAGAGAGAGGGAGGGAGGGAGAGGGAGAGAGGGATAGAGGGAGAGGGGGAGAGAGAGAGAGGGAAAGGGGGAGAGAGAGAGAGAGAGGAGAGACAAGAATGTATATGGCTTTGAGTGACAAAAGAGGTACAACTACATCTTCAATATGTAGTGTTGGAAAAATACCATATCCACATGCAGAAGAATGAAATTGAACACTTATCTTATACCATACACAAAAGTCAACTAAAAACTTAAATGTAAGACCCAACACTATAAAAATCCTAGAATACAACATAGGGAAAATCCTTCTGGACATTGATCTTGGCAATGATTTCTTGGATATGATACTGACAATAAGACAACAAAAGCAAAAATAGACAAGTGGGTCTCTATCAAACTAAAAATTCTGTACAGCAAAAGAAGGAATCACAGAGTACAAAGGCAACCTATAGAATGGGAGAAAATATTTACAAACTGTACATCTGTGTTTTAGTCATCTTTGCATTGCAGTGACCAAAATACCCAACAAGAACAACTTAGAAGAGGAAAAGCTTATTTTGGTTTACTTGTCAGAGATTCAGTCCATGGTGGGCCAATTTCATTGCTCTGGATCCAAGATGAAGAAGCACATCATGGTGGAATGGTATGGAGGAGGAGAGCTACTCCATTCAAGACCGTCCAGGAAGCAGAAAAAGAAGTGGAGAAGTGGCTACTGGAAGGATGAACCCTTCCAGGATATGTCCCCAGTGACCTACCTCCTCTATCCATGCACTATCTGCCTACAGTTACTACCCAGTCAGTCCAGTAAAACTAGGATGGACTGATTAGGTTACAACTCTCACAATCCAATTAATTTACCTCTGGACATTCCATCATTAACACAGGAGCTTTTGGGGGACACATTATATCCAAACCATAACAATCTGATAAAGGGTTAATATCAAAAATATTTAAGAAACTCCTACAACTCAATAGCAAACCCCAAATAACCTGATTTTAAAAATAGGCAAAGGAACTGCATAGACATTTCTCCAAATAAAACATACACATAGTCAGCTTGTCTATGAAAAAAATCACTAATTATCAGGGAAATACAAATCAACACTACTTTGAAGTATCACCTCACACCTATTAAGATGGCTATTACAGAACAATAACAACAACAAAAGATAACAATTGCTGATGAGGCTGTACAGAAAAGAGAATCCTTGCACACTGTTAGGGGACTGTAAATTGATGTAGACACTATAGAGAACAAAATGGAAGTTCCTCAAAAAATGAAAACAGAACTACCTAATGTTCTAGCAATCCCATTTTGAGTATATAGCCAAAGAAATTGAAATCAGGATCTGGAAGAGATATGTGCACTCTTATGTTCATCATTGCAGCATTGTTCAGAATAGCCAAGACATGGAAGCAACCTAAATAACATTATTTAGCCTTAAAAATAGAGAATTTTATAACACATGGAGATCATTATGCTAAGTGAAATAATCTAAACACAGAAGGATAAATACTACATGATACTATTTATAAGGAATCTAAAATATTCAAACCCTGAGGCAGATAATAGAATGGTAGTTGTCAGGGGCTAAGGAGAAAAAGAAATGGGAAGGTGATAGTCAAAGTTGAAAAACTTTCAGTTACAAAAGATGAATAAGTCCTAGATATCTCTGTTCAGCACAGTACTTATCCTTAACAATTCTGCATTTTATGCCTAAAAATTTGCTGAGAGTAGATCTTATGCAAATTGTTCTCTTAACAAAACAGTGAAGAGGGTGGGAAGTGATAAACATGCTCATGGTTTACAATACTAGGTGAGGGAAATAATGTTCCTCAATCAGACATAATATTCATTGATAAAATATTTAGGTAAAAGAGATACAACTCCTTTACAAAAAGCCTGTTTAACATTCCAACTCTCATAATCCTATCAACCCTTACATTTTTATATTCTAGTCCCAGGAATTTCCCCCCTCTAGAACATTGTGTTTCTCTCTCTCTCTCTCTCTCTCTCTCTCTCTCTCCCTCCCCTCCCTCTCCCTTTTTTGTACTTTAGATTGAACCCAAGAATGCCTTACCACTGAGCTAGATTGACAGTCCTTTTTATTTTTTTTTAATTTTAATTTTGAGATGCAGTCTCCCTAAATTGCTGAGGCTAGCCTTGAACTTACCATCCTTCTGCCTCAGCCTCTCCAGTTGCAGATTATAGGCATATGCCAACATGACCACTCCTGTGCCCTCTGTTGCATAAAAGGCTTTGGATTTAGCCAAGGGACCCTGGCCCTTTAATTTTTTTTTTATTTTAGTAGATTTGCTTGGATGTTGCCCCAGGCAATTTTAGATGAGATTTCTCATTCTAATCTTTGGCTTTTGAAAACTGGGGTAGATGCAGAAAGCTTATTTAGAGCCCTTTAATGTTGGGGGACCAGCAGGTACTCCCTTTGGTCCACTGGAACTTCAGTAGTACTATCTGTTTTAACTCCACAAACTTCCACTATATTCATCCTATTTCTTCATAATAATCTAAAGATTCTTCCATTCTGCTGGGATGAGTCCTGTGACTCCTTTCTTTTTTCTTTTTGTTTCAACCCATCTTGCTTTCTTTAGTCACTTTATTTCTTGATAACTGTTTTAAAATTTCCACCTTCTTAGGATGAGTTGCGTGACTTCATTTTGGCTTTCCCCATTATCTTGTTAATTAACCTCATGTTTATTAATTAATTAATTAATTTACCTTTGTGGAGTTGGGAATTGAACCCAGAGACTTATGCATGTTAGGTAACACTCTACCACTGAGATATATTCCAGCCCCACCTAATGCTTTTATTAGCATCTGTAAGACCCATGAGGGGTAGCCAAGACAGTAAAGTTGAGGCTTCTTGAACTGTCTTCCCATTTTGCAGCAGTAAGGTTATATGGGAATTCCATACTAAAGAACCTGTCCTTAACCATAGCATTTACCATAACTTTGGTAACAGGCATATTCAGTGGGTGAAGAAGATCCCAGTCATCATAAAGCCAGTCCTATGTGGCTTGCATAGGAAGCATATCAGCTGCTTCATTTGGAGTATTTTATTTGGCATTTATAGGTTGAGTCAGGTGGAGTTCCTTTTTTCACAGTAAACAGACCTTGCAGTGGCTTTCATCCATTCCAACAGGCAGTCTGTTTCTTCAGGAACAATCTTCTGTGTGTCAGTATCACATATAGCCATCTGTGATTGTTCCACAGTGAGCTGGGGGTCCCATATCAACCCAAACATGCTCTTCCACTCTGCACCATTTTACAACAAAGGTATTGCTCTTAATTTAATTACTCTCAATTCATTTTTGTAAAAGGTTCTCAGGGAGCTGATGATGCTGATTCACCAGATGAGATAATTTCTTCACACTGTACCTTCTAGTTTTCAAAGTTTCTTGGTTTTTGCCTTTCTCCCACATTAACTATCTCCTTGGTGACCAAAGGTCTTAGAAGTACTCTCTGTTGCTCTAGCATAACTTAACCCCTTCATGAATGGCACTGAGGCTAGTGGCCTGAGCTCAATCAGACCAATATCTGAGCTCTGTCCAGCCTCAAGGTCCAACCCAGTACTTCCCTTTTAGCTATTACAGATAACAATAAACAAGGAATTGTATTTAGCATGCTTCTTATTATTTTGTATTTCCTTGCATATCCAATGAGCCAATTCTTCAGTAGTTGGGTCTACCACCATTTCTAAATTCCACTGGTAACTTCTACCTTTAGCAACTGAATGCAAAGCAGCTGCAGTTTCATACTATGGATCAAAGGCTCCTCATCCTCCACCATTTTATCCTTTTTCTTCCCAAACCAAAGTTTCCCAAAATTTCTGCAATCCAGGGCCATTCTAGCAAATCCAACTTCAGTGATACTAAGTGACTAGGAAAAACAAATTCAAATTCAGTCTCTTCTACACTCTCACTAAACAACATGCTTCTGACACTAGGTGTATGTAAGGGGTTCCCCATCCACCAAGCAAGAACTGCTTCAGCAACATTCATCAGTTGGGTGTACTTTAATTCAATTTGGTTCTGACATTATCTACCTGGATATAACATTAGATCCCACAGATTGAGGGCTCAGTCCACAAGACTACACCCTCTTTAGATGCCAATCTCAATTCCAGGTCATTTTACCTGTGCTTTTGACCAACCAGCTATAAATTGGGGTGCCCAAACTCCTTCCTTAGATTCAATTAATTTAATAGAATGGCTCACAGAGTTCAGGGAAATACTTATGTTTACCAGTTTATTTTAAAGGATGTTACAAAAAATACAAGTGAACATTCAGGTGGAAGAAGTACATAGGGGGAGGTATGAGAGAAGGGGTGTGAGGCTTCTATGTCCTTTCCAGATGTACTACCATCCACGAAACCCCATATGTTCAGCTCTTCAGAAGCTCTAGATGTGCTTATGGCACAGATTGTGGTGATGGTTTCATGGGTGTATACTTATCTCCAAACTTATCAAGTTATACACACTAAACATACAGCTTTTCAATGTCAGTTATACCTCAATAAAGTGATATTGTAAAAAATAAAAATGATAGACTTTTAGATATTCCTTGTCCCCTGCTCCCATGTATTTTCTATTCTTCCTAGTCATTTTGTACGTCCTAGGAGGTTTACCACTATGGACTATGTAGTTTTGATTCTCTTGCTGTTGGCTTGCAGTTAGCTTTGGTAAAGGAGTAGAAATGGTAGGAAAACAGATACTTGAGAGAGGGGTCTGTATTTCTTTCCCAGTTTTACCCTACTGTGGTAGTAACTGCATTCCTGTGCAATAAGAGCCCCACTCTGGGAAATTCCTCCTCCATAGTTTTGGCCCTCACCAGGCTCTGGCAACTGTATTTCTTCCTTTACCCTCTTGATTCTATGGGTTTCCCACTCAAACTTCAATATCACTTGTTTCTCCTTGTAACCATGACCACTCCCTGAAAATAGTCTTTTCACAAAATTGTTTCATCTGGACCATATGAATTATTTTCCTGCTGGGGCCCTGCTGATAAAGTCTGTTCTTATCTTCATGATTTTTAAAGAATGATAGCGCACGCCTGTAATCCCAGCACTTTGGGAGGCTGAGACAGGAGGATCGCGAGTTCAAAGCCAGCGTCAGCAATGGCGAGGCACTTAGCAACTCAGTGAGACCCTGTCTCTAAATAAAAAATACAAAAAAGGGCTGGGGATGTGGCCCAGTGGTCGAGTGCCCCTGAGTTCAATCCCCAGTACCACAAAAAAAAAAAAAAAAAAAAAAAAAAGAATGATAATGCTGAAAGTGGAAACTCCTCACTTGGGTCTTTTTCTGTACTCTTTCTGGGTTGTTCTACAGTGCTTTGAGACAGAGCAGTAAGGAAATAAAAATGACTCATCTATGTTACTTTTTAAAAAGAAGTTTAAAAAATCTACACAAGTAATATATGACCAATGAGAGAAAATTTAGGAAACAACAGAGAAATAAAAATCTTCAGTAATTCCATTCCTCAGAAATAAATAATATTAACATGTTGGTGAATATATATTTTTAACTGCACATGTCTAAGTTGTATGCTGCTTTAAAAATCTGGAATAGGAGAGGATCATGTTAAGCAAAATAAACCATACTCAGAAAGTTAAGGATCATATGTTTTCATTCATATATAGAAACTAGAGAGGAAAAAGGAAAATAAAAGCAGGGGACGGGGGATCTCATGAAAATATAAGAGAAACCAGTAGAGGGAGAAGTTTAGGGGAGGGAGGAGAGGAAGACAAAGAGAGGTACTGGGGAATGAAATTGATCAAAGTATGTTATGTGCATGTATAGAAATTACACAATGAAACCAGTTATTCTTTAGAGTTATTATACAACAAATAAAAAGAAATCTACAATTATGGAGTCAGTGCCAGCTTGAATTCTTTGGTTTTTGGAATCTCTATGACTGCTCCTATCTTTGGTAATGTGGACAAAGCAGGAGAAATTGAAGAAAATAGAAACACAGCAGAAGAGGAA
Organism: Tamias sibiricus; assembly: GCA_025594165.1. Lineage (NCBI taxonomy): Eukaryota > Metazoa > Chordata > Mammalia > Rodentia > Sciuridae > Tamias > Tamias sibiricus. The sequence goes on along the minus strand of CM046667.1, from coordinate 92,275,414 downwards.
GCAGACCTGGGGTGGTGTCATAGTTCAGCCCCTTTCTAGACTGTCATAATTGATGCACTAGGTGGACCCCACCCACAAGAAGTCCTGCTGGTCTGGGCTGGTCTTGTGTGTTCTCTGGGAGGGGCTGCCTTCTCTAGATCTCACACTAAGAAGAATCTATGCCAGTAGCATTAGCAAATAAGCCACAGTTATACAGCTGGCTGCCCTGTACAAAGCTCCTTTAGAACACATGAAAACCTCTAAAGCCTAAAGCAGCCCAGAGAGAATTTAACAACCATTTAATTCACTAGCAGCCCTGAAAAGGTTAATCCCAAATTGACTGTGGAACACAAATATGTTCCCACAGGAAAGAATCTAATCTAATAGTGTTTAATAACTTCAATAGATGGAATTGGAGTTATTTGGTAGATGCCAAGGTCATTTTGTTTTCTGTCAGAACCTGAAGAGCAAAAGATTTCTGCTCTTTGATTACTCTGTCTTCTCAAAAGAAATAGCACTATTCTGTATGTGTAGAACATCTTGTTCCCAGCATTTTCTTTTTCACTGATTAGTGTTATGCTGACCCCATATAATCAACAATTTTTGTCATAAAGTATATAAATTAGGCTGGTAAAAATAGATCCCAGAGAGGGGGAATCTACATAGGCAGAGACATACGCAGAATGGAGGATATACTGGGTTAGCTGATTTGATGCCAAAAGTAGTCTTTCTTTCAAGAAGTTGAGGGGTTCTCATTTGATTGTTTACCTCATTACTCAGAGAAACTGAAACATCAACTTTCTACCAGTTCCTTCTTCTAGAAAGTTAGCACTAGCAACAGAAATATACAATTTGGACACCATCTGAATGTTGAATGCTTGTCTTTTCTTGTTCTATCATCTTTCAAACCACTAGTTTCACTTCAAAAAGATCCTGCTTGTGAGTCTGCTTTTTTGAAGAGCTAGAAAAAGAGATATCAATGTAAAAAAATTATCGCAGGCCAATCCTAGGACATAGAACATAGATGAACCCAATCTTCTTATTTTTTTAAAAGACCAATTTCCACCTTAACTCTGATAGTCGAATACCTTTCTTTTGGAGATCTTGTGGTACCTTTTCTGTTTATGCAAATAGAAAGAATCTGAGTGCCAGGACTTAACAAATTTGCAAAAGCTTCCTAGTGGCTGCCTGCACATATAATTACAATTTATTTTTTCAAGCTTCATTTTCATTCACCTTTGTATACACACAGTAGGAACAGTCTTGAGATTGTCAAGTAGGAGTGAAAGAAGAACCATAAAGAGAATTTTAGGAGAAGGGATTTTGGTTAAACCCAGATGAAGAGATTTGCACGTAGCTACTCCTTTTATGTCTAAAGAGAGAAATTTTGAACTGTGTTATAAAAAATGGAATGGCAATAGCAATGTAGGTGGAGAATGTGACCCCAAGATCCTTGAAGCTGAAGCTTGTGATATTAAAGTAAATATAAGCAGAGTGGCAGAAGGGCTAGTAATGCAGGTTATGGTGTAAAATGGTCAGACCATATGCTACAAACTATTCTTTCCATTAGGGCAACTGTTGATGAAAAGACATACACATTCTATTACAAAGATCATCATGCCTCTGAAGCATTACACATAGCTAGAACAGTCTTTGATGGTGGATTTTTTTTTTTTTTTTGTACCAGGGATTGAACTGAGGGATGCTTTAACCACTGAGCCACATCCCCAGCCCTTTTTATATTTTATTTAGAAGCAGGGTCTCATTGATTTGCTTATAGCCTTGCTAAGTTGCTGAGGCTGGCTTTGTACTCATGATCCTCCTGCCTCAGCCTTCTGAGCTGCTAGGATTACAGGTGTGTGGCACCATGTGTGCCTTTGATGGTGTTCTTAATAACAATAGAAAAGTTGCATGGTACATGTTTTCGTCTGATTCTGTCCCATGCAATTAGCCATTCTCTGTAAGGGAAAGAGCCTACTAGTGCCATCATAGGTTACATTAAAAAAGAAACAACAATAGCAACCCTGTAGTTGTCTTCTGGAGTATTGAGATTGTATTCCACTACACAGAATATGGAAGGGGGAGTATTCTGGAAAATTCTAAGGGAATGGAGAGGATGACAGAACTTTCAGAAAGAGAGAAAGGAAAACTGAACCCTAGGGACCTTTTGGCTAGGAAAATACGGAGTGGTCTGGGCATGAAAGGGACACTGAGGTTGCATATTAGAAAAGATTACATGTAGGATACATATATCACATCTATTATAGTCTATGATTATCATAATCAAACCTTGTCAATTTGTAGATAAGAGACCAAGGAATAGTGAACTGCAGTCATTTTTTCAAGTACACATGATTAATTGAATGAGCTTTTATCTTTTATTCCCAGACCAGGCATGATTCTAATGGACTATAGTGCCCCCAAATAGAAATAAATAAAAGGAAAATGGGTCCTATTCAAGTACGTAGATCAAACAAAAGGTTAACTAGACTTAGAGTGAATGCCAACCTACTTTTGATTTTTTGTTTTTGTTGTGCTAGGGATTGAACCCAGGACCTCACACATATTAAGCATGTGCTGTCCCACTGAACTACAACTCCAGCCTCTGCTTTATCTTTTAAAAAATTGACAGAACAAAATATTGAAAGTATTGGATGATATCTTCTTTTTTGAAAACTTGGTTTTCATGTGCTTTGAGTACTGGATCATGCTAACATGGTATAATAGAAATTGAAATTAAGTCCTTATTTCTTCACTTAGTAGTCTTCACTTAGTAGTAATGTGTTTTTCACTTTTCTGAGTCAGTTTCCTCATCGTAAAATGGAGATTTTTTAGTGTTATTACAAGGATTAAAAAGGATAACCTATGTAAAGCACTTTAAACAGTGTTTGGCATATAGAAATATTTCAACAAATGATCATTTCCCTTTCCTTTTCCACTTGTATAGGAGTTTGTTTAATATGCTTAGCTTGAATCAAAAAAATACTGGCTCTAAAGAGTTCTCTGAATTTAGTTAAAGCTCTTTGGGCCATTTAAAAAATGGCCCATTTCTTTGTAAGCCACTGTTTCCCCAAATATGGGTTTTAGCCTACATTCAAATGTGTTTTGCTTATCCAGAAAGATAAAGTAAACCCCGAGAAACCCTAGCCAAAAAGAACTTTATCTTTATGACTTTTTTTCCTCTTCTTCATTATCTTAGACTCCAGAAGACAGGACTGAATTTCACAGGCAGCTGTAATTCCGCATACAAAAAACAAAACAAAACAAAACAAAACAACAACAAAAAAAACCCCACAAGGCTCAAAGTTATAGAGGTTGTTGGGCTTTGCTTGCATTAGGGAAGGATCTTTTTTTAAAAAACATTTATTTTTTAGTTGTAGTTGGACACAATACCTTTATTTTATTTATTTATTTTTATGTGGTGTTGAGATCGAACCCAGGGCCTCCCAAGTGCTAGGTGCGTGCTCTCCCACTGAACCACAACCCCAGCCCTAGGGCAGGATCTTTTAGCCTCAATACTATGGGTTTTGGGGCTACGTGTTTTGTTGTGGGGAGCTTTCCTGTGCACTAAAACACCACCCAGGCCTCTATTCCATTTGATACCAGTGGCACCTCTCTCTTGAGTGTGACAACTAAAAATGTTTCCAGATATTGCCAAATGTCCCATAGGTATGGGGTCCCCAGTTGAGAAGAAGCCCTCAGAGAAGCAAATTGGTTAGCTCCTTGGCATATAAACACCTGTAGGGGTAGACTAAATTGAATCTTTGGATGCCACTGGAAATTCAAAGCACAAGATAGGTGGTGAGGGAAAAAAAAGTTCAGGCAGAGGAACAGTTTGGATTTTGAAGGAGAACCTATTTTATATGCCAGGACTTATTAACACAGAGATTAATAAGACATAGCTTCTGCTCTCAAGGAGCTCACACTTCAGTGGTAGAGGCAAACATTTGAAGAAATAATGAGAATATCATGTAGTAAGTGTTATGTCAGAAATATATTGCAGGGTGCTTTGGAATAATGGGATCTTAGAGGAGCAACACTCACCCTAGATGGGTGTAGGGAAGGCTTTCCACAGGAGAGCTGAAGGTTGCATATAGATTAGCATAGAGAAGATAAAGGAAGATAGGAGAAACAAGAGAGACTTTGGTGTTTAAAAGGAAATGTAAATCATTTAGGTTGGCAGGGAGCACAATGGTGAAGAACAAGGAGTGGTAGAAGAAAAGACTTGCAGGATAGACAAGAGAACATATCACAAAAGTACTTCTAAATCATGTAAAAGACTGAATTTTGAGAGCAACTAAGAGTCAACGAGTTTCTCCATGATCTAATTTGGATTTAGGGAAGATTGCTTTGGCAATAGTCTTGAAAATAGATTGGGAATAGGATGACCAGTCAGAAGGTTATTGTAATGCCTGTGAGAGATGATTATGGCCTGACTTAGGGTAATGATAATGGGAAGGAATTCAAGATCTATATAGGTGATGAGAATAAGTTCTGGCACTAGATGTGGGGACAGTTTCTGAGTGACGCGACTGTATAGATGTTAGTGTTATTCTCTAGTATGGAAAACATTGATGACAGAAGAGGTTTGGAATGTAGATGAAATTTAAGTTTAGAAAAGTTGAATTTGAGGTGATTGTGACCATTGAGGTGGGGATAGGTAGAATTAAATATGAATCTGATGATCAGGAGAAAATTTATGGGATGGTGCAATATTAAGCATCATTAGGGGCTCAGGAAGATGAGGCAGGAGGATGACGAGTTCAGAGCCAGGCTTAGCAATTTATCAAGGCCCTAAGCAACTTAGTAAGACCCTGTCTCAAAATTAAAAACAAACAAACAAACAAAAAATGGCTGGGGATATGGCTCAGTGGTTAAGCCTCCTGAGTTCAATAAAAGTCATTAGGGGGAATTGAAACCATAGGAATGGATGATTGTATCATCATCTGAGGAGAATGCATATAATGAAAAGAAATGAGGGCCAAGGATATTCCCATTGCTTTCCTTTGCTATATGCTATGATTTGGATATGGTTTGAATGTGTCTTCCAAGGGTTCATGTATTGGAAACTTGATCATCAGAGTGGCAACTTTAAGAGGTGGTGAAACTTTTAAGAGGTGGGGCCTTATGAAAGGTCATTAGGTTATAAGGAACATTGCCCTTGGAAGGGATTAATGCATTTTATTTGGACCCTGACTTAGTTGTCCTGAAAGAGTTTTTATAGAAATTGTAAGACTGACTCTTCCCCTCATTCAGGCTTTCTGTCTTGGTATATGATTTTTTCTCCTACTCACATATGCTCTTGCCATTGTGGTGCCATCACCATGAGGCCTTTACCAGAGCTGAGCATATGCTGGAACCATGCCCTTGAGCTTCCAGAACTATGAGCCAAATAAACCTCTTTTCTGCCAGGTGTGGTGGTGCAAGCCTGTAATCCTAGTGGCTTAGAAGTCTGAGGCAGGAGGATTACAAGTTCAAAGCCAGTGTCAGCAATTTAGCAGGGCCCGGTCTAAAACATAAGAAGGGCTGGGGATATGGCTCAGTGGTTAAGTTCCCCTGGGTTCAATTACTAGTACCCCCCAAACCCCCCCCTCTTTTCTTTATAAAGTACTCAGCCTCAGATACTTCATTATAGCAACAGACAAACGAATATACTAACATACCTAAAATATTTTCCCTGCCAATCTCTATTTCTTTACCCTGTTTTTTTTTTTTAAATATCACTATGTTATATTGTGTATTTTACCCATTAACTTTTGGTTACTGTTGAATACTTTTAGTAGTTTAGTTTACAGACGTTGAAAAGTTCAACCATTGAAAATAATAAAAAAACCCAACTTTATCTTGTATCCAACTCAAAATTTCTTCTTCAGTCCCCAACCTCCAGTGCAGTTTGCCTAGAGATCCCACTGATCTCTAGAGAAGAAAAGTGACTAGATATGTTCTTCCACTCTACTTGCTTCTCTTCCTCCCCTACTTACTCTACTGCTTCTGAATCTTCTCAGTTTAGGATAAGAACGGGGAAATCTCTTAAAGAGATGGTGAGAAGCTTAATTGATGTGCAGGTGCAATCTTGCTATTAGTATCCTTTTGTGAGATAGATACCCAACTACTGCCTTATCCTGTGTTTTGATGTCATGGTTTGGATGTGAGGTATCCCCTGAAAGCTCCTATGTTAACATAGGAGTGTTCAGAGGTAAAATGACTGCATTATGACAGTTGTAGCCTAATAAATTCATCCTAGTGTGAATGGACTGACTGGGTGGTAACTGTAGGCAGGTGGCTAGAGGAGGTGGGTCCTAGGGGTCCCTGGAAGAGTTCACCTTCCCAGTGGGTCTTTATATCTTTCCTGTGTCTATTTCCTGGCTGCCTTGAGGTGTGCAGTGCTCCCTGCCATGCCCTTCCACCATGATGTTCTGTCTCATTTTGGGCCCAAAGTAATGGAGTTGGGCGACATTGGAGTAAACCTTTGGAACTGTGAGCCAAAATAAACTTTGCATCCTCTAAGTTGTTCTTGTCAGGTATTTTGGTCACAGTTATGAAAAACTAATAGTGTGTTTTCATGGGTTGTTCAAGGACACCCTGCCCCTCATTCCTCAATTTTCTAGCGAGGACCTCTTCCCTGTACCATTAACTGATAGAAACAATATAGAGTCTGGTTGACTTTATTCTTGGCTCTTGTCCATACAATTTTCTTCTGATGGGATCCTCATCTTATGCTAGAATTGCTAGTAATACTCAAAAGAAAATAAGCAGCCCATAGAAAATGTGATCCATTGGAAGTCCAGATCTCTTTCTTTGTCCTGCCATTGTGAGCAACTTCAAACAGACTTCTGCTTCAGATTACTTTAGGTAAAAGTCAAGAATAAGTTTTTATTTTTTTCCACACACCAGAGGATATATGTGATGTTCTTCCAAAAACTCTTTCTGCTTTAGTGACAATATTGAAGACATAAGAATTACTGGAGTGCAGTAAGCTTCCAGCCTGGGAATAAGGTGCCAGTATCTTCCCTTTGAAAGTTTTAATTGGGATATTTTTTTCTTGTCTTGAGTGTAGTGCTTTCTAGTCCCATGAATTCTCTTAAAATCCTCTTTGTTCCTCCTATTAATCTCTAGAATTATCTTTTCTAGGATGGAATTGAGTAGTGGGGATTAATAATTGAAATACCAGTTTGGCTACCTCTTAGCAAGTCTTGTGGGAATCTGTGTAGAATCTCTCTTTAGAACGTAGGATTAATCTTAGAGTGTATGTCCTTAATCTAGAGACCTCAGTCAAAACGTTGGAAAACAACAGAAAAATCCCCATTGAACACCACTTTCCATATCTATGTAGAAATACACACACACACACATACACAAATATATATCTTGTGTGTATGTGTATGTGTGTATTCATATATATGATATATTTGTTTATTGTTGAGGTGAATATAGAGAACTAGTTAAGGATATGGACAATGAAGCTGTACTGTCTGGTTTAAAATTCTGAGTTAACCATTTGACCTCTTTGTGCATCAGTTTCTTTATCAGTAAAGATAATAATAGTATCTATATCATAGAGTTTTATGAGGACTAAATGTGTGTGTGTGTGCATGTGTGTTTTTTGTGTATTTTAGATTAGTACCTTAGAACAGTACTTAGAATAGTAGTAAATACTATGGGTACTTATTTTTAGTGCTATTGTGTATTTTTCTCTGACTTAGAATGTCTAAGTTCAATGTGTGCAAAATCTTGTTTGTTTGCTGTTGCATTTCTAGCTTCTAGAAAGTGCACATAATATGTACTAGCAAATGTTAATGCTCTCAAACTTCTTCTGAATAAACTAATGTGAAAGCCTTCAGTGTTAAGGTATGTATGGAAAAAATGGGGTCTGAAAAGATTAGGAAAGAGAGCCAGAGAGATAGGAGAACCAGGAGGCCATGATGTTTCAGAAACCATAAGAGAGGAGACTTTAACAAGGAACAAGCAGGCAGCAGTGTCAAACATTGCTAGAAGGTCAAAGGAAAATAAAAGTTTTCATTGCATTTTATAACAAAGTAGCCCCAATTTTTGCTTTCATATTGTGGTGAATATTGCTTTTCTTAAAATGATTCTGAAAAATTCTTTAATTAAAATCAATGGCTACTCAGAATGAATCTTTGAAAATTAGTATTAAAAGTTTTCAACCCTGCATTACCATCCTCCAAAGAATAAATGGGTACTGAACGTATACAGTTTTGGCCATAATGACAAAGGACATATCCTCAATACAATTCAGTAAGTTTGCCCCCAAACTTAACTCTCTTCTGGAATCAAACAACAAAAACTACTGTTTATGACTGTATACTACTCCATAATAGCTCCCCTTTCAATAATGGCCTTTTCCCTTCCTCCTACCCACATCAAGAGTATAAGTAAAATATTAAGAAACTCTTATAACTCAATAATAAAAAAGAACAATAAAATGGACACAGGATCTGAATAGAAATATCTTCAAAGAATTTGTACTAAAAGTTATTAACCACATGAAAAGATGATCACATTATTAGTTATTAGGAAAATGCAATAAACACCACCTTGAGATACCACTCCCTACTCATTGAAATGTCTATAATAAAAAAGACTGAAAATAAAAAGTATGTAGAAGCCAGGTGTGATGGTGCACAAGTATAATCACAGTGACAAGGGAAGCTGAGGCATGAGGATCACAAATTTGAGGCCAACCTCAGCAACTTAGCAAAGATTTGTACAACTTAATGAGACATTGTCTCAAAATAAAAAAAGGGGGGCTGGCAATGTAGTTCAGTGTTGATGCACCCTTAGTTTCAATCCCCAGTAACATAAATAAATAAATAAATAAATAAAAATAAATAAATAAATAAAATGTAGAGAAATTGGAGCCCTCATCTGTTATTACTGGGAATGGAAAATGGGGTAGCCACTTTGGAAATCAGTATGCTTCTTCAAAAGTTTAAAAATACATTTACCATGTGAACCAGCAATTCTATTACTGGGTACATTCACAAGTGTTTTGAAAACAAGTGTTCATAAAAGCTCCATACATGAATGTTTATGGGAATATTATTTGTAATAGTTATTTTTTCTTTTTAATGTTTTTTATTAGTGCACTATAGTTATACATACTTTTGGGGTTCATTTTCACATGATTATACATGCATGGAATGTAATTTGCTCCATTTCAGTCCCCAGTATTTCCTCTTTTTCTTCCCTCATCCTGTCTCCTATTCCCCTTTTTGTATTCTACTGGTCTTTCTTCTATTCATTTATAGATTTTTTAGGGGCTGGGGTTGTGGCTCAGCAGTAGAGCATTTGCCTAGCACGTGTGCGGCCCTGGGTTTGATCCTCAGCACCACGTAAAAATAAATAAAGTAAAGATATTGTGTCCAACTACAACTAAATAATAAATTTTTTTTTAAAAAATTGATGCTTTATAGATATACGTAATGGTGAAAATCACAATGGTATATTCATATATGTACATAACATAATTTGGTCAATTTCATTCCAACATTCCTCCCTTTTCCTGTCCTTCCTCCCTCACTTTCAATCCCTTTCCTCTACTCCACTGATCTCTCTTTTATTTTCATTGACTATCCCCTCAGTTCCCTCCCTTATTTCACTCTTCCACATATGAGAGAAAACATTCAATCATTGACTTTCTGAGTCTGGCTTATTTCACGTAGCATGGTATTTTCCAACTCCATCCATTTACCAGCAAATGCCATAATTTCATTCTTCTTTATGGATGAGTAAATCTCCATTGTGCATATATAGCACATTTTCTTTATCCATTCATCTGTTGATGGGCATCTGGGTTTTAATAACTTGACTATTATGAATTGTGCTGCTATAAGCTTTAATATGCCTGTATCAGTAGAATATGCTGATTTTAGTTCTTTTGGATAAATATGGAAGAATGTGATACTTGGGTCATATGGTGATTCTTTCCCTAGTCTTTTGAGGGGTTTCCATACTGCTTTCTAAAGTGGTTGTACTAATTTGCAGTCCCAACCATCAATGTATACCTCCCCCGACCCCCACATTCTCACCAGCATTATTATTGTATGTATTCTTTTTTTGTATTTTTTTTGTAGTTGTAGATGAACAGCATGCCTTTATTTTATTTGTTTATTTTTATGTGTTGCTGAGGGTTGAACCCAGTGCCTCACACAGGCTAGGCAAGTGCTCTGCCACTGAGCTACAGCCCCAGCCCTTACTGTATGCATTCTTAAAGACTGCCATTCTAACTGGAATGTGGTAAAATCTCAATGTAGTTTTGATTTGCATTTCCCTGTTTACTAGGGATATTGAATATTTTTTCATACATTTGTTTGTATTTTCTTTTAAAATATGTGTTTGTTTACTTCTTTTGCCCACTTATTAATTGGGTTTTTTTTTAAATATTAACTTTTTTGAGTTCTATATATACATTCTGGGCATTAATTTCTTGTCAGAAGCGCAGCTGTCAAAGATCTTCTCCCATTATGTAGTCTCTCTTTTCATGATTTTAATTGTTTCCTTTGCTGTGCAGAAGCTTTTCAATTTAGTACTGTCCCACTTGTTGATTCTTGGTTTTATTTCTTGAGCTTTTAGGGGTCTTGTTAAGGAAGTTGGTATTTGCACCAATATGTTGAAGTGTTGCTCCAGATTTCTTCTAATATATGCAAAGTTTATGATCTAATTCCTAGTTCTTTGATCCACTTTGAGTTGACTTTTGTATAGGGTGAAAGACTGGGATCTAGTTTCATTCTTCTATAGACGGATATCTAGTTTTCCCAGCACCATTTCTCCAGCATATGTTTTTGGCATCTTTATCTAGTATCAGATGACCATATTTGTATGGATTTTTCTCTCTTTCTTCTATTTCATTGGTCTTTATGTCTGTTTTAATGTCAGTACCATGCTGTTTTTGTTTCTATAGCTCTGTACTATCATTCAAGGTCAAGTATTGTGATGCTTCTGGCATCATTCTTCTGGTTCAGGATTGCTTTGGCTTATAACAGCCAAGATTTAGGAACAACCTAAATGTCTATTATTTTATGATTGTATAAGAATGTGGTATATCCATACGTTGGAATAATATTTAGCCATAAAAAGGATGAAAACCGAATTGAGTGATGTTACAAAAAATGGCAGAGCAGGGAAATCCAGGTCTTTATGAATTTCTATAATTAGCTACTGGATAAATCCCAAATTATTATTATTATTTTTTGGCACCAGGGATTGAAACAAGGGGCATTTAACCACCAAGCAACATCCAAGACTTTTTATTTTGAGACAGGGTCTTGCTAAGTTGCTTAGGGCCTCCCTAAATTGCTGAGGCTGTCTTTGAACTTGCAATCCTCCTGACTCAGAGTCCCAAGTCACTGGGATTACAGGCATCTACCACCATACTTGGCCCAGATTCTTAACATGACTCATAATGTCTCTGAAATTCTAGCCTATTCCTATCTGTAATGAGTTGAGTAGTGTGTCTCCAAATTCATACAAGCTAGGAGAGAGGCATGGAACACATTTTTTCTTACATCCCTCAGGAAGAACTAACCCTACAGACATCTTGATCTAAGACTTGTAGCCTCCAGAGCTGTGAGAAGAAAAGTTTCTGTTGTTAAATCACTCAGTTTCTGGTACTTTGTTATGACAGCTCTAAAAATCGAATACACAATTTTTTAAAGCTTCATTTATCATCACTTTTTCCTTATATCTATGTTCCAACAAAACCACTGTCCCTGTAGTTTCTTGCACATATCCAGTGTTATTCTAGCCTTTTTGCTTTGACTTATGCTATTTTTTTTTTCTGCCTGGAACGTCTTTCTACCTTTCTGGTCTAACTAATTCCTACTCATACTTTAAGATTCAGAGAAGCTATTACTTTTTCCAGGGACTCTTCACAGATTACTTTCCTACCAGGGTGGTGGAAATGGTCTTCCTAGCCATTCCCACATATCCTGAGTATCTTCCTAGCTTTGCCTTCTCCATACTATGTTATAATGTTATGTTTATAATTTGCCTGCCTGCCTTTCCCCACCCCAATCAATAAACTGTGAACTTCCTGAGGAAAGGGTCACCCAAATCACAGTGCCTAGTACAGTATACTTTGCACATAACGATCAATACATATCTCTGAATGAATGGGTTTTTTTTCAGCATTTCTTCTTCTTTTATCTTTTCTTAGCACCTACTAAAGTGCTTTGCATGTGGAATATATCAGCAATGTTGACATTCTCAACTGGAGACATTTAGCAGTATGTGGAGATATTTTTGGTGGTCACAACTAGAAAAATGCTACTAGCATTTAATGGATAGATGCAAGAGATTCTGCTCAATATCCTACAATGTACAGGATGGTTCACTCCACCCTACAACAAAGAAGTATCCTGTCCAAAATGTCAATAGTGTGAAAATTGATAAATCCTCATCTTGACTGAGAGACTATACTAATTTTTATACCCTGTACTTACTAACTCACTATAGACAACTAGTGCACTAAATTTACTTCGTTAGGAAGACTGCTTTTTTCCTTCTTCTTCTTCTCTCTCTCTCTCTCTCTCTCTCTCTCTCTCTGTTTACAAAAGTAAACTATTATTCAACATGAGATGAAGAGGAAGTGTCCTGAAAACCAGAATTAAAACTTTGGCAATCAGAAAGTACCTGATAGGGGCTGGGGTTGTACCTCAGTGGTAGAGTGCTTACCTAGCATGTGTGAGGCAGTGGGTTTGATCCTCAGCACCACATAAAAATAAATAAAATAAAGATATAAAAAGTAGCTTTTAAAAAAAGTATCTGACAAATAGGAGATTATAAATTGCAATATCTTGATGCCCTGGAATGCTTTTTAGCAATGAAAATGAATGAACTATAGCTACATCTATCAACAAGGATAAATCACAAAAGCATGAAATTGAGGAAAGCAAATTGCAGAAGGTAATTACAGAGTAATACTATTTATGTAAGTTATTACATATTGTTTAGAGATAGACACATATATAGTAAATGGTATGTAGATATACATAGAATGATCAAGACTAAATCTGAGTGAAATCCTTGCAATGGAGAAGAACATAGGGGGATTTAATTGTATAGGTAATGCTTTATTTCTTCAGTTTAGTAGTGGGCATATCTTTGTTAAATTATTCCCTATATGTTTATGTGTTTTTTAAAATTTTAAGAGTTTTTAAAAAGAGAAATTGCTAAATATTGAGGTATCCTCTCTCTGGGAGCTGAGGAAAATCTCCATATTTTCAAGTTTGCAGTAGCCAGAACATCCTTGATGTGGCAAAATTGAACAACTCATTGAATCTAATCATTCACTACAGACAGGAGATTACATACTGTACATAGGATCATAATCCATAAGTACCTGTTTATATTTTTTTTGCACAGGATAGTGCCTGGACTTGTTTGCTTTGGACTTCTCACAATATTTAATATAAAAATTTGAGCACAGAATTCTTGTGGCAGACTAGTAGGATCAAATAGAAAGAGACAGTGGTTTGCAAAGCAGAAAATATGTGCTAACTTTTCTAACTTTGTTCTGGTTTATTGTTGATGTTTGACACACTCTGATTTGTATCTGGGTCAGTGAGATCCACTTAGAGGAGTCAGATTCTCACATCCTCTTTAGTGGACCTTGGAGAGTGAGAAAACTGCACACATAGAAAGAAGTAATAACAAAATTTTGCTGAGGAATAAGGGGGCTGGGCTAAATGTTTTCTGATGTTACTTCTGGCTGAAGATGTTTCCAGCTCCTGTCAAGCACCACTTGCAAAGGAGTTACCACAGTCCCTGTTTGGGAGTGGACCACATACAACTACCAAGGCTGAGCAGAACACCCCCTCAAGGGCTGAGTTGGCAAAGCTACAAAACAAAAGGATTTCCTTTTTGACGTGGCTGCTTCATACTTCAGGGTGGAGGCAGGGTACTGAGAGGCTAAAGTATGAAAGAAAACAGTTTTCTAGGCTTCAGAGCCTGGGACTGGATTTTTATTGTTTTGTCTACAAGAATTAAAATTATTTTTGCCTTTTAAAGATTTTTCAAAAAGATTTGTGAATTACCCAAGCTGTAATAATCATTATAAGAAAATTGAAAAACAGAAAATTAGGAGGAAAACAAATAATTCACTTAGTTATACCATTGATAGATATCCACTATTAGTATTTTGCATGTTTCCTTCTAATCTTTTTTCCATGCATACCCCATCCTTTAATTGTTGGGATCATATTTTATATTAAATGTTGTACACTAATTTCAACTACTATTATAACATAAGCATTTCCCTGGCATAATAAACTACATGGAAATATCGGTTTGTCTATATACTGTTCCATTTTATGACTATAGTATATTTTACTCAAGTGTTGAATCGTGCTTTTTCCCCCTAGTGTTTTATTATTCTAAGTAATACCAGGATTAACATAATTGGACAAAAAGTTTGTGTAAATCTCTTTTTCCTTGGGACACATATATTCATTTGTTATATTATTGTTACTGAGGGCCTACTATGTGCCAGGTACTATGCTAGTTGCCAAGTTTGTGCCTTGGGCGACATGCGTCTTTTTTTTTTTTTTTTTTTTTTTTTTTTTTGTGGTACCGGGGATTGAACTCAGGGGCACTCGACCACTGGGCCACATCCCCAGCTCTTTTTTGTATTTTATTAGAGACAGGGTCTCACTGAGTTGCTAAGTGCCTCGCCATGGCTGAGGCTGGCTTTGAACTCACGATCCTCCTGCCTCAGCCTCCCAAAGTGCTGGGATTACAGGCGTGCGCCACCACATGCGTCTTTTAATGAGATAGAAAACACTGTAGAAATAGCAAATTTAAGTGAATTGATGTTGGGTTCAATTTTGGATGTGTTGAATATAAGGTAACTATAGGACATCCCCATGGAGATATTAAGAAAATAGAAGCTGTCCAGGTAGAATTAGAAAATTGCAGTTGTGGCCATATAGTTGATAATTAAAGCTATGTGAGTGAAGGGGATCATTTAGGGAGAGACTGTATTTTTTCTCACCCTGAGAATGTTTGACTTTCAGAGATCAGATACCAGAGGAGGATCCTGTAAATGAGATGAAGAGAGGGCCAAGTGGTAGGAAGAAAAGCAGAAGAGAATGTTGTCATAGATGCTACAGGAAGAATTTCAAGGAGGATGAAATGTTTAACACTGTTAAATGTAGGGGACAGGTCCAGAAAGACAAGGGCTGAAAATGCCGTGTTTAGTTATTTATTTGTTTAGGGACTTATTAATACAGAGGTCATTGGTTGGATATCTGGTTAAGGGCAGTTTCAGTGGGGAAGGAAACCAGACTGTTGAGGGTTGAAAAATGAATGAGAAGTAAGGGAATGAAAGTTGTAAACACACATGTAAATATATTTTCAATAAATTTGCTGGAAGAAGAGCCTCATATGTAGGTAGGATAGAGGCTTGAACAGATTTAATTGGGGATGGGAGATGAGAGAGACTTGAGTTTGTATAATGACTGATGTGAAGAAAGGAGGGGAGAGAAGAAGGGGGAGATCTGTAATTATTGGGTACATATAAACATTTTAAAGTTTACTGATTCATAGTTTTAACATGCTTTCTAGAAGGGTTTTAAACCAACATATACTCCTACCAGCAATTTTGAGAGAATTTTTTGGTGGTCGTGGTCACTTTGTCATTAATAAATGTTATTTTAAAAAACTAATGAAATTGTTTGCCAAATACTTCATTATTGTTCTAATTTGCTCTTCTTTTATTACTAGTGAGTTGAATATTTTAATCAGTTGTGTCCTAGAGCACAAATATGTGACTTTACTCTATGTCCTTTGCCCAAAACGTTTATGTTTTAGATGGGCATTTATATTTGTTATAAAAAGCTGAAAGTTAAAGAACTAGAATGCTACATATTTTATTTTTCCAAATTATGTAGTGGAGAATCTTTTATTCTCTTGGAAGTACAGGACAATTTGAGAACTTTGGGCTCAGCTGAAGAGAAGATAGGTAGGTGATATTACCATCTAAGAGTGACCACAGATGGAAGTAATTGGGGGGAGGAAGCTCGGCTAGCTTGAGATCCAGTCTCTGAGCTCTTTTTCTTACCCCTGGAAGACATTCCTTCAGTGTTTTAAGGCTTTGACTCACCTTCAGGATGCGTGGGTCCTCTACTAAGGAGCCCAGAGCATTGTGCGGCCCCTTTAAGAGTCCAGCTCCTCCCCGCTCCAGGGAAAGTTGCAGCTTTTTCCGCCTCCTGGGTGGGTGAGTTGGGCCAGCTGCCCCGCGCACGGTTGCGGTCTTCCCAGAGCTGGAGACCCTCCCCTGAATCCGACACTGACGACTAGCCCTCTCGTGACACTTGTTGCAGGTGACAGGTAGGTCCGCAGCCAGTGGCCGCCCCCTCGCCCTCTGTCCAGGACTCTTTCTGGACCCCCAGCCCCCTTTCGCTGCTAAAGCGCCCCACCCCCATATCAGGGACTTAAGTCCTTCTCTAGCCCCCTTCCGTCTTTCCTTCTCCCTAGTTGACAGCCTGTACCCTCCGCCCTGTGGGTCTCTTTGGACTGCACCCAATGTTTTAAGTCCCGTCTGCTTGGGGCGGTCCCTCCCTGCCACTTTTCTTTCTCTGGGACTTCTTCAGTCCAGTTCCCTCGCCCACACGCAGTCAACGCGGACCTTATCTCTTTGGGTGCTGCCTCATCCCTGTCATCCCTGGCGCATTGTGCTTGGACTTTTACCCCCAGCCGGAGGCCCTCCTGGGGGCGGGAGTGGGGCCGAGATCCTAGTGGGAAATGCACTAGGAGACTTCCAGTCACTTTTTCTTTGGTTTCTTTTGCAGCACTCTCCAGTCGCACGGGGTCTCTGCCCTGATCTATCTGTGCTCAGATCTCGAAGCATTGGTTTCCCTCGGCTGGTCAGCCACAGGTAAAAGCTGGAGGTCGGTTGGTTCTGCCTCAGTGAGCCCTCTGCGCTTGGGGATGGGGTCCCAGCTCTGTGCTCTGAAGCTGAACTGCTTTATCTTGCCGCCTGTCAAGCAGGCTGTGGTCATTTGCTCCTGGGGGAGCGCCTCCAGAGCCCACACTAGGGCCATAGAACACTTCTATCACCTGTGATGGTTTGTAAAGGGGTAGAAGGTATTTCTCCTGCTCTTAATGTTGGATAAGATGAGGTTTTGGTGGTGAAATAATTAGGTTAGAATTCTGGTGGCTTTAAAAAATGATCTGTTTCTCACTAACCATTTCTTCCCCTAGTACTCTGCTTCTTCAGGACCAGAGGATCTAGCATTCCAGATATTGCTTCTGGCCGGGTGACCCTAGACCCTGTACATTTGTGGCAGAAATTAGTCTTCAGTATTTCCTGGACCTCCTATTTTTAACTGGCTTCTTTTCTGCTCTTTCAGTTCCCCACCCCCACCACTCACATAAATCCATTACTTGTAGGGAATAATGACCTATACTGTTTCTATATTGTTTACCCCCAATAACTATGTCTATTGCAGAGTTGTGGCCCAGATAAAAATTTCTGGTTCTTTCTTTCTCTCTCTCTCTCCCTCCCCCGTGTGTGTGTGTGTGTGTGTGTGTGTGTGTGTTTTGTGTATGTGTGTATGTGTAAGCTTCCAAAAATCCTAGTACAAAAAGCTCACTGACTTGACTTATGAGGCTCTTCTTGGGTAGGAGATGAATATTTCTGGTAACATTTTCAGATGCTTTACTCTAGGTTAAAGCAGTGATATGGAGCTTGGAGGCCTATTCTAGTGTAATTTATCAGTGAGTGTATATAGCATTCTGGTTGGTATTCTGAGCATTTCCCCTTACAGTCTGCTACTAATAATGGTTGTTAGAATTCATTATGTTAGGTATGGTAATAAGTTCTTTACACAATTATCTCATACAATTCTCAAGATAACTCATTACAGTAGGTTACAGTTATAACCAGGATATGATGGAGACTGGGAGGTTAAGTGCCTTGCCCCAAATCACTCTCTCATGGGGGACACAGCTTGTGTTCCTATCCTGTCACACTACCACTACTGTCTTGGATGTTAGGGACACTAATAGCTCATGGGTGAGGACTAAGTTATTAAAAACTTCCCTTTTAAGCTCAAGCATATGTTTTGGCCTTTGGTTCCATCATAGGTGCACTGTTGGGGCTTTGGACTACTTACAGCACTAATGTCTTACCCACTTCATTTCCAATGTAAGGCTGCTTGCCATATTGTCACTATAAGAACACATTCTTGAGTGTACCTGATGAATGAAATTTTGGCTTTTAACTCAATTGTCCTGAAGTTAGTAGAGCATGACCCTGGATTCTAGGGATGTGTATCTGACTCAATTTCATCATCTCCTGATGGCTGTGGGAGAAATGATGGTGTAGCAAGTGATAAGAATTTCTCCACATCCACACCTTAGAGCACGAGGGTGATGGTGTACTTGTTTTATTATGGGATGAATAGAGTATTTTAGGCCATGATAGTCAGGGGGGAAGATGTCCTCCCCAACTCCAGCTCAGGGAATTTAAGCAAACTGTTCTCTTTTGTTTTTCTTCCTGAAAAGCTAATTTGTCACCCACACCCCCATCCCTGCCATTAATTCTTGTTTCTCTCTCAAGATTTAGCTCTAAAGTCACTTCCTTTGTGACAACCTTACTGAACACACACTCCCTTCCCGCAAGCAGAATTACTGGTTATTTTGTTTAAACCAATTTGTTTACACCTCAGAAAAGCCCTTAACACCACTCTTGGTTGTTTTTCCACCTGGAAGGTTGTAACCTCTCTAAGGGCAAGTTCTGGATGTTGGAACTCCCTTTTTCTTAAGCACCAGGGATTAACTTGTGCTAGGAACTGGGGATACTGTGCCTTCAAGGGTGTTGAGGTGTGTTGATGGTGGAATTGAAACACCATCTCGAGGCACTTGAATCCCCACAATTAGGAGTTTGTACTGAAATGTTACCTTCATAGCAAGGCATTCCCTGACCATTGTATTTAAACTTGCAACCCATTCCTGAACATTCTTTATACCCCTTCCCTTCCTTGTTATTGCTTATCATTTGTTTCCTCCCCCTCAATAACAAAGTTCAAGTGGACAGTGATTGCTATCTATTGTATTCACTGGTGGACCCCAGGATTCACAACAGTGCGTGGGATATCATTGGTGCATACAGGTATTTGTTAAATGAATTAATGAATGACATTCCTATTCTAGGAATTGGCACTCTTTTGTATGCTCCTGAGCCTAAAACTGAGCCTGCTCAGTTTGTCATCCTCCAGGTGTAAGGTTGCTCCAGGCCCAGTTCTTTCACACCTTTCCTTCTACTGAGTTTTGCTTTGAGATTACATTCCTGATGACAACTTTGACCTAATTGGAAGTGCTTCCTCTATCTTTTTCTAGAGTATAGGTCTCTGAATGGAAACTTCTAAAGTTTAAAAGTAAAAATGCAAAGATGTTGTGCTTCTTGGTGGTAGGAATGGGGGCTGCGCATTGGGAGGAGGGGGTGTGGATTGTCAGATGTCCTGAGGCTTTTTGGGCACTTGGCAAGGTCAGGAAGAGGTTGAAGAAAGTTACTATGCAACAGGGAAGTGAACAGCTTAGAAGAATAATAGATGACACAAATTAGGCTTCTGGCCTCAAGTCACCGTTTGAGATGTGAGGTGGTTACTGAATTATAAACTTTATGGAAAAGTAATAGCGGAATGTGACTTATGTAGTACTTGACTAGTTCTATACTAAATTCTATACTAGGAGGGCTATGCAAGTGTGGGAAAACCATTTTGTGACATAAAACAAAAAAAGTGCTATTTTGTTTAAATGTGTTTTGAAATGTTCAGGAAAAGGCCAGAATCCCTTTAAAACAGATGGGTGTGGTGGTGCATGCCTGTAATCCCAGTGGATTTTGGAGGCTGAGGCAGGAGGATCACAAGTTCAAAGGTAGCCATTGCTCTAAGCAACTCAGTGAAACCCTGATTTTTTTATAGTTTTCATTTTTTGCATTATATTTCATATTATACTTATAGAGCACACTTTTGCATATCTCTGGTTGTATACAAAGTATATTCACAGCATTCGTGACTTCATACAGGCACTTAGGATAATAATATCCATCTCATTCTATCATCTTTTTTTTTTCTTCTTCACCCTTTTCCCCCTCCCTTCCCATTGGCCATTCTAGTATTCCTCTAATCCTCCTATGCTCCCTGTTCCAACCCCACTGTGAATTGGCCTCTTCATTCAGCATTTGGCTTTTTGGGATTGGCTAACTTCACTTAGCATTATATTCGCCAACTTCATCCATTTACCTGCATATGCTATGATTTTATTCTCTTTTATTGCTGAGTAATACTCCATTGTGTATATATACCACATTTTCTTTATCCATTCATCTACTGAAGGGCATCTTGGTTGGTTCCACAATTTAGCTATTGTGAATTATGCTGCTATAAACAGTGATGTGGCCGTGTCCCTGTAGTATGCTGTTTTTAAGTCTTTTGGGTATAGACCGAGGAGTGGAATAGCTGGGTCATAAGGTGGTTCCACTCCCAGTTTTCCAAGGAATCTCCATACTGTAGTGAAACCGTGGTTCTAAATAAAATACAAAATAGTGCTGGGGACATGGCTCAGTGGTTGAGTGCCTCTGAGTTCTATCCCCGGTGCCAAACAAACAAACAAAACAACAACAACAGGGCTGGGATTGTGGCTCAGCAGTAGAGCGCCTGCCTAGCATGTGCGCGGCCCGGGTTCAATCCTCAGCACCACGTAAAAATAAATAAAGGCATTGTGTACAACTAAAAGAAATAAATATTAAAAAAACCCAAACAACAACAACAACAACAAAAACAGACTTGGAAGGAATTGAGGCCTGGAAAAGGTGGTAAATATGTGAAATATGTGATTCTTACCATTTAGTATATGCTAATTTATTTTAAACTCAAGTTGTACAAGAAACTACTCAGTTTCTTTTGAATTTCTCTCTATAAACTTCAAACATTTGGAGTGACCCAGAACTCAAGTCAGTGGAGTTTTCTTGATCCTAGAGGCTCTCATTTAGCCTCAAAGCTTTAAATAGCATCTATCAAGGCACTTATTATTCCCAAATTTATGTCTCTGACCTGGGCCTTTCTTCTTAGTATCAGCTTTATATATTCACTGAACTATTTGACATCTTTTCTTGTCTGTTTAATAATATCTCAAATATAACATAACTTAAACGATTCCTCATTGCATTCTCATTCTCAACCCCTTCTTTCAGCCTCCCTTATCTCAGTAAAATGGCACCATCATCCATTTAGTTGCTTAAAGCAAGAACATAGGGTCACCCTCCATTCCTTTCTTTTTGTTACAGCACTGCCACATTTAATTCATGAGGAAGTCCTGCCAATCTGATTTTCAGACTATCTCATGTATTCTGCCACATGCCTTCACCTTCTCTGCCTATGACTCTAGTCCAAACCACAAAGCTGCCGTGAATATCCTTGCATAATGCTTAAGGATATATACACACAAGTATTTCTGAGGATTGGCTTTATAGTAGGAGAATTTCTGGGTCAGGGAGATGTTGATCAAAGGGTACAGAGTTTCATTTAGACCGGAGGAATACATTTTAGTGATCTATTGTACTACATGGTGACCATGTTTAATAATAATGTAGAATATATTTAAAATTGCTAAAAGAATAGATTATTATTTTCTTTTTGTGGTTGAGGGGTTGGAACCCAGGGCCTTGCACATGCTAGGCAAGCACTCTATCACTGACCTGTATCCCCAGCCCAATAATAGATTTTTGACATTCTCACCACAAGAAAAAAATAAGGGGGCTGGGGTTGTGGCTCAGCGGCAGAGCGCTCGCCTTGCACATGCGCGACCCGGGTTCGATCCTCAGCACTACGTAAACATAAATGCGTTGCATTGTGTACAACTAAAGTAAATAAATAAATATTAAAAAAATAAGGGGGTGAGGTTATAGGTATGTTAATTAGCTAAATTAAATCTTTCTAGGAATGCATGCATAGACCTAAATATCATTGTTTACCATAAATATAGACCATTATCATGTCAATTAAAAATAAATAAAATATTTATACATTTAATAGTTTGAATAGGCAAAGCCAAAGTGATATCCTCCCATGCACACTAGGCAAGCTCTTTACTACTGTGCTATATCTCTAATCTGCAACAATAATTTTTGCCAGTCTGATGTGAAGGGAAGGAGACAGTAGGGCATGGGGAACAAGAAAAGTCTTTTAATTTTGTTTTGCTTTAACTATAGGAGAGAGATTGTTGGAGAGAGATGAGACCATTTATGTATAGATAGCATAGAGCTTGATGATGCAAGGTCCTTGAGCAAGCTGGAGGGTGGTGGGGGGGGGGCAGAATGAAAAGGGAGAAAAGATGAAAAGACTGCCCTCAGAGAAAGGGAGGTAGTCCTTCCATTGAACTGGGAGGGAAAGAGTGCAGGACTGATGAAGCTGTGGAGAAGGAACTATGCAAAGGTACAATTTTGAAGGTGATACCCCCTGTTTACCAAGGTCTGGAATGGCATTTGAGTGTGATACAAAGAACTCTGTAGGGGTACATTATCAAAATTATGCATATCTAGATCAAAGTATCATGTTGAAATTTTGTCAATTAGACTCCCATGAAGCTGGAAAAATAAACAAAATAGGCTTGGATAATTTGAATTTGTCTCTACCTCCAGTCACTAAAACTGTCTATATCCCATTCTCTTTAGTGGCACTCATTTGTCCAGGTCTAGAAACAAAGTGCAGAAAACCTAATTTAAGGGATTTGTCTGGGTGACTATGACTGAAATATAAAAAGGCAGGAGATTTGATGGTGCTAGCAAAAGTAGAGTTGAAATCATGGGCCACTGTGACTATCGTATCTGGGTGACTGTCTAAACCTTGAACAGGAATAATTTGTAAGAGATGTGACATTTCCACAGTATCTACATTATTTCTTGTTTGTAGCTCTATCAGTTCCAGCATTAGAATAGCTTTAGTATCTGTCTTTAACTGTTGCTAGAAACTTATCAAAAGGTATGGATTGATTTACTGAGATGTAGTAGAAATGAAGGTAGACAATGGCTTTTTTGGGAGCTTATTTCAGCAGAGTAGGCATATGTTAAATGCAATTAATTGTTAATTTCAGCCTGGGCGTGGTGGCCCATGCCTGTAATCCCAGTGGCTTGAGAGGCTGAGGCAGGAGGATCATGAGTTCAAAGCCAGCCCCTTCAAAAACAAGGTGGTAAGCAACTCAGTGAGACACAGTCTCTAAATGAAATCCAAAATAGGGATGGGGATGTGGCTCAGTGGTCGAGTGCACCTGAGTTCAATCCTCAGTCCCACCTTCTCCCTCAAAATTATTAATTGCAATTGTGGTAAGTTCTGTGAATTCCAGTTTTTTAGAAATAAAAATGTAACATTGCTTTCTAATATGTTTTACTAAATTATGTTGCCAACAAAGTATGAGGGTACCTCTTAAATCTTCCTTTTTAAAAACTGAACATTGTCTTTATAAAATTTTGCTGAATTGATTTGCATAGACCCTATATGCATCCTCCCATAAACTTGAAATAATCCCTCAATTATTTATAATACGTGATGCACTATAAATGCATTGTACTCAATTGTTATACTATATTGTTATACTGTTTAGGAAATTATGGCAAGAAAAAGGTACAGATGCAGTTTTTCTGAATATCTGCTGTTGTTGAATCTGTAGATATGGAACCTGCGTATACAGAGAGTCGATTTTTATTTCTGTTATTACTAGGCCACTCAGTCTGTGACACTTCCTTATAACAGCCTGAACAATCTAAGGCAGAGACCAAAGAGTTTTGACAATTGAATGTGATTCTGGATCAGGGTTGGAGAGAAACTAGCAATAAAGGACATTATGGGGAAATGTTTGCTGAATTGATAAGCAAACAAACAAAAAAAAAAAACTTTACTGCCTATGAAGGTAAAATGTTTTCTTTTTGACATCTATTTGCCACTTTATTTTCCTTATTTAAGAATCATCTCTTGTGTTCTCTGTCTATTGGATATTTACCTCTCCTTGTTTTTAGTAGATTTCTTTCTTGTTTGAAACCATGAATCACCCTTCTTTTCCTCCTCTCTCATCTCTGGAAATCCCAAAGTCTTTCCCCCCAGTCTTTGTGGCCAATCATGTTTTTATCTCCTTTGAACTTCTTTCTTACCTAGTTTGGTGTGTTGACAGATCTGAATATTTTTTATTACTTGACCCAGTAAAAGCTAACATATAATCAGCTGTTCTCCTCTGCTAATCTCATTTCTCAGAGGCAACAATGTTAAATTTGTATCTATTTCCAGACATTTTTCCATGCCTAGATAAACTATTTCTATCCATTCACCCAACCAGTCTGTCTATACTTACAGGTAAAAAAAGAAATACAAGTGGAATCATAGTATATATGTTTTGCAAGATATGTTTTGCTTAATATGCAATAGCAAGTGTTCAGTGTCAGGTGTATAGAACTATCTCCTTTTTTCTCAACTGCATAATTTGTGTATATGTATCATAATTTATTTATTTTCTATTGATTGATATTTATATTCTTTAATTTTTTCTGTTTCAGACATTGAGCACATATATATGTGTGTATATATGTATAGTATATGTTGACTATATTGAGTATCAGGTAGAAGAAGGTTTACAAAATAGTATGGCTCTCTCTCAAAAAAAGTGAGTGGTGCTAAAGACTAGGAAAGGTCTAGGAAGATAAAGACTAAGAATTCTCCATTGGATTAGGAAACTCTTGGTGACCCTAGTTAAAGCACCATTGGGGGAATGAATGTGAGATGGAAAACTAGACTATGGTGGGTTAAGCAGTAATTGGGGAGATGAGGAGGAGGAAGAAGTGGATATGGATAATTCCTTAGGGAAATTGGTTTTGAAGAGCTGAGAAAAGGTACTAGTGGGGGAGTGGTTGAGATCTAGGAAATTTATTTTTAATAATTTAGGAGGGACTTTAGTATCTTTAAAGGCTGGTGGGAAGGAATGGATAAATGATAAAGGAAAGTCCTTATTGGGCAAAGTACTTATGCCAGATGGCAGAGGATCAAGAATGTGGTGTAGGATTATCCTGAATAGGTGAAAATAGGTTTATATATTTGGCAGAAGGCACTTGTCTGATGGCATTTATATTTCTCTATAGTGTAAAAACTAAGACCACTCTCTTAGAGCAGGGGTTGAGATGGGACAGAGTTTGGGTTGGATATTTGAGGTGCCTGAGGAAGGTTTGAAATAGTTATTGTGGAGAACAGGAGAGCAGGCTAGGACCAGGGAAGCATAGTTGCAGTACCAGGGAGTGTTGAGGTAAGCTTGGTAACCAATAATTCATATGGATAATAATCTACCAGATGGATTTTGCTCTTCACCAGATATCAGGAGTCCCTGGTTAGGCATAAAGTACCACAGATATTTGTAATGCAGTTATGAGTTATTGGGGATATTGATGAGAGTGCAGTTGAAATAATAGAATCCAAACCTTCGAAAGAAAGGAAAGACAGGAGGGACCTGACAAGATGAAAGTAGAAGGATCTATGGAAGACTGCTCCCATGAGGATTGAGAATAGGTGGGGGGGTGTTATTAAGTGAGCAGACTAGAAGGTTAGGGGTTATAGTCAGAGAGTAGTATTGAAATAATGATATCAAAGGTGGTGAAGTCCTAAATGATAAGCTCTTGGGTGTGGTTGAATGTTACATGGTATTCTTGATGCTATTCAACAAATATTTACTCAGCAAATATTTACTGTGTGCATTTTAGGGCCAGGTAGTACCCTAGGCATTGAAGAAATGAACAAAATGAAATCCTGCAAAACAAAATGAAACGCCACCCCCCAAAAAACCACCAAGTCCCTTCTCTCATATAGCTTACAATCTAGTGGGGGGGATTATTCATTTTTAAATGTTTAATTCACATGTAATAATTGAAGAGAGTCATTTTATTTTATTTTATTTTATTTTATTTTATTTTATTTTATTTTATTTTATTTTAGTACCAGTGATTGAACTCAAGGGCACTCGACCACTGAGCCACATCCCCAACCCTATTTTGTATTTTCTTTAGAGACAGGGTCTCACTGAGTTGCTAAGTGCCTCATTTTTGCTGAGGCTGGCTTTAAACTTGTAATTCTTCTGTCTCAGACTCCTGAGCTGCTGGGATATAGGCATGAGCCACTGCAATATTTTTAAATTTTTTTTTTAGTTATAGATGGACACAATACCTTTATTTGTTTATTTATTTATTTATTTTTGCACATGTTTATGGCAGCTTTATTTATAATCATCAAAAACTGGAAGTAATAGAGATCTCCTTTAGCAATTGAATAGATTTTTTAAAAAAAGTAGCACATTCATGTGATAGAATATTATTTACCAGTTTAAATAAATGAGCTATCAAATCATGGAAGAATCTCAAGTGCACATTGCTAAGTGAAATAAGACAATATGGAAAGTGTACATGATTCCAATGACATGACATTCTGGAAAAAGCACCACTACAGAGACGGTACGAGGATTAATGGCTGTGTACTAATCATGATTTTTATTTCCTGTATTTTTTGATGCTTTGACATCTTGGTATATTGTGGACCCAGGGAGGAACTGCTTCTCCCAAGGTTAGCCAGTTCCTAGAGGTAGAAAACAGCTTACTTGAGAACTTGCCTTCATTTGCAAACTAATCAGTCCAGAGCCCATGCCTCCATTGACCTTCTTTATGTAACACAACAGTCCAGTACTCCCGGTATGATTAAATTGGCAGGTAAAGTCTGTGTTCACTAAAGAAAAAAAATCATATGTAGTAGTAGTATTTTGGTACCAGTGATGGACCTAGGGGTGCTTAAACACTGAGCTATATCCCCAGCCCTTTTTATATTTTATTCAGAAACGGGGTCTCACTGAGTTGCTAAGGGCCTCCTAGTTGCCTCATGAGCTGCTGGGCTTACAGGTGTGTGCCACTGTGCCTGTCTTAATACATTATTATTAACCTAGGCCTATAATTTAGAGTTTCTTAGTTTATAACTAATGTCTGTTGTCCACCCCAGGATTCAGTCTAGTATATTACACTATATTTAGTTATCATGTCCCATTTGGCTCCTCTTGGCTGTGTTTCTCAGACTTTTCTTGTTTTTCATTATCTTGACAGCTTTGAGGATTACTGGTCAGTTACTTAGTAAGATGTCCCACTATTGAATTTCATATGATTATTTATTTATTTTTATGTGGTGCTAAGGATTAAACCCAGTGCTCCATACATGGGAGGCAAACACTCTGTCACTTAGCCACAATCCCAGCCAAGAGAGTCTTTATTTTTATAAAATAAAAGGGTATCTTCATTGATATGCTGATTCCTGTATTTAGAATCTATTTATTTAGAATTTAACAATACTGGGGTCAAATATTACATACATAGGGCTAGGAAAGTATATCTAAACATTTTGGGTGCCTTGTTTTATTTTAAATTCTAATAACTGAATTATGATAATTTATATCTCTTCTTCCTTAGAATTTTTACTGTACTTTTATATACTATGTCAGTATTGAAGATAAACAAATAT
The DNA here is from genome assembly GCA_025594165.1 of Tamias sibiricus. NCBI lineage: Eukaryota > Metazoa > Chordata > Mammalia > Rodentia > Sciuridae > Tamias > Tamias sibiricus. The sequence continues at coordinate 92,247,890 of CM046667.1, read as the reverse complement.
ATTCAAATCTAATTTGAACAGTTTAGTGGTTTTAATTTTTATACCTATTTTTTTTTAAATATTAGAACATTGCTTCTAGCTGTAGACCAGATGTTGAGAATACATGTACTAATCTTGCAGAAGGGATTTGATGCAATGTGTAAAGTAATTATGGTTGAACAGTTTAGGAGGGAAGGAGGGCTTGCAGTAAGTTAATACCTTACATTTATTTTATATTGTTTTCAAATTTATACCTAGCCATTTGTGTACATATATGCTCATGTACATATTATTAATATTATACTTGAAATAAATTAGCATTTATTTAATGTCTTAGAGCCCTCAACACTTTAAAATTATCTGATGTGTATGCAGCCCTATTTAAGTTTGGCTACAGGTTATTTGATTGTGTTGAAAGTTTCTGTGACCATAGCTAGATCACAGTATCCCTAAAATTAAAAAGAAACCAAATGCATGAAATCACACTTATGTGTGAATATGGGCTGGATTAGTCACTAACCATCATGATTTCTCATTTAAGGGGACTGTGTGTGGGTTATTTTTAGGTGACGTGGCTTGCAAGAAATAATCAGATGCTAACTAGAGTTCAGTTTAGATATCTCCGCCATCTGTGATCCTAGCAGGAGAAGAGGGTCTTCTTTGTGGGGGTGTGCTTTATCAAAGCTTGTTGACTGAGGAAAGATAGTGGTGTTCTATGTGGTAATGGGGCTGATTGAAAAATAATAATGTATTAGCTGTTACCAAACTTTTCAAAAATGTTTTTTTGTGCATATAAATGATCTGATTTTACAATATCCTTTTTTTTTTTTTTTTTTTTTTTGGTAGAGTGAGAGATTAAACCTAGGGCCTTGTACATGATAGGCAAGTGCTATGCCACTAAGCTGAACTATACCCTCTTCTTTTAGTTGGGGATTTCTGGGTCTTTAACAACTCCTAAATTCTTAACTAAAGGACTTTGGTTGAGAAAGGGTGTACTGGCTATTCTTTACTCATCAACAGTATTATGGGGATCTTATGGAGCCTGCCAGGCTTATGTGAGAGGAAGCTTCCAGTGTAGGTTTCAAAAGTTTTCAGAAAGCTAAATGTGGTTTTTTTTTTTTTTTTTTTTTTTTTTTTCTTTTTTTGTAGTGCTGGAGATTGAACTCAGGGTCTCATTGCATGACAGGCAAACACTGTACCACTGAGCTACATCCCTACTCTGAGATTTGTCTTAATTTGTATTTCTCCTGTAGCCAGGTGGGATGTTTGGACACATGTCCTCAGTTTATGATATTTTATGCTTCTATGGATCACTTTTATGGAGGTCTGCTCCCTAGGGTTGATGGTGGGTTTAAGATGCCTTGAATTGCTGAGGAGCTGTGGGAAAATGTATGAAATTATGAAAATAAGATTACATTTCCACATATCCAAAATAACTACTCTGCTGGAGAAATGTATAGATTATAATATCCAGCTTCCCTTTAGGACTTATTTATTGTTTGAAGTGGGAATTTCCTCAAACCACTTATGAATATAATTTGATGTTATTGAAAGGTAAATATGTGGATTCCATCTAGAAGAAATAATCCTTGTGTGTGATTCTAAGAGCTAACAAAAGAGATTGTATTTTTGTTACTCTTGCTACCCCTAACTACTGTGCTCTTTCCATCCTTCAGAAGAGATGTCTAGATGAGGAGAATGGGTCCTCTTCAGTGTGTAGAGGACAGTTCACAGGACTGGGAAAGTAAGCCAGACAGAGGGCCTTTCAATCATTGATCTGTTAGTAACTGAGAGCTTAAAAAAAACCTCAACTTCCCAAGTGTAAAATGTATCATTTTCCAAATATTACCACACAGAGTAATAGTTGCAGAAGTTGAAGAGACATTATAGCACAATGGTTAAAAGCTAGGACTCTGGATTCAGCTTGCCTGGGTCCAAAAAGTAGACTATCACTTATGGGGCATTGAACCTGGGCATGTTATTTACACAATTTGGGACTCACTTTACCAAATATATAAAATAGAGATAACAATTACAATACCTTTTATAAAGCAGACATAATAATTATACTAGATATAAAATAGATGTAACAATTCTTATAAGATAGATGTAACAATTAAAATACCTATCTCATAGTGTGATTGTCAGGACTAAATAACTCCATCTATATAAAGTGCTTAGGAAAGTGCCTGGCACATAATAAGCATTATAGAAGTGTTTTCTGTCATCATCATCATCACCATCATCTTCATCAGTTGGCGTATATCTCAATAGGAGCAAAAATTGCAAAATGCCTCAGTACCTGCAAACCCTACTTTTATGGAATAAATTTTGAAAGGGATCATGGAGCCAAAATCTCAGTGCAAAACATAAATCAGAATCTTGCAAAATTGAGAGCTAGTTGTAAATTTCTCAGTGTTAGGAAAAAACAAAATTCAACTTGCTACCATTATAATTCTGAAAATGGACTGAGTAGGGGCAAGCCCTAGGGCTTGTTATGTGAGCCAAAAATGTGCTTCCTTGTGGGCCAATGGGGGTCTAGACCCCAGTTGATCACTGGGAACCTTAGATGCTTTTTGGTTTTGGAGCCTTGATTGTGACTCCTTCACTTTGTCCCAATTCCTGTTTTTCTTAATTTTGATCCAAATTTTTAAATTTATGCTCTTTTGTTATGTTTTATGAATCTTTGTAAGTCACTTTAAACCCTGTCTGGAACAGTGTATAAATAAATATCTTTTAAACTGATTGTATCTAATTACTAACATTTGCTTAATATTTATGCTTGTCAGTCTACCCCCATGCAGAGAGGTACGTGTCTTTCCATCTGGGCAAAAATGCTGATTAGATTTCTCAAATTTTGTAGAAAGATGTCAAAACAACCATATGCTCATATATTTTCCAAAGCATATGGTTAATAATAATTAAAACTAAACAGCTACTAATATTATGTGCTTATGCTAGGCCAGTCCACTATTCCATGCCTTTAACTCATGGTACATACTTAAATCTTCACAGTCTTAGGCAGGAGTTATTATTTTCATTTTTATAAATGGGTAAACTGAGACTCATGGAGGTTAATAACCTGCCCAGAGTTCATACAACTAAAAGAGTAGTGAAGCTCAGATTTGAACTCAGACAGCCTGGTGCTAGACCCAGTACTTTTAAGCACTATTTTATGCTATACTGTCCTTAATTAGAGATGTAGCACATCAGAACTTCTAGTCCTAGTAGAAGAGGCTTTTCTGTGTTATTGGGCACTCACAGGTCCTGCAGATTTTATATCTTTTGTTGTGTTTGTAATATGCCCCTTTCCCTCTATACTATCATTACCCTCTACTCTTGGATCCCATCATGTTCCCCACATCCTCCTCAAATTCACATTCTGTCTTGGTGTCAGAGTTCTCTAACAGGTCCTTGCCTTACCTAAAACACTTCAATGGTTCCTGTTGTCAAAAGCCAATTAGCCATGTTTCTGAATATAGCATATCAAACTCCCCCTGTCTCTTGTGATGTGATCTCCACCTGCCCCTTCCACATTCTCCCATACAATTTTCCAGCCTGCATTACTGCACCACTTGCTCATACCATGTTGCTTTCTGCCTCCATGATTTTGCAAATGCTATGCAGTCTTCTTGGAAAACCCTTTTTCTTCTGGTTAACCAACTGTTACACATTAATTTACAACCAGTTCATGTGCATTTGCTGGATATCCTTTGTAGGATACCCTTTCCCCACTGGATTAAGTGCACTACCTTGGAATTCTCACAATATTCCATGCATATTTATTTTTTGCTTACCATTTTTATATGATTATCTATTTAAGTATCTCTTTTTACTAGACTGTGAGCTCTTTGTGGCCACGGACTATGCTTTATTCTTTTATCCTTTGCCAGCTAGCATAGCACTTGACACATGGTGGCCTCCTAATTAGCACACATTCTATAAACAGTGCAGAATACAGAGCTTCAGGCTAGGGAAAGACATAGAAGTCACACAGACATTCAGTTATAACTACCAGGACAGCAGAAGGAGGTATCACAGAGGAATCTTTGGGGACAGATCTATTTACATTATTTAGTTCAGGAGCCAGAAGGAGCTTGGGTGGGGGTCTATATCTGAAAAGACTTTGAAACTTCTGAGAAGCTAGACTTAGCATCTTTGCAATTTGAATCTATTTTGAATTTGAGTAGCCTAGAATACATAGCTAAAACACATGTGTTTTCATAAGCATATTTGTAAACTTCTAGGAGAGATATCACCTTAAAATTGAATGGAGCAGTTCATACAATACAAACACAGTATCCCAATGTCAATATTGTATTGACTATAAAGAGTGTTGCATGCCCATTCAGATATTACCAGATATTGCCAGTAAGATTCTATCAGCTAGTACCTTTGTGTATAGGTGGCTAGATCCAGACAAGGGGATTTCTGATTTCTGGAAGTCCTGGATCACTGGAAGCTTTCTTTTTCTTTCTTCTTTTCCTTTTTTTTGTACTGAGGATTTAACACAGAGGCACTTTACTACTGAGCTACATCTCCAGCCCTCTTTATTTTTTATTTTGAGACAGGATGTGGCTAAGTTGGTGAGGGTCTCACTAAATTGCTAAGGCTGGCCTCGTACTTGTGATCCTCCTACCTCAGCCTTCTTAGTCACTGGGATTATAGGCGTACACCATTGTGCCTGGCCCTGGAAGCTTTCTTTTTTATATGGATTTTAAAAACATTTTTTAGTTGTAGGTGGACACAATACCTTTGTTTTATTTATTTATATGTGGTACTGAGGATCAAATCCAGTGCCTCACACATGCTATGTGAGTACTCTACTGCTAAGCCACAACCCCAGCCCCTCTATGTGGATTTTTAAAAAATTCTAGAGACTGAACCACATATCCCAGATATGGCTTCACTTTTCCATGTTCTAAAATCAGCTCTTACCTTCAGATTACATAAAAACTAGATATGCCCATACCTTCAGTACTAGATTTTGCTAGCCTTTGAGCTATGCTTCACTCATGTTTTGAAACCCACACTTAAAGTAATATTAATTGTGACAGTGCTTTAGATTGATCTGCTTTACATATTGTCATTGCCTTGGTGATAGTTAATAGAGTCTGCTGTGGAAATGCCTTATGGCAGCATAGATTATAATCATCAGAATGACTTTTTCTTTCCTAATTAAAATAGATCTTCTCTATATGCAAGCAGAATCATGAAAACATATGGCAGTTTGTAAGAATGGTTTCCCTCAACTCTCCTTTTACAAAAATTTCTCTAACTTTTTTGATCTTTCACTCTTATCATCAATTTGGATTACCCCTAAAATATGTATATATTTATAAGTTATAAATTTAACATTATATTAATAGTATATTATAAAGCATGTGCAAAGCTGGAAATAAAGGATGAAAGACGAACACTGTTTAATACTAATTTTAATATTTATTAATGGTAGAGTAAACTTTGCTATCATTTTGATGAGAGTGGTGACATTAAGTATGCTTCATTTAAACAAAATCTTGGTTTAAGATACAGCTACTTGAAGATATATTTCTAACTTATGTTTATTTTTGTACTTGATTTTAATGACTGATACTTCACAAAAGATTTGTTTAAAAATAAAAGAAGTATGTTGTTGGATGCACTTAGTAAATAATCACACTCATATTCTAGTTCCAGGCACCAATTATAAAAATGTTTTGTTGCTGCACCATCTTCCCTGCTCTGAACATGTTACATTTTAAATTTTTAACAAATTGTTTACAACTCATTTAAAGTTTTCATTTGAAAGAGTTACAAGATGAAATATATCTTTTAGGCAATAAAATTATACAATAATGGAAATGTTTCAAGTGTACTTTATATTGTTTATTCTCTACTTAAAAAACATGGCATAAAATATTTTATTGTTTCAATTAATCAAAAATCTTCTGGTGCCTTATATGTATTCTGGAATTGTAAAATTTATGATTATAAGAAGAAAGTTACATATAATCTTTACAATTTTTAAATATTTTATCAAGGCATAATTGACATACAATAAATTACACATATTTTAAACTATAAAATTTAATAAATTTGGACATTTATTAATATCCACAAAAGATAATGAACATATGATTACCTCTTGCTGTGGTTTCAATGTGTTCCACAAAGTTTGTATGTTGGAAACTTAATCTCCAATGCTACAGTGTTGGGAGGTGGGGCCTAATGGTGTTTTGGTTATGAGGCTCCACCCTCATAAATGAATTACATCATTATTGTGCCAGTGGGTTTGTTATAGAAGTAATTTTGTCCCCTCTTGTCCTTTCCCCTGTCTTGTATCTTTTGCATGCATGCACTTTCTTGCCTTTCTACCTTTTACCACAGGATGATGAAGCAAGAGACTCTTACCAGCTGTGACCTCCAGAACTAAGTCAAATAAATTTCTTAATTATGAATTATCCAATCTTTGGTATTCTGTTATAGTAGCACAAAATGGACTATGACACCTCTAAAAGTTTTCTGCTACCATGTTGTCATCTTTCCTTCCTGTTCCTCTCTATTCTATTGCCCACCTCCAACCACTGATCTGTTTTCTGTCACTATAGACTAATTTGCATTTTCTAGAGTTCTATACAAGTGAAATTCTACACTATGTTTTCTCTTTTGTCTGACTTCTTTCAGTCACCATAATTATTTTGAGATTTATCTATGTTACTATGTGTGTTATTAGTTCATTCCTTTTTATTGCTGAGTAGTATACCATTGAATGGCTATTCTGCAATTTGTTTACCCATTCGCCTCTTAATGGACACTTGTGTTGTTTCCAAGTTTTGGCTATTGTGAATAATGTTGTTAACATTCACATTCAAATCTTTGGGTGGGCATATGCTTTTGCTTTTCTTGGATAAGTACCTGAAAGTGGAAATCCTGGGTCATATGGAAAATGCATGTTTAATTTTTTAGAACTAATAAGCTGTTTTTAATGCAATTATACCATTTTACATTCTGTATCTCTTCCACGTCACTGTAGAGACTAGGTGTAAATCTCTAAATATCTTTCTCTATGCAGTTCTATCAATGCTGTATGTTATGAATTCTAGCTATTTGGATTTGCTCAGACTCTCAGTGTTGTTTTCTTAAGTTGGAGAGTTCATCAAGCTCTCCTAGGCTTCTTCCTTCCTGTGCCATGGCCTAAGACACTCTTTTGAGACAGTAAATTGGGAAAATCCAAAGGTTCAACTTATTTGTTTCCCATCTCTCAGAGATCACAGTCCTGAACTGACTGATGTTCAATGTCTTGAAAACCATTGTTTTATGTATTTTGTCCGTTTGTTGTTTTTTAAGGCAGGGTAGAAATTCATTCTTTGCTCTTTCATCTTGCACAAAAGTTAAATGACATTTTATAATCTGCAATTATTGTGACCAATTATAATATGTAGCCCAATTTTAATTATCATCTTTCAACAATGTAGACACCATCACATTTCTTCTCTGACATAGCTAAATTAGTTCTAAATAACTATGTTCAAATGTACACAGAATCTGGTGTGCAGCAGGATAAATAAATCACTAATCAGTTTCTGTGTAATATGTATTATCACTATATAAGAGCAGCTCAGTTTAAGGCTTCTTGGTTAAGACTCTTGTTCTTTGAAAGATTCTGGTTCACTTTTCATGCTCAGTGAGGTATAAATATTGCCAAAATTGTTTGTTATCCTTAATCCAAATGGCAAAATACTATTATCATATCACTTTGGTAGAATATGAGTGATGATCCATTACAGTTTTATACAAAACTACCATATAAGTGTAGTTTGTACATTTAGAGGACTAATTTAATGCCAGTTCAACTTTTTAGACCATGAGCATGGGTTAATTTTTCAGAAATTATTCTTTCACCTGTAAGATTTTCAGCATAATTCCTCACTTTAAAAAGGCCTGAAATCTGACATAACTTTCCTATATACATATATGAATACACCACAGTGAATCTAAAATAAAAAGCCTGAAACTTTAAATGATGTCTAGATACAGATTAACTCACAATTCATGTGTGTTATCTAAAAGGAAATGAATGTCATTTTCTAAGACCTACTAGTTAAGTCTAAAATCATGAATACACATATATAAACTGACAAAATATGGGCTGAAGAGGTACCTCAGTGGTAGAGCACCTGCATAGGTTGAACATGGATCTATGTTTGATTCCCAGCTCCTCCAAAAAAGTTAACACTGAGCATTCTCTGTGTTTGCATTTTTTAAGTACTTTACATATTTTAAAAATTCATTTAATCTGTATAATACAAGCCCCAAAGAGGATGTACAGTTATCTTTTTTTAACCAATGAAGAAATTGAGTCACTGAGAAGTTTAGGAATTTGCCCAAGGTCACAAAGCTAGTAAGTGATGAAGTTGGGATTCAAATTCAGATATTCTGGCTCCATAGTCCAAGCTTTTAACCACAGCACACATACTATCTCAGGAAAACAAAAAAATATATATATTTTTCCCCTCAGCTCTAATACTGCTGTTCAGCTTCTGTGGGTTTGAGTTTAAACACATATGCACAAATAGATTTCTGAGTGAAAACATTCACTAAATATTTATTCAACTCATACGGTATATTAGGCACTATGCTAAGCTTGTGGAGGTATGAGGTCCAGATATAAGTCTTGCCTTCAAGGAGATCACTTCTGGTGAAAATTTTATTTTGAACTTGAATATTATCATCTTTACATTTATACATAGCCTGCATGTTTGTGAAAGTAGGGGGACTAGTGTTCTCAACAAATTTAACACAGTAAAATGTGTTGTATGTTTGCTGCCCCATGCAGAATTATTACTTGGTATTTTCCTAATTCACATAAATTTTCAATTTTGGGAAACCAACAATAATTTTTAATCTATGTACTATTCTTATATGGAATTCTGTACTTTTGGCAACTTTATAAATATTGTAAGTTCTTGCCCAAGGTCATATAGGTGATAAATAGGAGTGCTAGGATTTGATCTCCAGTCTGTTTTCCACACTATTTTCATTATTCTATGCCTCCTTTTTTATTTTTAAAACTGGTCTTTAGAATCTCAAATAAATTGAGATAACTCTTTCTTCCCCTTCTTGAAAACCAGTTGTGTGAATGCTAGTATCAGTGTTTATTCATTATTCTTAGTCTATAAGTGTAGCTGCCTGATGTACAGCCACAATACTGCGGGAGGAGATTCGGTGGCAGGAATCTATTAGTCTCTTTCTTTCTCTTTATGTCTTCTTCTCTTCTTAGCTAAACTCTTTTCCTTATACTAAACTCTTTTCTCATTCTCATTTCTTAGTCTCTGTCTTTCTCTAGCTTTTCTTTCTCTAGCTTCTCATTTCTTTCTCTAGCTTCTTCTGACCGAACTCTTAACCGCTCTGACTCTTATTTCTTCTTCTGACTACGGTCTGCCGCTCTGACACTTTTGTTCTTCTCCGATCCGAACTCTACCCGAACTCTTCTTCCGACCGACTGAGCGACTGCATGACTGACTGAATGAATGCCACTTCTGACCGCTTTCACCCGGTTATATACCTTTAGCTTTGCGGGTGCATCACGTGCATTTACAGGTGTGTCACGTGCATACTTAATGTATGATTATTATCAGGTGGAACTTATGGCTTCCAGCTAACCGCAATAGCCATCTCCCTGATTGGGGCTCCTTCATATAAGATTAGGGTATAGATTGGATATGTAGAATTGTACATATATCTATTAAATGTGTTGGTCAACTTATATATTTAGTAAATTTTATCTGCTTGTGCTATCAATAATTGAGAGAGATATGTTAACCTCCAATTTTGATAGTAAAGTTTAGTTTGCCCCTTGCTTTTGTAAGTATTTTCATTAAAATATCAACCTGATTTTTAGCAATAATTGTACATAATTGTTACCTAAACAAGACACCTTTTCTAAAATATGTTTTTTTTGGGGGGTAGCATGGGTCCCACGAGGATGTTTTATGAAGATATTTCATCTGAGTCTTGACTCATTTGAATCTTGACACTGCAGGACTAACATGGAACAAATTGTCCATCAAACTCAGGTTCTGACACTCATGTTATCTGAGTTGTGATCTTCCCAGTAGGTAATCCTTGCTCTTTCGACTACACACCTGTGACTGAATGAAAACAAAGGGCCTTAAGTTTTCTTGGGCTTTGGTTTCTCTATTAAACCCTAGTATTTGTAAATTCATAGTATCTTTACGGTCATAGCTCCTCCAACTTCACATCTGTCTGTCTTTTTTTATTGTATATAACTGCATTTGCACCTACATTATTTTTCTGAATTTTATTTTTCAAAATGTGATGCACCATTTATCACAAAAAGATATCATTTAATTCACTGTACATTAAAGCATTGTTTTTATTCCACAATTCCCCTTTTGAATTTCTAGAGAATATTTTATCCCATAGTATAGGGAATGGTGTGTGTGTGGGGGTGAGGCAAAAGGCAAGTTTTTTTCTAAGATTTAATGAAATATTTAGTCCCATTATGGTTTCTGCTTTGACCTTCTTAAATTTCTGAAATATGTTGAGTTTAAAAATTCTTTTATTGATTTTTTAATTTAATTTCCTTCAAGTCAAAGATCGTGGTCTGTATGAAATGATTTTAAAAAGATTTACTGAGACCTGCATCACAGCCTAATGGTTAATTCTTGGGGTAAATATTCCATATGTGCTTGAAAAAATGAAATTTTCCAAATGGATATAGAATTTTTCACATGTCCATTAAATCAAGCCCATTTTGTTGTTCAACCTGATTATATATGTAATAATTTTCTATTTGTAATGTTAATAATTGAAACAATGATTTAGAGGTATGCTAATCTATGATTTTGATGGTTAATTTTTAAATTTCTCTTCAGTTGTTCTTAATCTTCCTTTATGTATTTGAAGATGTTTTATTATTGCATACAGGCTTATTATCTGTATGTCATCATATTCTCTTTCCTTTATTCTTTATTGTCTTGAATTTTACATCTAGACATTAATACGGCTACCTAAACTTTCTTTTGGATAGCATTTACTTGGTACATCTTTTTCTATTTTTTTTTTAACTTTCAATCTTTCCTTGAATTTATATTCTAGATATCTCCCTTATAAATAACACATTGCTGTATTTTTTGCCTTTATTGAGCCTGTTAATCTCTGTATTTCAAGGGTAAGTTTTGCTCACATGTGTTTTATATTTATTGATATATTTGAACTTGTTTTCACCATCTTACCTTTTGTTATTCTGTTTGTCTTTACCCCGTATGTTTTCCTTTATCTTATTGACTTTTAATTTTTCTTCTTATTCTGTTTTCTTCTCCCAACTACTAATTCTTCAAGAACCCATCTCAATTTAGCTGACTGCAAACAGGGTCAGTGTTGGAAACAGCAGCTACCCAGGGTTGAAGGTAGTGTGGGGTGTGATATAGCTTCTGAAAGGAGTCAGAATCACATGTGTAGGGGAAGAGAAAGCATGCAGGCATTGATACTGGTTTGGGATTTTCAGGGGCATTTGTGGTAGGAGGATGAAGGTTGTGTTAGCATTCCTTTACTGTAATAAAATACTTGAGATAACTTATAAAGAGGAAATATTTGTTTAGTTTCACAGTTTTAGAGATTTCAGACCATGATCAGTTGGCCCCATTGCTTTGGGTCTCTGCCTGTATAGCAGAAAAAGTCCATTTACCTCATAGTTGAGTGCACAAAAGAAAGAGGAAGAAACCAGTTTCCCACAATGCCTCTTAAGGGATTGCCCCCAATTATCTAAAACTTCCCACTAGGCCTCACATCTTAAAGGCTCCATCACCTGCCATTAGCACCAGACTGGGGATCAAGCATTTAACATATGGGTCTTTGGGGGACAATCCAAATCTAAGCTATAGCAAAATTACATGGATATGGAATGTACTGGTGAGAGATATTCAGGTGTTGAAGTATCTGAATCCAGAATGTGTAGGAAAAGAAGATATTAGCATGAGGCAAGAGGACTAAAGGAAAATGGAGAGCTAAAGAGACTTTGGTCTTGATAATGTTGAAGAATGGGTATAGTGGGAATGAACTGTAGTTGGCATTATGATTTGGATTTAGAATGTCCACCAAAACCTTGTGTGCTGAAGGCAATGTAGCAATGTCTAGAGGTAGGGCTTTTGGGAAATGATTGGATCATGAGGGCTCTAATATCATTAGTGGATTAATCCATTTGATGGATGAGTAATTGGACTACTGGGAAGCATAGAAACTGTAGGCAGGTGGGGGCATGGTTGGAGGAAGTAGGTCACTGAGGGCATGCCTTTGGGGACTATATGTTGTCCTTGGCTCCTTTCTCTCTCTGCTTCCTGGCTGCCATGAATGGAGCTTTTCTCCACCATACCCTTCTACCATGATATTCTGCCTCACCTCAGGCCTAGAGTAATGGAGTTGGCCAACTATGGACAGAGATCTATGAAACTGAGTCAAAATAGACTTTTACTCCTCTAAGTTGTTTTTTCAGGTATTTGTCACAATAACCCAAAGCTAATACAGTTGGAAAGTTTGGATTCTTGAATTTAAAATTTTAGAGAGAGGCAGTTCTGGTTAGTTAGGTCCATAAATGAAAAATAAAGGGAAGATACATGCTGCTCACAGTTCTATTTCTTTATGGTGCTATCTTCATTTCCTCAAAGATGTTCCTACTTCCTTGGCTTTTGATATTACTTGGTCTCATTATGCTATGTGCCTTTCTCATCACAGAACACTGCTGCCTTTCCATAAGTACCAGTTGTCTAATAAATCTGGCATTATTCTTATTTCCAGTGTGCCTGTGTTATCCTTGTTCTGTAGCTGCGTGGCAACTTGTATTACCTATTTTATTCAGGAACCACTGATTTTTGGCCAGTGCTTAAGCCATAATTACACATATAAGAATTTATTTCCACATGATTTGATTATTCTCTTCAACATTTTATAATTGCTTTGGTCATTATTCTGCCTGGATAGAGCCAGTAGAATACCAGCTCTAGAATCAGATTACCTGTGCTTGAATCCCAGCAAGTTCACTTTATTCTTAGGCAAGTTAACTTCATGTCCCCTGAATCCTCATCTATACAGTGGGGATAATAATAGTCACTCGCTGTTGGTGTTGTGAGAATTAAATTAGTTAGTACATATGCAAAGTATTTGTTTGGAATCTAGTAAATTATGAATAAATGGAACTGTTGGAATGGTTATGACAGTGATAGTGATCAAAATATTGATGTCACATGAAAAAATTATCAGGTATTGTGTTATGCCAGATGTATAAGAGAATATTGAAAAAACCCTTGTTTACTTTGAGAGTATATATTTCCCCTGAGGTAAAGAACTAAGAAGGCTTCCTCAAGAAGTATGTAAGAAAGAGTCTGTGAAAGAAGTTTTGATTCTTATCATTCAATAAAAACTGCAAAATTGACAAATCAAGAAAATATTGAGGTTTTAGGAACCCGTGTAGCTTTTCTGTGTTGTTTATATTCTCTATTGTTTTGTAAACAAATAGTAAAAAATAACAATAAAGTGAAAGGGGCTTATTTTATGTCTTCAAGGGAGAGTAGAGAAGATAAGCATGATTCTTATTTCCTTTCCTAATCTGTCTACCCTGGACTCTTTGACTGCCATGATTACCAAATCTATATTTTCAGAACAGTTTCTCCTCCTGAAGCCCAGGTACCTCCATCTACAACCTGGGCTTAATTCCTGGATATCCTGTATGCAGCACAAACGATATGATTAAAAGAAAACTTAGTGCCTTCCAAACTTGTTTCTTTTCTTGTATCACCTGTCATAGTGAGGGCTGTCACCAGCCAGTCTAATTGTCTAACCTAGACATGTGAGCTAGGCTTCTTTTGCTTCACCTTCTTCATCCTCTCTATTCAGTCACTCCATTCTGTTTGTTCTCCTCCTGAACCTATTTTTGGTTCCTTCAGTTCACTTCCTGGCTCAGGAGTTTATAATTTTAGAAAATTCAATAAGCATTTATATTCTAAATAAGTGTTCCAAGCATGATTGACCCTTGGATGGACATTATTTAATTTTCTTGACAAACCCTTCAAGGTACACCCTTTTATAGATGAGAAACCAAAGGATTACAGATAGAAAATGATTTGCCCAATTAGTTAGAGGTACAGTTAATAATCCTAGGTTGTCTTTTGCCTGGACCACTGCAATAATCTCCCTGCCTCCTTTGAATTGTTTTTTCTTTGAAATGTAAAGGGAAGACACAGATTAAAAAATCAGAACTATATAAACTAAAAGGTAAAATGGTTTCCTCCCACATCTCCCCAAGAAAAAATCCAATGATTATGTTTTTTATTCTAGATCTTATTCTTTGCATATACAAATGTTTAGATACTTTATGAAAGAGATAATTCTGTATTGTCCTAAAGTTACTTTTTGTCACTCATGGACATATTTTCCATGTATGTACATATCTACCACAGTTTTTGAATGGCTGCATAGTATTTCATTATATGGAAGTATTATTTTGTTTAAAGATTTCTCTGCTTAAGAACTTTTTTGTTCTTAAAAATAATATATTACTCAGCTTCAAAGAAGAATAAAATTATGATTTTGCTGGTGAATGGATGGAGTTGCAGAATATGCTAAGTGTAGTAAGCCAATTCCAAAAAAACCAAAGGCCGAATGTCTTCTCTGATATTCAAATGCTAATTCACAATAAGGGGGTGGCACTAGAGAAGAATAGAGTTACTTTAGATTATGTAGAGAGGAATAAAGGGAGGGGAGGGGATAAGGGGATAGAAAGGACAGTAGAATGAAACAGACATTATTACCTTATAAACATATATGACTGCATGACTGATGTGATTCTACAACATGTACAGTTGGAAAAATGAGAAATTATACCCCATTTATGTATGATATATCAATGTGATTAAATGCATTCTAATAACATGCATAACTAATTAAAATTTTTAAAAATTAAAAAAATAATGTAGCAACAACACTCTTATATAAATAGACACTTCCATAATATTTGTGTGACTATTTTTATTATGTAGATTCTTATTGCCTATTTTAGAATGTGCTGGGTGCTACCAAATGCTCTTCAATTAATTCTTTTAATAAATCTTTCATACTATAAATAGTGATCTTTGTAAAATGAATTAAGTCATATCGTTTTCTAACATCAAAAAGCAAAACCAAAGGTGTTTGTTGGAGTCCTATTGTTTATACAAGAAAATTTTAAATTCTTCGTTTTAAAGAGTATTTAAACTTTATGATTGGGTCCCAATCTATCTTTCCTGCCATTTTCCTCCACCAACAATGCAAGATCCATGTCTTATGTAAAACCCTCCCATCTATATAGCGTTCTCTCCCCCTTCTCTATGTAAGATAGAATTAATTACTTCCTTCTATGACTTCCCATAGTACTTAATTTATAATACCTCTGACAGCACTTGATACATTGTACTGTGCTCCAGTGTGTCTGTCTCCCCCATTACTCTGCAAACTTCTTAAGGGCAAGAACTGAGTCTTATTAATATCTGTATCTCCAGTACTCTGCATAATTCCTGACAGAGTGGTGCTCAACAAATCTTCATGAAATTGGGGAAGATATTCTTCAGTTGTAGTGATAGTACAACAAGAACTTTGGGAGGTAGAGTAGGTAGTGTAATTTTTTGAAGCATAGCCAAAAACTGACTG
This sequence comes from Tamias sibiricus, assembly GCA_025594165.1. Taxonomy (NCBI): domain Eukaryota; kingdom Metazoa; phylum Chordata; class Mammalia; order Rodentia; family Sciuridae; genus Tamias; species Tamias sibiricus. The sequence goes on along the minus strand of CM046667.1, from coordinate 92,232,230 downwards.
AATACAAGAATGTGGAAGCTGGTCAGGAGTGGAGAGATTGGCCTAAACTGGCAGGAGTCCTCATGTGCTTTCCCCCTACACTACAGAGATCAGCTGCCTATTTATTTGGGTTAATAGTATTGGGACTTGAGAACATTTAAAGTAATGAAAATTGAATGATTGAGGATCCACTTGGTAGATCGAGAGTTTAACTGTTCTGTGCTCTTTCTAGATTATGTTGCTTATGCTAAAAGACCCAATCCTTTACCACAGTTATGAATAACTCCTTGAAAAATCAAAACCTCTTCATTTTTAGGGCATAATTCAAGTTGGAACAGGAATGGTAAATAGATTAGATACTTTCATTTTGTCTCTTTAGCCTGGTTCAAGAGGGAAGTAGTCTACTGAAAGGCTCTAGAGCTGTGGGCCTATCCTGGGACAAATCATCTGTGTGAAATGAGTTGTTCTTTCATTTCAGGCAACACTGGAAGTTCTCCTTGTTTGGTTGCTTTGAAGAAAGAGGAATACAAGAGAAAGTAGAATACATCATGACAGAGATACTAGACCTCTCTTTTCTGTCTGAGGTAGAAAGGGATTTGATCCTTAATGTTCTACAACGAGATGAGGAGCTTCGGAAAGCAGATGAGAAAAGGATTAGGTAAGAGTCCAGAGTATAGGGTTCCATTCCTTTGACCAGTGATATCTAGGCTTTTCCTTTTGCTTCTCATTTGACTTTCACAGGAAATTGTGTACATGACATTTATAATTCCTTGTTGGGTCAAGTTGGGCTCTGAGTTTGTTGCTTTCACAGAATTAGATAGTCTGTCTCTGCCTCTCAACTCTTCTCCATCTGACCTACACAGATCCTGGATCCATTTGTGCTTCTCTTTTTGGCCTTGGCAGGCGACTGAAGAATGAACTACTGGAAATCAAAAGGAAAGGGGCCAAGAGGGGTAGCCAACACTACAGTGATCGGACCTGTGCCCGGTGCCAAGAGAGCCTCGGCCGATTGACTCCAAAGACCAACACTTGTTGGGGTTGTAATCACCTGGTGTGTCGGGACTGCCGCATCCAGGAAAACAATGGTACCTGGAGGTGCAAGGTGTGCGCCAAGGAAATGTGAGTGTTAATCTATGGCTGAGTAATAAAAGAGTCCTGACTATGGTATTAAATTCTTTTCTTCAGCCTTTGTTAGTTGAATGACAGAAGCCATTCTGCCTTTTTTCCCCCTGGTGCTGGGGATTGAACTCAGGGCCTTGCACATGCTAGGCAAATGCTCTTCCACTGAGCTACAGCCTTTTTTAGATTTTATTTTGAGACAAGGTATCACTAACTTGCCCAGACTGGCCTTGAACTTGTAATCCTGACTCAGTCTGCCATGTAACTTGGATTACAGGCATGCACAACCATACCTGGCACATTGGTCATTTTCTTTCATTCCTTCCCAGAGAGCTGAAGAAAGCAACTGGAGATTGGTTTTATGACCAGAAAGTGAACCGCTTCGCTTATCACACAGGCAGTGAGATAATCAGGATGTCCCTGCGATGTAAACCTGCAGGTACTGGGCTTATCTAGGGATGGTTCCCTACAGGACTTACCCTCAGTGATAGATCCTAGTGAATTCTGAATGGTGGTGTCTTAACTCAATGGGCTTAGCTGGTTTGTGGGAATATAAAAGATTGTACCTCCTTTCCTTCTGCAAATGTTATGCATTTAAAAAAATATTTATTTTTAGTTGTAGTTGGACATAATACCTTTATTTTATTTATTTTTATGTGGTGCTGAGGATCAAACCCAGGACCTCGCACATGCTAGGCGAGCACTCTACCACTGAGCCACAACCCAAGCCCATGTTATGTGTTTTGTAGGAGATGCTGTGAGGGTTGTTTCCCTTTCCTGCACTCATCAACACTGCCCTGACATGCGTTTGTTTGTCTTTAAGCAAATAAAAGAGAGACAGTGGGACATTCCCTCCTTCATCAGACACAGATGGGTGATATCTGGCCGGGAAGAAAGATCATTCAGGAGCAGCAGCAGGAACCCAGGTGAGAACCAAGTAGTTATTTAAGGAAATGCTACAACATTCCTTTAATTCTTTTATTATTCTTTTTTTAAAAATATTTTTAGTTGTCAATGGACCTTTATTTTATTTATTTATATGTGGTGCTGAGAATGGAGCCCAGTGCCTCACACATGCTAGGCAAGCACTCTATCACTGAGCCACCACCCCAGCCTCTCTTTTATTATTTTAAATTTCTTCTATCTCATAGATAGATATTTATTACATGAATATTTGGAATACACAGAAAAGGATAAAGGGGAAAAATCAATCCTAATTCTACTACTCATGTAAACAGTAACATGTAAATAGTAACATTTGGGCATATTTACTTCATAGGAACAAGCTGAAGAGACAAATAAAAAGAACACATAATCATTATTTAAAATAATTAAACAGTATAGGAAATGAGAAAGAAGAAAGCCACAAATCACTAAGATTCTTACTACCCCAGTTTTCACATTATGTATTAAGTGAAAATCATTTAAGATATCTTTTATCTATAGAGAGATGAATGGATGGATAGACTGAAGAAACTTCATAATATTGGATCATCATATAATAAATTAAAGTCATTCCTTTTTTTGCAGTGCAGGGGAACAAACTCAGGCTCTCATAAATGTCAGACAAGTGCTCTACCACTGAGCTACATCCACAGCTACAAAATCATTCCATTTAATTTTATTTGAATTTAATAGAATAAAACACTAAAGTAAAATGGAAGAATTGGTAATCATTGGTTAGCAGTCAGTTAATCATTTTTAATGTTCCTGTTTCAATATTAAACATTATTATTTGATTCTCTGCTATCAAAGAGGAAGAGATTAAGTTTCTTATGTTTCTTTTCAATTCTTTTGCCCTATTCCTATTTGCTACTCAATTCATTTATATTTTATCAAGGTTTATAACATTTAAATTGTTATACAACCATAAATCATCAGCTTTTTAAAGTTGTTTGTTTAGTTTTAATTTTAAAAGGATTATGTGCTGACAATCATACCATGGTGTATCTATTCCAGAATTCTTTATTTCTTGATTGTTTGGATTTCATGTTTGAGAAGTTCCTTCAACAAGAACTTGCAGTATTTGTTGCATTCTTTCATGTTAAGAACATTTACCAAATGTCTTTATATTTGAACGGTATCTTAGCTGGATATTATATTCTTGGGTCACATTTTCTTTCCCTCATAATCTTTTAAACATTGCTCAATTATCTTTGGCCATTGAATGTAACTGTGAAGAAGTCTAATACCAACATGATTTGTTTTCCTTCCTTGTAGGCAACTTTGTATGTATGTATACACATGTGCACAAGTATACACATGGGTGTATTTGTGAGCATGCGATTGGATTCACTGTATCATTTTTCCTGATTTGTGGTATGCCCTTGATGAGTTCTTTCTTCATTGTTGGAATTTTTTATAAGTTAAGTTCACCACTTCAGGGGTATTCAATTTCCTTATCCTCTATTTCTGCACACCCCCCCTTTTTTTTTTTTTTTTTTTTTTTGTGGTACCAGGGATTGAACTCAGGGGCACTCGTCCTCTGGGTCACATCCCCAGCCCTTTTTTGTATTTTATTAGAGACAGGGTCTCACTGAGTTGCTAAGTGCCTCGCCATTGCTGAGGCTGGCTTTGAACTCGCGATCCTCCTGCCTCAGCCTCCCAAAGTGCTGGGATTACAGGCGTGCGCCATCGCGTCCGGCTCCTTTTTGTTTTTACTGTATAATGTTAACCATGATTAACCAAACCTGATACTCCATGCTATCAGTTTTTTTCCACCATTTTCTTTCTTTCTCCCCTCCTTCTCCTTGTCTCATTTCCTTCTCCATTTCCATTGTCTTTTGCTGTTTTTAATTTTAATGATTTGAATGAATTGTTTTTATAGATTTCAATATTTTTACTTTGCTCTCAGTCTTCTTTTTTCTCTTATTTTCGTTTTTTATCATTTGGTGTTCGAGTTCTTGCTTTTTATCAAATCTATATTCTTTTTTAAAAAATTGTGTTTTTAATTGGGCTCTCCAAACTTTTTTATTTTATTTTTTTACCATTTATTATTATTTTTTACATGACAGTAGAGTGTATTTTGTAATATTATACATACATAGAATAAGTATAACTTGTTCCAATTAGGATCCCATTATGTGGTTGTATAAGATGTGGAGTTACATTTGTCATATATTTATATATGAGGATAAGAAAGATATGTCCAGTTGATTCTACTGTCTTTTCTATTACTGTCCTCCCTCCCTTCCCTTCATTCCCCTTTGTCTAGTCCAATGAACTTCTAATCTTTCCCTCCCTTATTGTGGGTTAGCATCCACATATCAGAGAGAATGTTTTTCCTTTGGTTTTTTGGGACTGACTTGTTTAACTTAGTATGATATTCTCCAGGTCCATCCATTTACTGGCAAATGCCATAATTCCATCCTTCTTTATGGTGGAGTAATATTCCTTTGGGTATATATACCCATTTTCTTTAGCCATTCATCTGTTGTAGGGCACCTAGCTTGGTTCCATAGCTTGGCTATTGTGAATTGATCTGCTATAAACATTGAAGTGGCCGTATCACTGTAGTATGCTGATTTTAAGCATATAAACTAAGGAGTAGGATAACGGGGACAAATGGTGGTTCCATTCCCAGTTTTCTTTTCTTTTTTTTTTTAACATCCCAAGTTTTCTAAGGAATTTTCATGCTGCTTTCCAGAGTGGTTGTACCAATTTGCAGTCCTACCAGCAATGTATAAGTGAACCTTTTTCCCCACATGCTTGCCAACATTTATTGTTGCTTGTATTCTTAATAGTTGTCATTCTGACTGGGGTGACATGGAATTTCAGTGTATTTTTGATAGAATTTGTATTCTTATTAAGTTGCCTGTAGTGTAAAGTAATATTTAAAAAAAAACCTATTTGTTTTTCTAGGTTTATATTCTGCTCCAGACTAGGTTCTTTGTCTATCTTACAAGTTTTTTGTTTCTTCCTACTGTATGGCTATTTATGCCTGCCAGACCACTTTATTTCATTTTACTAGTGCTTAATAGGGAAAGTTTTGTCTATATCTTTTGTTTGCTCTGACACAGGCTATGTGAATTGTTCTGGACAAACTTCTCACCTCAGTTTGAAACAATTTATTTGGTCGACCACACTTAACTATACTGTAGTACAAAGACTGACCACTGCCTTCTGTATATAGTCATGTTTTGCTCCAGGGCAGAGATACATTCTGACAAATGCATCATTAGGCGATTTTGTGGTCATATGAGCATCAGAGAGTACACGTGTACAAACTAAGATGGCTATGATGTCACTGTGTGATATAGCTTACTTTATGGGACCATCAGTCCATCATTGACTGAAATAGCATTATGTAGCTTGTGATCATACTTTTTTAATTTAAAAATAAAATTTTAAAATATCAACTGATACATAAAATTGTACATTTATGGGATACCATATTATGTTTTGATAAATGCACACATTGTGTAATGTTCAAACCAGGTAAACATGGATCTCCTTTGTCATCACCTCTTTATGATGAAATCATCAAAAAATCTTCTATTTAAAAAAAATACATAGTACATTATTATCATATATAGTCACCAGAGTGTATAATAGCACACCAGTACTTTTTTTTCCCATCTAACTATAACTTAGTATCCATTAGTCAATCTCTCTCCAATCATCCTTTCCCTCTATTCTCCCTGGCCTCTGGTCATGACCATTATACTCTCAACTTGTATGATGTCAATATTTTAGATTGTACATGTGAATAAGATCATTTAGCCCTAGTTCTGTGCCTGGATTATTTCACTTACACAATGATCTCCAGTTCTATCCATGTTGTCCATAAGTGGCAGAGTTTCATTATTTTTATGGATGAATAGTATTCCATTGTGTGTGTGTGTGTGTGTGTACACATTTTCTTTATTCATTCATAGGTTGATGGCACTCAGGTTGTTTTCCATTTCTTGTTTTTTGTGACGAGTGCTGCAATGAACGTGGGCATGCAGACGTCTCTTTGACATACTGATTTCATTTTCTTTGCATATATACCCAGTGGTGGGATTAGTGGATCATAGGCTAATTCTTTTAATTTTTTTGAGGAACCTCCATACTCTTTTCCATAATTCCTGTACTAATTTACATTCACACTAATAGCATACAAGGCTTCCCTTTCTCTATATTCTTGCCAGCACTTGCTGTCTTCTATCTTTTTGGTAATAGCTATTCTTACTGATGTGAGATGATAATCTTATTGTGGTCTTAATTTGCATTTCCCTGGTGATTGGTAATGTTGAGCATTTTTTCCACACACCTATTAGCCATTTGGATATCTTCTTTTCCTAAATGTCTATTTAGATATATTACTCATTTTAATTGATTATTTTTTGTTGAGTTTTTATTGAGTTGTTTGAGTTCCTTATATATTCTGTATATTAACCATTTGATATATGTGTAGCTTGCAAATGTTTTTTCTCACTCTGTAGGTTGTCTCTTCACTATGTTTATTGTTTTCTTTGCCATACAGAGTTTTTTTAGTTTGATCTAATCATATTTGTCTATTTTTGCTTTCATTTCCTTTGCTTTGTGAGTCTTGCCCTAAAAATCTTTGCCCATTCCAATGTCTTATAGTGTTTTTCTTATTTTTTTTTCCTATGAGTTTTATGGTTTCAGGTCTTACATTAGGGTCTTTAATCCATTTTGAGTTGAATTTTATAATTGGTGAGAGATATGGGTCAAGTTTCATTCTTCTTAATATGGATATACAATTTTCTGGTACCATTTATTGAAATGAATATTGTACTTCTTTTATTGTAACTTTCTTTTTGTACTGGGGATTGAACCTAGGAATACTTTAACATTGAGCTACGTCCCTGGTCTTTTTTTTTTTTTTTTTTTTTTTGAAACAGGGTCTGGCTAAGTTGCGGAGGCTGGGCAGTAACTTGTGATGTGTGATGCTCCTGTCTGTTTTCCTCGTTGCTGTGATTACAGACACGCAACATGATGCCCATAATTTCTTGTAATTTGATGGAAGTGGTGGAAAGCAGCCTGTGGACCTGGGTTTTAATTTCCTTACATTATTTTTAATTTCTTCATTGGGATTTCCCTGGAACCCCTTTGGGTGAATCCTCAAGCTCATGCCAGTGTCTGTGGGGCAATCTTGTCTGCCTCTGTTGGGGTTCTATAGTGGAACATAGGATTATAAATCTTGAGGACTTTTGTTTTTCTTGACCTATCTCAGGACTGCCTACTCACACACTCTGCACAGTACTACATTGGGAAGCATTGTGGAGGAGCTTTTCTGGGCTGAATCTTCTATTTTCACCATGAACTTTTGAACTGTATGACTTTGAGGCCATACCTTGCCTCTTTGGTTGCTGTTGTTCAGTTTTAGGCTTGTGTGTGTATGTGCATGTGCACCTTTCCCCTCTAACTTTCCCTCAACCATAGGGAAAGAATTTCATCACATTTTGTATGATTGTTAAAAATATATAAATTAAGTCCTCTACTAACCTAACTGCCTCTGCCCCAATTATTGTTATAAGTCATTAATAGTTTTGGCAAATGGGCTACCAAATTGTCTAAGCACACACACCTTAGTTGAATACCTAAACTTTTAACCTCTCTTTTTAAAAAGGATGATAATATATATATATGTATATATATTAAAAGGATGATAATATATATATGCATATATATTATCATCCTTTTTAAAAAGAGATATATATGATAAGTAAAAAGAAGAGAACTTTAAAAACTCAGAAATACAGATAGTCCCAAAGGAAATAGGAAAGATGTGAACAGACCTTTCACCAAACACTATATATAGATGTCAAATAAGTACATGAAAAGATGTTCAGCATTCTTAGTCATTATATAAATGCAAATTAAAATCACAACAAGATACTACTATGTGCCCCCTAAAATTAAAAAGACTCATCATACCACTTATAGGCAAGGATGTAGAAGAATTGGAATTCTCATAACCTGCTTATGAGAATACACAATGATGCAGCCATTTTGTAAAAAATTTAGCAGTGTCCAAAGAAAAGCTCAGTGTGTACCTACTTTGTGATTCAGCCATTCCATTCATAGGTATTTACTCAAGAGTAGCAAACACATATATTCATTCAAAGAATTATACAGGAATGTTCATAGCAGTTTTATTTGTAATAGCTAAGACCTGGAAACAATCCAAATGTCCAGTGAAAGGTGAAGTGAAAGGTGAATGGATAAGCTGGACTTGTTTATGCAATGGAATACTAGTCAGCTATGGAGAGGAATGAACTATTGATACATGCAGTAATGACCTGGATGAATTTTAAAATAATAATACCAAGTGTTAAACATCAAACAAAACAGTACCTACTATGTGATTCTGTTTATATAAAATTCTAAAAAATACAAACTAGTTTTTCATGACAGAAATCAGATTATCTGAAATAAGAAATAAGACTCTCATTTGCCTGGGGACAAGGCCAAGGGGGATGGGAGGGATTATCAAGGGGCAGAAAGAAACTTTTTGGAGTGATAGATGTTCCTCAATTTAATTGTGGTTATGGTTTTATAGGTATATACATATGTTAAAACTCATCAATTGTGACTGGGGTTGTGGCTCAGAGGTAAAGCACTTGCCTAGCATGTGTGAGCCACTGGGTTCGATCCTCAGCACCACATAAAAATAAATAAATAAAATAAAGATATTGTGTCCATCTACAACTAAAAAAATTAAAAACTCATCAAGTTGCATATTTAAACATGAAGCTTATTTATGTCAGTTATAATTCAAGCAATAAAAGGAAAGATGTTGAAAAATATAACATGGACTTCTTTCCATGATAGCACCAAGTGTCTACTTCATTATTTTTGATGTAAGTGTGGTGTTTCATTATATGTATGTACTATGATTTTATCCACACAGCCCTGGGTTGGTGACTCATCTGTTCTGGGTGAAGAGGCCCCTTTTTGCTTTGTGGATAAGGATAAGAATGGCTTTTATTTGCTGAAACTGATTAACACATCTGACATATCACTCAGAATGTAATTTCTGAAACTTACTGCTTCTGGCTGTCCATGACCTCTATTCTCATTGGACCCAGAAGACTCTTTTTATCCTAAACATGGAAACAAATTAAGTGATGTAAGTGATCTCTTCCATAAAATTACGGAGCCCCAGAGATAATCTAATTCAACCCCCTTATGTTTACAGAAAAGAAAGCAGGATAAGTGATTTACCTGTGATCATACAGATAGCTAGAGCACAGGACTCCCATCTCTTAGTTTATTATTTTTTTTTACCAAACAGATGTCAAATAATTGCTTTTGTGCCCTGGGGTTGTTTATATTAGCTGTGGATCAGTATGCATTAATCTTTAGGAAAAAAACACAAGCAAAAACCACCCTCCATGGGTCACTGTTAAACATCTTCTCTGGAGGAACGATTTTGCTTGGAGTTCTTTTTTCTTTGGAGCAAAGGGGAGGAAAGAATGATTTTAAAATAAAAAACATAAAAACAAGCTTCCTGCTGTGTCTTGTACTATAAAGCTAATCTATTTTTTAAAGGAATGCAATCCCTAGGATTTCAACCCCTGCTGTGTGTTTTCACAGAACTATCTCAAACATAATGTGAAAAATTGGAAAGTTTATTCTTTACTGGGTGGGATATTATAGATTTGGATACCATTCTTTGTTCATTTATCGTTTTTGTTGGCTTATTTGATAAATGCATATGAATGACTACTATGTGGCAGGCAGTATTTTAGGCACTGGGATATGCAAGTGTATACCAAAATGTCCCTTGCTAGCAGACTTTAAATTTGGGGTAGGGAGCACAGAAAACAATAATTAAGTAAACAAATAGTACATCAGATGTTGACAAGTGCAATGGAGAAAATTAAGTAGACTTGAAGGGAAAGGGAGTGCCAGAAATACACGTGTATATATATGTTGTTTTCTTTAGGATAGCTAGGGAAAGTCTTAATGGGGTGACATTTGAGCAAAGGCAATAAGCAAATGAATGAGCAAACATTGAGGGTATCTAGGGGAAGAACATTGTAGGCAGAGAAAACAGTAGGTATAAAGATACTAAAATGATCTTTGGGTTTGATACTTTTGGATAATCTGAAACTGAGTGAGTAGGGTGGAAATGGGAGGAGATAGATGTAGAGATGGGGCAGATCATATAAAACTTCATTGATACTTGAAAGGAATGTATTTTACTCTGTGAGAAGGGTGGTTCTGAGTGAGTGACATGATCTCATTTTTCTTTCTAAAAAGTGAGATAAAACTTGCATAACATAAAACAATAATTTTAACAAATTTAAGGTGTTCAATACTGTGGTTGTTAGTACTTTAAACAGGTTGTGCAACCATCACTACTATCTAAATTCAGTACACTTTTAGAACACTTTTATCACCCCCAAAAGAAATCCTGTACCAAATAAGCACCCACTCCCCATTTTCTACTTTCTGTCTCTCTGGATTTGCCTATTCTGTATTCTGTTTCATACAAATAGAGTCATACAAATTGTGGCCATTTGTGTTTGGCTTCTTTCAGTTAGCATAACATTTTCAAGATTCATTCATGTTGCACCATGTATCAGAACTTCATTTCCTTTTATGGGAGAATAATATTACATGTATAGAACATTTACATATATAGGACATGTATACAACATTTTTATATAGTTATCCACAGATGGAAATTTGGGTTGTTTCCACATTTTTGGCTATTTGGAATAATGTTGATATTAACATTTAAGTTTTACATGAATGTATGTTTTTTTAATGCTCTCAGGTCTATATCTAAGAGTGGAATTGCTGAAATATCTGATTTATATTTTTAAGGCTCTTTTTGGCCATTGAGTTATGAAGGGACTGACTGGAGACAGAGAAAGAAGCAGGGAGATTTGTTAGGAGGCTATTGCAACCATTCATTTGCCAAACAGTAATGCTTTGTACCAGAGTAATAGCACTGGAAGGGATGGGAACTGATGAGATTCTAGATGTATTTTGGAGATAGAGACAAGAGGATTTTCTGACATATTTTATTTGTATTATGAGATAAAGAGAGGAGTCAAGGATAATTCTTGAGATTTTCAATCTTAAAAATGAAAAAGGGAGTTTCCATTTGACAAGATTGAGGGAAGAGCAGGTTTTGGGGAAGATTGGGGCTTTGGTTTTAGACTTGTTGTGTTTGATTCATCCAAGTTGGAGTTGTTGAGTAGGCTATTGGAAAAACAAGTCTGCATTTAAGACATACTTTCAAGTTATAAGCTTATAGGTGATATTTAAAAACCATGGTACAAGATGAGATCATTTAGCAGTAATTCTAGATAGAGAAGAGAAGCAACCCTGAGAAGAAGCCTGGACACAATCCAAATATTAGAGTTCCTGGAGTGGAGGAGGGACCAGAAAAGGAAACTGAGAAGGGGCAGCCAGTGAGCTTGAAGGAAGAAACCTGGGGAGTATAGAGATCTGGGAGTCAAGGGAAATTACTTGAGATACTTGAGATAGAATGACTTTTTTCCTTTTCCTGCTTTTTTCATTAATTCTTTGAGATAAGAAGCCCAGCGATGATATTTTGCCTTTTAGATATGAGTACTGCTGTTTTATTTTTATTTTTTTTAAGTAAATCCTTAAAACTTGGGAATAATATTTCCTTGCCTTTTATCTGAATAAAAGGTAATATGTGTGCATTATAAAATGCAAACATTAAAACAATGTGTTAAAGCGAAACAAACAAGAAAACAAAAGCTTTTTAACCAAAGCTTAAAGTTATCCCATTTAACTGAATTTTTTACCCTTTGACCAGCACTTGTCTCTGCCATCCTCAGCCCTACCAGTAACTCTCCATCACTGTACTCTTCAACATCAACTACCATTCTGCTTTTTGTTTCTTTGAGTTAGAGTTTACACTTCACATGAGTGAGATCATACAGTATTTGTCTTTCTATGTCCTTCTTTTTTTCACTAAGCATAATGTTTTCCAGGTTCATCCATACTGTAGAAAAATACAGGATCTTCTTCTTCTTCTTCTTCTTCTCTTTTTTTTTTTTGTGGTGCTAGGGATTAAACCCGGGGCATTGTGCATGCAAGGCAAGCACTCTACCAACTGAGCTATATCCCCAGCCCAGGGTTTCCTTCTTTTTAAAGGATGGACAGTATTCCATTGTATATGTCCATATTTTTTCAATCCACTTATCAGTTGATGAATATTTTGGTTGCTTTTACTTATTAGGTACTGTGAATAATGTTGCAATAAACACGGGGGTACAGATGTCACTTTAAAAAATTGTTCTTTTTTAGTTATACATGAGAGTAGAGTATAATTTGACTTATTTGGTGCAACCACTCTGGAAAGCAGTATGGTATTCCTCAGAAAACTTGGAATGGAAGCACCATTTTTCCCAGTTATCCCATTCCTTGGTGTATATCCAAAGGATTTAAAAACAGCATACTATGGTGATGCAGCCACATTGATGGTTATAGCAGCTCAATTCACAATAGCTAAGCTATGGAACCAACCTAGGTGCCATTCAATACATGAATGGATAAAGAAAATGTGGTATATATACTCAATGGACTATTACTCAGCCATAAAGAAGAATGAAATGGGGCTGGGATTGTGGCTCAGCGGCAGAGCACTCGCCTTGCACGTGCGCGGCCTGGGTTCGATCCTCAGCACCACGTAAACATAAATGCATTGCATTGTGTACAACTAAAGTAAATAAATAAATATTAAAAAAAAGAAGAATGAAATTATGGCATTTGCTGGTAAGTGGATGGAACTGGCGACTGTCATGCTAAGTGAAGTAAGCCAATCCCCAAAAACCAAAGGTCAAATGATCTCTCTGATATGTGGTTGCTAACACACAACAAGGGAGAAGAGGAAGGATAGAAATTCAGTAGATTAGACAAAGGGAATGAAGGGAAAGGAGGAGATCCAGAATAGGAAAGAGAGTGGAATGATTCTAACATAACTTTCCTATGTACAAATATGAATATACCACAGTGACTCTCTATATCATATACAATCTCAGTACTGGGAACCTTATTAGAATAGGAGGATTGCTGTTTTAAATGCCTAGGTTCATCCTTCACTAAGATAATAAAGCTTTAAAGTCACTCTGGACTTCTGCATACTGTCTTTAAGACATACTGATTATTTGTGGATATACTAAGTCACACTGAAGGAATTTATTCAAGAATTTGGTCAACAGACATTTGAGTATCTGGTTTATGCTAACCTGTCTTCTAAGTAATGGGAACACAGCAGTGCACAAGCTATGTGGTCACTGATCTAATGTAACTTAGTCCATTGGAATGGAAAGGCATTAAACAAATCATTTTAACAAAGTAAATAATTTGTTTTAAAGACATAAATACTTACATATGTTATACATACTATCAAGAAATTGGGAACTTTGGGAGCAAATGTATTAATCCAGACTTAGGATATAGTCTGAGAAATCTGGAGGGATTGACATAAGGGGAGACCTCAAGAAGAAGTAGTTTCAGCTAGGTGAAGAAAAGTGGCCATTGTGAAAAGAATATCCCAGGCAAAGAAAAGAAGGAAGAGAAAGAGCTTTGGGATATTCAGGGAACCAAAAGAACTTCCTCATTCCAGAACAAAAGTACAAAGAAGAGTGGGGGATAAAAGATGAGGCTAGAGAGCTGAGCAGGGTTCAAATCGTAAGGATTTTCTTGCCATGCCAAGTAATTTGAATTCAGTCCCAACAGAAATAGGGAACCAGTGAAGTTTTTAAAATCTACTCATACTTATTTGAGAAAAATCACTCAGGCTACAGTTGTGAATGAATTATTAGAAAGGAGGCCCTACTGGAGGCAGAAGAGCTCACTTTAAATATCGACTCTTTGTTTTTATTCTAGCATGCCATTTGAAGTTCCAAAGCAGAAAAGTGGAAAGAGTGTGCTAGAGGCTGAGAGTGAGAGTTTGGATAGCTACACAGCTGACTCAGACAGCACCTCAAGGTTGGGTCCCCCACCCCAATTCCCTTACCATTTCCCATTTCCCTTACCTCTGCTCAACCTAAGTTCCCATTTTGTTCTCTAGCATCAGAATGCATGTCTCCTATTCCTTGAGTGTTCCTGATTTCTGTCCTCAGGAAATCAAATGCAGTATTTTCTCCCCAGAAGTCTTTCAGTAGCACTCACTTCTACTGATTTGGCTCTGGGTACAGCTTCCTGGAGTGTGTTAAGTTCCCCAGTCTGCTGTACCTTGGAGGATTCTTCCTAGCCCAGCAGCAATTGATGCCACTGTCCCTTAGGAATGGGAGTGTGAGTGTTTGTGTTTGTAAAAATTTGCATATTTGATATTCTGCATTCCTTCAAGGTAAATCAGATGCAAAGTGTATCTTTTGGATTTGGTTACTGTGATGACCTCAAGCCAGTGACTCTCCCTCCTTGCTAGAGCTTTGAGTCCTGATTGAAAGAGGAAGGGGAGGAGGTAATTTAGTTCTAACTTCTGAATCTGCCTCCAGGAGAGACTCTCTGGATAAATCTGGCCTCTTTCCAGAATGGAAGAAGATGTCTTCCTATAAATCTCAAGTAGAAAAGGTACACCAAGCTATTTGTCTTTTCTTCTTTTCCTTCCCTTCCTTTTTCTTTCTTTCCCATCTTACCTTCTTTCTTTCCCATCTCCCCTCCTCTCCTCTTTTCTTTCCTTCCTTATTTCTTTTCTCAGGCCAAAAGTATTTATATATTTATATTTAGTTGTCAGTGGTCCTTCATTTTATTTATTTGTATGTGGTGCTGAGAATTGAACCTAGTGCCTCACAAATGCTAAGCAAGTGCTATACCACTGAGACACAACCCCAGCCCCCTCAGGCAAAATTTAAATCAGAAATTCAACTAAACAAATTTCATTTCAGATTCATCTTGAAGCATTTCCTAAGATCTTAGTTGAAATGCATGAGAAAATAGGTTTTGTAGTACTTCCAGACATTTAATCTTTCTTGTAAGTTTGTCATAGTTGAACTGAAAATCTGAGGCTTATTCTACTCTATGCTATCCTTTCTTACTCATTCCTACCACCTGTCCAATGGTCCTTTTCCATTTTGTTGCCCTTATTCATTCCTAGGAAATTCATCCAGGGGGTCAAAATGTGGTACCTGTTGATGAGGGTGAAATGATATTCAAGAAGAACACCAGAAAAATCCTCAGGCCTTCAGGTAGCGAGTTTTCCTTTATAGTCTTTGGGACTGAAATTCTGAGTACCCTTTCTGGGCTCTTGTTATGGAATATAGTGGGTCTCTTTTGATTTGGGTTTTTGGTCTTCCACTCAGAATACAATAAATCTGTGATAGATCTCCACCTAGAAGACATGGGGCATGAAAGTGGCTCCTTGGGAGACAGAAGCAAATCTGTCCCAGGCCTCAACGTGGATATGGTTAAGTACTCTTATATATTTTATTGGATCAATATATTAATCTTTTAGAGGTGATTTTAGTATTTGATATTCTCAGTTAACCTGTTTAATTATTAAGAAAAATACAGCATGAATGTTGATTGCCCCCAATTTCTGAAGTAGATACAATTCCTGTTTTACTTAAAGGAAATAATTGTTTTCTCTGTTATCTTCTAATACATTGGTGGATATATAGTTAAGTGCTCAAATAAATACTTATTTCAAAAATGTAAAGGGATGGATGGGTTGGAGTAGTTGAATGGAAAAGAGTTATATCTCCTATAAAAATATTAAGTACTTATATCTTATTCTTTTTTAAATATGAGAAAATGGCTTTCTTTCTGGGAAGCCAGAAATGGGGAACCATATAAAAATAAAAACACTTACATGTATGTTAGCATGAAATCTCAGAGCTTTGCAACAATTATGATTCCCACTAAAGGAAAGGTATTAGTTTTTGAAGTTTATCTTTTGTTGGGGGGTGGGTACTGGGGATTGAACTCATGGGCACTCAACCACTGAGCCACATCCCCAGCCCTATTTTGTATTTTATTTAGAAACAGGGTCTCACTGAGTTGCTTAGTGCCTCGCTCTTGCTGAGGCTGGTTTTGAACTTGTGATCCTCCTGCTTCAGCCTCCTGAGACCCTGGGATTATAGGCATCTGCCACTGTGCCCAGCACTTCTCTTATTTTTATTAATTTTTTGGGGGAGGTAACAGGGATTGAACTCAGGGACACTCAATCATTAAGCCACATCCTCAGCCCTGTTTTGTATTTTATTTAGAGACAGGATCTCACTGACTTGCTTAGTGCCTTTCTTTTGCTGAGGCTGCCTTTGAACTTGTGATCCTCCTGTCTCAATCTCCCAAGCCACTGGGACTACAGATGTGTGCCATCACACCCTGCTATTATTTCTATTAATTCTTAATCTATATTTACTGCTCCAGGAAGAAGAAGAGGCAGAAGCAACAGCAGAAGCAGAAGAAGAAGGAGGAGGAGGAGAAGAGGAAGAAGATGAAGAAGAAGACATTGACCACCTGGTGAAGTTACATCGCCAGAAACTAGCCAGAAGCAGCATGCAAAGTGGCTCCTCCATGGTAAGTTCTGTTAGTTCTGTGGTTAGAGACACTTCCAGGAAGGAAAGAAGAGTCTTCCTAGATCATACTCATTACCTAGAAAAATCAGCCTACATGCCTTTTCCAGGTAAAGCAGATGCATTTATTTGTACTTATCCTCAACCTGAGGTGAATGAATGGGCTTTCTCTGCCATACAAGCAAGAACCAAAGCAGCTGGGGCCACTTGATCATGGTTTTAAGCTTAGTGTATATCTACATGACTTCCTGAACCTCTACTTTGGATATTATTACATTAGGTAACTAGGGCTAGGGACATTCTTCATCATAGATTTGTGAGCAGTGACTATAACTTCTCCCTTTAGTAGTACTCAGGTATGAAATGGGCAAGAACAGCTTTCTTCATCATCGCCAAATCCAGATTTTCACATTAAAGAGAAGTGAGTATCATGAGAAGGGCTCTGGCAGGATTAGTTGGCATCAAGGTATGGTTAAGGATCAACAATACCAGTCAGGATCATGAAGTTAAAGTGATGTTTAAGAATCAGGATCTAGCTTAGGGTTAACATGTTATTATATTGGTGCAGGCACTGAATTCCTTAAAAGACCCTGAGATTGTAAGAAATAAAACCAAGAGTCATTAAGTGGGACAGATTGAAATTAAAACGCTTCTACCCAGCAAAGGAAATGTTGAAGAGCATGAAGTGAAAGCCTACAAAATGGGAGAAAACCTTTGCCACCTACTCTTCCGACAGGGGATTAATATCTAGAATATATAAAGAACTCAAAAAACAACACCAAACCTCCCCCCTAATTAATAAAAAATTGGCAAAAGAACTAAACAGACATTTATCAAAAGAGGCAGCTCAAAATGCATGAAAAAATGTTTAACATCCCTAGCAATCAGGGAAATGCAAATCAAAACTACACTGAGATTTCATCTCACTGCAGTTAGAACAGTAATCATCAAGAATACAAACAGTGGGCTGGGGATATAGCTCAGTTGGTGGAGTGCTTGCCTTGCATGCACAAGGCCCTGGGTTCAATCCCCAGCACCACACACACACACACACACACACACACAAAAAAAAAAAAAAAGAATACAATGAAAATTTCTGGAAAGGATGTGAAGGAAAAGGTACTCTCATATATTGTTGGTAGGACTGCACATTAGTATAGCCACATTGGAAAGCAGTATGGAGATTCCTCAGAAAACTAGGAGTGGAACTACCATATTACCCAGCTATCCCACTCCTTGGTATATATCCTAAAGAACTAAAATCAGCATACTATAGTGATATAGCCACACCAATGGCTAGAGTAGTGCAATTCACAATAACAAAGTTATGGAAACAACCCAGGTGCCCATCAACAGAGGAATGGATTAAGAAAATGTGGTATATATACACAATGGAGTTTTACTCAGCTACAAAGAAGAATGAAATTATCACATATGCTGGTACATGGATGGGACTAGAGAACACCATGCTAAGTGAAATAAGCCAGATTCAGAAAGCCAAGCTAGAGTAAAGTAAGGGAGGAAAAGAGGGGGTGTGTTTGATCTAATAAAGAGAGGGGTATGATCAGTAGAATTGAAGAAGATTGAGATGGAAAGGGAAGGAAATGCAGAATGAATTTGACAAAATTATCCTATGTGCATTTATAAATATGCCACAGTGAATTCCACTTTCATGCATATCTATAAAGCACCAATTAAAAAATATAGATGAGCTAGGCGCAGTGGTGCATACCTGTAATCCCAGCAGCTCAGGAGGCTGAGATAGGAGGATCATTGAGTTCAAAGCCAGCCTCAGCAATTTAGTGAGGCACTAAGCAACTCAGTGAGACCCTGTCTCTAAACAAAATACAAAATTGGACTGGGGATGTGGCTCAGTGGTCGAGTTCCCCTAAGTTCAATCCCCAGTACCATTTATATATATATATAAATCAATGAGTGTAAAGTAGACTAGTAGAGTAGAGGAAGGAGAATAGGAAAGGGAAGAGTAGAGGTAAAGGGGGAAGCACTGGGGACTGAAAAAGGGTAAATTAAATTCCATGCACGTATGATTATATCAAAATGAACCCCACTATTATGTACAACTATAATGCACCAACAAAAGCAAAAAAAAAATTGTCTTAGTTCTATCATGCACATAAAGATTGAGATTATTTAAGGGAAAGAGTTGGGAACAAGGGTGAATAGTTTCACACTCACACACAGGAAGAGAATGTCAGACCCATACAACTAATCACTACCAGAGAGGAAAATGCCTTTGTACTTCAGGTGGTATTTTTCCCCATCCCTTCACCCAATTCTGGCAGTCTCTTTTCTGTATAGATTTTAACAGAGATAATGTAGATAATAAAGGCACATTATTTAAATTAGTAACTAACCTGTTCTAGCCAATGTTTTTAATTTTTTTTTACTTGTAGATGGACATAATACCTTTGTTTTATTTATTTTATTTTTATGTGGTGCTGAGGATTGAACCCAGTGCCTCACACATGCTAGGCAAGTGCTCTACCACTGAGAAAAGCCCCAGTGTTTTAACATATATAACACAAACCATAAATAGACTTAACTGCACCTTATCTCTACTCCTTGCACACCTTCTGGGGCAAGTGAAAAATTAACAATAAAATGTGTAGAAGGAGGGGAAAAGAGAAGCTAAGAGTCTAGGTGAGCCCAAAACTGATTTGTTAACCTGAACATTTGTGAGTGTGCTATGACTCATCCTCTGGGTAAAGGACTGCTTTCAATACTTGTTCCTTGAAGGGGCATCTGAAATTTTGTTTTGTTCAATGACTGATTTTATTATGATGGAATGTGTGAGCATTGTGGATGGCAGAGTGTGCCTTCCTCAGACATTTGTGGGTGTTTTATCTTCAGAGTACCATTGGCAGCATGATGAGCATCTATAGTGAAGCTGGTGATTTTGGGAACATCTTTGTGACTGGCAGGATTGCCTTTTCCCTTAAGTTTGAGCAGAAGACACAGACTCTGGTCATCCATGTGAAGGAGTGCCACCAGCTGGCCTATGCTGATGAAGCCAAGAAACGTTCTAACCCGTGAGTATTCTGGAACTTAATTGATGCTGTGAGATGATAGATTAGACCCTGGCATTTGTCTGGGAACTTTTGTTTTCAAAAAAAATTTTTAGTTGTTGTTGGACATTTATTCATTTATGCAGTGCTAAGGATAGAACTTTGTGCCTCACACATGCCAGGGAAGCACATTACCACTGAGCTACAACCCCAGCCCATGTCTGGGCACTCTAGAACTGAGGTTATCACTTCCTGGAGGGATGGATAGATGGGGTGTAGGGAAGGGCCCAAGACTGGGTAAAAGCAAGAATAAACATATCTTGTAGGGCTTGATGTGACATTTAAGAAAAATTTTTTTTTAGTTACAGATGGACACATATATTTATTTTGTTTATTTATTTTATGTGGTACTGAGAATCAAACCCAGTGCCTCACACGTGCAAGGCAAGCACTCTGCCACTGAGTCACACCCCAGTCCCTTGCTGTGACATTTTTGACATTGCATTTCATCATGGCATATTTATATGGAGAGCAGGGAAGTAAAGAAGGGGCTTGAGGAAAGACAGCAAATTACTCAGTACTCTCTTTGGTTGCTAGATATGTGAAGACCTATCTTCTACCTGATAAATCTCGCCAAGGGAAAAGAAAAACTAGCATCAAACGAGATACTGTCAATCCATTATATGATGAAATCCTCAGGGTAAGTATCTAAAGTGGGAAAACCTTGTTCTGTTTTATGTGCTAGGCTAGAGCTATGCCTCTGCAACATGGCTGGTTGATCTGGGTTTCAGTGAGCCATGTTTGTGTCTGAGGATCTGCTCTAGGCATCTGTTCACATCCTGACCTCTCAGAGAACAAAAGTAATCTGGCTTTCTTGGAGTATTGCAAGGTTAGAGATTCAGGTGGCTAAAAATTTCATTTTAAAAAGCTCTTTGGGATAAAGAGTCTCCTTGGAAATGATTTTTCTATGCTCCAGTGTCCTCTCATTCATTCAATGAAAAAATCAATTAAATTTCCAGGTCTTCCCATGGAATATGGTAGGTTCTTACGAAATGGAGTAAATTGAAACTTTTTCAATGAGGAAACTCAAAGTGCTTAGGGACTAAAGTAATATGATATTTAGGACTGTGGACTTTAAGTATGGTTTACTTAGGGTTTGGAAAAAATATAGTTTGAGAAATTACTACTAACTAATCATCTTGGACTTTTACTTTCCTTTCACAGTATGAGATCCCAGAATCTCTCCTGGCCCAAAGAACCTTGCAGTTTTCAGTTTGGCATCATGGTCGTTTTGGCAGAAACACTTTCCTTGGAGAGGCAGAGGTCCAGATGGATTCCTGGAAGCTTGATAAAAAACTGGATCATTGTCTCCCTTTACATGGAAAGGTTGTCTGCTTTAACAATTTCTTCCACAGCTTGGGTCTGAGGTAGAATTGTCCACAGTGACCTCTGCTGGTCTGTTTATAACAGCTTTGAATTTAGTCTTCAGTAGAGTTCTAGCGCACCCTGATGGCATTTTTGAGTTTGACAGCAATTTCAGGAGCTCTTGTATGTCAAGTGTGAGAAATCTCTTCTGTGTAAGCAGGCAAAGTACATAGCCATGGATTTGCTTTAAAAGTCTTTCATATGTGTGCTAGGTTTTGCCTCTTAACCTTCCATAATCTGGGTGTATCCTAAAATTCCTAATTTGCACCTTTTCTTCACGCTAACCCGGGTGTATCCTCATCTGCACCCCTTTCCCAAGATAACCTTGCTAAATAAGTGGCAAATAAAGCAATTCACAGAGCTCCAGTTTCTGTACTCTTGGTTGCTTACACAGGCTAGGGAACATTTTACTTTGGAGATGGCACCTCAAGTGAGAGTGTAGCAGTGTGGCATAATTGCGCCTGGGATCTGAGTGCAGACCTGGATTGGAATCTTGGTTCTGTCAGTCACTTGCTAGCTAGGTGAGTCACTTAACTTATAAATTAACTTAGGGAAGTCACCTAACTTCTGTGACCCTCCGTTTCTTCATCTATAAAATAAGGATAAAAAATACTCTTCCTCTTTTGCAAGGTTGTATGGAAAGTATCAGTCAGTACCTGGCACATAATGGATATTCAATAGGTTACTGTCATTCTGGTTAGATAAAATTGCCAAAAAAGATAAATTAGTAAATTCAGTAACTTCTTTATTATCAGAACTATATGAAAACAATGTTCTTTCAAGTTTTTATGCTAATGTGTAAGTATTTAAAACAATATATGGAATATAGGATATCTTTTGAGGGGTAGACACAACACTAGTAATGATGGTGGCCTCTAGGAAAGGGAGTCTGAGATGGAAGGAAGATTTAGTTTTCTCTATATGCCCTTTTAAAAAATTTTGAGCTTTTTACCATGTTAAGAAAATGAATCATAAAAGAATTTACATGCATGTAATTCCAGATTAAAACAATGTAAAGTGTATAAAAAGAAAGTGAATGTCATTTCTTAGAAATAACTACTGTTAATGAATCCCACTATCATGTATAATTATAATGCACCAATAAAAATATGGAAGAGAAAAAAAGAAAAATAACCACTGATAACATCTACATTTACATGGGTATCCTCCTAGGATTTTATTAAGGAGCACAGATATGAATCTATGGATATTTTCTTTTTTCTTTCTATTTTTCTTCTCACCTGAGCCAAATTGTTTATATGTTTTATTTCTTTTTATTTTTGGTACCGGGGATTGAACTCGGGGGCACTCGACCACTGGGCCACATCCCCAGCCCTTTTTTGTATTTTATTAGAGACAGGGTCTCACTGAGTTGCTATGTGCCTTGCCATTGCTGAGGCTGGCTTTGAACTCTCAATCTTACTGCCTCAGTCTCCCAAGTGCTGGGATTACAGGCGTGCGCCACCACACCTTGCTATTTTTTCACTTAACAATTTATCATGGACATCCTTTTATGTCACCATTTACAGATTTATCTCATTTTAATTGCATGATATTCCATCATGTGCCTATGTTTAAATTTATTTACCATTCCCCCACTAATAGGCAATTAAATTGTTAATGTTTTTTTGCTCTTAAGACTGTAAAATATTTATGCCTTCTTTTGTGAACATAGCCGTCAGAGAAATTCCTGGTGTTGGAACTGCTGTGTCAAATGAAGTGTACATCCGATAATTTTATAGCTGTTGTCCTAAAAACATTAATACCATTGATTTCATTTAAAAATAATGATAAAAACAAGAAAGCAGTTATTAACAAAGCTACTACATGTTAGTATTAAATTTAGAATTTCTTAAACATTTGGCAGGAAAATCATTCTGTCAGTGGCCTACAGTGTGTGTGTGTGTATATATATATATATATATATATACTGTATTGGAAATGTCACTGTAAACCATCATGAACTACTGTTAAAAATGTCTTACATTAAAACATAAGAAGCTGCATTAAAATGGAGGTACCTGCTCTTTGCAAATATTTTGGTCCACAATGAAAATGCACTACTGAAAAAATAATATGCCAGTCGCTAGCTAATGCTAAACTTCCTTTTTTTTTTTTGGTACTGGGGATTGAACTCAGGGGCACTTGACCACTGGGCCACATCCCCAGTCCTTTTTTGTATTTTATTAGAGACAGGGTCTCACTGAGTTGCTAAGTGCCTCACCCTTGTTGAGGCCGGCTTTGAACTTGCGATCCTCCTGCCTCAGTCTCCCAAGTGCTGGGATTACAGGTGTGCACCACCGCGCCTGGCTTAAACTTCCATTTTTAAGGGCACTAAAGTTACAAGCTATAAATTAATAAATAATGTAGACATTTTATAAACAACAAAAACACCATTCCCATATAATATATCTCCTTTAATTTATTTATATTTTTTAGTTGTAGATGGACCTTTATTTTTATTTATTTATATGTGGTGCTGAGAATCTAACCCAGTGCTTTATACATACTATGCAAGTGCTCTGCCACTGAACCATAACCCCAGCCTTCTCCTTTAATTTAAAACATTCTACATTTATTGTTTTTGGGTTTTTCTTTTTTTTTTTTTTTTTGCTCCAAAAATTCATTTGCTCCCATTCCATTTTGTCTTGCTGGCATATCCCTCCCAATTCTTTTGTATCTCTCTCATATAATGAACTTTGTATATTCTGGATATGTGATACATTGATCCAAGCTGAGAGAATGACTTGCATGCCAAATGCCTTAGGTACTTAAGATGGTAGGAAAGCATAATCCCCATATGTTATGCTCAGTGGTGAGGGCGTAGATTAGAGGAGCCCTAATGAACACCGTCAGGTGAAAGAGTACATCTAGTCTGAAGGAGCTCCTTATCTGAAAGCCAAATCATAAAGAAGAAATTCTTGTAGAAAGAGCCAAGAAAGTAAAAGAGTTCTGCCACTCAAAGCCAGAGATGATAGGCTACTCATCCCAGACACTCATTAATTTACTCAGTAAATTCATTAAATAAATATTTGTGGAGTACCTACTATGATCCAGGTACTTTGGCTAAGGGTTGGACATACTAGGATGAATAAAAATAGACTTGAAACCTGTCTTCCTGGCATCTAGATTCTAATGGTAGAGACAGATATTAAGAAAAACAATATAATAACTACATATTTAAAAAATTATAGCATATTTGAACCTTGTGACAGAGTTCTACCATGCTCTCAAATGTCTCTAAGCCCTCTCTTATTTTTTTGGTGCTGAGGATGGAACCCAGGACCTTGTGCATGCTAGGTGAGCACTCTGCTTGCAGTCCTCCTGCCTCAGCCTTCCACTTCAGTGGGATTACAGGCATGTGTCACCATGCCTGGCCAGCCAGATTATCAGAATCTGGAAAATGTATTCCCAAAGTTGCACAATAGTGGGTATTGTAGAAGAGGCTTTATTGGTTCTTCTGCCTCTCTTCTGGAAGAAACTGCCTTAGAAGCCTGTGGCTACCATGGCCTTGGGACCCTGGATTGTATCCAGAAGTAGAAGGATCCTCTTATGTCATGAAGATGCTCTTGAGGGATAATTTTAGCATCCCCTCAGGTTGAAGTCCCTCCAATTCCTGAGAAGTCTGACTTGACCTGTTGGGTTTCCCTGTATTACAGATCAGTGGTGAGTCTCTGACTGGTGTATCATTACACAAAGGCGAGTTGGTGGTTTCACTGAAATACATCCCAGCCTCCAAACTCCCTGCTGGAGGGAACCGGAAAAAAAGTGAGTTTTCTTTGGTGCCCCAGATTTAGCTCTTAGTCTTCTTCACAGGATCTGTATGAGGCTGGTGCTGGCACTATTGAAGAGACTAGACTGGGATCTTCCCTGGATCTTCTTCCCTAGAGGCTTTTTCTGCATTTTTTCAACTGGAATGTAGAAAATATATACATTTCTACATGTTTAGGGTTAGCATTCATTTTTAAAAATCATTTTTCAGGATATTAAACTAAGTTGGTCTTGGTCCAGCTATGGCAAGGTACTGGGCAAACGACAGCAAAAACTTGGAGGCTGAGAATGGTGGTTGGAAAGAGAGCTAAAGTATGAGAAACAGGAAGTTGAAGGCTGAAGAAAAATTATCCAACTTGCCAAGCACTATGCTATTGACTACAGATATGTAGATGAATAAGACATAATATTTGCTCCCCATTGAGGTGGTTAGCTTAGCAAGAAAGATAGTCATGTGCCCAGGCATCCAGATACAGGAGTGATGAATTCTGTCTGGTTACATTTAAGAAAGCTTTGAAGAAGCACTAATGTTGAAATTAGATCTTCAGATTTTGCCAGGCAGAAAAGGAGGGAGGACAAGGAGACAAGAACATACCCAGAAGAGGGGACAGCATGAGCACAGGTTTTAAAAATGCCTGAGAAATGTGGGGTTGTATGTGAGTATTGGGGAGTAAATCCCTTCATTCAATGGGGCTGGAGATTCGGTATGTATTTGTCTATGTGAGATTGAGGCTGGGATTGGAGATGAGTCCCAATGAAAAGGGCTTTGAATGTAAGTTCAACTTGATTCTTTTACAATGGGAAATCAGAGTTCTTAACATTATACCTTCAGCAAAGGCTAATCTAGAGGATTTGGGGAAACAATGAGGTCCTGGAGGAGGGTATACAGAATGACTAGAGATGAGAGGCAAGAATGTAACCATAGGGAGCAGCAACAGTTTAAGACAAGAAAGGAACAAAAATGTCAGTGAGGTAGGGCTTATTGAGAGCAAAACTTAAGGAAAGAGATTCAGGAAGAAGAGGGAAGGGGTTGTTGACAGTATTAACAGTACTGAAATACTACAGGGAGGTCAGGGTGGATGAGGACTGAGAAGACCCAGCTCATAGGTATTTCATTCCATTTTCAGCTGATTTGTGGAAGCAGAAATCAGATTTCACTAGAAACTAGGCTGAGTGAATGAGGCAAAAAAATTAGAGGTGGTAAATGTGGGCTTTTACCCTCTAGGGTGATTGATGGTGAAAGAAAAGAGAGACGTGGATAATAGCCTGAAGAAGAGAGAAGGCTGAAGGGAGTTTTTCTTTTAAATGGATTTTTAAATAAAGAAGATGTGAAATTAGCATATATTTAGACTGAGGGGAGGGGATCAGTAGAGGAAGAAATATTAAAGTGGTGATGGGTGTTTTGATTGATGTTGCTTGATTAGTTTTGTGAAGTAAGGATGGGATCAAGAAGTCAAGGAGAGGGATTCCCTTTCTTTTGTAATTTTAATTATTTCATTCAATTTTTTGTACCAAGTGTGCTCTACCACTGAACTACATGGCAGGGTTTTGCTAAATTGCCCAGGCTCATCTGGAATTTGTAATTTTCCTGCTTCAGCCTTCAGAACTACACTACCACACCCAGCTCTTTTATAAATCATTCAACAAACATCAGGCAACTTTATTTCTCCAAGCTTTAATTTTCTCATCTATAAAATGATAGTAATAGTGTGTATCTCATAGGATTGTTTTGAGAATTAAATGTTTAAGGTAGTATCCGGTACATAGCCAGTTTACAATGAGTGTTTATTTCTATCGGGATTGTACTTAATTGAGGACCTACTGTTTACAGGCACTGTGCTACTTACTGAGATTACAAGTTAGGCATGGTTCAGTTGTTTTATGGATCTTGCTACCTTCAGGACTATGCAGATAAATCTTAAGATAAACCTGGAGGTGTAGGGGCTCACTTGCTATGTCTAACATCTCTTACAGGTAAAGGTGGGGAAGGGGGAGAGCTCCAGGTATGGATCAAAGAAGCCAAGAACCTGATAGCTGCCAAATCAGGAGGGACTTCAGACAGCTTTGTTAAGGGGTGAGTTCCTGGACCAGCACCAAACTAGCCAGTTTCAAGATAAGATAGTTAACAGATAAGTCCAATTGAACCTTTCCCCATGGATATACTGCTTATGTGTCATACGACCCTCAGGAACCAACTATGTTTCAGAAATTAGGTAATGGAAAAACCTCCACTACCACATTTGCATTGGCCTGAACTCAGTTTGGACTGTGCTGTGGTGCTAATATACAAAGAAGGGTGGTAGACAGACAGGTTCTGACTTTTTTCCTGATTCATGTTCTTAATTAATCCTATGTAAGAATCTGTATTCCCTGATTAGATTTGGGGACTCAGGGCTTTGTTCCCCATAATTTTTCAGCATGCCAGCTTTCTCCAAATTATAGATCACTCACTGACTTATGCTCTCTAGCAAATCATGTTCAGCTAAGTCAAACCAAACCAATCCAAATCAATAGATATTACTATTTGTTTTATTTACCTTACATAGGAGGAATGGAACCAAGTATTTAAAACTCATTATTGGTGGAACATAGATAAATCCTGACTAATAATATATTCATTTTATCTCCAAGTTAAAGGAATTAAATCAGGGGAAGTATCTAGTGGGGAGAGTAGGAACTCTGCTTCAACAGATTCAAAGGAGGGGTGTGTGCACATGGATCTAGGTGTTGACTCACCTTCCTGGGCTAGGCCTGTGGTAGGGGAAAGGGGAATTTAGACACATACTGCCAGCTTTGAGTTGGTGTTGATTATTCCCCACCCTCTGCCAGATACCTCCTTCCTACGAGGAACAAGGCTAGTAAGCGTAAAAACTCCAGTGATGACGAAGACCCTGAATCCCCACTACAACCATACATTTGTCTACAATGGTGTAAGGCTGGAAGATCTACAACACATGTGCTTGGAACTTACTGTGTGGGACCGGGAGCCCCTGGCCAGCAATGACTTCCTGGGAGGGGTCAGACTAGGTGTTGGCACTGGTGAGAGTTTTCTTCCTCCATTTTCAGTTGTCACTTATCTGTTTCACTCCCAGCACCTCCCACCCTGAGAAACACAAACCCTTCTATGATGGGACTTGTCTTCTTTCGTTTAAGGTAACATTCAACAAATATTTGTTGAGTATCTTCTATGTGCCAGGCCTGGAGCAAGGCTGAGCTCATCGATATTTTGTATACAGATCAATGCGACACTGATAGCCAGGAACTCCATCATCTTCACTCACACACACACACACACACACACACACACACACACACACACAAAATCTACAAACCTACCTATATACCTATACATATAACATCATCTTCTATCCTGTTACAATGAATGAAGGGTTCTCACTTGTAAAAGCTAATCTCTCTGTGTGTTCTGTACCATCCTCTCCCCTTCTCAATGACCTCACTTCTGAAATCTCCATCTCTCCCATATGATCAGTTTCATTCTCCCTACCTGTTGAAGGTGAATACAGATATGCTCTGGTGTTTCTAAATCTTATTAAATAAAAATAAACCTTTTCTTGACCATACATTCCCTAATTTCTTAAAAAGATGGTCTCTACTTCCTCACCTTTCCTTTGTTCTTATGTCGAAGTATTGTTCTCATCTCACTAGAATTTTAGCACTATTTAACATAGCTGATCACTCCCTTTTTCCTGAAATACTTCTATTGATATTATACTCTTTTATTCCCTTTCAACCAACTGATTATCACTTCTCAGTTTTCTTTGTGGGTTCCTCATTCTCTACTGAAAATCTAAATACTAGTATTTCTTGGGGCTTAGTCTCAGGTCCCCTTCTTTTCTCTCTCCACAATCTGCATTCCCATGGCCTTAAATACTACTTGTTTTTAATAAGTAACATAAAGCATCTAGAGTGACGTTTTATACATATAAGCTAGTCGATGTCAGTCCCTTGATTAAAAGTCTTCAGTGACTTGTTATCATATTTAGAAAACAACAGGGGTTTGTACCAAGCCTATGGACCCTCTGTTCTTCCTGATCCTTCTCATATCACTTTCTCTCCTGCTCACTGTGCTCCAACCATTATAATTTAGTTCTTCTCTCCAAATAGACCAAGCTAATACCCACTTCAGAACGTTTGCAATTATTGTTCCTTCTGTTTGGAAAGACTGTCTCCTTCTCATCCTTTAGGTCTTAGCTCACAGAAGGTCCCTCAGACCATTCCTTCTACAGTAGGTCCTGATCCAGACACTCTAAATCCCCCTATTGATTTACTTCATAACATTATCCTCACTATCTCTTGTTAGTTTGCTTGTTTTTTTTTTTTCTTTTTTATTCAAACTAAAGGCGCCTGAAGGCAGGGTGATTTTTCTGCTTTCTTCATCATTGTATCTACAGAGCCTAGAAGAATACCTGGCACATAGTAGGTACTCAGTAAATATTTATTGAAAGAATGAATGAACAAAATAATAGAAATGATGCCACATCTAACTTTAGGCTGGAGTCTACAGCTAGAGAAAAAGTTGTTCAGTCTTTTAAAAATTCAAATCAATTTGGTAATAATACAAGGACAACAGCTCTGGCATTGGTACCAGACTCCAGAGCTCTGTAACATCCTCTGAATAAGAAGTCTCTAGTGACCGTGCGGTATTTGTAGTACTGTTTCATCAACCTAGAATTTCCTTGTAGTGTCAGGGGCACAGAAATATCTGAGCAGGTTTGACAGGGAATACTTCTCAGATTGCTTTCCCCATCAGCCCATTTTCATAGCACACTGTGTTTGGAGCAGTAACACTTGCTGTATGACCCATCATTGATGGGTCAAGCAGTGGGGTCCCTGGTCAGCCTTCTCTGGTGTTTCTCCTCAGGGATCAGTAATGGGGAAGTGGTGGACTGGATGGACTCGACTGGGGAAGAAGTGAGCCTGTGGCAGAAGATGCGACAGTACCCAGGGTCTTGGGCTGAAGGGACTCTGCAACTCCGTTCCTCAATGGCCAAGCAGAAGCTGTATTTATGAGTTCCTGTCATATTCTACAGGTCCATCCCTGGCCATGGAAAATCAGAGGAAGTGACAAAACTAAGAGCAAACCTTTCTAATTTAATATGTGTGTATGTTGGATGTGTATGTACAAGCACGTATTTCTGCAAATCTCATGCTAGCTGGAGTGATGCAGCCTTGTTCCCCCTTTAAAAGCAGGCTTAAGAAAAAGGGCCTCTTTGAAATGTTTTTATTTGTGCACAATCTAGTATATTTTCAGAGTCCATTCTTTCTTGCATCATTATGAGATTTAATTAACTTAATAATCTTTTAAAACAACTTTCTACCTTCTGTCTTAATATCTTTATTCCTATTTCTCCAGGAAGCACTGGCTACTTTTGGCATTAGTTTCAGTTTGTAGTTTAAGGTGTGCCTGATCTGAGGCTAAGGCTCTGGGAAGCAGTGTTGGGTTACTAAAGACAAGGCAATATGGGGTAGAGGTAAATAGGTCTTCTCCTTCTCTCTAATTTACACTTTTAACTCATGTTCTACCTGGATAAATTTCTGGAACTTGGCTTTTAACTTTTCTTGTTTCCTTTGTAAGTAGTTTTCACCTTCCTTGGGTGTATGGTTTTCTTTGAAATGCTAAGAAAACTCCCCAGCTCCTTCCAGTTCTAGATGCCTTTACTAGACCTCTGGGGAAAACTTATAATGGAGTTGGATTAGAAAAGCACTTTAATTAGATAATGGCCCTTTGACGGAGTCATGAACCTGCCCAGTGAGACCTTCTGGTGAATCCCAGAGGACTTGTGTGACTGAGGGTAAAGTGTTTCACAGCCATGCTGATGTCTCAGCATTTTAAGCTGATAACAGCAGTTAACTGAGAGAGAATTCATTTCTCTAATGAAAGATATCTTCACTCATGTACCACATCTTTCTCAGTGTTTTTGTCTGAGATGTGTTGCCATGCAGAATATGGTCTACATACCTCTGTATCAGTCAGAAGAGCCAAAGACTGTCTAAAATGTCACAGTGCTTCCCCAGGCTGGGGACTGTTAGTGCTCCAAGAGAACGTGGATAAGGAATCTTCCCATTATTCTAACCTCCTACCTGATGTGGTTTCAGCTCCCATTTTTTTTTTTTTTTCTGTTGTTTCCTCAACTACGTGTAACATGGGTGTGGTGGTGTTGAGGCTTTTCGAAGAGGGTTCTTTCATTTTCTGATACTCTTCCAAACTGACCTTTATATTCATATGAGTGTATTCCACACAAAGTTGTGTGTAGAAGGAGTCTATACCAGAGAAATCCCTTTTAGTAGAGGCAGTTGCTAGCTGATGTTCCTATAAGGCCACTGGATTGAGGGCAGGTATGGTAGTTTCTACTGTATGTGTGAACTAAACTGAGGAATGTTTTAAAAGATTTGTTTGGTGTGGATTAACACTGTAATGGCAAGCATAACTTTGGATCCTGGGCTGTAACTTGCTCTTTTGTTTTCCACCCTTGACATGAATGTGTGCTTCAATAAAGCTTTCTGACTTGTCAAATGTTTTCATTTATTAGTTCTGTGGAAGCCTTTGTCTATGATATCCTGATTTACTGTTGTTCCTTTCACACATGGCTTAAAGGGTAAGAACCAGAGTGACAAATCATTCTGTGCTGATTTGAAGAAAATTTGCCTTTCTACACAATGCTGCTTGATACCTTTGCTGAGTTTGAATCCCTTGTCCTGTATGTTTGGTATCTAACTGAGTGAACAGAAAATCCATCTTAAAAGTGGCACCACTTTTCTCTTTCTCAAGTACCAAGGGAAGTCCACCTTTTGCTTTATAGATCCTCCCTTGCTAGAGTAGGGGAGAGATGTTCACATCGGAGGTGAAGGAAGACATTTCCTGTTATAAGCACTTCTTTCTGGATTCTTTAATTTTTCTGGGAATTGGGGACTTCTTCCTCTACTTCTACTACCATCATTTAGTTTTTAAAAATATTTTTAGATGTTGATGTACCTTTATTTTGTTCATTTATTTATATGCATTGCTCAGAATCAAACCCAGTGCCTCACACATGCTAGACAAGCTCTCTACCACCTGAGCCACAACACCAGATCCCCATCATTTAGTTTTGAGAAATAAATAACACAGATGCTAAGTAACCCATCTCTGAAATTAGGCTCTGGGTTTCTAGGTAGAGCCCAAGTGATTCTTGATCTCTTGTGCAAAAGGGTGTTAATATTTATCAAATGCCTTTTATGTACAAGGCTTTATATATTGATCTTTCCATTATACCTTATGTAGTAGGAAATATTCCCTTCCTACAGATGAGGAAATTTGAGTCCTTGTGACAGAGTTCAGATTCAAATCAAGGTCTGATCCTATTGAAGCATGTGAGAATAGTGTATGTGTTATGGGAAGAATCAAAGGAAGGGATGACTCATCTCTTCTAAAATATGTTAGAGAAGTAGGTTTAATTTACAAAACAGAAAAATCAGAATGTTTCGGTTATTACTTAGCCAGCTTAGTGACTGTATAGTTTGTGTGTGTGTGTGTGTGTGTGTGTGTGTGTGTGTGTGTGTCCAGAGAGGTTCAGAGAGAGAAATAGAGATATGTATATATCAGGGTCTTTCTAGTCCCTTTGGGTCTGGCTGTGGGCCTAATTCTGCTCTAGTCTCTTTCCCCTGCTTTAGAAGTTGGGATTTCTTGAGTCATAATCTACAAAGGAGGTTATAGTATAACTAGTAAAAGAAAGCAAGATTGACTTGTCTTGACTACTCAGAATGAAATAAAAGATCTTTAGTTGTTTTAAGCTAGAGAAGCATTTACATGCAAGAATCAGGCCCAGGTGGGAACTCTGTTCAGGAGGTAATGGGATCCCCCTGTTATCTGTTGGATCTTTGGCTTGCAGCCTGTCCTGGCTTGCCACTTGGAATATTAGTGATAAAGA
The DNA here is from genome assembly GCA_025594165.1 of Tamias sibiricus. Taxonomy (NCBI): domain Eukaryota; kingdom Metazoa; phylum Chordata; class Mammalia; order Rodentia; family Sciuridae; genus Tamias; species Tamias sibiricus. Next base: position 92,199,521 of record CM046667.1, on the reverse strand, counting down.
CAAGGAAGGGCATTTATCTTTCCCAGTGTGCAATCTTTGCCTTTGGAACCACAGACCTTGTCTAACCAGAAATTTCCCATATGAACTCATTGTATTTTGCCTTCTGCCCATAACTCACCCTTGGCCTTTCAAAGTTTCTGTATTCCCCTGAAGGGAAGGTGGAGAAGGGATTTTTTTTGTTCCAAGTTTGATCATTTCTTCCATGTTCCATTCCACCGAGAAGCTACCTAACATTTTATTTTGCATTTTGAAAATGAGATTTCCGCTAAACTCCCAGTGGAAATAGCTCCTTTCTGACTCACTACTATCCCCATATGTTCTGGACTCGTGATTTATATCCTATCACTCTGCTTTAAAGAGCAAATTTTCTTGGGTGGAGAGACTTTCATTTCCATCTTTCCTCCAGGTATTACTCTGAGTCTTGTATCTGAGTAGGATTTTAGAAGATGGAAGCTTTCTTGCTTAGAGTGTTCAGCTGTCTTTAAATGGGGAGTAGAAAAAGAAGTAGAAGCCAGATGGCATACTAAGAACATTGACTCTGGAGCTAGGCTGCTACTGTTTTAATGCAGACTCTATCACTAATAAGTGGTACTTATTAGTTATCTTAGGTAGATTGCCTAACCTCACTGAGCTTCAATTCTCTCATCTGTAAAAGGGAGGTAATAACAGTTCCTTCATTATAGGTTCTTGTAAAGATCTCAGATTGAATCAGTAGGGTGTTTAGAATGGCAACCAGCACATAGTGAATGCTTGAGCCTCCCAGCCAGCCTATTTCCTCTCCCCTCCAATTTTCCATTGATGGCTCCCTGGTTAAAACCAAAGGAAAAAGACTGCTTAGTCTTAATTTTTACTCTGGGTTCCATGAACTTATAAAAGAAGGTTCTCAACAGCAAGGGGAAGAACACTTTTCTTTCAAAAACTGATACCTTACTGGGTAGGAATGAAGGAGGATCTGGGGCTGGGGATGTAGTTCCATGGTAGACTGCATGCATAGTCTGTGTAGGGCCATGGGTTCATCCCCCAGCACACACATACACACACACATAAGAAACAACAAAAAACAGGACTCTGTGCCTCTGCTTTATAACAGCCCAATAGCTCATCTTCAATTTACTTTCAGGCCTGGTCCTTAAGACTTGACTTTGTGCCACTGTAGCTCCTACCTGCTCTTTGGCTATCCAAAGAATTTAATGCCTGAGGCTGAGTATTCTTTCCCAAATATCTTCAGTAGAAGTTTCGAATTATCCTAGATCATGGGATGGGGAGGAGGTTCCCATAATGAAGGAATAATATTGTCTACCTTGTTATGGGGATTGAAGGCCTCAGTAGGCAGTGATTCTTAACTGTGAGCCAGCTGGAAGGACCAGGAGACAGCATTGTGCTGCGACTGGATATTTCTTCCCAAGTTCCTTCCCATGGCAATGTTTTTGTAACTCTTGATGAAGCAATAGTTCAAACAATATTTTTAGCCCAATGCCCTACAAGGGGAAATGACAAACAGGTTCAAGAATGTTTTGTAGATCTATGACACCCCACCCAAGCCACAGAGATAGTTAAATTGTAAGGAAAATGCAGCTACACTTCTTGAAGTGTCTTTTGCAATGGTGCTGCCCTCTGCTGTCACCTCAGGGTATAGGAACCATTTAAAACACAACCAGTAAGTGAATGAATTTAGGATTTACTTATCTGAATGACTTTGGAGAGCAGGGCAGAGGCCCGGGTTAGGAAATGAAGACTTCCTACCCCCAGTGCACTGCTCATAGCCTGTACTCAGTCAATACTTAGCTTCTTATGCTCCTCCAGTGCTACTTGAAGCAGAGACTTGCTCAGGGAAACTATGACACAGTCCTAAAATGATGTCTAGCAATATCCCTGGATTGGCAAACCTCACTCACCTCAGAGTCTTGTCCCTAGAACTGTGGGAAACCATTTCTTCCTTTTATTAGGCCTTAGTTTCAGCTAACTAGGGGCATTTTCCCTTAACAACAACCTTGCCCTGGCTCAAGTTTACTCGCATACATCCCTTTGCTCCTGGCGCTGGATCAGTTCCTGGTTGCTGAGCAGGTAGTCATCAATGAATGTGAAGATTTCTTCAGGGGTGACAGGTTCCATGTAGCGTTCCCGATCAATTCCCTGCTTGTCAATCAACACCATATTGAAGTAGGAGCGAGTAAGGCGCTGAAATTGCCTAGAGAGAGCAGCCCAGGGAGGTGTGAGACATTTTCTCAACATTTGTCCCATTGGGCTCTACTGCCCTCTGACCTTTCACAGCTCCACTGATGGACTAGTCCCTCCCACATCCCATCTCTATCCCCTGTACTACCTATCTCAAGTTACTTTGCTTTTTTCTGTTCAAGTCCAATCTTGCTGATTGTATGTGTCTAGCACTGCTAAGCTGTCACTTCCTCATCCCAGCTGGATTAGCTTTGTTATTACCAGGCTGTTCTTCTATTGTAGGCTCCTGTAAGCAGGATTATTACATAGTGCTAAAAATCCTGCATGGAATAACTCCAGGGGATGTCCATATTAGACACTATGATATGCATGTACATCATACATGGCAGCTCTGAGGGTGATAAATACTACCTGCCCTGCCAGTATTAAGAGCCACTCTCTGGTCTTACCTAATGCAACCATAAGAGTTCAAACACAAGAAGCATCCCGAGAGAGTAGTGCCTACTGGTTTTGCCACAACCCTCTGTTGCCAGTGTCTTGCCTAGGGTTTCTGTCCACCCCCACCCTATAGTCTCCCAGCCTGGACCTGAGCTCCTCGATGATGCTGGCTGACAGTTGTTGCTCCCGGATGCGCCCCACCTCCTGAGGTGGCTGCCCCACCAGCTCAATGATGGTTACATGCCGCAGGTCCAGTCCACAGGTAGATTGCTGGGAAGGGGGAGAGAACATTTAATGGAACAGGCCTTTGCACTTAAACCTCAGGCTACTTGACTGATTCCTTCTGGGACCACATGAGGCACTGTGGGACAGGAGGGGCTTCTCCTGCAATGATTATATAATTGTAGGATCATACTGATCACAGTATGAGATCCACAAAACCTTTTTCCTTCCATCATTCTTGCAAAATTGTTCCCTTCCTTCTACTGAAGTGTATGAAACTGGTTACACAATGAGGAGTAGAAAAGAGAAACATAGTTACTAAGATGCTAAACTGTGGGAGCATAATCAATCATTGCTTAGCTTTTCATAGGTTTTAACTACTTAGGTTCTTAATGGATGGCTATTGTGATATGATAATATTAACTATTGTTTCTTATTTATTTACATATACTTAATACTTTGTAGAAATAAACTAATTTAATCCTTACAACAGACCCAACAAGGTAGGTGGTGTCATTCTTATTCTGAAGGGGCAAAAGTAACTTGCCCAAATTTGTATCACAATAAGATGATAAGCAAAGATTCAAACTGAGGACTTATGTCACTCACCCAAGTATCTGCTCTTTATCACTAGGCTACATCCCAGGGCCTTCTCTCAGTCTCCAGGATTTTTCCAAATTAATGGCCAGTGGTCTTCATTCCCTTCACTGCCTTCTTTGCACTGGGTAGCAAATCCTATAACCCTACCTATCCTGGCTCTTTGTCCTGCTTTATCCATTAGGGTCTCCTATTAGCCTGTTGCCAGGGTGAGGTTTAAAGTGGCATTGAACATGGACTTGACAACTTCTATTGATTCAACCTTTAGGAAACCCCTAAATAGCTGCTTCATTTACCTAAATATCTGGCCCCTTGCAGCTCCCTAGAGCCACTTAGTCCGGTCAGCGCATTCTGAATTCTTTTTAGCAACCTAGTGTGTTCCTTTTATAAATCCCCATGGTCATATCTATTCTGTCCTATCTACCTCTCCCTTCCCCAACAGTGACTTTGTCTGGGTTCAATCCCAGGTGTACCACTTACTATCTAGTGACTCTGAGTAAATCACTTAATCTGACTATGTCTCAGTTCCCCCACCTATTTAATGGAGATTATAATAGCACATACCTTACAAGGACTGTTGTGAGAATTAGATGAGTATGTGCAAAACATGTAGATCAGAACCTGGTTCTTATAGAGCACTTATAAGTGTTCATTAGTGCTATTATTAACAAATGGATTTAATTCCTAGCATTGATATTTGATCATATCTGTCTTATAAGTCTCTCTAGAGTGCTTTGCCGTACTCCCTTCCCAACCTTCACCCAGTCCCCCATAAGTCACATCTACCACTTCAGTGGCCTTGTTGCCTTTTCAGTAAAAGCACAGCAGATTTTTAACAATCTACTATATACATCTATGATAAAACTGATCAAATGCTACCAATAAAAAGTTTGAAGAAGTGGGTTTGTGCTGCAGAAAGTACTAATTTGATTTGAGAAAGCTAAAGGGGTAAAATAAAGGAGCTAAGTCCTCATTAGGGGAGTGGGCCTTACCTGTAGCATAGAGATTTGCATTTTATAATATCGGTTGGAGGGATCAGGAGCTGAGATGATCAGGAGTCGCTGTTTCTCATAGAACTGATCTAGGAGGCCAGCAGCTGAGTTGACATTGACATTAATCTTCATAGCTAGGGCAGAAGCAGATGGCCAGTCAGAGACTGTCCTTCACACCCAATTGGGTAATGCTAAATCTTGAGGAGTTCCCGTTTTTTGAGTTAATCTTTCTGGTTGTTTCTCCCTTCCCTGGAGAGAAATCCTGAAAGAAACTTGGATATTTAAACCCTTCTTGGGGTAGATATATTCTAGGTGGAATGTTGCCCCTCATAATAGATTTGTCTCAGAGGACCCCATTCCCACATCATTCACATTGCTATTAGACCCCTAAGCTATGGGGGAATCCTCCAGAGTACCCTTGATTAACATGTCCATTCTTCCCATTTCCTGATTTCACTCACGAGTACAGATAGGTGGTGATCCTGACCATTGGCGACTGGACTGGCAGACCCGGGAGGGGGTTCCCTGGCACTCATAACCACCATCACAGTGGTATTCACAGGTGGCACCATAGTTGTTGCCTGCTGAGGTGCAGGTGAGGTAGCCATGCTGTGGTGGTTTCAGAACTGGGCAGCGTCTCACTGTCAGGGAGAAATTCATGTTAGGGGTATTGATGTTTCTAGAAGGTGCCTACTCTGGGCTTTCTAGAACAAGAGACTTGAGATAATCAGGATAAATGACTTTTCATTGTCTCCAATGTTTGGCGATAGTACCAGAATTTTCCTTTCTTAAGGAATTAAATTTGAAATGCGAACAGATTGGAAACGCAGGCGATTATACACAGTGTCTTCAGAAAACTATCAATCTGTGAAAGAAAATATTGTCATCTATGTTTGCAGACTTTATGGATGCCCTGTGTGAAGATGACCACTTTGCAGAATTACTTTTAATAGTGGAAATAAGTTGGAAGAGTGTTAAATGTCCATGATTGGGAGAAGTATTAATGAAATCATGATATATTCTTAGAGCAGAATGTTCTGCTGTCATTGATAATATTTCTGAAGAAATTTTAAAGAATATGGGAAATTATGTTTTAATGAAAAATGAAAGATGTATTACATGATTGAATATGCAGTCTAATCTCAATGTTTTTCAAGTATGCATAGAGCAAAGACTGGAAGGGAAATGCCAAAAGGTTAATAGCAATTACCTCTGTATGATGGGGTCATAGATTTTTTTCACTTTATATAGTTATTTATTTTTTGGATACCCAGTAATGAGTATGAATTATTTTTATAATGAGAAAAGCAAAACAAAACAACGTGACACAAAGCAAAGGGGAAGAATCAGGCAGACAACACTACCTGTTTCAGAAGAAGTGAATGATTCAGAATGGAGACTGATGAGATTTGACAATATTGAAAGTCAAGAAAAGAAATGGTGGGGGGGCTTGTGGCTCAGTGGTAGAGCACTTGCCTGGCATGTGTGAGGCACTGGGTTTCATTCTCAGCACCACATAAAAAATGAATAAAAATAAAATAAAGGTATTGTGTCCATCTACAACTAAAATATTTTTTAAAAGAAAAGAAATGGGAGAAGTAGCAGGCACCAGCAGGAGGAAGGGACCAGCCACCTGCCTGCCACATTGCCTCCGGCCCACACTGCCACCAGGACTAGGAACAGCAGGCCCTGGCAGGAAGAGGGCCTGGCCCAGAGGAAGGGCCCCACCCACTACCTGTGCAACCCCCATCCACCCACGTTGTGACCAGGAGAAGCAGCAGGCACTGGCGGGAGGAAGGGCCCAGCCACCTTCTGGCCCGACCACCTCCAGACCATGCTGCCAACCAGGACTAGGAGCAACAGGCTCTGGCCTGAGGAATGGCCCTGCCGCCAGCCTGCCTGACCCCCACCACCACAACTAGACTGGGAGGAGACCCAGGAGGAGGAGAGTAGGGAGAGGAAAGCCAGACTGCCTGCTCCACCACACTGCAGCCAGGAGGAGATCCAGAGAGAGAGGCCCACCCCATGCCCGCAACTCGGAGAAGCAACCCGCGCCTGCCCAGAGAGACACACCACACTGGGGTTCCATGGCTACACAACCCAACATCAAGATTATTGCAGGCTTAAGGCTGCCACTACCACAAAACTGAGATAGTGAGGCTACTATCAAGGAACAACAAAAAGGTCTGGGTAAGACATCACTAAGGTCCCTGTGGACCAGGCTGCACCTCTACTAGAGGTGCTACCAGTTATCCTATTGTGAACTAACAGCGAGTCTTACATGGGGATGCCTATCTCTTGCTTCTCCTACTAGCAGCCAAATTCTTATGATTGCACTCTCACTACTCAAATAATCTAAAACCTCTATTTTCTCACATCCTACCTCATAAATGTCTTAGCCAATTCCTAAGTCCCCCCTTCTACCATTACATACTGTAAACCACCATGCAAACATAGAGGCTATATGGTAAAAAATAACTAATCTCATCATTTCTGTTTATAGTGACAAAACTGTAAATATAAAAATAGAAGCTAACTGATATATGGATACATGTTGGGTACATTGAATGCTATAATATTTATTTTTCCCTAAAAAGTGAGGTTTCTGATAACCTGTAGGGATGCTATAAGACAATAGGGCAGAAGCTGTAATACCTCAGGCTTACCCTGCAAAAGAGGAAAATGCGTAGACATCATGAAAAGACAAGGGAGGAAAATGCCCAAAAGAAACCAAGATACTACAACAATAGAAGCCATAGAAAGCACAGTAGGTGAAATGTCAGAGAAGGAGTTCCAGATATACATAACTAAAATGATTTGGGATTTAAAAAATGACATAAGTGAGTAGATACAGGCAAAAAATGATCTCTCTCACAAAGAGATAAGAGACCAAATACAACCAACCATTTATCACACCGACAAAGAGATAAGAGAACAAATATAGGTAGCAAAAGATTACTTGAAGAAAGAGACAGAGAGTCTGAGAAAAAAACAAACAGAAATCCATGAAATGAAAGAAACATTAAGCCACTTAAAAAAATTCAGTAGATAGTATTACCAACAGACTGGATCACTTGGAACACAGGACCTCAGACAATGAGGACAAAATATATAATCTTGAAAATAAAGTTGACCCCACAATGAAGATGGTAAGAAACCATGAACAGAATATCCAAGAATTATGAGATATCATCAAAAGACCAAATATAAGATTAATTGGAATAGAGGAAGGTGCAGAGATTCAAACCAAAGGAATGTACAATCTCTTCAATGAAACAATATCAGAAAATTTCCCAAGTAGGAAGAATGAATTTGAAAATCAAATACAAGAGGCCTATAGGACGCCAAATGTACAAGATTACAACAGATCTACACCAAGGCACATTGTAATGAAAATGCCTAGCATACAAAATAAAGATAGAATTTTAAAGGCCACAAGAGAGAAAAATCAGATTACCTATAAGGGAAAACCAATTTGGATCTCAGCAGGTTTTTCAACCCAGACCCTCAAAGCCAGGAGATCCTGGAACAACATATACCAGGCTCTAAAAGATAAGGAATGCCAACCAAGAATCTTATATCCAGCAAAATTAAGCTTTAGATTTGATGATGAAATAAAAACCTTCCATGATAAACAAAAGCTAGAAGAATTCACAACAAGAAAGCCTACACTACAGAACATTCTTGGCAAAATATTCCATGAGGATGAAATGAAAAACAACAATGAAAATCTGCAAGGGAAGAACTACAATAAAGGAAAATCCAACCAAAGGAGAAACCTAGTCAAGCTAAATATAAAAAAATAAAAATAAAAATAAAAGACTGGTAATACAGATCGTGTCTCAATAATAACCCTGAATGTTAATGGCCTAAACTCACCAATTAAAAGACATAGGCTAATAGATTGGATTAAAAAAAAAGACCCAACAATATGTTGCCTTCAAGAGACACATCTAATAGGAAAAGATACCCACAGACTGAAGGTGAAAGGATGGGGTAAAATATACCTTTCACATGGTCTACTTAAGCAAGCAGGGGTCTCCATCCTCATATCAAATAAAGCAGACTTCAAGCTAAAGTTAAGAGATAATGATGAACATTTCATACTGCTTAAGGGAATCACAGATCAACAAGACATAACTGTTATAAATATATATGCCCCAAATAATGGAGCATCTACGTTCATCAATCAAACTCTTTTCAAGTTCAAGAATCAAATAGACCACAACACAATAATTCTAGGTGACTTTAAACACACCTCTTTCACCAATGGATAGACCTTCCTAACAAAAGTTAAACAAAGAAATTATAGAACTCAATAATACAATCAATAACTTAGATTTAACTGACATATATAGAGTATATCATCCATCAACGAGCCAATACACTTTCTTCTCAGTAGCACATGGATCCTTCTCTAAAATAGACCACATATTATGCCATAAAGCAACTCTCAGTAAATATAAAAAAGTAGAGATACTACCCTGCATTCTATCAGATCATAATGGAATGAAATTAGAAATCAATGATAAAATAAGAAACAAAAGCTACTCCAACACATGGAGACTAAATAATATGCTACTGAATGAACAATGGGCAGCAAAAGACATCAAGGAGGAGAATAAAAAAATCTTAGAGGTAAATGAGAGCACTGATAAAACATATCAAAATCTCTGGGACACTATGAAGGCAGTACTAAGAGGAAAGTTCATTGCATGGAGCTCATTCCTTCAAAGAAGAAAAAGTCAACAAATAAATGAGCTAACATTACATCTCAAAGCCCTAGAAAAAGAGGAACAAAATCAACCCCAAAAGAAGTAGAAGACAGGAAATAATTAAAATCAGAGATGAAATTAATGAAATTGAGGAAAAAAATTGAAAAATTGACAGAACAAAAAGTTGGTTCTTTGAAAAAATAAATAAAATTGACAAACCATTAGCTATGTAATGAAGAAAAGAAGAGAAAAACTCAAATTATCAATATCTATGATGAAAAGGGAAATATAACAATGGACACTACAGAAATACAGAAGATAATTAGAAATTATTTTGAAAATTTATACGCCAATAAAATAGAAAATATCAAAGGCCTCAACAAATTTCTAGAAACATACAATATGCCCAAACTAAATCAGGATGATATACACAATTTAAATAGATCAGTTTCAAGAAAAGAAATAGAGGATGCCATCAAAACCCTACCAACCAAGAAAAGCCCAAGACCGGATGGATACACAGCTAAGTTCTACAAGACCATTAAAGAAGAACTAACACCAATACTTCTAAAACTATTTCATGAAATAGAAAAAGAAGGAACACATCCAGACTCATTCTATGAGGCCAATATCAATCTCATTCCAAAACCAGGCAGAGACACAATCAAAGAAAGAAAACTACAGACCAATATCTCTAATGAATATAGATACAAAAATTCTCAATAAAGTTCTGGCAAATTTAATACAAAGACATATCAAAAAGATAGTGCACCACAATCAAGTGGGGTTCATTCTAGGGATGCAAGGTTGGTTCAACATAAGGAAATCAATAAATGTAATTCATCATATCAATAGACTCAAAGATAAAAATCATATGATCATCTCAACAGACACAGAGAAAGCATTTGACAAAATACAGCATCCCTTCATGTTCAAAACACTAGAAAAAGTAGGGATAACAGGAACATACCTCAACATTGTAAAGGCCGTCTATGCTAAGCCCCAGGCCAACATCATTGTAAATTGAGAAAAATTGAAAGCATTCCCTCTAAAAACTGGAACAAGACAGGGATACCCTCTTTCACCACTCCTATTTAACATAGTTCTTGAAGCCCTATCCAGAGCAATAAGACAGATGAAATAAATTAAAGGAATGCGGATAGGAAAAGAAGAACTCAAATTATCACTATTTGCAGATGATATGATTCTATACATAGAAGATCAAAAAAATTCCACCAGAAATCTTCTAGAACTAATAAATGAATTCAGCAATGTAGCTGGATATAAAATCAACACCCATAAATCAAAGGCATTTCTGTACATCGGTGACAAATCCTCAGAAAGAAAAACTATGAAATCCACCCCATTTACTATAGCCTCAAAAAAAAAAAAAAAAACACCCAAAAACAAAAAAACCTTGGGAATCAGCTTAACAAAATAAGTGAAAGACCTCTACAATGAAAACTACAGCAGACTAAAGAAAGAAATTAAAGAAGATCTTAGAAGATGGAAAGATCTACCTTGTTCATGTATAGGTAGAATCAATATTGTCACATGACTATTCTTCCAAAAGCACTATATAGTCTCAATGCAATCCCAATGAAAATCCCAATATCATTCTTCATAGAAATAGAAAAAGCAATCATGAAATTTATCTGGAAGAATAAGAGACCCAGAATAGCCAAAGCAATTCTTAGTAAGAAGAGTGAAGCTGGTCACATTACTATTCCAGACCTTAAACTGTATTACAAAGCAATAGTAACAAAAACAGCATGGTATTGGCACCAAAATAGACCAATTGACCAATGGTACAGAATAGAAGAAACAGAGACTAACCCGCACACCTACAGTTATCTTATATTAGACAAAGTTGCCAAAAACGTTCAATGGAGAAAAGACAGCCTCTTCAACAAATGGTGTTGGGAAAACTGGAAATCCTCATGTAATAAATTGAAATTGAATCTCTATCTCTCACCATGCACAAAACTTAACTCAAAGTGGATTAAGGACCTAGGAATTAAACCAGAGACCTTGCACTTAATAGAAGAAAAAGTAGGCCCAAATCTCCATCATGTTGGATTAGGACCCAACTTTCTCAATAAGACCCCTATAGCACAAGAATTAAAACCAAGAATTAATCAATGGGATGGATTCAAACTGAAAAGCTTCTTAGCAAAAGAAACAATTAGTGAAGTAAATAGTGAACCTAGAGAATGGGAGCAAATCTTTACCACAAACACATCAGATAGAACACTAACCTCAAGGATATATAAAGCTCTCAAAAACCTTAACACATACAAAAAACAAACAAACAAAAAATAACCCAATCAATAAATGGGCCAAGGAATTAACCAGACACTTCTCAGAAGATGATGTACAATCAATCAACAAATATATGAAAAAAATGTTCAACATCTCTAGTGATTAGAGAAATGCAAATCAAAACAACTCTAAGATTTCATCTTACTCCAGTCAGAATGGCAGCTATCAAAAATACAAACAACAATAAATGCTGGTGAGGATGTGGGGAAAAAGGCACACTCATACATTGCTGGTGGGACTGCAAATTGGTGAAACCAATTTGGAAAGTAGTATGGAGATTCCTAGGAAAACTTGGAATGGAACCACCATTTGACCCAGCTATCCTTCTCCTTGGTATATACCCAAAAGACTTAAAAACAGCTTACTACAAGGACACAGCCACATCAATGTTTATAGCAGCACAATTCACAATAGCTAGATTGTGGAACCAACCCTGATTCCCATCAGCAGATGAATGGATAAGGAAACTTTGGTATATATATACAATGAAACAGTACTCAGCACTAAAAGAGAATAAAATCATGGCATTTGCAGGTAAATGGATGGAGTTGGAGAAAATAATGCTAAGTGAAGTTAGCCAATCCCAAAAACCAAAGGTCAAATGATCTCTTTGTTATGAAGATACTGACTTATAAAGGCAAGGGAGGGTGGATGAGAGGAATGAAAGAACTTTAAATAGAACAAAGAGGGGGGAGGGAGGAGAAGGGGTAAGGGGATAGGAATAATGGTAGAATGAGTTAGACATCATTACCCTAAGTACATGTAAGAAGACACAATTCTTGTGAAAATACTTTTTGTAAAACCAGTGACTTAAAAAATTGTGCTCTTTATATGTAATATGAAATGAATTATACTCTGCAAGCATGTATAATAAATTAGAATAAAATAAATTAAAAAGAAAAGAAATGGATACAGAGTATCTTTGTGAGTTTTATCTAATTTTAGGAGAATTAGAAAAAAAAGAGCCAAGTTGTTTGTAGCATTTGTATGCACATGTAATGGAAACTTCATTAATGAACCTGTTTTGGTGAATCCTGTTTCAGGCATAAAAGAGGAAAGCGTCATGGTGGGCTTCCAGAAGCTCAGGGTATAGCAGGAATAATGAACAATGCAAAAACTGAAGAATTTTTGTCTGACCTTGTACTTTCACAATGAACTTGCAGCTGGCCCGGTTATAAGCTTGGTCATAGGCAGTATAACGAATCACATGCTCTCCTTCAGGAAAGTGAGAACCAGGCTCAGGGCCCCGAAGTGTTACCCTGATTGAGACAGGTGAAAGAGCTACTGAGGAAAAAGATACTTAGAATTGAGTTCTAAAGAGTATCATCACCGTGGCCTAAACCTGAGCAGTTTCAATATGAACAGCCTGAGGGACTGGGAGATGCTGTTGGGAAGCATGTGTTACTGAAGCTCACCTGGTGATGGTACCATCAGCAGAATCTTTCACCATGGGTGGGTCCCAGTAGACTCGAGCAGTCAGTTTCTCTGGCTCTGCTATCTTCTCACGTGAGTGGGGACAATGGATCTTGGGAGGATCTATGTCTATGTAGGTCAAAAATCAAGTGTTAATTTGTGGGGCCCCTTCCTTCCCTGGAGGGAACCCATTGAAACAATACCACACACCACTGTAAAAAGTTCAAGGTTTTCAGGGAGACTGTGGAAAGAAGCCTGACTCTAGGGGAAGTAATCATTTTGTTAAGCTTATGCTCATGGAGCCCCCTTCATAGTGAGCAGGAATGTTTTTGCAATTAGAATTACATTTTGCTGTGGACATAATGCTAGGATGACTCTTTGCAGCAGGACAAATAGAAGCAACTGGCATTTACCTACACATATAGGCTCGCCTCCACTCCATCGCCCATCTTCCATGCAGATTCGGCTGCGGTCACCTTCTAGGTGGTAGCCACCAGAACAACTGTAGTCACAGCGGGAGTCAAGAAGCACTCCATTTGTGCAACTGTAGGTACCACTAGCGATGAATGGCAGTGTATGACATCTCATCTCTAAGTGAGAAGCAAGTGGCAAGCTCAGTGGCCTGTGGAACTAACTGGAGGTGATGCCTGGGCTTCTAGCTCAGGAATAACCATATCAGAGACAATGAATATACAGAAACCTGACCCAAACTGCTTTACATTTTTATGCAACACTTCTTTTACCCTTAATTGTCATTTTTATTTTCATAAGTTGTCGAAGTACTCTTGGTGTGTGAGCAGGGTGGAGGGGGATCTCAAAGAAGTAAATTACCTGTCTAAGCACATGAACTTCCGAGTCAGACCTGAGCTTGCATGCCAGCTCCGCCTCTTATTTGATCTGTGACTTGAAAATGTTGCCTAATCTCTGTTAGTCTCAGTGTTTTTTCAATCTGTAAAATGTGTATGCTTCACAGGATTGTTGTGGCAAATTAACAGAGACAATGCATATAAACCTCTGGGCATGTTTAGTGCCCCAGCAGTTGTTGGTTTTCATCTCTTGTTCCTCAGATGCTATAAGCTCTTGAGTATGTTCAAAGCTCCTTTGTGAGTATCATTCTGATGCTTGAACAGCCACTTCTCAGTTGAAGCTCACTTACATGCCAGAGTGGGATGACTTTCTGTCCATATGACAGTACAAGTCAGGCCAGTGCTTGGAGGGCCAGGTGTGGTGGTATTTGATGAAGGAGGAATCTGTGTGCTTTAGACACCACATGTGTCAGAGATTACCACCGTGATATAATAGTAAGCCTGTGTTTGTGGAAGTCTTTTTTGTGATACCTGATACTTAAGATAAGTGAGCTATATATTTCTTTAGATTGTCTAAGTTCAAATCCTCCATAAGTTGAATTGTTAAAGCTTTGAATAAAAATTCTATATAAGCTATTTTCATTTTGTTTCTTGGCCAAACCAGACTTGAAGTTTATTGCCTTTTCTGTTTTCCAATATCTGATATGTAAAGACCTATGTAAAAATGATGTCCTTGAAATCAGAGCCAAGAGAAAAGGTTTGTCTCTTCAGATGGATTTGTTTGCTTAGTATTATATGACAGTGAAAGTGATAGATCCAAAGTGTTTGTCCTTTTGTCTCTTACAATGAAGCTCAAAGCTAGATTTAATGCTCAATGTAATAATCAACTCAATCTTGGTACCTGGGAATATGTATGTCTCCTTTCTTTTAACTGGTTTGATGCTCACTTATAATTTATAGCTTTGATTATTTCAATTTGTCAGGCCAATTCAATTTTATTTTGGAAATAATGGGGTTTAAATCCTAAAACAACTTAATTATAGTCACCCAGAGGACTGTAGTGACTTCTTTCTGGCTATCAGGCTTCTCTTTTACTCCACAGCACCTTCCCTGACCAACCTCATTTCTCTGAATGCTCAGTCCTATGTGTCCATGTATACAGCATTCATGTGCACACATTTGGATTTCTATCCCATTAGGCTATAAGTGGCCTGAGGGTAGGTGAGGAATTGTGTAAGCTCCTGCAGTGACTAATACAGCCCCCCTCCCCCTGCAATGGATGTCCTACAAATAGCATTCAGTGATGGTCACATGAATAGTCAAAGCTCATCTGCTAAAAGGAGGTAGGCTGTGGAGTTTGAATAATAGCTGGGGATTTGGAAGTTAAAGGGAGACATAATTTGGAATGTTTGTCTATTAACATCCTCATGTCCCGTCCTTAGGGATTCTCCTTTCTGACTTTCAGAAGAAAATGAAGAATAGCAGATGTTTCATAGCTTCAAGTCATTCTAAGGCTATAGGCCAGGAACAACAGAACTTGACCACAAATGGGAAAGAATCTGAAACTGTAAATCTTTCAAAGCTCCAAAGTAAGGCCCAGGTCCACATCAGGTCTTGGGGCCAAGCCTTAGCCTCCTACAAGCACTTCTGAGTTCCCTGAGTCAGAAAGGCTGGCTGCTACTTACATGCCCACAATGCTCAGAGAGTAACTACAGGAATAGAAAATGAAGTTGAATGTTAGGATGGGGAAAGGCCTCAATGGGGGGCGGGGGCGCTCTGGAAAATTCCCAATTTGCGCTTGAAAGAAAGGCTTAATAACACCTCCAGGATGATACCCTCAGTAACTGGCTGGCTTCTATCATGCTCACGTAGGCATGTGCACACACTCAACTTACGCTTGCAGTAGGCAGTTCCAGACCAACGGCGGTTTGGCAGGCATTGCACCGATCTCCGACCAATCAGCCGAAAGCCCCGGTCACAGGAGAACTCACAACGGGTACCGAGGCTACTGTGATAATTTCCTCCCCTTGGTGAGTAGCATGTGGCTTCTCCATCCTGGATATTTAATGTGTAACACCATCGGGGGACTGTAGGAACAGAAGAAAAGTAAACTAGAAGCATAGTAATTAAGACAGTATGGTGTTGGCAAAAGGAGAGTCACGTATATTAATGGGACCGAATAGCAATCCCAGAAATAGATCCACACCAGTGTGCCAAAATTGTTTTTTGACAGAGGTGCAAAAACAATACAATGGAGGAAAGGACCTTTCAGACAAATGGAGCTGGGGCAATTGAAACTTCATAGGAAGAAAAAAAGGAGAGAGAGAAAGAAAAGGAAAGAAAGAAAAAGAGGAAAAGAAAAGAAAAGGGAAAAATAAAAGACAATCTCATACAAGAAATTATACAAAAATTAACTCACCTTATACAAAAATTAACTCAAAATGGATAATGAATTTAAATGTAAAAAGAAAAATATAAAACTTTAGAAAAAAGTCACAGGATAAAATCTCTGGGAATGAGAGGTGGGCCAAAAGTTCTAAAATACAACACCAAAAAAAAAAAAAAAAAAAAAAAAAAAAAAAAAAAAAAAAAAAAAACAAAAAAAAAACTATTCACAAAAGTCAATAAGTTAGACATTGTCAAAATTAAAGTATTTTGCTCTATGAAAGGCACTATTAAGAGATGAAAGACAAGGCACAAACTGAAAGAAAATAGTTGCAAAACACATATCCAATAAAGGACTAATATCTCAAATATAGGAAGAACTATCAAAAGTCAACAGTAAAAAAGCAACAATCCAGCTATAACATGAACAAAGGATATGAACAGACATATTGCCAAAGTACTGATGGTAAATAAGCACATGAAAAGATGTTCAGCATCATTAGACATTAAAAATGCAAATTAAAACCACAATGAGATATCATTAGTAGAAACATTAGAATGTCTAAATTTTAAAAAGTGGCAGTACCAAATGTCAGTGAAAGAGAGAAATTTGAACTCTCATACATGGCTGATGGAAATGCAAAAACAGCCACTTTGGAAAATAGTTTAGCATTTTCTTATAAAGGTAACACCAAATCTTATTGCAAAGAAAATATGTTTACCAAATGATTCTGAAATACACTTTAAGGTATTTTCCCAAGTGAAATGAAAACCTGAGTTCACACAAAAATCCTATACACAAAGTTTTATTTTATGTGCTATTTTTTCATTCATTTTATGAAATTTATTGTGATTATTACATTTTAAATATTCAGATCATATTCTGTACTGTGTGATTTGTAAAGATTATCTGACAAAAATCAAACTTCATCACTTCAATTCTTTATAAAGCATATTAAGGCTTAACCTGGCAGTGTCTTGTCTGGAAAAATAAATGAAAAGAATCTGTTTAATATTATCCATTGTTTTCATAATGTGAAAATTTTCATTTAGATATCTTATATAGTAGTTTATGTAGCAATTTAGAGAAATCAATAATTTTCTAAATTATTACAAAGACATCTCAGTCTATTACAAAGACATCCCCAATTTTCTTTTTCCTAATACAAAAAATTGAATTTTTATTTATTTGTAAGTACTCATGATTAAGAGATTAGTAAATTGCTATAAAATCACCCTAGTGAACATTAGCAGGTAAAAATGTATTCTTCCTTAGGCATTACAATGTATTATTATTTTTTTCTACCCTCTTACATTATTTATTTATTTTTTGTGGTGCTGGGGATTGAACCCAGTGCCTTGTTATGTGCTATTTTTTTAAGTTAAAATGAATCTCAGGGCTGTGGCTGTGGCTCAGTGGTAGTGCACTTGCTTGGCGTGTGTTAAGGCACTGGGTTCAATTCTCAATACCGTGAATAAATAAATAAAGGTCTATCAACAACTAAAAATATTTTTTAAAAAATTTAAGAAAAAATGAATCTCACTATCAGGTGCATACACAAGACTTCGATCCTAATTAGAATAAGATATATTCCAAGTTTGTATATTTTACCATCATGTATAAAAAGAACAAATAAAAGTTTGAAAATAATATTTTAATATACACAAATGTTTAAAGTTCTTTTATTCATAATTGCCAAAAGCTGGAAATAGATGTCTTTCTGTGGGTGAATGATTAAACTAACTTTAGTTTGTTTATCCATATATAAGAATGAAGTGCTGATACATGCAACAACATAAATAAATCTCAAAAGCATTTTGGGAAGTGAAGGAAGGAAGCCAGATTCCAAAGACTGCATTCCATAGGATTTCATTATATGACAAAGCTATAGGGACACATTTAGGCAAAAATATAGGGACAGGGTGCAGATCAGTGGTTGTTGGAGACTAGGGGTTGAGGTCGGGGATTATCTCAAAGGAGTAGCACTGGGGAAGTTTTAGAGGCAATATAAGTGTTTTGTACTATCATGGTTGTTATCCCACTCTATGCATTTGTCAAAATACACTGAACTATATACCCCAATGAATGAATTCTACTATATATGAATGTAAAACAAAAAATTTTAAAACACAAAAATATACACTAGAGACAGAAAAGCAATGTGACAGCAAAGGAGGTTGCTTAGGAATGAAAAAGTCCAATCTCAGTGCAGTACTGAGCAAAAGAGGTTACAGAGCATCATAAAGATGCTTCACAGACTGTACAAAATAAATAAATGACTCTTCAATGGGTTTGGATTTTAAAGAGACACATGTAAACAAATGTACAGCCATCTGTCCAAGGAGGTTTATACAGCATGGACCACATCTGTTTGCTTAAGGTTGGGAAGATTAAAGTCCCATGTGATCTGATTTGATTCCTAAATCCTCCGGAGGGAGGGAGGGAGGGAGGGAGGAGAGAGAGAGAGAGAGAGAGAGAGAGAGAGAGAGAGAGAGAGAGAGAGAGAGAGAGATACTTTAAAAAAGCACATCAGGAGCTTTAGAATAAAAGAAAAGCTGGAGCTTCTGCTTGAGTGCAGCTGGAGAATGAAGACAGATGGCAGAGAGAAAACTATTCTTCAACCAACACCACGTTTGGGGCTTCCAGTATTAGTTTCAAGCCTATGGAAGTGAAGGGTTGTCATCTGCAGACACCATCTCCAAATTACAGAAAGTCTCTTAAGCACTATAGTTGCAGAGCTGTTGATTATAAGTCCACAACACATATTACAACGACCTTAAATGGGAGGCTGGGACCTCAGCAATCACTTCCTTTCTATTTTTTTCCCTTATCCCGTCAAGGAAAATACACATCAGATTGAAACTGATAGAAGAAGCAAGAATGGTAAAGGGAAATAGAAAGCTCAGGATAAATACTGAGACATAAGAGAGGGTCAGCTATTGTAAATGAGTTCAAATGTGCTGACCCAGAGGAATCCTGGCATAAAGAGAAAACGTTGGAAGACTGGTAAAGGGCAAAGCAACAATCCCCATTTTCAAATAAGAAAGAAAGTAGCCTCTGAGAACTTTAGCCTGGTGACACTGATAGTACAGTGTTATAGAATATTTAAAGGTATGGCTTATGATCTGTTAGAGAAGTGATGATCTCCAGGAGTCCTTGAGAACAAGTAATTCCAGAATGACCTAATTTCCTTTTTGGGTAGGGCTACCAGACTGGTAGAACAGGAGAAATGAAGTGAGGCATGTGTCAATACTTTTCATGCCAGTGATATGGATGAGAGGAAGAAATATGGGAGGGGTGACAATACAGTTAAAGAGATTCATAACTGGCTGAACAACTGTACCCAAAGAATGCCAATGGGATACTGAAACTAAGAACATGGTTAAATACTGCATGGTGGCTGGGCGTGGTTGTACATGCCTGTAATCTCAGCTACTTGGGAGGCTAAGGCTGAAGGATGGCAAGTTTGAGGCCAACCTCAGCAATTCAGTGAGGCTCTAAGCAACTTAGCGAGACCCTGTCTCAAAAAAAAAAAAAAAAAATGTCTGGGAGGATGTGGCTCAGTAGTTAAGTGCCCCAGGGTTCAATCCCCAAAATAAAACAAAAAATTAAATACTGTATGGTGAAAATGTCTGCTTGGAAATGTGTGCTAGTCTATATTGAGTATTTAGTAGGACTAGGTACCACACTACATACTTTTCCCTCATATAGTTCTCCCAACAGCCCTCTGAGGTTAAGTAGGTATTTATCCTTATTTTAAAGATGAGGAAGTAACTTACTGCTTCCTCAGCAAATAAGGAATAGGGCTGGGATTTGGATCTGAGCTTTTTCTGATCTAGAACCCATGTTTTTTCCTAAGCACAAAATCTGTTACTGGCAGCAGCTATTTTGAAGGATATATTGACTTTTTGAAGAGGTAATATATGCATATGGGTCAAACTCCCCACAGTATAAAATATTACCCAGTAAAATGTCACCTCCCAATCCTAATCTCATTCTAAGACCCCATTTTCAATAGTTTCTTTATGCATACAATGCAAATGTTGGTATAGCATCTTGTTTCCCCTCCTATATAACAATGGAACAATAAATTATGTCTACTGTTCCCACCTTTGATTTTTGTGTGTGTGTTGCTGAGGCTTGAACCCAGCAAGGGCTTCACACATACCAGGAAAATGCTCTACCACTGAGCTATACCTCCGGCTCCTACCATTACCTTTTTTTTTTTTTTGTACCAGGGATTGAACTCAGGGGCAATCGACTACTGGGCCACATCCCCAGCCCTTTTTTGTATTTTATTTAGAGACAGGGTCTCACTGAGTTGCTAAGTGCCTCGCCATGGCTGAGGCTGGCTTTGAACTCGCGATCCTCCTGCCTCAGCCTCCCAAAGTGCTGGGATTACAGGCGTGCACCACCGCGTCCGGCCCATTACCTTTTTTAAAAAATAAAATGAATGTTGTATCTTAGAAATGTTTCCATATCACTACCTAGTAAGGATGTGATTTATTTAAATAAAATAATATTTATAAAATATTTAGTACAGTGACTGGCACATAATAAAAGTTTGTCCAGGGCCAAAGAGATGTAAGGATTTTCTAAAAAGGCTGGTAATGAAAAGAGCACTGACAACAGGTTTGAAATGTCCTTCTCTGTAATTACCTTCAGATAACCCAGGCAGAGTGACTAAGTTTGCCCAGGGCTAAGGCAAGCTGCGAGGAAAGCAGCAGCCCAGCAGACTGAGGGTGCACCTGAGAGAAGAATTTCTGACTCCAAGCTAGGTTTCATGATAAGGGAATAACAGAAAATGCAAGATTAGTGAAAATGGTACCAAACTACATGAGCAGTTTGCTCTACAATAATCATATGCTTTTTATTGCTTAGCATTTATTTCTCTTTTTTTCCTTCTCAGATAATGAGTTACAATTTTTAAAGTATCTTTTTAAAAATTTTTTTAGTTATAGATGGATAATATATTTATTTATTTATCTTTATGTGGTGCTGAGGCTCAAACCCAGTGCCTCACACATGCTAGGCGAGTGCTCTACCACTGAGCCTCAACACCAGCCCCAATGAGTTACATATTTTTTTTTTTTTTTTTTGGTACTGGGGATTGAACTCAGGGGCACTCGACCACTGGGCCACATCCCCAGCCCTTTTTTGTATTTTATTAGAGACAGGGTCTCACTGAGTTGCTAAGTGCCTCGCCATTGCTGAGGCTGGTTTTGAACTCGCGATCCTCCTGCCTCAGCCTCCCAAAGTGCTGGGATTACAGGCGTGCACCACCGCGCCCGGCTCCCAATGAGTTACATTTTTTAATGAAAGGGATAGGATGAGTACGGCTTTGGAGTCAGACAGACCTGAGTTTAAATTCCTGTTCTGTCTCCTCTAAGCCCTGTGACCCTAAATTTAACTTCCCTGAGCTTAGTTTCCTGATCTGTAAAATGAGGGATAATAAACCAATTCTGTAGAGCTGTGGTAAGAATCAATTAAAACTACACATGTAGCCGGGCACCGTGGCACACGCCTGTAATCCCAGCACTTGGGAGGCTGAGGCAGGAGGATCGCGAGTTCAAAGCCAGCCTCAGCAATGGAACTTAGCAACTCAGAGAGACCCTGTCTCTAATAAAATACAAAAAAAGGCTGGGGATGTGGCCCAGTGGTCGAGTGCCCCTGAGTTCAATCCCTGGTACCAAAAAACAAAAAACAAAAAACAAAAACCAAACTACACATGTAAAATACCTAGTCCTATGAATGATAGTTCCTAAATCAGTGTCTGGGTTTGAGCCACTGTCTCATCAGTCTTCAAATAAGAACACATTTTGACTTCCAGTGTCTTGGCAATGTGGCTGTGACATGTAATGATTGTCATCTGGAGACACCAAATTACAGAAAGTCTTTAATCACTACAGTTGCAGAGCTATTGATTATGAAGTCACAAGGGTCTTACAAAGGAGGTTGGGACCTCAGGCTGTACTTTTCCTGGCCAGTCCTTCCCATGCATCATTAATAAACACATTCAATTAATTTTATGTCCTGAGAGTAAGTCCTAAAGAGAGCTATAAGACACTAGACCTCAAAGCCAAAGGCTGCTATATGACTAATATTTTTCTTCTTTTGTTACTGGGGATTGAGTCCAGAGGTACTTTACCACTGAACCACACCTCCAGCCCTTTTTATTTTGAGACAGGGTCTTGCTAAGTTGCTTAGGGCCTCACTAAATTGCTAAGGCTGAACTTGGTCATGCAATCCTCCTGCCTCAGCTTCCTGAGTCATTGGGATTATAGGCATGCACCACCACACTCAGCTGACTTATATTTTTCTAAAGGCCTTTTTGCTAATTTAAAATGACCAATGAGACAGTTAATATTAATCATAGGGCTGCCAGAACCCTGGAACATACCTTCTACATTTGTTGCTTTTTTACCGTCCCATTTAGTCTACAATCTGGCTTCTGTTCCTAGGATGCCCGTGGTCAGCATCTACTTTTTACATAGCTCAGTGGGAGTGATATATATGGCTCTTTCTGTTAAATAGATAGACACTTTGTGGAGAGTAATGAAAAGTAAATCAAAGAGTCAGTACATGATGAGTAGTTTAGGTAAGACATACTGATTTCATAAGAGGTACATAGTAGTAACTCTCAATATTCAGTAAGAGTGAGAGAGTAAAGAAAATTTCACCCTGAATGAATCACAGATTTCAAGCTGGGAGAAAGGTGAGAAAATGTCACACTTGGAAGATAGATGGAGACCAGATTCTGATTAAAAATGGTCATAGTGAAGCTGGGTATGCTGGCACATGCCTTAATCCCAGTGGCTCGGGAGTCTGAGGTAGGAGGATAACAAATTTGAAGTCAGCTTCAGCAATTTAGCAAGACCCTGTCCCAAAATAAAAAATAAAGAAGGGTTGGGGATGTGGCTCAGTGGTTAAGGGTCTCTGGGTGGGTTAAGGGTCCCTAGTACCAGATAAAGGAAAACAGAAAAATGGTCATAGTGGGACACTAGGTTTAGGGGAGAGAAACCTGAGTCAGAGACTGCAGTTAGGGGCAACTAGCATTATTCACGTGTGAGGTAATAAAAGTTTTATACCCATGGATTAATAATGAAATGGCAGATCTTGGTGAATGAGGAAAAGGAGCTATTAAAGGTGCTGGGGATGATTAGAAGTGACACTGAGGTATTCTAACTAAGAAAATGATAGTACTATTGTCAGAAGTAGGATGGTCAACTGGTAGAACCTTTTTGGGGCAAGATGAAAGAGTTTTGTTTTAGATATCTCCAAATGGAAGTGTCTAGCAGCAGCTGGAGGTTTAGTCCAGGAGCTTGAGACCAGTCAAGGTTGTCCAAGATCCCAGCTTCATTCTCTGTATTCTTGCCACCAGAGAGCCTATCTTCTTTCTTGGCTTCAGCTATGAATGGAGTAGTAAAATGTCATGGATCCCAAGGAAGAGGAGTTTAGAAGAAAGGGGCTTGATCACTGTTGCTGGAGAGACTGAGGAGACTAAAGCTCAAAGCCATGTGATTTGATCATGGAAGAGAATTACTGTCTTCAAGAGATGTTTCAGTTTGGAGATTAGTGGGTGGGTAGAAAATAGACTACAGGAAGTTTAGGATTTAGTGGTCACTGAGACAGGGGCAGTGGGTGTGGACCATTGATAACAAGAAGAGAGAAAGTAGCTAAAAAGTAGCACAGAAAACCCCAAAACTCTGATCATTTTTCTAATGAAATGGTTTTGTTAAGGTCAACTCCTTTTTGTTAAATAAAATTTCTCCCTTCTATAGGATCTCTTTGTAATACTTGACATAGTTGATTTCTTAACCTTTCCATTTTCCTGAAACTCTCTTCTTATGTGCCTTCTGTAGTATGATAGACACTACCCTGATCTTCTTTCATATAGCTGACTGCTAACTCTCTCTGCCTTGCTGGCTCCTTTATTTCTACTCACATCTATAGATGTCTTCTAAGGCTTTGAACTTGGCCCTCTGCTTCCTCAGACAGCCCATTCATCTAAGTCAGGGACTCACAAAGCTTCATATTTCCACTTCCAACTTGTCATAGGGTACCTTTACCAAATCAGTTTATTTTCTTTCTTGCTTGCTTCTGTTTTTGTTTCTGTTTTTTTGGTACTGGGGATTGAATCCAGGAGTGTTTTACCACTGAGCTATGTCCCTACCCCTTTTTATTTTGAGACAGAGTTTTGCTAAATTGCTGAGATTGTCCTCAGACTTACTTCAGCTTCCTGAGTTACTAGGATTACAGGTATGCACCCCTGCAGCCAGCTCTAGTTTTCTTTTTTTTTTTAAACCTTGTCTTTCAGAGGGTTCTTACAGTTCTCCTAGGTATTCAGACTGGATGCTTTTAGACATCAGTTTCTTTCTTTCTTGGTACATCAAATGTGTACCAAATCTTGTTCATTTTCTTTGAAATACATCTGGGGTACATCTTTTTATTTCAGTGCTGGGGATTGAACCTAGGGCTTTGCACATGCTAGGCCTACCTCTGAGCTGCAACCCAGCCCATTCTAGAGCATATCCTTACTCTCAATTTCAATGCCACTACCCTCAATCAGCTTTAGCTAATAATTACTGGTTCCTGGAGAGCCTCCCAGACTCAGGCTCTACTACTCTTCTAATCCTTACTTTCTGAACAGAATAAGCAGGTTAGAGTTCTGAAACATATGATATGGTCCATATATTTCTTAGCACAACAGCTAATTTTTTCTTCAATGACATGCTAAGCATAGAAACAGAGAATCAGAAATGGAAGGGATATTAAATATCACCTGGCTTAACCTTCTTTTTAGCATTCTTCACAGGTGGTCCTCTGCCTCTCCTTAAAATGGTCCCTATGTTGTAAAGGCTTTCCTAATTTGATCTCATTCTTTATATTTAATTTTATTCTCTACTACTCCCTTCACATTCCATATTCTCCAGTCAGGCTATTTTTTTTCTTAGTTCCCTCCTGTAATGGGTCTGTTCTTATCTCCATATCTTTGGCCAACTCCTTTGCCAAGTGCCCTTCCCTCCCCTTTCCAGTTTTCAAAATCCTATTCATCATTGAAAGTCTAGCCTAAATGTCATCATCCATAATGATCTTCTGACTTATTTGTCTCAACCCCCATTGCATTTACTGCTACCACATAGTCTCATGCTTACTTGCTTTGCATGTGCTAATTTTATCCTCCCTTTACCTCCAACAGAATATCAGATTTTTAAGGAGGATAAACCCCTATCTTAGACTTTGCATCACACACTGGCTTACCTTGCATAGGATTAGGCATACAGGGGGTACTCAGTCAATATTAAAAATTAATAATAGATGGACAATCTCAGGATAGAGAGGTGAGGTCCCACAGCAAGTCAGTAACCAAGTTCATGATTAAAAATCATAGCCTCGATAATTCCTTGTGCTGCATTTTTGGCACATATGAGCCAAGCCTGGAGAAGGATGCTTCAGGGAAGGGCCTAGGTTTTAGGCCAGGAAAAGAGTGTTCCTTAGACTGAGAAGTAAAGATTACCTCTGTAGTCTAGGGCAGGGGCCTGTGGGACTTCTTCTGCATATACTTCATTGTAGCTTTCATTTGGATAGTAGCCTGAGCCTATAAAAAAAGAAGACAATATCAAGATGGTGTGTAGATTTTTTCCTAAATTCTTCCCAGCTCCCCCACAACTTTGTACTCCATGGGCTGGGAGCCAGGTAACTTGCAAACTTGCATTAACTTACTGTAGCTGACCCTCAGCATATAAGAGGGTCACTGTAAAAGGCCAGCTTGTGGTCAAGGAACACAGTAATAGCACTAGAAGACTCCTTTCAAAAGAAAAATAATTAAAATTATTGACCATCCATCAGTTCTATCAATCTGGATTATAAGTGACCCATTTCCTTGATGCAACTTGGGATTCTTGGTGAGACACTGATGACCAAACTCAGAGGATGGACTCTTGTCTCAGGTAGGAGGAAAAAAGAGAGCCTAAGTGTCTTCCTTCCCTTAGTGACAGGTCTGCCCATTAGCCCACAGGGCAGGAGTATTTTTGTCACCTGACCACTTGCTGTTGCTGGAGGTGGCATGCCAAGGCAGAGGTGGATGGCTGAAAAGGCAAGAAGGAACAAGAACAGTCTCAAGAGCACTTTGTCCTGGTTTTGAGAAATGAGGAGGCAGGATATTTTTTCCCTTTTTGTTTCTTTTTTTTGTTTGTTTGGTTGTTTTGTTTTGCAGTGCTGGGGATGGAGTCCAGGGCCTCATGCGTGCTAGGTGAGCCCTCGATCACTGAGTTATATCCCAGCCCAAGGCAGAGTCCTTTGGATAAATTTCCTGTTACTCTAATCAGCAGAAGCTTTAGTAGGGAACTGCTGAACTAGAGGACATTCTTAATCTACCTCCATCCATTTAAGTGACTCATTCCCTGGTGGAGGCAGGTCTGCAGCTGTCTGGGAGACTAAACAGTATGTTCCACCAGACAGCAGGAAATCGGTCATGAGTGTGAACTAATTGGAAAACAACTTGGTCCTTTCCAGAGTGAAGCTTCCAGAAACCCTTCTTCTAGCACCCCCTGATCTCTAATGCTCATAGGAATAGGATAGCCAACCAGTGCTGAAGTCTGAAGAGAATTCTCCATTTCTAGGAGAGGGTGTGCTTTTAGGGCAAGGCTGGGTTTTAGTGTCTGTGTAAACAGACCACAAGCTGGAGGCCTCCTCTCTGGGAAAATGCAGAGGGCCCCCTGCACTAAAGGGTGGAGCAGTGGGCTAGACGATGAAGTTCCTTTACTCCCCACAGGTCCAATGGGGGGTCGGGGGGTGTTGGAAAACCAGTCCAACTTGGTGAACAAGGGAATGAATCAAATTGAAAGTTTGCCTTATGAAATCATGTCCTTGTTGGTTTGCCCTCATTCCAAAGGAACGAGTTCACTTTTTCTTTTTTCCCTTTCTTTTTTTTTCTTTCTGTTTTCCCAATTCATTTCTTCTGGCTTCCCTTTATTTTTCCTAGACCTCATCTCCCTTGCTTTCTCTTTTCCCACATGGGAGGTTTATTTGTGAGGCATGGAATTCTTGTCAGCTATTTCAGTTTAGTACTAGCCTCAAAGCCTCACAGCTCCTGTAAACAGGAGACCAGATGTATGTGACTCTCTAAAGTGTTAGGTCTCCCAACTCTTGCTATAGAGCTAGC
Source organism: Tamias sibiricus (assembly GCA_025594165.1). Taxonomy (NCBI): domain Eukaryota; kingdom Metazoa; phylum Chordata; class Mammalia; order Rodentia; family Sciuridae; genus Tamias; species Tamias sibiricus. Next base: position 92,172,291 of record CM046667.1, on the reverse strand, counting down.
TTGGGAAGAAATGCTCAGCAGGGAGCAAACAGCTGTTTACCGGAAGAGGAAACAGGAGTGTCAGAGGTCTATGGCTGGATAACAATAACAACAAGACAACAATGGCTGCCAACATCACTCAACTCCTACTCTGGGTTAAGCATATGTTATGTCACTGTGGCATCTCAATGGGGTAGATAACTATTAACACTCTCCAATGTACAGAGGAAGAGGCTGGCTCAGAATAATTAAGGAAGTTTTTAAAGGTCTCCCAGCTAGTAAGTAGCAGAGTGGGCATTCCAGCTCAGGCCTATTTGACCCCTATTTACCAAAGTCAGACACTCGACTAAAAATAATTGTAGAGGAGAACTTTTGACAATGTGTAGCATGGATTAAAAAAACTACAATCTTTATTGGAATCCAGCTTTTTTACTCTGTTTGTGTAGGGGGAGGAAGGCCACCAAGCATTTTACATCAACCAGAATTACAGGGGATGTGGAAAAACTGAGGAGAAGCCTCTGTCAGGTAATTACAGTCTCCACCAGGGTGCAGAGGTATGTAGACCAGTGCCAAGTTTCCTTTGTATCAGGAATGGGCTCAGACCACTTAATACTTTAAACCTCTGCATTGTTCCTCTTTGCCTGCCTTTGAGTATTTTTATGCATATATTGGGATATTGAGGTATATTATAAGAATGAAACTAAAGTAGCACACTCTCTGCATTATTCCATCTGCATGTCCTTCTCTGGCACTGGGGGATGGTCTTGGACAGCATTTTTCAGTTCTGTAGATTAATCAGTGGTTGGTTACAATGTGGTCTGTTACTGGGTTCCTTCAACTTCCATAGCACAGTCAGACCCTCCTAAACACAGTCCTTCATAAAGGATAGTTGGAAATGTAACTGATAGTTGAAGACTAAGATCCTTATTAATGCTTAGCTTATGATGACAAATACATTCTGACTTCCTGAACTGCACAGCTATGCCAGTACACACTTTTAACTCACTCTTTGCTTTATTTGTATTCCTAACATTTCCCACCCTCTGAAAATTATACCTGGATCTTTTTCCTGATTAGCACAGAATCCTCACTTCGCTACTTTCCATTGTTCCATTCCCACTACAGCACAAGGCTATACAATAGAACAAAACAGTGCTGGTTGTATAGGGAATGCTTAATAAATATTTGTTGGATGAATGAACAAATGAATGGAGGCAAATCCAGCGGCTGAGCTAGCAAAGTAGGGGAGAATCATAGGAACCCCAAATGTATCTCATCATGTAGTCTCCTAAGAAGGATTTGCAGGGCTGTCAGACACCTCACCAGCCTGGGCTCCTCACAAGCAGCAGTGATTCACAGGCAAGTGGGGAATGCCTCCTTGGCAAACAAGCCTTTTGTGACCCTCAAATAAATCTAAATAAAAAAAAAACAACAACCATGTCCTTAGAACTCCAATAGTTCAGGCTCTCATCCCGGGAAAGGCAAAGGCCTTTGCATGCAATGAAGTTTCACACAGTTATTCAAATTTGGGTTTTTGAGCCATCTATCTTTGCTCCCTTAGTCCTGTGATCTTTGCCTGGATTTTGGTCTTCCATGCTTTAACTGAAGCAAGGGGGAGGCTGGGGAGGACAGCTGCATGTTTACCTCCTGGAGACTTATGGCATCTTTAACCCAAAACAGAGTACATCTGCCAAGGGCTTCATTTGAATTTCTTCATCTCAATGTCAGCCCTTGTGTTTCACCCCCTACAAAACCAGGTTAAGCCAAAAAGAGGAAGAAGTTTGCATATTTGTATGAAAGCTTGATGCAGCTGTTCCAGACAAACAAAGCTACTGCCAAAGGCCCTCACCAGGAGCTAAGGGTATGTGGAAAATTTTAGCTGCAATGACTGTGGCTGTGATGAGAGCAGTTTGTTATTTACTCATCTCTGGATATTTTCCTAACCCCATTGGTTGTGCCTGTCTCATTCCTCTACCCTCCACCCCCAGCTCCTGTGAGGGAAGACACTGAAAGCCACAGAATATTCTTAGCACTTGGAATGCCAGCTGGGCCCCATCAAAAACCTCTATATGTCAGTTCATTATCCTTCCCTCATCCCTCCCCTCCCCTTTTCTCTCTCCTCACTTAGTCCACTCATGTAGCTCTCTATGTCTCCAGGGACAGAGGGTGAAACATTGAGGAATCCAGAAATCTCCATCCCTTCTGAAGTAAGGAATGAAACAAAGAAACTGGGGAATTCCTGATTAAGAGAGTGTGATCTGTATTGCTGTTAATAGCTTTACCAGAAAGGAGCTATCATGATCTCATAAATAATGTCTGGGATGGATGGGAAAGGGAAAGAAGAAGTCTGATGGATTGCCTGTCTCCCATATTTTTTCCCAAATGAGATAAGTGGTCGAAGTCCCATTTTTGTGATCTTGACAAGGGTATTTGACTCATAATTTGAATAAAGATTTAACTCATAAAGAAATGATTAAAGAACAGTTATTAGGAAACTAAGTGCAAAAGCAGGTGAGACAATAGCTTAAAAGGCCATGTTGTCCAACCTTCTCAGTTTTGTGCACTCACAACCCATTTTCAAATAGCTCTTGTTAGGGTGCCTCAAAAGCTATCCTTGGTAGTTATTGGAATATTGGCCATCTTTATTGACCTTTAGTAGTTTTTCTCTGTATCTAAAATAAAGATCTTTCATGATAGTCTAACTCTTCCCTTCTCTAGGTCTTAGTCTTAGCTCTGCCTTCCCTGGAAATATAGGGAGCTCTAGAACTTACCTGCATACCACGTTGGTGTCACTGATAGAGTTAGGAAGAGCAGCAGGGAGAGAGCTCCTCTTTGAATTAGTTGACCAACCATCCTTGAAAGGGAGGGTTATGAAAGTAAAAACAGGGGAATGTGGCCCAAAGAACCCAGATAAAGGAAAATGCTTTCAGAAGCCAGCCACCTATGAGCTTCCAAAAGTGAGAAGAAGCAGATGTATTGGATCTGTGAGAAAGAAGAAAGATTTTAAAATTAATAAATGCCTGTTATATCATCCCCCTCATAAAGATTTTCCACTTTATAGAATAACAAGACTGTTATTTATGGTCCCTTTTTCTTGGACATTAAATGACCAATCTTCAACTGATCCTGGTGGGATCAGATGTACATGTTCCTTGGACTAAGTTATGGGGATGGACACTGAAGTTCAAGACCAGGAAAAGGCTAACATAAAGTCACACAGAACCAGAAGGGAATCTGGTGATCTAAAGGCTGACAGTTAATGTTTTCATTTGTTCATCTATTATTTCCTAATCATTGATCTGAGAAAGCATTAACATATATGGTCTAAGAGCTTGATTGCTGAAGTTATACAGATCAGGATGTGAATCCAATTCTGTCACCTATTAGCTATGGGACCTTGGACAAATTCCTTAACTTATTTGAGCCTCTATTTCTTCATCCATAAAATGGAAATAAGAATAGCATCTACCTTATAGAATATATTATTGTGTGGCATATAGGGAACTAATCAATATGTATTGAAATTATTATTACCAACTTTACACTGAACAGGACTGGGTGTTTTCCTTCTCTAGTCTCCCAGGCAGTAACTATACCTTGGCTCTGTTCCTAGCTTTGGGTTTTGAGGCTTAGAGGTTTGGTAATGGCTTCTGACGTTCAAGTCCAGTCTAACCTTCTAGTTTTACCCTGCTGAACCAGCAGGAAGTCAGAGAGGTTAGGGAAAACTTATGGAGGTCCATGAGGAGAGGGTGAGCAGGCTCCAATTGCCCTCTTACTTCCCAGTCTGTCCTCACTTTAATGGGATGGGAACTTTTGTGGTTCCCCGGGGGCAAAAACTTCATAAATGACAGTATTAAAATTTGCTGCCCACTGGTAAAAACTGGCCACTGGACATTTCAGCATGCACCCACTCACCCCCATGCTTTCAATAAAATGTCATACTCGGAGGAGGAGTCAGTCCCAGAAATAGAAAAGCAAAATGATGGCAGACTCTGGCCAGCATCACTTTAGGACATTTTGTAGTTCATTTCTACCTGGCTTCAGATTTTTATCTAGAGAGTAGAATTAAGCTGGATAGAGAAAAAAAAAGTGAGAGTAAATAAGGGAGGTAAGGAAAGTGGTAAGATGTAGAAAGGATGCTAGAAAGAAAAGAAAATCTGACAAAGCTGAAGAAAAGAGGTGGATTGAAGAAGAGGCAATAAAATTAAAAAGGGATTAAAGAAAGATCCAGGAAAATGAACAGCTAGAAAATTAATCACTGATCCTTCTCCCACATCTAGCCTCAATTCAGTTCCTTTGTTCTACAGCAGGGATTTTCCTTTTTCAGACCTAATACTCAGTGTGACCCTTTACCTGCCCACCTCCTCCCTAATCTCAGACTGAAAACTTGACTCAATCAGAGTCAGTCATCCCTTACTGTGGGCAGAGAAGTAAGTGGGAACATTTGTCCGCAGCCAGATCATGGCACAAATGAAAACAGCGTGTGATCCAATTTCATAAAAGATCATCTTCTCCCCATTCTACCCCCAGTCTTGTTGTCCCAGTTCTGGATCTCCTTACTGGTCCATATCTGTGAAATGAGGTAGAGTAATATGAAGAGTTAATTGCAGATCTTACCTGTGTTATAGGTTTTTTTTTTTTAAGTCTTTCTCTCTCCTCCTCTTTCTGTTTCCTTTCTGCTCCTCTCATCAGCCGGGGGAGATGGGGGAACCAACAAACTTAACATTCCTAGAACGAGTGGCTCCTGGTCTGTCTGGGCCTCCGGGATTCTGTTAACACTGCCCAGATGTTAGGACGTTCACATTTGCCAAAAGTTGCCTTAAAGCTATATTATCCCCAAAGCTGCAGCTGTTCCTTCCTTAGAAGAGTTTTAGAGAGGTGGAGAGAAGAGACAGAAGGATTAGAAGAACTCCGTCTGTCTGCTGCAGGACAGGGGGAAGTGTGAATAGCACTGGCCCTAAGCCCGTGAATATAGTGATGACTAACAGAGGCTGGTTAAAGGGCTTCCAGAGATGTGTTGTGCTGAAGAACACTATTTTTTATGACTCAGCATGACATCAGGATTGAATGAAAAGGAATTTCACAAACTCCAAACCCCAAGGAGAAGAGTGTTAGCTGACTTTGACATTCCCTGGATGTCCCCTATAATTGCTTAGTAGTCTCAAACTCCAAGTTGCCTTACCACCTATATGGTACAGGGTCAGGCACACTTTGAAATCCTTGTGCCAATTACCTAATTTTTCAGAACTTCAGATTCTGATAAAATTATCTTCACAAAAAAAATACCATGATGGGGCTGGGGTTGTGGCTCGCATAGAACATGCAAGGCACTGGGTTTGATCCTCAGCACCACATAAACATAAATAAATAAAATAAAGGTATTGTGTCCAACTACAACTAAAATATATACTGTGCACTTTGTGTGTGGTGTTAAGGATTGAACCCAGGGTCTTGCACATGACAGGCAAGAATTCTACAACTGAACTACCCCACTAGCTTTCCCATGCTTTCTTGCCAGAAGAATCAAGACTGATTTTCCATATTAAGAATGGAGGAAAAGCATGCCTATAGAAGCTTTTGTGGGAGGCTATTTAAGCAAATATAAATGATACATGCATAGCAATTGGTAGCCATTGCTAAATAGTTAGTTACCCAGTCGTCTCTGATGGAGGGCTGTTTCTCTTAACTAAAGAATTTTTCTTCATCTTTGTATTCAGTAATGAGATTATTCTTGAGTAGTACAGACTGGATTTTTACTTTCTTTCTTTCATCAAAGTTGATATTTCTAACTCTTGAAAAATTATTGGTTGTAGATGAAAAAATGTTTAACCATTGTTGAAAGGGTTTTTCTTCTATGCATATAAGCAAATTGGTAACACCTTCTTTGTCATCAAGGGAAGAACTGTACTTAAAGTAGTTTAGTAACAAGCCTGAAAATGTTTTATATCCAATTAATCACAAATACATATTGAATATATACCATGTGTTCAAAACTGTGACAGCAGTAGAGTAGCAGAAGACATGGTCTTGACATAATTAATTCAACAAATTTATTTAAGTATCTGCTGTGTCAAACAAAGATGGTGAATATAGTGGTGAACAAGACAAAATCCCTGGCATCCTAATTAATTTAACAAAGATTTGTTGAGCATCTGTGATGTGCTTCACATTGTTTTAGGTACTTGAGCGACATCAATGAACAAAATATACAAAAATCCCCATCTTTATGGAGTGGAAGAGACAGACATCAAGCAGAAATATTCTTAATTACAATTGTGTGTGTTCAGGGAATCTTTATTGGTCATCTACTATAAGGGAAGCATATGGGATACAGTGGGGAGCAAGGCATGTGATCCTTCATCTTATTTGAGCTTACTTTCCAGCTTCCAGAGAATAGTAGGGGTTAGAAGGGGGACACTGATAATTAGAAAACGATGTAATCTTATACAGTAACAAAGTGTTAGAAGCGATATTGTTGACTCTGAGGACTCTAGGAGGACAGGGGAGGGAGGCACCTGGGAAATGGTGGACTTTGGTTTATTCTCAGGCAAAGAAATTGACATAGATAGGAGCTCCATTGTTAGATCAGAGTGGGAGGGGCTGATTGGTAAGATGGTTCAGGGGAGTGATAGGAAACAAAATTGAATAAATAGGATTGGGCTAGAAGATTCAATTTAGGAGTTGATTCTGAATTCATATGTTACGAAAAAGTAAATATAAGAAATGGGTGTGTTTGTGTGTGTGTGCGTGTGTGTTTGTGTGTGTGTGCGTGTGTGTTTGTGTATGTGAGGGAGAGAGACAGAAAGCGACAGAGAGAGAGAGAGAGAGAGAGAGAGAGAGAGAGAGAGAGAGAGAGAGAAATATGAGAGACAGAACAGGCAAGGCAATAAATTCTACCAAGGTTGTTTTCTTTCTAAAATAAACTTTCACTGGCTCCCTCTTGGCATAGAATACAGTAGGACCTTCTTAGCCTGGCATACCATATCCTTTCCAAGCAAACCCTATTTGTGTCCTCAACCTAAATTTAAACATTCATCTTGTGATTCCTCATTCTAGACACACTGATCTTCTTGCTCTTTCTTTCATACTTTTGTGCCTTTGTACATATTTACTCTGTATTGCCTTCCCTTCTTTCTTGGCCTATTAAAACTGTATTCATCCTCTCTGCTGAGAAGGCTTCTCTAGCTCATCTGGGTCAGAGGTAGTTTACTTTACCTGCCTTATCTCTAACAGCACACTGTATACATTTCAATTATAGGACTTGTTGCACTTATGGTCATTGTTTTTTTTTAATTTATCTTTGACCCCTAGTAAGCTGTGAGGGCCTAGAGGGCAAGGACTTTGTTTTAGTCTTGTTTTCATTCTAAGCACCCAACACAAAGATGCATAAGGCCTCAATCCCACTTAAAGCTAGAAGGAGTGAAACAAAGTAAGGTCAAAGAAGAAAGTGAAGTGGGGAGAATATGGAAATCATAGAGAGATAAAAGTAAGAGAATAAGCGATAGGAGAGGGACAGCATTCCTGTGAAGCACTGGGGTGAGTAATATGGAAAGCTTACCCAAAACAGGTAGGGTTACTTTAAAATTTTTTTTACAGCAACTGCTATGCGTGCAGAACACTGTAAGACACTGTGGGGATAAAAGGTTAAAAAAAAAAAAAACACCTCTCTGTAGGGTTTGGATGGAAAGATAAGACATAGACAAAATACATATTAAATTTATTAAATTTCTTAATGCTTGGTACCATTTTCAACTTTAACTCTTAATCTTAAGAGCAGTCAATAAAGTATTTTTTTAAAATACTATATACAGAAAATGACTTACCTAGCTGAGATCTCAGCAAAGCTCAATGAGGCTAGACTGGATACAACTTTGTCAGAAAAACAGACATTAAATTGTGAAGTTTGATACCATTCAAAAAGGATTTTTTTCATTTCTTTATGTCCCAAACTGTATTATTATGAGTTTTGAAGAAGACAATATCAGAGATTGAAAGGTTTCATGTAGAATATGAGAGAAGTAGATGAAAAAATGATCAAAATATGGTCACAGAAGAGAATTTCAGGGGAGGATAACAGGAACATACAAGGGATAATAGGACATACAATATATATTCCTATTCAGGAAATTAATTTTTAAATTGAGGATATGAATTAACTGATGAAAAGATAAGGTATCACGTGATCATCACATATAATATGACATTTTCAGAAAATAAGGAGGAGGTACTTTGAAATTTCATAATAGGCACTTAGCCAAAGGGTAATTGAAGAGATGCTAGTAAAGGGACTAGAAAATTAAAGATTATCACATGTGTTTATGAAATGAAAGGTTATTATGTGAATAAGAGACAAAATGTACTCTGAGTGAAATGGCAGATGCCTTTTTACTGGTTCCACACACACAGAGTAGGAATGTCTCAATACCTTATCTAGCAGATCATACCAACTTTCTAGTTTTATGATAGTGTGATATTGGGGTGGCTTAAACACTTAGTTTTTTATTTAATTTGAAATAACCCGTCCTTGAGTAACTACTGTCAGGTACCCCTAGAGACCAGCCAAGACCTTAATGAGCAATGAACTCAACAGGGATTGGCTGAGCACCCAATGAGTTCATCAATTGAGCATTATGTCCTAAGGTGTTCCGGAGAGTATAAAAGGAAGTGCAGGAGCCCTGCCATACTGGCTCTTCTGTAGTTTCTGAACATCTAGACAGCAGGATGTAGAGTAGGTAAGTAGAAATGGGAAGCAGGTACTGTAGTGATTGATTAAAGGTCTGAATTAGAGTGAGTGTGTGGTCAGACTATGAGTGCTGATATTAGGGAAAGAGGTGGGGTGTGGGAAGGGAATATTCTCATTTAGTTGGGGTGACGATGGACATTGAGTAGAGGAAAAAATTGGGTTTGGGTAGGCAGGGAGTAGGGAACAAGACTTGCTTATTGGGGGGATAATCATATTGGATTGGTATGAAACAGAAAATTCATACTGGAAAAATGGTGGGGAATAGGTTAAGATTGTGTTGTGGGGGGTGGTTAGAAAGGGTGGGAGGTGGGGGTGGCACAAGGGAGGTCTGAATTCAAAAGCAAAATCTTGTTTATGTCATTTCCCTTGCCTGATATCTGCCGATGAAAGCCATTTAAACCTAATCTTGAAGGTAACAGGAAGTTAATGAGGAAAGGACACACATCTCTAGTAAATGTTGAACGTAAAAGAAGTAGCAACAATACTTAAGGAAAGTAGTTTCCTTTATTCTTATTTTTTTGTGTCCAATGTATTTTTGTGCTCATAAAGGAGATACTAAGAGGTTTAGCTGGAAATTATTGAATGTTCTACCTTGCCACTCTGATACAGGCAGGGATACTTCCTGGGTGATTGGGTTATGCGAGTGAAGGCAAGAGTAAACCTCAACAAAAGCTTCCCAAAAGTAAGACAGAATTGGGGTAATCATCAAGTTCCTTATGCTTCAGGGGCTCCAAAGAGCCCTTGTTTGTGGCTAAATGTCTGAGCAACAGCAGTCTTTGCTCAGGTTATTCTGAGCCAAGATAGCTATACATCAGGCTGCCATGTCTCATCAGAAAGTAGGCCCTGTTTCTCGTGAAGGAAACAGAAGTAGGCTGGGCTTAGACCTAGGCAAGATACTTAGTCTCTTTAAACCTCATATGTAAAATGAGGGCAGTAGCAGTGCTGACCTCATAATATGGCTTTTGTGATGTATTCACATGGTAACCAGTATCAAGTGCTTAGCAACAGTGGTTGGTACATAGTCAGTGCTCACTATTACGGTTATTATTAATATTTTAAGAAATAAATTTATCTTATGGCCTAGGGAGATACTTCTTAAATTGCCTTAGATGGAATTAGGTGTCCCTTTGGTTTGGATTTGGACCTGGACATAGGCCTAGGTTTGAACTGAACTTCTGAGTTTGGTGGCATTGCAGGGGTGGGAGGTGAGAAGGGGGGCTGGGTGTAGCAGGATGGGAGGAATTAGTGCAAGGTGTTGTGGCCATAGGAATATTAATTTCCATGTCAGTCTCTGGTTTAATTTGGCAAGGATGGTTGTTCAAACAAAGCAGCGTTGTGAGTGGCAGAGGAAGGGTGAGGAGGAAAGTCAACACATTCTTGGAAATAAGATGTGGCTTTTGCTTTTAGTAATTTTGTTTTTCTGTCAGCCACAGAAATATTCCTTTGCTCTCAGGTGCAAAGTGAAAACCCTTTCCAGGACACGGTACAAATCTAACCTTCAAAAGAAACTTTCTGCTTAAGATGAGCAGTTAGCAAGACTTCTTTTGAGACTTATTTTTAGTACAAGAATCCCTCATAGGATGGATATATATGTGTGTGTGTGTGTGTGTGTGTGTGTGTGTGTGTGTGTGTAATTTATGCAGTCTATGTGTTTTTGTGTTAGGCCTATCTAATTTTAGGATAAAGACTGGCAGTGCAATAATTCATTCTCCAATAGTTTTCCCTTGGACCTCAGTTGTCTGGCAAGATGTTATAACTAGTCCTAGGTCAATATTCAAAGCACAGGGAAGCTCTGTGTGACCAAATCAATGGAACTTTCCTGTTTTCTGGTTCTGTGGTATATGTTTAAAGCAAAATTTCAAGCAGAAAAAAATTTGGGCATCCACCTCTACTCCATGAAAACAGGACTCTTTGCAATAGCAAAACAGTAAATGGTTCCTTGTGATGTGAAGCTTATGCCAATGATGATGATATGGGATGGATGGGGAACTGATAATGCCTTCTAACCCCACTGCTCTAGAGATAATGCAGGAGCCCTGTTTGGGGAGATGGCTTAAATTGCGGTTGACTATGGGTCATAAGGATTTGGGCATTGTCGCCTTCCGTAGTCTCACGGGACTTGGCCCGGGATCTCGAGTGACTTGGCCGAGATTGCTGATCGGGTCAGCGCCATTTTGGTGGTGTGTGTGGCGCGTGTTAGTCGTTGTTAGAGCCAGAGAGAAAAGTTATCAGAATAAAAAGCTGTTTGTTTCCAGTTTGCCTCTAAACTTCTTCCCGCGGCTTCATTGCTCCAAGCGGCCATCGCTTCAGGTGGCAACAAGATAACATATGTTTATTTGATATCTAGTGTCTGCCCTCAAAGAACTTACACTTTGGTTGAGAAATCAGATATTAACACACATTCTGTGCTGTAACAACATAGATCAATATGTTCACAATAGTTATTGAAACATGAACCTACATACATGATTTAAGAGGAAAAACAATTTCACTTTCATACTTTAAATGACATAATTTACTAGGGATGTCCATTTATAAAACTTCAATGCTCTGTTTCACTGTATGGATAGAGGAACATATGAATCTACACTATTTGTGTTAGTTTCAACTCAGATTTCTTAGAGGTAATTATGTTTCTCCATATAAGGATATATTTTTATAGAGGAAGCAGGAAGGCCTAGAGAAAGTTTCATGAAGTATATATTTTCTACCAAACTGAAAATTGAGTATTTTAGAATTAATTTAATTTTTTGTTGGTACATTTTAATTATATGTAAAATTGGGATTCATTGTGACATATTCATACATGCACATGATGTAATTTGGTCAATCTCATTAACCACTACCACCTCTTTCCCCCCCTATTCCCTCCTTAACTGCTCTCCTTTCTATTTTCATGAGATTGCCCCTTTCCTTTTCCTCTTTTTTCTGTCTAGCTTCCACATAAGAGAAAACATTTTATCCTTGAAAGTTTAGCATAATGCTCTCCAGTTCTATCCATTTTCCTGCAAAGAACATATTTCGTTCTTCTTTATGGCTGAATAAAACTCTATTGTGTGTGTGTGTATATATATACATATAATCACATTTTATTTATCCATTCATCAGTTGATGGACATCTATCCTGGTTCTATAACTTGGTTATTGTGAATTGTGTTGCTGTAAAATATGGTATACATGTATTGCTATAGTATGGTGACTTTAATTCTTTTAGATAAATACCAAGAAATTTATCTAAATTGGACCATTATGGTGCTTCCATTCCTAGTGTTTTGAGGAACCTCCATAATGATTTTTATAATGGTTGTACTAATTTACAGTTTCACCAACATACCCCAAAACAAGTATAATAAACATCTGTTAAGATAGAAGAAGCAGCCTGGATTAGAAAGCACAGGATTCTCTAGTTTTGGCTTTGATATTAGCTGTGTGACGTTAGGTTTTAATCTTTGTGATCAGTTGGTTCTTAATGGGAAAAATCAGGGGGCTGGAATACACAGTGCTTTTCACTTTTAACATTTCAGAGGGGTTTCACATTTACCTGACATTCTCTGTAGTACCCCTCCCTTTTTATAAGTTTGCAGTTAGCGGCTGAATTCTATGTTCGTTAACGACTCACCTCAACTTTCCAATGAAAGTGGATAAGAAAGCTAGGATAAGGAGGTTTGCAAACTCCTGAAGGACGTTCTGAAATTATTATCTTTTAATACCTAGCTTTGGAATTATTTCAAAAAGTGATAATTTCCTTCCATTTATTCTTATCACCCCCCCCCCCCGCAATAAAACAATGTTCATAAATTGAAAGCAAAATTGAGGAGTAAAATCAACCTGATTTCACCAGAAGTGAAGTTCACTTTTTGTCTAAATAAATGCTTCTGTATGTATTGCTTGGCAATCTGCTTTGTTTTTGTTTGGAAATATATTTCCTGTGGGTATTTTCCCACGTAATACCATTCTTAGATAGTTTCTAACCTTTTTCATTCTTTTTTTTTCCTTCTAGGGCAGCAGGGGCCAAGGAGGCCGAATCTTAGAGCACTGCGGGCGGTGCTGACGATACAAACAATATGAGGAAGTTATGAGGGCAGGAGAGAGGTGGAGGGGGGGCGGTAAGATTCTTTGGGAGGAAAAAAAATCGAAGGCGACTCCACTGAAGATCTAAGATATTTCTGACACTAGAACCTTTATATACAGTTTTCGGTAACCTTCGGCAGGGGGTGATGGGAAATCGTCGCCACTTTCCGGACAGCCTCCATCACTTCACACTCTAGAAAATCGTACAGTGTTTCCGGTTCTTCTCAGTTGCAGACGCTCGTAAGTTTCCGGAGAAATTCGGGGACTTCGCGTCTCGTTCGCTCTGTTTGATCGCCTGGTGCGGACCAGCAGGGTCTGGGAATAGTCATGGCGTCCCCGTCTCGGAGACTGCAGACTAAACCAGTCATTACTTGTTTCAAGAGCGTTCTCTTGATCTACACTTTCATCTTCTGGGTGAGAGACAGAGGCGTCCAGGGACGGTCCGGGTTCCCGGGCTTAGACGGGGGTGTGTGTGTGACCCTGAGTGGAGGTAACTCAGGTCGAGGCTTGGGTGGGGTTTGAGCGACCATCGCTCCTGAGTTCCCTGGCGCCAGCTACTAGTAGCTGGGCATCGAGTCTGCACCGGGGTCGGGGTGCGGGAAGGGGCCGCCGACTGGCTGAACTGGGACGCAGAATCGCGAAGCGGGAGGCGAGGAAGGAAGTTAAACCCCCGGAGCACGGAAGGGGGTGTCCGTGAATGTTTGGAGAGGCAAGAGTAGCCCGGCCAGTTTGAGGGCTCGCTTGCCTACTAGTGTCTTTTCTTTTCACTGCTTCGTAAGAGGGGAGTGTTTCTCACAGGTAAGTATAGACTGGCTCCACTCCCGCCAATCTATTCTTGGATTTGCTTTTGTATACTATCCCTTTGTATCCTGTTCAAACCTAAGCTAGAGAGTGGGGATGAGGGAGATTTCTGGAACTCAAAAACACGTTTTTTTTTTTTTTTTTTTTTTTTTAATTCCCCTCCAGAAAGATTTTCTTTTTTAAGACTGGAGTGAAAGGGTTAAGGAAGTTTTCATTCCTCAGGCAAATATACCATGAACTTGTTTTTACAACAAGAAAACAGATGAATTTAAAGACTTTGGATAAGATGCTTTGCCCATGGCCTACATTTGTGGGCAGATCCCCTTCATATCTTCATCAACCCTCCCCACTTGTCTGCCATATCCCAGCTACAATGTTCTGGCCACCGGACTGCTAAATTAGTTCTCACACCCATTGTGTCTTAAATACTTCCTGGTTTGTGATTTGAAAATGCTAGTGTATACAGTGCCTAACTTTCTATTCTTTGATTTTCTCATGTAGATCACTGGTGTTATCCTTCTTGCCGTTGGCATTTGGGGCAAGGTGAGCCTGGAAAATTATTTTTCACTTTTAAATGAGAAGGCCACCAACGTCCCCTTCGTGCTCATCGGCACAGGCACTGTCATTATTCTTTTGGGCACCTTTGGCTGTTTTGCTACCTGCAGAGCTTCTGCATGGATGCTGAAACTGGTGAGTCCTTGTTTTCTCCCTAGAATTGATTCTTGACTTTAGAAATATGTTGTGGACTTTGTTTCATGGAACTGGCCACATCCCTTTACAATTTTTCCTGTTCCTTATGAAAATTTGCAAAGTAACGGTTCTCTGCTGCCAATTTCCACTTTCAAAGTAGACATTTTGATACTGTTTTCCCTGCCCTTTTCAATAAAAATATGCTGAACTGACTGAGAATACTTTTCCCCCCTTTGCCTCCCTTTGCAGCTGTGATAAATCTTATTTATACTGACTTGGACTTTCTTTTTATTCCACAGTATGCAATGTTTCTGACTCTCATATTTTTGGTTGAACTGGTTGCTGCCATCGTAGGATTTGTTTTCAGACATGAGGTAAACCTGATTTAGGGAATCTTGAATCTAGTAAAATGTATCCTCTAAGAGAATAAACATGGATTACTTAGCAGAATTAGGTAACTTTTAATAGTTAAAAGTCACTTAAAGCTATATTTAAAGTTTACTTTTAACCTGTAGCCAGCAATAATGGCTTTCTAGTAAAAGTTCTGGCCCACTTATTGATTTTATAAATGAAAATTTAGAAAATTGTAGACTGATAATCACCAGAAGAAAATTAAAGGTATCTGGGGTTGCTAGGAAATCATTCAGTGAATAGCAAAGGCTCATTAGAGTATCTAACAAACAGTACAGTCTTCCAAATTAGGTTTCATAGCTTAATTCCATAGTCATCAAATTTATAGTCAGTTTAAAGTAGAGAAAGATTGGGGGTGAGGGGTGTGAAACAGGCAGTACAAAGCTGCCACTTGGAAAAATAAAATCTCTCATAGCACTTTGAAATTTTTGTTGTTATTGCCTTATATTATGATGTTTTGCTTACTCCCCTCCCCTAAACTATATTCCCTATGAAGACAGGACTAGATGATGGAAGTTAATTATTATACATCAAAGATACATGCAAGAATTTCCTATTTGACCCTAGAAATCAAAAGAACATTCTAGAATATTTGTTTACTGGCATTGTGTTTATTTGCTGTAGATTAAGAACAGCTTTAAGAATAATTATGAGAAGGCTTTAAAGCAGTACAACTCTATGGGAGATTATAGAAGTGAAGCAGTAGACAAGATTCAAAGTACGGTAAGTTGGTTATAGGTGGTGGATTCTAAAGAGGGGAACACATTCCATGTTGCCTCAAAGAAAAGGATAGAGTCAGGCTACTAGATGTTGTTCATTTGAAAAGAAAGTAGATTCTCCTCACATGTGTACATGTTTTCTTCCCTTCCCACTTACATCATAGACAAATACTGTTAGTGCCTACTATACCAGGAAAGCAAGGTGAGTCCAAAATTATCATGCCTGGTGTTAGAACCATGTAGAATCTATTGAATCAATTGAGGTGAGAGACCATTGAGTACAATAAATTTTTTTTTGGCACAAATTACATTAGAAGATGATGTCAGGCTAAATATTTAACTCCAAAGTTGTAATATGAACTATGTTTTGTTGGATTTTTCAGTTGCATTGTTGCGGTGTCACCGATTATAATGATTGGAAAGGTACTAAATATTACATAGAAATAGGATTTCCCAAGAGTTGCTGTAAACTTGAAGATTGTTCTCCACAAAAAGATGAAGATAAAATAAACAATGAAGTAAGGAACCTTTTTTTTTTTGGAACCAGGGGACCCAGGGTTACTTAACCACTGAGCCACATCCCTAGCCCTTTTTATTATTATTATTATTTTTATTTTGGGATAAGGTCTTCCTAAGTTTCTTAGGGCCTTGTTTAGTTGGTAAGGCTGGCTTTGAACTCGTGATCCTCCTGCCTCAGACTCCTGAGCTGTTGGGATTACTGGTGTGCACCACTATGCCTAGCAAGGAGCCATTTAGAATTCATTTGACAATATTTGAGGGCTTAATATAGAGTTGACACAATATTTAATTTTTTGCTCACATTAATATACATAATATAAAGTAGGCAGGGCAGGAAATGACTTGATTTCATGCAAAAAACAAGTAATACTTTCAGATTTATAATTGAAAAAGTGGAAATAGTTGGGATTGAGAACATATTCAGGAAAAGAGATTTCAATAAAAATGATAGGCTAATGATAGTTAAAACTCATCTTTCTGCAAAGATATATGACCAAAGTATTATCATATAGAAAAGCATAGATTACTTGTGTTGTACTTAATGATTTCTCCCCTCCCGTTAGGGTTGTTTTATAAAGGTGATGACCATTATAGAGTCAGAAATGGGAGTTGTTGCAGGAATTTCCTTTGGAGTTGCCTGCTTTCAGGTAAGTCTCCTCATTCCTTAGGAAATATTTTATTCCTCTTATTGGGTATAAGCTGGAAGATTTTCACTTTTAATGCTTGAAGGTTTTGCTTTAGCAGCCTGGATAGTGGGGACAATGTAAGAGAAATCACATTTTAAAAATTCAGCCATCACAGTATAGAAATCCTTTTTTTTTTATGGTGGAGTGATTGGACTTATTTTGTATACATAGCGTTTTAGTCAGCTTTTTCACTGCTGTGACTAAAAGACCTCACGAGAACAACTGTAGAGGAGGAAAAGTTTATCTGGGGGCTCACAGTTTCAGAGATCTCAGTCCATAGACAGCAGGCTCTATTCCGTGCTCAAGGTGAGGCAGAACATCATGGCGGAAGAAATGGCAGAGGGAAGCAGCTCACATGATGATCAGGTAGCAGAGAGAGACTCTACTTGCCAGATACAAAATATACTCCAAAGTCACACCCCCGCCCCAGTGACCCACCTCCTCCTTACCTGTCTTCTATTACCACTTAGTAAATCCCATGAGAGGATGATTTCACTGATTGGGGTAAGGCTCTCATAACAAAATCATTTCTCCTGTAAAATTTCTTGCATTGTCTCATGCATGAGCTATTGGGGGACACCTCACATCCAAACCATAACACATAGTATTGATTTTGATTTGTGATTGGGTCATTCTTTAGATTAGTTTTATTTAAGGAGGGAGTATATTTTGGATTTTAGGTTTTCCTTCACAACTTTCCACAACTGCAGAGTTCTCTACATTTTTCTTACCATTACCATGGCTTTTGTTGTTTCAAAGCATGAACTAGAGGAAGACCCAATGACATCTCAGTTAACTAAACTAAACAAAACGTGAGATGGATAGGAACCTTGTTTTCAATCAGTCAAGATTCTAAAAACATCAGGATCTTTCCTGGACTGCAGCTCCCTAGTGAGTTGCATATAAGTTCCAACCTATGAAAATTAAGATCATGCAACTCCACATTCAATATGTTCCTATTATTTTTTGTAGACATTATGTTTTAGGTTGAGTTGTCTTTCCCAAGTATGCTTCTTGCTGTAGCATGAAAAGATTGTGTTGTGGCTTAAATTATTTTTTTAGGACATGGACCGTTTTTTCTTATATTCAACATTCTAAAAATAAGACTAATCCAAGGGCAGTCCTAATATATTTATAAAGTAGCACGTAGAACTATCTAAATCTGTACTAATAACAGTAGCCAGTGGCCTGTTTTGGGCAGTTCTAATTATTAAATAAAATCAAAACCTCAGTTACTCTAGCCTCATTCAAATTGCTCAGTAACCACATAGGGCAAGTAGCTACTATATTGGACAACATGAATATTCTAGAACATTTACATCATCACAGTGCTGCTTTTCAAGAAAATCAGTGCTCATAGATGGAGATTTTATTTGATAAGATGTTTATTCTAAGCCATATCCTTATTTTTTTCCATGTAACTGAGGGTTTCTTCAAAACTCATGACTCCTGAATTTTCATTCAGTGCCAGTTGTGAAATTCTAGGTCATAGTAGTAGTTAAAACTTTACTTTTGTTCTTTCAATGTGACTTAGAGTCTGTAGAATATCACAACTATTAGTAAAAACTCTCAAAAATTCATTGGTGAATTATAAGTGAAAAGAGAATACATACATGTATCCTGAGGTCTTCAAGCTCTCTCATGTATGTGTGTTTAATTTTGTTTGTATTTTCTTTTCAGCTAGTTGGAATCTTTCTAGCCTACTGCCTCTCTCGTGCCATAACAAATAACCAGTATGAAATAGTGTGACCAAAAAACAAACAAACAAGGGCTTATTTCTCTTCAACTTTAAGGTACGTTCATTTTGGTTCTCAGTTCTGTTACCAGTGATATTTACTCCAGCCTGTGCATGTATTACATGGACTGAGTTTGCCAACATCTTCCCAGTAGCATATTCAAATCTTGCTGATGCTGTGTAAGCCCTGCATTAGATAGGTTAGGTCTCTATATACAAAGGCCTGGCCAGAAAAGAACTTAGCTTGTCCGTATATGCTTTCTGTGTTTATGCAATAGAAGAGCTCCTATGGATTTACAAGTTTACATGCACATGGCAGCCTAAAGATCATAAATAGTCATCCCCTTTCTCATGCATTTCAACCTAAGGGTGTGGAGAAACCAAAAATCCCAGTAGTGACTTTATTCATGAGGTTCCCTGGCAAGTGCACTCTGCTCTTGACCCTTGGCCAATATTGGTACTTCTTTCTCTAGTTTTCATTCACCAGTCTTTTTTTTTTTTTCCAACACTTTTTTTTTTTTTTTTTTTTTTTTTTTTTTGTATTGGGGATTGAACCCAGCCAGGGGCACTCAACCACTGAGCCACATCCCCAGCCATTTTTTGTATTTCATTTAGAGACAGGGTCTCAATGAGTTGCTTAGGGACTCTCCTGCCTCAGCTTCCCAAGCCACTGGGATTACAGGCATGGGCCACTGCACCTGGCTCACCACAGTCTTAATCAGTGCTTCCAAGTGTTGGTAAAGAGATGTTTTGGTTGACTAAAACATCTAACTGGGAACCAGATTTTGAATAAAATAAAATATTGTGATAACTGTTGGCTGAATGAATCCCTAGGGCACCCTTCACATTGTAATTGAGCCACTGACAAGGAACAGATGAAAAGATCTTCATTAGGGGGAATAGATTAGAATGGGGGCAAATGAATACAGATTTGACATTGAGGTAATGAATGCAGATATTAAAACTTAGGTAATAAGTAAATTAACTTTTTTTCTTTAATTTTAGGATACTTAGGTTCCCCTGTGAATTATAAAATTGCCTGGTTGGAAGACTATCATCACTAGTTACCAGTGGGTTGAAAAACTACACTAGTGGATTGAAAACTACATCAGTAGACTGAAAAATTATACCAGTAGACTGATTCAATCAAGATATTTGTTCACTATGTTCTAAGTCTACTTTCTGTCCCATGATGTCGAATTTATGTTAGATCTTTGAAACCCTGTATCTCTCTGAAACACTGGAAGAGCTAGTAAATTGTAAAATGAAGTAAAACTATGTTTCTCTTGACTTATTTTTCTCAAAGTCTAGCCTTTGAAAGGCGCTGTGAATTTGCTGTTTTGATACATTGTAATTGAGGGAAACTTGACCCCTCTGAATTTGCTAATTGATGTAGTGTGATTGAAAGTTGGTGTCTCTGAACTGGTCCCTTCATAGCCAAGTTTATTTGGTTTTATTTTATAATTTACACCAAGAAAGTTAAATGTTCCATTAGTCTCTGTTCTGCTGACAGGCAGAAGGTCATATATACTTTAATTCCAGCTAGTCATTGGATAGAACCTATCATTGCAGTTCCTGGGTGGTGGAAATAGTCTAATGCCTTTGGTCTACAGCAGTAAAACTAAAAGGTACTACTCATGTTCTATGATACATCAGAGTTCAGCATACAATCTATATTTTTTGTCTCAAAATAAAGGTGTTCAAACTTTCCCTATTGTTTGAAAGATTTCAATTTTACTTTAGTGGTGCTAGAATTATTGCATTTTCCTTAGAAACTCAATGGAAATTTTCATTAACGTTAGCTAAAATTTTTTTAACCAGGTTGATATGACTTAACTGTCAATATTATAGTCAACTTTAATAGTCTTAGTTTTGGTTGTGCCCTTGATTAATAAATATAAATCTTTCACTCAAATATTGTTGTCCTCTAAAAGAATTGTGGTTAACTTTTAGAAAATCTTCTGGGATGGAGAAAGTGGAGCCCAATGTTTCTGCTTGGAGTATATTTTTAAAGTATGAAATGAAGGCTGAGGCCTTAACTCTTGTGTCATTAAAAATTAATGTTCCTATTTAAAAAACAATTTCCTGTAATAGGATCACATTTCATTTTGTGAAATACCACATGCTTAGCATTCTCCTAGATATCACTTTTTTGTTTGTATAGTTTGCATTAAAAAGCTGTATAGGGAAATACTTAACCTGTATCATTAGGATGATAATTAATAGTTACTGAAATTTGACTTGATATTTGGTAATTATTTCTATTGTTTGAGTCTCTTTATGCAACTATTAGAATATTTCCTTTCTGATTGCCACATAGTCCCTGAATTGATGGTAAGTGGAGTCAATTACTCTTATAAATAAAATGGACAAAACTAAGTAAGAATAATAAATTCTGGGTACATGTCTCAAAATGTTTGCAGTTATTTCATAAAAAGGGTATTCTCCATTAGAACATTTGTCAAGAGGATTTTGTGACACAAGAAGAGTGATAAGGAAACAGTTGAAAAATAGTGACTACAAATGTGGTAAATCAGATTTCTAGCTCTTGGGATTTTTGAAGGTAAAGAAGCAAATATTTGAAGGATCATTGGCAATTTTCAAACTGGTGTTTTTCACTAGAAAAACCTTAGTTTTTTAGTTGTAGATGGACACAATAACTTTATTCATTTTTATGTGATGCTGAGGATTGAACCCAGTGCCTCACACATGCTAGGAAAGTGCTCTACCACTTAGCTACAATCCCAGACTTTTGAAAAATCTTTTAAGGTTTCCCCTAAGCCTCACATAATATTCAAGCATTCTACATCCCCAAACTCTCATTAAAATGAAAAAAAAAAAAAAAACAGAAAGTAGAAAAAACACCACACATCACATTTCCAGTAGATTCATTTGTTTGTTTTTATTTGTACATTATAGTTATTAATGGGGGGTTCACTTTGACATATACATGCATACATATAATTTGCTCCATTTCATTCCCAATAATTCCCTTTACCTATCCTTCCTCTCCTTATCGCCTTTCTCTATTTCATTGGTCTTCCTTTTATTTATTCATTGCTTTTTTAAAAATTGGTACATTATACAAAAGGTGGAATTCATCATTTTTAAATGCACATAGCATGATTTTTAAAAATTTCATTTCACGGTTCCTTCCCTTTCCCATCTCTCTTCCCTCCTCCTCAATCTTCTTCCTCTACTGTTCTCCCTTAAGTTTTTATTGGATCCCTTTTTAAAATTTCCTTATTTTGCTCTAGCTTCTGCATATGGGAGTAAATACTTGACCCTTCACTTTCTGAATCTGGCTTATTTCACTTAGCATGTTGTTCTCCACTTCCATCCATTTACCAGCAAGTACCATAATTTAATTTTTCCTTATGGCAGAGTAAAAACTCCATTGTATGTGTTTGTGTATGTATGTATCTATATATCTACCTATCACATTTTTTTATTCATCTGTTGATGGGCCCCAGGGATGGTTCCATAACTTGGCTATTGTGAATTGTGCTACTATAAACATTGGTTTGTTTTTAAGGTGAGTTTATTTTGGATAGTCAGTTCCTGTCAGTCATCTGATGTTTGTGTATGTGTTTACTGGTTTGTAAATCTTAAATCTGAAGGTAATGAACATATTGATTTCACCTGATTATAACGGTGCAATGAAATGTTTGTGTGCCTTTAATAATTTGCTAATTAGAATAGCTGGTTAGAGAGAGGCTATCTTTTGATGTAAATTAAGGATCAACAGTTTCCACTGGATGCAGTACATCTGCACCTTTCCCAGGTGACACCTCTAATGGCAGAGGGAGTGAATATGCTCAGTGTTGCAGGCCTGAACTTTGGTATTCATAATGAAATTCCTTTGAAGTTTTGTTTTATAAAAGTCTGGCAAATTTTATATTTTATTCCACAATATATTCATGTTTAAATTTAAAATAGTTCTTCATCTTTGATGTGCCAAATATATCCTGTGGGTTGCCTTATTTCCAGACACCAGATTTCTAGCTGCAAGGTGGCTGTGAACTCCACTTTGAAAAGCATAGATCTGTAGGTATATTTCCTGGCAATGTGGAAATCTCGTAGCTTTCCATGGTCTATTGTCGCTGCCTGAAGCGGAAGTCGCTTGGAGCAGCAAACGCCACAGGAAAATTCGGAGGCAGGATGAAAATGAAAAAAGGTCTTTTATTCTTCTTCTCTCTCCAGCTCCAGCAATCACTCCAAATGCTCTAACTCCAACCACCACCTTCTTCTTCCCCACACACACTAACGAACCTCACCCAGTTATATACATATAGCTTTAACAAGGACACGTGCTTACAGCTCGAGCTTACAGGTGCGTCACGCAGTGTTCACGGGCATACAAAGATTCTTTGAATAATGTATTACTATCAGGTGGAAACTAGAACATCTTTTATGGCTCTCAGCTAACCGCAATCTTTTTAGCTATCTCCTTGATTATAGGCTCCTTCATTTCCCCCTTTTAGTTTTAAAAGAGAGGATGTTCTAGGACGTCCATGTGCAACCGACATTCTTACCTGTCATG
Source organism: Tamias sibiricus (assembly GCA_025594165.1). Taxonomy (NCBI): domain Eukaryota; kingdom Metazoa; phylum Chordata; class Mammalia; order Rodentia; family Sciuridae; genus Tamias; species Tamias sibiricus. The sequence continues at coordinate 92,149,394 of CM046667.1, read as the reverse complement.
GGAGTCTAAGCTGTCCTGACTCCTGGCTTAGGTTGACATGCCGGCCACATTAGACTGTCCCGTGCGACTGTGCCGTGTCTTAGGTTGTCCCCTTCTGGGGATCTTACCCGTCATAGGCTAACCAGCCATCCAATAGAGCCCTTCAGGATCGACTGTGTGTTGACTAACAGCCGTCCAATTTTTAGGAGATGCTGCGGCTTTAAGGCGGTAAGCCTACTGCTGAGGAGCCAAGTTTCCATATTGTATCAAGTTCTTTAAGCGAATCAGCTGCCCTTAGTTTCATCAAGTAACGCACTGAGTTCTCTTAGACAAATACCCGCAAGGCATTGTCCTGTAATGTCCCAAAATAATGGAAAATCAAAATGTCCATAAGTTATAACACATAGATTCAGGAGGCCCCATGCATGCAGAGCAGAGGCCACACTGCTGGTTAGGTTGTTTGATGCTTGAGCAGCAGGGATGCTTGCAGTGACCGCGGTCCCTGCAGTTGTAGCAGCAGCCGTCTTTTTTATGTCTAGACATTTCCACCGGCAAATCTTCAGGGCCCGCTACCTAAAAACTCAAGCATCCATTATTAAGGGAAAGGCAGTGCTATTCCAGCACTGAGATCAAAAGGTGAGCTGTCAAACTAAAAAAAGAATTATTAGAGTAGAAAATAAAAGTTGATCTCTGCTCACACACATTGCTGCTTAAGCTCCCACAAACATAAGCTGGCAAAATATCACATTCAGAAACAATCAAAGAGAAACTGAGGGTGTTTACTGCATTAAAGATAAAGAAAAGCTAAAGGCATTTTGGAAAAATAATTTGTTAGCTGGAATCCTCGAGTCTCTATATACACAGCAATCCTATACCTGTTGAAATAATTCAAATTAATCAGCTATTAAACAAATGAAGTTAATAACAAATAAATGATCCTCTGTCAGAACACCAAAATATCAGGTTATACAACATTAAACATATTCACAGCTGAAGAGAAGTCCCGGAGACAACTATAAATCAAAATTGATTATCATTATAATTGATTATCTAATTAAAATATTCTGAACTTATATAAATATCGATTTATCTATCTATCTATTGATTATCAAATTAGAATATTCTAAGCTTAAATGAATTAACGTTATTTGTTATTTGGATCTATATGTATCTAACTTTTTTTTATTTTAAGCGCTTAATTATTTGTGACGTCACACTAGACAGACGCACATATAAACATATATTTGTGACATCACATTAACATGAAATTTAGACAAATGCACAGACATAAAGACATATATAAAAGAGAAAAAAATACAATTGTGTATACACTGAAGAGAGATCTTCTTGTCCCAGCCGGGAAGAATGAAATTTAAGTTGTAAATTTAATGGAGGACTCTTTTAAGGGAATCACTCCATACCTTCATTTTGGTCCTCTTGATTTTGTACTTGTTTATTCAATCTAGACTCCTCAATAACTTCGTCTTGATCCTTTTGACTTTGTACCTGCTTTATCAATCTAGATGGTATCCATATTGGAGAGGATTCGTGCTTTGGAAAAACACAAACAGATCCTCTCCCCCAAATTAATACTGGGTCTGGACCCTTCCATGTACCTGAGAGAACATCCTTCCAGTAAACCAAAGGTTTATGTTGTTGGTGTGGGTTCCAGTGTCTATCTCCAGCCGAATGTCCATTAGAATCTAAAGTTAAGAAATTTAGGGTAAACAGGGCAACTGCCAATCTGTCCTTAGGATTTTTCCAGTTTCCATCTTTTTGCTTTAGTAACATATTTTTAAGTGTCCGATTTGCTCTTTCAATTATTCCTTGTCCCTGAGGATTATAAGCAATACCTGTTTTGTGGATAATATTGAACTTTGTACAAAATTGTTTGAAGGATGTGGATGTATATGCAGGGCCATTATCTGTTTTAAGCATTTTGGGGATGCCCAATGCAGCAAAAGCTTGCAGACAATGAGATATAGTATCTTTAACTTTTTCTCCGGAATGTAAAGAAGCAAAAATCATGCCTGAGCATGTATCTATGGTGACATGAATAAATCGTAATTTTCCAAAACTTGGCTCATGTGTGACATCCATCTGCCACAAATGATTGGGCATCAAACCTCGTGGGTTAACCCCATAATGTGGATTGGGCAAAAGTGTTACACAAGATGGACATTCTTTTACAATTCTACGAGCTTGTTCTTTTGTGATTTTAAATTTTTGTCTTAAGGTAGTGCTGTTAACGTGGAACTGGGAATGAAATAAAGTAGCTTGTTGTACTGTAGTAAATATAAATATTGTTTTAGTGAGGGCATCAGCTTTTTGATTACCTTCATGGAGAGGACCAGGCAGATTAGTGTGAGCTCTTATGTGACCTATAAATAAAGGTTCTTTTCGTTGCCATAGGAGATTTTGGATTTGAGAAAACAATTTAAAAGCTGGAGTATGTGGTGCTATTGGACCTGCTAGCTCCAATTTTGGGACAGCATGTACAATATAATGGCTGTCTGAAAAAATATTCATAGGCTGTTCTTTAAAATTTTCCAGAGCTATTATTATAGCTTCGAGTTCCACTAATTGAGCTGATTTTTGATTAGTGATATGAATCATTTTTTCATTTTGAGTGACTACTGTAGCAGTACCGTTAGAGGATCCATCTGTAAATACATTAAATGCTTTAGGAATGGGTTGATTTTTTATTACCTGTGGGAATATGATAGGATGATTGATACAAAAGGACAGTATAGGAGATTTAGGAATATGATTGTCAAAATTTGCAGAAGTAGAGCATCTAGCTATAGCCCAATCATTATCATTGAAGCACAAATATTCAACCTGTGATGATGAATAAGGAGTAATAATAGTAGTGGGATGAATTCCAAATATTTTAGTAGAGGTTTTAAGTCCTTGAAGAATAAGTTTAGCCACCATGGAGGTATAAGACTCAATTGTACTTTTAGGAGAGACAGGCAAATGTATCCATAATATAGGTCCCTGTTGCCAAAATACTCCTGTTGGAGTATATTGTGAAGGAATAATAATCAATATTAGTGGTTGTGCAAAATCAAATCTATCACAATGGGATCTTTCAATGGCCTGTTCTACTAATTTTAGAGCTCTCCTGGCCTCAGGAGTTAATGTTCGAGGTGAGGATGGGTCAGGGTTCCCACGAAGGATGTCAAACAAGGGTTTTAATTGTCCAGTAGTGAGGCTTAGTGTAGGGCGAAGCCAATTAATGTCACCCAGTAATTTTTGGAAATCATTGAGGGTGGTCAAATGTTCTTTACTTATTAGAATTTTTTGGGGTTTAACAAAAGTATCCATGATTTTAAAGCCTAAATATAGTATAGGTGATCTGCTTTGAACTTTTTCTTCTGCTATATATAATCCATATTTTTTTAGATTTTTTGTTATTTCACTAAATATATTAAATAAGATTTGTTGATTAGGGTGAGCTAATAAAACATCGTCCATGTAGTGTAGACACATGAGGTCTTGATATTTGTTTTTAATGGGCTGTATAGCTCTGTCCACATATTGTTGGCACAGTGTAGGGCTATTTGCCATTCCCTGCGGCAATACTTTCCATTGATATCTTTTATCAGGGCCATTATTATTAATAGAAGGAATTGAAAAAGCAAACCTGGGGGCATCCAGAGGATGTAGGGGAATGGAAAAAGAAACAGTCCTTTATATCAAGGGTTATAAGGTAATAGTTTTTTGGAATAGCTACAGGATTAGGAAGTCCAGGTTGAGTAGGGCCCATAATTTGCATTGTTTTGTTAATTTGTCTTAGATCTTGTAATAGTCTCCATTTTCCTGATTTTTTATTAATTACAAATATGGGAGAATTCCAGGGATAGGTGGAAGGCTCTATGTGTCCTGCTTTTAATTGTTCTTTAACTAATTGATGGGCCGCTTGCAATTTTTCTTTGGATAGGGGCCACTGAGGGACCCAAACTGGCTTATTAGAGAGCCATGGTATTTTTAAAATTGTTTTCTCAGTGGCCCCTAGACAAAATGTCCTTTGCCTTTTTTATTATGATTAGGACTTTTATTCTTAACACCTGCAGGCTTGGTCGCTAGGTGTAGCCCCATTTGATGTAAGATATCTCTTCCCCATAGGGTAACTGGCAAGCTGTTTAAAACATAGGGTTTGAATGTTCCTGTATGGCCTTCATTGTCTTGCCATTTTAAGATTACAGCACTTTGAGCTGGGGTATTACTGTGTCCCAAGCCTCTTAAACTGGTTGAGGCTTTCTGTAGAGGCCAGTGCTTAGGCCATTGTTGTAGATTTATGATGGAAGAGTCAGCTCCTGTATCAATCAGCCCCTCCATCTCTATACCTTGAATTTTTAATTTGCACATAGGCCTCCGTGAACAGTCCTGGACCCAGAAAACCATAGGTCCTGAACCAGTGGAACCGAATGCTCTGCTATTTCTATTTTGTGGCATGCTTTTAAAAGAATTATGGAGACTGGGAATGAGGAGCAGCTGTGCGATTCTGTCTCCTTGATTTACGGAGATGATGCCCCTGTGTGTACTTAGCATTATTTTAATCTCTCCATTATAATCTGAATCAATAACCCCTGGTATAACATTAAAGCCTAATAAACTTTTGGAACTATGCCCAAGGATTAGTCCCACAGTTCCTGAAGGGAGAGGTCCCCTGATTCCCGTAGGAATCAGCTGAACCCCCATTTCAGGTGTCAGGACCATCCGGGCAGTAGAACAGAGATCTAATCCTGCACTTCCTCTTGTCCCTCTGATAAGGGAGTTAATGGGTAGTGAGGGACTGTGACGAGGAATCATTTGAATCTGAGGGCCTTCCTCCTCTAGTGCCTCGTACCTTTGTGGGCCCCGGGGCATTGGGCCCCGTGCCCCGTTTTTTGAAATCCTTGATAAATCATTTCCATATATATCATATCTGGAATGGCATTGATTGGCCCAATGTATACCCTTTTTGCACCTGGGGCATCGGCCTGGAGTGCGGTATGAATTTGATCTTATTACCCTTGGGGGATATTGCTTAGCATATCTTGGTTGATTATAATACTTTTGTCTGGAATATCCTGTTCTAGGTTGAAACCTTTGGGAATTTTGAGGGGAGGAATTTTTCATCACTGCAGCAATTACGTTGCCTGTGATAACAGCCTCGTTAATGTCTTTGCACAGTCTGATATAAATTGATAAGTCTTTTTTACTTCTCCACGGCCTTATTGCATCCTGGCAATATTTATTAGCGTTCTCGTATGCTAATTGGATAACTAGAGGCATAGCTTGCTCGACTTTGCCAAGAACTCTAGATGTTGTTTTTAAGAGTCTATCTACAAAATCAGCGTAAGTTTCGTTAGGCCCTTGTATAACTTTTGATAGGCTGCCTTGCAGATCCCCTGTGCCTGATATTGTCTTCCAGGCTTTCACAGCTGCAGTGTGTATCTGGGCATACACACCGGGATCGTATTGTAGCTGATTTTGTAGTTCGGTGAACTGACCCTCCCCTGTGAGCATATCTATATTGCGTTGAGGGAAACCTGCTGCAGCATTTCTCTTTGCTATTTCTGAACAAAGTTCCCGGAATTGAGTTTTCCAGATTAGGTATTGTCCCCCACTTAGTACTGCTCTGCATAGACTTTTCCAATCTGAGGGGGCTAAGATTAGGGTGTTAAGTGACTCTATCATACTTAATGTGAATGGAGCTTGAGGCCCATAAGTCATTACCGCCTCTTTAAAATTCTTTATTGTTTTAAAGTCTAGGGACTCGTGATACCTTTGTCCCTCTTCATTTTGAAATACTGGCAGTTCTAGGTGCTCCTGTGGTCTATGTTGTTCAAGAGCATATAAGCGCTCAGAAAGGCCGCCAATTTCTACTTCAAGGGCACGTACACTCTGATCAATACTCTTTATTGTTTCTGTTAGGGATTCTATCCATGAAGGAGCAGAGGGCACTAGTGGTTCCTCTATTTGACAGTCTTTTCTCTTTTTTAATTTCTTTTTGTTCTTTTTATTGGAGACTGTGCTCTCCGAATCGCTTTTTGATTCCTCTTCACTACTAGCTTCATAATTCCTAACCGGCTCAGTGGAGGAGACCGTACTTTCATGGTTTGGCTCCTTGTTACTATTATTACTTTCACTAGTATCCTGAGTTTCAGCTTCTAAGGAGAGTACATACTCCTCAGCTAATTTTATTAAGCTTCTGATGGCTTTTGCAGATCTTACTTTTGAATTTACATTCCTACTCTCCTTGCTGGTCTCAACTGAATCAGAGGATATGCTTTCTTGTTCACTTTTCTCACTATCTGAATTCTCAATATCAAAAATTTCATTCATGGCTTTTATAAACCGACTTTTTGTTATATTTGCTCCCATCTTTTTAAATTTTCTTTTTTCTTACCTGGCCGCCGAATTCCCCATACAGGCCACCACCTGTCGCTGCCTGAAGCGGAAGTCGCTTGGAGCAGCAAACGCCACAGGAAAATTTGGAGACAGGATGAAAATGAAAAAAGGTCTTTTATTCTTCTCTCTCCAGCAATCACTCCAAGTGCTCTAACTCCAACCACCACCTTCTTCTTCCCCACACACACTAACGAACCTCACCCAGTTATATACATATAGCTTTAACAAGGACACGTGCTTACAGCTCGAGCTTACAGGTGCGTCACGCAGTGTTCACGGGCATACAAAGATTCTTTGAATAATGTATTAATATCAGGTGGAAACTAGAATATCTTTTATGGCTCTCAGCTAACCGTAATCTTTTTAGCTATCTCCTTGATTATAGGCTCCTTCAGTCTATTCCATGTGAGTTGATGGCTTTATATGGTGAGCATTAAACTTTTATGGAAATAAATACCTAGTACAAGGTATAAATACCATTTGTGTTTTTCCTCAGAGTTCACACAAGATTCTTTTGAGACTTGCTGTTTTTAACCTCGTGTCAGAATTAAAGTTGGTACTTTTTTTTTTCCTTAAATATTTATTCATTTGCTTTAGTTGTACACGAAGCCTTTATTTTTACATGGTGCTGAGGATCGAACCTGGGCCGCGCATGTGCTAGGCAAGCACTCTACCGCTGAGCCACAACCCCAGCCCCTCAAAGTTGGTACTTTGCTAGTAATGTGGCCAAACAAATCTGTTAAATTATGAGATGCAAGGCAATATAAGCATTTTTTTATGTGGAACTGAGGAAAATTTGGATCCTTTGAACTCTTCTGTGTGGGTTTTTGTGTTTGTAGGAAAAATCTATCAGGATTTAAATACCATTTCTGCTTTTTTCACAACATACATAAACTACTTTGAGATTTTATTTAATTTTTTTAGGTGTACTGCCCTTCTAGCTTAGTATAGTTAGGCACTTGTAAGAGCACAGTTAGAACTAATGGATGAATGAGTGAGTGTAATTACAATGGCTCTTTAATATTCTGTGTGAAATAAGATGTTGATATAAATATCTCCTTTGATAAAGCCACTATTTATATAAAAGAAACCACCTTCCTGGTCTGAAACCACTTAACCTCAGAAACCACTGCTAACTTCCTCCTGATCAAATCACTTTGTGCTACTTCTCTTTCTTGAATTCATTGCTGCATTTGATACTACTGAATTTTTTCTTGTTTCATTTTGACTTTGTAATATTCTGATTTTCTTCCCTTTTATTATTCCTCTAGTTTAGTTTCCTGTTTGAATTGCCTTCTCTTTTTCCAGTTTGGCAGCCCCGGAGGGCTTATATTTAGCGTTCTGCTCTTAGATTATGCTGACCTAACTTTGAGGAATTAAATGTGGATGATCAACATGACTAATGTGGTTATTTTCAGGTCATGCACTTTAGTTGTATAGTTTTATGTTCACCTTGCTTGCATTTCCTTGATTCTCCAACACCTAAAAGCCTAGCATTACAAACACTTAAAAATGTAAAAACGTAGGTGTATGGGTTCGTCTCTGAGTCTTCTATTCTGTACCATTGGTCAACTGGTCTGTTTTGATGCCAATACCAAGCTGTTTTTGTTACTATTGCTTTGTAGTACAATTTAAGGTCTTAGACAAAGGTGTCAAAAATGTTCCCTGGAGAAAAGACAGCCTCTTCAACAAATGGTGTTGGGAAAACTGGAAATCCTCATGTAATAAAATGAAATTAAATTTCTTTCTCTCACCATGCACAAAACTTAACTCAAAGTGGATCAAGGACCTAGGAATTAAACCAAAGAGGTCCAAACCTCCATCATATTGGATTAGGCTTCTACTTCCTTAACAAGATTCCTATTGCACAAGCATTAAAATCTAGAATAAATGAGTGGGATGGTTTCAAACTAAAAATCTTCTTCTCAGCAAAAGAAAAATCAGTGAGGTGAATAGAAAACCTACTAATTGGGAATGAATCTTTACCACAAGCACATCAGATAGAACACTAACCTCAAAGATTTATGAAGCTCTTAAAAGCCTTAACACACACACAAAAACAACAACAACAACAACAAAACCCAAATAACCCAATCAACAAATGGGCCAAAGAACTAAACAGACACTTCTCAGAAGATGATATACAAACAATCAGCAAATATATGAAAAAATGTTCAACAGCTCTAGCGATTAGAGAAATGTAAATCAAAACTACTCTAAGATTCCATCTCACTCCAGTCAGAATGGCAGCTATCAAGAAAACAAACAACAATAAATGGTGGAGAGGATGTGGGGAAAAAGGCACACTCTTACATTGCTGGTGGGACTGCAAATTGGTGAAGCCAATCTGGAAAGTAGTACGGAGATTCCTAGGAAAACTTGGAATGGAACCACCATTTGACCCAGCTATCCCACTCCTTGGCCTATTCCCAAAGGACTTAAAAACAGCTTACTACAAGGACACAGCCACATCAATGTTTATAGCAGCACAATTCACAACAGCTAGATTGTGGAACCAACCCTGATGCTCATCTGCTGATGAAACTTTGGTAGATATACACAATGGAACACTACTCAGCACTAAAAGAGAATAAAAACATGGCATTTGCAGGTAAATGGATGGAGTTGGAGAAAATAATGCTAAGTGAAGTTAGCCAATACCATAAAACCAAAGGTCGAATGATCTCTTTGATATGAAGATACTAACTTATAAAGGCAAGAGAGAGGGAATGAGAGGAATGAAAGAGCTTTAAATAGAACAAAGAAGGGGGAGGGTGGGGAGGGGGCAAAGGGATAGGAATAATCGCAGACTGAGTTATCCATGATTACCCTAAATACATGTATGAGGACACAATTGTAAAAAAACTTTATATTAAACCAGTAACTTGAAAAATTGTGCTCTTTATATGTAATATAAAATGAAATGTACTCTGCAAATGTGTATAACAAATTAGAATAATAAAAAATAATTAAAAATGTAAAAACGTTCCTCTTCTAGCATCTAGTGCATGGACAGTAGCAGGCACTCTTTAGAAGTTGACTGAGCTGATGCTTTCACTAGAGTAACCCTATTTATGGGAACTGGGGAAAATGGGGCAGCTGCTTTAAGAAGTTTCTATCATTGGCTCTGCTACCTGTGTTTATCAGGTGAACATGAGTTCTTTGGGTGAGATTATCATACTTGATTGGACAGTATTCTCATAATTACACCCTCAAAATTATTATTTAAAAAATCAAAATGTGACTGGGAAAGGTCTTTTTCTACTTCAACAGAAGTTTCTCACCACCTTTCCTGGGAAAACATAGTCTAGTTATAACATCCTCAAAGCAAATCAAATTGATATGACATATATAATAAATTAAATGTAGATTTATACAGTGTATAGTAGGTGAAAAAACTACTTAGAATCATTGCTGGAAAGGTAGAGTAGCTACATTATGTTCATAGGTAGGGAAACTCACCTGGGGTACCGCATAATAGAATTTGAGAGGTAAGGGATGGCATTGCACACCTTTTCTCTCTTGTCTAGGAAGGCCGTGTTCTTAACTTCCTTAGTAGGAAAATGGTATGTAAGAGAAGATCATTTGCACAAAGACTATCTCCAGTGGGGAAGCAAGAGAACTAATATTTATTGAGCACTTGCTAATTGCTCCAATTGTCTAATCTATGTGGGGTGGTAATGTTATTCTCATTTTCCAGAAAAATAATGAAAAAAAAGTTAAATAATTTTCCCAAGGTCATTCAGCTTGTATATTGCAGTTCTGGGATTTGAACTTAAAGCTGACTGTAGCCCACACTTCTTCCCTAGATTTTCCTGCACCTTTTTCTTTATTGTGGTACTGGGAATCAAACCCAGGCCCTCATGCATGCTAGGTGAGAGCTTTACCACTGAGCCACACCCCTAGCCCTGATTTTATTGCATTTTAATAGCAAAGGATATTATGTGACATAGCCCATAGCCAGAGACCAGAAGTAGGATAAAAAGTCCTATCCTCCAAATATCTTTTAATCAATCTATTAAATATGAAATCTTTATAAAAGGAAAGCTTTATGAAAGCGTATCCTATTTTCTCATAATATGTCTTTGCAAGGCATTAGTATAAATACATACTAAAAACAAACCCTGTTGTTATTGCTGACCTCCACAATATTCTTGAACAAAGGAAATAATTACAAAGAATTTACAGTTTAAACATTAACCACTCCCATTTTCTTTTCCTTGTCACACACAGTCCAATGCTTCCTAAAGTTTATGTGCTAATATTTCCTGTTAGTAAAGATACTCCTAAACATTTGGTTGCTTTGATAGTATATTCCCACGTGAATATCTTTATTGAGTTAAATAAAAACCAAAACTAAATAAACCTCTGCTGCATAGACAGACACATGCCAGAGGTAGAATCACTCTCACCCTGTAGGCACAAATCCAAACTCATGTTTTCATTAAATAGGTTGGTTTGCACATGTCCATGTGCATGCAGAGAATCTTTGCTCTTGTACGACAGCAGCAATTTCCCAGGCAGCCATCCCACCTGGTGTGACCCAGGGGAACTCAGCAGGTTGAAAGCGGCATACTACAGCTCAGTGCAGCCTTGAATCCAGCTCAAATACTATTTTGTCTAAGCAGAGCAAACCACACAGGCCCTTCTTTCATGAAGTCTCCCTCAGCCCCCTACCCAACCCTTCTGGGCTTCAACCCAATCATGGAGCTCCCACATTGGCAGGATGAAATGTAGCAGAAAATAAGTCAAGGCAATTATTTGAGAACTAAAGATATACCCCAAAGAATTTGGAAAAGATAAAAAAAGTTCAGGGAAAATTAAAAATGTATAATCTAACAAATCAAAGATAACCAATGTTTTGATCTAAAAATATTGCTTATCCATGAAATGAATACATGAATTATTATAAAATGTATTAAAATAGTTCAAAGAGGTATAAAGTAATATGTGAAAGTCTCCTTCTCCTGCCTACCTCATTCTCATTGCCCAGAGGGGATCACAGATTAAGATTCCTTGTGATTTTTTCTGCACTTTGCCATATTCAAGTATAACTGCACATTCTTTTCCTCCTACAAATGAAAGCCAAGGTTAAGATCATAGATTGTAAGATGAACTGTGTTTGGATTCCATCTTCACAAATTACTAATTGTATGCTCTATGGCAAGTTACATGGAATCTCTGTGCCTCAGTCTCCTCATTTAGGAAAGGGGGTCTAAATAGCATTATCCACTTCATAGGGCTATTAGGAGGATTAAATGAGTTGCTATATTCCAAGTACTTAAAACAGTGTCTGCTATGTACTAAATGCTATGTTAAAATGTCAGTTCTAATTTTTACAAGGACTTTATTGAAATATATTTTGCATATAATAGATTTCACTTATTTTATAATGTACAATTCAGTGACTTTTAGTAACATTACTGAGTGGTATAATAATCACCATAAATCAGTTGTAGAACATTTTCAGCCCCTTATAAGATCTCCCGTGTTCATTTACAATTAATCGCTATTCCTATCCCCCAACTTAGGTGATCATTAATTTACTTTCTCTTTTTTAGGTATTTCATAGAAATGGAATTATACAATATTTGGTCACTTATGTTTTTCTTTTTTCATTTCAAAAAAATGCTTCTGAGATTCCTCCATGATGCAGAGTGTATTAATAGTCTGTTCCTTTTTATTGTTGAATAGTATTTCATGGCATGGATAGACCACATTCTGTCTATCCATTTACAAGTTGATGGACATTTAGGTTGGATACAATTTTTGGCAATTATGAATAATGCTATTGTAAACATCTTCATGCAAGTCTTTATGCGGATATATTTAACTCATCCTAAGTATTTTATTCTTTTGATACTATTTTAAGTGATATTTCATTCTTACTTTGATTTTGGATGATTCATTGCTTATGTTCAGAAATGCAATTGATTTTATGTGTTGATTTTATATGCTGTGGTCTTGATTTTATTTTGAATGCCTTAGGATTTTCTATAAACATGATTATGTCATATGCAAATACAGTAGTTTTACTTCTACCTTTCTAGTCTGGATGATTTCTTTTCTTTTTATTGCCTAATTGCACTGGATGGAACTTCTAGTACAATTTTGAATAAAAATAGCAAGAACAGATATTTGTGTCTTGTTTCTGATCTTAGAGGAAAGCTTTCAATCTTTTATAACTAAGCATGATATTAACTGTGGGTTTTTAATAAATGCCCTTTTATCAGGTTGAACAAGTTCTCTTTTACTCCCAGCTGAGTATTTTTTTTTTTATTCTAAGGGAAATTTTTATTATAGATACAAAGAACTCTAAAAAACCAGCAATTTGAAATCACATATCCTGATTATAAAATGTACTAAAGATTTGAAGAGACATCTCACCAAAGAAGATATATAGATGAAAAATAAGTACATGAAAATATGTTCAACACTATGAAATTATAAATTAAAACAAGAAGATACCACTATAGACTTATTAGAATGGCCCAAATCCAAAACAATGACAATGCCAAATGCTGGCAGAGTTTTTTTTTTTTTTTTTTTTTTTTTTTTTTATCACGAAAGGGTGTTACGTATTGCCAAAACCTTTTTCTGTGTCTACTGAAGTAGTTGAGTTTTATATTTTAAAATAATTTAATTGATCATTTTAGGTATATCATTACATTGACTGCTTTTCATATGTTGAATCAGTCTTCCATTCTTGAGATGAATTCCACTTGGTCAAAGTTTATAAAGCTTTCTTATATAGCTGGATTTGTTTTACTGGCTTTCTGTTGAGGGTTTTTGTGCCCATATTCACAAGGGATTTTTGTCTGTATTTTTTCTGTGATATATTTGTCTGATTTTGGTATCAGGGTAACATTGACCTCATAGAATGAGTTGTGAAGTATTCCCTGCCATTCTAATGTTTGAAAGAGTGTGTGAAGGATTGTTATTAGTTCATCTTTTAACGTTTGATGGAATTAACTAGTGAAACCACTAGTAAGCGCAGGTTCTGAAACGTGTTTTTCTTTTTGGAAAGTTCATTGATTCAAGGGCTGGGGATATAGTGCTTGCCTCGCATGCACCAAGGCCCTGGGTTCAATCCCCATCACCACACACAAAAAAAGTTTATTGATTCATAATTCAATTTCTTCTTATAAATCTATACATATTTTCTGTTTCTTTTTGAGTTAGTTTTGGTAGTTTGTGTTGTTCTAGGAATTTATCTATTTCTTGTTTTTTTTATTTAATTTTGGTTCCATACAATTGTCCATAGTGTTCTCTTATAATGCTCTTGTTACTCTAAGTTTGATAGTGATGTCTGTTCTTTAATTCATTAATTTGAGGTTTCTTCCCCCGACCCCTTTGGTCAGCCTGAATAAAGGTTTATCAATTTTGTCGACCTTTTCAAAGAATCAACTTTGGTTTCATTGATTTTCTTTGTTTTTCTATTCTCTAAGGCAATTAGTTCCACACTAATTATTTAAATATCCTTTGTGTTTAATTTGCCCCTTATTTTCTACTTTCTTAACGTAGAAGTTTATATTATTGATTTGAGATTTTTTTTTATCATAGGCATTTAGAGGAATAAATTTCCCATTAAGTACCACTTTAGCTACATCCAATACATTTTGATTTGTGTGATTTTGTTTCATTTCAGATAAAAGAACTTCCTAGTTTCTCTTGGAGTTTCTTCCTTGACCTGTGACGTGTTTAGAAATATGTTGTTACATTTCTTCCTCCTTTTCATCTTTCTTTTGTTTCTAATATAATACCATTTTGGCCACATGACAGACTTCATATAATTTTACTCCTTTTAAATTTACTAATAGTTGTTTTATAGCCTACATAAGTTTATCCTGCACAGTGTTCCACGTGTAATTGAGAAAATTTATATTCTACTTCTGTTAAGCAGAGTGTTCTATAGGTTTTTGTTAGATTGTTACTGTAATTCCTATGTTCTAGTACATTGATCTTCTGCCTGCTTTCTATGCCTGATGTTGACTGTGGGATATTAAAATACATATTATTGTTGCATTATCTGTTTCTACATTCAATTTTCTTAATTTCATGTATTGTAAGGCTTTTTTTGTTGATACACATACATACATATATATTAAAATTATATTTTCCTATTGACTTGACCCTTTTGTTATTATAAAATGTTAACTATTTGTTTCTAAAAACATTTTTTTTGGTCTCAAATTCTATTTTGTTCACTATTATTATAGCTACTCCAGGCTTTTTTTTTTTTTGTACTGGATATTGAAACCAGGGACATTAAACCACTAAGCCACATCTCCAGGCTGTTTTTATTTTTTTTTTTATTTTGAGACAGGGTCTTGCTAAGTTGCTTAGGGCCTTGCTAAATTACTGAGGCTGACTTTTGAATTTACAATCCTCCTGCCTCAACCTCCTGAGCCATAGGGATTACAGGCATGTTCCACCGTGCCAGGCTCTTCTAACCTTTTTTTGGTTAGTGTTTGTATATCTTTTAGCATATACTATTTGTGTATACTTTTCTTTCTTTTACTTTCAACCTGTTTGGGTATTTGAATATAAAATGTGTCTCTTGTAGAGGGTATATAGTTGATTCACATTTGCTTTCATCTATTCTCTTGATCTGTCTCTCATTTGGAGATTTTACTTCATCTATAATATTTAATGTAATTGCCGATAATGAAGGACTGGCTCCTGGCATTTTTGTACTTGTTTTCTGTATGTCCTATACTTTTTTGACCTCTTTTCTACCATTACTGTCTTCTTTTGTGATAAATAGGTATTTTCTAGTGTGTTTATTTTAATTACTTCCTTCTTGTTTTAGTTACATTTTATTGGTCTTTTATTATGTATCTTTTGAGCTTTTTTTCAGTGGTTGCCCTAGGGATTATAACACATTAAAACAATGTGGTTCAAATTAATATTGACAACATAGTTTCAACAGTATATATATTCTTTGCTTCAGTATGGCTCCATCCCCTCTTCATTCTTTTGTGATAATATTATCATAGAAAATTATCACATATTATTAGTCCATCAACACAATTTTATAACTATTCCTTTATATAATTGTACTTTAAATAAGGAAAGAGAAAACAAAATTTACAAAAATGCATTTATACTGTCTTTTATATTTACCTATGTATTTACCTTTACTTGTGTTTATTTCTTTGTGTAGATATGAGCTATTGCTTAACCCTTTCATTTCAGACAAAAGGACTATTTATTTATTTATTGGTTCTTTTTAGTTATACATGACCTTAGAATCCATTTTGATGTACTTGTACAAGCATGGAGTGTTGGGACCTTACACTGTCTGCCTAGGAAATGGAAAAGCTCTGGCTTTCTGGCTGCTTGTCACATTACCATGCCCTGTTACCTGACCTAGGCTAAGCAGGGGGCGTGGCTGTGAGAACTAGAACCACCCTGCTGGTCACTGATTGGTCATGGCCCATTATAAAGCATTGTCCACCTTCTCAATAAACGAGCTCCTGCACCCTTTGACTGGACTCCCCGGTATGTTCCTGTGTCCTTTGAGGGCGGGGGAGGGAATATCAGCGGCCTTCGCTCTCCCAATCTAGCCTCTTCATTGGGGAAGACCTCTCTGGCCTCTTTTGCTGGACAAAGAGGTCCATCCCGGGTACAGGGAGGTTAAAGACCCCAACCCCTTATATAACTTCGTGACAATGGAGTATATATATCTTATTCTAGATAGGACCCCATTCTTGTGGATATACACAATGTTGAAATTCACTGTGGTCTATTCATATATGTAAATAGGAAAACTATGTCAGATTCATATTTCTTGCATGTCAGGTTTGCTACTTAAAAAATGGTTTCAGTTTTTGTTCATCTGGGAATATGTTAATTTCTCTTTCAGTTTTGAAAAATAGTTTTGTCAAATAAGGAATTCTTGATTGACAATTTTTTTCCCGTACTTAAAGTATGTCATCTCAATCAACTCTGGCCTTCATGGTTTCTGATGACATTTCTGCTATTAATCTTACTGAGGATCCCTTGTATCTGATAAATTGTATCTTTCTTCTTTAAAAGGAGTCTTTGTTTTTGTCTTTCAACAGTTTAACTATGATCTGTCTATGCAGGAGCCTTAATTAAGGAGATAGGTAAGATTGCGGTTAGCTGTGAGCCATAAAGCATTACCACCTTCCATGATCTGGCGAGACTTGGCTCGGGACATTGTGGACCTGGTCGGTGCCATTTGCATGATCTTGCGAGACTTGGTCCGGGACATTGCGGACAGGGTCGGCGCCATTTTATGGTGGTTGGAGGAGTGTGGATTGCGTGTTGGGGTGTTGTTGGAGCCAGAAGAGAAGTTAGCAGAATAAAGAGCCTGTTTGTTTCCAGTCTGCCTCTGAACTTATTCCCGTGGCTTTGTTACTGCAGGCGGCCATCGCTTCAGGCAGCAACATGTCTAGGCATATATATTCTTTCATTCATCCTGTTTGGTGTTTATTGAGCTTTTGGGATATGTCAATCAAAGTTCTTCATGACATTTGTGAAGTTTTTGGCTATTATTTCTCCAAATACTCTTTCTGGTTCATTACCCTCTCTCTTGCATTTCTGGAACTCCCATCATATGTACATTGGTATTCTCGATGGTATCCTATAGGTTTCTGGGATGCTGTTCATTTTTAAACTTTTTTTTAATAGTGGGGATTGAACCCAGGGGTATTTTATTACTGAGCTACATCCCAAGTACTTTTTGTTTTTTTAGTTCAAGAGAGGATTTTGCTAAGTTGCTCAGGGTATTGCTCTGTTGTCAGGGCTGACCTTGAACTTGTGATCGATCCTCTGGCCTCAGACTCCCAAATTGCTGGGATTCTAGGTGTGCATGCCCAGACATTCTTTTTACCTTCTGTTACTCAAACTGGATTATTTTACACGACCTGTCTTTGGATTATCTGCTTCTTTTGTCAGCTCAAATCTACTGTTGAACTCTTCTAGTGAAGTCTTCATTTTGATATTATACTTTTCAACTCTGTAATTTATATTTGGATCTTTTGAAACTTCTATATTTTTTGATATTCTGTTATTTGGTGAGATTTCACTATCATATTTTTCTTTGATTCTTTTATTTTTTGTGTGTGTGGGGGACTGGAGCTTGAACTCAAGGGCACTTGACCACAGAGCCACATCCCTAGACCTATTTTGTATTTTTTTTTCTATTTTTATTTTAGAGACAGGCTCTTACTGAGTTGCTTATGGCCTTGCTAAGTTACTGAGGCTGGCTTTGAACCCTATCCTCCTGCCTCAGCCTCCCGAGTTGCTGGGATTACAAGCATGTGCCACCATGCCCAGCTTCTTTACTTCTTCGGACATGCTTTCCTTTTGTTTATTGAACATATTTATAAAGCTGCTTTGAGTCATTGTTTAATAAATCAGTGCCTGGATTTCTTTAGGGAGTTTCTATTGACTGATCTCCCTAACATGTATATGGGTCATACTTCCCTGGTGTCTTTGTCTTATAATTTTTTGATGAAAACTGGAAGTTATACATAATATAATTTGACACCTAAGGCACCCCCCCTAGGATTCCTGCTGTTGTTGATCTGTTTGTTCATTTTTTTAGTGACTTTTCAGGACTAATTCTATAAGGTTTATATTGCCTGTAGTATGAGGAATATAAGTCTCTGATCATTTAGTTTAATGAAAAGCTAATTATTTGTCACATATTTCCTTAAATGTCTCATAACAATTTTCCTTCTCTTTGCCAGTGATGAGGGGGCTCTTTGCCATTTGGGGCACACCTTTGACCACTTTCAGACAGGAAATTTATAACTCTTCTGTAACCTTCACTTCAGCTTGCACAGAACTTTAAGATTAGCCTGTTATGGGAGATTAATGGTTTCAGATCTTTCATGAGCATGTACATAGCTCTGCACATGCATGTGACTTTCTAGATACCTAGAAACATATAAGAGCTCTTTAAATCCCACTATGGACATCTAGATCGTTCTTTTAATTTTCTGGTAAATTCAGGTAGCTGTCATATTAAACAATTGCAGCTGACTGTTTTTGACAAATGCAGTACAGATGGAATTTTCTTATGCAGAAAGCTCTGAGTCAGGTCAAATAATTAAAACACTCTATAAATGTGGTTTTCCCAGGGAATTATGAGACAGGTTAAATAGTGACAATACTCTGGGGATGGGACTTTTTGAGGAGTTTCAAACCCAGTCAGCCTGCTCTGATGGCTGTAAGGCTGATGTTTTTCATAGCTACTGTGATTGTGAGTCTGCTTGCTATTAAGGTGTCTGTGGAACTGAGGAGAACATGGGAATAGTCCAAAAATGCCCTAAAGTGCTATTATAAAAGTTCAATAGTACTTTTTCTTGAATAAATGTTTTTTTTTTTTCAAATTGCTTTAGATCTTTTGTTAATTTCCAGACTTCTAAAAATGTTAGTTTTTATAATTTTGCATATATTTCATGGAGGAAGGATTTATAGAGGTCCTCACTTTGCCATTCCAGAAATCTCACCTGGTTAGATATTATTATATTTTATAAGCTATTTTGCAGCTTCCTACTCCCCTTTAACAATTCCCCTTAAAACCTTTTTTATATTAGGTCATGCTAATCTTATGTAATGTTTCAGAGTGGGTTGCAATCTAATTCATTTAGGCTATAGCTAAAATGCACCACCTTCTTATAAATTGCTCTGGGTCTCTGATAAACTCAAAATGGAACTTACAGTTGTTCATGAACATTTTAGCTAGCTACTGGTGAAATTTTTCTTTCACAGTTGCAAATAGAATGTATTGCACATTTTTTTTTTTTTTGTACCAGGGATTGAACTCAGAGGCACTCAACCACTGGGCCACATCCCCAGCCATTTTTTTTGGTTTTTATTAGAGACAGGGTCTCACTGAGTTGCTAAGTGCCTCGCCATTGCTGAGGCTGGCTTTGAACTCACGATCCTCCTGCCTCAGCCTCCCAAAGTGCTGAGATTACAGGCGTGCGCCACCGCGCCCGGCTTGCATTGCACATATTTGGACTCATTAATTTTTTGTAGAAGGCAGGAGAAAAAAAACTATTGTTCCCACATTGCTATAAAAGAGAAAATAATGATATTTAAAGGCAGGTTAAAAAGTCAGAGAAGTAATTGAAGTTCTGCCATTTAAGATCTGATATACCTAAATGCCAGGTATAGTTCAAAGGGAGATTTATTATGACATCTGTAAATATAAAATACCTCCTTTGTTTAAGATGATGTCTTCAATTATGTTTGTTGTCTTTTGGGCACTAGCATCATTTCCAAAAACCATGCCAAGTTTGCTGAAAACATAGCTTATTCTTTCATATCCTTCACACATAGCCATTCCAGGGCTATGGATATTATGTTACTCAAATCAAGCCAGTATGCAAAGGCATTGAGTGGGTAGAACACAGGGACTGGGGGCCAGCAGCATGGAGAATAAATGGTGAACTTGCTATGTTGATATCATAGACTCCTTTGTGACTGTGGAAAAGTTGCATTAATGTCTCAGTTTCAAATTCTTTTAAGTGAGACAATGAATTAGCAGGGAACACAAGAATCATTATAACAGCATTGTAGTGGTTTTTACCGTGATCATGTACTCTTCAAGGAAACTGAATTTGGTCAAGTAAGCCACTGATAAAGGATTATACTTTTTATATGTTTTTTTAAAAATTCTTACAATAATTTTTTTACCTTAGTGAAAAATCACATAGCCACCAAGGAAAAAAGCTACTAATTTACCTTTGAAATATAGTTACTATAATATAGCAGTTATACATGTGGGTTCTGGAGCCATACAGCCTGTTCTGGTGTCTTGGCTCTGCCACTTACCAAGGCATACTACCTTGAACAATATCTCAATTTCTTCATTTATAAAATAGTAATAATTATAGTTCTCCTCTTATCTATGGGATTGTTATAAGGATTAAATTAGTTAATACAAGAAAAACTCCATAGTAGGCCAGCAGTAAGCACTCAATATACATAAACTATTATTATTATTATTCATTTAAAATGCTCTCCTTTGCTCAGGTACCAAACAGGAGCCAGTAAGACAGGTGGAAATGGAGGTTTGGCAAGGATGAGAGCAATGAAACCATAGACTTTTATGTAGTCCCACCAAGGAGATCATAGTTCTGACAATGGTGTTGCTTACATAATATTAATTATTTTGTCTATACTATCAGTGTGTTTTATAAAACATACCAGTGTTATTCAGAATGTATCCTTGGGCTACTTGCATCAGAATCACCAGAGGAGGGAAAATTGATAAAATGCAAATTCCAGGGCTTTATTGCAAAAGCTGCAGAATCAGAATTCCTAAACCATGGAAACAAGACTGTATATTTTTTTGATACTGGGTATTGAACCCAGGGGTGATTTATCACTGAACTACATCCACAGTCCTTTTTACTTTTTTATTTTCAGACAGGGTCTCACTAAGCTGCAGAGGCTGGCTTCAAACTTGTGATCCTCCTGCTTCAGCATTTTGAGTTACTGGGATTACAGACATGTGCTACCTTGCCTGGCAAGACTGTACATTTTTAGTAGGTACCCCAGGAACTTTGATATAGACTACAAAGTGAGAACTAGCAGACCAAGGAATATTTAGATATGATTTGGCCAGAACACAGGAAGGAGCTAGTAATCCTGACAATGATGTAAAATGGCACTAGTTTATGAAAAAATATTTAGCTTGATCCTGGAGCTGCTCTGACTTTATTTGCTTCTGCTCTCAAGCTAACGAATAAAAATTTCATGTAATTTTTGAACTCAGGCTGCAAGATATTCTGTTTCTGGACATGGCAAAGAAAAGTTTAATTCTTAGTTCTATAATGTATTTGCCAAGTACATTTTTGATACTGGCTGTAGCTCTTGATTTTTACCAGTAGGGTGCACAGTCAGTCTATTGATATTAAGCTTTGTATTACAAAAAAATTCTGAGATGATATTTTTTCTTTTAGTGTGGAAATCTTATCCTCCTAGTTGGATAGTAAGAGACAAAGGCCAATTCTGTTGTGGGGTAGAAATGTGACTCTCAGTTGGGATTGACCATTTTTCAATGATTACATAGAATGAAACACATCTAAACTTCTTACATATAAAAATATGATCTCTTAGACATGCCATTCCATGAATTGAAATAGAGCCCTTTTTTCATGAATAGTATGGGCTCCAAATGAGCACTTTGGAACAGGGTGTGAAAAGTAGAGAAATGTGTAAGAAAAGTTATGAGATGTTGAGTTGCTCTATTTTTGAAAATAATATGTTTTGGCATATGTAATTAGACACCTAGAAGGAAATACTTAAATGTCTGAAGAAAGATAAAATTTAAATTTTCTGTGGTTGGAGGTGTTATTTTCCTTCTGCCCCACAGACCACTTAATTATAATCTTAGGGGAAAAAACTGGATAGGCACAGTTTGGGGGGCCTTGGAAAGAAGCTAAAACATAGCTTTCCTTTCCCCTGCTCCAGCTCCCTGAAGTCAAAATGTTTGTGACCACTATAGTATTGGTCTCAAGTGAAAAAACGGTCTCTTTTCTGCAAAACTTTCCATGAATTCAAAGAATTGGTTCACTAATAAAATTGTAGGCATTGGTAAAAACAAGTTTTAGAATGAAAAAAAATGTGGACTGAATATCAAGACACGTAGAATTTCTGTGATGCAGTCTCTCAGTATTTGAAGCAGGCTCATTCTTAAGATATCTAAATGTAATACTGGGTCAAAACAGGGGAATGTTGGTTAATATTTATTTAATGTCCACAATGAATGTGCTGTAGGGAGTTTGTGTTAGTTGGCCTAAAGACTGAACAAGTTTCAAACTAATAAATATTTTTTCTTCATTTTTTTCCTCTGGTGGCCTAAATAGTCATCATAGTTTCTCTGAATATAAAGGTTTTTGCTCTTGGGATTGGTCCATAAATTTGTTATTGCCTTTTATATTTCCAAAGCCACATTCATTGGGACGAGTGATGGGATCCATTGATAATACAAAAGATGAAGATTTAGAAAAATAAGTGTGAATTATTGGCTAGTTTAAAGAAAAGGGAAATTTCCCTGGGTGACAGTAAAATAAAACTTGTTTTTTTTTTTTCTGGAGTCAAGACTCTCACACCTGCTCTGTGTATGATGTGTCATGAAATTTACTCTGCTAGACACATTTTGATTCCCCACAATGTAGAACGTGAACTTTTTCTAATCAATTTAACTCTGTCAAAAAACCCTCTTTAAAGAATAATATAATTTTGCAAAGGCCTTACTACAAAATCTAACAAGAAATTTTAAAAAGAAAAACCTTACCCTTTACTTTTTTTTTTTCAAAACGATGCTCTATTTTGATACAAGAGCAAGAGCTATGGTTATTTGGAAGGGGGTTTTCTATTTTTTTCCCAACTGGTTCTAAATCTCTTAGTGCCACTTTCTCTTCTTTGTTGATAAAAATGAAAAACAGATAAAAACCTTGTAAAAGATAGTAGTAAATGGAATCGTTTACTTTGTCCTATACTATCTTTGGGGATAACCTCTCAACTATAAGAAATCCATACCATTGTTTTATCTATACATGTGGGATCAGTCTACAGCAAAACCATGAAGCCAGCAAAATGGTTTTTAATTCGTTTCCTACACTCAGCATCTTTTTTTTGGTACCAGTGATTGAAGCTAGGGGTGCTTAACCACTGAGCAACATCCCCAGCCCTTTTAAAAAATTTTAAAAATTTAGGTACAGGGCCTTGCTAAGTTGATGAGGCTCGCTTTGACCTTGTGATCCTCCTACCTCAGCCTCCCAAGCTGCTGGGAATACAGATATGTGCCACTGCACCCCAGACCATCAGTCTTTTGATGTGTAGTACCTTGATTTCACAGAGTCCTCTAGATGTTTTCCCTTACATATCCTTTATTTGTTTTTCCATGAGTGTTTTTGGTTCTCTTAAGGTTTCGTTCTTCAGAGAAAAAGTTAATCTCATGAACTGGTTCGAGATAATATGTGAATGGGTCCTAATGTGTTAATGCTTTACCATATTCTAGGTAATATAATTGCATTTAACAGAGATTTTGATAGAAAGCAACTTACTATAAAAGGGATGAGTTTTTAATAGGCATTCTAGATCTTGTGACAAGTTACTAGATATTCCCAAGATTGCAGAATACTTTCTCTAGTGTGTCTTCTCATCTTCTTACTTGCTAATATAGAATCTTGGTTACATTTGAAGTGATAATGCATCCAGAACATAGACTAATACCAGTATCTTTCAAAGCTAAATTTGGTCATATCATGCTTATGATATGTAAGTGGAAGTCTCCCTAAAAGATAGGGATGCCCTTTTGTCCTATCCAGGTTCTTTCTGATGCCAAAATGGAAGTTCATATAATGGCTAGAACTAAAATTGTCATAGGTGATGAGGTGACCTTGAGCATGAAAACCAAGTATTGAAAATGGTGACACAGAAAGATAGGTGCATGGGTCACTTGACCAGACAACCTAGACTACCTACTTTTACCTTGTTTAAGATACATATTTTGTGATTTTTCTGTTATGTGCAGCTGAACCTGATTGTAAGCTTACAATGAAACAACTATTTTTGGGAAATCAGGTTTTGCAGATCTCTCAGCATAGTTGGTAGGCTGATTCTGAGAAAATCATCCCTCTTGGATTTTTTAAGAGTTTTTGGTCTTTGGGAAGCATATGTGAAGAATTCTTGCTCTCATGAATCCTATGAAAAAAATACCATACTTTCTTAGTTGTTTACAAAGTCTAGGTCTTATCATGCCAGATTTTTTTTTTTTTTTTTTGTAAATGACTGGACAACAAAGAGGAAAATTTATTTTCTACCTGTTCTCACTGTATTTAGTGCTAGGTTCTTCATTTCTTGTTCATCACATTAGTTTCACAATTGCCCTCAGTTGGCACATCCTTGTAGGAAGAAACTCTCAGACGTAATTTAGAGGAACAGGAAATATAAAAGATCAATCATGAACCATTCTGATTTTAGCATATGATTTAGTGTTACCAAAATAGCAAAAGCTGTTATTTTGGACATGGGGAATTTAAATCACAATGGCTGGCAAGATACACATGGCAGAACAACATTGCTGTATAAGGGTCAACCCCCACCTCAAAGAATGGATTTCAGTGAATACAGTGAATATGTAAGTTGGCATGTCACCTGGGTCCCTTTGTAAAATAAATAAGCTAGATAGTATTCTAGATAGACACACTGCTGCTTTTTATTCTCTGCTTCAGGAACTCAACCATGGCTAAGGCCTGCACACCAATCTCTTGCCCTTGGAAGACATCTTACTCTTGGCTCAATGATGACTGACATGGGTGTAAGCCTGAATTGTGTTTTAGTAGTAAGTTAAGACCATCAGAAATGCTATTGTCAGTGGAAAATTCAGAATGGTAAATGATAGCATCAATCAGAGAAAGATAAATATAAACAATGTATTCATACAATTGTCAGAGATCTCCACATTATAGAGTTGCTGGAAGGTTTTTGTTGTTGTACTATTTATTTACCTGTTTGTTTAGGATGAGGGATTTAGTAGTGCCTTGATCTATTCCCCTTAGTTCAATCTTTCTCTCATTTTGAGTCCTTTCATCAAGAACAAAAAGCATAAGTATGAAGTAAGAGAATGGAAGAAAAGAAGTAAATAGAAACCAAATATCAAAGCAGCAAGGAGACAAGTGGCTATTTACTCACTGGGTGACAAATGCCAGAATTGAGTACTGATCTAAATTAATAATCATTGCAGTCATTGGATAAGTAACTTTCAAGAAAATTGATTAAAGATTCCCTAAGAGACTTTGGAGCTGGACTTTGGAATGCCAGGGGCAATATTTTTTTGTGTGTACATTCATACCTAGATTTTAATATGTAGCCACTTTTCTTTCTTGTTAGGGAACAGCATGCTGTCAGCAAAATTAAGCCCCAGAATGAAACTTCTTCAAAAAGGGAAAGCCAAAATGAAATGATTTTTAAGGGTATAAATAAAATAGATCCACGCATTTCCTGACAGCCTGAATGAGAAGGTCCATATTTATCTCAGTAAGCTTTCAGCGTTAGACTTTAGGAGCCAAAGTGACAGTTTTGGACTCAGCCAGACAGTGAGCCTTATATATAAAGACTCAAAATAGATTTCCTTTGCCCCTAGTCCTGCCAACGAGCCCATTTTAGGTGTGCAGGAAGGCACTGAGCACACTAATGCATAGTGTCCTTGTGCTGAGTGGGAACAATGGATGGATTTGCCTCACCTGACTTTTCTTGATTGGAATTTAGATCCCCAAAGAATCTGAAAGGTAATATGATATTTCTTGTGATTCAATAGCAGATATGTTTTTTGCCTCTTTTTATTTTTTATACATAAAAAGCATTGAAAATTGAGATGAAAATGCAAAAAACCTGCATTTGTATAATGGAAATAGATCATTGAGCTGTAGGCAATCATGGATGCTTTTGATCATTCTGGGATTAGAGAAATTCCTTACTCTTGTAGAAATTGTTAAAATATGAAGAATAAAAATGGATTCAAGTAAGATAAGACATTTCATCCCCAATTTGAACAGAACTCAAGGCCAACTTTTAATAATAATAGTTTGAAGGACTTTGTAGCTGTGCTCTGTAACAACCTCCTATTTTTCTTCTACCTTCACCCCCGTCTGTTTTTCACTGTCTTTAATTTAAAGACCACCCATATATTTTAGTCTATACTAGTTTCTAGACAGAGCAAAATGGGAGAGGTTATATATGGGCCCTCATTTTTTAGAACTTGCACATTAAACATCTATGTAAAGATTATGTGCATTGAACAATATTAACTTAACAGGCATGGAATGAGGTAGAAAAGATTTAGATATTATATTTAGGCAAGAGGAAAATGGAATTTAACAACATTTTCAAATTACTGAGAGACAATTCTAAAGGAAGTGGATGGCTGGATAAATATAGAATGAAGTTAAGGTGTCTGGAAAAGCCAAAGGGGTGGATAGAGCAATGGGATTAGAAAAAGGATATGAGGTGGTAGTTGAGAGTGTTTTGATTAAGGAGGTTTTTGAATGTTCAAATTCTTAATTCTTAATGTAGTAAGTAGCCATTATAGAATCTCAGGAAAGGAAATGGCATTAATAAAATCTATAAATGAAAAACAAACTTTGTGTAAAAGCATTTATGTTATCTTCAGTCTACAACCAGGGACTTCACCAGGGAGGAGGTTGTAAGAGCTTAGCTGAGAAGTAGTTTGCACCCTGAACTATAACATAATTGAAGGATGGCTTAAAAGGAAAAGTTGGGAGAATTTGGCAAGAGACTGGAGTAGAGGACAGAGATACATTTAAATTTCTGCCAGGTCTTTTAGGGAGCTCAGAATTACTTCATTGTTGTGCCTTATGATGGGCTTAGGGAAGAGTGATAGAAGGAAGAGAGGATGCTTTAGCTTTAATGGGGTTGATCAGAGGGAAGTATAAGGTATGTTGCAACAAGTCTCTACACTGGGCCTAAATAAGTGGCAAAAATCTATGATGGGAGAGATATCATGCCTTCTCTAACCTTTCCAGGCTTACCTAGGCCTAAGGTAAAGTGACAGATTAGTGTGTTTGGGCTTTTTTGTTTGCTGTGTTGTTTTTCCCCCTAAGAATAAGATGATTCAAATGCTTCTTAAACATGCTTTTTGTACTTTCTTTTGAGCTCATGGATTGCCACATTAAAGGGATCATACTTTCCCACAGCGAAACTATTTGAAGTATCTTATTTGAAGAAGAAATGCTTTCTGAATTAAAAGAATGTGAATAGGAACTCTGCGCCTAAAGATGTGACATGGAACCATCTATAACTCTCTCTGTGTGTGTGTGTGTGTGTGTGTGTGTGTGTGTGTGTATGCACATATAAATAGCATACACAACTGCAGTTAGTTGGGTATAAGTCCCTGTATTTGTGATTGTGCTTATGTATTTTGAGTGTCTTATCTTTTTTTTAGAAATACCTTCTACTTAATTTCTATCCCCCACAGATCATGGTATATTTAGTATACTAATAGGCTGTATAAATTTGAATGTCTTAGAAATTTAAAATTATTGGATGATCTTAAAAATGTTAAAATGAATAATTTATTAAGAAACCATAATAGAGAACATCACAAAATGCATACAACCCCAAATTATTCTATTTCAACTATAAATTAATGCCTGTTATAAGTATTTCAAAATGATGTCTTTTAAATCATCAATAAAAAAGAAAATATTTTAATGATATGCATTATTAGATATATTTTATTGTGCTCTCATTCTGTGAAAATTAGTAATCCAAGTTTGGAATGTATGCTATCAATTAATGACTGGCTAATTTTAAATTGGTCTTGGGTAAAGTTGTTTGTATGTGTTTTCTTAACTGTTAAATGGGGGAAAGTAAGTCCTGACCTATGGGCATTTTGGGGAGGATTTTATTTGAAACTCCTTTTCTGATGGAAAGCTTCATACAGATATTTCCATGACACAATAACTTTGAAGTTGAGCAATGAAGAATATTGCCTTTAAATGAAACTAGAAGGGGTGACAGATTGGTAGAGCATAAATTATGAAACTTGACCTGCGTGGGACATTAAGGTTAACATTATCCTCTAATCCATTATTTTTGTTTCTCTCTTGTCCCTTTTCCATTTCCCAAGCAATGTATGGGGTAATTAGGAACTAGGTCTTACCCTTCCTTTAAGAAAGTGGCACACTGCCAGTTCCCTGTGGTTTGGGAGGGAAAATCCCATTTGATTCTTCACCTCGGTAACTTCCTATCATTCTTGTTTCTGTGAATAATATTTATGGGTCCCTGCTTTTCAGATAATTGCCTTGGAAAGTTATGTAACCAGACACTGATCTAAAGAGAAGTCAGACATGAAGGTTATAAAATGTTGAATTTGTCCAAAGTTGAGTTCCTGTTCACAGGAGGAAAGCCTAGGATCCTTTATGCTAAGTTAGCTTTCTCCTTTGCTGAGTCTGAACACTTGGAATATTTTAGTGTTGGCCTGCTGTGACTCACTGCCTGTCTAGTAGCTTAATAGATACTTAAGCAAGTCCACAGTATGCTGTTCAGATAATTAAACATTGGGGGTATACACAAAAGGATATGTTTTTATGCATCCCTTATGGGGACATTTTATCATTATCCCCCTCATTTCTACTTTTTCAATACAGTAGAATAAGTTATGAGTCTTTAAAAAAATTTTTAGTTGTAGATGGACATAAAACCTTTGTTTATTTATGTATTTATTTTTATGTGGTGCTGAGGATCAAACCCAGAGCCTCACACATGCTAGGTGAGTGCTCTAACACTGAACCACAACTGCAACCCCAAGTTATAGGGTTTCAGAATTCTCATGCTTTACCTTTTCCTACTCCCAAACCTGAAGATGAAATGCAAACTTGCATTGCTGCTATCCATGTTATGCCAGCATGCTCCATTTCAGTGGCCAGGAGTATTCTCAGAGAACACTTACCCAGTGTGTTCAGCAGCAACCAAGCCATTGGTGATGATGTAAAAGTTTATTAGAACATGAAGAGGGGAATTACCTACAAGTAATTCTGGAGTCCTGGCTACCAGAAGCCAAATGCCTCAGAGGCAGAAATTTATTGAATAGCATGCATTTATTATATGTTAGCTGACAGAAGTTTAAGCATTTGAACTCAAACTTCCCATTAGACCCTCCCCAGCATGCGGGCCACCCACCAGTTGCAAGGCATGATGATACGACAGATGACCCGTCCTCCTTGGTAGCAGTATGGATATGGGTAGTAACCTAGTAAAGGTTCACAGACACGGTGGCAGTAGCGGTTGCCTCGACGACAGTAAATACAACAATAACCTCTCTCATCCAGCATAGGGTCAAATTCTATTCCATTTTCTGTCTGAAAGAAGAAGACAGTGTTGGAGGGTGAATTCGCTGGGAATAGGTCCCAAGAAGGAGGGGAGGGCTCTATGAGTAGCGAGGGGGCTGGTAAGAAATGTTCCTTAATCCAATCATGGAGATAATATCAATGGAGATCAAAATTGGTTTTGAATGAGCTTCCTGGAGATTCTAAGTTGTTTAAAAATTTGTTAAAACCATATCATTCTTTCAGTGATTGTGATCTGGCGGGGGGGGTAGTTAAGTTTTGTGAGTTTTTTTATTGTTTAAAAAGAGTAATGAATGTAACTCACATAGTCGTTTATTGGAAGTTCTTCTTCACTTGCTTGTCTGGTGTGACGAATCTTCTCCACCTTTACTTGAGGGACCACCCATTGCTCATTTTGTTCAATTCCTTTCTTTTCGTTGGTAGGAAAGTGAAGATCTTCACCATCTTCTTCAAAGTCTTGTAACTCAGAAACTAAGATAATAAATAGAAGATTATGATGCAATTGCTTTGCAAGTGGTTTTGAAAGAAATGTTTAGGGGAGTAGTAGTTGGGGATAGAGATTTCCATTTTATCTTGTGATTGATATCATTTAGGCATGCATGGGCCACTTTCCAAGCTCCTTCTGCTAATATTTTAAGGAGTATTTTCCAAAACAAACCTCATTATTTCCATGCACACAGACTTCTTTACTTGTTTGGCATCAAACATAACATATAGTGCTTTGCCTTATTAGTATACTAAATTAAAAACTGAGGACAAGGGACTTCTGTGTCTCCCACAATTATTTTACCCATAATTGCTCAAAAACTATTTCTTGGCTGTCTGATTTTATTTGGCATTCTCTGTCTTCCTACCTCTTCCCTTCTCTTTCCTGTGTTAAATTTCTTTAAACCTTCTATTCAGAAATGGTCTTGGATTTATAAAAGTGTTGCAAAGATAGAACAGTTTCCATATACCCTTAACCCAGTTTCTCCTAATTTTATCTTATGTAACCATGGTACAATGATCAAAACTAAGAAGTTAGCACTACTACAATGTTATTAACTAAACTACAGACTTTACTCAGATTTAATCCATATTTCCACAAATGTCTGTTTTCTGTTCCAGGACACCACATTTCATTTACTCACATTTTTTAATCTCCAAATAAACCAATAGGTGCATGTATCCATAGGCGCACCTTCTCTTGAGTAATATAGTAATCTATGCTTTTCAGAATGAGGGAGATGAAAGTCTGTGTAAGCTGGACAGAATAAACTGCCTAAGAACTTTTGCCTTCTCTGGGCTGACTAGAATTTGAGGGCTGAACTTTTTTTTTTTTTTTACTCCTCTAGCCCTCAATTACTTTTATAGTGATTCCTAAAATAGCCATGAATACATTTGTATTATAGTGATTGTCCTATCTTCTTGGGAGAATACCACCATTTGACATAGAGAATTCTTTTGAGACAACAGAGCATTGTTTTGGTTCTTCTCTCTGTTCTTGGGTTGGACCTACAGTGGTTTGAGCAATAGTGTGGTGTCTTTGCTGCAATGAATATAGATGTGCAAAGAAAGACAGATTAGCTTTTTACTATCACTAGTCACATTAGGGTGGTATTACCTTTGCTGAGATACTTAAAAGCCTGTCAGCATTAATTTATCTGATTTATAACTTGGCTGTGAAAAATTCCCGCCTCACTGGCAGTCAGAATATACAATTTCATCCAAGGAGATACAAGCCAATCGTTTGTTTTCCTAGAAATGTAGTCTGTCAGTGCTGGAAACATTAACCTGTTATCATCTTTGGGAGGAGAAGGAGGAGTGGGGGAGGAGGAGGAGAAAAAGGAGGAAAAGGAGTAGGAGAAGGAGGAAGAGAGGGTTCCGTACCTGCTATTAGAGTGGGATTGATCCAATACATAGTTACATTGTCACAAATCTCCAGAATTTTGGAATTTTTTAGAAAGTCCCGGTTTTCAATTGGCTTTTCTGCTGGGACCCAAATCACTGACTGTTCAAAGAAAGTTGTGGTAATTTCTTCATTCTGAAAGTAGTAGTTCAGGGTAGGAATTGGAGGAGAAATTAATAAAATGAGTGATAATTACAGGATATTGGAAAACAATTATGTTTAGAGTCTGAATAACAATTCCAATCCTAGGGATGCTGGTGCACTAGCTATTTGTTATTGCATACAATAGGTGCCCTTAGGGGAGTTTCTTCCTGGGTCTTACAGCAAAGCTACTCACTGAAATAAGAGCCTTCTCTGCTCATTTCACTTCAAGTTGGAAAGGCTTTCCCTCATTTTCTTGCCCCCCCCCCCCGCAATGTATATTATAATTTGAGCTTTTTGAACCCTGAGTGATTTACATTTGTTTTCTCTCTTTTAAATGGCTGTTATGAGTGCCTGCACTGTTTTAAGCTTGCAGTTAGGGTTGTGAGCAGGATTTGATCTGAAACTGAAAAAACTCCTATGATCCAAACTAGTGAGATAAGTTAAATAGCAACTGAACCTAATATTTTGGTTTTAAGAGATTTGTCTGTTAATGGTAAATCATTGTAGTACAGAAGATGTCTTTTTAAGTTTTAAAGCCTGGTCTCCAGTTTGTGACTTCACTGGTTCTACCACTATTTTATAGCTTTCATTCTATATGCTTAGGGCTTATCTCACTTGAGAGTTTTTGTTTTATGGAGCCTTTCTAATATTGTTAACAATGATATCTTCTCTTCAATTGCTAGTCTTAGAAATAGTTGTCTTGTATATCTAGTTCTTTCTTGTCATTAAGGCTTTAACACACCCTGCCCCCTCTGGGCACTCTTAATAAGGCTTTTTTCTTTTCTCTTTTATTTACTTCTAGTTTTATGATTTTTGTTTATTGTCTGAAATATCCCTTGGTGTAATTTTTCCCCAAGTCATTCACAACTTTCAAGTCCTGGCTGTTTTGCCCTTGACTCTGTAAAGACTTTGGGTTGCATTGAAAGGGATTGTATAAAATGAGGGTTGATATGCTGACTAGCTTTGTAAGCAAAATCAGGGCTATTTATATACCTGCTCTCCATGTTTAACACGCACACATCATGAATATAAGTGGTGAGGGAAGTACAGAATGAGAGGTTATTTTGTTATCAGAACCACAAATTTGTTTCATAAAAATGTGTGTCAATATAAAAAGTAGAATTTTTGAAGGTGCAGTGATTTTGCCATTATAAGACGAATACACATGTTGTTTTAAAATTCAGCAAACTTAACTAAAGAATGAATGAGGGCCAAAATGAGACATTATGGGCCTTTGCCTTTATCTCTTTTGGAAAAATAAACCTATTATATAACTTCAAGCTCTCATTGCTAGGTGTCATGCTCAAATGCTTATTTTTGGTAAAAATCATCATCTGATATTGCATATTGCTTTTTAAATCCTATTGATTCTCCTTTCATCTTATCTTTGCCTCCTACAGTCATTCCTAATAGTCTGGAATTTGTTCTGTTCCTCAGAAACATCTAACTTAAGCTTATTTTTAAAAAATCTACAAAGTCTGTCACTAACATAGACTTTGGGAACAGATCATCATTATCTTTGTATATAGTTTTTCTTTTTTTTTTCTTGGAAATTGTAGCAACAAAGTCTGTATTTATCTGTCCAAGAGGAGACCAGTAGTAGTCTCTATGACTTAGGTCAGGAAAAGGAAAAAGTGTTTCTCTCATGTCCCAACAAAGAAAAGGAAAAGAAAAAGATAAATGGGTAGGTGAGAATTAAGATGAAGAGAGTTAGGTGGGAGAAAAGTGACAAAAAACAGAGGAGAAAGGGAAGAATGAGAGAGGTTTTTATGATATATAGAGAGGTTACTATGTCATTACCATAATCCCATTTTCGATTTGCTAGTTAATCTCTAAACCAAAGTGAACCAAATAAGATGAAACAAATGCTTGGGTTGTTTTTCTTGCTGTAGTAGGGTGTGCTGTTACAATATGATCTTAGCTGAGGCTTTCCCTTATCCCCCCACTCATAACCACATATTGCAATTATAGATAGGATACCAGGGAAATATAAAAAAGCCTCAAAGATGATAATGATTATTGTATTTTAGGCAGTAATGATCCATCTCCCTCTAGGCTTTCAGGGCAATTTATTAATTGGACCAGAATTCTAGGATCCCTCACCCTAACTCAGTAGTGTTTCCAGAGAATTCTTATTACTCTGATATTCTTGCCTTCTTTGCTTTTAGCTTTTCCTAGTGAGGAATAATAATAAATGATGTAGATTATTCTATCAGCAGCCCAGCATAAATCAGTGAGGTGAATACACTGAAATATTTAAAATAAGCAAATGTTGGCGTATGAAAGAAGTTGCAAGGACTCCAGGTGGTTTTGGTACTTATTTTTAAAACAAGAATGTTTTTGTTCCTCTGGCTCATCCTTCTTGCTAGAAATCATTTGTTTGGGAGCAAATACATATAATGTTGATGGGTAGTCAGTTGTAAAAATATAATGTTGCATCTAAAAACATGAACTTTAGTTTTTTGAGAAGCCTGAGTTCAAATTACTCACTGGTTGTGTGACCTTGGGCAAGTCATTTTTTGTTTCTGAATTACATTTTCTATATCAGAAAATGAGGATAACAATAATTGTGCCTATCTATAGGGTTATTTGAGAATCAAATGAGAGTACAGTATTTAGTACATTTGGCACATAATTAACACCCCAAAAATGATACCTTTTACAACCGCTGTTATTATTCTTACATACCTCATCTATTTCTTCTTCTGGTTCAGAAAATTCAGGAATCACTTTAATCTGAGTTTTGATAAAGCATTTTTGAAGACCTACAAAATAGATGCCAGTGTATCCCTATAAGACAACAAAACAATAATAAAATTTCCTGAAATAGCCATAAATAATGTGTTTCATCATCTGTCAGTGCTGTAGACTAGCATAATCTGAATTCAAAAGAAAATTTTGTCTTGTAAATTAAATGGAAATTAAAGGTTATTGACTCCATTACTCTAATATTTTAAGTGGGAGGCCTTAGGGTTCAAATATCCAACTTACATTTTTAAAGTCATGTACTTCCAATGTTTCATCAGTGCCATTTCCACTTCTGAATATTTCAGTTCTGGTCATAGGATCGATTTCCATATAAATCTTCCTCTTCTCTCCATTGCTGTAGAAAGTGTGTTCCATGTCATAGGTCTGGGAAAGCAAAGGAAAATAAGCTCTAAGATACTTGGTGCATCCCTTCATAAGATACTTTAATTGGGTAATATCTGGGGCACCTTCTCTTTCCAGAGCCTTTGTAGTGAGGTGCCATCTCAGCAGCTTGATGTTGGAAATTCTCTGAAACTTGAGATTAAAGAGAGGTGCTTTTTGGCACTGGGGTTGGCATGGGGATCCCTTCAGAGCCAGTATTTTGTATTCAAGCCAAGTTGCTGAGCTAATTACTAAGAATTCCAACAGTTTTCTTGGCAGCCTCAACTAAATAGCAAATGATATTCTGCAAACCAGCTTGTAAAGTATTTTCCCCTTGTGTTAAGCTGAGGGATCATCTAAAACCTATGCTGGATCTTTAAGCTACCATTCCTTTTCCAAGTGCTCTGTGATCCCGTCTCCCCACCATGAAATTCACATGGGCCAAGAAAGTGATTTGAACACATTTAGTGTGGTTAGGCATTATTCTCTATCCCCATATCTACTCAGGGCTTTAATATTGCCTCAACCTTTGGGTCTGTCTTTTAAAAAGAATCTGTAGATGTTTTTCTTGGCCAGTATTAGGTAACAGTTGTATCCTGTTCTTGTTTCCTTCCTTTTGTCTTTTAAATTCCAGGAAATGTTTATTGTCTTCCCACAGCCTTCTATTTTATAGGCGAAACAAACTCATTTAGTTTAGTCCTGGGTCTTATTTTCCAAACCTATTCCACTGTTTTTTGGGTTTACTAGATTATTCTGTATATATAGAATCAGCAGCTGTGTCAAGTACAATGCATTAAGTAACAGGGACTCTCATGGGAAGAGTCCTTTGGAATGGTTGCTTATCCGTTCTTTCTTGAGTGGCTAAAACAAATCCATAGACTTCCTCCTGCTATCTGAAAGAGACAGTTCTCTTTCTAAAGACCAAGAGGTCCATTCCCATAAAGTATTCTATTTTAGGGGAAAAGGCAGAACTTAGAACTTAGGACATATTTATAGGTAGGAACAACAAGTATAAAGGAGTTTTCTACCTGTCACAAACCAGGCCTGATCTAATGGTGTCATTTGGAATTGTATCTTCTTCCTGTTGTTATGAAGACTTTGTCTATTATTTCTTCATATTCATTTTTCCTTTCAAAAAAATTTGAAGCTGGGCACGGTGGCTCAGGCCTGTAATCCCAGCACTTGGGAGGCTGAGGCAGGAGGATCGCCAGTTCAAAGCCAGCCTCAGCAATGGCGAGGCACTTAGCAACTTAGTGAGACCCTGTCTCTAATAAAATACAAAAAAAAAAAAAAAAGGGCTGGGATGTGGCCCAGTGGTGGAGTGCCCCTGAGTTCAATCCCCAGTATCCAAAAAAAAAAAAAAAAAAAAAAAATTTTTTTTTTTTGAAAACTAAAAGCCTGAAAATGCAAATCATCCACAGAGCCAGTGTTGCTTTCTAAAGGTACAGTTCCCAGTGGCAGCCCCACAGAGCTTGTACTGGTTTGGTTTTTTTTTTTAATGTCTGCTGATGTCTGTGACAGCATGTTAGTTTAACCTGGTCAAATGTTCCCCAACTCAAGTAGAAAAACAAGTTGGAAAGATTTGTAGAAACAAGTGTTACTTCAAGTGTGAAAAGTCTAATGTGGCTGCTGAATAGAAAAACAGAGGCAATGTCATTTACCTCTTTGTAGTCCAGCAGTGACTTGGACATGGTTGGCAGGTAAGTATTTGTTGAATAAGTATTCTACACCAATGGAATATTCTTATCTTCCTAAAGAAAGATTTTGAACATTGGCAAGGTCTTTTGAGAAATCATTTTAAAAGGGAAGGGGAACACTATTTAGAACCCTCTAGCAACTGCAGAGTTAACTCAAAAAGTCTGGCCTGGTTTGTGACAGGTAGCAAATTCCTTTAGGCTTGTTACTTGCTTCTTCTTATAAATTTGCCCTCAGTTCCAACTTTGCAGCTAGATGGAGAAGAGAAACTTGTACCTATGGCAACAAATTGAGCTCTCAGTTGGCTTGACCTAAGCAGAGGAGAGAGGCAACCACTTCAGATCCAGCCTTGTTAGGTCCCCCAACAGGGGATTGTTTCCTTAGAAATACTATCCATTGTTGAGACAAATGTTGACACACACCATTGGGGGCTGGTGTGGGGTGTTCGTTTCATCAGTAGCACCACTGATGGATTATCACATGGAAAAATTAGGTTACAGACTAGGGGATGTTGGACTGCTGCCTACCTGGGCAAAAGACGAAATATGAACTGTGTTTTCAATCATTAGTAGAAGACTATGGAACCATACTGGTGACATTTAAAATTTCAGTGTACTTCAGTGGAATGAGTTTTCCTGCACTGTTGGCAATTCACTTTTCTTGGACATGTTGCTAGATAAATACTATTGGAAACTGTGAAACTCAGCAAATCTTGATTATTTTCAACATTCCTGCAAAGAGATTTTTTTTTTCGTTGTTATTTTGTCTTGTTTTGGTGAGAAAGAAAGGGGCCATCCTGATTGTATCCACCAATGAGTTTGTTGATTTTATGCTAGTAATGGTAGGTTGCTAGGTAAAGTGGGATGGGAATGACTTCATTTATATGTGAATCTTTGCTGGGGGGTAGGAGTGGGAGCTATGTATTCACCCAGATGGAATTCCACTATCAAAGGTGTCCTTTTGGAACAGACTGTCCTTTGTGTAGGAAGATGATGCTGGTGACTCACTTTGGACTGTGTAGGGATGGGTTTGAGCAAACCCAGACATACTGTCTCACTTGGGTCCCTGTGGAGCACACTGCTTGGTAATGGTTATGCAAGCTTCATTGGACCATATGAAGACTGAGCTCATGCCTTTGGCATCAGAAGTACTTTGCTCTCTACTAAGCTCCCTGGCTCAGGGGTTGAGGGTCCTTCTGGAGATAGATGAGTTTGTCTTCCTCAGGAGTAAACTAAAACAAAAACAGGATGGCTGGCCTAAGAGAGGTGTGAGTGGGCACAAGCAGCACATTTCAGACTCAGCTCCAAATTCACTTTTATTCCAGAAAGGACAGAGCAAGGACAGCATATGATGAGTAAAGTCCTGCCAAATTGGCAAATAGGGAAAGTTAATCTTTGGTGCTTTCCTGGTGTCTTTTCATATCCTATTTACTCAGTGTCCTCATAGTCTTTTACCATGTCTTCTTCATATCTCCATCTGTCCCTTTATCTCCTGTCTAGATATCCAGGAATCTCATGATGTTTCAGGTATCTTGTGTAAGAGACAAAAATCAATCTGACATATGATTTCTCATTTAGACATTAGCAAAGGCTATTTATTTAAAATTGAGTTCAATACTTTCCTCAAAGGAATGAAGTACTAATGGAGGATTTTAGGTATGATGGTACCAGGAATAGGAGATGTTTGGGAGCAAAGGCATCTTTCCAGAACAACTCAAATGGGCTCACGCTCCATCCACATGTAAGGCTGGCTTTACTGTAAGGTCCAGGATGTTGAAATGAGACAAGGAATACAATAGAGTAGAATATGAACCAGAAGTGAAACAAGGAAAAGTTAAACTCACAGTCTGAGACCATATGGAGGAGAAACAAACTCATTTCTCATCCTTTCCCAGGAATTCTATCCTTAGTCTAGTTAAAACCTCCACTCAGGCAGCAAATGAGCCCTAACATATCCCTATAACAGTTTTCTATGTTTTCTTGCCTTTGTTTGTGATTGTCTCTGAGATCAGAAAAGAAATCTTTTTATAAAGAGTATAGCTGCCTCAAACTTCAGTGTGATGGATCTGTTTTGGGGGCAAGTAGCTTTAGCCTGTCCTGACAGGGATTTGAGGGCATTTGGCTTAGGTTTGTTTTTCGAAGCCTGGGATTAATGTAGATGCTTTTCTCTCCCCTTCATCCTTTACTGTCTATTTATGAGGTACACTCTCTAAAGGTGAAATACATGCTCAGAATATCTGGCTAGCAGGTGTTAGTCTGGAAGGAAGGGAAGGAAAAGCATTGTACCATATTATTACTGACCAGGCCTGTAGGAATTAAAAGGCCTCTGGGTATTTCTATACCAACACAGAGCAGACAGATTGTTTCTCATGTAAAGTTGGACTTCTGCATCTTCGATCATCAGCCCTGGAAAAATTGGCATAAGCAACCAGACATTCCTCTTTTTCAACAAGAAATAGCCATTTATTTAATCTACAAACTTGTGTTAGCTGGGAAGTTTTCCCTTGCCCATAATCCCACCCCTAATTCTTCAATGCAGCTGAAATATAGTGAAAAGAATCCCCAGACCAGTTTATAGTTCTAATTGAGCTCTTGCATCTACAAGATGTGTGACTTTGGGCGAGTTACTATTTGCCTCTGAGGGCTCAACTCCTATCTCTATCCCTCATCCCTTTCTAGCTGAAATGTTTGATTGTTGGCAGAATCAGTTCTGCTTATATTTGGGCTGCTAACTGGCAGGTTGATCATTGGACTGTAACTACCTGTTGATCACCTGAATTACTTTCCCCTACAGCTCCATTTCCACTCTCAGCCTCTCAAAGACAGTTCCTTTGAAGGCTTGGGCTCTTTTGGCTGGTGTAAGGTACTCAGCAAATGCTATATTAGGAGGATGAAGGAATAACAATGTGGCCATCACAGCCCTGGTCTGCCTTCATGTAATTGTGAGACCTTCCCCTGAGTAGCTCAGAGCAAGAGCTAGCTATCCCAGTGGGAGTTGTATAAGGGTGGGCCTGAATCTTACAACGTAAGGGGAAAAGAAAATAAAGCAAAGTCGTCTTTTCTAAAATGCTGATGTGGCACCATCTGGTGAAGCTCAATTGCTCTGCTAAAGAGATTCCAGATACATCTCCAACTTTTTCTTTGAGGGAATAAATGTTTTTCCAGCCCCACATTTCACCCACCAAACTGTTGTGTATGAAAGCCTGGGAAATCTAGGGAGGAAAGTTGTCTCCCTTGTGTGTCTATAGATGAGTGAAGAGAGTTGGTCTTGGGCTAATGCTGATACTGGAAAAACAGACACAAAGAAAACTTGACCCAGACTTGACAAGAAAGTACTTCTGAGCAAAAGATTTTCAGCCCAATGAAACTGGGTTTGAAACCCTGGGTCAGTCTGTTTTTATGGTTATCTTCAGTTGAGGTAGGGATGAGGAGGGCAGAAGAATGGCTGCCTATCCACATCACTTCTTATCTCATACTGGTAGCATGTAGAAGTTGAGGGAACATCCCTAGGAATCTGTTGATAGCTGTGTGGGCCTGATGCAATCAATTAGCCCTGAAGTCACCAAGCAGTTCCTGTGCGTGGCAGAAAGGACCCCATTTCATTTATTTAATTTATTATTCTTCTGCCTTATTCCACAAATAATTTGAGGAAAAGACTACAAAATCTGTGCTATATTTATAAACTGCTGATATACGGCATGGGCTTTTTGTAATTTGTCTTCTCCATGTTGTATTCATTATCTGGGGAGTTGGCTTCTAACTGTTTTAAGTTAAATGTGCAACAGCAGGAGTTTTTAAAAGT
This sequence comes from Tamias sibiricus, assembly GCA_025594165.1. Lineage (NCBI taxonomy): Eukaryota > Metazoa > Chordata > Mammalia > Rodentia > Sciuridae > Tamias > Tamias sibiricus. Next base: position 92,109,491 of record CM046667.1, on the reverse strand, counting down.
AAGAATGCTTCTCTTGTGAATATGCTTTAAGGATCCCAGGGCAGTCACTGTTTGGGAGTGAAGCCTTAATGTGCTGCTCTCTCAAAATCGCTGGGACTGAATAGGTCTCTTCTGCTGGGACAAGAAAGCTGAGTACAGAGCCCTATGGATCTGGCTGACTTCAGCTCAAGTAGCTCCTATGTGTGTCATGGTTCAGGGGGCCTGGAGCCTAGAAGGAATTACAGCAGCTCACCCATAGTCTTTCTTGTTTCATTTTATTTTGATTTCTTTATTTCTTGGCTGTTTGTGCCCATGTGCCTGGATATACAAAATGCATGCTTGAGGTATGTGTGGAGGCAAACATGGCTTTACTTTCCCTGTGGGATCAGAAATCTGGATCTTTTGTACACACCAATGTAGGAGGGAGGGAAGGACTTACTACAATGGAAATGTCAACAGCAGATGTAGGATGTTAAATAAACACTGTTTATTATAAACAGATGTTGTAAAACAAAATAAAAAGGAGATGTGGTGGAGGCACTGAATCACAACCTCAGCCCCAAAGAAACTAAGGTTTTTTTTTTTTTTTTTTTTTTTGTGTGTGTGTGTGTGTGTGTGTGTGTGTGTGTGTGTGTGTATGTGGTGCTGGGGATTGAACCCAGGGCCTTGTGCATGCGAGGCAAGTATTCTACAAACTGAGGTATATCCCCAGCCCCTAGACTATACTCTTTTTTAATATATTTTTTTAGTTGCAGATGAACACAATACCTTTATTTAATTTGTTTACTTTTATGTGGTGCTGGGGATCAAACGTAGTGCCTCACGCATGCTAGGCAAGCGCTCTACCACTGAGCCACAACCCCCAACCCTATGCTCTTAAGGGGAGTCTTAAATTTGTGATATTTGCTTGGATCCTTTTTCTTTGTAAATATTCTTCCAGACTAATCTGACTACTCATTGCTTCCCAGGATTCTTAAATCCATTTGGAGGCAGGCTTATTCCCAGTCTTAGCCATTGGGAACATGGATGGTCTCTTGGGCTTCTTGTCTGAGACTGTGAAGGTAGTAGTTGATTGAGAAAAGCATCCACAGCTCCACCTGGTATCCTAGTTTACAAAGCACCCAAGCTGATCTGTGGTGAAATCCAGGACTTATATATCAAAGACAATAAATTGAAACTCCCCATTGGAATGGAAAACAAACAACCTTTGTTTATAGTGGAAAAACTTGCCCTAGGGGACACCTATTGTCTTTTATCTGGTTTGCTTCATAATAGCTTTGTTCATTTCTGAGAATCCCTTTGCTGACAATCACATCCCAAGATGGATTACTTCATTAAATACTTGATTTTTTATAAACTTTGTTCAGTAGCATATCCTACCTTTTCTAGGTATACATTGAGCAAGTTTTATGTTTGGCTTAAGAATTTCAGAATTTGTCTTTAGAATTCATTACAAAAAAAAACCTTGGAATGAGAAGCAAAGGTGATGTAATGGAGAAGCAGAGGAGACCAGGAACCCTACTAGTGAGTTTGGAAACTTAGAAGATAAAGGCAAAGTCCCCACCTAGTCATTTATAGCTGCACTGAGGCAAATAGTACTATAAATTTAGAAAAGCACATAAATCTTTTCAGAATAGCATTTGCAGTACCAATAGCTACAATAAAACAAGAATGGCCATCTAGCCCCCTATTTAGGCAGGTATGTATGGATTGTCAAAGGGATTGGTTACCTACCACATCCAGTTAAGTACATTATAGCCATGGAGAACAAAAAAAAATTTTTTTTATCCTCTAACTCATGTATACTTTTTGAAGGGACCCAAGATTCAATTTATGGGGCACCATATCACCTTGAGAATTAGCTAAGTGGTACCAGAGTTATATCAGAATGCATTTTGGCACTCTCATTCATTTGATATTTCCTTCCTGACCTTGATTGCTTTGTGCATCCTGCTAGTCTGAACACAGGTGGCTTCTCTAGAAAGGCATCTAAGCAGTAAATAGTTCAGAAGCAGTGTGTGTGGAGGGGGGGAGGAAGAGAGGATAACTATAGGCATTGGGTGATGCATGAAATCCTTTCTGGAACAAGGTGTAAATAAAAAGGCAAACAAATAAAGCAGGCTGGTTTGTTCTCCCTCCTACTTAAACTTGATAAGGTATCTTTTGAGACTAAGTGGGAAGCAGAGGTAGAGAATCCAAAGGTAATTATGCTTTACTTCTCTCTCTCTCTCTCTCTCTCTCTCTCTCTCTCTTTCTCTTTTTGGTACACTTAGCCCATTTATTTTCTAGTTTTTTTCCCTCTGCCTCTCCTTTCCCATTAATTCATAGTCTTTCCTCTCTGCTCCTATCACTCCTTTGGCTCCTAATGGTCCATGCCAGCCCATTTTCTTCTTTTCTCATTCTTCCTCCTGGATCTGTGCCTTTTCTTCCTTAACATCTGTTACCAAATGTAAGTGATCATCTCATGACAACGAATTAACAACAGCAATAGCAGCAGTAGCAACAACAACAACAACCCCACACACAGAGAAAACGTGGCAAAACCAGAGAACCATCTTTATATCTTGTAGTTTGTATATTTATTAATTCTCTTTCAAATGGAAATTATTAGCATGAAATGACTCTGCTTTTATTGGGGTCACATCTAAATTGGTCTATTGTATGGGAGCCCCAAAATAACAAAAACACTAAAGTGCACTAATACAAAGTACAATGGTCAAACAATCCTCACTGAATGACTCCAATATCGGAAGCTTTCTGAGATATCTGTGATTAATGACTTGGTGTTGCTTGCTTCTACTTTCTGGCATTACTATTTCTGTGGGAGAGTGATGATTGTGGCTTGTGAGGAGCTGGAAAGCTCTGGTTTTTAGTCATAAATAAATGCGAACTCAGGTATACAAATTGCTTCTTCCAAAAAGGAGCTTGTTGCCTGTCCTCACAGCAGATGCGTTAAGTCAGAAATGTAATCCCTGAAAATCCTTTGCTGCCATTTCTGGTGGTTTCTCCTTATGTGGTGGTATAATTAATTTTCCATCAGTTTCTGCCCAGATAATTGAAAGAGAGATGGAAAATATTTTTTCTAACGGTAAAAAATTTGCTTCTAGGCGGATACTTAATTCCTTAAAGTGAAAGTATTATAAAAGAATGGGCAAACCTACATCCTATCATTACTAACTAAAATGCAGAAGACAATTTTACCCTTAAAATTGTTAGAAAAATAAAAGAGAGCAAAATCTTGATTCGCTTTTTCACACCAGAAAATAAACACAAAAGGGACTTAATGATTTTTTCATTTTCAGAGTAATTCACACATCAACCACTGGTTAATTTTAATCAACTCAGAACAGAAGCACTGGATAGTGATGTATATTTACTTTACTTACTTTCTTGGGTGCCTTTGGCCAGAAGTGCTTGCTCCCCCAAAACAGGACAATTAGAGTTAGGGCCAGGATACCAATCACGAGTCCGCAAATCTTAAGAGATTTACATAACATCTTGGGTTTAAAAGCTTCTGCCTAAGCAAAGAACAGAGAGAATGAAACAATACACAATAATCCTCAAAATAGCAAGCTATAATTCAAAGTCTCCTTTGATTTCACTTTCTAATGTGCACATTGCAATTCGATAAATCTACCAAACCATGCTTCTGCTCAAAAGGAAAAAAAAAAATATGAATCAACTTACATTTAGGATGTGACAGTCCTCACAGTTCTCTGGAGGATTCTTTGCCATGGTCTCTCCGCACAAAGTACTCTTTCCCTGCTTTGAGAGGACTGAGAGACCACTGCTGAGGTGGAGTTGCAAGTTAGTCGGCTAACAGATGCCAGAGGAGAAGCTGAATTTATATGGCTCAAATATGTCATACCAGAGTCTGAGGGAACCCAGGGGGCTCCTGTGCTGCGATTTGTTACATAGATATACCCATATATGTATATAACTTCTGTGCACAGAATTCCATCCAGAATGGCAAAGACAGAAGGTTATAATGAAAACTATTGTCCTGGGGGTTGGGTTGGAAGGGGATCAAGCCTGGGACACATTGAAATGATTTTTTTTTTTTTGCTATGAACTTAAAAATATCAGTGGCAATACATGCTGCACACTACAGAAATAAGCAAACAAAACAAAAAGGAATGAAGTTCTAATTTCAATTCCATTTCATTCAACAAATATTTATTGCAGGGATATTAAATGTCAGGCACTGTGCTTGGTTTTGGAGATTCATAAATGAATAAGATAGTGCTTCCTTCACTATGTAAAATCTCTTGGAGAACTGAGACCAACAGGTACCCACCTAATTAGAACTAAAAACAAGATAAAATAAAGATCTCTCTCTCTCTCTCTCTCTCTCTCTCTCTCTCTCTCTATCTATCTCTCTCATCCTGTGTCTCTGATTACTTTCCTTTCCTGGGTCGTCTTCATCAATTGGTTCCTTAATGCTGATATTCATTATGCCTGTTTCTTCCACTGTTGTTCATCCTCATGCCTAATCACTTATTAAGTTCAGTCAATTCTGCCTCTAAATTATCACCACAATCCTTTTCATTCATGAACCATATTCATTATGGTTCTTTCCTTCTTCTCACTTTACATATACTTCTTAAATGATCTCATCCACTCCTACAGTTTAAAATATCACTTATATATCAGTGATATCCAAATGTGTACCCAAACCCAGTTCCGTCTTTCCATTTCAAAACCATGTGAACATCTCTACCTGGATGTACCTCAAGAATCTCACACTCAAAATGTTCTATACCAAACTCTTCTTCCAATACCTCCTTGCCCCAGCCTACTTTATTTCCCATAATTCCAGTATTGGTTGGTGGCTATCTTACTTTTCTGTGGCTGCCATAGCAGAGTATCACCGACTCAGTGCCTTAAGTAAGAGGAACTTATACTCTGATGGATCTGGGGGATAGAAGTCCAAGATCAATATGTCATCCAGGTTAGTTTCTTCTGAGGACTCTCTCCTTGGCTTGTGTATGGCTGTCTTCATGTTCACAAGATTTTTTCCCTCCATATGAGTTTATATCCTGATCTCTTCTTATAGGGACACTAGTCATATTGGGTAAATGACCATGTACATAACTTCATTTTACTTTCATTACCACATTGAAGGCCCTATTTCCAAATACAGTCAAATTCTGAGGTACTTGGGAGTAAGACGTCAGTATATGAATTTTGAAGGAACATGATTCAGCCCTTAACAGTGGAACAATCACAAAATCTTCAAATCAGAAATCTGAGGGTTGTCATAGATTTTCCTCTCTTTATCATAATCATTTTTATCCAATTAGTCACCAGGTCCTATTCATTCAAAGTTGTTAGCTGTTATATCCTCATTTCTAGAACCTTAGTTGAGGTTACCATCCTCTCTGACAAGTCTCATATCCATATCTCTCACCCAGGCTTCTCTCTGGAGGCTCCAGATTTATGTGTCTACTTAACTTGCTAGATATATCAGTAGAATATATGAAATATATGTCAAATATTATTTGTTCATAATTGAATTAATTATATCCCCTTCCAAAAATACTTTTTCTTTTATATTACTTCTTCACTAAATGACACAATGGGCAAACTTTAGAACAGAAATTTCTGAAAGATCCTTGATTTCTACTACTCTTATTCATCCTCATGCCTAATTACCCATTAAGTCCACTCAATTCTGCCTCTAAATTATCACCACAATACTTGTATCTCCATTATCAATCTCTACTGCCTTATTCAAGGGTCGATCTTTACTTTTACTGTTGTAATGGAATTTTGTTTACCTTACCTCTAGTCCATTGCCTTCACAGTGTTCTTTCTTTCTTTTTTTTTTGGTGGTACTGGGGATTGAACTCAGGGGCACTCATCCACTGGGTCACAGGTCACATCCCCAGCCCTTTTTTGTATTTTATTAGAGACAGGGTCTCACTGAGTTGCTAAGTGCCTCACCATTGCTGAGGCTGGCTTTGAACTCGCGATCCTCCTGCCTCAGCCTCCCAAAGTGCTGGGATTACAGGCGTGTGCCACCGCACCCGGCACACAGTGTTCTTTCTAAGACGCAAATCTGAGGACAGTCTCCCTTCTGCTTAGATCTTTCAATTTATATTTATTGTCTATAAAGTCCAAGCCACTTATGGTAATATAGTGGGCACTTCATGGCCTGGATCTTGTCTATCTCTCTATCCTTGATTTTGGACTATTTATTCCAGAGATGCAGCCAACTGGAAATCTTAGCTTGGCAGGACAATGGGGCATGGTTATGTGACTCTATTCACATCTAAAGGTCTCAAAGGAAAAAATGTTGGAAATGTGATTATGCATGAAACTGATTATATAAAATACTAAATATGGGTCATAATTCTATTTGTTCTACAATTCTTGGTCAAGCTTCACAGAAGTCATGAAAGGAGTCTCAAAGAGAATCTTAGGTTTACTAGGTCAGATGTTTCCCTTCAACAATGTTACTAATACAATACCTCTGATGCCTCCTTCACCCTTTACACTCTACTGATGAGCCTGCTCTGCTTTTTCATACTATAGCTCATTTGCACATTCTATACGTATTACCTGGATTTTTCTTCCTCTCCGTTTTTACCTGGAAAATTCCATTTTAGCCCTTAAAATGTTGCCTAGTTGTTAACACTTCCTGATGTCCTTCTTGGTCTTATCTTTACTACTTCATTGAATTTATTCCCCTTTTCCTTACTCTGTTTTTGTATCTTGCTCAAATTTCAACTGTTCCATTTAGCACACTATATTATAAGCACCTATTTTTTTGGGGGGGGGGGCAGGGATTGAACTCAGGGGCACTTGACCACTGAGCCACATCCTCAGCCCTATTTTGTATTTTATTTATAGACAGGGTCTCATTGAGTTGCTTAGTGCTTCACTGTTGCTGAGACTGTCTTTGAACTCGCAATCCTCCTGTCTCAGCCTCCCAAGCTGCTGGGATTACAGGTGTGCACCACGGTGCCCGGATATATGTACTTTTTTTTTTTTTTTTTTTGTACCGGGGATTGAACTCAGGGGCACTTGACCACTGGGCCACATCCCCAGCCCTTTTTTTGTATTTTATTTAGAGACAGGGTCTCACTGAGTTGCTAAGCACCTTGCCATTGCTGAGGCTGGCTTTGAACTCGCGATCCTCCTGTCTCAGCCTCCCAAAGTGCTGGGATTACAGGCGTGCGCCACCGCGCCCGGCTATATGTACTTTTTATATATGATTTTTGAATAGACTTTGAGATCTTTTATAACATGCTTTCCTTGTTAAAAGGATTGAGTTAAAATGGGGGGTCAAACCAGGCATTGTGACACATGCCTGTAATCACAGTAGCTTGGGAGGCTGAGGCAGGAGGATTGCAAGTTCAAAACCAGCCTCAGCAACTCAACTAGACCCTGAAAAACTTAGCGAGGAGCCCTGTTTGGGGAGATAGCTAAGATTGCGGTTGACTATGGGCCATAGACATTTTTGGGCATTGTCGCCTTCCGTAGTCTCACGGGACTTGGCCCAGGATCTCGAGAGATTTGAGCAATGACTCAGCAGATTGACATTTTTGGGCATTGTCGCCTTCCGTAGTCTCACGGGACTTGGCCCAGGATCTCGAGAGATTTGAGGAGTGACTCAGCAGATCGAGCAAGCACCATTCCTGCTCGGGCGCATGGGATGAGACCAGAGAGAGAAAGGACAGGGTTATCGCTATTGTATAGATACATTGTAGTTTCTTGTAAGAGTACGTGGTTGGTTTCTTGTGAGAGTGTGTATGTAGTGTTAGAAATTACAAGAGACAGAGACAGAAAGATTAAAGAATTTTTTCGTCTCCATCCTGTCTCCGGACTCCTTCCCGTGGCGCTGCCGTTCCAGGCTGCAATCCCTTTCCGGCGGCTAACAACTTATCGCAAAGTAAATAAATAAATAAGTAAAAATTAAATGGGTTGGGTATGTGGCTCAGTGGCTAAGCGCCCCTGGGTTCAAACTCTGGTACCAAAAAATTTAAAGATGGGGAGAAAAAGAATTTAAAAAGGGTCAAAGCAATATGCCACAGAAATATAGAAGAAGGAATGATTAATTCTGATGCAGGAGAGTAGGAAAAATGCCACAAAGAACATGACATTTTAATAGATTGTTCATATTTATTCAGTGTTCCCTATATGGCAGTTACTGTTATAGGGACTGGATATATGTATTTATTAATGGACAAGAAAACACAGTCTCTAATACTTCAGTGTCTAATAGGGAAGAGAGATACTGAACTAGAAGAAAGAATTCTTTAAATAAATAAACATATAAATTATGAAATATGCTAAGAAGGAATGGTGCAGCCCAATTTGGACTGGGCTGCTCACGGAAGTTCATGCTGAGGAGGCTCCACTTAAACTCAGACATGAGTATGGAGTAGAAGTTAGCTAGATAAGAATGCAGCAAGGATTATTCCAGGTAACAGGAATAGCACCTGTAAACATCATGAAACAGGAAAGGGGTTGAAGTATTCAAAGAATAAAGAAAAAGTCATTGTGACTGTAATATACCTAGTAAGGAAGAAAGTTGCTTGAGATAAGGCTGAAGTTGTAGGCAGTGGCCATACCATCCAAAGTTGTATCTATTGGGACTGTTTTCTTTTCTTTTCTTTTTTTTTTTTTCCCGTATGTAATAGAAACCACATTGTGGTGTTTTACTTCACATAATAGGAGTCTTAATGTCAGTAGTCCAGGGCTTGTTCATGTGCAAGGGCCCAGGCTTCTATTTTTCTATTCTGTCATCCTATGAGCATGACTTCCATCATCTCCTCCCAAGATGGCTACTCTACCTCCAGGTACAAAAACTAGGAGATTTCATGAGGCAAAAGAATATGTGCCACTAGAACAGAGACACTGTGCCTAATAGAAGAAAAAGTAGGCCCAAATCTTCATCATGTTGGCTTAGGACCTGAATTCCTTAACAAGACTCCTAAAGTGCAAGAAATAAAATTAAGAATCAATAAACGGATGGATTCAAACTAAAAAGCTTCTCCTCAGCAAAGGAAACAATCAATAACGTGAAGAGAGAGTCTACAGAATAGGAGAAAATCTTTACCACATGCACCTCAGATAGAGCACTAATCTCCAGTATGTATAAAGAACTAAAAAAAAAAAAAAAAACAAATAACCTACTCAATAAATGGGCTAAGGTACTGAACAGACACTTCACAGAAGAAGAAATACAATCAGTCAACAAACATGGAAAAATGTTCATCTTCTCTAGCAATTAGAGAAATGCAAATAAAAATTATTCTGAGATTTCATCTCCAGTCAGAATGGCAAATATCAAGATTACAAGCAATAATAAGTGTTGGTGAGGATATGGGGGGGAAAGGTACACTCATTCATTGTGGGTGGGACTGCAAATTGGTGCAACTGTTATGGAAAGCAGTGTGGAGATTCCTCAGAAAACTGGGAATAGAACCACCATTTTACTGAGCTACCCCACTCCTCAGTCTGTACCCAAAGGACTTAAAATCAGCATACTACAGTGATGCAGCCACATTAATGTTTATAGTAGCTCAATTCACAATAGCTAAACTATGGAACCAACCTAGTTGCCCTTCAGCTGATGAATGGATAAAGAAAATGTGGTACAAATACACAATGGAATATTACTCAGCCCTAAAGAAGAATGAAATTATGGCATTTGCAGGTAAATGAATGGAACTAGAGAATACCATGTTAAGTGAAATAAGCCAATCCCCCAAAACAAAGGCCAAATATTCTCTCTGATAAGCAGATGTTGATCCATAGTAGAGGGTGAGTAGGGAATTATAAAGGAACTTTGGATTGTGCAGAGGGGAGTGAGGGGAGGGCTAGGGATGTGGGGGGGAAAGATGGTGGAATGAGTCAAACATAATTACCCTATACACACGTATGATTACACTACTGGTGTGATTGCATAATGTACAGCCAGAGGAATGAGAAGTTGTGCTCCATTTGTGTACAATGTGTCAAAATGCATTGTAATGTCATGTATAACTAATTAGAGCAAATTAAAAAATTAAAATAATGAAAAAGAATACATGCCAGATTGATATTATCCCTTTCAGTCAAGGAATTAATAGTTGCTGGAAATGTTTGTACAGTAGATTCCTGATTATTTTATTGGCCAGAACTGTGTTGGATGGTCTCCCTTAGCTCCAGCAGCCTGCAGAGTTTTTATTTTTAAATCAGCTTATTACTCCTAATGATATCCTGGTTTTGCTATAGAGGGGTACACATGTAGGGAAAGAAACGTATATTCTCTTCCTTAAGGGACATGGCAAGGATTTGAAATTTATTCTAAGAAAAATGGGAATTCATTGAAAGAGTCAATGAGAGTTCCTTTTATATTTATTAACATATTTTTGGCTGCTGTGAGAAGAATGAATTGTGAAGGATTAGGAATCTTAAAAGTTTGGCCAGTTATGAGGTAATTGAAAGAGATAATTATGGCTCAGACTAGGGAACTGGTAGCAGAGAAGGAGAGAAATGGACAGATTTGGAATATATCTTAGAGGTAGCATATATTTGGTGATGGATAGGATATAGAGGGCAAGCAATAATGAGTAATAAAAAATGACTCATAGATATTTGGTTTGTGCATTCAGGTGGACAGTGGCACCATTCATTGTAATTAGGAAGCACTGAGGAGGACTAGCGTGGTGTAAGTGATGAGTATGGATTTGGACGTTTTGAATTTGGATTGTCTATGAAGCATCCAAGAGCATATGAGTAGTTTTCAGTGGGAATATAAGTCTGGAGCTCAGAAAACAAGTCCTGGAGCTGAAATATACATTTGGAAGTCTTTTGCCTTTGGGAAAGCTATAGAAGTTGATAACATGGTTTAGGAAGAGTGTTCAGAATAGCATGAGAGCTAGGCTCAAGATTGAACCCTAGAGAATATTCACAGTTATTTATTTAAACATACTTTTTAAGACTGGTTTTTATATTTTTATAAAAAAGATACATACTCATTATAAAATAATAAAAAATGTGAGAAAGTACAAAAAAGGGAAAAATCACTAAATCTGCATGAACCAGGAATAACCATTATTATGCCTCAGTTTCACAATCTGAATAAAAGAAGGATTAAAATTGTACTTATTTATAAGATTGTTGTGATAACTTAATGAGGTAATTCATTTAAAGTGTATTTTCCTATACCTGGAAGATGGTGAATATTTAATAAATTGTAGCTTATTTAAGATTAATGAACATTATTCTGAGGCATCACTCTTAATATATAGGGTTAATAGATGGATAGATGAATTTCAGTAGAAATAATTTTCATGCTATGTAAAAGCAAAATATATTGGCAGTGCTGGGGATTGGACCTGGGGCCTTGTGCATGCTAGGCAAATGCTCTACCATTGAGCCACATCCCCAGACCTTACAATTTTATATTATTTGAGGGGTCTTACTATGTTGTCCAGGCTGGCCCCGTACTTCTGCCTTCTGCCTTAGCCTCCAGAGTAGCTGGAACTACAGGTACACACCACTGCACCCAGGTGAAAGTATACAAATTTAAAAATGTTTCAATTGAACTAAAGAAAAATAAATGAAAGTGGAAGTAAAGGAATCAATAAACTTCAGATAAATTGTTCCTTTCCTTTGAGGAATTATAGTCTCTTTGAAAGACTATTTTAAAGTTAAGATCAAAGAAGTGAAAAATATGTAGAGGTGTCAGTCTTTATATTTTTATCTTCCTGTTTCAATTTTGATCATGTTGACTGATTTCCTGGGTAGTTGGTTCAGAGCATAGGTTCTGAAGATAGTCTGCTTTGGTTCAAATCAGTTCCGCCACTTCCTAGCTTTGTAAAGGTGGGCAAATTATTTAATTCCTACATTTCTCAATTTGTTCATCTCTGAAATGGGGATTATAAAGTTCCTACTTCATTGGGTTGTTGTGAGGAATAAATGAGTTAATATATGTAAAATACTTGGCATTGTGCTTGACACATAGATGTATTATTATTCTTAATTTCTCACACTTTATATAATTTACATTCTGTTCTCTATCTAGAGTTCTGTAAGTTGTTTGGTCTTGTTTCTGTGTTTAAATGAATCGATACTTACCACTAGTCTTTTTATCACCATCACCACTTTATTCCTAAGATCTTTATTTTGATATCCTTTGGTTGTCTAGATATTATTATCTACTAGCTTTCATTAAGGAAGTGCACATAGTGACCTATTATTATGAATATAAGGAAATTATATTTCTATAGTATGCATTTCTCAAACTTTTGCATACATGAGACTACCAGTCTGTTGAATGCCAAAACAATAGCATATGAAATTCTTGGGTCTCTCTCTCCCTCCCTCCTTTCCTTCCTTCCTTCCCTCCCCCCCTCCTTCCTTCCTTCCCTCCCTCTCTTTCTTTTTCCCCCTTTTCTTGTGGTGCAGGAGATTGAACTCAAGGCCTTGTGCTTGGTAGGCAAGTGGTCTACCACTGAGCCACATCCTCAGCTCTTGGGTCTCACTTTCATTTCCTCAGGACTTGATCAGTATTGCTTCATTGTCTTTTCATATTATATTGAAGGTCACAATAGTCCTTTAACTATGGCCTCTTCATTCATCCTTTGAATGGTCATAATGCATCATGGAAATTCCAGCAGTAAAAGTCAGGTGATGGAGGAGGAGATGGCAAATAAGATTGAAATGGAGTGGCCAGGGAAATGGGAGGAACACACTGAGGGGTTGCAAAAATAAAGTGAACAGCACATGTGACAAAGAAGGCAGTGATGAATTATATTTGTCTAAAGTTTCTGCAAGCCTGAGAGGCAGCCAGGAGTGGTGGTGCATACCTGTAATCCTAGCAACCTGGGAGGCTGAAGCAGGAGGATAGCAAGTTCAAGACCAGCCTCAGCAACTTAGTGAGACCCTGTCTCAAAATTAAAAATAAAAAAGCCCTGAGGTTTATCTCAATGGTAGAGCCCCACTGAGTTTAATCTCCAGTACTTGGGAACAGGGTGAGGGAGGCTGAAAAAATAGCATAAATGAATTTATATAGGTATATAAATATGTATTTGGGGTGGAAAGTAAATAGTCCAGTGTGAGTAGAATATAAATGGCATGAGAGAGAGGAAGTTATGGCAGATTAAGTTAGTCAGTTCTCTTTTTGGCCCCTCAAGCTATCCTATTTTCCATTTCTGCTTCCCCACCTAGCTCATCTGGATTAAAAAAAAAAAAATCTCTGATTTACCTTTCTTTTCTCCTTCCTTTATTCTCCATCTTATTCAATTTCTCTGGAATAAAATGAATAACATTTGCAGTAATGATTTGTCCATAAATCAATTAATAAAATCAATAAAATTTGAATATTGACTGGGAATAGTACAGTATATTATACAGTGAAATGAGAGTGATATGTAAACTAATGATCAGAGCTCAGTGTGTAGTAAGAGCTATCTTTATATATATATATATATATATACATATATATATGTATATATATATATATATAGAGAGAGAGAGAGAGGGAGAGAGAGAGGGAGAGAGAATGGGTAATTGGGGCAGGCTCCTGGAAAAAAGTGATAAAGTAACCAAGAATGATGAAACGAGTAGTCAAGTGAAGGTGTCAGAGAGACAGTGTTCCAGGCAGAAGGAAAACCAGGGGCAAATGCTTGATATGTGAAAGAGAATGGAATGCTTGAGCAACTGAATGCATATTAGTATGGTAGCTGTGTTTACATTTTCCATACAAAAGAAGTATATTTTCCCACATAAATAATCTATCAAGAATAGGAAGTAAAAATCCAAATTGTTACCCACGCCTATAAGTTCCTAGTATTAACTACTGTTGACAGTTCCATATTACTTTACACCTTTTTCTATTTTCAAGAAAATACACACTTAATGTGTCTGTGTGTATGATTTTCTTTAATAGTTCAAAAGTATACACTTTTATAAAAATGGTTCAGCTATGGCCTGAATATTTTTGTTCCCTTAAGTTGAAATCCTAACTCCCTCAAAGTGATGGTAATAGGAGTTGGGGCCATTGGGGGTGATTAGGTCACATGGGTGGATAACTTGTGAATGAGATTAATGCCCTTATAGTCATGCTAAGCGAAGTAAGCCAATCCCAAAACACCAAAGGCCAAATTTTCTCTCTGATAAGTGGATGCTGATCCATAACAGGGAGGGGGGAGGCATGGGAAAAATGGAAGAACTGTGACTGGACAAAGGGGAGGGAGGGTGGGGAGGGTACATGGGGGCAGGAATGATAGTGAAATGAGATGGACATCATTACCCTAGGTACACATATGACTGCATATATGGTGTGATGCTACATAGTGTACAACCACTGAAATGAAAAGTTGTGCTGTAGTTGTGTACAAGGAATCAAAATGCATTCTGTCGTCATATATACCTAATTAAAATGAATGAATTAATTAAAAAATCTATCACAGTAGTTCTAGATTTTATGATATAGAATAAAGATAGTGCAGTGATATTGGGACATAAATTTGATGTGTAAATAATGGGTGATCAAATATAGGATTTATTCAGTTGTTAATATTTCTGTGTGGCCGGGCGCGGTGGCGCACGCCTGTAATCCTAGCACTTTGGGAGGCTGAGGCAGGAGGATCGCTAGTTCAAAGCCAGCCTCAGTAACGGCGAGGCACTTTGCAACTCAGTGAGACCCTGTCTCTAAATAAAATACAAAAAAGGGCTGGGGATGTGTCCCAGTGGTCGAGTGCCCCTGAGTTCAATCCCTGGTACCACAAAAAAAAAAAAAAAAAAAAAAAAAAAAAAAAAAAAAAATTCTGTGTCAATTATACTGACAATATAGTGGTTTCATACAGGGGTTCTATAAATATGTAAAAGGAGATTTCCATGTTTTTAACTAAAACCTGCAATTAAGTGATCTAAACTCTGTTGTGAATTGAAATTCACATATTTTTGAAGTATTTCATTATTAAACGCAAAATGTTTTGAAAAAAATACATTCCTATAATAAAGCATTTTTCCTTTCAAAAAAATGGCTGTACAGACACCCTCACACGTCTATGTGAGAACACAGCTAGAAGGCACTTGTATGAATAAGGAAATAGGCTCTCATCAGACACAAAACCTGCCAGTGCCTTAGTCTTGGACTTCTTAGCTTCCAAAATTATAAGAAATAAATTTCTATTGTTTATACGTCATCCTTTTTAAGGCACTTTGTAATAGAAGCCTGAATGGGCCAAGATACATTTATGTACTTGTTTGCTACTTTCTGTTTTCTTTTAGAAATATATCACGCATGTCCTTCCTTATTAGTATAAGAATTCATTCTTAATAGCTCAGTAACATTCCACATACAATGGAATGTATTTTATTTAACCAGTTAAGTATTGATGGATGCTTTGGTTACCTTTTTTTTTTTTTTCTTTTTTTTAATTCAAAGTTGTTGCTTATAATAGTAGAATGTATTGCAATTCATATTACACAGATAAAGTACATTTTTACATATCACTGTTTGTATACAAAGTATATTCTTACTATTCATGTCTTCATACATGTGCTTAGGGTAATGATATCCATCTCACTCTACCATCTTTTTTTTTCCCCCTTTATACTTCCTTCCCCCTCCCAGCCCCTCCATCCCCATTGACCTTTCTAGTATTCCTCTAGTCCTCCTATGCTCCCCGTCCCAACCCCGCTGTGAATCAGCCTCCTTATATCAGAGAAAACTTTTGGCATTTGGAGTTTTGAGATTGGCTAACTTCACTTAGCATTATATTCTCCAACTTCATCCATTTACCTGTGAATGCCATTATTTTATTCTCTTTTATTGCTGAGTAATATTCCATCGTGTATATATACCACATTTTCTTTATCCACTCATCTACTGAGGGGCATCTATGTTGGTTCCACAACTTAACTATTGTGAATTGTGCTGCTATAAACATTGACGTGGCTATGTCCCTGTAGTATGCTGCTTTTAAGTCCTTTGGGAATAGACCCAGGAGTGGGATGGCTGGGTCATAAGGTAGTTCCATTCCCAGTTTTCCAAGTAATCTCCATACTGTTTTCCATATTGGATGCACCATTTTGTAGTCCCACCAGCAATATATGAATGTGCATTTTCCCCCACATCCTCTCCAACATTTATTGTTGTTTGTGTTCTTAATAGCTGCCATTCTGACTGGAGTGAAATGAAATCTTAAAGTAGTTTTGATTTGCATTTCTCTAATTGCCAGAGATGTTGAACATTTTTTCATGTATTTGTTGATTGATTGTATATATTCTTCTGAGAAGTGTCTGTTCACTTCCTTGGCCCATTTATTGATTGGGTTATTTGATTTTTGGTGTTAAGATTTTTAAGTTCTTTATATATTCTAGAGATCAATGCTCTATTTGACATGTGTGTTGTAAAGATTAATTCCCAATTAGTAGGTTCTCTATTCACCTCACTGATTGTTTCTTTTGCTGAGAAGAAGCTTTTTAGTTTGAATCCATCCCATTCATTATTTCTTGTGCGATAGGAGTCTTATTAAGGAAGTAGGAGTCTAATCTGATATGATGGAGGTTTGGGTCTACTTTTTCTTATAATAGATGCGTGGTCTCTTGTTTAATTCCTAGGTCCTTGATCCACATAGAGTTGAGTTTTGTGCATGGTGATAGATAGAGGTTCAGTTTCATTTTGTTGCATATGGATTTCCAGTTATCCCAGCACCATTTGTTGAAGAGGCTATCTTTTCTCCAATGTTTATTTTTGGTACCTTTACCTAATATAAGATAGCTGTAATTGTGGGCGTTAGTCTGTGTCCTCTATTCTGTACCATTGGTCTACATGTCTATTTTGGTACCAGTACCATGCTGTTTTTGTTACTATTGCTCTGTAGTATAGTTTACAGTCAGGTATTGTGATGCCACCTGCTTCACTCTTCTTGCTAAGGATTGCTTTAGCTATTCTGGTCTCTTATTCTTCCAGATGAATTTCATGACTGCTTTTTCTATTTCTATAAGGAATGTCATTGGTGCAGGGCGTGATGGCACACACCTGTAATCCCACCACTTGGGAGGCTGAGGCAGGAGGATCGCAAGTTCAAAGCCAGCCTCAGCAGTGGTGAGGTACTGAGCAACTCAGTGAGACCCTGTCTCTAATAAAATACAAAAAAGGGCTGGGGATGTGGTCCAGTGGTTGAGTGCCCCTGATTTCAATCTCTGGTATAAAAAAAAAGGAATGTCATTGTGATTTTGATTGAAATTGCATTGAAACTGTATAATGCTTTTGGTAATGTATTCATTTTGACAATACTGATTCTGCCTATCCAAGAACAAGGTAGATCTTTCAATCTTCTAAGGTTTTCCTTAATTTCTTTCCTTAGTGTTCTGTAGTTTTTGTTATAGAGTTCTTTCTGTCTTTCATTAAGCTGATTCCCAATTATTGTATTTTTCTTGATGCTATTGTAAATGGGGTAGTTTTCATAATTTCCATTTCAGAGGATTTGTCATTGATGTACATAAATGCCTTTGACTTATGGGTGTTGATTTTGTATCCTGTTACTTTGCCAAATTCATTTACTAGTTCTAAAAGTTTTCTGGTGGAGTTTTTTGTGTCTTCTAGGCATAGAATAATATCATCAGCAAATAGTGCTAATTTGAGTTCTTCTTTTCCTATCTGAATCCCTTTAATTTCTTTCTTTTGTCTAATTGCTCTGGCCAGAGTTTCAAGTACTATGTTAAATAACAGTGGTGAAAGGGGGCTTCCTCTTCTTGTTCCAATTTTTAGAGGGAATGCTTTCAATTTTTCTCCATTTAAAATGATGCTAGTCTGGGGCTTCGCATAGATATCTTTTATAATGTTGAGATACGTTCCTGTTATTCCTAGTTTTTCTAGTGTTTTGAACATAAAGGTGTGCTGGTTACCTTTCTTTTTGAGATTTTAGAGTGCTGCAAGGAGCTCATTAAGACATTATAAATATTATTGCCTACTTCTACAAACATTTTTATAAGGGAGAGCCTAAGAAAGGTATATTAGTTTCCAAGAGCTGCCATAAATCACCAAAACTTGGTGGCTTAAAACAACAGAAAACCAATGGTCGCTGTGGCACACGCCTGTAATCCCAGCAATGGTGGAGGCTGAGGCAGGAAGATCACAAGTTTTAGGCCAGACTTAACAATTTAGTGAGGCCCTGTCTCAAAATAAAATATAAAAATGTGGCTGGGGATGGGGCTCAGTGTTAAAGTGCCTTTATATTCAATGCCTAATACCACCACCAACAAAAAGAAACACAGAAAACTATTGTTTCCCAGTTCTGGAGGCTAGAAGTCCTATATCAAGGTGTTGACAAGGCCATGCCACCTCTGAAGGCTCTAGGAGAGAATCCTTTCTTGCTTTTTCCTAAGTTCTATGGCCCCTAATGATCCTTGGCATTTCTTTGCTTATACAGGCATTACTCCAATCTCTGTCCTCTGTCTTTGCATGGTTTTCCTCCCTGAGTGTGGACCTGTTTATCTCCAAATTTTCTGTATATTAAGAACTCAAGTCGTTTGACTTAGGATACTCCTTAATCTAGTATGATTTAATTTTAACTTGCTAACATCTGCAAAGACACTATTTCTAAATAAGGTCCCATTCACAGGTACTGGGGTTTAGGTCTATTTTTTTTTTTTTTTTTGGAGAATACATTCAAATTTGCTACACAGGGGAATTCTGAGTCATTAAATCTGTATATTGAGACCTGAACCCAGGGCTTCACATGTGCTAGGTAAGTGCTCTATCACTGAGCCACAACTCCAGTCCCTAGAATTATTTTCTTAATTTAAATTTTGAATCATTCATTGTTGGTGTATAGAAATACAAATAGACTTGTGTACAGGTGATCCTTGACTTATGATGGTGTGATTTATGATTCTTTTAACTTTATGATGGTTTGAAAGCAAACATGTTCAGTAGAAACCATACTTCAAATTTTAAATTTTGATATGCAGTAAGATACTCTCTTGCTATGCTGGTCAGCAGCAGCAAGCTGCAGCTCCTTGCCAACTGGGTGATCTGAACAACCAATACTTCAGAGTGTACTGTGTTGCCAGTGTTTTTTTTTTTTTTTTTTTTTTTTATACAAGTATTCAATAAAGTACATGAGATATTTAATACTTTATTATCAAATAGGCTTTGTGTTTGAGGATACTGTCCAACTGTATGCTACTATAAGTGTTCTGAGCATGTTTAAGGTAGGCTTATTAACCATTCACGTACAGTAGCATCTGGTAAGATTGGGACATAATTGAAAAAAGTGAACAGATATTCAGCATCTAACAATTTGAAAGAAGCCATTGCATACTCTTCATAAACATGTTTTCACAGAGCCAATATAGTACTAGCCATTAACCCAGTACACCATGAGCACTGAAGTAGAAAAGATGCAACAATAAAAATAGCTACACTAAAAAGACCAACACTTTAGAAAAAGATTAAAATGCTTTCAATTTCTCCCCTTTAACTCCTAAAATAACATCTTACAGTCTGGATCTACCTATACAGTCCTACCTCAACTTCTAGAATATTTGTCAGGAGGGAAAAATAAAATGACACTGTCCAGTATAGTCTTTGAATATTTAGGAAGGGGAAGGGGAGAAAGTCAGTTCTCAGAACAAAATAAGTCAGCTTCAGTCTCATCAGCAAGGTCTTTGGATTTTTTGTTCTTCCACACTTCTTCAATGTGCTTATCCTTCTCCCACAAATGCTCCAGTTTGGCAGCCATTTGTGCCTCTCAGTTCTCTTTGTTAGCTTCCATTTTGTGGGTCAGTTTCTCTTCTGCCATTTTACTGAAGGTGTTGTTTTCTTCCATTGCTTTCTGAAGCACTTCTTTGTGTGTTTTCTTTTATTGATCATAGCATCAAGGAAAGTTGTGACTAAAATGACCTTAGAGACTTTTTACTCTAACCTTAATTTTATAGATAGGAAAACAGAAAGCTAGTCATGCAACAACTTGCTGAAAGTAGCACAGCTAGTTAGTAACCTAGCTAGGAGCCTGGGTCTCCGGATTCCTTTTGCAGGGATCTTCCCAATATAGGAAGAATTTTTATCCCTGGAGAAGATGAACTAATAATTTTTCATATGTTCTTCAAGTAGGACCAAATCTGGGCTGCAAAAGGAAAGAATTGAAGGAAAATAGTGTGTTTTTTTTAAAAAAGCTTAGTCTGTTAAAGAGATTTAACATTCAACCACTATATTAGTTTTCATTTTTTCCTCTCTTCTCTGCCAGAAACAATAAAATGACTACTGTGGCACTGAGACCAACACAAGGTATTATACTTAAATTTGAGTTTAAATAATTTACAATTGAGTGGGAAGACTGTCTGGTGTACTGAGTTTACTGGGCTATTTCTGAATGTCACAGACCAGCCATATGAGCCTCATCAAATCATGGTGAAGCTCTTTCCCTCATTTTTTTTCTTTTTGTTTTTTTCATTTTACATAGATGACTCTGCTCAGAGTGCTTAAGCAGAAATCAATGAGAAAGCAGTGATTTTAAGAAAAGGAGTTACTTATATTCAAGGGTTATCCACTTTGGGCAACTTATCAACAGCCTTTTACAAAGGAAAAGATTGAGGCATAAAGAGGTGAATGACTCCACTGCCTCATACTGTGGCTTGATTAATATTCACTTTTGAAAACTTTGAAAAAATTCTCCAAGATGAATGGAATATCATATTTTAAAGTGGGAGAAGGATCTGGAGTAAGAGGAGATATTTTTCTTCCTGATGATCTCTTTTCTTCCTAAATAAGCCCCCTGGATGTTGCCAAAAGAGTCATTAGAAAGTGAGCAAAAGAAAGAGATCATTCAAAAAGACTTTGACAAAACAGCAATGACTGTAGGGAGAAAAAAATATATAGTGAGACGTGGTAAAATCAAGAAATTTGGGTGAACAGAACATGTGGTGCTGTGCAGTGGAGGTGCCAAGGAGGATAGGTGGAAAAAAGCATGTGCCTAGCCCGAGAACTTTTTATAAAGCTTCTTTTTTTTTTTTCTTTAAACTGAGAACAGTAGGAGATAAACGGACAGTCTCCAAGGTGCTCTGGAAAATCAATCATAAACATCATCTAGAGCAGCTGACTTAATTCATTCTATTCCTATTACAATAAATCTGACTGGCATATAAAATTCATTTGTGCCTAGAAATACTGGCCTGAAAAATTACTTTTGGGCTCCTGCTTGAATTTTTATGTGAATAAAGAAGACTAGGAAACCACCAAAAAAACACAGAGAGACCAATCATTTCCTTTTCCAGAGAATGTTTCAAGGCCCAGATCCAGCCTAGGGTGTGGGTAGTAACTTATTATATAAAATAATTTGCAAATATTTTTGTTATCCAAAATAAAGAGGCTATCTTTTATAGGTGAAGATAAAGAATTTCTGTTAGGATGGATACTTGAAAAGTTATGTCTCATATTGGAGTTGGTTTTCTATCAACTCATCTATACTTTCTCACCAGCCTCCCTCCTATTTAATGGTATGAGGCTGGCCAGGGAACAGAATAAATTGAATGGCCCACACAGGAGTTGGGCCCATGTCTAGGGTCTCATTAGTATCCTGGCTCAGTCAACTAATTCTAATGAAAACTCCACTGAAATAGCTGAGATGGATTCCTAAGCCTTAAATCAAAGCTACTAAAAAAGAACAACATATTTCATACATTTCACAATATAAGACTTATTGAAAATCACTTTAGAGCAATCCGTATCTTTTTCTGTATATTTTGCTGGTATCTGGTAGGCTCTTAAGTCTATAGATTAAATATTCTTGAACTGTTTATTTGAAATTTCATCTCCTATATTTTCTTTCTTTCTGAACTAGGTAGAGATTAAACTCCTGGAGTGACCCTCAAATTTTATTATCTGTTCTCCCCCATTTTTAATTTCTTCATCTTTTTGTTTCATTATTTTCTTAAAAATAGAATTTATTTTTTACACAATTCTAGGTTCATAGCAAAACTGAGTAGAAGGAAGAGAGAATACTTGTATACAGTGCCCCCACATACATGCAAAATCCCACTATCAAAATCATATATTGCAGTGGTACATTTATTATAGTTCATGAACCTACACTGATACATCATTATTGCCCAAAGTTCCATAGCTTGAATTAGGGTTCACTCTTGGTGTTGTACATTTTATGGGTTTTGACAAATATATAATAACATGTATTTACCATTATAGTGTCATACAGAGTAGTTTCATTGCCCTAAAATTCCCCTGTTGTACCTATCATTTCCTTCTCCCTAACCTCTGACAATTACTGATTCTTTTATTAGCTTCATAGTTTTGTTCCTTCCAAGATGTTATATAGTTGAAATCATATAATATGTAGCCTTTTCAGATTGGCTTCTGTCACTTAGTAGCATATATTTAAAGTTCCTCCATATCTTTTTGTGGATTTATAGCTTAAGTCTTTTTAGTACTGAATGATACTCCATTGTCTGGATGTAACCAAAGTTTACTTATCTACTTTCTTACAGAGGATATCTTGGTTACTTGAAAATTCTGGTGATTGTGAATGAAGCTTCTATAAATATCTGTGCTCAGATTTTGTAAGGCATAAGTTTTCAACTTATTTGGATACATACTAAAAATACAATTGTTGGGTCATATGGTAAGAGTATGTTTAGATTTGTAAAAAATTGTCAAACTGTCTTCCAAAGTAGCTGTACTATTTTGTGCTTCCACTAGCAATGAATGCATATTCTTGTTATTACACACCCTCATCCAAACTTTGTAATAGCTTTATAGAGGTATCTCACTGTTCTTTTAATTTGCAATTTCTTAATAAAATAGAATGTTAAACATTGTTTAATATGCTTATTTTTCTAACTATACATTTTCTGTGGTGCAATGTCTATTTGGGTCATTTGCCCATTTCTAAATTGGGTTGTTTTCTTATTGCTAAGTTTTAAGAGTTCTTTGCATATTTTAAATAACAGTCCTCTATGAAATATGTGTCTTTTGCAAATATTTTCTTAAGTCTTTGGCTTCTTCTTTTGTTATTTTGACAATGTCATTGGCAGAGCATAAGTTTTTAATTTCTGTGAATTCCAGTTTATCAATTCTTTCTTTCATGATTCAGACCTTTGTGAATGAATGTAAAAAGTTGTCTCCATACCCATGGTCATCTGGGTTTTCTCCAATATTATCCTATATAGTTTTGTAGTTTGTATTTTACATTTAGATATATGATATATTTTGAGCTAATTTTTATGGAGGGGTAAAGGTTCTCTTTTTCCTTCTTTTTTATATGGATGTCCACTTTTTTCCAGCACCATTTGTTGAAGAGACTTTCTTTGTTGCATCATATTGCCTATCTATGTTCCTTTGTCAAGAATCAATTGACTATTTTCATATGGATCTATTATGGGCTTTCTATTATGTTCCATTGACACATTATCTAATCTTTCACCAATACCCACTGTCTTGATTACTTTAGTTGTGTCAGTCTTCTGACTTTTTCTTCTTCAGTATCATGCTGGCTATTCTGGGTCTGTTGCCTCTTTATATTAACTTTAACATCAGTTTTTTAATATCAACAAAACAACTTAAATGGATTTTGGAGGGATTTGCATGGGCTCTGTAGAACAGGTCATCAAGAAGTGATTTCTTGATAATATTGAGTCTTCTTATCCATGAATATGGAATATTTATTTTGATTCTTCTTTCATTTCTTATATCAGATTTTTGTGTTTTTCCATACTGAGATCTTGTAGATATTTTGTTAGATTTACAACTATTTCATTTTTTTGGATGTTAGTGTAAATGGTATTGTGAATGTGTGTGTGTTACTCTGGGTTGGACCTACAGCCTTGCGCATGCAAGGCAAGCACTCTGCCACTGAGGTACACCAAAATATCCCCCTTTTTATAGACAAGTTCTCACTAAGTTGCCCAGGGGCCCAGGGTAACAGGTGTGCACCAACATTACCAGGTTAGTATTATTTTAATTTCAAATTCTACTCATTCCTTGTTGGTATATTAGAAAACTACAGACTTTTGAATATTAACTTTGGCTCCTACATTCTTGCTATGATTATTTATTACTTCCAGGTTGTTGTTGTTGATTCAGATTTTCTACATGTCATGTTATCTGTGAACAGTGACAACTTTTTCTCCTTCCAAATCAGTATATCTCTTATTTCCTTTTATTATCATTGCATTAGGTTGTACTTCCAATATAATGCTGAAAACAAGTGGCAAGAGGGGGAAAGGAAGTAAAGGAAAATAGAAGCATAAAAGCTTCTATCTTCTCACCATTAAGTGTAATGATGACTGTAGAGTTTTTATAAATGTTCTTTATCTTGTCCACTCACTCTGTGATGAACCAGGGGAAAAGTTGTGGGGCTATGATGACTGACAGCCCAAATGGGCATCCCTGTTCTCAGCGGCCCCAGGTAGCTAGTTGAGTTTGTTCTAAGTTTATGGAGAGTTTTTTTTTTAATTATTACAAATGGGTTTTATCACATATTTTTAAATATCTATTGATGAAATCATGTGATATTTTCTCCTTTGCCTGTTGATGCAATAGATTTAATTACTTGATTTTCTAATGTTGAACCAGCCTTTCCTACACTTAAGATAAATACTATTTGGCCATAGTGCACAATTATTTTTATATATTGTTGGATTCAAATTAATATATTTTGTTGAAGATTTTTGCATGTATGTTCATGAGAGATATTAGTATATAATTTCTTTTGTTATTATGCTTCTGTCTAGTTTTTATTGTTAAGGTAATGCTAGCTTCATAGAATGAGTTGGGAAATATGCATTCTGCTTTTCATGTTTTGGAAGAGATTGCCAAGAATCAATTGGGTAATATTGACCAGCAAACCTATTTGGGTCTATTCTGTTTCGGAGGATTATTAATCTTGTAAAAGTTTGACTGTTTTGCTTCTTGAAGGGGATATTTCCTTCACTTTATCTTCCTGTATTTTGATTATATTTCTTATTTTGTCTAATACACACACACACACACACACACACACACACACACACATACACACACCCTAAAGTGTGTTCTTAAGTACTGTTAGCAAAATGGCAGAATAGGAAGTCTGGAACCCTCCTTCTCTAAATAAATACAGGAATTCAACAGTAATTTATGGACAATTTCCATTTATGAGAAATTCAGAAATTAGTTGAGAGGCTACTTCACCGTAGGTGGATACAACACTAACCATATCAAAGCAAGAAGAGAAATCTGAGACACTCTCTTACCATAATACCTACCTCTGGAATAGTGCCATATGATTAGGATGAAACACCCTATTTCCCAGCTTCTCCCTGACTAGGGAAAGATATAGACCACTTGTTCAACATTTTAGCTTCTCTGGGCACTGTCCAGAGGACTGGCTTCTGTCTATTTTTCTTGGAATTGTAAGAGAATCCAAAATAACATAGCTCTCTGGGGCCAGTGACAACAGATACAGTTGGGTTGGCTGTCACCACTGCTCCAAAGCCCTTCTTGGCTCAGCAGAGAGTGAGTGGTCAAAACCCTGGGATTCCAGCTTTTTCTTGGGCAGGGAAAGAGGTGTCCAATGTTTCAACTTTTCTGTGGGATACCCAAAGGACTGTCTTCTGTATAGTTTATAAAGCACTAATGAAACCTGACATAATGTACCTGTAAATGTGGATGAGAAGTAAAAATCTTTTCAGACAATGAAAATCTGAAAGAAGGCGGGTGCCGTGGTGCACGCCTATAATCCCAGCACTTGGGAGGCTGAGGCAGGAGGATCATGAGTTCAAAGCCAGCCTCAGCAATGGCGAGGCACTTAGCAACTCAGTGAGACCCTGTCTCTAATAAAATACAAAAAAGGCCTGGGGATGTGGCCCAGCGGTTGAGTTTACCTGAGTTCAATCCCCAGTACCAAACAAACAAACAAACAAACAAAAAATCAAACACTTTTGCTTTCTAAAAGGGGTTTATTTGAGAAACATGTAAAAACACAGCAGAAAAGTTCATAGGCCAATTTCCATGATAGAATAAGCAACAACAACAATAACAATACACATATTTTTGTAAGTATAAGCATTCACGTATATTGACTATCACATGGGTGTGAGCAGATAAACAATATTCTTTTTAAAAATAGGTCAAAAAGTGAAACATATAAATGAATATCACTATGAATGATAATCATGTATACCTAACTGTGCAAATGTGGTCATCTGAAATACCATGATGGACAACCTAGGTCTTTTGATGAGATTGAACAAAAACCACTATGGGTCATCTGAAAAGCCAAGATCACTTTTGCAAGAGAAGATATGCAAAAAGGGACATTACTTCTTCATTTAATGAGGAAGTTTCAAAGTTTTTACTTATATGCATAGCAAAATTTATTACTCAGCAATAAAAGAGAATAAAATCATGGCATTCACAGGTAAATGGATGAAGTTGGAGAATATAATGCTAAATGAAGTTAGCCAATCCCAAAAATGCAAAATGTTTCCTCTGATATAAGGAGGCCAAATCACAATGGGGTTGGGACAGGGAGCATGGGAGGATTAGAGGAACACTAGAATGGCCAATGGGGAGGAGGAGAAGGTAGGGTGCAAAAGGGTAAAAAAAAATGATGGTAGAATGAGATGGATATCATTAACCTAAGTGCATGTATGAAGACATGAATGGTGTGAATATACATTGTATACAACCAGAGATATGTAAAAATGTGCTCTATAAGTGTAATATAAAATGCAATGCATTCTGCTGTCATATATAACAACTTAGAATTAAAAAAAATTAAAAATAATGCTAACATTTTTAAATTGTGGGAAATAAACTAAAAAAGAGAGAAAACCCAAACCTAAAAAATCCTTCAAATCAAAATAAATCAACAGCCCACCCACTATGCAGCTGCTGCCACTGGCAGGCCCAGGAATAGGCCCTGGGCCCAGAAAGGCAGCCAATGTTTACCACTGAGACCCCTGCTCCGCCCGCCCACTCCGCCCGCCCACTCCACAGCCACTGGTAGGTCCAGGAGCAGCCTGCAGGTTCAAAAGCAGGCCCTGGGCAGAGGAGGGCTGCCACTGCTGGCCCGTGCAACCCCTATTCCACCTGCCCACTCCGCAACCACCAGCAGGCTTAGGAACAGGCCCTGGGCCTAGGAACAGGGAGTATTACATGGGAATGCCTATCTATTATTTTTCCTACTGATACCCAAATTCTTATGAATACCCTCTCACTAGTCAAATAATCTAATACCTCTATTTTTTTTTCATATCCTACCTCACAAACATCTTCACCAACCCCTAAGCCCCCCTTCTACCATTAGAAATTGTAAACCAACATGCAAACATACTGACTATATAGTAGAAGATAACTGATCTCATCATTCTGTTTAAAGTAACAAAACTGTAAATATAAAAATAGAAGCTAAGTGATATATAGCAACACGTTGTGTACATTGAATGCTGTAATATTGGGTTACCTGTAGGGATGCTATAAGACAATAGGACAGAAGCTGTAATAACTGAGACTTACACTGCAAGAGAGGAAAACACATAGACAACATGAAAAAACAAGGAAGGAAAATGCCCAAAACAAGCCAAGATACCACGTCAATAGAATCCATAGAAAGCACAGTAGGTGAAATGTCAGAGAAGGAGTTCTGAATATACATAATTAAAATGATTTGGGATTTTAAAATGACATAAAAGAGCAGATACAGGCAAAATTGATTTCTCCAATAAAGAGATAAGAGATTGAATACAGGTGACCATTGATCACACCAACAAAGAGATAGGAGAACAAATACAGGTAACAAAAGATTACTTCAAGAAAGAGATAGAGAGTCTGAGAAAAAAACCAAACAGAAATCCATGAAATGAAAGAAACATTAAGCCACTTAAAAATTCAATAGATAGCATCACCAACAGATTGGATCACTTGGAAGACAGGACCTCAGATAATGAGGACCAAATATATAATCTTGAATATAAAGTTGACCTCACAGTGAAGATGGTAAAAACCATGAACAGAATGTCCAAGAATTATGGGATACCATCCAAAGACCGAATTTAAGATTTATTGGAATAGAGGAAGTTGCAGAGAATCAAACCAAAGGAATGCAAAATGTCTTCAATGAAATAATATTAGAAAATTTCCCAAGCAAGAAGAATGAATTTGAAAACCAAATATAAGAGGCCTGTAGGACACTAAATGTACAAAATTACAACAGATCTACACCAAGGCATGTTATAATGAAAATGCCTAATATACAAAATAAAGATAGAATTTTAAAGGCTGCAAGAGAGAAAAATCAGATTACCTATAAGGGAAAACCAATTTGCATTTCAGCAGATTTTTCAACCCAGACCCTCAAAGCCAGGAGAACCTGGAACAACATATACCAGGCTCTAAAAGATAAAGAATGCCAACCAAGAATCTTATATCCAGCAAAATTAAGCTTTAGATTTGATGATGAAATAAAAACCTTCCATGATAAACAAAAGCTAGAAGAATTCACAACAAGAAAGCCTACACTACAGAACGTTCTTGGCAAGATATTTCACGAGGAGGAAATGAAAAACAACAAAGAAAATCTGCAAAGGGAAGAACTACAATAATGGAAAAACCAACCCAAGGAGAAACCAAGTCAAGCTAGATACCAAAAATAAAAATAAAAAATGACTGGTAATACAAATCATGTCTCAATAATAACCCTGAATGTTAATGCCCTAAACTCACCAATTAAAAGTCACAGGCTGATAGATCAGTTTCAAGAAAAGAAATAGAGGATGCCATCAAAACCCTACCAACCAAGAAAAGCCCAAGACCAGATGGATACACAGCTAAGTTCTACAAGACCGTTAAAGAAGAACTAACACCAATACTTCTAAAACTATTTCATGAAATAGAAAAAGAAGGAACACATCCAGACTCATTCTATGAGGCCAATATCAATCTCATTCCAAAACCAGGCAGAGACACAATCAAAGAAAGAAAACTACAGACCAATATCTCTAATGAATATAGATACAAAAATTCTCAATAAAGTTCTGGCAAATTTAATACAAAGACATATCAAAAAGATAGTGCACCACAATCAAGTGGGGTTCATTCTAGGGATGCAAGGTTTGTTCAACATAAGGAAATCAATAAATGTAATTCATCATATCAATAGACTCAAAGATAAAAATCATATGATCATCTCAACAGACACAGAGAAAGCATTTGACAAAATACAGCATCCCTTCATGTTCAAAACACTAGAAAAAGTAGGGATAACAGGAACATACCTCAACATTGTAAAGGCCGTCTATGCTAAGCCCCAGACAAATATCATCATAAATGGAGAAAAATTGAAAGCATTCCCTCTAAAAACTAGAACAAGACAGGGATGCCCTCTTTCACCACTCCTATTTAACATAGTTCTTGAAACCCTAGCCAGAACAATAAGGCAGATGAAAGAAATTAAAGGGATATGGATAGGAAAAAAATTAAATTATCACTGTTTGCAGATGATATAATTCTATACATAGAAGATCCAAAAAACTCCACCAGAAATCTTCTAGAACTAATAAATCAATTCAGCAAAGTGGCTGGATATAAAATCAATACCCATAAATCAAAGGCATTTCTGTACATCAGTGACAAATCCTCTGAAATAGAAACTAGGAAAACCACTCTATTTACTATAGCCTCAAAAAACAAACAAACAAACAAACAAACAAACTTGGGAATCAACAAAAGAAGTGAAAGTCCTCTAAAAGGAAAACTGCAGCTCGCTAAAGAAAGAAATTAAAGAATATCTTAGAAGATGGAAAAATCTACCTTGTTCATGGGTAGGTAGAACTAATATTGTCAAAATGACTATTCTATGAAAAGCACTATACAGTTTCAATGCAATCCCAATCAAAATCCCAATGTTATTCCCCATAGAAATAGAAAAAGCAATCATGAAATTCATCTGGAAAAATAAGAGATCCAGAATAGTCAAAGAAATTCTTAGCCAGAAGAGTGAAGCTGGTGGCATTACTATTCCAAACCTTAAATTGTATTACAAAGCAATAGTAACTAAATACGCATGGTATTGGCACCAAAATAGACCAGTAGACCAGTGGTACAGAATAGAAGACACGGAGAGTAACCCACACATCTACAGTTATCTTATATTAGACAAAGGTGCCAAAAATGTACAGTGAAGAAAAGACAGCTTCTTCAACAAATGGTGTTGGAAAAATTTGAAATCCTCATGTAATAAAATGAATTTAAACCTCTATCTCTCTCCATGCATGAAACTCAACTCAAAGTGGATCAAGGACCTAGGAATTAAACCAGAGACCTTGCACCTAACAGAGGAAAAAGTAGGCCCAAATCTCCATCATGTTGGATTAGGACCCAAGTTCCTCAATAAGACCCTGATAGCACAAGAATTAAAACCAAGAATTAATCAATGGGATGGATTCAAACTAAAAAAGTTCTTCTCAGCAAAATAATCAGTGAGGTGAATAGAGAACCTACAGAATGGGAGCAAATCTTTACCACAAGCACATCAGACAGAACACTAACCTCAAGGAT
The DNA here is from genome assembly GCA_025594165.1 of Tamias sibiricus. Lineage (NCBI taxonomy): Eukaryota > Metazoa > Chordata > Mammalia > Rodentia > Sciuridae > Tamias > Tamias sibiricus. Next base: position 92,079,007 of record CM046667.1, on the reverse strand, counting down.
ATATAAAGCTCTCAAAAACCTTAACACCAAAAAAAACAAACAACCCAATCAATAAATGGGCCAAGGAACTGAACAGACACTTTTCAGAAGAGGATATACAATCAATCAATAAATATATGAAAAAATGTTCAACATCTCTAGCAATTAGAGAAATGCAAATCAAAACTACTCTAAGATTTCATCTCACTCCAGTCAGAATGGCAGCTATCAAAACCACAAACAACAACAAATGCTGTCAAGGATGTGGGGACAAGGGCTCCCTCATACATTGCTGGTGGGACTGCAAATTGGTGCAGCCAATCTGGAAAGCAGTATGGAGATTCCTAGGAAAACTTGGGATGGAACCACCATTGGACCAAGCTATCCCACTCCTTGGTCTATACCCAAAAGACTTAAAAACAGCTTACTACAGGGACAGAGCCACATCAATGTTTATAGCAGCACAATTCACAATAGCTTGATGGTGGAAACAACCCTGATGCCCATCAGTAGATGAATGGATAGGGAAAATTTGGTGTATATACACAATGGAACGTACTCAGCACTAAAAGAGAATAAAATCATGGCATTCGCAGGTAAATGGATGGAGTTGGAGAAAATAATGCTAAGTGAAGTTAGCCAATCCCCCAAAACCAAAGGTCTAATGATTCCTTTGCTATGATGATACTGACTTATAATGGCAATTGAGGGGGATGGGAGGAATGAAGGAATGTTTAATAGAACAAAGGGGAGGGAGGGAAGGGGAGGGCTCAAGGGGATGGGAATTATTGCAGAATGAGTTAGACATCAATACCCTAAGTACATGTATGAAAACACATATGGTGTGAAAATACTTTATGTATGTTGGATTCTGGGCAGGGAGGCTGTGCCTCCCAGGTAGAAGGCCACACCTCCCAGGTAATTTGTGAAAAGACTACTTTTCCCAGGTGCCTCAGCCTGGCCAGCGAACCTGGCTAGCATGTGCCCCTGGCCACCACCTCCCGACCTCCGGCAGCCTATAGAGCAAGGACTCACTCCAGGGGGCTCTCTGACCACCAGTTTGCTATTTACACCTTCCCTGGACTGAAACCTCTCTCTCTGTTCACGCCTGTCCCATCCCTTGTTCTCCCTGTTCCCTTGCCCCTTACCTTCCCTGTCCTCCACGCCATTTTTGTCCCCTTCACGCATGGCCCCTAATAAAATTCCCTTTTATTAAATAGTGTTCCCAGCGTAAGAAACTTTGCCTAAATTCTAACAATGTAAAACCAGTGACTTGAAAAATTGTGTTCTTTATATGTAATACAAAGTGAATGGCACTCTGCAAGCATGTATAACAAATTAGAATAATAATAAAAAAAGAATTAACCAAGGAGGAATGTGTCATTTCTAATAAAGGATACGTTGGCAGATTCACAAGTTAATTTAATAAAGGAAAGAAGGTATGCCTAAAAAAATATATCAACAAATAAACAAATAAAAAAAAGGTAAAAGAAAAAGAAAATGTAAAATGAAAACATGTATTTTAGGGATTGTTTGTGGATAATTGTATGGAAGTATTCCGTAAGAGCTGATCAATTTACAATTCATTATATTTTGAAATCTTGCATTATGATGAATGGCCATTTTTTTCTTTTCCTTTTAGGGCCTGACTCTCCTTGGAGAATATATTCACATTCATTTTCTATGTGTCTGTGCTCTTTTTGGAATTCTTCATTGATTCATTATACATTGACATGAGCATTCTCTATTACATTCTCTATTACATTTTTTCTCTGTGGCATGCTTCTGTATGTTTGGGTACTTGGGAACACATTCTTCATACAGTCATATGTAGATGACAAATTTGGTGGAAACAAAACTGGTGATTGAACAACAACACTACTGTGTAATATCTTCTTATCCTACTGTGCAAATAATTATTTTCAAATAAGACAATACTTTTTCTGGCTTCTTAAGCAAATATTGTTTCATCAAAAGCATCTAGAATTTTATCAGTAGGAAGGAATGCCAAAGCAAACAAATGATATATATTTATTTTTATAATTGAAGTATTTTTTTCCAAGCCACTTGTATCACATGGCAAATTCCTCCCTCAGATTTTTTTTTCCTCCTCCTACAGAGCTTTTCTTTTTATAGTAATTGTGGTTTTGGGTATTTGGGTGTTCAGGATTTTATTATTATGGATTGTAGTCTTTTGGGATCATGATTTTCGTGATTTTGACCTTTTAAGATCCCAAAACTCAGGATTATAGCATTTTGAGAGTGTATATTTCTAGATTATAACTGGCATAATCTTCTCCTCCTCCCCCGACACTTCCTCCTTATCCTGTCTTTCTTCTTCTTTATTGTATCAAAACATAAAATTTACCATTTTAACCATTTTTAAGTGTATAGTTCCGAGGCATCATGTACATTCACAATCTTGTGCAACCATCAACATCATCAATCTCCAAGAATTGTTCATCTTCACAAAATGGAAAATCTTTACCTATCAAACAATAACTATTCATTCCCCTTCCCCTAGTTCCTGACAATTGCCATTCCATTTTCTGTCTCTGTGAATTTCACTAATCTAGGAACCTTGTATAAATGGAATTGTATAACGTTTGTTCTTTGGTATGTGGTTTATTTCACTTAGCAAAATGACTTCAAGGTACAGTTATGTTGTAGCATGTGTAGCATTTTCTTCCTTTTAAAGACTGAATAATTGTAGGATCCCTAATTAAGGAGATAGCTAAGATTGTGTTTAGCTGTGAGCCATAAAGCATTACCACCTTCCATGATCTCGCGAGACTTGGCCCGGGACATTGCGGATCAGGTCAGTGCCATTTGCATGCTCTTGCGGGACTTGGCCCGGGACATTGCGGAGGGGGTCGGTGCCATTTTTGTGGTGTGGTGTGGTTGGCAGAGTGTGGATAGCATGTGGGAGTTGTTGTTGGAGCTGGAGACAGAAGCTAGCAGAATAAAGAGCCTGTTTGTTTCCAGTCCGCCTCTGAAACTATTCCCGCGGCTTTGTTGCTGTGGGTGGCCATTGATTCAGGCAGCAACAGGTGGTGGCCCATACAGGGAGTTCAGCCGGCAGGTAAGAACTGAAAATGGGAGCGAAAGTAACAAAAGGTCAGATAATAAAAGCCAGGGATGAGTTTTTCGATATCGCGGACTCAGTGGATAGTGAGGAAAGTGATCAAGAAAGCATAGCATCTGAGTCAGTTAATACCAGTGAGAAGAGTAGTGGTGTAAATTCAAAAGTAAGAGAGCTGCAAAAGCCATCAGAAACTTATTGAAATTAGCCAAAGAATATGTACTCTCCTTAGAAGCTGAAATTCAGGAAACCAGTAAAAGTGATAGTAGTGAAGAGGAATCAAAAGGTGATTCTGGGAGCACAGTCTCCAGTAAAAAGAACAAAAAGAAATTAAAAAGAAAAAGGACCGTCAAGTAGAAGAACCACTTGTGTCCTCTACTCCCTCATGGGTGGAATCCATTACAGAAAATATGAAGGGTATTACTAGGTGTTTGCAAACCCTAGAAACAGAAATAAAAAGTCTTTCTGAGTGCTTATGCGCTCTTGAGGGTAACTCACAGATACATTGGGAACTGCCAGTATTTGAAAATGAAAATGGACAGAGGGTCCACCACTCAGTAGATTTCAAAACAATAAAAAATCTCAAAGAGGCAGTAATGACATATGGGCCCCAAGCTCCTTTCATGTTGAGTAGGCTGGAGTCCCTTAACATCTTTAACTTAACCCCCTCAGACTGGAAAAGTCTATGTAAAGCAGCATTAAGTGGGGGGAAATACTTGGTTTGGCGATCGCAATTTGAAGAACTTTGTATAGAAACAGCTAAAAGAAACGCAGCTGCAGGGTTTGGAGACCATAATATAGAAAGGCTCACAGCAGAGGGGCAATTCGCAGACTCACAGGCTCAAAAATATTATGTCCCAGGTGTATATGCTCAGATATATGCAGCTGCCTTAAAGGCATGGAAAACTTTACAAGGACCTGGGGATCCACAAGGTAGCTTGTCAAAAGTGATTCAAGGACCTAATGAGCCGTATGCTGACTTTGCTGATCGACTTTTGAGAACTGCAGGTAGATTGTTTGGAGATGTTGATCAAGCTATGCCATTAGTTGATCAATTAGCATATGAAAATGCTAATACATATTGCCAGGGAGCCATCAGGCCATGGAGAAATAAAAAGGATCTTTCCATATATATACAACTATGTAAAGATATAAATGATGTCTTTGTCACAGGAAATATGATTGCAGCTGCAATGAGAGGTGCTTCCCCCCAAAATTTCACGAGGGCTCAACCTAGACATTATAATCAATCAGGATATTTCAGGCAAAATTATCATAATCAATCAGGCTATTCTGGGCAAAATCCCCAAAGAGAAATAAGACCAAGCTCATACCGTGCCCCAGGCCGCTGCCCCAGGTGTAAAAAGGGAAATCATTGGGCCAATAAATGCCATTCAAAATTTGACATCTATGGAAATCATTTGTCCAGGAATTCAAAAAACGGGGCACAGGGCCCAATGCCCCAGGGCCCACAAGTGTACGAGGCATTGGAGGAGGAGTATCTTCAAGCATTCACTCAAATGCTTCCACGAAACAACCCCTACTACCCATCCACTCCCTCACCAGAGGAACAGGAGGAAATGCAGGATTACACCTCTGTTCCACTGCCCGAATAGTGTTAACACCTGAAATGGGGGTTCAACTGATTCCCACAGGAGTCAGGGGAACTCTTCCCTCAGGGACTGTAGGACTTATTCTCGGGCAAAGTCCTGAAAGCTTATTAGGTTTGCAAGTGACCCCAGGTGTAATAAACTCAGACTACAAAGGGGAAATAAAAATAATGCTTAGCTCATCCCAAAGTATAAGTTCTGTTAATCAAGGAGATAGAATTGCTCAGCTGCTTCTCCTTCCAAATTTATATAATTCATTTAAAATGAGTATGCCTCAAAAAAGGAACAATAGAGGATTTTGTTCCACTGACTCAGGATCCATGGCTTGCTGGGTTCGGGATTGTTCAAGGAGGCCTATGAGTAAAATAAAAATCCAAGGAATAGAGATGGAGGGACTGATAGATACTGGAGCTGACTCTTCCATCATTAATCTACGGCAATGGCCCAAGCACTTGCCTCTGCAAAAAGCTTCAATCAGTTTAAGAGGCTTGGGATATAATTACCTCCCAGAGAAAAGTGCGGTAATTTTAAAATGGGAGGATGATGAAGAGCATAAAGGAACATTTCAACCTTATGTTTTACCTAACCTACCGGTTACTTTATGGGGAAGAGATATTTTGCAACAAATGGGAGTACACCTTGCAACCAAGCCTGCAGGTGTTAAATGTGAAAATCTACAAGGTAATCTTATCCCTAAAAGAAATCATTATCAAAAAGTACAGGGTAATCTTAACTCTAAAATAAATCATTATCAAAAAGTACAGAGTAATCTTAACCCTATAAGAAATTATTATCAAAATGTACAGGGTAATCTTAACCCTAAAAGAAATCATTATCATAAAGGAAAAAGAAAATTTTTTTTCGGGGCCACTGAGAAAATAATTTTGAAAATACCATGGTTTTCTGATAAGCCAGTGTGGGTCCCTCAGTGGCCCCTATCTAAAGAGAAATTACAAGCGGCCCACCTACTAGTTCAGGAACAACTAGAAGCAGGACATATAGAACCTTCCACCTCTCCCTGGAATTCCCCCATATTTGTGATCAAGAAAAAATCAGGAAAATGGCGATTGTTACATGATCTTAGAGAAATTAATAAAACCATGCAAATCATGGGCCATACTCAACCTGGACTTCCTAATCCTGTAGCTATTCCAAAAAATTTCCATCTTATTACTCTTGATATAAAAGATTGTTTCTTTTCTATTCCTCTACACCCTCTGGATACCCCCAGGTTTGCTTTTTCAGTTCTTTCTATTAACAATAATGGCCCTAATCAGAGATATCAATGGAAAGTTTTGCCACAGGGAATGACTAATAGCCCCACTATGTGTCAAATCTATGTAGATAAAGTTATTCAGCCTATCAAAAATAAATACCCAGAGCTTATGTGCCTCCATTATATGGATGATGTTTTGCTTGCTCATCCTAATCAAGAAGTCTTATTCACCATATTTAGTGATACATCAGAAAACTTGAAACGATATGGACTAAACATTGCTAAGGAAAAGGTTCAAATTAGATCTCCAATATTATATCTAGGATTCCAAATTATGGACACTTTTATTAGGCCTCAAAAATATTAATTAATAAGGAGCATTTGGCCACTCTCAATGACTTTCAAAATTTGCTAGGAGATATTAATTGGCTTTGCCCTACACTAAACCTCACTACTAGCCAACTAAAACCTTTATTTGACATCCTTCACAGGGACCCTGAACCATCTTCACCACGAACAGTGACTCCTGATGCTAGGAAAGCTTTAAAGTTAGTAGAAAAAGCCATTGAAGGAGCTCATTGTGATAGATTTGATTTAACTCAACCGCTGATATTGATTATTATTTCTTCACAATGTACACCCACAGGAGTATTTTGGCAACAAGGGCCTTTATTATGGATACATTTGCCTGTCTCTCCTAAAAGTATAAATAAGTCTTATACCTCCATAGTGGCTAAGCTTATTCTTAAGACTTAAGACTTCTACTAAAATATTTGGCATTCACCCTGCTACTATTATTACTCCCTATTCATCATCACAGATTGAATGTTTATGCTTCAATGGTAATGATTGGGCTATAGCTAGATGCTCTACTTCTGCAAATTTTGATAATCATCTTCCTAAGTCTCCTATATTACCTTTTTGTATCAATCATCCTATTATATTTCCACAGGTAATAAAAAATCAACCTATTCCTAAGGCATTTAATGTATTCACAGATGGGTCCTCAAATGGTACTGCTGCAGTATTCACTAAACAAGAAAATATAACTTACATAAATGCACACAAATCAGCTCAACTAGTGGTACTGAAAGCTGTGGTAAGAGCTCTGGAAAATTTTAGAGAGCAGCCCATGAACATTTTTTCAGATAGCCACTTTATTGTACATGCCATCCCAAAATTAGAGCTAACAGGACCAATAGCACCTCATACTCCAGCCTTTAAATTGTTTTATCAAATACAAAAACTTTCGTGGGCAAGAAAAGAACCTCTATTCGTAGGGCATATTAGAGCACATACCAACTTGCTTGGTCCCCTCCATGAAGGTAATCAAAAGGCTGATGACCTTACCCAAACAATCTTTATACTTTCAACGCTCCAGCAAGCTACTTTATTTCACTCCCAGTTTCACGTCAATAGCACCACCTTGCAGCGTAGGTTTAAAATCACAAAGGAGCAATCCAGAACAATTGTAAAAGATTGTAAATCATGTGTGACACATTTGCCCAATCTTCATTATGGTGCTAACCCTAGAGGATTAATGCCCAATCATTTGTGGCAGATGGATGTTACTCTTGAGCCAAGTTTTGGAAAATTGCGATTTATTCATGTCACCATAGATACATGCTCAGGCATGACTTTTGCTTCCTTACATTCTGGAGAAAAAGTTTAAGATGTTACATCTCATTGTTTGCAATCTTTTGCTGCATTGGGCATCCCCAAAATGCTTAAAACAGATAATGGCCCTGCATATACGTCCTCATCTTTCAAACAGTTTTGCACAAAATTCAATATATCCCATAAAACAGGCATCCCATACCATCCTCAGGGTCAGGGCATTATTGAAAGAGCAAACCACACACAGAAAATTATGTTATTAAAACAAAAAGAAGGAAATTGGAAAAGTCCTAGGGACAGATTGGCTGTTGCCCTGTTTACCTTAATTTTTTTAACTTTAGACTCTAATGGTTATTCGGCTGGAGACAGACATTGGAACGCACACCAACAACATAAACCTTTGGTTTACTGGAAGGATGTTCTTTCAGGTACATGGAAAGGTCCAGGTCCAGTATTAATTTGGGGGAGAGGATCTGTTTGTGTTTTTCCAAAGCACGAATCCTCTCCAATATGGATACCATCTAGATTAATAAAGCAGGTGTTGGGACTTTCCGGACGCTGTCTGCCAAGGGGATGGGCTCTGGTTGCTTACCATGCCCTGTAGAGGATGGGGCTAAGCAGGGGGTGTGGCTATGATGTATCATGAGAGTTGGAACCGCCCTGCTGGTCAATGATTGGTTATATTTAGGCCTTTATAAGTACAGTTCACTGTTCAATAAATGAGTTTTGGCATTGCTTTCTACCAAACTCCCCGGGTGTGATGTGGTGTCGGTCAATCAGGCGGGGGTAAAGACACTCGGCGACTTTTTGCCCGTTAAGCCTATATTCGCCAGGTAAGCTACTTTAACTCTTTCTGCTGGCAGAAGGAGCCCCCTTTAGGGCCCAAAAAGGGGGGTAGCTTTATACCTCGGCCCCATTAATAAGTAACGAAGCAGTTGCGGCAAGCAGGTACCAAATCATAAGGATTAAGATGAAGTTGTTGAGGAATCAAGATTAATAAAAAAGGTACAAAATCAAGAGGACCAAGATGAAGGTATGGAATGATTCCCTTAAAAGAGTCCTTTAAAATATTTCACAACTTAAGTGTGATTCCTCCTGGCCGGGACGAGGAGATCTCTCTTTAGTGTGCACACAATTGTATTTTTTTTTTTTCTTTTTATATATGTCTTTATGTCTGTGCATTTGTCTAAATTTCATGTAAATGTGATGTCACAAACATGTTTGTAGGTTTGTGGTCTGTCCAGTGTGACGTCACAAATAACAAAGCGCTTATGAAAAAAAAAAATATATATATGGATCCAAATAACTTTAATTCATTTAAGTTTAAGAGTATTCAATTTGGGTAAACAATTTAATAAGTGAAGGTACCTTCAATTTTGATTTATAGGTGTTCCAGGGATTTCTCTTTAGCGAAGAATATGACTAGTGCTGTATAACCTGATATTTTGGTGTTTTGACATAGGAATGTTTATCTGTAATTAACTGTATTTGTTTTATAGCTGATTAATTTGAGTTATTTCAACAGATAATTTCATGGAAGGTTACAGAGACTCGAGGGTTCCAGCTAACAAATTATTTTTCCAAAGTGCCTTTACCTTTACTTTAATCTATCTTTAATGCAGTAAATACCCTCAGTCTTTCTTTGTTTTGTTCTGAATATGATATTTGGCCAGCTTATGTTTGTGGGAGCTCTAGCAGCAATGTGTGTGAGCAGAAATCAACTTTAATTTTCTAATCTAATAATTCTATTTTTTAGTTTGACAACTCGCCTCTTGACTCAGTGCTGGATTAGCACTGCCTTTCCTTTAATAATTGATGCTTGAGTTTCTAGGTAGTGGGCCCTGAAGATTTGCCAGTGGCATTGTCTAGACATAAAAAAGACGGCTGCTGCTACAGCTGCAAGGATCGCGGTTGCTGCAAACATCCCTACTGCTCAAGCATCAAACAACCTCACCAGCAGTGTGGCCTCTGCTCTGCATGCATGGGGCCTCCTAGATCAACATGTTATAACAAGTGGACATTTTGATCTTTCATTGTTTGGGACTTTACGGGACAATGCCTTGCGGGTATTTGTCTAGAGAACTCAGTGTGTTACTTGATAGAACTCAGGGCAGCTGATTTGTTTAAAGAATTTGATATGCTATGCAACTTGGCTCGTCAGCAGAAGGCTTGTTGCCTTAAAGCCGCAGCATCTCCTCACAATTGGACGGCTGTTGGTCATCATACACAGTCGATCCTGAAGGGCTCGATTGAATGGCTGGTAGCCAATGATGGGTAAGATCCCCGGAGGGGGACAACCTAAGACAGGCACAGTCACACGGGACAGTCTCATGTGGCTGACATATCAACCTAAGACAGGAATCAAGGGCACAGCCTTGATTATCGGATGATGGGTAAGAATGTTGGTTGCACATGGACGTCCTACAGCATCCCCTCTTTTAAAACAAAAGGGAGGAAATGTAGGAGCCCTAATTAAGGAGATAGCTAAGATTGTGGTTAGCTGTGAGCCATAAAGCATTACCACCTTCCATGATCTCTCGAGACTTGGCCCGGGACATTGCGGATCGGGTTGGCGCCATTTGCATGATCTCGTGAGACTTGGCCTGGGACATTGCGGACGGGGTCAGTGAGATTTTGTGGTGGTTGGAGGTGTGTGGATTGCGTGTTGGGGTGTTGTTGGAGCCGGAGAGAGAAGCTGGCAGAATAAAGAGCCTGTTCATTTCCAGTCTGCCTCTGAACTGATTCCTGCGGCTTTGTTGCTGCGGGCGGCCATCGTTTCAGGCAGCAACAAATAATATTCCATTTTATATGTATATATTTTCTTTTTCCATTGATCTAGCAATAGACATTTTTTCTATTTCCATCATTTGGCTATCGTGAATAATGCTGCTATATATATGGGTATATAAACATCTTTTTGAGATGCTGCTTTTAATTCTTTTGTGTATATTTTCCATTAGTGCAATTGATAATGTAGTAATTCTATGTTTATTTATTTATTTCTTCATTGATACTGGGGATTATACCTTGGGGGCACTGAGCTGCATTCCCTGCCTTTTTAATTTATTTTTTATTTTGAGACAGGTTCTCACTAATTTGCCCAGGATGACCTCAAACTTGTGATCCTTTTCCCTCCATCTCCCTAGTCACTGTGACTACAGGAAGTGCTAACCTGCCTGACTCTGTGTTTACTTTTTGAAAAACTGCCTGTTTTCCACAGTAACTGCATTATTTTACATCCCCATCAACAGAGCACAAGACTTCAAATTTCTCTATACCCTCACCAATACTTTTTATTTTTTGTGTTTTGTTTTTCTTAAAATAATAGCCATCCTAATGGTATCTCATCGGGGTTTGATTTGCATTTTCCCAATGATAAGTGATGTTGAGCTTCTTTTCTTGTACTTAGAAGCTATCAGTATATCTTCTTTGAGGAAATGTCTATTCAAGTCTTTTGCTCATTTTTTAATTGAGTTGTGGGTTCTTTGTTGTTGAATTGTAGGAGTTTTAAAAATATGTTCAGGAAATATCCTTTATCACATTTGATTTGCAAATATTATCTTCTATTTTGTAAATTGTCTTTCTAATTTGTTGATTGTGTCCTTTGATATACAAAGGTTTTTAATTTATCTTTTTTTTTTCTTTTCTTGCTTGTGCTTTTGGTATCATATCCAAGAAATCATTGCTATGTTTAATGTCATGAATATTTCCCCCTGTTTTCTTTTAGCAGTCTTATTCTTTTAGCTCTTATATGTAGGTATTTGATCCAATTTCTTTCTTTTTGTGTGTGAATATCCAGTTTCCCAGCACCATTTGTTGAAAAGACTGTCCTTTCCTCACTGAATGGTCTTGGCACACTTGTCAAAAATCATCTAACCATATACACAAAGTTTATTTCCTTTTTGTTTTTTAATTGGTCAATTGTAGTTGTACATAATAGTGAGATATGTGTTCATATTCGCACATGCACACAATATAACAATGTAATTTGGTCAATATACCTCTTGAGCACTCCCCCCAACCTTTCTCCCACCTCCTGGTCCCTTTCCTTTATTCTACTGATCTCCTTTTGCTTTTCATGTGATCACCCCTCACTTTCTTTTCCTTTATCCTCTCTAGCTTCTATGTGACAGAAAACATATGATCCTTGACCCACTGAGTTTAGCTTATTTTGCTTAACACAATGGGCTTAAGTTCCATTCATTTTCCTGCAAATGATATAATTTCACTTTTCTTTATAGTTCAATAAAACTCCATTATGTATGTATACCACATTTTATTTATCCAGTCATTTGTTGATGGATACCTAGGCTGGGTCCATAATTCAGCTGTGCTGCTATAAACATGGGTATGCTAGAATCACTATAGCAAGCTGAATTTCAGTCTTTAGGATAAATACAAAGGAGTGGTATAGCTGGGTCATATAATGGTTCCATGCCTACTGTTCCATAGTAGTTGTACTGATTTACAATCCCACCAACAGTGTAAAAATGTTCCTTTTTCTCCACATCCTCTCCAGCATTTATTGTTTATATTCTTGATGACTGCCATTCTAACTGGTTTGATATAAATTCCCAGTGTAGTTTTATTTATATTTTCCTTGTTGCTAATGATGTTGAACTTTTTATTATATTTGTTGGTAATTTTTATTTCTTCCTTTGAGAAGTGATTATTTAATTAATCTGCCCATTTATTAATTGGGTTATTTGATTTTTGGTGTAAGTTTTTCTTTGTGGTGCTGGGGATTTAACCCAGGGCCTTGTGCATGCAGGCAAGCACTCTACCAACTGAGCTATATTCCCAGCCCTTGGTGTAAGTTCTTTTTTGAGTTCTTATATATTCTAGATATTAACAGTCTGTCAGGAGAGAAGCTAGCAAAGATTTTCTTCCATTTTGTAGGTTCTTTCGTCACATTCTTATTTCCTTTGCTGCACAGAAGCTTTTTAATTTGATGTTATCCCATTTATTAACTCTTGGCATTATTTCCTGAATTTTAGGTGTCCTATTGAAAAAGTAGTTGCCTGTGCCTATACACTGGAGTGTTGACCCTGTATTTTCTTCTAGGAGTTACATAGTTTCTGGTCTAATTCCTAGTTTGATCCATTTTGAGTTCATTTTCATAGGGTGAAAGATAAGGGCTAGTTTTATTCTTTTCTTTGTACTTTTTTATTGGTTCATTTTAGTTATCCATGAGAGTAGAACCATTTTGATAAAAATATATAAGCATGTTTATATATGGATAACCAGTTTTCCCAGCAGCTTTTGTTAAAATGGTTGTCTTTTCTCCAGTGTATGTTTTTGGTAACTTTGTCAAGGATTCAGATAACTGTGGGTGTGGGTTTCTCTCCATATCTTCTAACTTGTACCATTGATCCATATGTCTGTTTTTCTGCCAGTATCTTGCAGTTTTTGTTACTATAGCTCTGTAGTATAATATGAGATCAGGAATTGTGATGCCTCCAGCATTGTTGTTGTTGTTGTTGTTTTGGTTTAGTATTGCTTTGGCTCTTCTGGGTATTTTATTCTTCCAAGTGAATTTTAGGACTATTTTTTCTAGTTATGTGAAGAATGTCATTGGTATTTTCATGGGCATTACATTGAATCTGTATATTGCTTTTGGTAGTACGGTCATTTTAACAATTCTGACTATACATGAAAATGGAAGGTCTTTCCATCTTGTGTCTTCTTCATTCAATTATTTCTTCAATGTTCTATATAGTTTTCATTGTAGAGGTATTTCACCTCCTTGGTTAGATTTATTCGTAGATATTTTTTGAAGCTACTGTGAATGGGATTGTTTTTCAGCACAAAGTTGATTTCTGTATTTTTATTGTATTCCATTGATTTATATGTCTGTCTTTATGACAGCACCACATTTTTAAAATTATAACTTTGTAATTATTTTTAAATGAGAATGCATGAGACCTCCAACTTTGCTCTTTGTTTTTAGGATCATTTTGGCTGTTTGGGGACTCTGGAGACTCTGTATGACTTTTAGGATGGATTTGTAAAATAATGTCATCATAATCTTGATAGGGATTGTGTGGAAACCAAAGATCCCTTTGGGTAGTAGCAATCTTAATGATAGTAAATCTTCCAATTCACAGATATAGATATTTTTCATTAATTTCTGTTTTATTTAATTTCTTTCAGCACATTTTATCATTTCAGTACATACTTATTTTACCTCTATGGTTAGGTTTATTCTCAAGTATTTTATTTTATATCGAAGCTATTGTAAATGGGATTATTTTCTTAATTTCTTTTTTGGACTCTTCATTGTTAGTGTAAAGAAAAGCTACTGATTTTTGTGTATTGGTTTTGTGTCATGCTACTTTGATAAACTCTTACAGATTTCTATCTATGTGGTCGTCACTATGTTACTTAATGTCCTGTGTCTCAAGTTTCCTCATCTGTATAATGGTAGTAGTGTTAGTGTCTAATTCATAGGCCTGATTTGAGGACTGTATGTATGATGTAATCTATGTACTCAGAACAATATCCGTCTCCTAGTACTCATTTAATAAATATTGGACATTGTTAAATATGTTAAATTGTATAGAAGAAATGTAACTAAAGCAACATTATAATTTTATAAATATCATTGCTTAGGATGAGGTAAAATTTTTAAAATGAATCAATTTGAAGAAAAAAATTTAGTGAATTAAATTACAGGTTTTATTTTGACATGGCAACAATTTGGAAAGACTGAAGTTTAGAAAACCATGGTCTGTCTGAAATATCCTTACATCTTAATAAGCAGTAAATTGTGAAGATTTAAAATTCAACCCCCTCCCCCCCTTACTTTCCTACTGATGTTTTGAAGCCCTTAGGGCTAAACTATCATCAGAGCTTCCCTTTTCTTTACCAACTTAAAAACTACTTTTTGGAAAACTATATGAACTGAGAATAAAAATAGAAGCCCATGATTGACCTCCACCATCCTACCCTCCACAACACTCTCTAAACAGTCTGCCCACATGCTTGCACTGGGAGGGAGAGACATTAATGTGTCCCTGATATCAAGAATGGTCAATGTCAAGGCTATTGAAGTACTAGTGGCTTCTACCTGTTTGACTTTAGAAGGCAAGATAGGGTCAAGGTTTTTTTTTTTTTTTTTTTTTTTTGGTACCAGAGGTGCTTAACCACTGAGACACATCCCCAGCCCTTTTTAATATTTTATTTAGAGACAGGGTCTCACTATGTTTCTTTTTTTTTCATGTCTTTCCTTTTTATTAGAGAATACATTTGAATGGTTGTTTTCAGTTTTATATATATATATATATATATATATATATATATTTAGTTTGTCTCTTTTTTATTTTTTTATTTATAATAGTAGTATGTATTAGAATTCATAATGCACATATATAGCATCTTTTTACATACAACTGTATTTTTTATTCTTTTTTGTGGTACCGGGGATTGAACTCAGGGGCACTCGACCACTGGGTCATATCCCCAGGCCTTTTTGGTATTTTATTTGGAGACAGGGTCTCACTGAGTTGCTAAGTGCCTCACCATTGCTGAGGCTGGCTTTGAACTTGCGATCCTCCTGCCTCAGCCTCCCAAAGTGCTGGGATTACAGGCGTGCGCCACCGCGCCCGGCCATACAACTGTTTTTATATGAAGTATATAAGTACCATTCAGATCTTCAATCATGCATTTAGGAAAATGATATCCATCTCATTCAACCACCATTGTTTTTCCTTTTTTTTCCTTCCTCCCTCCCCCCTTGCTCCCTTCCTTCCCTTTGACCATTCTAGTGTTCCTCTAATCCTCCTATGTATCTCCATCCAACAACACTGTGAACTAGCCTCCATATATCAGAGAAAACATTCAGTATTTGGAAGTTTGAGATTGACTAATTTCACTTAGCATTATATTCTCCAACTTCATCCATTTACCTGCAAATGCCATTATTTTATTCTCTTTTATTGCTGAGTAAAATTCCATTTTGTATATATACCACATTTTCTTTATCCACTCATCTACTGAGGGATATCTAGGTTGGTTCCACAACCTACTTATTGTGAATTGTGCTGCTATAAACATTGAAGTGGCTGTGTCACTGTAATATGCTGTTTTTAAGTCCTTTGGGAATAGACCCAGGAGTGGGATAGCTGGGTCATAGGGTGGTTCCATTCCCAGTTTTCCAAGAAATCTCCATACTGCTTTTCATAGCGGTTGCACAATTTTGCAGTCCCACTAGCAATGTATGAGTGTGCCTTTTCCCCCACATCCTCTCCAACATTTATTGTTGTTTGTGTTCTTGATAGCTGCCATTCTGACTGGAGTGAAATGAAATCTTAGAGGAGTTTTGATTTGCATTTCTCTAATTGCCAGCGATGTTGAACATTTTTTCATGTATTTGTTGATTAATTGTGTATCTTCTTCTGAGAAGTGTCTTTTCAATTCCTTAGCCCATTTATTGATTGGGTTGTTTGTTTTTTTTGGTGTTAAGTTTTTTGAGTTCTTTATATATTCTAGAAATTAGTGCTCTATCTGATGTGCACGTATTAAATATTTGTTCCCAATTAGTTGGCTCTCTATTTACCTCACTAATTGTTTCTTTTGCTGAGAAGAAGCTTTTTAGTTTAAATCTATCCCATTCATTAATTCTTGGTAATAAATCTTGTGCTACAGGATTCTTATTAAGGAACTTGGGGCCTAATCTGACAAGTTGGAAATTGGAGCTTACTTTTTCTTCTATTAAGTGTACTGTCTCTGGTCTAATTCCAAGGTCCTTGATCCACATTGAATTGAGTTTTATACATGGTAAGAGATAAGGGTTTAATTTCATTTTGTTGCATATGGATTTCCAGTTTTCCCAGCACCATTTGTTGAAGAGGCTATCCTTTCTCCACTGTACATTTTTGGTGCCTTTGTCTAATATAAGATAGTTGAAATTATATATATTAGTCTCTGTGTCCTCAATTCTGTACCATTGGTCTACTAGTCTGTTTGGGTGCCAATACCATGCTGTTTTTGTTACTATTGCTCTACAGTATAATTTAAAGTCTGGTATGGTGATGCCACCTGCTTTACTTTTCTTGCTCAGGATTGCTTTGGCTATTCTGGGTCTCTTATTTTTCCAAATGAATTTCATGACTGCTTTTTCTATTTCTTTGAAGAATGACATTGGGATTTTGATTGGAATTGCATTAAATCTGTATAATGCTTTTGGTAGTATGGACATTTTGACAATATTGATTCTACCTATCCAAGAGCAAGGTAGGTCTTTTCATCTTCTGAGTTCTTCTATGATTTCTTTCTTTAGTGTTCTATAATTTTCCTTATAGAGGTCTTTCACCTCTTTCGTTAAGTTGGTTCCCAGGTATTTTATTTTATTTTTTGATGCTATTGTAAATGGGGTAGTTTTCATCATTTCCCTTTCAGAGTCTTTGTCACTGATGTACAAAAATGCCTTTGACTTATGGGTATTGGTTTTGTATCCTGCTACTTTGCCAAATTCATTTACTAGTTATTAAAGTTTTCTGGTAGAGTTTTTTGGGGCTTCTAGGTATATTATCATGTCATCAGCAAATAGTGCTAATTTGAGCTCTTCTTTTCCTATCTGGATCCCTTTAATTTCTTTTATCTGTCTAATTGCTCTGGCCAGAGTTTCCAGTACTATGTTAAATAGCAGTGGTGAAAGGGGGCATCCCTGTCTTGTTCCAGTTTTTAGAGGGAATGCTTTCAATTTTTCTCTATTTAAGATAATGTTAGCTCTGGGCCTTGCATAAATAGTTTTTATAATGTTGAGATATGTTCCTGATATTCCTATTTTTCCAGTATTTTAAACATAAAGGGGTGCGGTATTTTGTCAAATGCTTTTTCTGTATCTATTGAGATAATCATATGATTTTTATCTTTAAGTCTATTGATGTGATATATTATGTTTATTGATTTCTGAATGTTGAACCAGCCTTGCATCCCTGGAATAAATCCCACTTGATTGTGGTGCACTATCTTTTTGATATGTTTTTGTATCCAATTTGCCAGAATTTTGTTGAGGATGTTTGCATCTATTTTCATTAAAGATATGGGCCTGAAGTTTTCTTTTTTGGATGCGTCTTTGCCTGGCTTTGGTATTAATGTAATATTGGCCTCATAGAAAGAGTCTGGAAGAGCTCCCTCTTTTTCTATTTCTTGAATTAGTTTGAAGAGCATTGGTATTAGTTCTTCTTTGAAAGTCTTATAGAACTCGGCTGTAAACCCATCAGGTCCTGGACTTTTCCTTGTTGGTAGCTTTTTGATGAGATCTTCTATTTCTTCACTTGTAATCGATTTGTTTAAATTGTGTATAGCCTCCAGATCCAGTTTAGGCAAATCATAAGACTCTAGAAATCTGTCAATGCATTCAGTATTTTCTATTTTATTAGAGTACAAGTTTTCAAAGTAATTTCTAATTATCTTCTGTATATCTGAGGTGTTTGTTATGATATTCCCTTTTTCATCACGAATGTTAGTAATTTGAGTTTTTTCTCTTCTTTTCGTTAGCATCACTAAGGGTCTGTCAATTTTGTTTATTTTTTCAAAGAACCAACTTTTAGTTTTGTCAATTCTTTGAATTGTTTCCTTAGTCTCAATTTCATTAATTTCTGCTCTGATTTTAATTATTTCCTGTCTTCTACTGCTCTTGGTGTTGATCTGTTCTTCTTTTTCTAGTGCGTTGAGGTGTGATGTTAAGTCATTTATTTGTTGGTTTTTTTTTTTTCCTTTTAAGGAATGAACTCAGTGCAACGAATTTTCCTCTTACTACTGCCTTCATAGTGTCCCAGAGATTTCTATACGTTGTATCTGTGTTCTCATTTACCTCTGAATATTTTAATCTCCTCTTTGATGTCTTCTTCAACCCCTTGTTCATTCAGTAGCATGTTGTTTAGCTTCCAGTTGTTGGAGTAGTTTTTCTTATTCCTTGTTTTGTCATTGATTTCCAATTTCATCCCTTTATGGTCTGATAGAATGCAGGGTAATATCTCTATTTTTTTTATATTTGCTGAGAGTTGCCTCATGATATAATATATGGTCTATTTTGGAGAAGGAGCCATGTGCAGCTGAGAAAAAAGTGTATTCATTTACTGAGGGATGAAATATTCTATATATGTCCATTAGGTCTAAGTTATTAATTATTTTAAGGAGGCCTAAAGTTTCTTTGTTTAGCTTTTGTTTGGATGATCTATCCATTGGTGAGAGAGGTGTGTTGAAGTTCCGTAGAATAACTGTGTTGTGGTCTATTTTACTCTTGAACTTGAGAAGAGTTTTTTTTTGATGCATGTAGGTGCTCCATTATTTGGGGCATATAGATTTATGATTGTTATATCCTATTGATGAATGGTTCCCTTAAGTAGTAAGAAATATCCATCTTTGTCCCTTTTGATTAGCTTTGACTTGAAGTCTACCTTATTTGAAATGAGAATGGAAACCCCTTCTTGCTTCCACAGGCCATGTGAGTGATAAAACTTTTCCCAGCCTTTCACCTTCAGTCTATTGATGTCTTTTTCTATGTGGTGTGTTTCTTGGAGACAGCAAATTGTTGGGTCATTTCTTTTAATCCATTCAGATAATCTATGTCTTTTGAATCACGAGTTTAAGCCATTAGCATTCAGGTTTATTATTGAGATGTGATTTTTATCCCCATCCATTTTTATTTGTATTATGGTCTTTAGCTTGATTTGGTTTCTCTTCTGGTTGGTATTTCCCTTAGTTTAATATCTCCCTTTGTTGATTTTCATTGTTATTTTTTTCTCTTCTTCTTCATGAAAAATTTTGCCCAGGATGTTCAGAATTGCTGGCTTTCAAGTTATGAAATCTTTTAGGATATATATTTTGTCTTCATTTTCTGAGGTTCTTTCTTCCAAGTGATCTACTTTGTTGGTGATACTTTTGATTGAGCTTTTATTTTGGTTTATTGCTTCTTTCATTTCCGGAATTTCTGTTTGGTTTCTCTTTAGAGCCTCTATCTCCCTTTTGAAGTAATCTTTTACTTCCTGTATTTGTTTATGGAGTTCTTTGTCAAAATGATCTTTCACCACCTGTATTTGCTCCCTCATCTCATTTTTGAGTTCATTCTTAAGTTCTGCAAACATTTGGAACATGTAATTTCTAAATGCCATCTCTGTCATTTCACCAACTGTGCTTGCCATGGAATTTACTGAGGAGGTATATTGATTTGTTTGTGTCACTTTCTTCCCTTGTTTCTTCATATTGCTTGTGTGTCTTATCTTTCTGCACTGTGGGACCTTGACTATTTTGATTTTACCTTAAAGCCTCATGTTGCTCCTATAGTACAATGCTATCAGATCCCCTTATATTTCCTTTACACTTTAAAATCAAACACTTTCTATTCAGAAAATCCCAGTTTGATCACAATGTACAGATTTAGTTAACCCAGATATTGTTTCCAATTTACTCTGTATGCTTCTGATGGGGTTTTATAGTTTCAAGTATTGGACAGAGAGGTGATATGTTTAGGAAGAAGGAAGTGAGTGTATTGAATTGTTCTTTCTTAGAAAGTATGAAAAGAGAGTTCTATGGAAGTGGTTTAGTATCAGCAGACGAGAGAGGAAAGAGAATGGAGTGAAGGATTAGGTGGAAAGACCGATTTATATATAAACCTAACTTATGCAGTGGTTGAGAGAAGAAATAAAGAAAGATGGAAAGAGAAAAAATGACAAAGGAGTAGAAATTAGTGTAAGAGAGAGGAGAGAGAGAGAGTGTGAGTCAAGAAACTAGAGAATAAACTATATATAACTGTAAGAGCCTTTAATGAGGAAGTAGCTAAGATGGAGGCTGGCTGAGAGCCAAGAGGAGGCGTTTACTTGTTTACACCTGACCTTAATGAATTTGAAAATCTTTCTGTGCCGCACCTGTACACGTGTATGCTTAATGGGTGATGAGTATTTAACCAGGCCGGGGGACATCAGAGAGAGAGAGAGAGAAAGGAGAGAAGAAGAAGCAAGAATAAAGAAACCACTCAGTCCCAGTCTGCCTCCGATTTCTTTCCTGCGGTATCATTGCCTTAGGCGGCAACATATAACACCACTTTGATATATATTTCCCTTGTACCCATTCTAGAAATCCCAATTTCTGCGTATAACTTGTTTTTGCCTCTGTTGAGTATGCAATGGCAGGGTGTAAATAGGGAAGATGAAGGAAGAAGAAAAAATACAAAAGTGAGAAGGAAGAAAAGAAAGAAAGAAAAGAGGAGCAGAAGCAAACAAACAAACACACTGTCAATCAAAACAAAAACAAAGCAAAAACAAACAAAAAAACCCCCAAAACAGCAAAACAAACAAACAAACAAGCAAAAAAGTTGAACCCAGGAACGAGTCTCAAACAAAATGGACCCTGGGAAGCCCTTCTTTTTTCCCTTCCAGTTTAAGCCAATTGACCCGGAACATGTCCAGTCAGCAATACTGTTAGAGGAGTTAAGGCTGCACCTTTGGCCAGTTGCAGAATGGCACAGCAGAAGAGTGGCTCCTGGGGACTTTGTGTCAGCAGATGAATGGCACCGGGAAAGGGACCCTCCAAGAAGGCATCTTTTCCCCAAGCCCACCCACAGTTGTACCTTCTTGGGGCTGCTGTGCTAGCCTCAGACATGCCCTCCCCTGCTGGTTGCCAGAGTCTCACCCAGGTGTGTGCTGTTCTCAGAGCACTGGCGGATCCCTGGATGTCTGCAGCTACTTTTCCTTTCTTCTTTGTTTCTTTGTCCTGGTCAGCCACTGCTTTCCTCAAATATGGCGGTGTTCTCCTCGGGCTCAACAGCAGTTCCGCAATCCTCTTGTTCAGGCTGCAGCTGGGCAGGCCGCAGCTGGGCAGGTCGCACTTCCCCCAGGAGTGGAGGGGCCTTTTCCTTTGGTCGGGCCCTTTGTGTAGAAGCAGGGAGCTGCTACTCTGGGCCCTGGAGGCCAGGCGAAGTGTTGGCTGGGTCTCTCCTTCCAGGCAGGTACCTACCTCTTTTTCTGGTCGCAGCTGGGCAGGTCACACTTCCCCCGGGAGTGGAGGGGGCTTTTCCTCAGGTCGGGCCCTGTGGGCAGCAGCAGGGAGCTGCTACTCTGGCTCACTATATTTCTGAGGCTGGCTTTGAACTTGCAATCCTCCTGCCTCAGCCTCTGGAGCCACTGAGAGATTATAGGCATGTTCCACTCTGCCCAGCAGGGCCAAGTTTTTATGTAACAATGATAAACATGGTGGTGAGGTAATGTTCAAAAAATAGAGAAAGATGCAGTGGCACACAGAGGGAAGAGTGGGGGATGTAAAAACCTGTTCCTAATATATTTTTAACCATTTGTTCCTGGAGTGTTTTAAGTATGCTGAATAAATGGATCTTTCCCACAGTTACCATGTGAAAGAATCTGTCCCATCACTAATGTAGTGTTCTTTTGTCATGCTCAACATGTACTTGGCTATTGGATGTTCTATTTTGAAAGTGCCTGAAATTTGTGTCTGATAACGTTATGCTAGTGTGGAGTCATGTAGGAGCCACAGTTGAAACTTTTGCCACATATGCCTACCATTGACACAAAGATAACAAATTAACATTTTATTTAAAATAAGTTCACTTTTAAAAAACTTATCTTTGTCTTAAGTCATAATAGTTATTATGGGATAATAAATTGATTATAATTTTAAATATGTTTATATATATATTTAATGCCTAAGTATTAAAATTTAAAAAATGATCTCAAATGAAGAAGAATTATTAAAAGTACTATCAGTGGTATTGGTAACACCTTGAGAAAATACTGTGTTAGTGGAATATATATTCCCAGATCAAAGGAAGCTTGATGCAGCTAACTAATTACCGGATGTCCTCATCATCCAGAAAAACACTGGTAGCAGACAAAGCCACTTGAAAATGTGAAATGGAAAAAATGTCATGAGAAACAGTGGAAAAATAAAGAATCTGATTGAAGGTTTAGTTCAAAGTGAAATTATTATGAAAAGAGGTTTATATTAAGTTTAACACAAGTAGTATTTCAACAGGTTTCTAATTCTTAAAACAAAAACCTATGCTGGGCATGGTGGTAGGTACATGCTTGTAAATCTCAGCTACATAGGAAGCTGAGGCAGGAGGATTGCAAGTTTGAGGCTAGTCTCAACAACTGAGTAAGACCCTGTTTCAAAATAAAAAATAAAAGAGCTGAGGATGTAGCTTAGTAGTAGAGAACCCCTGGATTCAATTCTCAGCACCACAAAAATAAATACATACATACATAAATTGTTGCCTTTTTGGAGTATAATTTATGTACTACAAACTTATGTAGTAGCATGATTACAATATCTTTACTTCACTTTTGACTTTCATTAGAGGACCACTTTTTTTTTTTTTTTGCAAAAATGTTGGAATGGTGCATCATTTTATTCATGAATCACTCTTAAGCTTTTATAATTCAAACAATTCTCTTTTGAAATGTCAATGTGATCAACATATTTGTCTATTTTCTCTTCTTCAATTGTTAACTTTGCCAGGTCATCATTTGTGAGTTATTTAAGCAATCTTCCAAGATCTTTTGTCTTTTCAATATTTCTGTAACTTTTCCAAAATTTCCACTTTCACTTTGTAAATTTACACTGTATTTTGTTAGATATCTACAGAAAAGTGAGCTCATTGCTGGTGAATGACCAGGGATTGAGGGATGTTTAAATAGAGTCTAATTTTACTCTGGCTATTTCATTGATA
The DNA here is from genome assembly GCA_025594165.1 of Tamias sibiricus. Lineage (NCBI taxonomy): Eukaryota > Metazoa > Chordata > Mammalia > Rodentia > Sciuridae > Tamias > Tamias sibiricus. The sequence continues at coordinate 92,055,815 of CM046667.1, read as the reverse complement.
AATGTTTTTGTTATGGCAACTTTTGCTTCTTGTAGGAACTTACTGTGTAGATTCTTATAATGAATACTTGAATAATAACAACCAATTTCTATGTTCTAATAAATCATATCTTTATTTTATTTTATTTTTTGATACTAGAATTTGAACCCAGGGGTGCTTAACTACTGAAACAAATCCCCAGAACTTTTTTTGGATTTTGAGACACAGTTTCACTAAGTTGCTTAGGACATTGCTAAATTGCTGAGGCTGGCTTTGAACTTGTGATCCTCCTGATTCAGCCTCCCGAGTCATTGGGATTATAGGCATGGGCCACTGTGCCTGGCTCTATCTTTATTTCATTAGGACTCTTACCACAGATAATGGTCTGTATTTTCAGCAATTTATTTATTTATTCATTCACTTATTTATTCATTCATTTGTGTCTTGTGGACCTATGGATGTCAATATTTTTAAAAGAATTTTTTAGTTGTTGATAGACCTTTATTTTATTTATTTCTATGTGGTGCTAAGAATCGAACCCAGTGCCTCACACATGCCAGGCAAGTGCTCTACCACTGAGTCACAGTCCCAGACCTGGATGTCAATGTTATAGGTCTCAGTAGTCCACAAGACAAAATACTTATAACATCAGGGAACCAGTTTGATGTAACTTCAACACAAACTGAAACACCAGGCTCCACCCAAAACCATTGCAAAATGTGCTTACATTGGTTGATTAGTAAAGAAAAGACACTCAGAATAAAACTTGTGAAGTAGTTATAAAAGGCTGTAAAATGTATCAAGAACTGTGAATGGTATGTGGTTTTACTCTACTTGCATGCCAGTTTCATGGGTGGTGGTAGAAGATATGAAAATTCTGGGTCAAAGGCAAAGGATTCTACTACTCATTGCACAGCAAATAGCAACAGCTTCATGTTTATGTCAGCTCCCTTTACCTACCCACCCCAATTCTTACAACATAATGCAGGGGGGGCCAGTTGGAAGTTGTGAACATAGTGGGTTTGCATTACAGCTCAGAAACCCAGAAATTAGAGAACCCAAATCTTTTATTATGGGATGCATATAACCGGCTCAATCTTTGATCTGGAAGGAAACATTATGTTTATTAAACTGGATTCTTTCTTTTTATTTTTTGCAGTACTAAGGATTGAACCCAGGTGTACTTTACCATTGAGCTATATCCCTAACCTTTTTTTTTAAATTATTTGGAGACAGGGTCTCACTAACTTTTAGAGGCTGGCCTCTAACTTGCTATCTTCCACTTCACCTTTCTGAGTTTCTGGGATTTTAGGCATGTTCTGCCATGCCCAGCTAAGTTGAATTTCTTAACCATCTCCTATTCACTGCATTGATAGGGGAAAATTCCTATCCCAGAGTTACTGGGTTGTACAATCTTATGATTTGAAACACTGGATAGATAAGATCCACAGAAATTTATTAGTTACATAATTTTAGCCCAGGTGAGGAGGGCTATATTATGCAGGGCTAATTGGGGTTGCATTTCAGAACAGAGTGAAAATTCAGGGCTGTAAGAGGCAAGCTTTGTAGTATCACAAGGATGAGGAACCTGGTGGTTTCGGTGGGAGGATGTGATTGACTTGTTTGAATAATTTTGCAGGATGTCATGGAACTGAAACTTACTGATCAAGGGTAAACAGGCACTGTGTGCCTGTCTCCTTGATAAAGAGGATTATTTGGCTTGGAGACCTTATCTTCAGGAGCGAAGTAGGAAAGGAACTGACACCACACTGGACAATAAACAAATCTACCCTTTGCCCCACAGGGAGACACTATTGCTATCTTTCATGGCTGTTTGCTACACAAACATTCTCAAAAATATAGTTAGTGCTTCTGCTTGCAAGACAGGCAGAAACGTGAGACTCAAGGATGTCTCCCAACCACAATATCAATAGGGTTGAAGAACAAGCACATTTTGATTAGGATAGTAATAAGACATAAAAACTTATCTGATCAGTCAGAGTCAATAATTTTGACAGTTCCTAATATGAATAAGGTCAAAGTATAAAAGTGGGTCTTTTCAATTGAGTACAAAACTGGGGAAGAATTACTGGGAAAGGCACACTGAAGTCTCTGTATTCTTTGCAAGTTCAAGGCCAGACTTGGCAAAACCCTATCTCAAAAATGGGCTGGGATGTAGCTCAGTGGTAAAGTACTCCTAGGTTCAATTCCTAGTACTGAAAAGGAAAAGAAAGGGAAAAGAATCCTGTCTTATGCAATAAAATGTATACAAATGGATAGAACTGGAGGATATTATGTTAGGTGAAGAAGTCAGACACAGAATGAAAATTACCACATATTCTTTACTATGTGGAAGTTCAAATAATATTGACCTGAATGTAGAGTAATGATTACTAGATATTGGGAAGGGAATAAATTAAGAAAGCCTGGATTTGATTAGTGCATGCTATGTGAAAGTGTTGAAATATCACACTGAACCCCATTAATATGTATAATTAATACATATTAATCTAAAATGAAATATAAAGTGCAAACAAAATTTCCACTCCTAGTCTGATATGACCAATTAATTTTTGTTAAAGTAGCTATGATAATTCACTGAGCAAACAATAGTATTCTCAATAAATAGGGCTGAGACAAAGGAATATCCCCATATGAAATAATGAATTTGAATCCCTATAGCACACCATACACAAAACTTAACTCAAAAATGGATTACATGGGCTGGGGTTGTGGCTGAGTGGTAGAGTGTGAGCACTGGGTTTGATCCTCAGCACCACATAAAAATAAAATAAAGATATTGTGTCCACCTGCAGCATATATATATATATATATATATATATATATATATATATATATATATATGATTCCATGCTGAGTGTGGTGTAATCCTAGCGGTTCAGGAGGTTGAGACAGAAAGATGGTGAGTTCAAAGCCAGCTTCAGCAAAAGCGAGGCCTTAAGCAACTCAGTGAGACCCTATCTCTAAATACAATGCAAAATAGGGCTGGGGATGTGGCTCATGGGTCGATTGTCCCTGAGTTCAATCCCCAGTACCTTCTCAAAAGGATTATGTATCTAAATGTAAGCCCTAAAAGTATAAAATTCTTACAAGAAGATGTGGGAATAAATCTTTATAACTTTGGGTTAAACAATATTTTATTAGATATGAGACCAAGAGAACTAGCAAAAAGATTATAAAAATAATTTAATTCCATTGAAACTTAAAACTTTTGTACTATAAATGATATCATTGAAATATATGAAAAGACAACCTATAGACTGGGAGAAAAGCTTTGTCAAGTCATATATATATATATATATATATACATATACATATGACACACACATATATGTCACATATATGTATATATGACTACTATGCAGAATATGTCAAGGACTCTTAAAACTCAATAATAAAAACCAATATACTCACTTTTTTTTAAGTGAGAAAATGTTTCGATAAAAATTTCTCTGAAGAAAATACACAAAAAGCCAATAAACATATGAAAAGATGCTCAATATCATTAGTCATTAAGGAAATACAAATCAAAATCTCAAAATGATATAACTTAATACATACCAAAATAACAATAATACCAAAGACAAGTAACAACAAGTATTAGTGGGGATGTGGAACAATTTGAATCCTTCCGTATTACTTTTATGTGTGTAAATGTTGCAGCCTCTGTGAAAAATAGTTTGGTAATATCTCAAAAAGTTAAATACAGCAAGCATAGCCATATGATCTAGAAATTCAACTCCTAGTTATTCAACACAAGAAAATTAAAACATGTGTCCACATAAAACTTGTTAATGAATATTTATAGAAGCACTATTCATGTAACCAATAAATAGAAACAAAGTGTACATCAACTGATGAATAGGTAAACAAAATGAGTTTTATTCACATGAAGGAGTATTATTCAGCCATAAAAAGGAATAAATTACTGATATATGCTACAACATTGGTGAAACCTAAAAATATTGTTAAGTAAAAAAGTCACCAAAGGACACATGTTGTATAATTCCATATATATGAAATTTCAATAATAGAGAAACCAATTCAGATAAAATGTACATTAATGGTAGCCTAAGATAGGGTAGGGATAGAGATAGAGAGATGGAAAAGGACTTTTTTTGGGAAGATGAAAATGTTTTCTTTTTCCTGTGGTGCACAAACCCTAGGCCTCACACATCCTAGACAAGTACTCTACCACTGATCTACATCCCCAGCCCTGAAAATATTTTAAAACTAAACATGGCAATGGTTACACAGCTCTTAGAAAATACTCAAAACCCTGGAATTATACACTTTAAATTGATTGACTTTATGGTATATAATTTATACTTTATTAGATGGGTTAAAATAGCATTATATGGTGTGTTTTCTGTAAATGTTTTTTTTCAATCATCTTGTTAATATATGTCATGCTAATAAATATGTTTCTCTAACACTTAAAAATATTTATCCTCTACTAAATACAAAAATAATACATGTTCATTGGGGGAAAAATTCAGAGAAAGTAGAAGTCTCTAATAGAAAATCAAAGTTTGCAAATAATGGTTTTATTCAACAATGTGTTTAGTGACTGCCATTATTTTCTGGGTCAATTCCATTCTATTTGTTATTTAGCAATATGTTAAGAACAATCTCTAATACATTATACTGTTATGAATATCTTTGTGCATATATTGTGGTTCAATGGCTCAATTATTTCTCAGATTATTTCCTACAAGTATATTTGCTAGTTAATGTGTAAGTATATTTTCAAGATTTAAAAATTTTTTATCACTAAATTTTATCTGAAAAGAGTACTAATTTATATTATAATCATCAGGATCTGTGGACTCTTTCCCTCATCTTTTTATAACCCTGGTTATTAATTCTTTTTCTTAAAACATCTTTGCCAGCTTGATAGATGAAAATGTTGTCATTTTAATTTGAAATTATTTTATATTACTTGTTAAGTTGGACACTTTTTTCATGAACTTTTTGCTACTTGTATTCCTTTATGAATAGCTTGCTTAAGCCTTTTGCTCATTTTAGTTCATTTTCTAAATTTTTAATTTAAACATGTTTATGGGTTGCCATGCTTTGAAAATCCTCTCTTGGTCTTCAATCTTTGAGAGCTTTATTATAATATAATAGCTCTTAGGAAGGACTCGATTGAGTTAACCTTTGACCATATTGTTCCTGGATATTTGTATCCTTCAGTGGGTTTAGGAAGTTTTCTGTTATTATCTCTTTAAATAAGCTTTATACCCCTTTGGTATTCTCAAGTTCCTCTTGAACCCAAATAACTTGAATATTTGCTCTTTTAATGCTCTTTCAAAGTTCCTATTAGCATTTTTCATTCATCTTTGTACTTTTTTCTCCTCTGATATTTCCAAACATCCTGTCTTTGGCTCACCAGTTCATTCTTCTGTTTGGTCTATTCTGCTACTGATGGCTTCTATTGTGTTTTTTGTACCATTTAGTATAATTTTCAGGTCAAAATTTTCCATTTGGATTTTTAAAAGTTACTTCAATATCTCTGCTAAGGTTCTCTGATGAGGTACTGAATTGCTTTTTTGTGTTCTCTTAAAGTTCATTGAATTTATGTAAAATGGCTATTTCAAATTCTATGTCTGAGAGCTTGTACATACATACCTACATACATACGTGCATGCATACATACATACAATTGTTGTATGGTCAGTTTCTGGTGACTTATTTTGTCTGTTAGGTGTAGTCATGATTCTCTGAAAGTTCTTGGTGCTTGATGGAAAACAACATCTGTGCATTGAGGGTTAGGTATTTAATCCAGCGTTCATAATCTGGTTTTGTTTGTACCTATACTTCTAGAAATTCTATGTAGACTGATCATTTTCTCTATGCTGGTCATCGTTGGCATTTTTTCAGCACTAGAGGGTGCCCCAGACCCACGTTTTCCCAATTATACAGTCAGTATATTGTTCAGGATGGACAAAGGGAGCACTTAAAAAGTGTACTAGTTTGACATCAATATATTAAGTGTATGAAAATACTTTGTGTAAAACCAATGACTTGGAAAACTGTGCTCTTATATGTAATATGAAAAGAATTGCACTCTAAAAGCAAGTATAACAAATAAAATAAAATATTTTTTTTTTAAAAAAGGGTACTCTGTATATATTCTGGATATTAATTTCCTGCTGGAGGAGTAGCTGGAAGAGATTTTCTACAATTTTGTAGGCTCTCTCTCACATTCTTAATTGTTTTCTTTGATGTGCAGAAGTTTTTTTAATTTGATGCTCACTTATTGATTCTTGGTTTTATTTCTTGAACTTTGGAGTCTTATTAAGGAAGTCAGTGCCTGTGACAATATGTTGGAATGTTGACCCTAGGTTTTCTTCTAGCAGTTGCAAAGATTCTGCTTCAATTCCTAGGTCTTTGATCCATTTTGAGTTGACTCTTATGCAGGGTGAAGATAGGATCTAGTTTCATTCTTGTATATATCGATATTCAGTTTTTCAGCAACATTTTTGTAAAGGCTATCTTTTTTGCCATATATGTTTTTGGCACCTTTGTCAAGCATCAGATGGCTGTATCTATGTGGATTTGTCTATGTCTCTTCTATTCTAACGGTCTTCATGTCTGTTTTGTTGCCAATACCATACTGTTTTTGTTAATATAGCTCAAAAAACTTAACACTAAAACCCCAAATAACCCAATCAAGAAAGGAGCAAAAGAACTAAACAGACATTTCTCAAAAGAAGAAATACAGATGGCCAACAAATATGTGAAAAAATGTTCAGCATTCCCACAAGTCAGGGAGATGCAAACCAAAATTACTTTTAGATTTTCCATCACTCCAGTTAAAATGGCAACCAAGAATACAAATAATAATAAATGCTGGCAAGAATGTGAGGAACGACATACACTCATACATTGTTGGTGGTACTACAAATTAGTACAAGCACTTTGGAAAGCAGTATGAAGATTCCTCAAAAGACTAGGAATAGAACCACTATATGACCTAACTATTTCACTCCATATGACTCAATTAGTCTACTCTTTGGTATTATAAGAACTGAAATCAGCATAATATAATGATACAGGCACATAAGTGTTTATAGCAGCCAATAGCCAAGTTACATCACCAGCCCAGAGGCCTGTTGACAAATGAATGAATAAAGAAAATGTGGATGTGGTATATATACACAATTGAGTTTACTCATCTATAAAGAAGAATGGAATTATGACATTTTCTGGTAAAAGGATGGAACTAGAGAACCTCATGCTAAATGAAATAAGCTGGACTCAGAAAGTCAAATGTTAAATGTTTTATCTTATATGTGGTAGCTGGAACAAGGGGGAAAATAGGGGTATGCCATGATAATGTAAGGGAGATTAGTGGAATGGAGAAAGGGAGTTGAGGGGGAGGGAAGGAGGGAGGAGGGATGGGAACAGCAGAATGAGGTTAAGCAAATTATGCTGTGTGCATGTGTGAATGTACCATGATGAATTCCACCTTTATGTATACCTATAAAGTATCAATTTATAAAAACAAATAGTTGGGGAGAAGGGCAGTAGAGGAGGGGAAATGTTGTTGGGTAAAAAGAGAGTGAATGAGGGGGTACTGGGTACTGAAATGAAACAAATTATACTCCATGCATGTACGAATATAGCAAAATGAACCCACTATAATGCATAGGTATAATTTACTAATAAAAATGTAAATGTAGTCTATAACCACAAATCTGTGCTTGAAGACAGGTTGGGGCTGGACACATACATAGTCACTGGCCTGTGGTCTGGTGTTGCAGAATTCTGCCTGGCACTGGGCCTCACCATGGAGGGACTAGCCCTAGGCTCTTATAAAATATCTAGATGCCTATTTCCCTCTTCTTTCCCTAAAGTAGACAATGACTCATCACATGTTGTGCTGCCTGGGATTGGGGGAAGGATGGAGTGGGCATTCCTGTGGCCACCAATGCTGCAAATTTGGACCTCAGATGGAGCTTACAGTTTGCTGAGACTAGCACAGCACAGGCGTAGGACCTGCTCCTGTGATATACTCATGACCTGAGACTACTGCAGCCAGCTGCTGCTGCTGCTTACTAGAATACAAGCCCATCTGACTGGGGATGCAAGTCTCTTCCTGGTACTGGAGAGCAGGTGGAGTCCTTCTGTCTATGGGCATAGGCCTAAAGATCCCTTAAGGGATCTTCTCCTCCCTGTAAAGAGTTTCAATGGCCCAGCACTGAGTTACAACACAAATTCCTGTGCTCACTTTTATATTCTTCTCCTAAGGAAATGGATTCTTTCTCCATGCTGTGCTGCCTGGGATTGGGGGAGAGGTGGTGGAGGCAATCTCTTTTCCTCCTAGCTAAAGATGGTCTAGAGGCTCTATCTGTGTATACTAGCCTGGGGACATGGATTATGGGGCTTTGCCCAGTACTAGGTTTCACCATGCTGGGCTTGGTATTGAGTTCCAAGTCTCCAAGTCCTGGACTTAGTTTCTTCTCCTTCCCCCAAAGTTGGAGGTGTTTCTCTCCATATAGCACTGTTTAGAGTTGAGGGAGGAGTGAGTGACATGGGCAACTCTTTACTTCTGGTCTTCCTTAATGGTCTTTCCATACTCTTATGCTAATACTGGGTACTGAGGTTTCTTGTTTCTTTATCTTAGCTCTTGTGAAGGTAGTTTTCATGTGTGAATAACTGTTTAAATTGATGTTTCTATAGGAAACTGAAGGGTCTTACTCTATCTTGTTCTGCTTCCCATTTGCTCATTTTTAAAGTGGAAATGATGTTTATTTTTTCTTCAAGACTACATTCATTTGAATAATATGTGGCTAATAAAATGTTTATGAATAATTTTAATAATTGCTATCAATGTTGTGAAAAAAGAATAAAATATTTTATCTATCCTATCAATTCAATTATACAAAATTGATTATGAATTGGAAAAGTTTTTAGAAGGACAATGTCTTCAGAGTACCCATCTCTATGCGATATGGTCAGATGCGTCTATAAATTTCACATTTTACCCAATGAGCACGTGTTACTTTTATAATTAAGTAATGTGGTTTTCACATTTTTCCTTGCAAATCACAGAGCTAGTTTGTGGTTAAACCAGAACTAGATTCCCATTGCCCTCCCCCACTTCCTCTGCCTTATGTTTGTGGAAAGGTGTGGCTAGATGTATAAAAATAATCAAAGGAAGGCAAGGACAACAAAGGGTTTCAAAAAGAAGATATTTTAAGCAGATGTTCTTATTGTTAGGATATGCCGAAGAACTTAAGGTTTAAGCATAATGATATCTGCAATATAAGAAATGCATGCTGAAGTATTTAGAGTGTGATGATGTCTAGAGAGAGAGGTGATGGAGACAGGGAGAGGAAGTGGGAGGAAGGGAGACAGAAGGAGGAATGGTGAAATATTAACTGATCAATCTAAGTGAAGCATATATGGCTACTTTCTGCAGTATTCGTTCAACGTTTTTAGGTTTGAAAAAAAGCTTTAAAATAAAAAAGTTGGAAAGTTGTGGAAAGTTGTGAGAAAAGAAGGAAGGAGGGAGGGGCAATCAGCTTGTAGTTTCAGAGAAATGAATTAGGATGAGCCCTATGAAGAGGCAGTTGGGTCTAGGGATCACTGGAGGTCTTAGTGAAATAATGATTTCAGAGGGTTGGGTGGGTGGGAGGGAAAATAAGACTGCAAAGTGTTGGAATGTGAGTGGGAGGTGAAGCAGTAAAATCAATGATGTGGTGTAAGAATTTGAGTATTGGGGAAAAGAAACAGGAAGCTGGCCTGAGAAACAACAGAATTTTGGAAATTTTTTATTGTTATTAATTTTCACCTCATTTGTATTTTTATCAATATTAAACTAATATTTAACTTTCTATCTCTCCTCCACACACATGCCTTTTCTGAAGTATAAAATGAGTTAGAAAACCAACAGAAAGAATAAAAAGATAAAATGCACAATGCTACCATCTAGAGTATCCACTGAAAATTACATCCAGTGTTTGACATCAAAGCAGGTGGCTTCCTCAGTGAGTAGGGCTTTTCCGTGGTTTATGTATGTTTGTGTTTTAGGTGTTTTGTGTGAGCCATATAGAAGCATGAATAATATTCTTCATAAAGCTCAATGTTTGGGGACCAATATTTTGATTCCTAAATGAGATATTTCAAATTTTGACAAAGCTCTAAAATTTATCTCAAACCAGGAGAGACATTTTGGCAACGTTTTTTCTCAACAGTGCTTTGGAAATGAGCTGAAACATGTAAGAGAAGAGCAAGGACAACACTAAGTAATAGAATTAAGGTGGTTGTTTTGTTTATCTTGGAGAAAGATGATTATGCTTTGGTTGGTTTGTTTGCGTGCTTTTGAAAAGTTAATCATTTCATGTAGTCCAAAGTCAAATGTTAGTGAATAATAGTAAAGACGTACATATGGAAATGTACTTTCAGGGAATGGTAGACAGAATTATTTAAGGTGGGCAGGCACTGGCTCTTGAGGAGTGTGTAGGATTTCAACCATTGATGTTGAGGTGGACAATCGAAGTTCTTAGCAGAGGGAACATTGAAAATAAAGGCAGAAAAGCACAGAGCACATTTGGAGAACAGGGATAAGTCCTGGTGTGACAAAAGTATGAAATTCATTAGTGGAAAGAATGGAAGAGAAGATGCAAAGGGTGTACTGGCACCGTACCTGTCTTCTTTTTTTTTTTCCCAACCACATTTTTTATTTTTGACAATACCTTTTGTTTCTCTCTAAAGACTTAATGCTTATATTAGGTACACAGTAGGTTTCTAATACACACTGGTCAATTAGATCATCAGCTAATACTACTGTGTGCTTATATTTCCTAAGATTTTAGCTGTCAGAACTAAGAAAGAGAGTAGATGCTGGATTGAGCTGCTAGAAGCATGGCTCTGGCGCTTGAAATCAGTCAAATTTAACTCCCTAGTAATACCCAGAGCAGCATTTCTCAAACTTTAATACAAATCACCTGGGGATCATGGTAACATGAAGATTTTGATTCAGTGGCCTGAGGTGGGGCCTATAATTCTGTATTTCTAATAACTTCCCAGGTGAGGCCTATATTACTATTTGGGAATTATAAATTGAGTAGCAAGGATTTGAAGGACTTCCCCACTCTACCCATTGAACTTTGCAAACTCCAGATTCCTAAATGATTAGGTACAAGTATTAATTCTTCACTTAGTGTAGGTGATGAAAAAGCTCAACTTAAAGTATCTCATGAAGATTTTCTGACCCAATTGAAGTACATTTGGACTGATGGCATCCAATTTGTGACAATTTTTTAAATTTACTTGGGTGAGTATAGGTCTTCCTAGTTGGACCCAGAGTGTAATCTAATTGTTTCCAAAAAGAGTAAGTCTTTCCAGGTATAGATTTCTATTGATTGAATATCTTTTCTGTCTAAATTTTCTGCCTGTTTCCCCCTTAATATCTACAATCCTGTGTTTGTCAGGATAATAGCTCATATAAGGGGTAGTCAAACTCCACATATGGTTATTCTGAAAATGATTCTTGTTATATGAAGAAGTGTGGCTGTAACAACCCAAGTTCTGCTTTTTTAGTGTTTTTAATTTTTATTTTATTATTTCCTTGTCCTTTGAGCAGGCTAAGTTGTGTAAGTTTAACATTGATTTCTATCATTGTGAGGGTCAGAATTGGTAGGAGCAGTACCCATGATGAAAAGGAAAGTGATGGTAAATTTTTGCATAAATTAATTGGTTCCTGTTAAATTACCTGGCCACATTTCTCCTGGAATAAGGGGGAGAAAAACTTTCATTAATTATGAAATTATTAGGAAAGATGGCAGTATTCAACATGAGATCTGACTTTCCCCCTCAAAATATATTGTGGGAAACATATATGAATAACAATGAGATATTTACACAATCTAAAATCTGGAGGCAAAAACCAACCAAACAACAAAAACCTGCTTTCTTGACCCTCCACCATAACTCTACTCTTTCTTTTTTTTCTGAGTTTCCTATCTGTTCAAATTCTTAGTATGACTTTGGAAGGCCCCTCATTTATCTAACTTAAGCCCCTGGGATGTTCAGCAACCTCTGATCACCTGGGAGTCTACCCTCATGTGAGTATATATATCATATATATGAGACAAATATCACAAGAATATATGATATATATATATATATATATATATGTATATATATATGATAGATATCACAAGAAGAAATGGGGGAATTTTAATGTTTTTTTTTAAGCCAGTTTTCTTTCAAGGGATACAGCAGTTGTTAGGCTTTCTTCTCTCCTCAAAGGTGTGGGATGCCCTGGTCTCTCTGCACCAACTTAAAATCACACCTGATTTCTGAAGAGGGAATGGGCTCTTCACAAGTACTTTCTCTCTTGATGACCTATAGTATTTTCTTTATAAGCTCAGGTCCGGAGGAGGTCAAACAAAACAAGGACCTTTTGATTCCTGGCTATTTTTCAAATCAAATGAGGATTCTAAGTGAATGCTAATTCTCCTTCCTTCCTCTCTTTTTTTTCCTTTGCTTTCAGATATGCATGTTTAAAAATTATGAAAGAGCTATGTTGTGATAAAAATTCAAATATTACAAAAGTGAAGATCAATCATCTTTTTAATCCCACTCCCCCAAGGTCACTTTTGCTAATCAATTGGGATAAATTCATAATTTTCATATGAATATTCAAACATTTACATTCAGATAAATTGAATTACTTTTGGTTTACAAAAGTTAGATGGTACTTTACATATGTTTCTATAGTTTTCATTTATTAATACATCACAGATACTTTTCCATGTACATACACATAGATTTCTTTCATACTATGACTCCATGGTATTCCATTGTCTTATTTTACTTAACCATTACTCTATTAACAGAAATTTCATTCATTTCAGTTTTTTTCTATATGAATTGTATTATGATATGTGTGCTTGTACAACACAAGTTTTTTTTTTCAGTATAAATTCCTAGAAACAGTCAAAATATCATCAGTCAAAATATCTGCCATCTGATACAGAATTATTGGAATAGATGGGTTAATAATTTAAAATATGCAAGGTAAATCTACTTAAGAATATATGAAAAGAAATAAGCAATATGAAATAAAACAATTTTGAAAGTATGAAATGGAAAATATTAGTTATAGTGTATGCAGAAGCCCTGATTTAAGAGCTGGCTGAGACCGCATTTTTGTTTACATTAGAAATGCCCCGAACATTGTTATCTCCCGAAATCTTGCTCGAAAGACTTAGCCTAAAATCTCATGGGACTTAAGGCGAGATTGAGAGGAACAACTCCGGAAAAAGAAAGCCTGCAGGCGCCATTCTCCTGCCGGAATGCGTGAGAGTGGGACCCTGCCCGGGAGAGAGCCTACAGAGTGTTCATTTGTAAAAGCCGTTGTGTGTGTGTGTGTGTGTGTGTGTGTGTGTGTGTGTGTGTGAATGATTGTAAAAGAGAGAATTAAAATAATCTTTTCTTTTTTCTATTTTGTCTCTGACTTTTTTTCCCACAGCTCCGCTTGTTAGATTCCAGGCAGAAGGCTGCGCCTCCAGGAAGAAGGCCACACCTCCCCAGGTGCTTTGCGACCAGCAGGTTCCCTGGCCACTACCTCCTGACCTCTGGTAGCCTATAAGGCAAGGACTCACTCCAGGGGGGCTCTCTGACCCCCCACTCTATTTAAGCCACCCCCAGACTGAAATCGCTCTCTGTTCGTGCTTGTTCCTGTCCTTGTCCTCCCTTCCCTTTTCCTTGTCCTTTTGTCCCCTACCACGCCATGTGGTACCCCAAATAAAACCATCCCTTTCTACCATGGCGTTCTGGAGTAACTTCTTGTTCTAATAAGTTTCTAACATTTTGGCGCCCAACGTGGGGCACGTCAGAATTCAGAGGACAATAAGCTACCTCCGTGGACAACCCTTACACCCATCCCCCAACCGCCGTTGACCTTCCATGCCAAGTCGCCAAATGGGTAAGCCCCTTCCATTTTGAGAGCTCTAAACCCGAGGGGCCACACACGGTGGAAGCTGACCGATGAACGTCCGGCAGCCCCACCCACTGGCTCACCCGGGGAGGACCGCACCCCACCTAAACCTTCAAGGTTGAAAGTGGCTCTGAACGGCAGCTTGCCCGCTGGCGATTACAAATGTATATATTTCAGGACTGGGGATATAGCTCAGTGGTAAAGCACTTGCATAACATGTGCAAGGACCTGGGTTCAATTTGTACTATTCTCCCTGCCTCTATATATAAATTCACCATTTCTGACACTCTTCATCCCTTTATGTAGATCTCAGTTTCCATCTAATATCATTTTCATTCAATCTGGAAAAAATTTCTTTGCATTCTTTTAAAAATATATTCTGATTTAAGATAGATCTATATTTAGAAAAAATTGCAAAGATGGTACAATTTCCTCATGCCCTGTGCCCTGTTTCTCCTGTTGTTAATATCTCACATTAGTATGGTACCTTTTCCACGACTAATAAACCAATATTGGTACATAATTATTAACCGAAATCTATACTTTATTTTGACTTAGTTTTTACCTAGTGTCTTTTTTCTGTCTCAGAATCACATCCATGATACCATATTATATTTAGTTGTCATGTTCCAATGGGCTCCTCTTGGTTGCGGCAGTTTCTTAGACTCTTTATTTTTGGTACTTTGATAGTTTTAAAGATTAGTGGTCAGGTATTTTGAAAAATGCCCTCCAGTTGGGTTTGTGTGAGTTTTCCTCATGAATAGACTGAGTTATATGTTCTTAGAAGGAAAAGAATAACTTTAAAATGCTATGTCAGCCAGATGAACAAGTTTAACATCATCAATGATAAGTCACATTGATACCATATACCATTGATATGATGTCATAATAATGGCATTTTATATCCACATGAATTATCATTGATGATATTAAATTTGTCCATCTGTCTGACATAGTATTTATAAAGTTAGTCTTTTCATTCTTTTCCATATCGTGTTCTTTTGAAGGAAGTTTCCACATGCAGCTCATATTTGAAGAGTGGGCAGTTATGTTCCATTTCTTGGAGGGGAGAGTATCTGTATGAATTACTTGAAATTCTGTCATATGAGAAATTTGTCTATTTTTCTCTATTTGGTAAATAATTTATTTATGTCATGGATATTTATTTCATATTTTGAGTTATAATACAACACTATGTTATTTATTTTCTTGTTCCAATTGTTTCAACTTTGGCTATTGGGTTGACTGGTGTTAACCTTCCAGTTGACTGATATGCTCTTTGACATAAAGCTATCAATTTTTTGGCATTTCTTTACTTTCTCATACCAAACAATGCTCCAAGCCCATCTTTTATAGTCTTAGCTCCAGTTCTAGAGTCAGCCATTTTTCCAAGGAGCCCTGGTTCCTTGTATTGAAGAATGATACTAGAAATGAAACACTGAGTGTAGCATTCATTTTTGTGCAGGTTTTCTGCTGAAAAATTCTCTCAGCTTTGGTTTGCCTTACAAAGTGTATATTTGGACTTTATTTTAGTGCTTTTTCCCCTCATGGATATAGAATTCTAGGTTAAAAGGTTTTTTTCTTTAGCACTCTGATGTCTCCATTGTTTTCCTACTTATGTTATTTCCATAGAGAAGTCAGGGTTAATCTTTGTTACCTTGTACCTAATATATAAGGTGTTATTTTTCTCCTTTGGCTGAATTAAAAAGTTTTCTTTGTCATTAGTTCTCATCAACTTGATTATGATGTGCCTTTGTGTGCTTTTTTTTGTATTTATACTGCTTGGGATTTGTTGAGGTTTCTTGACCCATGAATTTATAGTTATCATTGAATTTGAAATCTTTTCAGTCCTTTCTTTACATATTTTCTCTGAACCCCCATTCTGGGACTCCAGTTACTTATATGATAGACTACTTGATATTTTCCCACATGCAACTGAAGTTCTGTTCATCTTTTTATGTTGTTTCTTCTTTGTTTCAGCTTGGATAGCTTCTATGGCTATGTCCTCAAGGTTATTCATTTTCTTTTTTTAAAAAAAATATTTTTTAGTTGTAAGTGGACTTTTATCTTATTTATTTTGATGTGGTTTTGAGAATCAAACCCAGTACCTCACACATGCTAGGCAAGTGCACTACCATTGAACCACAACACCAGCCCCAAGGTTACTCATTTTCTGCAGTACATAATGTGTGCTAATCTTATTCAGTAAAATTTTCATTACATATATATTTTTCAGTTCTTGTAGTTTTTGGTTATTTTAAAATAATTTCTAGTTTTTCCTTATTATGTTCATGTTTTCCTTTAAATTTTTGAACATATTTTAATAGCTGTTAGGAATTTTTGAATATATATATATATATATTTGAATATATATTTGAATATATATATTATATATATTACATATAATATATATAATATATATATATATATATATATATAGTTGTCAATGGATGTTTTACTTTATTTATTTATTTTTATGTGGTGCTGAGGATTGAATCCAGGGCCTCACACATGCCAGGCAAGTGCTCTACCACTGAGCTACAACTCCAGCCCTGTTCTGAATTTTAATCTGTTAATACTATCCTATTATTTCTGCATTGTTTTTGTCATCTGTCACTTTTCTTGATTATGAGTCATCTTTTCCTGCTTCTTTGTCTAGTGGTTTTTAAATTGGATACTAGATATTGAATGTTTTGTTGTTGAGTGCCTGGATTTTGTTGTCTTACTTTAGAGAATGTTAAATTTTATTTATCCAGGAAGTTAAATCAATTCCATGTCAGTTTCAAACTGTCAAGTCTTGTTTATAAGCTTTGTTGTGATAGTTCTAAGGTAGCTTTTACTCTAGGACGAGATTAGTCCTTCTACTAAAGTGTGATCATTATGGAATCTATTCTAAAATTTCTGGTGCTATGGTTTGTATTTGGGTTGAGTGTCCCCAAAGGGTCCATATGTGGAAGCTTGGTCTTAAGCATGGCATTATTGGCAGGTAGTAGAAATTTTAAAAGGTAAGATTTATATGATCTGAAGAGAAACCAGAGTATTAGAAATTTTAGAAGAGGTGGTGTCTAGTAGTAGGTCCTTGGATAATAAGAGGCATTGTTCTCAAAGTGATTCAGGTAGTTCTCACAAAAGGGTTGTTATAAGAGTACCAATGCTGGCCTTGTCTCTCTCTGCTTCCTTGTTTAAGACATGACCACTTGCTGCTACACATGTGTTGCTGCCTGAAGCGGAAACCGCCTTGGAGCAACGAACGCCGCAGGAAAATTCGGAGGCAGGATGAAAATGAAAAAAGGTCTTTTATTCTTCTTCTCTCTCCGGCTCCAGCAATCACTCCAAACGCTCTAACTCCAACCACCACCTTCTTCTTCTTCTTCCCGCACACACTAACTAAACTCACCCAGTTATATACATATCACTTTAACAAGGACACGTGCTTACAGCTCGAGCTTACAGGTGCGTCACGCAGTGTTCACGGGCATACAAAGATTCTTTAGATAATGTATTACTATCAGGTGGAAACTAGAACATCTTTTATGGCTCTCAGCTAACCGCAATCTTTAGCTATCTCCTTGATTATAGGCTCCTTCACACATGCTCCTGCCATCATATGACACTGTTACCTTTGCCAGAGCTGAACAAATGGAGCCAGCTGATCTTGAACCTCCAAAACTGTGAGCTCAATTAATGTCATTTCTTCATAAGTAAGCCCACCTCAGGTATTTTGTTATATTAATGAAAAGCTGACCAATTCACCTGGATATTCAAAATTTCTTCACTCTGTTTGACTGAAACTTAAGCATTTGCCTACCTTGAGTGAACTCTAGAAATTATTCATCTTATAGTTACCCAGCAGTTGTTCATTGTTTAGCTTCACTGGAGTTTTACTATATGCTCGATATTCAACAAAGATTTAATGGAATTGTTATGCCAATTTCTGGAGCTCTTTCTTTGTAATGCTCTCTTTTCCTATACCTGCCCCACAAATCATACCTGCTTCCACCCCATTGAACTCTAATCTCTATTTCCTAAATCAGGAAAATGACCATATTTGACTTGGATTTTCCATCCCTATACTCTGGCCCAGAAATTACCACCAGCAGCAACTGGGGAATCATAGAGTTTACCTCATTTGTTTCCCCCTTTTCAAACAAAGTTCACAGTTCTGTTTTATTTGTTGTCTGTTGTTTGAAAGCAATTCTTTCCTATACTTTGTACGGTTTTCTAGCCAGGTATCTTAGGAGGACAAGTCCAGTGATAGTTATTCTGTCACAAATAGAATTGGAGATTCTAGTCATAACAATATAATAGTTGAAATAACACAATTGATGGAATTAGTAGTAGGAGGAATGTAGCTAAAGAACAAACATGAGTTACAGATGAAATTGAGGGACTTTCCCAGAAGGCAACAGGGGAAGATAAGAAGATCAACACAAAAAAGTTAAGGGATACAGAAGATGGAACTAAGCATTCCAACATCAAATAAAATGAGTCTGAGAATTAGAGAAAATAAAAATATAGAGAAGTTATTATTTTAAGAAATAATAGAGACAAATTTCCTGGAATCGAAACATACTAAGACTTAGTGTTGAAAATAGTCAAAGAGTGCTAAACAGCACTGAGAAGGAAAATCTATACTGGACACTCTATAGTGAACATTAAGAACATTTTCAAAGAGAAAATTCTAAAAGCATCCTGGAAGAACAAACAGTATACTTACAAAGGGACAAGAATCAGGTTGATCTCAGATTTGTCAGTATCAACATGAAATATAAAAATAATATCTTTGGAGAGACGAGTAGGAAAGTTTCACAGAGAAACAACCTGGAAGAGAAGAGGAAATAGAGGAAGAACTAAATTGATAATGGACCCAAAGCCCCACCATCAGAGTGTCATGATACAAAAGGTCTTGTGCATATCATTCAGGGCATAAAATTAGGCATTATTTGTTTTTCCAATGGAACATCATTCTCCTCTGGAGTCGGGAAGAATAATTCCATTTCCCCTTTGTATTATATTTTATACATTTTAAATTGCTTTAATATTCATTGACACATATACAACTTTTGTGGATCAGGAAGCTTGGCTGTTCTTGTGTTCAAGTAGTATATTTCCATTGTTATAGACAAGAAAACTGAGATCTATTAAGGTTATGCCATTGATCAGAGCCAGAGCCAGACATAGTCCCTAAGTTTCTAATTGCCACATTTCTGCTATTTATTTAGCATACTGAAGCAGACTGAAAACTCAGTTGAGTTTGATATATTGTTATCTGATTTGTCAAATAGATCCTTTATTTGAAAGTCCCTTTGGTTAGGAGTGGGCATACTCAAGTAAATTATAAACTGTGCCAACCCTGAAAAGTCTTTGTTCTGCTGTACTTGCCTGTGCACTATGATTGTCCTCAGCTCTGAGATATGATCCAATAATGACAAAAAAAATCTCTTTTTCTCTCTTGGAGTTCTTAGTCATCTATGTGGATAAGGTTTTATTAAGATAATTATTGTAAATATAGTGTACATGAAGAGTAGCTCAATTGCATTTTTAGAGCATAAATGCTTGATAATGAATTTCATGGCAACTCACACAAAAGTTCTTGCCCTGAAAGCTACCAGCAGGAGAGATGTTACTGTCTGTCATAGAAATGACAGATGGGAAGAAACCCCTTCTCTAATTTTTCCTTTTCTAAATATGAAGTAACTCTTTCCCCTAGAGTCCATAACGACCCTTAATGTTGTCAGGCATACATGAGAGTTTTTTTTTTTAACCAACTACCCTAAGCTTCTAAAAGATCCAGTGAGGCAACAAAAAGAGAATTATAATTCCAAGAAACTGACTGAATGTTGCAGTCCCAGCATTTCCTAATCAGAGAGAATGGAATCATGAGTGCCGCAGCATGTCATTCCCATGGCTAGTCTCCTCTTTGGCAGGGTAAAGAGCATCAAAGGACCCACCTGATAATCAGAATGTAGTCTCCTACCTTGTTATTATGGTTTATTTTATGTCTCCATTTGGAAGATGTACCCTTTGAGAATACAGAGACCCACATACTCCCACACTGTCTCCAGCAGAACCTACATGCTATGAAAGTGCAAGCCCTTGCTTAGCCTGCTGAAAAATAAGGTAGAAATAAGATAGATAGAGCCTGAACTGTATGTTAGGAAATTATAGAGCCCCATGCATCAAAATTGTAAATAAAAAATTCATATCCTGATCTGATAGTGAAGAGTCAAATGGAGCTTCAAATGTAAAGGGTGGTTGTAGTGACCCAGAGAAGATGAACCATATGTACCAATGAGTTTGAAAATCTTTCAGGAATAACTAATTTATATGTTAATATCCTTTGAAATTTTAAGATTAATAATTCTGCCTTACACTTGAAACATGTTTTTATTTTAGTCAGAACCCTTTGGATATGTATTTTATTACTGGATTCAAATTAAAATGTAAAACTCTTGCAAAGCCTATCTTGTTTCTGGTGGGTTTGGCACCTTCCTCTTCAGATCTCATAGCTGCTTACTTAAGTTCCAAGCTGAATTGTCATTGGGAAGATAGTGTAATTGGCAGAGATGATTTTAAGCCCCCCTGGGCCTCCTTAATTTGTCCTCTTTTCTTTTGGTGCAACCTCCCCACCCTTTGCTTTCAGGCTTCCAGTACTGCCTATTCTCTTTTTCCCAATAAATATGTTCTAAAGAATGGCTCTAATATAGTCATTTATGACTCAGTATGAATTTAAGTCAATCTTTTCCCCTCACACAGGGAAATTTCTTATAAGCTTTATCTCCAATTATGGAATTAAAGGCTTTGTCCATTATTAAATGGATTTGGGCGTCAGTAGACTTGTGGGGGTAGATTTTTGTCCAAAAGGAACTTAAAGCATCTCCAAAATTGATGGATGATTGTACCACCCACAATACTTATCATGGTGGCTATAACACCCAGTGGCAGTTCAATGAGGATTTGTTAATTAGATAAGTGTTTGTCCACTCCTCCTAATAAATTAGGCTTTTTCTTGGGCTTTTCAATGTCTCCCAGGTGGATATTGTGGAACTTGGACACATTGTGGATCCTGATATTACACTGGAGTTTGATAATGAAAAAGGTTGCAATATTTGAGATTGAATCTTGAAGGATAATTCAATGAACAGTTACAGGACAAAATCAGAAAGTTAAACAGACATATATGAATCTTCCAGAATTGAAAACTGTTGAAATTGCTGGAAGATTAGATCATATTAGTCACTTGCTGTAAACTTGCTTTGGCTGTGCCTTCAAAGAAGGGTTTATTTCCTGAGTGTCAGTCAACTGTGGCTTGATTAGAGGTAGCAGGATCTAAGGAGGTCAGAATCTGGCTCTGGAGTCATTTCTGGTGAGTTTTTCTTTCACCTAAATCACAGCAGGAAAAGAGAGTACAAGGTGTAGAAAAGATTTAAATTTTCCCCCTTACTGCTCATATGATGCTTATATTCCCATTAAAAATCTTTTCACTTAAAGGTCTTGGAAAAATTGACTCCCGAAGTGAGCATTTTTTGGAGATTTTGGGATGTGGCTTTCTGGCAAGGTATATGTTTGAATGTGATTAGCAGACAAGCCCTTTGCTGAGCTTCTTGGCTTCTGCTGGCTGGCACTCATCCATATACCATGTGGCTTTCCCTGCTTCTGCTACTACTACCAATGCTCAGCTACTGTTCAGAAATTCTCTATTACATTCTCAAACCTTCCTTCATTATCATCTGGGAGTGACCCACCCTATATGCACAGAAATCAATAATTATAATTTTCCTCCAGAAATCCTAGGAGGAGGGACTTGGGGTTGAGCTCAGAAGGAGATATTTCTTCCCTATTTCCCAAAACTGTTTTAATAATATAGAGTCAATTCCTAATTTTTTAAAGGGAGAAATGGGAAGAAAACAGGAGTGCTTTGCTGTCTCCTTGGCTAAGGCATTTGCCTTACTTGCTAAGCACAGTTTTGCATCTTACCTCGCACACTCCTGTTCTTCAGAAACTCCACAGTTGCTCCCTTTTTTGGGCTCATATTACTTTTTAATAGGTTAAGACTATAACTGTTAATAAGCCAGGGCTTTTGCTCTTTTCAAGCCCTTTTCAAGTCTTCAAAATTTGTTTAGCAATTAAAATAAAAGAGATATGAGATCCCACATATGCATGTAAGTGACTCTTCTTTTCATGTTTTTGTCTGGCTATAACTGGAGATGCTTTTTAACCACAAGCTTTTCATTAAGTAGAAAATGTAATTATTCTTTCAGAGAGGAAGGGCAAAACACCCCCAGTGACCTGTCTAAAAATTCCCTTTAACTAATGACAGCTTCTCTCAAATTACAGAAATAATTGTACTGATTCTGAACAATATGGGGGACAATAAAATCAGGAAAATTTTAAGAATAACATCACTTCCATGACAAGTAGTTTGGGGCTACAAAGAGTTTATAAGCACTTTACAAAAGGTATATTTGGAAAGATAAAAAAATCCTTGCATTGTAGGCTCAATAAAACAAAATGGTAATGGTGAATAATCTTAAAGATCTTTCAATAATAAGGTTTACTGGAATGTCTAAGAACTTTGAAGCTTTATTTGAAGTAAAATTTTATATAATGAAACTCAAAATCTCATTATGATGAGCTTCAAATAACTATTGAAGTGATTAATACAAGTTGCTTTAACAAGGACTCTTAATTAACCAAACTTTTTAATTGACTTATATTTACAGAAAGAGGTATATCAAAAGATAACCATCTTCTATGGGGATTTTTGACAATTTTTTAGTGTATTGTAGGTTTGTCATGGGTTAAACACAATCTCTTAATTCTTTTACAGCTACATTACTAGTCTGGGCCAATGTCATTGATGGTTGGAAAGATGACACCAAGACCCAGCAATACCTTTAATCTTCAAATATTGAATTTTGTTCACTAATGTAACTTACTATACTGTACCCACTAAGGCAGGAAATTGAACTCATAGTATTTTTGGTCATAAATTTTTAAAAATAATAGGGGTTTTAGGTTAACCCCTAGTTACCCAGAAAAAAACCAAGTAGGCACAATATTCTCAGATCAAATAAAGAAAGGATTGGCCATGGTGGCATGCCATTGTACTGAATGGAGCCAAAAATGATGGCCTGTGGTTTGTATATAGTTTGTTTTATAGTAAACTTGTAATACTAGAAAATGACCTGGGGCATTTTATTGTTCACTATGTATAGCCACCCAAAACAGTGCCTGGTACACGATAGGTGCTTTTTGTTTAAATATGAGAATGAAAGTGTGTCCTGTATATTTTTGTGATACTAAAATTGTTTTGTCACTTGCTCCTGATAACGTGTTTCCTTGTTGTCCTGTACTCCTATGACTCAATGAGTCAATTATTGCTTCAGGGGAAGACAGGACCTAAAATGAATGTGTCATTGCTTAGCTCTGAGTTTCAAATTGAAACTTTTTGACTTCATAGTGAATAGTAGATTCAAAAGCCAGGCTTTGATGAAGGTGAAGATTTGCTTTAGAAACCAAGAACAAAATATGGCGATCTGAAAATAGTAATTTACAGTAAGTCATTGTATAGAGAGGATGAGGGATAGTAACATAAGGGGAATTTCTGCCATTCAAGAAACCAAAGAACATTTTGATGCCCAGAGGACCTTGAGAACATTTGAGGAGGAAACGCTGACCCCCACACTCTAAGTAACAAAAGGGAATGATATTGCTTTTCATATTTATGACTTATGGTGAAGATCACTTCACATGGCACCCCATATCAACACAAAGTAGACAGAGTTGACTGGAAATGGCACCTTTGTTACATGATAAAACACAGAAGGCTGGGGACCATGTACTTGGTCCTGAATGGTGGTAGAGAATATCTTAAGTTCCACATGCCCTGGTAGTAGAAGCAAGTATGAAGAAAGGACAAGTAGGTAAGATGTCAGGGATCTCAATGAGAAGAGAGTATAGTAACATTTGAATCAGAGTAATGGCAAGGTTCATGGTTCTTAGCAATGGATCTTGGCATGCTTCCCTAAAGGCCAGGTGTACCTGAAACACTCTGCAGTTGGCAACTGTGCAGGACTCACACTGAGCAGCCATGATTAGGGACATCTCAGCAGAGGTCAGAGAAGAATCAGACCAACATGCAGTTCAAAGACCCCTGCACCAGTTACATTGAGGTCGCACAAACTTTACCTCCATGCTCTGATGGCATCTTAGGGAAGGAGAAGGGAAGATATCTTGAGAAGATAGAGTCAGCATTAATAGGATGTTTTAACTTTGAATTGATTAAAGATTGACCTGCAAGATATTAGGGAAATTGGGACTTCAGAGCAAGATGAAGTCAGATATAGAAAATCATTGCTTTTTGGTAACTGAGTCAGTGTATAAATTTGCATCCCTTGATATTTTATAGACTAACATAAGGCTCTATCGGCCTTTCCAATTCATTATGAAATATTCACAAGTATTTTATTCTGAGAAAGATATGAAGGAGAGTGAGATGACAAGGGAGAAGTTCTTTATTAAAATGTAGACTCCCTTGAAATTAGTTACACCTTAGAATGGTATCAGTTAATACTAAGTTATTAGTTAACAAATTAGTTGTCCATTAACACCTAAGTAGGGGATTATAGGAAAGGAAGACACAGACTAAGTATTTTGGAGGTGACTAAGGAGGAATTAAGAAATGGGTGTAACATTCACAGCTCCTTTGGTTCTTTCTCCTTTGTTTAACCTTCTGGAACACAGGAGGAGATTGTTCTACATTTCTTACTGTTATTAAGGCAACCACTTAGGTTTTTTTTAAAATTGGTATATTAAAGATTTATTTTATCTTGTTAGATACAGATGACTATGTATAGAAATATTTATGCATGGATTTGTATTTCTTTGCTATGTGAAATTAAAGGGTTTATAACCAAGGTTACCTCAATCTAGCACACTTCATGCCTAGATGGTTATTTTTTTTATTCGAAGTTGTTGTATATGACAGTAGAATGCATTACAATTCGTAATACACATATAGAGCACATTTAAAAAATTGATGGTAGAATGAGATGGATATCATTACCCTAAGTGCATGTATGAAGACATGAATGGTATAAATATACTTTGTATACAACCATTTAGGTATTTAAGAGTATGATCTTTGTAGACAAATAGACCTAGGCTTGAATACAAGTACTGTCATCTTGGTTTAAAATACTAGCTGTGTGACCTTGAGAAAGTGACCTAATTATTTTGCCCTCAGTTTTCTCATCTGGAAAATGTAGGAAATAATATTTACCACAAAGATTTGTTGTGAGAAATAAATATAATGTAAAAATATTCAAAGATAGTCTCTAAAATATGATAGGTGCTTCATAAATATCTATTTCCTTTCCCTTCTCAAACCACACTAGTCATCTTCCTTTGCCTCTATAGACCTGTTCTTCACCCTTTTCTACCCTATTGTGTTCTGGAAGACTGAACTACATGGACTCCATCATTGGGCTTCCTTGTTCCCTGGCTTCCTAGTGGGTTAGACCAATGGGGAAATACTAGTGGGACATCAGAGGGAAAAGATTGAAGTTATGACACTGGCTCCTCTATCTTTCTCCCTGCAAGATGCTATGGGCTGATTGTGCCCCTCAATGAAAAATTCCTCCCTGGAATCCCTCTCCATGTAACTGTCTCCTTCTATAAGTATCTCCCTTCTGTCACCCTTTCATGCCTGAGTTGATAACCCCCCGCCACCCTGTCCTAAGACTCCATGACCTTTTCTTGTAGTTTACTACATCTTTGTTAATAGTCCCTTTATTAAATTCTCCTCAAATTGATTGATTTGAGTGTTCTTGCCTGTTTCCTGCTAGGATCCTGATTAGTAGGTAAATTCGCTCATCTTTTCTAGGCATCTATACTTATTTATTTAATATATATTTTCTCAGTACTGGGGATCAAAAAGGCAAATGTTCTATCATTGAGATATAGTCCCAGTCTCATATGCATTCCTTACTTGACTCATTTTCTTTTTACAGGTTTGTATTAGGTACCTAAATTCTTGTTTGGAATGCTAACTTCCAATGAGGGATCAGTTTTCTCTACTGAAAAGAAAACTATGGTAAGTGCCAGAAGACTTGGGGATTTGTTTTCTTTCTACCAATACTTTTTGTGAGCTTGAACAAGTGACATGGTTCCTTTGTGGGTCTCAGTTCTTCTCCTGTAAAATGAAAGGATTGAATTAGATGGCTTCCACAGTACCTTTTAGTGCTTACTCCATAAGTGACTAAAATTTTCCTAGTAGAATTGCAGCAGACATTCCTTTAGTGTTGACTCACTTAGCTCTCCACAGAAGAGAGGAGACTGATGCATCTCCCAATCTTTCTTAAGAAAGTAAGTTTAAAAAGGGGAAGGAGTAAGCAAGCCCTTAAAAATGATAAGTGAAACTTTTAGAAACTTCCAATCAATCTGTCTGCCCTCAGATTGGCAGATTAAGGCTCTTGACATCTGAATGATTTATTATGACTTAAAGTCCATACCTATAGCACTTTAGCTTTATTTCTTCATAACAGGAGGCAATGGAAGGAGACAGATGATACACAGGAAGCAAAAGACCAGTTACTGAAGAAATGGAAGCTTAAATGGTGTTTTTTTCCACGTGACTTCAGCATGCCTCAGAATATTTTGTTGTTGCTCTACTTACTTGGTTTGCATAGTTCATAAGTGGGGAAAGTAGAGAGGCAAGGGAATGCCTAGATACATCTGGACAGAAAGATTCATCAATGGATATGGAGAAGAGTAAAAGTCCAAGGGGGAACTTAGGGATGTAGGAATGTGGCTATGAATTGAGGTCATTTTTTTTTTGTTCTAATCCACTGTATGCTAGACTTTACATATGTTATATTATTTAATTATTACAACAATTATGTGAGATAGCAATTATGGTAGTTTTACAGAAGAAGAAATGAGTTCTAAAGTATGTCTAAAATATGATAGGTGCTACATAGATGCTTATTTTCTTTTCCTTCTCAAACTACACTAGGAATCTTTATTTGTATCTCCAGACCTGTTCTCTATCCTTTTCTACCCTATTCTGTGTTCTGGAAGACTGACCAACAGGGATTCCATCACTGGGTTTCCTTGTCCTCTGTCTTCCTAGTGGTATAAGCTAACAGGGAGCACTAGTGGGAAATCAGAGGGAGGAGAGTGAATTAGTATACTTATTTCCCCAGCTTCCTCCTTGCAGGATGCCATGGGCTGATTGTGTCCCTCAGTGAAAAGTTACAGATCCCTGGAATCCCTCTCTCCACGTAACTCTCTTTCTCCTTCCATGAGCAGCTGACTCCTGTCACCCTTTTAACCTTGAGGTGATACCCCCATTCCTAGTCCTCCATGATCTTTCTTGTAGTTTATTGCACCTTTGTAGAGGGACTATTTACATATTTATATTCTCCTAAGTACTCAGCTAAATTCACCCAGATTTATTAGTGAGGTGATAAACTGCAATTTAGACCTGTTTGTCTGGTCTCGAAATTCATGCTTTTCAGAGATTACTAAGGAGTGATACCATGAATTATATCTGGCAATTTCTGGTGATACAGATAGTTTAAAGCTGTTCATGCATTCATTCAAAATATATTTATTGTGTATTGTCAGCCCTGTATATCCATGAATTCCACAAGGGCAAATTCAACTGTGGATCAACAATATTTGAAGAAAAATTGTGTTTGTACTGAACATATACACAAACTTTTTTCTTGTTATTATTCAGACAATACAGTAGAACAACTATTTATATAGCATTATATAAGGGATTATGAGTAATCTAGAGGTAATTTACATCTTATACACATGATACAAGAGGATGTGACTAGATGATATGTGAATATCACCTACCATTTTATCTAAAGGGCTTGGTCATCCTTAGATTGTGTCCATTGACATCCCTCTGCAGATACCAAGGGACAACTGTATCTGCTATGTGCCAAGCAATGTTCTATGTGCTGAGATATAGTGATGAACTGATAAGATGAATCCCTGCTGTCACTGTTTACCTCCTATTGGGAGAGATAATCAACACATACACAAGGAATACAGTGTTGACCAATGTGTTTTGAAGAAGATAAAATAAGGATAAATTGACTGAGAGGTGGTCACAGGTGGATTCTCTGAGGAAGTAACACCTAAAATGAGTCTATAATTACTCAGTAGTCAACCTGTGAAAATTAGGAAGAAGGAGAATGTCAGAAAGAAGTGTAAGTATAACTGGGGTGAGGGGGAGAAAGAGGAAGAAGAAGAAGAAGAAGAGGAGGGGGAAGAGGAGGAAGAAGAGCAGGAGAAAGGGGAGGGGGGAGAGAGATTAATTGACTGATGGTTGATTCAGAACCCTAGAGAATTTGTGAGCAGGTCATTAAGATCTCTGAAAGTCAATTAAAATGAAGGGTTTGGATTTTTTTCTAAAGGTGATAGAGAACCATTACTACCCTTAATTATGCTGTCTCCACCTAGGTCTCAACTGAAGGATTTTCTGAGAATAAACTTTGTGACTTAGGATCTCGGTTTGAAATTTTAGCCACCTCTGAGTTCAATGGAGTTTAACTAATTAATATCCTTCATGAAAAAAACACCAATGAAGTGTCCATTTTACATGGCACAGGGCTCCAATTCTGCAGTTACCATCCATCTCAGAGGTGTGTGTGAGGGGTGGAGAGTGTTGGGGTAGGTATGATATGCACAACTGCAACATCTGGAAGGTCAAGAAGGTATGTAAGTAAAGTTGAGCAAATGGATCCATCTTGGGGAGGGATGGTGGAGGGAAAGGGAAGGTCCTGGGGAACAAGATTGATAAAACTATGTGTGTATACAAATATGTCATAATGAATCCAACTATTTTATATAATTATAATACACCAATGGAAAAAAGAAGGTGGGTAGTACTACTCACAAACCTCATTAATCCTCCGTCCCATCACCTCTCCTATTTAAGGACTCTTGGTCATTTTTCCTTTGTTCTTGAAGCTATTTCCTAATTTACCTGCTGGTGTCTCCTGAAGGAACTGTGGCTTCCAGTGAAAATGAAGGGAAGGTGTTTGCATGGCTTTGAATCTTGCATAGGCAACTCCAATGAATGCACAGGACTTATTTACATGATGCTGAAAGAATTTACATGATGCTTGAGTCACATAGTTTGTGGTGAGGAGATTGGTTATTCAAATGTAAACTGAGAGGGCTAATTTGATTCCCTAATTCGACCTAAGACTGTGATGATAGGGCATGTAAATAACTTGCTCACTGATGGAAGCTTTTCTTTTTCTATTAAAAAATAAAAAGAAATAAAGAGAATGGTGTCTGGAGAGGGAAAAAAGGGAAATTCTTGTATGCTAGCTATTGATCCAGGTGCTGGTTACACGGGTGTGTTCAGTTTGTGAAAATTCACTGAACTATATATTACTAAACTGTGCCCTTTTCTATATGTATGAATATGTATGTGTGTGCATATATATATATACATGCACACACACATATTAATAAAAAGTCAGCAAATAATGAAGCAAGTGAGATGCATCCCTGAAGACATTTTCAATATAACGAAGCTAGGATATTAATGAGCACTTCAGTGGGAGTTTGGAGACTTAGGTTCAGAATAAACTCTTGCACTATCTCACATGAATGAATAATAATAATACAGAGGTTTAAGATAATATAATAAATAACACCTATTATTTTCTTTCTCCCATTCTGAACTGACTGAGAAAGACAAATAGCATGTAGATATCAGGAGTTTTATTTGTGGTGGAAGTGCTAGAAAAAGTGACATAGGAGTTTCTGCCAAGTGGGCTTCTTCTCAACCCCAGAATTAGGCAGATACCCCCACCTACGCATAGGAAATACAAGAAAACTAGAAATCTAGCTCATAAGGAGGATTGTTTTCACTCTTTTTATTTTTTCATATTTTATTGGTGCTTTATAATTATACACAATGGTGGGATTTGTTGTTACATATTTGTACATGCACACAATATAACAATATAATTTGATCAATATCATTTCCCAGTATTTACCCTTTCCCTCCACTCCTCACTTCCTTATGAGAAGGATTTTATAGCTGTGAGTAGACTAGAGCTCATTTCCTCTAAAAGCAGATAGATCCCCATTGGCTACACATGTCCTATTCCTGCTACCTAAACTCAGAATTACCTCCTCTTGAGGAGGATGATAAAAGAGAATGAAGAGAAGACAACACTGTTATGCTAATTAATGTTTCTCTTCACTTGGGAACATAAAGCTAAGAGAAAGAGCTCCCCCAGCCTTCCTTAACTAACAACAAAAACAACTTTGGCTGTAATGATAATAGGGACTTCTGGCTAGGCACAAGACTGTGTGGTGTTTACTCATATGTGTTTTCATGGTATCTTATCCGATTATATTCTCACAATAACTCCAAGAAGTAGGTGCTGCTATTACTTCCATTCCATAGATGGCATAATTTACACCAGGTCACATATCAGGAAAATGGTGGTGCCAGGACATAAACATAGACTCTAAAATTCATACCCTTAAAGGTTGCTGTAGCACAATGAAGAGTAGAGACGGGATTGGAATATCTGGGTTTTTAAAAGTCATTATCACTTACTACTTGTGTGACCTTGGGAAAGTTACTAAACTGCTTATTAGTTTCCACATCAGTAAAATGGTCATGTTCTTTTCCTTTCTCTGGGACCCAATTTCCTTATCTGTGAAATGCATAGAATAGGTTAGTGTTCTCAAAGTGTGGTCCTTGGGCCAAGCATCAGCATCACCTTGGAACTTGTTAAGAAAAATCTTTCTGTCAGAAACTGTAGGGTGGGGCCTCGTAATCTGTGTTTTAATGAGTCCTCTAGGGGATATGCTGGAGTTTAAGATCCACTAATCTAGATGATCTTAACATTTTTTTCTAGTCCTGCCATTCTGATATCTAACCTAAATGTTTCCTGTTAGCCTTTCTTCTTGTCAAGTGTACATGATTAGAAGAGACGTTGCTTCACTCCCTGGAAGTAAAGCTAGAATCTGACAGGCAGTCAGTATAGATAGGTAAATTGAGTCAGGTCGGATCAAGAAAGCCAATTTTGAGTGAGTCCCCAATTTTGGCTGTCCCCTGAGGGACTGAAATATTAATTCCTTCAGAGCCCTTCCTTCACCCTTAACAAGAACCTGTCCCTGCCCCAACCTGTTGCCAAGGTAACCTGTCCCAGGAATTGTCCCTCCCTATAGGGAGCTATAAAGTTGTTAATTAATGTGTCCAGGCCTGCTCCATCCTGCCCTTCCCCCTTCATCCCATCTGCTTCTCACCTTTTGGCCATCCCACCCAGCATTCCTGAGCCTGGTCACTGGGCCTCATCAGTAAGCAGAAAGGAGAGTGATAAGGGGAAGAGAGCAGAACAACAAAGGATGCCCAGGACATATAAAAAGGGTAGACCTGCCACGCTTCTTGGGATACCAGGATACCAGCAATGGCCCCCTTCTCCCTCTCAGGAGAAGTCTATGTTACCCCTTTTAAATAAACCCTGCTTTATATGCTTGCCTCGGCGTGCTTCTTGGGGAGCAGAACTCATCACTGGTAAATGGCGGTATCAGAAGCTCCCACTGTCAGACTGGTGGTAGTGCTATTGGGAGGGCTCAGAGTTGCTTTGAGACATACGTTTCTGATGGGGAAACCACAGTATTTTAGTTGCATGGGAAAGCCTGGTCATAAGTCTTAATTAGGTCAGTTTCCCTACCCCAGATTGTGCCAGTGACAGGTAAGGGAAAAGACTACAACACAGTCCCTCAGCCTGGGGTGGGAATTGTTATTGGGTTTTAGCAGTTGCTGGACTATAGGTTTGGCCCGAGGTTCAGACCATTAGAGTATTAGGCTGTGGGACAGGTAGAGAATATAGCTTTTTCAGCACTTCACCTGACTTCCCCAGCCTTCTTCCTATTGTGTCTGCTTTTACCCTCAGCCTCTAGATTGCCTGGCTACTCTGACTTCCCAAATCAGCCAGACAGGATTTGTCAGAGCAGGGCCAGGACCTGAAAAGAAACAGTACAGTAGGGCTACAATTTCGAGCAGTTAAGGGGCACCTTCAAACATGCATTTGAATTCTATGGCAGTGGATAAAGTCCTCATTAATACCCCAACACAACTAGGGGATAATATTTAGTAATTAAGTGAAAGGACTTTTACCAGTTAGAGAAATAGATGGTATTATTATTAAGAGTACTGAATCAGGGCTGGGGTTGTAGCTCAGTGGTTGAGTGCTTGCCCTGCATGTGTGAGGAACTGGGTTTGATCCTCAGCACCACATAAAAATAAATAAAACAATAAAACAAAGATATTGTGTCCATCTACAACTAAAAAAAAATGTTTAAAAAAAGAGTACTGAATCAGACCTATAGGTCTCCAGCAGGCTAACATAGGGGGTACAGATGTCTATATAATATGATTTGAGGCATGTCACTTAATATTTTAGCATGTATTAATTTGTCAGATAAATAGCTATTATCTTGGCAATTCAAGAAGGATCCTGACAGTAGAGGACATGGCAGAGGAAAGTTTTGTCTGGATGCTGATGGTAAGGGCAGGAGGTCTAGAGGGAGCTTTTGGGGGATTAAGTGATATACCATGTATAAAGTACTTAGTGCAGTAACTGGCATGGAGAAAGTGTTTAATTAAAAAAATTGAAGTAGCAATGTATGGAAAAATAGGAAGCATGGGGTAATGCTTAGAGCAGTTTGGAGGAAGGCCTAGGTACACAGTGAGTGTGGCTAGGGAGATATTTGAAAGGGGAAGTAAAAAGAAGGGAGTGCAAAGAGGTGAAGAAGCAAGTCAATTTGGCTGACCTGTTGAGGAAGGTAAGGGCTTAGTATCCTCATGCTGAAAGGCTTAGGGAGGCAATGACAAAAAGGCTGGTTTGTTTTGCAGTTAAGGAGGTTATTTTTAAATCTTGATTTTCACTCTAAGCTGCCTTGGAAATGTCTATGCCATATAGAAATCATGCAGGTCGGTAACCTGTTGGCATGAGAAATCACATTATTTTCTCTGGACTCTTCTGACAGAGTAATAATATACTGCAGCAAAATCAAGAGAATTAATATGATTCATGTAGCTTCCTTTAAAAAAACAGTGCTTAACTGTATTAAAGAAACATTTCAGGCCAATGCTTTTCTTGGGTTCAACAAAACACTGGTTGAAACCAAATTAGGGCTCTCTCACTGTGACTGTGAATTTGGGAAGTCATATGCCCATTCTAGGTGATCTTGCTTCTCCAGAGAACAAACAATTTCTAAGATCCTGCTCTGGATTTCCAAATCTTTGGTTCTCAATGAACTTACATACTTCCTCCTTCCTCTTCACCATGGCCCTTAGCTTCCCTAGCTGCTTTCAGAAAGCAAGAGACTGCTATAAAGTTTGCATACTGATTGTAATCATAAATGCATAAGAAGCATGCCATGCCCAAAACACCAGTTATCATCATCTTCAAACCCTGCCACATCCCAGAGAAACAGAGCAAGGACTCCAAGAATGAATTATGTCCTGACTCTAGATAACAAAATGTCACATTGTGTCGGCCAATTTCTGCAGATGTTGTCAAGCAAGAGGCATCAGGAGACATTAAAAATTCTCTTTGTGACTATAAAGTGCCAAACATCAGGCTTGCCTCTCTCTAGAGTTATAAACTGGGCTGCTGACTTGTTCTTGCCTTTTCTCCTTCAGCTCTTTGAAGTGGACAGAGGCCAAGTGCAGGTTACCTTGACTTAACTGCAGTCTTTTCTGTGGCCCATTTGCTGGAATTCTCTAGAAATGTCTCTACAAAAGTTACAAACACAACAATATAGTGATTTGCTCTTCTCAACAGGTTATATGTATGGAAAATGTAATTAATTTGAAGGAACTCTTTAAATGATTGCTAGGACTTTGGGAAACTGCATAAAATTGCTTTAATTAGGAGTTTCAAATTTGCTTTGTATTTATACTGCTTCCAGTTCTCTTCATCTT
Source organism: Tamias sibiricus (assembly GCA_025594165.1). Classification (NCBI taxonomy): domain Eukaryota; kingdom Metazoa; phylum Chordata; class Mammalia; order Rodentia; family Sciuridae; genus Tamias; species Tamias sibiricus. The sequence continues at coordinate 92,021,868 of CM046667.1, read as the reverse complement.
TTCTTCCCCAGGCCTAAGTGTCTTAATTCAGCAGCAGTTCCCCTCTATCAGGACCCCAATTTCCTCTCTGGCTCTCTCCCTGTTCTCCCCAGCCACAAGTCACTTAGAAAGAGTCCTATGCATTTGGGATAATACCTTCTTTATATCCTGCCATTTTTTTCCATGCCCACAAGCCTATCCAGAGCCCCTGTTATTTCTACCTCTTTTTTAAACCTCACTTTATATGTCTTTGAGATTCTGGGAGCATCACTGCAGTCACATGATATATGTGAAATCCATTTTAACTTAAAAAAAGAACAAGGTTCACATGGTCAGGTTTCTGAATAAATTGTGATTAGGCTGATCAGCCTGAAATAGGCTGGCAGGAAAACAGCCTTTGTATGTGTTTTCCCTATAGCCAGAATGCCATTTCAAGCCTTCTATCTTTTAAACCTGGATGATCATTATATTCCTGCAAATGTCAGCCTTGATATCTTCACCTTCTTTGTGGATCTTTCAATAAACTCTTCTCAACTGGAGTTGTTTGTCTTCTTATACACCATTAACAACAGCTAACATTCATTGAGTACTAACGTGTCAGGCACTTTCCATGTGGTAACTCATTTAATTCTCACAATCTTTCTGTAAGGCAGGCATTTGGTTATAATTCCCATTTTCCAAATGAATAAACTGAGGCACTGATAATTTAAGCAATTTGCCCAAAATTGTATAGTTAGAAGGTGGCAAGCTAGAATTCAAACCCAGGCATGCAGTCTCTGAAACTCATATTCTACTGCCTCCCCCTTTGCTTGCATAGTTAATGTAGCCATTGTTGCTACTAGTGTAATTATCCAGTTACTTCCCTATATCTACAATTGTATTGAAAACTGTGCAGAGCAGATTATCTCCATATCTCTAGGACCTGGCATAGTGTTTGGTGGAAAACAAATGTTCTATAAGAGTTGAATGAATGAACAAATAAATGATTTTGTTGAAGTACAAAGCACAAAGATATTAGAATTAGGAATCTGAATTTGAACCCTGGTTCTGCCTGTGTGATCCTGGTAAAGAGAGATAATTTTTTCAGCCTCAGTTTCTTCTTTTATGAAGTGGAAATAAAAGACTACAGAGGATTAATTATGCTATATGGGTATTTTAAAAACACCCATCACTGTAAAGGTATTCAGTATATGATTTTATTCATTCATCCATCTATTCATTAATTCATCGAAGAAATAATCATTGAGCATATGATATGTGTCAGAAAGTATATTTGTTGGGAATATGATGTGAAAAAAAAAACAGAGCTCCTACCTTATGGAATTATATTCTATTGGGAAAGGGTGCAAAATAAAGGAGTAAACAAGTTCAGAAATATACATTTATAAAGAAATAGAGAATAACTGGAAAGCTATTTCATTTAGATAAGATAGCCAGGAAAGGCCTTAGAAGAGTGATGCTAGCATTTGAAACTTGAAGTTGAGGAGGAAGCAGCCACATGAAAAGCTAGAAGATGATCGTTCCAGGAAGAAAGAAAAGTCAATACAAAGGACTTGAATTTAGAAAGAGATCAAATGTTCAAAGAAGAGAGAGGAGGCCAAGATGGCTGGCATCTGGTAAGTGTAGAGGAGAGGAGTAGGAAATAAGATTCAAGATTCCAGTAGAGGTCAAATGATTAAGTATCTTCCAGTCCCTGTTAAAGATTTTGGATTAAACTAAAAGCAATAGGAAATTAAAGCTAGATTTAAGTGAAGGAGTGGCATGGTGTTATTTATATCTGTGACCCCCATTTTGGCTGTTGTGTGGTTTTTGGATTTTAAGGGGCAAGAAGAGAAGAAGGGAAGCCACCTCACAGTTTATTGAGGCAGTCAAGGTAAGAAATTATAATAGCTGGGACTAGGGTGCTAGCAGTGGAGATGAAAAGAAATAGACATATTGGAGGTATGTTTAAGAGGTAGAACTGTCATAAATGGATATTGGGAATCATAGAATGGAGGAACCAAGAATGATTCCTCAATTTGGGATTGAATTACTGAGTGGGTGGTGGTATATTTATTGAAATGGAAAGGAGCAAACTTGGCAGAAAAATAAGAGTTATGTTGAAGATATGCTAAGTATAACATGTTTACTACATATAAAAGGAAATGTCAAATAAACAGTTGGGTAGATCAATCTGAAGATTGTCATGGTTCATTTTCTTTGTCAACTTATCTGTGTTAAGGGATGCCCAGAGAGCTAGAAGGCCATTCTTTCTTTCTTTCTTTTTTTTTTTTTTTTTTAGGTAACTTTTTTTATATAGCTTTATTTTTATTTATTTATTTATTTTTGGTACTGGGGATTGAACTCAGGGGCACTCGACCACTGGGCCACATCCCCAGCCTTTTTTTTTTTTTGTGTGTATTTTATTAGAGACAGGGTCTCAATGAGTTGCTAAGTGCCTCACCATTGCTGAAGCTGGCTTTAAATTCGCAATCCTCCTGCCTCAGCCTCCCAAGTGCTGGGATTACAGGCGTTCCCCACCGTGCCCGGCTTTTATATTATTCATTATCTTATTTTATTTATTAATTTTGTTTTATTCATTAATTTTCTATGTGGTGCTGAGGATTGAACCCAGGGCCTCACATGTGCTAGGAAAGTACTTTACACTGAGCCACAAACCCAGCTCATAGAGGGCCATTATTTCTGAGTGTGTCTGTGTGGGTATGTCTGGAAGAGATTAACATTTGAACAGTAAACTGAGTAAAGAAGATCCATCCCCCACCTAATATGAAAAAGCATCATCCAATTCATTGAGATCCTGGATAGAACAAAAAGGCAGAGAATGAGTGAATTACCTCTCTCTTCTGAAGCTGAGTCATCCATCTTCTCCTGCTGTCAAACATAAGAGCCCCTGGTTCTTGGGTATTCAGATTATGGGTTATACCATCAGATCCTTGGTTCTCAGGATTTCAACCTCAGAGTGGGAACTATGTCTGGTTCTCAGGTTTTCAGACTCAGATTGACTTATTCCACTGGACTTCAGGTTCACCCATTTGAAGACAGTATATAATGGCACTTCTTCACCTCCAAATCACATGAAGCAAATCCCATAGTAAATCTGCTCTCTCTTTTTCTCCCTCATGCCTGTCTCTCCCTCCCTTCCTTCCTTCCTTCCTTCCTTCCTTCCTTCCTTTCCTTTCCTTTCCCCTCCCTCCCTCCCTTCTCTTTCTTTCTTTTCTTTCTTTCTTCCTTCCTTCCTTCCTTCCTTCCTTCATTTCTTTCTTTCTTTCTTTCTTTCTTTCTTTCCCTCTTTCTTTCTTTTCTATCTGTCTAATCTATCATCTATCTCTTTCCTATTGGTTCTATTTCTCTAGGAAATACTAATGCAAAGGTTAAGAGAGAGGTCAGAGTTGGGGCCTATCAATTTAGGTGTAATTTACCTATGAATGACATTATAGGAATGAAAGTACCCAGGCAAAAGTACAAATAGAGAAAAAATAATAATAAGGTTATAGTAAGGCTGGTGATTATGATAATAATTAATATGTATACAGTGCTTATTATATGCTAGGTACTATTCCAAATGCTTTGTATCACATTAACCCATTTAATCTTTATAACTACCCCATGAGGGTTGCTATTATTATTCCTACTTTACAGATGAAAGCTGGAGGCAATGATAGATTTAGGCAAATTGTCTAATTTGATGTTAAGATTGATAAGATTCAAAACTTATCTTTGAGAAGATTAAAAACTAGGCTTTTTGGCTTCAAAGTCCATTCTCTTAACTACTATGTTATTATTGCCTTTCAAGAGAAGAGTCCATAATCGAGTCCTGGGGCTCTATCACATACAGAGGGCAGGAAGACTAGAACCCAGCAAAGGAAACTTCTAAGGTATAATAACAGAGTGTGGTATCATGCCAGGCAAGTGAGTAAAAGATATCAATAAAGAGGAAATATTTATGCATGTTAAATATTTTTGATCCGTTATGTAAGAGGATACAAAGGTTTCCACTGAATTCTCCAATATGAAGGTTGCTGATGTCCTTACAAGAGCAGTTCCTTCTTTATTAATGCTGACCATTTTCCAAGACTCCACTCTTCAGTCTCTACCATCCTTGTCAACCTTGGTAACTCCCTTTACTTCTTTGTGAATTTCATATGCCACTAGGTATGTGCAATTAATTAAGTCACTTCAATTTCCTATGTGATGTGTTCTGATGGCATTTTATATTTGAATTTGTATCTCATTGTCTTAGTTTTGGATGTCACAATCAGTTTTCATTGAGTTTTAAAATTTCTTCTGGAGATATTTTTTCATGTCATCAAAGGAGTTACATAAGAGGCCTTCTCTTTTGAAGGAGCCCTAATTAGGAAGGGCTGTTGTAGCTAGCTGGAAGCCATGGGTTCCACCTGATATGTATGTGACGCACCTGTAGGCACCCGCAAACCTGAAGGTATATAACCGGGTGAAAGCGGTCCGAGTGAGGAGAACGGAGAATTCAGTCAGCCGGGCAGTCACTCGGTCCGCTTTCACCCGGTTATATACCTTCAGGTTTGCGGGTGCCTACAGGTGCGTCACATACATATCAGGTGGAACCCATGGCTTCCAGCTAGCTACAACAGCCCTTCCTAATTAGGGCTCCTTCACTCTTTAGCTCTATTACTCCTACTTCCTCAGTTGGTTGATTCAGAGTGGGAAAGAGGACAAGATTCCTGACTGTTTCTAAATGACTGATTCAAAAGCTACGTTACTAGGTGATTCTAATGTACAACAGTCCTTCCCTCCTTTCTGCAATTGAGTAATCAAAAGGCAGTATCTGAAGGCTAAATCTCCTTCTAGCAAGGATAATGAGAGGTCACATGACTGGTGCCTCTAATTAGCTCCTCTGCAAACTCTAGTATAGATTTCTTATTCAGGGCACAGTGGTACTTAGACAGGGTGTGATTCATTTATGCCAGTGTGTTCCACAACAACTGAATACATCAAAAGGAAACTCATTTCCAGATGGAGTCCTCTTGAGCAGTGCTACCTGGAGAGGGTGAATAGTGTCACACTTCAGCTTCAATAGGACAAGATGGCTGGAGAGGGAGCTTCTCTTTGCTCTCTGATGAGGAAAAGCAATGCCCTCAATTAGATGTCATAAGCCTATAGATTCTCTAGCAAGTTTAGGAGAACAGATGGCACAAGCACTGCAGGAGATTGACAAATGTTTATCACTCTTTCTCATTAGCTTTCTTAAAACATGTCCACATTGACCTTCCCTAGAGATCTCAGTTAAGGCATTACTATCAAGGAAAGCATTCACAGAACTGAATTCAGGAATTCACAGGGCTTTGAGTTCTTCAATTATATGTGCCATTTCATATGGGATTTGGAGCTCTTAGGGGTCAAAAATTCAAAGCCTTTGGCCTCTCATCACAATAGTGTCTTCCTTTTGTAGAAAAGGTTCAAAATGAACAGCAACTCCAAAACACTATTATTCTCTGGGCTTTTTTATCTTTTAGAATCATGGAATTACTCGGCATAGATAGAGAAAGGGTCCCCATTGGAGCTAAAGATACCAGCAGAAAGAATGAGTTAGAGGAGGACCCGCAATCCTGGAACAGTAGAATTGATCTGCAAACTGATAGCTGGATAAAGAGACTGGAAAGAGAGAGATATTAAAGAAAGGAAAATTGGAATCCTGAGAGGAGTTGTGAGGCCAAATTACCTTCTAGAAACAGAGATGAATCAGAGAGAAAATAGCCTGTTAGGTGATGAAGATTCACATGAGTATGTATAAGTAAGTTTCCCACTCTTTACCACTTGCAATGACTCCTATGTATCTAGAGGTAGGCAAGAAGAGATCCTATGGACTTTGATACCTAGAACTAAAAGAAATGAAGTGCATGAAGGGAACAGAAAGGAAGGCAGAGGGGCCTTGCCATTAGTTCAGAAATAGAAACATCTGAAACTTTCCACTGGAAATACTTGGCAGGATCAGATCCTCATGAGACTGTAAAGGAATCTCAGTTTAACTCTTATTGGCCTGCGTGGTGCAAGGGTGTGGTGTGCTTGGAAGAGCTTGCAATCCCAGGAGAGAAACGTGACCATGAAAAGTTACTTTCCTATGTGGGAGTTGCGGGTGGAATATTCTTCCTTCCCTTTTTTTCCTTTTGTACACTACTTCAGACTCACTGGAAATTTGTGATCACAGTGAAATCTATCTTGAGGTCTACTCTTCACCTTGACCAAGTCCCGCCCTGTCAGTGATGACTTTGCCTTCTTTTGAGTTTCCAGAGAGAATATATTGTTAATGCCAACCAAACAGTTTTTATGGATCTCTGCCTGGAATTTAAGTTTAGAGTTAGAGTCTTTATAATGAGGACAGTTTATTGGCCAAAGTTAGACCCAAGTCATAATCAATGTATGAGCCAATGTAATAGCATCAGACTGATGAACACAAGGGACAATTGACCATGATTTTCCAGAACTCCATCAGAACTTGAGACTCATCCTAAAGGAAGTGGGTGATGAAATATCGCTGGAACAATTTTTCTGGGCTCTGGGAGTTTTGTACCTAAAGGATTAACTTTGGCTTCAAAATCTACTCAAGTCAGAAAAGTAGAGGACTAGAGGGGTTAGGGTTTCAGGGTCACATTCTTAAAAATACACCACTTCTTCCATCTACTGGCGGATGACTAAAATTATTTTAGAAGGGGGATAACGCCTTCATTGTGTAATCTTTTGACTCTCTCAGCATTTCTAACATGGTCATGGTTACCCAGAGGTGTTAGATCATTTGGAGAGCAAATTTTCCTAGCAGAAAGGAAGGATACAGCACAAGGGCACTGCCTGCTTCAAGTGGGAATGTTAAGCGCTGGGAGGGCGAAGAGGGAAAAAGTGAAGATATGAAAGCCAAATTACTAACTTTATACTTATTTTAAGGATTACTAGTCCTATTCAAGTAGGAATTTTTGGAAAATTTCACTCCAAGTGATGGTAAGATTCTTCTTAAATTAGTTAGTACTCTCAGCTATCTGATGTGTCAGAATTGTGCCTTTGAGAAATTCTTAAAGGATGCTGATATTTTGCATGGGAATTATAGCATTTCTTTCTTTCTTTCCTTTTTTTTTTTTTTTTAGTAGGAGAGATTGAACTCAGGGGACTTTAACCACTGAGCCACATCCCCGGCCTTTTTTATATTTTATTTAGAGACAGGATCTCACTGAGTTGCTTAGGGCCTCACTGAATTGCTGAGGCTGGCTTTGAACTCACAATCCTCCTGTCTCAGCTTTCTGAGCCACTGGGATTACAGGTGTGCACCACCATGCCTGGCTGTTATAGTATTTCTAACTTAGCAGTTCTTTTGACATTCCTTGAAAGTTTGGTGAAATTTAGACTATTATTATTTTTTCAAAAATGTCAATTTCTGGGGCTGGGGTTGTGGCTCAGTGGTAGAGCGCTCACCTAGCACATGCACGGCCTGGGTTCGATCCTCAGCACCACATACAAATAAACGCATCGTGTACAACTAAAAGCAAATAAATAAATATTTTTAAAAAAGTCAATTTCTGATCAGTCTGGTTGGATCAGATGTTCCTTTTTTCCAAATTACTAGATTTCATCCAATAATCCATAGGTCTTGGGGAGAGGTGATAGGATTGAAGCCAGGGTCACTTTTACCACTGATCTACATCCCCAGCCCTTATTTCATTTTTAAATTTTGAAATAGGGTCTTGCTAAGTTGCTTAGGACCTCACTAAGTTGCTGAGGCCAGCCTTGAAAATGTAATCTTCCTGCCTTAGCCTCTTGAGTCACTGAGATTACAGTTTTGCACCACCACACCTGGCTCCATAGAATATTTAAAAAAACAAATACATTCTGGATTGTACATTAAAACACTTTATAATAAGGAGATATCTTGAAATTCCTTTTGAGGGGGAAAGGTTTATAACAAAGGATACCTGCTCTCCAGCTTGAAGGCCTAGAACATGCTTGATCTCTTGGGGTGCCATGCATCTGAGTTCCTCATTAGTCATGATAAGGATGATTTGCTGTAGCTGGGCAGTGATATTCTGCAGTAGAAGAATAGTCACACAAGCAAGATAAAAGCCAAAATGATGTCTGAATTTTCTCCTTCTTGTTCAGCTAAGTACCACAGCCATTGCTATGATTCTTTCCAGCTTGTTTGTCCAAAAAAGGTTTTATAAATTTTTATTTCAGTTGAGCTGGGGTGGACCAACAACCAGAGGTAGAAGAGTAGCACATGGCTGGTCACATAGTTCAAATGGATGCAGGGAAAATCAGGATGTATTTGCAGCATTTTAATATTGTGTGGAGGAACATATGCTGAAAGCAGTGAGACTTATTTACTTTTTTCCAAGTAAAACACTCTCAGTCTATGTGGCATCCCACTAATAGGCTTCAAGCAGCCAGCATTACAGAATGGTGTGCCAATGCCAAAGCCCATCACCAGCTCCCAGAGGATTCCCAGCACTTCTACATCATCTCTTTTATTAACTTGTAAACAGCTCTGAAATGTTAGAGGAATTGTACCAACAAAAAAAGGAGATGGAGGCAAATAGCCAATAAATGGGCTAAGGAATTGAAAAGACAGTTCTCAGAAGAAGATACATGATTAATTAACAAATACATGAAAAAATGTTCAACATCGCTGGCAATTAGAGAAATGCAAATCAAAACTACTCTAAGATTTCACTTCACTCCAGTCAGAATGGCAGCTATCAAGAACACAAGCAACAATAAATGTTGGAGAAATGTGGGGAAAAAGGCACACTCATACATTGCTGGTGGGACTGCAAAATGGTCCAACCGTTACGGAAAGCAGTATGGAAATTTCTTGGAAAACTGGGAATCGAACCACCCTATGACCCAGCCATCCCACTCCTGGGTCTAGTCCCAAAGGACTTAAAAACAGCATATTACAGTGACACAGCTATCTCAATGTTTGTAGCTGCACAATTCACAATAGCTAGGTTGTGGAACCAACCTAGATGTCCCTCAGTAAATGAGTGGATTAAGAAAATGTGGTATATATGCACAATGGAATTTTACTCAGCAATAAAAGAAAATAAATTAATGGCATTTGCAGGTAAATGGATGAAGTTGGAAGACATAATGCTAAGTGAAGTTAGTCAGTCTCAAAAATCCAAGTACCAAATGTTTTCTCTGATATAAGGAGGCTAGTTCATATTATTGTTGGATGGGGGGGTACATAGGAGGACTAGAGGAACACTAGAATGGTCAAAGGGAAGGGAGGGCAAGGGGGGGAGCAAGAGGGGAGGGAGGGGAGAAAAAGGAAAAAAAAAAGAAAAGGTGGTTGAATGAGACGGGTATCATTTTCCTAAATGCATGATTGAAGACCTGAATAGTACGAATATACTTTGCATACAAACAGTTGTATGTGAGTTGTACACATTAAAAATTATTAAAAAATAAAAAAGAACACCTGATGTGTTTCCTGGGCTCTTGCATCTCTTAGATTTGTGTGTGTGTGTGTGTGTGTGTGTGTGTGTGTGTGTATGTTTGTGCCTTCACATATGAAAGGCAATTTCTCTTAGAATGATTGACTAACAATCTCACCCCTTAATACTCTGTAGCAATGGTTCTATTGTCTTCCAATATTCACTTGTTTAACAAATATTTATTTAATCAATTACATAGGCCAATAATTGCTACCAATGCTTAGAATATAGCTGTGGACAAAACAGATATAAATCCCTCACCCTCACACAGGGACTAGTGGGTTGTCCTGAGTTTTCTCTGTTTGCTCCCAAGTGCTGAGCCATTCTCTCCCTGCTCTGTGCCTTGAGAGACTGACTCCTATACACTGCCTTTCCCTGACTCCCTTGATGTCTGGCTTTAATTTTTTTCCCTCAATGGGTGATACTGGTGAGATATTGGAGGTCAGAAGGAGAGAATCTAGGGTATTTCTTACTTGCTTCCTTCCTATTTCTGCATCTTATCTTTACCAATAGCTGCATCCTTTCAGAAATACAGCTCCTTTAAGGCAGCCTCAGTTACATTTTTCTCATTGAAATTATTTGGGACTAATTCTGTTTTTAAAATAATCCTGCTATGGGTTTAGCTATGAGGGTCACAGCAGGAAAGATATAGCATGCTCAAATGGTTTAACTAGGTATAGTTTAATGACAAAACGGTTTACAGAGTTATGTGAAGGGTTAAGGAGCCCAAAGAAGATCATGAAGCATCCAAGTGTTATCAATAGTAGAAAACTTTTACTACTGGTAGGTCCAAAAGAAAAGTAGGAAAACCAGGTAAGACCTATTGCTATGGGAGAGGGGCTGCCAGATAGGTAGAAATACATAATATTATCCAGCTGGGGAGAGAACAGAGTTGTAGGGGAAGTACCCTGACTTCACTCTCTTCCAACCTTTAGATCTCCTGCCATTTTTTTCAACTTTCCAAACCCAACTGGAAACCCCAAATCAAGGAAATTCTGGTGATGCAGTCCTTATGGCTCACCCACCCAGGGGACTGCAGAAAAGTCAGGAGATCAATCTGGGAGGAGAAATGGAGACTACCAAGCAAATATAAGTTAATATTTATACCTGATATTGCAGTCAAGTCTGAGATTTATTCTTTTATTTATTTTATTTTTCATTGACAAATAATAATTGGATATATTTATGGACTACAATAGTGATGTTTTGACATATGTATACATCACAGGATGACTACATAAAGCTAATTAAAATATCACTCCACTTACTTATCTTTTTTGGTGAGAATATTTAAAACAAGTCCTTATAGCAATTTTGAAATATACAATGCCTATATTAACTATGGTCAAAATACTGTGGAATAATCACACTAAAACGTATTCCTCCTGTATAAATGAAACTTTTTACCTTTGACCAACATCTTCCCTTTCCCCATCTGTCATGATTTGAGGTGAGGTATCCTCCAAAACCTCCTGTTAATTAAAGAATATTCAGAGATAAATAATTAGATTGTGAGAGCTATAAACATTAATCCATCCTAGTTTGAATGGACTGACTGGGTGGTAACTGTAGGCAAGTGGGGTATGGTTACAGGAAATGGGTCACTGGGTGCATGCCCTGGAAGGATTCATCTTCTCTGTGGCCCATCCCCACCCACTCCTTGCTTCCATGAGGGGAGCAGCTTCCCTCTTCCACAATATTCTGCTGTCTCACCTTGGGCCCAGAGCCATGGAGTTGGCCATCCATGGGATGAGAACTATGAATCTGTGAGCCCCCAGTAAACTTTTTCTCCTCTAAATTGTTCTTGTTGGGAGTTTTGGTCATAGCGATGCAAAAGCTAACTAAAACATCAGTGCATCCATCTACTCACCCCAGCCCTTGGTAACCATTATTGTACTCTCTACTTCTATTGAGTGCAATGTTTTAAGATTCCACACATAAATGAGATCATGAAGTATTTGTCTTTCTATGCCTTCTTATTTCACTTAGTTTAATGTCCTTCATATTAAACCATGTTGTCATAAGTGACAGAATATCCTTGTTTTTAAAGACTGAGTGGTATTCTATTATGCTAGTCAACCGTGCATCGTTATGACTGTAATAATTGACAAGGAAGAAAAGTTTGTTTTGACTCATAGTTTCAGGTCTCAGTTCATGGTCAGCCAACTCCACTGCTTTGGGTCTGAAATGAGGTAGAACATCATGGAGGAAGGACATAGCAGAGAAATGCTGCTCACCTTATGGCAGCAGGGAAAAAGAGAGAGAGGGGGAGAGAGAGGAAACGACAGACCAAAGAGAAGAAAAATCCTTTAAATGTGCCTACTTCCTACAACTACTTCCCATATCCTAGTAGTTCATTCAGTCATCAATGGATTAATCCACTGATGAGATCATAGTCCTTACAGTCTAATCACTTCCCAAAGCCCCACTACTGAGCACATGAAACTGGGGGACATTGCAGATCAAAACCATAACATCCATGTGTGCATATATCACATTTTCTTTATCCATCCATCCATTGATGGTCACAGGTTGATTCCATATCCTTAGCTATTGTGAGCAATGTTGCAGTCAACATGGAATTGCAGATGTCTTTTTTACCCTAATTTCAGTTCCTTTGGGTATATACCCAAGAGTTGAATTGCTGGATTATATGGTAATTCAACTTTTTAAAAAATATTTATTTATTTATTTTAGTTTTTTTTAAGGTGGACACAATATCTTTATTTTATTTTTATGTGTGCTGAGGATCAAACCCAGTGCCTCATGCATACTAGATGAGCATTCTACCACTGAGCCACAACCCCAGCCCTCAAGTTTTAGTGTTTTGAAGAATCTTTATACTGTTTTCCACAATGGCTTTACTAATTCACATTCCCATAAGCATTGTGCTAGGATTCCCCCCCTTTTTTTTGCATCCTTGCCAATACTTGTTATCTATCATCTTTTTAATAATAGCCATTCTAACAAATGTGATGTGATATTATAGTTTTAAGTTGTATTTTTCTGATGATCAGTGGTATTGAGTATTTTTTTATAATCTGTTGTCTATTTATGTCTTCTTTTGAGAAATGTCTGTTCTGGTCTTCTGTCCAAATTTTAATTGGGTTATTTGTTTTCTTGCTATCAAGTTGCTCAAGTTCCTTGTATAGTTTCACATTAGTCCCTTATCCCATGTATGGTTTGCAAATATTTTCTCCCATTCCATAGGTCATATCATTATTCTATTAATTGTTTCCTTTTCTGTGCAGAAGATTTTTAGTTTAATGAAAACCCATTTATCTATTTTTCTTTATCTCATAGTTGGACCATCACTTAGAATCACTCCAGAGATAGCTCTTGACTAGAGTGAAAATATAGGAGTCATTGGCATTATTTGCAGTATTTGACACTGTGGGGTAGATAAGATTTCCTGTGGTGCATACAAAGAGTAGGAGAGAGGCTGGGATGGGACCCTGAAGAACATCAACATCTTTTTATGTTAAAGAGTGGTTTTTGCCAAGTATGGTGTTGCATAACTTTAATCCCAGCTACTAAGGAGGCTGAGGCAGGAGGACTGCAAGTTCCAGGTCAGCCTGGGCAACTTAGTGAGACCCTGTCTCAAAATAAAAATTAAAAGTTCTAGGGACGTAGTTCAGTGGGAGAGCACCCCTGTGTTCAATCCCCAGTACAAAAAAATTAAAGATTTCTATGCTGATAAACTTACTAAACACTTATATACTAAGAACTGTATATGTATTATCTCATTCAATTTTCACACTAGCCCTAAAATGTCATATCATTATACTCATTTCATACATGTTCAAACCAAGGCTTATGGTAATACTAATAAGAGGTAGACCTAGGAGTGTCATCCAAGCTTTCTGACTGTAGAATCTACGCTGTTAATTGCTACAAGCTCCTAGGGTTCTGTTTAAAATGAGGGATACCAGGGACCCTTATCTGCAATTCATTCTGAGACAGATGGTAATTAGGAGCAGAATTAGATGGGTGATCCAAAATTGCTTACTGAATCAAGGGAACTGGAAATGGACTCTCCAGAGACAATGTCTGGGCACACACCAGAGATAGTTGTTAATATCTAAAGTAGGTTTTTTGGGGGGGATGGGATGGGTTTGTTGCATGAATTTTCATGACTTGCTTTTATGGATATAGCAGATTCATATAGCAGAGTTCCCTGGCTTAAATGGTCAGGTGTGGAATGGATAATTCCTGGATGTTGGAAATGTTCTGGTCATGTCAAACTGGGTTGGTTAGACTGTTACAAGATCATCTACTTGGGGAAGAGCCTTGAAGAGAACTTCTGTGATCTGGGCTTTGGGAAGAACTGTGAGATATCTGAACATTTCTCCAGTCATATGGTGTATTTTAGCCTTTATTCTGTAAATGAACTGAGAAGAATTTGGCTCCTATCAAACAGGAACAAAGTGGGCAAACCCTTGAGGAATTTGAGCTTATGAAAGAGAATAAACAGCAGCTTTCTGCTATCCTAGCAGGCAAGGAAGGCATGGAAAGAAGAAGTCCCCACAGATGCTTTATACCTTTCTCTGAGCCCAGGACAACAAACAGCAAATCTGACTTTCTCTAAAGAGGAAAAACTGTCTTAATACACAGCTAGTGACTATTGTTCAAACACAGTGAATACAACACATCTGCTTTTTTTTTCAAAACAAATATGACTAAATGATGCCATATTTCAGAGTAATTTATTATCTCTTACCACTCCTCACCTGCTGTATCTCACCGTAGACTCTGTAAAAATTGCGGCAGGGACTTTATCTTCTTTGCTGCTATGGTGTGCTTCCTAGAACGGTGCCTGGCATATTGTAGGTCTTCAATTAATATCTGTTGAATGGATAAATACAAAGATAAATGGATCACAGAGGAGGTAAGAGAGAGTCCTGTAATCAAAGAGGTCCTTATAAAAAACAAAGAATCATTGTTTAGAATATGCAATCTGGTACTAGATTGCCTGCCTTCAAATCCCATGCAACCATGAGCAAGTTGGTTAAGTTATGCCTCAATTTTCTCATCTGGAAATGAGGCTGATGATATCTATTTCATTTGGTTGTTTATAGGACTGAATTAACTAATAAATGTAAAGCACTTAGAATAGTGCCTGACACATAGTAAAAGCTATATAAATATTTGCTGTAATAATAACAACTGTTATAATTTTGAAAGGGGTAGTGAAAGAAAATATAAGTGGTTGCTCTATTTCAGGTGTTCTGCTCCATGAATTACTTGTACTCCCTTATTGAACTGTCACTATAACATTGTTAGGTAGGTAGCATCACTATCTCACTTCAAAGATGAGGGTACTGAGGTACTTGTCCCAAGTCATGAAGCACTGAAAGTGAACCCCAGTACTCAATCTGAACTCTTTCCATTTGAGAATACTAAGTTTAAGCTCCCAGATCATAGAGAAGGCCATGTCCTGTTTTTATCTATTGTTGAATTCTCAGCACCTAGCAAAGAGTAGGGACTCAAAACTAGTTGGTGAATTTGAATTAATGATGAATGGATAAATACTTTAAAGAGCAACAGAAAAAGAAATTCCAACCAAGACTAATGAAAAAAAAAATAGCTATGGAGGCTGCCAGTCTGAAGTAGGATACACCCTGGAGCAAAGTGGACAATCTGAACCTGCAGGAGCTAGACTGAGGATGTTCCAGGTCTATGGCTGGAATTTACAATTATGGTCTCTAAATTAAAGGGGAAAATATAAGCATATAAAATAGATTTTCATTAAAAAACACACAATAAAGTTGAAGCAAAGGTTCTCTATGATCTACCTTCTATCATCAGCCTGAAGTGTATCCCTTCAAAATTTTTTTATCAATTTTTAAATATATTGAAATATATTTGGGGGTTGCATGGTATTTTTTACATAAATAATATCCTCCAGTATTCATTGTTTTAAAGCTTGCTTTTTAGTTAAACAATATGTGTTACGGTTCTTTCTGTGTTAGCATAGAAAAATTATTTCCTTTTACATGTTTGCACTGTAGTCTATATTCTTTTTTTCATTAGTCTATGTTCCATTGTTTGGATAAAACAGTCGATGTAAATGTTACCCTTTTATGTTTTCTCCTCCCTCCCTTCTCTCCCCACCTTTCCCTGACCCTTTTGACATTATAAATAGTGCTGTAGTGAGAATCCTCAAAATTCCTTTCTGATCATGTACAGGAATTGCTCTGCACAGATAATTGGAAGTAAAATTTCTTGGCCGAAGAATATACTCATGTAAAATTTGGTAGATAACTACCAATTTATATAATTAGAGTTAATGAAGGTATTAGTCCTCTGTGAACTCATTGGTTTCTCTGCTATTGGATTGTTTTTGCCTTTTTCACTATTGTTTTTACTTAGTTTCTCTGAAAGATCACTTTTGAAATATTTTAGCCTATCTTGGAAAAGCTAAAGAGGAAAGTTATTCTTATTACACAAATTTCTATGAATTTAGGGAACACCAAGAGTGCCCCTGGTGGTCACATGGCTTTGGTACTTATCATTTTAGACTTAGAGTGTACATACATAACACCTTACTTTTCTCCAAGGTCTTTGAGAACTGGCATTGTGGGTATTCTTTTATCCCCATGCCCCGGGCCCCAGTGAAGAAAAAGGGAAGCCATACATTTTATAGAGAAATGAGGCATTCTGAAGAACTAGTACTATCTACAGTCCTACAAATGCCACAAGTTTTCTTGATAATTTCTTCACAGGTGTCTGTATACTTTTTCACTTGCTTCATATTGTATGTGCTTTTAAAAAAAAAAAAAACCTTTTAAGTCAAAATAATAGTAATAATGAATGGATGATACATAATTTGTAATTCAGCTTTGTTTTTTGTTAGAGTTTTTAACTACTCCTGTAACAATTATGTTTATTAGTATTTTTGTTTTCATACATTTGGCCATACTAGCATACTCACAATTTGTATATCCCCTAGAATTCACAAAGCACTTTCACATGCAACATTTTATTTACTACTGTGGCAACCACCATTGTGCTTGATTTTATAGAAAGTGATGTTCAGGGAAGTTTAGTTACTTGCCTAAGATCAAACAGCTTGTAAGTGAAAGAGCCATGCTCCAACTCAGGGCTACTTGTACCTATTTTCCTTGGTCATTATATTGTAATACATTGAACCCAGGGTTAATGGATTAATTCAATTTTGTTGCCTATGGATATCCTCTGAAGGTGACAAAACTAGGCTTGCATTTTGAGTTTTGAATTCCTCAAGGCTTATAAATGAATTTCTGCTGAATCAGATAAACTGAAGATGAAGATAGCTTTGTTTTTATGGTTCTGGGGCTCGGACCCAGGGCCTCATGCATGCCAGGCAAGTACTGTACCACTGAGCAACACCTCCAGCCCTAGATAGCTTTGTAATTGGATTTTTAAGGGGTGACTCCTTAGGTGTTAGGTGTGACAGAGGAAACCAAGCTACTGTCTAATAGCACACCCTTCTCCCTCCAATTCCCATCTGCACACGAACTGACTGCTTCAGCAGTCATTTGTTGAGTCTGGCTCTGTGGGTGATTGCTGCTTGGCTCCTGTTCTCAAGAGGAGGCTTCCCCTGTTGGATGCTGCTATACTTGGTAGGGCTGGTGCCTCTGAATATTTCTTAATATGCAGAACATCAAACAGGTTTAACTCTAAAGTAACACTAAAGTCTTCTTCTCCATCTGTTTTATAATAATGTGTAAGTAATATTTACTGAGTACTTGAAGGTTCTAAGCACTGTAGTAATAAGTCCTTTATATATATATTAACTCACATAATCTTCATCTCTATGAATTAGGAGATATTATCATCAAATACATTTTGCAAATGAAAGAACTGAAGCTCAGATGTTAAGTGACTTGCTGGAATTCATAGAACTAGTATGTAGCAGAGTTGAGACATGATTCCAAGTCCATCTGATTTCAAATCTTGTGCTCCTAACCATTATAACCCCCTTGCAAACCTTTTCCCCCATCCTCGAACCCCATTTCAACAAGTCCTAAAAGAACATCTAAGATGTAACACAAAATCAGAGATGGAATAGCAACAATGATCTTTTTGGCTTGAATGATACTAATTTACCAGTAGACAAATGGCTTCCAAGCATAAATTAGAATATGAATTTTTGATTCTCCAAAATTTGGATTCAAATAACAGCTTTGACTCTTCTCTATCTCTTGGTTATCTTACCTACAAAATCAAGATAAAGTTAATAGCTACACTGATATCCTGATAAGGTGTTTGTGAAATATAAATAAGTTAATACATATAAAGCATTTAGATCCACAGAGCTATGTGTCAAGGATCTGTTATGAAGGTATAAGAAAAATCTGAATACTTTGTCCTTTTCTTGACTCAGTGGGTGAAGCGTAGTTTAATCTAGATCAAAGGGAGCACAAGAATGGCAATAACATTGCCATTGAAAAGGACTTTATTCACTTGATCCTGTTGAAGCAGCATGGGGTGGGGAGTTCACTCACAGCTTTGTCACAGCCCTTGTCAGTGCTGGCCTTGAACAGATTTATGAACCAGTCAAGTTTGCTTTGTAGTGGTATCCCCTTCATTTACCATCCTTAGGCACTCTGTACAATTGTGCTCTTCCCACTCCCATGCTTTATGCACAGTGTGATTGTAGAAGGAGTCAAATACTGCCTCTGGCTCTCACTACATTGTCTCTGATTAATAAAACTTCCTCCATGCAGTTGCTTGCATTTGAAATAAGCACTGGATATTTAGTCTAAACTCATGTTGGGATTTCAGGCAGTAGTCAGTGGGCATATCGTAAATAATGCTACCATAATAAAGTACCAACAATGGGGTGGCTTTGTATAAGCCATATTGTATATGGAAATTTATTTTGTCACATTTCTAGATGATGGAAAGTCCAAGATCAAGGGGCAGACTTGCAAGAGCCCTAATAAAGGAGATAGCTAAGATTGCAGTTAGCTGAGAGCCATAAAAGATGTTCAAATTCCACCTGATATTCATACATTTATCTAAGAATCTTTTTATGCCCGTGAACACTGTGTGACGCACCTGTAAGCTCGAGCTGTAAGCACTTGTCCTTGTTAAAGCAAAATGTATTTAAACAGGTGAGGGTTAGTGGCTGTGTGGGTTGGAGTTAGAGTGGTTAAAGTTAGAGTGGTTGGAGTTCAAGAGGTTGTTGGAGACAGAGAGAAAAGTTAGAAGAGAGAAGAATAAAATAACTTTTTCATTTCCATCCTGCCTCCGATTTTTCTCCTGCGGCATCGTAGCTGCAAGGGCAGCAGCAGGCAGCTACACAAACTGATCTGATTCCTGGTGAAGGCTCTCTTCTTGACTTGTAGATAATCACTGTATCACTATGTCTTCACATGGTGAACAGAGATAGTCCTGGTATCTCTTTTTTATTCTTACAAGGGCACTAAACCCACCATGAAGGCCACACTCTCATGAACTCACATGAACCCAATTATCTCCCAAAGGTCCCATCTCCAGCAAGGTGCATTGGTGCATGCCTGTAATCCCAGCAACTCAGAAGCTGAGGCAGCAGGATTGTGAGTTCAAAGCCAGCTTCAGCAACTTAGCAAGACGCTGTCTCAAAATAAAATATAAAAAGGTATGAGGAGGTGGCTCAGTGGCTAAGTGCCCTTGGGCTCAATCCCCAGTGCCAAAAAAAAAAAAAAAAAAAAAAAAATTCCATCTCCAAAACTATCATCTTGGAGAGTTAGGTTCTCAGTGTATCAATTACAGGGGAACACAATTGAGATCATACCAGGTCATAAGAAGATTACTTGAACCTCAGGACCTTTAGGTGCCCATAAAACCATAGCATGTTGTTTAAGCCAAAGCTTTCCCTGCCCCATGTTCCTCCATGGTTCAAAGTGTACATATTCTATGAAGCTTCCTTAAATTCTGTATAGTAAGAAGTTGAGATTCTCCCTCCTACTTGTAGATACAGTTTAGGAGTCAGATTTTGGAAACACAGCCTAATCCATATTATCTGGCTGTCAAGAGAACAGGGTCTAATTTGACTTGGTAATTGTGTTCTTTTATTAACCTTTCAGTGAGAATTTTCCATTCATTGTAATTAGTTTTAGCGATTAGAATCTCTTGAGCTTGCTCTTTAAGTGCCAGCAAGTGTTAAATTGCCAGGGACTATGAAGAAAGCTTCAGTTTGAGTTGTTGGTGAAAAGGGAAGATCTGGGCAGACCCTCAGCTACTAGTGCTGTTGATTTAGAACAGGCATTAGGTGCCCAGAGAGACCTGGGAGAAAAGGTGTTTATAGGAGCCATAATGAATGCATAGGGGAGACTGAATTATATCTCTAATAGCGTGGTCCATTTATTTTTAAGATCATTTGTGGGTTCCTTATATCTTCTAGTTTGTGGTGGAAACAAAGAAAAAATATTTTGGTCCTTTGTTTCTTTTTGGATTTTGAAAATTTTTGCCCTGATGAGCACATAAAGACTGCAGAAGTACAATAGTGCCATAAGTGTGGAGATGCCCTTTAAAAGGTAAGTATGTATGGTAGATACATACTGATGTTATCATTTTATTAATATATAAAAAGCTACTACAGATTAATAAGAAAAATACAAACACCATAACAAACAAGAAGTCAAAAGAGATGAATAATTTATACTCAAGAAAATAAAGAGAAACGAAACAGAAATGGCCAATAGACATAATTTAAAATGACAATGATTTCATGTGCTTCATTAATGCCTAACATATTGATAAGCTTAAACAATTAAAAGCAAATGACTATAGCCAGTGTTGTCAAGGTAGAGGTAACATAAACAGACATTACAATGTGTTATTTTTTAAAAATTTTTTAGCAGTGCTGGGGATTAAATTCAGGGGCTCACAAGTGCTAGGCAAGCACTTTTACCACTGAGCCACATCTTCAGCCCTACAATATGGTTTTAGGGGAGGTATAAAGTGTCTTATCCTTCCTGAAAGACAGTTTGAAAATGTATACCAAAAGCTTTAATATGTACATATTTTGGATCCAGCATTTTCACTGTTAGGTATTTTAACCTAAGGAAATAATTATGGATGTGTAAAAGAATTTGGCTATACAAACAGTTGTGGTAGCAAAAATTGGAAGTAACTATATACCCACAAATAGGAAACTGGTTAAATAAATTATGGTAGAGGCATAGAATAGAAAATTATGCAGCCATTAAAAATCATGGTTTTGAAATGAGAAAATGCTCATGATATCACAATATTAAAATAAGAAATTAAGATATGAAGCTGTGTATACAGAGTATGATCTCAATTTCGTAAACAGAATTATATTAAAAGACTAGAAGAAAATACACTTAAATGTTAACAATGATTATATCTGGGTGGCAGAATGACAGATAAACTTTATTCCTAAAAGGCTTTTATGTCTTTTACAAATTTCAAACAGTGAATATGTGCTACTTTCATAATTAGAAAAAAAATCAGCAACACAGAAACTGTTAAAAAAAGACATTTAGGCTTGTTTCTGAAAGCTAATTTTTGATTTAATTTTTCTCTTCAAATTTAAACACAGCCATTTCCTTTAGAAAATGAGGGCAAACATTTTAACTGTCTGGTGGGATAAAATAGATAAAAGCATAATTTTTCTGGCATATATGGGGAATACCCCAATATAAAAGTGCTCCACTGGAAAATATGTATTACATACTGACCTTTCTTTGAAAGGCTTCATATACCCTTTTTAAAAACTCTGCTTTATTGATGTATACCTCATATACCATAAAATTCACTCATTTAAATTGTACTAATCAGGTTTTTGGTATATGAACAAAGTATGCATTAACAAGTTCTATGTAATTCCAGAATATTATCAAAACTTTAAAAAACAAAATTCATACTCATTAGCCATCACTCCCAGGTTTTCTTTTTTCTTCAGCCCCAGGTGACTATTAATTAAATTTCTACCTCTATAGGTTTGCCTGTTGTGGACATTTCATATAAATGCATCACACAATATGTGAGATTTCACTTAGTAAATTTTCAAACTTCATTTATGTTTTAGCATGAATATCAGTACTTCATTCCTTTTTATAGCTGAGGGATATTTCATTATATGTATAATGAAATTGTATGTATTCATAAACTATGTTGTGTTTATCTATTTATCAGTTGATGGACATTGCAGTTGTTTTCACTTTGGGGCTGGCATGAAAATTTGTGTACAAGTTTTGGCCTGAAAATATGTTTTCATTTTTCTTGAACATATATTTAGAAATGAAATGGCTGGATCACATGGGAACTCTATGATTAACTTCTTGAGGAAATGAAAAATGGTTTCTCAAAGTGGCTGCATTCCCACATGTTACCTTTCACCTAATAAATTCTTACATATGCAATAAGAAATATGTAAAAAGATTATCATTTGTAATAGTAAAAACTAGAAACAATCAAATATTCTAAATAGAGGCTTAATTAAATAAATTATGTTCATTTAGATTACAGAGTACTAGCTTGGCACAGTGATACCTGTAATCCCAGCACTTGGGAGGCTGAGGCAGGATGATCCTGTGTTCAAAGCCAGCCTCAGCAATGGCGAGGTACTTAGCAACTCAGTGAGATCCTGTCTCTAATAAAATGCAAAAAAAGGGCTGGGGATGTGGCCCAGTTGTTGAGTGCCCCTGAGTTCAATCCCCGGTACCCCCCCCCCCAAAATAAAAAGATTACAAAGTACTAATTTACAGCTGCTAAAAAGAATGAGTTTCTATGTTCTTATTGAGGAAAATATCCAAGAAATATGAAGTTGAAAAAGCAAATTGTAAATCAACAGGTTTTATATTATTTGTGTAAAATATAATTATTATATATGTGTATATGTATTTATGGTAAATTTCTGGAAAGATACCTGAGCAATTACTAATAGTGGTTACTGCTAGAGGGTAGGCCAAGGATGTAGTGGTCATAGTGTGGCTTTCCAATTTAAAGTCTTCTGTACTTTATTTTTTCAAATAGAAATATTTATTATTTTATAATAAAAACTCTTAAGATTGTCTAACTTTACTTAGAATTATATTCTCCAATTTCATCCATTTACCACTTTGTATACAACCAGAGATGTGAAAAATTTTCTCTATGTGTGTATTATGAATTTTAATGCATTCTACTGTCATATACAAAAACTTTGAATAAAAAAAATTCTTAAGAAAACCTGAATTAGTAAACTTTGTTTTTTCCACTGGTATAGATGGTTCAATTTTCATTATTTGTGCAGGTGCAGTGGGAGGGAATAACATTTTTAGTAGTCTTTTCAAAAATTTTATTTTAATTAGGTATATATGACAGCAGAATGCATTTTGATTCATTGTACACAATTGCAGCACAATGTTTCATTCCTCTAATTGCACACGATGTAGCCTTGTACATTATGTGGAGTCATATATGTACATAGGGTAATAATGTCCATCTCATTCTACCATATTTCCTGCCCCCATACCTCTCCCCTTCCTATCCCTCCCATTTGCCCTAAGTTCCTCCATTTTTCCCATGCCCAGCATCCACTTATCAGAGAGAACATTCGACCTTTGGTTTTGGGGGGATTGGCTTACTTCGCTTAGCATGATATTCTCCAACTCCATCCATTTACCTGCAAACGCCATAATTTTATTCTCTTTTAATGCTGAGTAATATTCCATTGTGTATATATACTACAGGTTCTTTATTCATATATTGAAGGGCATCTATGTTACTTCCACAGATTAGCTATTGTGAATTGAGCTGCTATAAACATTGATGTGGCTGTGTTACAATAGTATACTGATTTTAAGTCCTTTGGGTATAGACCAAGGAGTGGGATAGCTGGTCAAATGGTGGTTCTATTCCAAGTTTTCTAAGGAATCTCCATACTGCTTTCCAGATTGGTTGTACCAATTTGCAGTCCCACCAGCAATGTATGAGTGTGTCTTTTCCCCCACATCCTCACCAACACTTACAGTTGGTTGTATTCTTGATAACTGCCATTCAGACTGGCATGAGATGAAATCTTAGAGTAGTTTTGATTTGAATTGAACATTTTTCATATATTCATTGATTGATTATATATCTTCTTCTGAGAAGTGTCTGTTTAGCTCCTTAGCCCATTTATTGATTGGGTTGTTTGTTTTTATGATGGTAAGTTTTTTTGAGTTCTTTATACATCCTGGAGATTAGTGCTGTATCTGACGTGCATGTGGCAAAAATTTGCTCCCAAAATGTAGGCTCTTTCTTCACCTCTTTGATTGTTTCTTCTGCTGAGAATAAGCTTTTCAGTTTGAATCCATCCCATTTATTAATTCTTGATTTTATTTCTTGTGCTTTAGGAGTCTTGTTAAGGAAGTTGGGGCTTAATCCAACGTGATGAAGATTTGGGCCTACTTTTTCCTCTACTAGGCAAAAGGTCTCTGATGTAATTCCTAGGTCCTTGATCCATTTTGAGTTGAGTTTTGTGCATGGTGATAGATAGGGGTTTAGTTTCATTTTGCTGCAAATGGATTTCCAGTTATCCCAGTAGCATTTGTTGAAGAGGCTATCTTTTCTCCACTGTATGTTTTCAGCTTCTTTGTCTAGTAAGAGATAACTGTATTTATGTGGGTGTCTCTCTGTGTCTTCTATTCTGTCTACATGTCTGTTTGGGTGCCAATACCATGCCATTTTTGTTACTATAGCTTTGTAGTATAGTTTAAGGTCTGGTATGGTGATGCCTCCTGCTTCACTCTTCTTGCTAAGGATTGATTTAGCTATTCTGAGTCTCTTATTTTTCCAAATGAATTTTATGATTGTTGTTTCTATTTCTATAAGGAATGACATTGGGATTTTAATTTGAATTGCAGTGAATCTGTATAGCACTTTGGGTAGTATGGCCATTTTGACAATATGAATTTTGCCTATACAAGAGCATGAGAGATCTTTCCATCTTCTAAGATCTTCTTCAATTTCTTTCTTTAGTGTTCTGTAGTTTTTATTGTAGAAGTCTTTCACCTCTTCTGTTGATTCCCAAGATTTTTTTTTTTTTTTTTTTTTTTTTTTTTTTTTTTTGGTACTGGGGATTGAACTCAGGGGCACTCGACCACTGGGCCACATCCCCAGCCCTTTTCTGTATTTTATTAGAGACAGGGTCTCACTGAGTTGCTAAGTGCCTTGCCATTGCTGAAGCTGGCTTTGAACTCGTGATCCTCCTGCCTCAGCCTCCCAAGTGCTGGGATTACAGGCGTGCGCCACCGCGCCCAGCTTCCAAGTTTTTTTTTTTTTTTAAGGCTATTGTGAATGGGGTGGTTTTCCTAGTTTCTCTTACAGAGGATTGTCACTGATGTACAGAAATGCCTTTGATTTATGGGTGTTGACTTTATATCCTGCTACTTTGCTGAATTCATTAGTTCTAGAAGATTTCTGGTGGAATTTTTTGGATCCTCTAGGTATAGAATCATGTTATCTGCAAATAGTGATAGTTTGAGTTCTTCTATCCATATCCCTTTAATTTCTTTTATCTGTCTAATTGCTCTGGCTAGAGTTTTTCAAGGAATATGTTTAATATAAGTGGTGAAAGAGGGCATCCCTATCTTGTTCCAGTTGTTAGAGGCAATGCTCCCAATTTTTCTCCATCTAGAATGATGTTGGCCTTGGGTTTAGCATAGATAGATTTTACAATATTGAGGTATGTTCATACTATCCCTAGTTTTTCTAGTGTTTTGAACATTAAAGGGTGTTTTATTTTGTCAAATGCTCTCTCTGCATCAATTGATATAATCATATGATTCTTATCTTTTAAAAATTTTTTAGTTGTACATGACACAATGCCTTTATTTTATTTATTTATATTTTATGTGGTTCACCTTCAGTCTGTGAATGTCTTTTCTTGTGAGATGAGTCTATCGAAGGCAGCATATTGTTGGGTCTTTTTTAAAATCCAATTTGTCAATCTATGTCTTTTGATTGATGAGATTAGGCCATTCACATTCAGGGTTATTATTGAAATAATGTTTGTATTCCCAGTCTTTTTGGTTTATTTTTGGTTTTTAACTTGACTTGGTTTCTGCTATAATTGGTCTTTCCTTTAGTGTAGTTCCTCCCTTTGCTGATTTTCATTCCCTTCTTCTGGAATATTTTGCTGAGAATGCTCTGTAGTACAGGCTTTCTCATTTTAAATTGTTTTAACTTTTGTTTATCATGAAAGGTTTTAATTTCACCATCAAATCTAAAGCTTAATTTTGCTGGATATAAGATTCTTGGTTGGCATCCATTCTCTTTCAGAGCTTGATATATGTTGTTCCATGATCTCCTGGCTTTGAGGGTCTGGGTTGAAAAATCTGCTGAGGTATGAATTGGTCTCCCCTTATATGTGATCTAATTTTTCTCTCTTGCAGCCTTTAATCCTTATTCTGTATGCTAGGCATTTTCATTATAATATGCCTTGGTGTGGTTCTGTTGTGATTTCATACATTTGGTTTCCTGTAAGCCTTTTGTATTTTATTTTCCTATTCATTCGTCATGTTTGGGGAAATTTCTGATATTATTTCATTTAAGAGATTGTGCATTCCTTTGGTTTGAATCTCTGTATTTTCCTCTATACCAATAAATCTTAGATTTGGACTTTTGATGCTATCCTATAATTCTTGGATGTTTTGTTTAGGGTTTCTTACCATCTTCACTGTGTGGTCCACTTTATTTTCAAGATTATATATTTTGTCTTCACTATCTGATGTTTTGTCTTCCAAGTGATCTAGTCTGTTGGGGATGCTTTCTATTGAGTTTTTTTTTATTTTGTTTATTGTTTCCTTCACTTCAAGGATTTCTGATTTTTTTTCACAATCTCTATCTTTTCTTGAAGTACTCTTTTGCTACCTGCATTCGCTCTTATCTTTTTGTTGGTGTGATCAATGTTTGCCTGTATTTGCTCTCTTATCTCTTTGTTGGAATGATCAAATTTTACCTGTATTTGCTCACTTAGGTCATTCTTTAATTCATAGAACATTTTTAATTATGTACACTCTGAACTCCTTCTCTGACATTTCGTCAACTGTGCTGTCCATGGATTATATTATTGTAATATCTAGGTTTATTTGGGGTACTCTTCTCCCTTGTTTTTTCATGTTGTCTATGTGTCTTCCTTTCTTGCAGTGCAGATATGAGGTATTACAGTTTCTACCTTATAATCTTGTAGTGTCCTTGTAGATTAACTGCACCTCACCTTGGTGTTGGGCTTCTAGTCCCCAGCTGGTGTCCCATGATAAATGCTACTGCAACTAAAGGTGGTGGTGACAATACTGGAGGTAACTCAAGATAGCAATGGGGATGTCCCAAGTTGGGGACAACCACTTTCAGAGATGGGGCTGAAATGGTGAGCCACCTTTTCGGAGATGCTGCTGCCTCCAGGCCTAATCTGTTGTCCCAAGATGGAGGCTACTGCATGGGAAAGACTATAGCAATGGAATGGCTGCAGTGTCCCAAGGCAAAGGTGGGCTAGGCCTGGGCTCCAGTGTGGGTCTTCTGGTGGGCACAGGCAGTCCTGAGCCAGAGCCTTGGCACTGGCATGGTCAGCAGGGGCAGTCCTGGGCTAAACCTTGTCCTGGGTTCCCACCTGGGTCTGTGGGGAAGTACTGGGCTGAGGCCTTGGCTCAGGTGTGGGTCTGCCAGTTGGTGGGGTGGTCCTGGTACTAACCTTAGTCAAGGCTCCCATGCGTGGCTGTTTAGTAGTCTTTACAGTACCTGACTATTGGTTAGAACATCCTCTATATCAATAGCCTGGTATTAGTCAGTTTTACCTTACTATATAACAAAATACCTGAGGCTTAGTAACTTATAAAGGAAAGAGGTTTATTTATCTCACAGTTCTGTAAGTCCAAGAGTTATGACACTGGCCTCTGCTTAGCTCTGGTGATTGTGCCACAGTGGATGCCATGACTATGGCAGGGGCCTGTGCAAGAGGAAGAGATCACATGTAAGACAGGAAGCCAAAGAGCAGGGAGGGGTTCTCTTATAGCAGCTCATTTTTTTTTTTTTTTGAGAACTAACTCAATGCCCCACAAAAACTACTCCTTCTGAAATACAGTATCCTAGTATGTCAACCAATTCCTACTATGTTCCACCTCTTACAGGATCCACAACCTCTCACATCCACATGGGAGACCAAGCTTCCAACACATGAATGCTGAGGAGACATATTCCACCCATATGCAAATCATAACATCTAGGATTTTTAATGTCTCATAAAATATTGGCCAACAATACCTTTTGCTTTTTTCCATTGTATCCAGATTGGTAAATTTATGTTATCAAGAAACATGCTTTGCCAGGCATGGTAGCACATGTCTGTAATCCCAGTGACTTGGGGGGCTGAAGCAGGAGTATCAAAAGTTCAAAGCCAGCCTCAGCAACATAGTGAGGACCTAAGCAACTTAGTGAAACCCTGTCTCTAAATTAAAAAAATAGAAAAAAAATTGGTGGTTGAATGAGATGGATATCATTATCCTAAATGCATGATTGAAGATCTGAATGGTACTTATATACTTTGTATACAAACAGTTGTATGTAAAAAGATGCTATATATGTGCATTATGAATTGTAATACATACTACTATTATAAATAAAAAAGGAAAAAAAAAGAAAGAAAAAAAGAAATAAGCCAAACAGAGAAAAAAATATTAAAAAAACAGAAAACACTCACACTAATTTCTCATGTTGTTAAAATTGTTCTTATTAAATCTTGAGCAGATATAGAAGAATGTTACAACGTGTAAGATAAAACAACAGTATGAGGAAAACTCAAGTACTTTCAATTTATTTAAGGAAAAATTAATATGTATAAAATCCCCTGTGAGAACCACCTTGATCTTAAACTCATTGTTTTTTCCCTCAGAGGTAATTCCTTGGTTTTCTTAATAGTTGGCCATATATGTTTATATCCCTAAAAATAAAATTCTTTTAAAAATTAAAAAAAAATTAGAGAAGGACAGTGGATATGGCTCAGTGGTTAAGCATTCCTGGGATAAATCCCTGGTATCAAAAAGAAAAAAACCCACCATGTTTCCAGCCAAAATTTGTGGCTTGTAAACATGTCACTGAAAGCACAACCCTCAAGACTAAAGTAAGAAAGACCAGGGAGACAACAAGGGGATATATTTGTTGGAAATCAATGTTCAATAAATTCCATTTTCAAAAAATAGAGTTCAGCAAAAAATAGTTTGTGCTAAGTGTAGTGGAAAATTTAAAGCCATTTTTCAGTAAGAAAAAAAAATAATTGAACAATAGTGGACCATGTGAGTATTCATAGGATTTTAACATTTAAAATGAATACATTGTTGAAAAAAAAATGGACAGATTTCTCCACCCTATGACATGTGATATGAACTCATGTGTTGGGGAAAGAGTAGGCAATAGGGATTGGTGTAGTTACTCTTTCTCCTAATAGGAGAAAGTGAGTGGCCTTCATTCTCAAATTAAAAGAGCCACATGAGATCAAAAGCTTGGTACCCTAGGTGTAGTCAGGATGTAACTTGCATGGTTAAATATCTTTACAATGGGGTTGGGGTTGTGGCTCAATAATAAAGTGTTTGCAGAGCATGCATGAGGCACTGGGTTCGATCCTCAGCACCACATAAAAATAAAATAAAGGTTTTAGGTCCACCTACAACTAAAATGTGTATGTTTAAAAATATCTTTACAATGGATTGCCTCCATTAATTTCTTTCCACTTGGTTTACACACCCTTTTCAATTCAATTATAAGAAACTCTATAAAGACCTACCAGATACTGGGCACTATGATAATCCCTGTGGTGGATATAATTATGAATGAGACAAGGTTCCCACCTGGATGGAACTAATTTTGGGGCTATTTACTGCTAATTTCCTGAAGGTTTCCCTTTTAAATTCAATATACATCATATATGCATATTACCAGTGTGTTTTTGTTGAGCTTTTAAAGGCTTAAGAGGCAACTGGAACACTAATTTAATGACCTAATTCATTTCAAGGGAACCATCAAAGTCACCTGGGGAATGTTCGAATGTGGAGCATGTTCTATTATGCTGTAGGTAGAAGAATTTCAGGGTGTTTTCATTTGCTTCTGACTTTCACAAGACCTAGAACACTTCCCCGACTGCCACATCCTAGAATAACTATGTTTCAGCAAAGTTTTCTAAATGTAAAATTTTATGACAGGAAATCTATGTCTATTGACCTCTTATAGCAAACAAGCAACAAATGAAATATATGTAGTTCAACTAAAAATGGGATCCTTACCTGTGACATAATAAGTAAACCTAGGCAAAGAATTATTCCTCCTCCCCACATCATGCTAGTGTTTCTACTAGCTGGACCTATAATTGACTTAATTTCATAAACAGCAACAACCACCCACTGTCAGAAATAATTTACAACAAAAAGGAACTTTAGTGCTTTTCAACCCTCTTTTGCTTTACATACTGTTCCTGCTGGAGGAGTATCAGTCCCTAAAATTTTAACACATGTGCTGTTTTATATCAGCCTTGAACTTCCTCAGCATTTCTAAATATATATACAAGATGATTCTATTGTTATTTCTGGCAACTTTCACATCCTTCAAACTTACATGCCTATTTTTAGACATTTTCTGATGACACCTGTATAGTTCATTACAATCTTTTTTGACTGAAAATAATAGCATCCAATGGGGAGGGACTGTATTGGTCTTCCTTGTTTGGCAGTGTTTGCTTAGTTGCAGCTTCTGCTGGGAAAGGGTCCCATGATCTACAATAACACAATACTAACTAGATGCCTCATGAAGAGATGAAAATGCAGCACCTCCTGGCCATGCGTATTTCAAGACCCTTGAAGGTCAATTTGGCCATTGTACTGAGAACTTGTTTTGTTGGAGGATATGGGCAGTTTAAATGAAAATGGAAGAACTACTCCAGACAAGCACATTTGACTTGTAAATCTGAAAAAGTAACAGTGGCGATAATTCTTGGGACCTTGTCTGTATTACAGGGGTGATTTTGGACCTGGGGTTTAGTCAAAGGCAACACAACTTTTGTATGAAGATAAGCTAGGGAAGGGAAAGGTGTATGGGGGAACAATTTTCCTACCAAAAAATTCCTTTCTCTAGCCTTTACCATTTGTAGTTTTTGGGTAAGTTACTTATCCACTCTAATACTCAGTTTCCAAATTTGTGCAGTGAGCATAATAATCCCTATATATTTTTTTTTTTTTGGTACCATGTATTGAACATAGAGGCACTTAACTGAGCCACATTCCCAGCCCTTTTTTATATATTTTTTTTGAGACAGGGTCTCCATAAGTTGCTTAGGGCCTTGCTAAGTTGCTGAGGCTGGCTTTGAACTTTTGATCCCCCTGCCTCAGCATCCTGAGCTGCTGGGATTATAGTCATGCACCACCATGCTCGACTACTAATCCTTATCTTGTAGAGTTATTTTGAGGATAGTATGTAAAGAAGTCTGTGATATAGGAAAAGAATCACAGCCAGAGTTTGGAGTGCAATATGTTTATTAGTGTTCTACCTTTGAAAGGAAGGATAAAGGAGCACTTTTTTGTTGGATCCCATATTTTATAACCCCAAAAAAGAAGGTTTGGGACCTTATTATGTGCTATTCTTTTTGCCTGAAATGCTCTTGCCTAGAGCTTCCTATGTCCATGATACTGACTGTGAAGAAAAGAAAAGCGTGTTTCCCTTCTAACTCCTATTTCACTTAAAAAAAATCACATTTCAATGCTTTCCTTAGGAAAAGTCTCCTTAAACACAAAGCTTCTTAATGTGCCACTCAATGATCTCTCTGACCTGCCCACAGCTTGTGCATTTTTGACTTTTGTAACCCACCAAACAGTGGGCTGTCCACAGTTTCTGGGTCAAGGTGTATTCACTCCTACATTTATCTTCTCCTAATGACATTCGTCCTATTCTCCTGGCTGCCCTTCATTAATTCAAATGCTTTCTCTTCCTCAAGGTGGAACTCAAGTGCATGCACATCTGGTATTTTACTGGCTTATCTCAGAGTAATTGCACCCTCTTTTGATTTCTAGTTCTTAGTTTTGGACCTACTCATAAAGCTTTGTAATGCCTCTTGTTTCATTGCCATGTACTGTTATTACAGCCATTACACAAATATTTATTAAGCATCTTCTATGTTCCTGACCCTTTTTGAGGAACCAAGGATACAAAGACATGTAAGTGGCAGATATATTCTAATGGTAGAGAAAGACAATAAACAAACAAGAAATAAATTAGATAATTTCAGGTAGCAATAAATACCGTGATAAAATAAAGCAGTAAAATAAGGCATGGGAAGGGAGACACAGTACAATATTATTTTATTCATGGTCATTATGATGGGTATGAAGGTTCTAGGAGAAGAACATTTTAGGCAGAATGGGTACAAAATATTAAGGCTCCATGCCTCCTTTATTTGGTTAGAGTATTGAAGCCAGATTTAAAGGTAGGTAGTTGTTGGATTCCAGGCAAGAGGCTGCGCCTCCCAGGCAGGAGGCCACACCTCCCCAGGTGCTTTGTTAAAAACTACAGCTCCCAAGATCCTCAGCATGACCAGCAAAAAAACTGACCAGCAGGTGCCCTGGCCACTACCTTATGACCTCTGGTAGCCTATAAGGCAAGGACTCACTCCAGGGGGGGCTTTCTGACCCCCCACTCTATTTAAGCCACCCCCGGACTGAAATCTCTCTCTGTTCGCGCTTGCCCCTATTCCCATCTGTTCCCCATTTTTCTCTTTTTCTCCCCCTTCCACGTGTGGCCCCTAATAAACTTTCCTTTTATTAAAATGGCATTCCCTGCGTAAGAGACTTTGCCTAAATTCTAACAGTAGTGAGTGTAGTTAAGTAAATCAGGACCAATATCCAGTCTGATAAAGAAAATGGAGTCCATAAAGGAAATGGAGTTGGTCTGAGCCCTGGGAAAACCAGAACAACCCCAGGGGAGATTAGAATGTCAATGTCTGCGAGGTCAGGGCCCATCCTAAAGAATGATAACAACAACAACAACAAAAAAAGCAGCTCCCAGCAAACAGGGAGATGCTAATCAACTTGCCCTAAGCCCTTTCTTCCCAGAACTCTCTTCTCCCACCCCCATGGGCCCACCTGTCTCACACCTTTTGGCTTTCCCATCACAGGCAGGACAGAGGAGATAAGCAAAGAGACAGGGAGAATAAAAGAAGACCTTAGATATAAAAGGGAGAAGACCTCCTCTTCCCATGGATTCTTGCCTTAAGGGTCCCCTTCTCCCTCCGGGGGAAGTCTTTTTCTGCTGTCCTTTAATAAAGCCTTCCTTTTCCACTTTACCCTTGCTTGGGTGTGCTTCTTTGGTGTTTAACTTCAACATTTGGGGAAGCAGGGACTCATCATGGTAAACGGTGGTAACAGTATTTATTACTAAAGGGTTTATAAGGAAAAATACACAGAGAAAGCTGGATAGGTTTCTGGCTCCTGAAACAGCTGAATCTTGCCCTGGTTATGACATGTTATTTTTTAATTCACTTTATAAATTGCAGCGCTATATAAATAATATAAATAGGTTTCCAAAACAGTTTACTTGATTACCACAATTACCTTCAAGTTTGGTAAGTTTGTTATTCTTATTCTTATTTTATCTAAGGAAACTGAGTTGTTAAATGACTTTCCCACAATCACGTATTTAACATGTTGTTGGGTGTGTCTCATTTTCCCCACCAGAATGGAAACACCTCAAGTTAGGGACATTAAAATGAGAGTAATGTAAAGAACTCTGGAGGCAGTCAGATCAGTTTCAGTCCTGACTCTACCTCTTACTTGCTGTTCTGTCTTGGGCAAGTTATTCTACCACCTGCCCCTCAGTTTTCCTCTTTATTAAGTAGGGATAATAACACCCTGTAGAGTTTCTTTGCAAAAATAACGAATATAATGCATGGAAAGTCATTAGCACAGCATTTGACACTGTTGATATGATGGAAATTGTTATTATTACAATGAATATAATAAAAATTATAATCAACAATCACCAAATAGTAATGTTTCCTAAGACCATACTTCCTAGGGAGCTGTTCACTCCATTTATTTTACATATAAGGCACCATTAGCTATTGGAATGATATTCTTTCCTGTGCCTAAAATGACCTCCACACATTATCACACACCAACTCATTTGACACACAGTGATTTTGTGAAAGTTTTATTAATATAACCTGCAAAAGCACTTAGCTGAGAGCCTGGTATATATTTGATTCTCAATTAATGGTTGTTGTTATTATGTAAGCCATTATTTCTATCTTTCTAGGTTGCCTAGTATTGTGATGAGTGCACAGATGTTCAATTAATATTCAATGAACGAATGAATGATACACTTAAAATAAAATAGAATTATTTAGTTGTGGTTAAAACAAAAACAAGTGAATGAATACTGGGCTTGGTCTCTGTTTTATCTCGGTATCCCCACTGCCATCTTAAGCAACCCAATGGGAGAAATCATGCTTTCCCCTGCCTTTGTACCCTGCCCTAACCCCATTCCCATTGGTCATCATACCTAGTTCAAGATTCTTTGTAGGAAATGAGCAATCAATTAATATATGCTAAATCAGTTACCAAATTGCTTGTCTAGAGACACATGTCTAACACATCAAATTTCATGACACCTTAATGACTTATGCCTGCATTACTGCATTTTTCAAGTGGAAACTGAGTCTGAGGGCTTTGGAACTTGGATGATGGGACTTCATAATTCTGGTTTAAATTCAATACCTGGCATATAACAGGCCCTCAATACATAGTTTTGGGGGGATAAGAATGAATATCGAATTAACATATCTTTAACCCTTACTACTAGAGCCTTCTCCTTGTAACCATCTGTCACAGCAGGGAAGTCCACATCATTTCTTTTTTTCAAGTGCTTAGAGCCAAAGGCATTGCTGAAAGGATCCCTTAGGCAATGCATCCTAGTTGAATGCCATTAGGTAAGTCTCTCAACACAAGCAATTTGGCCTTTAGGTCATCTGGTGCCTCATTTTCTGATGACCGATCTGCCCAAGGCAGCAAGAGGCAGAATCTGTTCAGCCTTGGCTGAGTGGGCTTTTGTGCCTGGGGGTATAGCCTACCTGAGACCAGCATGGTGGGGCCTTGCTTCCACTTCCAGAGACATTAGGCTCTGAAAGTGAGCTGTGACTGAAATGGAGAACTTTCTTGAACTAACAGTGGAATCTGGTTAACCCCATTAGGTCTGCAATTTGAGAACTATAAAGAGAATTTGGGTCTCTCCACATGAAAAAATGCCATTTGTTTTCAGGATAACTATGTGTTAGTGGCCTGGGTGAGGAGGTGGCAAATCTGTTTTTAAAATGTTAGGCATGATTTAAAGGGTTTTCTTTTGCTTATTCGTTTTCATTTTTGCTGATTGAATTTATTTGCTTCTGTGGCTGTTGTGCAAGGTCCTGGTTGGTGTGTGTGTGTGTGTGTGTGTGTGTGTGTGTGTGTGACCTTTTTAACTTTGTAGCACTTTAATGCAAACGAAATTTAAGGGAGGGGGAAGCAAGCAAAACCTACCTAAAGACAAGGAAATCATTTTCTAAATATGTTTACAATCAAATATTTCCCTTGATAATTTGATTTGTAGGAAATGGCAGAGTGCAGCATTTTATACAGAAGCATTTCAATAATTCATCTCATCTCATTGATGTGCAAGCTTTTGGCTAGGTTGGTGAGTACAATAGGTGCTCTGGCACTGGGGAAAAATTCATTTGAGCCCTGAAATCAATGTATCCCCTGTCTGACCTACCTGTCTAATGCTGCTCTGGCTTGTGAGTAGAAACTTTTCAACTTTATTATACTCCTGTAGTACCCCTTCCCAGGTTACTGGAGACATTTGGAAATTATGCTTTATCTTCTTTTACTTTTGGGGGGGATTTATATTTGCATAATTCTTATTAAATTGTTCAAGTGATTGAACTCCTCTATATAAACTTCTGGAAAATTGGCGCTCTCAAGTGTTAACTACTCAGGGCATGAAGAAATGGGAAAAGACTATTGGAAGGTTCTCTACTAGTTGAAATGTTAAGCCTCTCATCTGGTCATAAGGTCAAGCAAACTTGAATACATGAGTAATGAAGGGACCATGGGACACTTGAACCCTCTAAGCTTAAGCTAGCATTTAGAAGTAGTCTATACCCTGGGAAATTTCACTTTGATGGTGGCTCCTCGAAGAGCTCCTGTAAGATAAGCTCTCCCTATGCTTGGGTGAAGGTGGGAGAAGTGTTTTCTAAGAGAGTTCCTGGAGCAGGAGAAGGCAAGATATAGGGAAGTGATGGGTGGAAAGAAAATGGCATGGCATGGCATACCCCGTCAACTCAATTAGAGTTCCAGAGTCCTCAGGCATAGTGTGTTGAGGCTTTGGCATTCAGAGAAGCCAGACAATGATTACCTCCTTTGTAATAATAGACAGGAGACATAAAATTTGCTATTGTGCTTCTGCTGCTGCTCTGAAACTTTGTGAAGCCATTGATCTGACTTCAATGAACCATAATAGTATTGATTTGGTGTCAGATCACTGGAAGGCACTTGAGTGACAGTCTGAGTGGATGTGATGTTACATTTAAATTGTCCTTTTGTTTGCTTTCTAGTTGTCAAAACCTCCTGATAGGATGTGTGCTGCCAAGTGCCTGTACAGTCCTTATTAGAGTTCAAGTGCCAAGAGCATGTGCAGCATCATTAAACAAAATGGGTGGCTCTTGGCCAAATTCTACTAGTTAAAAATGTATAATATTTGGTGAACCTAATTTTCCCTGTCCATCTCAAAAGTGTTTTGTATTGTGCTCTCTTAAGCTCAAGAAGATAGAGGTAAGTCATCCTTCACCCTCCACCCCATATTACTGGTAACTGGGACTCATGCCATCTCAGACGCATTTCTGCCTGTGCCGGGACTGAGAAAAAGTTTTATTAGGCAAGAAGACCTAGCAGGTTGAAAAGTATCTTAGGCCATCACAAGGGAAGTAGAGATAGAATCAGCAGAACAAGTCTGACACATTCTTCCTAGGTAATAGTTCTAAACCAGGCCTCAAATGAAGTACAATATGAGAAATAGTGCCCTAGTGGGGACACAAGGTGTGAAAAATTGAGATGTGAGCTTGTGGAGGGCACTTCTTGATGAATTTCAATGAGTCATTATTTTATTCAATGATTATGCCTTGAGTACCCACTGGGCAATATGCCTTGAGTACCCACTGGGCAGTGGACATTGTACTTAGTTTTAAGGATACAGTTGTGAATCAGAACAAGATGATCCCTATGCTCAAAATAAAGTTTAGGAGGGAGAGAAAAGCCGGATAAATCTAATGAAGAATCCTAGATGTAATTATAGAAAAGGGGAAGCAGTACAATGTGGTGGAAAGGACATGGGCTAATGGAATGTGGTAGATCTACAACTGAATTTACATTAGCTATTTCTTCTTGAACAAATTACTTTTGTTTGAGCCTTAGTTTCCTTCCCTGTAAATGCTGATAATGATAGTATATACCTCAAATGGTTGTTGTTAGGATGAAATGGAAATATGTATACTGAGATCCTAACTCAGTGCCTGACACTAGTAGGTACTTAACTATAATAGTGATGAAGAGAGAAATAGTGCTAAAAGAGAAAAAGCACAGTGACAAGTATAAGGAGGATCATGCACAAAGGTGAGGGTTCATGGGAAGTTAGGAGACTATTGCAATAATAGGAGTGAAAACTGATGGCAATCAAGACTAGAGTGGTATCGGGGGGATGGAGAGGAAGATGCGAAGGCTTGTTCTATAGAGGTAGACTGGATACAGGTAGGAGTGAGGGAGAGGATAATCATGTTTCTTAATATGATAGTTGGATAGATAATGGTTCTCTTTATGCATTAAGGAATACAAGAAGAGGATTTGGGGTAAATCAACTTCAGGATAGTCAAGAGTTTCTGAGATGCCTAGTAAGTATGAAATTAGATATATAAGTACAAAGCTCAGTGGAGAGTTCAGGATGTGAGATACAGACTTGGAAGTCATCAGTGTGATGACTGAAGTTTTAAGTATGAGATATCTCGTTATCTTAGTCCATTTGGGCTACTATAACAACATATATTAGACTGGGAAACACATAAACAACATAAATTCATTGATGGGAAGTCAGAGATCAAGGTGTCAGTGCGTTTGGTGTCTGCTGAGAGCCAATTCTTCATAGACATTGACTTCTTTCTGTGTCCTCATGTGGTAGAATGAGCAAATGAACTTCCTTGGTTCTCTTTTATAAGGGCATTAACCCCATTCATGAAGGCTCCATCCTCATGACTCAATCATTTCCTAAAGGCCCCACTGCTTAATAACTATTAAATATGGGATTAGGGTTAATCTTAATTTAGGATTAATTAGAGTTAATCTTAAATTTTAATATATGGATATTGGGGTCACATAAACATTCAGACCATGGTACTTGTGAAGAGAGAATGGAATGACTCAAGGACAATTTGACAATTTGACTCAAGGACAAATTGATGGAGGCACAATTTGGCACCTTCTCCTCCTATGTTTAAGACTTCCTTCTTTTCCAGAAAGGGATGAATAGGGTCCGTTATACCATTTGTAGAATTTTTCTGTTAGGCAACTGACTTATACGTCTCCTATGAAACGAGTTAGTAGCTGGCATTTCAGTACGTTTGTCTTTTTTGAAACAGATGGGAACACAGAAGTATAGAAAACTATCATGAAATTGTCAAAGTCACCCAGCTGGCACCAACTCAGGACTCCTTGCCCACCTGCCCATGTCAATTCCTTCTTCATGATCCTTTTTGAAATGGAGCTGTCCAGTCCTTTGAATCTGATTATAATGTTGTGACACACACATGCCTTTATCTTGTCTTCTGTATTGGCATGAGTTGTTATTTAGGGCTGTTCACGTTGGGAGGGGAGGGCAAAAGGTAGCGAAAGAGAGAGATCTATTTTTGAGCATGAATTGTCACTGTAGTCAGAGCAAACAAAACGAAATCTGTGGGAGATGATGACATTGTGCTGTTGGGAAGCAAAAAAGAGGAATCGAAGAGAGGAAGCTGAAAGAAGTGGACGTGTTATTGGAGTAAAAAGGCAGTGAGGAAAATGCTATTCAAAGAACCCAGCATGAAGTGAGAATCTCAGGAGGCAAGAGAAACAGAGAGGAACGTGAAGGAGTTTGTGAGTACATGTGTGCATGGTAAGAGGCTTGTTTATTTCTCCTTCAGTTTATTAATAAATAACTGTTTGTTTATAAAGGCCCAGAGGTTTGTTAATAAAGGCCCAACAGCAAGAGATGTGCAGTCCATTTAGGAATGACAAGGACTGCTAATCCAGGATTTACCTATGCTTGCCAGAAGTAAAAGCCCCTGCTAATAAATTATTTCAAGTGAATGCCCTGGGTTGAGTAGGGATGAGTTGTTTGGCTGGGCCAAGTCTTTGAGTTAATGCTTTAGTCCATGACAGTGGAAGTAAAATCCTGAACTGGATTTCCATATGTGTATAATGTAGACTCAGGCAAGAGCCTGGGGTGAAGACTGAAACCTGTGTTTGTTTAAGGAGGCATGCAGAATTTCATTGAGCTTCATTTTCATGATTGAGTGGCTGAAATGTGACTCCTAATCACACTGTGAAGTTGAATATGCTTTGTACTGGCTGCTCTCATCAGATAAACTTTAACCTCTTTGGCATTAGCCTGTACAGACAGGACTTATGCCTTACTGATTCTGTCATTTTCCCATCATCCCTAGTGAATCAAGAAATCTCAACTCTGAGCAACAGGAGGTTAAAAGCTGGTTGATGAGAATGTTTGTTTGCTTGGTTTCTCTCCTAATCTCAATGCTGGGAGCAGGTGCCTGCCTGGCAGTTCTGGAGCCCTGGACCATCTCAGCTATAGTCACGAGTCTTCAACACACAACATCTCCACAGGGTCTTTCGTTTGGCAGACCTGCCATAGCTTGGTAAACAGGACTCACCAGCTAGCATCTGCTCTCTGGAAACTAGTCTGAAAGTCTCACCTCAGTCCCCCAACTAACCTGCTGTAAGAAGACACAAGACTTCTTGTAGGATCAATGGAATTATTCAACTCCAAACCCAAAGATTTTATACCCTTTTATCCAACATCCTTTACCATGTGCTCCAGTTCTGGCCAGATTAACACTATAGGTACTAAGCACTGAAAAGATTATGGTTCCCTTACGTAACTCAAAAGTGAAAATTATACTAACCTGGAAAATAAATGTAGAAAGTCTAAAAATCTGAGTTTGATGTCATGCCTTTTAGGTAGCAAATATTAATGATTTAAAATCTTTTGGTAAATTCAGATAAGGTTAGAGCTCCGGGTTGGCCCTAAAGCCTCAGGGGAGAGAAACTACGTCTGTAGAGACACCACTTGAATTCTGTATGCAGAGATTCCATTTTCCAAAGCTTACCACCCTCATTTCCAACATATTTTAGAGATGTTCCAAACAAATTTCACCTTTCCATATGTTTCCAGTCTGACCCTAATAAACCTATGTCATTCTGGGGAGAACCAGAGAAATCCCAGTTGCAAAGACTGGTCCAAAATGATTGAGCTACCTGGTTCACTCTTAATGCTTAAATAGCAAAGTCAATCTATTTCATCAAAGAAGAGGATCATTATGACATCCCAAAGTCATCAAATTTACATATTTCATTAAAGGTGTAACTTCACACCCAGCTGTTGTTTGGAGAACTACTATTAGAAGTTTTGCTTGGCTGCCTAAAATTTTCATATGAAACAATTCTCCCTTTGCTTTGAACAAAGATATTACAAAAGAGTAGGTGGGTTGGGCTCAAAGAGAGGATGAATATTCTCAGTCCTAGTGTGGCAGAATAATCCATCATTAAAAACTCAGAGGGCCCAAGGGAAACTACTCAAGGATTAGCCCAAAGGGGTCATTCTTGATTTGTTTGCTGTGTTGCTATTCTTTTCATTTTAGTGGAGATAAAAGTATTGCTGATGTGAGGTATACTTCTTCCCACATGAGCACATGTTACAATGACAATCAACTTCACTGAAACAAATAGAAAGACATAAAACCTCCAGCAGAATGAAACTATAACCTGTAGTATTCCATTTATTCAACTTAACCTTAAAGCTCATTGATGATTAGCCTTAAGTAACGATAAACTTATTGGTTTACTTCCCTCTATGTGATTCAAGGAAATTGAACAGGACTCACTACACTGTGTGTACAGTTATTAAATGAGTGTTGAATACAAAGGCAGTTACTTGACCTAACCAGAGACTGATCTTATCCTGGCCTTAGGTTTATATCATGCTATAGGGATGGTTTTAGTCAGCTTTTTCATCATTATGGCCAAAAGACCTGACAAGAACAATTTAGAGGAGGAAAAGTTCATTTTAGCTCACAGTTTCAGAGGTTCAGTCCATGGTTGGCCACCCCACAGGTCCATAGGTCTAGGCCTGAGGTGAGGCAGAACATCATGGCAATAGGGCACAGCTGAGGAAAGCTGCTCAGTTCATGGCATCCAGGAAGCAGAGAGAGAGAAAGAGAGAGAGAGAGAGAGAGAGAGAGAGAGAGAGAGAGAGAGAGAGAGAGAGAGAGCTTGAGTGTAAGAAGCCAGGGACAGCATCATTCCCAAAGGCATGCCTCTGGTAACCTATGTCCTGCATTCATGCCTTACCTGCCCACAGTTGTCAACCATTAATCCACCAAATTATTAATCTACTAAGTGGATTAATCTACTGATTAGGTTACAGCTCTCATAATCTAATCATTTCACCACCATACATTCCTGCATTTTCTCACACATGAACTATCAGGGGATGCCTCATATATAAAGCATAACAGGGACTAAGGAGTAGTATTTGGATATGGATTCCTGTTCTGAGAAAACCTTCAAAGTCAAAAACAATGTTTCACTATTGTGGCTCAATATAATTATTTATATTTAAAGGATAGCACATTTTATTTTTCAAAAGTGATTACCTATGAAACATCTATTATTATTTATATTAAACAATTTTCTATCTATCTATCTATCTATCTATCTATCTATCTATCTATCTACAGCCTGTAGTTTTGTAGCATGTAGTGTTTTTGCTTCCTTTTAACTATCCCTCCTATAGCAAGCAAGCAACTAATCATAAATACCATTAGTGACTTGAAATTTAGAAAGGGAAAATAAACTACTTCCTCAACTTTCAAACTGGCTCTAGAAACATATATCTGGGTACAATATCCCACAAGGACACACTGTTTTCCCAAAAGAAATCTCTTGTAATTGTGTACTAGACATGGCCAAAGATATAATTCTCAATTTACTGATAAGGAAATTGAGGCATGGGCAGATTGACATACCTTGATACAGTGGTTTGAATAGTGTCCCCCACCCTGAAATTCATTTCTATCCAGAACCTGTAAATTTGGCCTTATTTGGAAATAATATTTTTGCAGATGTAATCAAGTTTAGTAAAGTCATATCAGATTAGGTTAGACCCTAAATTGAATGACTTTCTCCTTAAAAGGAGAGGGATCCTTGAAGACAGAGATAAAGATGTGATGGAACAAAGGCCATGTAAGGGTGGAGGTAGGGATTGGCAAGATGTAGCAACAACCTAAAGAACACTAAGGACTTCCTGCAACTACCAGAAGATAGGAGGGAAGCATAGAATAAATTCCTTTCTAGAATCTTTAGAGGGAGCATGACCCTTCAGGCAACTTGATTTCAGATTTCTAGCTTCCTGAATTGTGAAAGAATTTCTCTTGTTTTAAGCCACTCAGTCTATAGAAATTTGTTATGGGAGCCCTGATAAACTAATTTACCAGGATTTTACAGATAGTGAATCCATGGATTAGGTTTGGCATTTCTGAATTCTAGTGCAGTGTTTGTTTTCCCTGACATCTGGATGCCTCCTTATGTGTGTCTTTCCTTCATATACTCCAACTCTTTTTTCCCACATTTTAAAAAATATGTTTTTAGTTGTAGTTGGACACAAATTTTATTTATTAATTTTTATGTGGTGCTGAGGATCAAACCCAGTGCCTTGCACGTCCTAGGTGAGCTCTCTACTGCTGAGCCAAACCTCCATTTTCCCACATTTTTATTGGTGCATTGTAGTTTTACATAATGGTGGGATTTGTTGTTACATATTTGTACATGTACAGAAAATTACAATATTATTTGGTTATATCATTCTCCCCTCCTTCCATTCCTCTATTGATCTCTCTTTGATTTTCATGAGATCCTCACCGCCCCCATGATCTTTGTTTTCCTCTTTCCTATTTAGCTTCCACATATGAGAAAACATATGACCCTTGACCTTCTGAGTTTGACATATTTCACTTAACATAATGGTCTCTATTTCAATCCATTTTCCTGCAAATGACATTATTTAATGTTTTTATAGCTGAATAAAACTCATATACATGTATATGTAGCACATTTTCTTTATCCATTTATCTGTTGATGGACACCTAGGCTGGTTTCATAGTTTGGCTATTGTGAATTGTTCTGCTATAAACATGGGCATGTATGTATCATTATAGTATGATGATTTTAATTCTTTAGGATAAATACTGAAGAGCAATATAGATGGTTCATATGGTGGTTCCATGCCTAGTCTTTGAGGAACTTCCAGACTGATTTCCATAGCAGTTGTACTAGTTTATGATCCTAAAAAGAATGTGGAAGTGTTTATTTTTCTTTACATCGTCTCCAGCATTTATTATTATCTGTATTCTCAATATTCCATTCTCTCTTACCAGGAAAATGTTCAAAAAAAATCTCTTTTACCAGGATAAAAGTTTAAAAAATCATTATCTTTGGGATTTATGGCATTTTGTGTTTTAGGGTATTGTAATTATGGAGGTAGGTGACAGATTGAAATGTTAAGGGGTTTACAGTGTAAAAATTCCATGGACACTGTCTAGAGGCAAAACTTGCTGTACTGGGCAATCTATGTCATGTGGAGAACACAATCCTCCTCTCTAGCTTTTCCCACTGAGATTGTCTCAAAACAGAGCTATAATGAGCACTAGCTATCTCTGCTGGCAATGTATGATACAATTATGATAATGATGATGATAAACATTTGTTAAGCACCCACAGTGCAAGGTGTTACTTGTTTAAAATACATAAAAGAATTGATTCCCACTCTCATTATGCTAACCATAATATTGGCATAAAATGGGAGTTGGGTCTTTCTGGTAAATTAATGCTTTGAGCTGATCTGCTTGGACAACAGACTGTAATCTTGCATATTTCTGAATTTCTTTTGTGAACTCAGTCCCCCATGGTTATACTATGC
This sequence comes from Tamias sibiricus, assembly GCA_025594165.1. Classification (NCBI taxonomy): domain Eukaryota; kingdom Metazoa; phylum Chordata; class Mammalia; order Rodentia; family Sciuridae; genus Tamias; species Tamias sibiricus. Next base: position 91,978,180 of record CM046667.1, on the reverse strand, counting down.
TTCAAAACTATAAAAAATGATGAACTCTGGAATATTTGAAATTACCATAATTATCATTTTTCTCACAAACTTGCTGATGAGTAAACTGAGGCAGATTGATATTCCCTGGTGTAGTGGGTTGAACAGTACCCCCCTCCTATTCATGTCCACACAGAATCTACAAATCTAACATTATTTATAAATGGTACTCTACAGAGGTATTCAAATTAAAATAAGGTCATACCAGATTGAATGAGTTTTTTTTTTTGTTCTGAATTATTCAAATTGTCATAGACTTCTCTGCTTCTAGATTTCCCTACCATCATTCCTTGAAGTTAGTAGCAGTCCTGCAGTTAGGATGAGTTGGTGATGACTGTAGAACCATATATCATAGTACCATAGACTGGAAGGGACTTCAAGACATCATGATAAACTGCCTGCTTTAGGGTAACTAATCTATTATAATTTCCATTGTATAGATTGAATAATTGAAGAAAATTTTAGTAAACTAATAAAAATAATGCATTTGCTTTGTAGCAGATAATATCCCAAATTTTGATTACTTCCTACATGTCAGGCATTATGTTAAGTATCTTATGTGAATAATCTCAATTTTTACAATAACTATATGAGGTAGGTACTGTTTTTAATCTTTATTTAGAGAAGAGAGACTGAGACCAGAAGGTTAACTTGCCCAAGGCAATAAATACTGTTAATAGGTTATCAAAACTGGGCATATGCACCTTAGCGTCAATACCATTGTGAATTCAGAAAGTGTTAAGCCCAATACTAAGCATTTAATCACTACATTATATTGTTTAGTGTTTAGGGTATGAATCAAGTTCTCCTGACTTGGTGGTTTAGTGAAGTTTTCCTCAACATTTGTTTTAGGGCCTATAAATCTACATATAGTCCAAGAATTATCTGTAGATTTAAAAATAATATACTCAATATTATTAAATGGATACTGGTAGTATTTGAATAATTAAAATATAAATTAATTTAAAAGCATTATTCACTTAAGAGAGGCTACTCATCAGTATTCATTTTATTAAATTAGTAGTGACTAAAAGAACAACCACACTTTTGTGGGACTCTGAAACATTTTGATCTGGAAAGAGGTCTTTATATTTATGAGGATTGGATAACTACATGTGTTAATTTTGATGACTATAACAAAATAACAAACTGGTTGGTTTAAACAATAAAGATTTATTTCTCACAGTTTTGGAGGTTAAAAAGTACCTGATCAAAGTTCTGGTAGATTTGGTATCATGGGGGCCCTCTTCCTGGTTTGCAGATGGCCACCTTCTGCTGTGTCTTCACATGGTAAAGAGATCATCTCCTTCATGTCTTTTATTAAGGGCACTAACCCCAAAATGAGGGCTCTACCATCATGACCTAATTACCTCCCCAAAGTTCCCATGTCTAAATATAGTCACATCAGAACAGGTCTTGAACATATGAATGTCTGGGAGACAGAAACATTCAGGCCATAGCACCAAGTATAGTAGAAAGAGCTAGTATGGAGTCAAACAGACTTGGATTTGAGTCTTGGCTTCTGTTTACTTCCTAGATGAGAACCTTGGGTAAGTCCCATAATCATCTGAGTTATGGTTTCCTCGTTTATTTTACAGTTATTCTGTAACTTATAGTGTTGTGACTGTCAAATGCAACAATGAATGTGAGATTATTTTGTAAGAAAATGAATTTTCTAGGAATAGAGGAATACAGGAGATCATTGTTATTCATCTTTGATATACAAGGAATTGAGTTTGTTCCTGAATTTATCCTTATGTCAATTTTGCATGTGTTCCTTTGGTAGACCTTTCTTTACTTTTGTCACTACTGTGAGGCTTAACTGAGGAAACAAATCAATTTACAATAAATTAGTTTATCTCTCTGGGATAAACTAGCTCCACATTCCAGCTATGCCTGGAACAACACATCCTTTGTGAGATGAAGACTTTGGTTGGTGGAGAGGGAAAGAAGGTGTCATCCTAGCTCTTCTACAGGTTTGAGTTCACCCCACTACTTTGAGTAGGTCAAAGCCATTCTGGGAAGCTTTACATTATTTTTGCTAGGCTGAGAACTAGGGATGGAAGAATGGAGCCTAGCCAAAGTGAAGGAGTACTATTCCTGTCTCTTTCCACATTTCTCTCCTTTCTCAGCTTTCCAATCTCTGCTGGAGACACTATTTTTTGAAACAGAAGCTCACAACAGAACAGACCAGAGACCATCATGAAGTGGCTAGCCAGAACACTCCTATAAGAAATCTGAGGGTCTTGATGGAGAAGTGACTGGACCACAGCAGGGATAAGCTTGAAGGAACCTCAGATATAGCCCCAAGTTTTACTTAGCTGCCTGCTATGACTTTTCATTTCTTGTCTGATCCCAGCCATTTGTAACTGCTGAGCTACTCAACGGCTTAGCATTTAGCCTCAGCTTCTGGAAATAAAGCTGTACCTCCTACACCTGGGGTTGGCGATGTTTCAGCAGGGATTGTCCTCATCTCATTCCCAGGAGCCAGTCATCCACAGAAAAAATGCTGAATTTATTCTCTCGTCTGAGGAAAATTCTTTTTATCTGGAAGCCTCCTGATTCTTTGGGAGGTACTTGATTATGGAATGGGGTTTGATTCCTAGGCTATTGAATGAAACTTCAAGACTGGCAGAAATGAGTCCTTATACAGATTTGTACTCTTTACCAGCCACAACTGTTCATTATGAGTAATAAAACAATGCACTAGTAACCCAGGTTTGACCAGTATTAAGACATGATTTATGGGCTGGGGTTGTGGCTCATTGGTAGACTGTTCACCTAGCATGTGCGAGGTGCTGGGTTCAATCCTCAGCATCACGTAAAAATAAATAAATAAAATAAAAGTATTATGTCCATTTACAACTAAAACTTTTTTTAAAAAAGAAGTGATTAATCTTATGTCTGAACTGCGTTCCAGCTCTTTTGGTTAAACTCACATCTGAGAACATGTATGTGTCAAAAGAGATTGAGAGCCTCCTTGTTAATTACACTAGGAGCTTACAGTCAGTACTTTATAAGACCAAGGAAATATTGGAAAGCTAATTGCTGTTCTAGTTTCCTATCATCGGTCTATGCTGAGGTCCTTGCCACTTACTTCTTTGGTTTTATCTGAACTGCTCGTTCTTGATGTTGGGCCACCATAGTCCATCCTCATGGCAGATTTTGGTTGTGAGTCTTGGAAGCAGATAAAAATGAATTTAGTTGCTAAGTCTGCTATTTTCTTTGTGCTACAGGAGGTAGTAATGATATTTTAAATAAATGAAACCTAGCACAAGTTGGCTAGGTCTTTGTCCTAAGCCATTTGAACTCCTATAACAAAATACCTCAGCCTATGTAATTCATACAAAACAGAAATCTATGCCTCACAGTGCTGGCAGCTGACCAAGATCAAGGTGCTGTAGGTTCGGTGTCTGGTGAGGGCTGCTCTTTTTTTCCTAGATGGTTCCTTGTTGCTGCACCCTCTAGAAGGGACAAATGCTATGTCCTCCCATGGCAGAAGGGATGGAAACCCAAAATAAATAAATAACCTAAGTAGTTCCCTTCAGTTCTTTTATAAAGATACTAATCCCATTCATGAGGGTTTTTCTCTCATCACTTAATCACTTCCTGAAGGCTCTACCTCTTAATACCTTCACCTCAGAGCTTAAGTTCCAATATATTAATTTTTGAAGGACATGTATACTCAAGTCATAGCAGTCTTATAGAAAGAAATGGTCCTCTGAATTTTGAAGTTGGCCCAAATGTCAGGACTAAAGCAAGTTTGTGGATAACACCAAGAAAGCTATTATTTCCTAGGTCCACCCTTAATGTCAGGCTTACTTGGTGTTCACATGGAAGAGGTTGTTTCTTGGGGTTGGTCATCTGGTTGTTCTGAGACACATATTTAATTTTCATTATGCTAAGGCAAAACCTAAAGAGAGATAAGTCATAGGCTTGGAACATATCACACCTCTGTTGCATTCATAAGCACTGACAGACGTAGAAATTATGGGAGTACACTTGAGAGTTCTTTTCCAAGATCTTCAGTCCCCAAGAGTATGCAAATCATTGCAATTCATGGTTTTACAGATATACTGTCAGGGTTTCTCAAATTAATCATTTTTACCACTTGGTCATATACTAACCGCTCACTCTGGTCTTTTCCTTATACCATGAAAACTTTTGGTGAAACTGTTATTTCTTTTCATGAGACATACCTTGTCTAATCTCTAGTACATATCTTAAAGAAAATCAAGCTTGTTTGATAGGTAATCTCTTGGCATTTAGTGAATCTTTATCAATACAGGCTGCTTTAGATGGTCTTTAGTTCACATATTAAATGTTATTTCCTCAGAGAGGCCTTTTCTGATCCTCTGCTCTGAAATTTGTTTATCCAACCTCTTTTATTGGTACAGTATTTAAGAAAATATGCTCTAGATCCATACATCCATTTCCTGGCTTTTCTTACCACTACCTATGTTTTATAAGGCAAGTTACTTGCCCCTCTACTTCTCAGTTTCCTTACCTGTTATGTAGATATAATATGTACTTCAGAGGGTTTTCTGATGTAAAGACATTATAGTGCATAAAACACTTAAAACAATGCCTATGGTCATCACCATATCATCATCATCATCATCATCTTTTGAGCCTAGGTCCTGTCTTTCATCTCACTTATAGGATTTGAAATCATTGTAGGTGCCAGTTTGAGTGTTTTTGGTCTTTTACTCACTTTTCTGAAAATTTCATGAGGGCAGAAACTGTTTGTCAGGACTGGTGGTATAGCTTCACGGTGAGAGTGTTTGCCCAGCATGCATGAGGCCCTGGGTTCAGTCCCCAGAACTGGAAAAAAAGGAAAAAAGAAAACTGTCTTGTTCACCATTATTTCCCTAGCACAGTGCCTAGCACACAGTAAGAACTCAATGAATACTTGCCAAGCAAATGGCTGATAATTTAAAGAAATTTCCCTAATCAACTCAGATATTATAAATCTCATTTCTCCAAGCTCCCATTGCTGTAAAATCTCTTTATAACAAAAAAAGCTCCCAGATCTCAATCAATGGAGAATTTTATTTCAAGGAACATTTGCTAGAAACAAAATGCTAGGGCAACACATTCCAGACAGTAATCCATGTCAACCCTTCATTTTTACTATTACCTTTGCTTTCTCTAGTTATTTCCAGCTTGGTCTAATAATGTGACCCACTTCTATGTCCAGGCTCAGAGCCCAAGTCAATCATACAAGCTATAACTAAGCAGAATGATTGAAGTTTATACTAGAGTAGGTGCAAACACATTAAGTAATTTAAGTTTGTTGTGTATTACCCTAGCTTGAAGTGTGTTAGAGATGAACCTTGGGTGTTTGTGTAGCCTCCAAGTCATAGTTCCCACTCACTGTACTCTGTGTTGCAGGTGACCAGATATCTGGGAACCAGCACAAGACTCCAACTACATGTGATATGTGGCATCTTCTGCTTGACCTATCCTGTCCTGTACTTCTATGAATTATTTTTGGGCTTTCTGATTTTTTTGACACAATGCCTTAGACATCCATCTGTCATTGTCAATATCAATCTCCTCTAGCTTACAATACTCCTGTCTCTTTTACTACTCATTCTCAGCAGCTCATATATTTGAACTCACCCTAGTCATGCTGCTTTGGTATATGGTGTGCTGGGATTTGGCTTGTGAGAGAATTAGCGAGTTAACCTAAAATGTGGGCAAAGTGGAAGAAGGTTGAGGAAGACAACTTTATTATTTTGAAGCAAACCACAAATCATAAAAGTTATATTTAGTTATTTCCCAGAACAAAAGCCTTTAGTGACTCCTCTGATCTTCATCATAAGGTCCTAATCCTTCATTCTAGCAATCAAGGCTCTGCACAATAGCCTCTACCTACCTTTACAACCTGAATTTCATTTTTATGTTTTATAAACCTTCTGTGAGATCTTTGAGGGTAAATATTTTCTCTTCTGTAGTTGTAGCTTAGCATTTTGAATTGTATCTGACGCATTGGATTGTGGTACTTAATAAATGCAACAACTAAAAATTATTGAGTTCTTTATTTTGTACTTGGCATGTAAAACATGAAATGCTTTAAGTATCTCACTTTATAGGCATCATCTCATGTAATGCAAGTTTTATGAAATGGATATTACATTAATTTACCCAAGGTCACTCAACTAGAAATGGTAGAACCAGGACATGAGTCCAGATCTGTTTAGCTCCAGAATTTGTGCCCTTAGTAACTACAGCATAGCACTTAAATAGTGTTTGTGGAATGAATGCTTGAGCCAAATTATATTCTTCACAAACAACTTACTTCAGTTTATATGATCTCACAAATATCTTTTCATTCACTGGAAATACATTCCAACATCTTCTGGATCACCAGCCACTCCTTTGTAACTTGGGTTAGACCAATGCTGACCACTGCTGTTCTGTTAGATACATTTTTGTATTTGTAGTTTTCCTTGTATATCTACAACTAGTCTCTAAGCACTTGGAAGAAAGGATCCATGTCTCCTGCTATTTTGTATTCTCTGTCTTTAAGCATCAAGTGTAGGCAATCTATATTTCTGATGATGTTGGCTTAAAATGGAGATTAAAAAAATTGAACTTTTCTTCATGAATAATCACAATTTATGAGAGATCTACATTACATAAAGATGTATGAAAACATGAAAGTCCTTTTATATGCCAATATTAGTTATCAGAATGAGAAATTGAAGGAAGAGGGAAAAAACAGGTAGTCATCATCATAAACATCATCCTTACAAATACATCTGCTTCAAAGTTTGAATTTTCCTTTCACGCTACCATTTTAGACTGATCTATGGTAACTGCCAGAAATCAGGAATCAGTTGCCTAAGTTGGATATAATTATTTTGCAGTTATAGAGTAATTTACATTTATAAAACTGCTGTACAATGGTTTAATGTCCACTGGAGATCAAATGGGACTGAACAGGAAACCTGGGAGGGTCTTCAAAGGCTTCCTGATGACCAGGGACTGTCTCTAGTAGGAAATCTTTGGTTAAACTCCATGTAGAGCTGCTTTTCTCAAGAGAGGATCAGATTTCATTGATCTTCCATGTTCCAAAGCTGTTCATGAACCCTGCTGTTCTGGATGTGTGACAGCTATTTATTTCTCAGGGAAAAGGGAACTAAATTAAGCATCTTTATTTTACTCTCCTTGGCTAGAAAAATCTAATGCTATATTGGAACAGGTTAATGGTCCACTAAGTAATATTCAAAGCCTTGAGTTATAAAGGAAGGGGGGCCTGTGCATGAATCTCCATGAAAGTACAAGAACAGATATGAAACTCAGCATTGTGAATTCTTTCTTGACTCTCACAGGTGATTACTTCTGCTGAGGTTTTAATCTGGTGATTTCACAGACTATGAGATCAAATATTTCTCTCCATTAAAAATAAAATTTACATGTGTGTGTGTGTGTGTGTGTGTGTCACACACAACTTTCTGTTTTTTGTCCTTTCTACACTAGGAATAAAGGTCTGGAGAAGATGTCTTCATATACATTGTATTGAAGAAAAACTGTCTAATTTTTTCCAGATTGCCCTGATATCCACTATGGAACATGCAATTTGATTACCTTGGTAGTGTTCACTTATATTGCATAACTAGCAAAATTATTAATAAAATTATTCAGGTCCTTAAAGATGCAGTCACTATCTTCCCCTCAATGGTCTCTCAAAGCAGTAAATTCTATGCTGATTAAAGCTGCACACTGATTTTCATTTTTAAATGTATTTCCCATTAATTTAATTAAGCCCCCTCTAGCTCCCCTGCAGCAGCACCAAGAATCAGAAGGGCTGGTTTCTCTTTCCCATCACATCTTCCATGGATGGAAGAAATCAGGTCCGCTTTTCTCACTTCTCATTTTCAGGCTGATTCTGTCTTTTTCACTTTACCATTTCTTCCTGAATGACCCTGCTCTTGACCCTGGGCATGCAATCGAGAGCCGGATGGGGGTGGAGCGTGAGGAGGACGTTCTGGAGCTCAGCAGATGGATCCCAAGAGCACAATGGCTTACCAGCCCTCCTGTTATTGTTGCCAAAATGCCTTCCTTTGTTTTGTTCTGCTTGGAGACTGCAGTTCTGATTTTGCTAGGAACCAAATCTGCTGTTTCAAGGAAGTGCAGCTGTTTGCTTTGGTGGGTGGCTTGAAAGAAGGAATTTTTCTCCCCTCCCCTCTCCAACCTTCTTCCTATCCCACCCCATGTGAACTCCACTGGCTGGCTCATCATCTCACGAAGCATTGATTTTAGAAGCTGACTATTTGCTTTTGATTGTTTGGCTGGGGCTGCAACGAAGTCATTGATGGATCTCATTTTGAGCTATCATCTTGTCCACTCTTTTCGGTCAGCCTTCCAGAACTGATTGCCTGTTCCCCCAAATAAAACTGCACAGCTAGACATGAAGGCTATCTGAAGTTCCACCATTTCACAGGGCAGAGAACATGCAGAGCTGCACAAGCCTCAAGCTGGGCCCACTCCCCTCTAAGGTTGTTAGTTCTCTCACCAACCAACCCATCATTAGGCATGAGACTTAATTTGATCACTGCTGTCTAGACTTCTTTGAGTAGATATTTCCTGGTACTGATGTTGCTGCATTTTGTGATCTTTGCTGAAAGAGACCAGCCAAGCTCAGCCCAGCTGGTGTCTCCTGTGATACAGGACACTCTCCCTACCCCTCCCAATGCCCAGCTTTTAGAAGAAAGGTCATTGGCCCTCTGTGGCCACTTCGGCTCCAGCTGGAGGCAACAGACGCAAATTACTATGCTTTCCCCCAAGCCCAGTGCACCGATATGCAAACTCTTGGACCCCAAATTAGGATGCTTTCCCAGCTGGCAAGTCATTGTTTTCTTCTCATTCAAAAAAGGTGTATAACTTCCCTGCTGCTAAAATGATTTTTCTGTCACTTCTGCTCTCTCTGTCCCCTTTGTGGTGTTCTCTCTGCCTCCTTCTGGGATCTCACTCTTTCAGTTTACTCACCATTGCCCCAGGGCTTGTCAACCTGAACAGATACTGTGCCTTGTGCTGTTAGTGGCATACATGACATGCCTTTGGTACTTACATTGCTAGCCCAGGTAATGTAACTACAGCTGTCAAACTGGCAGTTCTTCATGTTTATTAGTTTTCTTTCTTTCCTACTTAAGTTGACATTAGCTAACTAGTAAGTTTCCTAGTTCAGTGAAAAATCAGTTTGTGGAGCAGCTGGAACTCCCAGGGAGCTACACAAGGACACTGCTGAGTTCTAGGTGAAGCTCTGGAGGACTTAAAGCAAATCTAGGCCTAGCCTGGTCACCTAGAATTAAAGAGAATATAACAGGTCTGGTGCCTCCACGAGATCATCTTTTGCTCAAGATACTTGGAGAAGCCTAGGACATTGGCTTGTCAGATTGACTTTTATATTCCTCTTCTTACCAATTCTTTGGCTATTATCATTCATTTGAACCTAATGCAATAAGGTTTTGAGATATAGAGTTCACATACTCACCCCAGCATCACTCTATCTCAATGTTTCAAAATATCTGGTTTATTTTCTCCTGTCTTATGGGCCAATCTAAAAATAACAGCCTCCTATAACCCTTGGCAATCAGGTAGATTTTTTTTTTTAATTTGTAAAATTATCTTCAGGATCCATTTTATAGAGATGACATTTTGGCCAGGGTCTTTAATACTTTTCAACTCTTCCTTCTAGTGATATTTCTGACTCCTTCCTGCCCCACTGAAACCACTCCACAAGTAGCAGGGAAGTCCAGTCTGAGAGTTGAAAGCTAAGTTCCCATTAGGAGCTCTAATCAGAAGGGAGTTACACAGGTATAGGGTTCCTGAGATCTTTTGACTAGGTTGCAGCCATGGAGGCTGAGGAGAGTGGTGCAAAGAAGGAAAACAAAAACAAAAAACAAACAAAACACTCAGCCTAAACCACGGCATCCCTAGTCTGCTCATTTTCAATTGCTTCCTCTTTTTAACATTGTAGTTCATATTTCAATTGGTTTTCAAGGTCTCTAATTTGGAAATAGGTTTTTATTTTTCATGTTGTCAAAAGGCATTTCCTTTGTGGAATGTAATTTTATCCTCCTTGGGACAACAGAGGTAGTGGTAGGAAGGCTGGGCATGATCTGATCAGAGTGCCTTTGAAGGGAAGGTTATCTGTTTTCAAAAGCAATGGTGGTAGGGAATAGTAATAGTTGGCATGAGGTTGCACCTAAGAGACTGGCGTGTGGGATCTAGTTGGAGAGAATTCACATGAAAAGACTGAGGTGATAATGCTGAGAGCCCAAATGGTGCTGTCAAAACATCACAGGTGATCACTGCAGGGTAGTACAGAAGGTGTTAGAGAGCAATGTCATTTATTGAAATGTATCTGCTGATTTAGCCTTTGCTAATTAAATGGTCCCCATTATGTGTGTTTATTTAGGGACATTCATGAGTTTTGCAGCAGCAGGAGTTTTTTCTTGTGGGAAATAGCATTCCTAAAGAGAGAATAAGGCAAGGCTGCGGGGGTTGGATATAATTTTTTTTAAAGGATTGTAGAAATGGGTAATCTTGGAGTGATTATCAACTTTCTCAGTCTCTTTTCACCATTGTCCTCCACCTCTCTTGTATCACTTGGTAAAAGTGGGCATCAGGGCCACAATGAACAATTTTAGCACTTAACACTTTATCTGCTGCAGCTCCTAAAAGATACTGTTATCCTCCTCACAGGGTAGGAATGGGGAAGGGACTTGGCAAGAAGACAGGAAAAGTTCAAGGGACCTCAAAGACTTTTCTAGGTTCTATTCTCTGTCTTCCTGCTGTTTTGAAGGGCCAGAAATGTCTAGGATTGTTGAAACCTCACCCCACCCCTGCCCAGCAGGTTTACATCCCTGACTGCTGCTCTTGATGGATGACATTCTTTGTGTTGCCTGGGACAGTAGGAGGAGGGGTGAGGGAAATCAGGCAATCATTTTGGGTAGATGGGATTAGAATTTCAGGAAGCTGTCAACATGACATACCTCATCTTCCTTCTCAAAGAATATTTATAATACATAGAACTGCATGTGTTATTAAATTAATCAACTGAGTTTTAATCTTCACAAGGGCAAGGTCCATCTTAGAAAAATTCTCAGTCCCTAACACAATACTGGGCACAAGCCAGCACTTGTTGATTTCACAAGGGAAATGGTTGAGTTTTGTGTAATGAGGTCATCTTGGCAAATCACTGAACTGCCCTTCTGCAACTCTGCTTCCACATCTGCAAAGCATCTTTACCTCCAAGGGATACTGTAAAGATTAAATAAGATGATGTCTTTAATAATGACACTTTCCAGTTTTGTGATGTTTGTGCCATTTTTGTTCTTTGATTCTTTCTAGGTATTATAATGTAAGTAAGGAGATCAGAGATGCAGGCAGAAAAATTATGACTGACTTTGACTAGATTTTAAGTCAAGCTTTTCTTTCTGAGAGAATGTTGCCAGGCAGCTGGTCAAATTATTTCAGTGGGATAGGATGTCATGAGATGCAACAAAAGGCAAGCTAGAAGATGATCCACTTTTTTTTTTTTTTTTTTTTTTTTGCAGCAATGGCTAAGAGAAGAGGAAGGAAAGGAGGAGAAGAAGGGGAGAAGAAGAGAAATAGGGGGACTTGGAACTATTTGAAGGCTATTTTCTTTGGAGGCTGAAACAAACACCTTAAAAACATATCAGAAAGCTCCCTTAAATTTGTCAGTGCTTCAATCCCTCATATCCTGGTTTCTTATTTCCTACCATCAATTTTAAGCTTTGTGAACTAACCTCCCCTTACCAATCTTGGTTGGGACAGCAAGAATTACCCTGGCACACTGACTGATTTAAAGGTATGAATTTCCATGTTTTGTTTTCTTCTTTTGCCATTCAGCACTGTTTTACCAACATGGATAAAATTCTAGGATAAAATTCTAAACACAAAACACTCTCTCTCTCTCTCTCTCTCTCTCTCTCTCTCTCTCTCTCTTTCTCTCTGGTTATTTCACGTAGGGTCTCACTCATGCTAGATAAGTGCTCTACCAATGCAGCCCTTTTAAAATGTTATTTTGAGACAGAGTCTCATGAAATTGCCCATGCTGTCCCAGATTTTGTGATCTTTTTGCATCAGCTTCTCAAGTAGCTAGAATTACAGGCATGTACCACCACACCTGGTACAAAAAAACAGCAACAACAATCTCTTCACCAGTTCTGATTGGGGAACTTAGTGACCCAAGCAGCTATTTTGGCCTAGAGTGCTGAGGCAGGCTGCATAACCCTATCATTGGTACCCAGAGCCTAGTGTTTCTCTACAGTAGTTGGAAAAAATACTGAGGATGGTCACTAGATGTCCCTCTTGTGTCTCTAAAGAGACTGAGGAGGCGGGACTCCCTTCAGGATTGAAATAAACGGAACCTAAATGAAGAGAACTTTCTTTTTGTGTTTATTATCTACATGCAGAACGGTTTCATTCAGTTAGTTAATAAACTCTTGATCATGAAAGAGTTTTGGGCCACTCATTTAGTCAATAGCATTGTTGGACTACCATGATCAAATATGCCAATTTGAAAAAAAGATTCAGAGAGCAAAGGGTATAAGGATTATCTGTAGAAATTGACTGGGGGCTGGAAGAACTATTGTGTGTGTGTACGTGGGGGGTGTAACTGTCACTTTGAGCTTGGGGGTAGAAAGGTAATGGAAAAGAAGGAAAGCAGATATGTAGGCCCCTGCCTCTCTCAGCATCTGGCTTCTGTAAAAGCAGTTTGATAGCTGGAAGTACTTGGGTGCTCTGCTTTGAAAAAAGGGACTCCTGGAGTGTGAGCAGTGAGCAGTGAGCTGGAAGCAGGGAGGAACGGTGCCACTGCCTTAGTAAAAGCATTTGTCTTTGCAAATGCAGAACATGTCTTTACAATGTGATTGCGATTACAAAAGTAATGACATTCTACATGAATTGAATTCTCCTATTTATCTTTAAAAAGACAGCAGAATATAGACATTCTATTAGCGCTCCCTAAGGTAAGAGGTCCGCAGTCTTCTTATCTTGTTGTGTGGATCTTTTCAGATGCCACGGCAATGTTAATCATTTTACCTGAGTAATTCTTCCATTTCTCGTTACCTGGGGGGATTGTTAATGGCCGAGACTACTTCTCAGACTCTTTGCTCCCGCTCAATCAAGCCGTGGAGGCGCCAGTTTACTTTTATTGATCAGCGGGTTCCTGACAGCCTTCGCCACAAGGAAGCAGCATCATCCTTTTTTAACTTAAAGGGGAACATATCGCCTTAAAGTTTACAGCTAAAAGCTTCTAAGCATAGCATGCAAACATTTTAGCATGCTGTTAATTGTTGTGTTTAAATAGTCCAGGCAATATTTTAGAAAGCTGCCAAACGCCGAACTCTCATCCCGTGATCAGATAGCAAACCCATTTCAAATGCCTTTTTAGGCCTTTTTAATTAGTCCAAGATACACTTCATCCCCACTCGCTGACATCAAAGGTAAATAACTGTGATATATCAAATGGAACCCTTCTTTTAGCGGAGCCAGAGAGGTGCGCCCTCGCTGTCTGCCATGTTGTCATTTTCCTCCACTACTTGCCCATTTTTCCAATGGTGTCTGCAGAAAGCCCAGGGGAACATGGGGCTTCCTCGAACTACCTTCTCTGCAGTTCACCAGCATCTCTAAATGATCAAAATTAAACGATACTCATTGCAGACGCCTTGATTTTCTTCCTGATGGTCTGGGCTGAATTGCATTTTGATATGAAAGAGTAAAACGACCCCCCTCGCGGAAAGCAGAATAGGATCTCCGCGCTCTCCTCTTGGCCTTGGATGTACCTTTGGAGGGTCGCAACCTCGCTCGCTAAATAATTTCTTTCTGTAAGAGGAAGCTGCCCAACCCATCCCACCGACAAGGTAAAGGCTGCTAAACTAGCTCCCCTTGGAAGGAGAAATATTTTTAAAAGCAGCCGAGTTGTCTCTGCAAGAAGATGGCAGTTTTGAGAAAATCCACTGTGTGTCCAAACGCCTTTTCCTTTTCTTTTTAAATATTTTTAAAGGGCAAAAGTGATTCTCATTTTAAGTCGGGTCAATTGTCGCTGGGCTAATTAGGAGTTTGTTCACCCAAGACTCCCAAATACCTGAGACAACTCACTCAGAAGGGAGATTTACTCTTCCAAGAATTGTGAATTCAGAAACTGCTCCCCAGCCCCCAATACATGATTTTTAAAAAGGAAAATAAAACTTGTGCAGCGGGGGCGCTTTCTGATTCTTTCCGCTGGTGACCTTAATTAAGAACCTCAGATCAGGGCATGGAGGAGTCCCCTCAATCTCCAGGGCGCCTTCAATCCAGAAGGCAGGCTAAGCTTGATGTCAGTCCTGGCCACGCGGGCCTCCGGTTTCCCAGCATTGGCACAGCCACCGCAGCCGCCCAAGGGGAACTGGCAGCCCCTTGAGAATGAGGCTGGGTGGGAAGGCTGGGGCGCCCAGCACACAAACACCGGATCCCAGTTGCCAGAGACCTACATGGACGCACCCCACAGCGTCTGTCCAGCTCCCAGCTCTCCTAGCTTGGTGCAGCTAGGCAAGGCGAGGTGCAGCAGCGGCGCAACGCGGCGGCGTTCGCTCCGCCGGCTTCTCTCAAACATACAATTTATTTATAGGGAGCTAAATTATCCAAAGAGTGGGGTGAGGGGCAGTAAAATGTTTCCAGATCTCTTCAACGTTCAGTATTTACACCACAGATTCAGTTTGATTAACAAGCAACAGAAAAGGGCTAGGTGAACACAGAGACCCTGCTGGTGGGTGGTGGGGGTGGTGGGAGTGCGGCGTCTGCCAGGGTTTTAGGTATGGGGGGTGATAATCTGGGTGGACGCTGGTCCCCGCTGGAGTGAAGACACACTGGCCAAGCGTCGGGTGAATGACCACCCCAGGGGCGCTTTCTCCTTCCCTTTCTTCCTTACACTACCCAAGAATGGGAAGAGAGGAAAACAGAAAAACAGACAAATCCAGGGCAATGAGACAAAGAATCGGTGGGGGAAGAGGAGAGAGAATAAATATTATATTCAAGATACGAAGATATGTGAGGGAGATAAACACGCCAAGAGAATCAAATCCTCATCTCTCCTGCAATCTCCGCAAACTGGAGAGGCACAAGGTTCCCAAGGAGTCTCGGCCGCAACACCAACCCACCCTCTTCCCGCTCTACCCTTCCTTCTTTCCTCTGCTTATTCCGTGTATCCGGCCTCCCCCACCCCCACCGACTCCCGCAAGGGCTTCGCAGGCCGGGTACCACTCAGTCCCGCCGGTGTGTAAGTTTCCGCCTGGCCCCGCCCCACCCCGCCCCCGGTGCCTTGGTCCCGCCCCAAGACTGGAGCCCGCTGGGCGGCGCACTGATTGGACGACGCCTGGCGTAGCCGGGCTCGGCTGCTCCGGCTCTCTCCGGCTCTCTCCAGACTCCACTGCCAGTAGTTTGCGGCATCAGGAGGAGCAGCAGCAGCAGCAGTAGCGGTGGCGGCTGGCGCAGAGGGGAGACGGACTAGCGAGCGCAGACGGCAGCACATCTCCCGTGCACCATGCCTGTCTTGCCCGTGGGGCACTGGCATACGCGTCCCTAGCCCAGCTAGGGCCCTGGGCGCGTTGCTCTCCGCAGCATTCCAGCTGAGCAGATTCATCTAAGATCCGAAATCTCCCACCCAAAACCCGTCTCTTCCTGCTCGCTCATACTACACACTCACACTCCCCACGCCACACACTCACTCTTTCTCTCTCACACACAGCCCGAGGCAGACAAAAAGCGAGACAGACCTTCCCAGCGCGCGAGCGCCAGGAAGGGAGGGAGCCCAAGGCAGTGCGGTCAGTGTCTCTCCGGGAGGATGGAATCAAGATGCTCCCTCAAGTAAACTTTGGCGGCGACAAAACCGTCATCCTTGGCAGCTGCTAAGGTGGACCCCAGCGACGTGCGACTGAACTAAGAGGACTTCCTCCCGCGGCAGCGGCGGCGACAGCAGCGGCGACCCTAGGAGCAACACCCCAGCCCAAACCCAGGGAGGAGGAGAAGCCCCGGGTATCCAAGGCGGCTGCCCCGCCTCTCCTGGCCGGTACTGTTGTAGCTTCCCTTCCCCTCCTCCCCACTACCCCTCCCTCTCCCAACCGGGCCCTTAGAAAGACCCGGACTTTGATTTTTTTGGACAAATTGCCATCTCCCCGTTTTCACAAACTTGATGTGGAGGCTTGGGCTGCATTGGTAACTTTGATTTCCGAGAAACGCCCGCAGCCCCCTCAACTGCTCTGTAGGGGAGAATCCGTGCCCACCTTGGATCCTGGACCAGACGAGCCTCCCAAGCCCTCCGACGCCAATCTCAGCGCCCGGGAGCACGCTCTCTCCTAGGCAGCCTCTGTCCCCTCCCCCTTCCTCTGCCAGCCCCGGGACCGCAATCGAGCTCAACCAGATTCCTGGGTACCCGCAGCCCTTGCCAGCAACTCAGATTCCCGCCTGTGATCCCTCTTTTTCCCGAACAGGCCTTGAGGAGGCCAGTGTGCCCACGCCCCCAGACCCCGGAGGGCGCATTCCAGGCGGGTTCTCTTTCCGCAGTGAGCCAGAAGCGCTGGGGGGAGGTCCTTGCGCATGCCAGGTGCACATACAACGCGCTCAGCAGCCCCAGTGGCGGTGTGCTGCTGCGGGTCGGGCAGCGCTTGAAAGGCTGCGCCCCCAGGGCCCTCCAAGTCTTTGCTCCAAGTGCTGTCCGGACTCAGCCGCGGGTGGTCTCGGCCTCGCAAACGCCACCAGACCCGCAGCCCTGCGCCGCTGGGGCCAGTCGCGCCCGGCTAACTTTGAAGGGGGAAAACTGAGTAGCCGGGCTGGAGGGAGGGGGCTCGGGGCCGCGCGGAGCTCCCTCGGCCCCTTGGAGCCCCCGGGCCCCCAACGAGCCCCCAACGAGTCCACCACAACCTCAGCATTGGAGCTGGCGCGGGTATACGCCCCGCGCCGCCGGGCCGCCCTGGGCGGGACTCCTCCCGCGGCCTCCGGGGCCACGGGGCGCGCGCAACAGGCGGCCCGAGCCGGCGGGAAGCTGGAGCGCCGGCGGCGTCGGCCTCGGAGGGGTGTGGAGAGGCGAGGCCAGGCAGAGCCCCGCGCAGCCATGGAGTCACTCCTGCTGCCGGTGCTGCTGCTGCTGGCCGTACTGTGGACGCAGGCGGCCGCCCTCATTAACCTCAAGTACTCAGTGGAAGAAGAGCAGCGTGCCGGGACGGTAATCGCTAACGTGGCCAAGGACGCGCGAGAGGCAGGCTTTGCGCTGGACCCCCGGCAGGCCTCTGCTTTCCGAGTGGTGTCCAATTCCGCTCCGCACCTGGTGGACATCAACCCTAGCTCTGGCCTGTTGGTCACCAAGCAGAAGATCGACCGCGACCTGCTGTGCCGCCAGAGCCCGAAGTGCATCATTTCTCTCGAGGTTATGTCCAGCTCAATGGAGATCTGCGTGATTAAGGTGGAGATCAAGGACCTGAACGACAATGCGCCCAGTTTCCCAGCGGCACAGATTGAGCTGGAGATCTCAGAGGCGGCCAGCCCCGGCACGCGTATCCCTCTGGACAGTGCCTATGATCCCGACTCTGGCAGCTTTGGGGTGCAGACTTATGAGCTCACGCCCAACGAACTGTTCGGCCTGGAGATCAAGACGCGTGGTGACGGTTCACGCTTTGCTGAACTCGTGGTGGAGAAAAGCCTGCCTGGACCGCGAGACTCAGTCGCACTACAGTTTTCGAATCACTGCACTCGATGGCGGAGACCCGCCGCACTTGGGCACCGTGGGCCTCAGCATCAAGGTGACTGACTCCAATGACAACAACCCGGTGTTTGGCGAGTCCACCTATGCGGTGAGCGTGCCTGAGAACTCGCCTCCCAACACACCCGTCATTCGCCTGAATGCTAGTGACCCAGACGAGGGCACCAACGGCCAGGTTGTGTATTCTTTCTATGGCTATGTCAACGACCGCACACGGGAGCTCTTCCAGATCGACCCACACAGTGGCTTGGTCACTGTCACCGGTTCCCTAGACTATGAAGAGGGCCACGTGTACGAACTGGACGTTCAGGCCAAGGACCTGGGGCCCAACTCTATCCCAGCACACTGCAAGGTCACCGTCAGCGTGCTGGACACCAATGACAACCCACCGGTTATCAACTTGCTGTCGGTTAACAGTGAGCTTGTGGAGGTGAGCGAGAGCGCCCCCCGGGCTACGTGATTGCCCTAGTTCGGGTGTCTGATCGCGACTCAGGCCTCAATGGACGAGTGCAGTGCCGTTTGCTGGGCAACGTGCCGTTTCGGCTGCAGGAGTATGAGAGCTTCTCCACTATCCTGGTGGACGGTCGGCTGGATCGCGAGCAGCATGATCAGTACAATCTTACCATTCAGGCGCGCGATGGTGGCGTACCCATGCTGCAAAGTGCCAAGTCCTTTACAGTGCGTATAACTGATGAGAACGACAACCACCCGCACTTCTCTAAGCCCTACTACCAGGTCATCGTGCAGGAGAACAACACTCCTGGCGCTTATCTTCTCTCTGTGTCGGCCCGAGATCCTGATCTGGGTCTCAATGGCAGTGTCTCCTACCAGATAGTACCGTCGCAGGTGCGGGACATGCCTGTATTCACCTATGTCTCCATCAATCCCAATTCCGGTGATATCTATGCTCTGAGATCCTTCAACCATGAGCAGACCAAGGCATTTGAATTCAAGGTGCTGGCCAAGGATGGTGGCCTGCCCTCACTGCAAAGCAACGCCACAGTGCGAGTCATCATCCTCGACGTCAACGACAATACCCCAGTTATCACAGCCCCGCCACTGATAAATGGCACTGCTGAGGTCTACATCCCCAGAAACTCAGGCATAGGCTACCTGGTGACCGTTGTCAAGGCAGACGACTATGATGAGGGTGAAAATGGTCGAGTTACCTACGACATGACTGAGGGTGACCGCGGCTTCTTTGAAATAGACCAGGTCAATGGCGAAGTCAGAACCACCCGCACCTTCGGCGAGAGTTCTAAGGCTTCTTATGAGCTTATTGTGGTGGCCCACGACCACGGCAAGACGTCTCTCTCAGCCTCTGCACTGGTCCTAATCTACCTGTCCCCGGCTCTTGATGCTCAAGAGTCAATGGGCTCAGTGAACCTATCCTTGATTTTCATTATCGCCCTGGGCTCCATTGCTGGCATCCTCTTTGTCACTATGATCTTCGTGGCAATCAAGTGCAAGCGCGACAACAAAGAGATCCGAACCTACAACTGCAGGTAGAGCCAACTTTTCTTTCTTTTCTTCTTTGTCTGGGATGAGTAAGGTGTGAGTATCTGTGTGTCTGTGTGAAAACCCCAGTGCTTTTATTTCCCACTTAATTGCATGGAGCATACTCACACTTCTTCTTTGTGGAGGGTGAAAAGTTTGTGACAGTCCAAGTTGATCAATTCTTTTGATCTGACAATTTGCTGGAAGACAATCATTTACTGTTTGAATGGATTCTGTCACATAAAGATGATGAGCAGAAAAGCAATTATCATTTTAAAATTTGCACAGCTGTCTCCATGAAGTTATAGGAACTAGGGAGAGGGGGAGGGAGGGAGAGAGAGAAAGGGAGAGAGAAGAGATAAGAAGAGATGAGACTCATATTTTTAGCAAAATCATAACTTGATTTCCAGGGCACAGTGATTTAGAGACAGGTACTGAAAGGAGAGGGAGTGCTGGCAGCTGCCCTATTTTGCTGCAGAGATAAATTCTGAAGAGTGCTTGGGAGTAGGAGTTTAAGTTGGGAAACAGAATAAGGGAAAAAGAGATCAGGAATTTGTGGAGAAGCAGGTGATTAGTGTTTTTAAGTCTCTTCTTGGTTTGGTTTGATCTAATCCCTAAACATCTGACTATATAAAGTGAAATTCTTTCAGGCATCTGTATATTTTCAAATATCTGGTTGTTTGGTGTGTAGAGACTCAACATCCCAATGAGGGACAAGACTTTGCATCCAGATGTTTCAATAAAAATAGCAATCTTGGAGTTTATGGTGCTTTCCTCTTTTGTGGAATTGTGCTGTGGTATTAAGATCTGGTTGCTGCCAGTGGATGTCACTATGGGCTATTGTGTTACAGTTTCTCTTGAAGTGTGTGCAGGATGTGCATATTGGGGTGGGGGAGAGGAGAGATGAGGAGAAAGGCAAAGAAAAGAGAAGAGAAATGTGGAAACTCAGATGACATATAGCATTTTAAAAACCAATCCTGATTAGCACATTAGAGGGTCTTGCTGAAGTTCTTCCTTACAATTAGATAGAACAAATAAGTCTAAGAATTTCTAGAACCCAACTTAATATACAAATTTTCCAGCAGTGTCTCATCGAAACAATTGAAAAAAAAATTTGTTTCTTTACTTTGCTGAAAATGAATGATGCTGCTATTTCCAACCAAGGTGTGTATGTGCTTTCAACACACCTACACATCCAGTGTGTCTTTTGTGCCATCTGTGCTTGCATGTTAATCAGTCAAAATATGTTCCTGTAGGTCAGATTTGTAGTTGACACCATCTGAAATGCACACTTCTATGAATCAGAGCTCCCTGAATATGTAACAGCCATGCAATTATTGTTTCCCTTTTACTATTCTCTGCATTACACAAGTTAGTAGACAAATGCTAACCACACATGAATATCAATCAGGTGCCATAAAAGAGCAGCTGCAATGCCTCATAAATGCTTTAATCCTGTTACTAGTGAAATGGTCATGACTTTTCTTTCCTTCAGCACCGAGTCATTTCACATGGGATAAATGGAAAATTAATATTGCTCTTACCTTTGAAACCTGTGACTGCCAGTGGCAATTTTTATAGAAGAAAAATGCGGGGTCAATAAAATTTTATTTATATGGAGATAATGATAGAGGGGACTCTTTTTAAGCCATTTTCTCAGCATAAAGTAAATGCATAAGA
This sequence comes from Tamias sibiricus, assembly GCA_025594165.1. Classification (NCBI taxonomy): domain Eukaryota; kingdom Metazoa; phylum Chordata; class Mammalia; order Rodentia; family Sciuridae; genus Tamias; species Tamias sibiricus. The sequence goes on along the minus strand of CM046667.1, from coordinate 91,957,215 downwards.
CCCTTTCCTTGATGAAAAAGAAATCAGCTTGAAATAAAGATATTGAAGGCTTTGCCACCTCTTGGTGATATATGACTAGAAGTGAGAGCTCTTCCTGAGTGCTTGCCAGGGAGATCATTAAAACAGGGAGGAGAGCATTTGAATTTGGAAAAAAAAAAAGCACAAATCTCAGTGCTTTCCAACTTCACCCAAATGTGTATTTTGTAAAGCACTCTCTTCCCTGTGATGGTTTGGGATTAATGAAGTACAGATTAATTAAATATTTGGTCAATACAGAAAGAGCTGTGCAATGAATGCCTCAGCTGAATAATTGGACGGGCATTGCCAAACTTACACATCATGGGTAAACAAAATGATTAGAACTTCCCATTGATTCTGTAAACAGATTAGAAAAGAAAATCAACCGTATTCCAGAGGTTGGGGGGGGATTTTATCTGCTCCCAAGCCTCAGTAGTATCAGCTTGCCATCACTGCAAGTCTGCCTGGGCACAGAGAGAAAGGGTGAGGGGAACTCAACTGCTTATGTCTAGGTAGAACCCAGGGACAGAGCAATTATTTGCCTCTGTAGATATGCAGTCTCTCCATCTGCTCAGACTTTTTAGAAACCTAAAGTTCAGGAGCATTTCTTTCCATGTGATTAGGCAGAGGTTTCTTGTTCTCAGCTTCTGCAGAGCCTCTTCCTGAAATTCATTTATGAGACTTGCAAGATGATCTGCAATTGCTGCTTGAATTGGGCTCCCTCTTTGTATTCAGACAATTAGCTTTGTTGAGCAAGAATACAGACAGTCTTTCCCTTTTAAGGATCAACCTATATTATTTATTAACCCTATTGTTTTGCTGATTATTGCCTAGAAATTGAATTTTCAAACAATAAGCTGAAATAATTATGTACTAAGTATTAAGTGACATTGAGAATCTGCCTACATTTTAATGTCTTTCTTTTGACAAGTCTCTTAATGCTTGGTGTCTTTGGTGCACGTTGCTGGGTCTGTGTCAGTGTTAATTAAATTGAGCTCTTTATGTTCCAGTTGCAGCACAGCTGCCTGTAGGTACACCTGAATGGAGAAGGATGCTGAATGCACTAACCTTTAAATTCCTTTGCAGTAATTGTTTAACCATCACTTGTCTCCTCGGCTGTTTTATAAAAGGACAAAACAGCGAGTGTCTGCATTGCATCTCGGTTTCTCCCATTAGCGAGGAGCAAGACAAAAAAGCAGAGGAGAAAGTGAGCCTAAGGGGAAAGAGGTAAAAAGGCATTTCCCCTCATTCAAATGGGTTTGGCTATCAGATTTCTCTGGAAGAGGAGGGGGCTGGGTGCAGAATAGTAGGGATCTGGGCTAGGGCAAGGAGAAGGGTGTGGAGGAGAGGAGTTGAGGAGATTTTAAAGGACAGGGTCTGTTTTTCTATCCCAGTCCAAAATTGATCAGGTCAATCATAGAGGAAGGTGATTAAGGGAGTTTGCTACGTGATAAATGCCTGGAGGAACTGGCAAGCAGTTTATTTATTTATTTATTTATTTATTTATTTATTTATTTATTTATACCAGGGATTGAACTCAGAGGCACTGGACCACTGGGCCACATCCCCAGCCCTTGTTTTTGTATTTTATTAGAGACAGAGTCTCACTGAGTTGCTAAGTGCCTAGCCATTGCTGAGTCTGGCTTTGAACTCTTGATCCAACTGCCTCAGCCTCCCAAGTGCTGGGATTACAGGCGTGCACCACCACGCCCTGCTCAGTTTATTTTTTATTTCCCTCCATCTCCTCTTTCTATTAAATTGGGGCTTACTTCTCCTTTACCCACATGTTGTTTGGGGTTCTAGGGAAGCTCCAGATTTAAGCATTTTAATGCTTTCTCTCCCATAGGCTCAACTTTCCCCATTCTCCCACCCCTGCTCATTGGCCACTCAAATGAGAAATTCCAGGTCGAAATTATAGGAACTTTTTTTTGGTGGGGGGCTAGGGGGAGGTTACTATGTTCAATATGAAAACTTCATGGCCCTCAGCTTGTTTTTGCATGCAAAAAGCACAGGGAGAAACCAGATGATGTAATGCACCAGAATAAGGAACTGGAGTGGAGATGGGGTGCAACCCTCTGGGATGCTTAATGTTTATTAATCAGTACATGGTTTAGGAGGGTGTTATCAATTCATACTGCCTTTTCTGTCACATAGAATTGCTGAGTACTCCTATGGGCATCAAAAGAAATCAAGCAAGAAGAAAAAAATCAGTAAGAATGACATCCGCCTGGTACCCCGGGATGTGGAGGAGACAGACAAGATGAACGTTGTCAGTTGTTCCTCCCTGACCTCCTCCCTCAACTATTTTGACTATCACCAGCAAACGCTGCCCCTGGGCTGCCGCCGCTCTGAGAGCACTTTCCTGAATGTAGAGAACCAGAATACTCGCAATACCAGCGCCAACCACATCTACCATCACTCTTTCAACAGCCAGGGCCCCCAGCAGCCAGATCTGATCATCAGTGGTGTGCCTCTGCCTGAGGTGAGTGTAGATGAGTGCCTCTGTGAGGTCTTCACAGACCTTTTTTTTTGAGCTATTCAGTACATGATAGACTGTTATGCTGGTGTAACCCCCTGCAGGGGTAGGGAGAACTTCTTTGCCTATGCCTACTTCCTTACTTAGGTTTGCTATCAGTGTTTCTTGGGGCAAAAGGTAACCCAACATATAAGGATTTTGTGGATGGGTGTTCTGAGCAGGAACCCAAAGAGTCTAAGCCTTTGAAATTCTGGTTTGATGTCCTGGCATAATATAAGTTTGCTCCACCTGTTGCAAATATGGCATACTTGACAGCCAGTGGTAACAATGTACCAGTTGAAACAGCTTAGAAAGAGTCATGAAGTAGTGTTGAAAATGAATGAAACTCTCTAATGCTTCAGTGGGGGCAATGTCCTCCTGTGAGAGTTGTTCAGCCTCCTAAAGCTCCCATTTTCTTTTTATCTCCCCCCACACTGCTGTTCTCTAGCATTTTGCCAAGAATATGGATGAGCTGGTTAATGGGAGGCAAGTAAAAAATGAAAGCCACTTTGCCATTTCTCAGCAGTTCTGATAATAACATTTGACAGCTGAGGAGGTTGAAACTGTTATTAATATGAACATTTTAGGAATTAGCTATGCATTTGAGTTAATTCTGTTTCCCTTTACTGTAAATGAATGTTTCCAAATGGAAGGATTTTAAAAAACACAATGCATTCAGATGCTTGCTGGCTATTGAAATATTTCAGGATAGTAGGATGATATTCAGATGATGGTGGGTGGATGGCTAGGTATAAGGCAGTTTTTATGTTGTTTTCACTTGTCTATGAATTGCCTAATTCCGTCTTTGGTTGGAAATTTGATGCAGTGGGAGGCGTATGTCCCCTTCCAGGACACTCATGAAAGGAATATTGTACACTTGGGAGAGTACTTCCACATTTTTCAAAGCACCTTCACAACTGTTGTCTCCTTTGATACTTGAAATTTTATATCTTGATAGATTGTCCTTTAGTAGATGATGAAACAAAGCTGCAGAGATGCTAAGAGATTTGCTCAGACTCACAAAGCAGGTCATCAAGAGAGGGAGGGCATATCACAGGGTGCTAAACTTCTGGGAAAGTGCTGTTTCAGTGATACCTTTCTGTTTCAGAAATATTTCCACCTGATATACCCAGATCATCATGCTTATATAAAATGGTTGCATAGTGTTTATATCAATTTTGTAGGACAAAGGGATCTTAGGACCACTTACATTGATTTCTTCCCCTGAAAACTAGTTCCCACCAGTATTAATAGCTCCAAAAAGCTGTACTTTTAATGAGCATCTGAAGGTATTTTGCTGGCAACAAAAGCACCAGTATTATAAATCCATAGCTCCACAAATAAAAATTTATTGAAAGTCTATTATTGTGCTAGAAGGCTCATTGTAATTGTTAATATCCTTGAATACTACTAAAGCCTAGACCATAGACTACTTGGAGGATCATTTGTATACCACCAATGGTTCAGCATTGGAGAGGGAGAGAGGCAGTTCTGCGTAGTGGAACCAGATAGATCACAATTTTGAATCCAAATGTCATTTCTTGCTGTATGGTCTGAGTCTCTGTTTCCTCGTCTACAAAATGGATACATTCACCATGTAAAGTTGTTGGAAGGGATAATATGACATTGTAAAGGGTCTGATTCATAGGTGCCCCTTTCTTTACGAGGCAATTGGGGAATCACTGTTGCCAAAGGTGTGTATACCTAAGTGTGTCTTCCTGAGCACTTATAACCAAAGAGGAATTTAAGCTGGTTCTGTATAGATGATACCTACAAAGTGGTGTGGCCTCCTCAACAATGGAGGTGAAATATGCCAAGGTCGTGTATTTGGTTGCTGATAGTGTTCTTGCTTATGGAGTTGGACAAAAGTATCGAATCCTAATGACCTGGTGATCATTTATGCAATCAATTCAAGGCACCAGAGAAATGCAACACCCAGTGTCTATGAAATACATTCAAGAGGCAGGAGATCTATAACTATGATCACATGGTTTTCTTAAGAACTCAGTGTTCTGAGATTCTCCTAAGGGCAGAGTGAAGAATGTATTGCTTCAAATATTTAGAAAACCTAAGGTGTCAGTTCTGACGATGTTCCTGACTCACAAAGCCAGATGTTCTACTTGTTTAACAAAATCACACAGAACTGGTGTATAGGGGTAGGCAGGTCCATGATACCATTTATTAGACATTGTGATGTTAAGTGTGTATTTCCAATATGCATTCATAGAAAGTTCAATTGACAACCCACTCAGAAAAGGGAGAACCCCCTCAGCCAAGCACAGTCCAGGCCATTTGACATGTATCTGTCACAAAGTCCTGCATGGGGAAGATGACACTTCTCCTTTTCATCCATACTAGAAGCCCCTGAATGTGAACTGGATAAAATACTTAAGTCCAGGGGCTGGGGCTGTAGCTGAGTGGCAGAACGCTTGTCTAGCATGCATGAGGCACTGGGTTTGATCCTCAGCACCACATAAAAATGAACAAATAAAATAAAGGCATTCTATCCTTCTACAACTACAAATTAAAAAAAAAAAATACTTACGTCCAGTGAAATCTATAGAAGAGTAGGAATGGTTGACTCATTTTTCAACTGGTATTTGTTGAGTGTTTACTCTTTGTAAGGTACTGTTCTAGGCTCTGGAATTATATAGATGAAAAAGATGACAAATGCACATTCTAATGGGGAGACAAGTAAATAGATGATTTGCAATATGGAATGATAAATACTACTATAGGGTGCAGTGGGATTCCTAGGATAATAATATCCTGCTACATTCCCTACCTTTTCTTTATATTTTCCTCATTACTAAGGAATCCATCCAAGAAAACAATATTTATTAAACAATTATGGAACTGAATAAGTTCTATGATGTCATAAGAGTCTATGGAAATTTCTCTACTAAATTGTATTTTGTCACTTCTATTGTCCTTCATGTGATTTCATGAAACCATTCTTTCATTTGTTCATTAGTTCAACCCACTAGCATTTATTGCATATTTAGAACATGTCAGACACTGTACTTACTATTTTCTAGGGAAAGAAAAATAATATACTTGATCTTTGACCCCAGGGAGTTTGTAGGGAAACACACAATAAACAGATAATTTCAATTCAAGGTAACATCTCTTTTCTGAGCATGTAACATTCTTACTCTTCAGATTGGGACACTGGGTTCCCTTTTGTGACAAACTCACTTCCTTTATTACTATAGAGTCCCTTAGAGCACTTACTTGGAAGGGTATTATACACCGGCAGAGTCAGAACTACTGTGCTCGCTTCCTGTGCTGCTTTGCTCTATTGCACTTTGAAATTCACCACAGGGCATTAAATTATATCTGTAAGCATTTTGAGTGCATCCACTGTGCTCAGCTGTGTAGTGTGTACCATAGGGATTCCAAATAAATATGAGACGTAATTTCTGCCCTCAGAGTTTACAGTCCAGTTGGGGAGCTAAGATGGCCCATATGATTTCACTTGCAGGCAACAAAAGATAGTTTCTTTTTTGCTTTTCTATTTTCTTTCTCCAGATACTAGGGATTTAATCCAGGGCTGCTCTAACATTGTTACATTCCCCAGCCCTCTTTAGTTTTTATTTTGAGACAGGGCCTCACTAAATTGCTGAGCCTGTCCTTGAACTTGTGATCTTCCTGCCCTAGCCTCCAGTCACTGGAATTACAGGTGCAAGCCACTGGGCCTGGTCAAACTATCTTAAAATACAAGATGGTTTCTAATCACCTGCTGCTTTGTAGACTCCTTAGTATTTCCTTCTCCTGCCATTATTTATATGTAAATTTGCTGTTGTTCTCTCCAAGTTTGGTGAATTAAAGGTGACTTTTTTTGGTGGTGCTGGGAACCTTAGTCATGTGTTAGTTAAGCACTTTAACACTGAGTTACACCCCCAGTCCCGAGGGCAGCTTCTGCATCAGTGTACAAACCTAGCTGCATCTGAACAATGTTCACTCTAGATGCTATAGGGAACATGACTTTGAAAGCAGTTAGGTAGGTAAGGTAAAGGGAATGGAGCAAAAGTGTACAGAATTTGAATTTAACTTTTCATATTGCAGATATAATCCTGTATAGAATTTTATATCATTGTTTACCTGTCCTCTGGTATTGGTTGGAAAGTCAGCTATGTGGATTTTGTGGTTTTGTGCACAAATTTGAGAACGCAAAGTGGAGGATGCCTTTGTTGTTTACAGAAGACTTTTGCAGAATTAGTGATGCCAGTATTTTTAAAATATCTTGAATTGGAGGGTGAATTTTGAATCCTTGGTGTCCTGCTTTATTTAGTTCACAGACTTAGTGTGTGTGTGTGTCTCTGTGTGAATGACAGTATGCTCTGTATGTGTATACAGGAAGAAAAATGGAAGAAAGAAGAAAGGAGGTTGAAAAAGAAGGTGAATAGGAAGAAAGATAGTAGGTTTGTCACTTTCCTAAGATTTTTCTAAAAATATTTTTTGTTTTGAGTGCTACTTAGTGCATCATATATTTTTTCTGCTGAGAATGGAGACTTGGGTGGGGTCTTTTCCTAACTTCAGGAGGGGTGAAATGATAAAAAATACTCATTCTCTTTTGTGTGGTATATTTAAGTTTTAGTTTTTTGATGCTAAATGTTTTTAAGCTGACAATTCTAAAGAACTGAGCATAGTAGCCAAGACCTTCTAAAATTCTAGTCATAGGTACATAGGGATTTTAGATTTTTGGCTTCAATTTCAATCTCATCTTGAGTTTTTCTCCCCCACCCCCATCTTGGGGATTAAACCCAGGACCTCCTGACATGAAAGGCAAGTGCTATACCATTAAGCTACATCCCCTGTCTCTTGAGTGTTTTCCTTATATTTCCTACATTTTGCCTGAAATCTGTAGCATCTTTGATATGATTTGGCCTAAAGGTTCTGTGTGTGCTCTGCTGTGGTCACTCATGCAACAATTTCATAAATAGTTATGTAGTAGCAGCAGAAAAGATTACAGAACAAGGGCATGTGTGGCAGACTGAATTGAATGCTTCTAGTTATGCTGGAAAGACTACCACAAAAAAGGCTGAATGTGTGGTCATCATAGGGCAAATAATGACAATGAAACATCAGTTAGACTATGAAGAAAAATAAAAAAGAAAGAAATATCTCAGCATGTTTTTGTCCTTAAAACAGAATTTAAAATTTAGGGATTTGTAGTAATTAGAGTGAAACTCTGGGCTAAGGACAGCCACAAATCTGAGAGAATACTAGAAAATTAATAGGTGTGATGAAGCTGGTTTGGATAGCATGGAGTGACACAACATATCACTACCAATGAACACAAATCCTCCAGTGAGCTTGATTTTATAAAATTTTAGTTTCCTTATTATGAAGTCTTATCCCTAAAGATCAAAAATAACTCTCAGGCTGCGGAAGGAAACAATTGAAAACAATGCAGCCCACATCTGTCCAAGCATGCTCATTCCATTTTTCTTCAAAAATCAGAGGGCTCCTATTCTACTATTAGACATTCTAGGGAAACCCATTGCCTACATTGTACATTTATTTGCCCTGTTACACATCTAGCTGAAGCAGTGCCTTTCCCAGCGGGGCTCAGCTTGCAAGATGTGTTCCAGAATAAACTGTTCCTCTGTCGTCTCCATGCAACTGCTGCAGAACTGAGTTAGTTTACATTAGTATTTGCTAATTTATTATTATCATTCCTTATTGGCAATTAACTGGTTACCTTAGAGATCACCTCTCTCCCTATACACCTTCACTAAAGTTTAGCTCAGCCTGAGTGCTTGCTAATAGTCCTGAGATTTCTTTCCCTAGGGTGCTGGAGGCAGGACATTTTCCAGAGAGGGCTCTGAGGCATTGGAATTCTTATCAGAGGACCACTTGTTTTTGGCCTCAGTAGCCCCACCTGGTTTTTCTCTGTCATACTTACTAGGTGGGAGGAGCTGGAGACCTCTCTCTCCCTCACCTTGCCAAAGTTTGTGCCCAGAGGCTGAAACTAAGGGCTTAAGGGGTTGCTTGTTAGGAATTAAAGGACTGGAAAAAAAAAAGAATGAAGTCACCTCCTGGCAAAGCTGGAGTTTTTCATTTATGGTGTTGTAGTAGATCTGAGGTGTCTGCTTGGAATTTCAGATGTTGACCCCTCTGCATATGTGTTTCAGCTTCCAGGGCTTGGGGAAGGCCATGATTGGCTGGATCAAGTGCCTCAGATATGAGTGGATGAAGCCATTTGTACAAGAGTCCTGTGTATGAGAGGTGGGAGGCTGGCTCTGGAGCATTCATCTTCCCCTTCTGAGAGGAGGCTCGATTTCTTGATGTGTGAATGGCTGGCCTTTAATGTGAGCTTCATTTATTTTGAACAATTCAGAGGCTTGAAGGGAAAGTCCCAGAGGATCAGTTGCTTGTGGAGGGAAATGCTCTTCAAGTTATATTTCCTCTTTAGCTGTTGTGTAGTTTTGAGTGGTTTTGTGTGGGCATCATAGTGGGGTCACTCAACTTGCAGTGGGTGTACCTGGTGTGCTAGCACCTCCATGTGTCCCACCAGGGGAATGATGAAAGTCCTGGAGCTGCATGGAGGGCCGCTCTGCCAGCTCCAGGAACTTAGGCTCCCATGCAGAAGCCTCATTTACTATCATTCAGAATTTTGTTTTAAAATACTACTTAGGACCATGTAGTTTCATAGCATTCCTGGAAGAATTGTCAGAAATGACCAGGGTTTCTTTTCTACTGTATGAAAAATGGAGTTAGAAAAGGCAAATGACTTGCTCAAAGACACAACATTTGCAACCAGAATACACTACATGTTGCTTGATGGTGGTTCCTTAGGTGCATCCTCTAAGTGCTTTCTGTCACAGAAGAGAAAACCTGACTGAGCTCTCCAGGAGGATCTATGGATACACTTTTGATGGTAGTTCGGTTCCTAAAAAGCTGTTCAGTCAGGGAGTGTTTGTTTTGTGAATTAGACACCATGTTAACCACAGTGGTGGCATTCTATATTTAAAGTAACCCTGTGGTGGATTCTTTCCTAAAGTATCCTCGTATAATGTGAATAATCAGCTTCTAACTGGGTTCTTTTGTTAGTTTGGATTTTTGCATATCTTGTTTGCTTAAAGTGAGTTTCGTTACATTGACAAGATTCACAAAACCTTCATGAGGTGGGGTAATTCCTTATTTCCTTGTTTGATATGTGGCCCTTGAATTCTCACTGGATAATTTCTGGTAGAATTCATTTAATTTTAAAAAGTGAAATTATGCAACAGCTAAAATATACAGAAAAAAACAGATACATGGCATCCAGATTTTAAAAATGTCGGTAATTTATATTTTCTCTGGATTTTAAAAAATGAAATAAAATGTTACAGTGTATCCCCTTTCCATCCTGTTGTACTTCCTCCACTCTTGTAGGCCTTTTGCTGAAAGAATAGAAACCCACCACAAATGTTTTTTAATGCTTTTTGCCTTCTCTTCTTGAGCTCGTCCCTGAAAAGAAAGAGCTCCAACTTGCTGTGCCAGGTACTAAAAATTTCTCAAGTCAATGAGGGTTTCCTGGATTGGGTGGAGCACTGGAATTACTTTGGAAAATGAAAGGAGTCTTTTAATATTTTTCTTTAAATTCAGCCTTTAAGAACAGAGAAAATTACTTTTCATGAAAATTTGAGAGTGAGATAGAGAGATTAACAGACAGGTGTCAGGAGCAGCTACCTTGAGAGTTCTGAGCAGACCATTTGCAATTGAAGCAAGTGAGAATTTCAGTGTCAAACCTGTGTTCTCCTTCAGTTCATTATTCACAGACTAGCACTAGGACTTCTTAATTGTCAGATGCTTAAGCACTGCCTTCATGTGCATAGTCTTCTGACGCTCCATTAAATCTTTGAGTGCCAGGGTGGCCAGTTTTCAGTTTCTCCCACTGGGCCCCATCTGGCCACTGTTCTATGGCAAGCTGCTATCCTTCACTACCACCAGCGCTGGGCTTGGTGGCTTTGCTTTCTGGTATATGTTATCTCCTAAATCTGATTTCCAGAGCATGAAGGGCACCTCTTCTTAGATTGTGTAGTTTGCTCTTTTGAATAAAATGAATTCCCTGTGTAAGCTAGCAGGAAGAATAGTTTCATCCAAAGGTTAGATTCCTCTTTAGGGAAGTGGTGTGTGTGTGTGTGTGTGTGTGTGTGTGTGTGTGTGTGTGTGTGTCTGTGTGTATCTGCTTCTCTCCCTCACTTATCTGACTTATTCATGATGGAGCCTTTACCGGTTGTGTTGATTATACACGTCTATGATCTTAGATCCTTAGGGCCCCCTTCCCCACTCTCTGAACCCTCTGCTGGTTGCCTCCCTGAGGAAATCCGCATAAGCCTAATCAGAATCAGTTATATCCTCCAAATGTGAAGCCAAGACACTCTGATTTGATGTATCCCAAGGATAGATCTCTCTGTGACTATTCATAATTGAGATCTCTGAGTAGGAAACAGCCAATAATCATTGCTGTGCATAAAACTCAGCTGAAGAATATCTTATAGTGAATATCTTCAATTCCTTGGAAATTATTTTCTGAGGCTTTGTTTCTCTTTTTGTCTCTTTTGGGCTTAATTTTGTTTCAAATTTTCCTCTTGCTCTTTAATTCACTGGGCTTGGGGAAGTCTGATTTGGGCTGCCTATGTACATAGGTAGTTTGCTATACCTATTTCTAAGTGAGATTCATGAGTAGGGAGACTATATAAGACTGAATTAACTAGAATTGGTTAGCTTTTAAGAATCTTTTTATAACTAAAATATCTGTAATCTAACATTCATATTTGAATCTTGAAATGCATGAGAAAAGCAGTGTTCTGGGAATGCAGGGGTGAACAAATGCATTTGGCTACAGGTAATGGTGCCTGGCTAATTGAAGACTAAATTCCTCCTCTGTGTTGCTAGGCACAGAAGCCAGCATGAAGACACAAAATTCTCTTATGACTGGCATTGACTATGATCTTGCTGTACTGATCATTTCTTTAATTAGTACATTCCTATTTTCTGAAGTATAGACTTCTGTTTGATGGGGTATGCTAATGGTAATGTTTGTTCCTAAGAGCCTAGAGGAGAGAACACAATGACATTAGTATTAAATGATGGTTTTATCATTGTGGGATTTTGCCCAATTTTTAAATTGCAAAACAATTTATGATATCTATAGCTCCTTAGAAACAAATTTCAAATGTTATAGATGCAATACCACTATATGTGTGGCTTGTGAGTTTGCTAATGGGATGGGTGTTCTTAGGTTACTCTTTCTAATTTTGCTTCTACTGGAAATTCTTTAGAAATGGAAAAAGGGGTGCACTTTGTTGTAAAAAATATAGTGAGGAAATGCTGTAATGGGAAGAAAACTAAAATACTTTTGCACAAACTATACATTGTTTAGTGACCTCACAGAATGAAACCATATAAAGATGGTAAACTATCTGTACCATGGCACTGGGAATTGTTGGAATGACATCTGGGGACTTGGTATTTCCACATCTGATTATCAGGTGTCAACAAGAAGAGATCATGGAAAATGAAGAGAAGTCTGGAATTGCAAAGGTTTGTGGCTGTACATGGTGGCATATTTGAAGGAGTGGATTAAAAATGTGTGATGCTTACAACATTTTGCTTTCCTCACTCTTTGAGCCCAGCACACTCCATCAGGATAGTCCTCTTTAATATGTGATTAACCATGATTCACTATATCCCCAAAGGTAACAAATGCACAAATCTGCATTTATGGGGAAAGAAGAGGAAGTTGTTAGCAAAACAGATGAAGCTAAATTAACAACCTTATGAAAGACAAGCTTTAGTTTATTGAAACCTGTTACTATTAAGGAAATCAGAATCTAAGACATTGAGAATTCTGAAAAATCCCAAGAAATGTCAAACTCCACCAAATCTGTAACAATATGTGAAGAGATTGGATCAGGGGATCTCCAATTTATTTTCCATCTCTGAGTGTAATTCTCTGAATTTTTGTAGCATTGGTTTGAAGGGCTTCATATAGTTTGTTGCATTAAGGTTTGAGTTCATGTGATGATAATGGCTGCTCTGTAGGTGGTATTAAGGGCAAAGAACAGCTATGGTGATACAATATACAGTCCTTTAAGTTTTAAACAAGGGCAACATATTCTGCATGTGGCAAAACTCAGTAGCCTCTTCATTCAAATATGTCTTCCTGTTCAATGTGACTTCTGTATTAATTCATCAATGAGTATACTAACCTTGTTTCAGTTGGTCTTTATGTGTTCTAGGGATGGATGGGAGAGACACTCATCTTGTCTGGCAAACTAGACCTTGCAGGAGAGTGCAGATTCACTTAAGTATAAATTATGTTCATTATCACACTACCTAGGAATTCACAGAGCTGGAAGTCACCGAGATCTCCTTTCTAAGCTAGTTATTCTTGAGAACTGTTTTGTGTATCATGATAAATTATCTAACCTTTTATACCATTGGAGGCCAACATTATGGAAATCAGCAACATTTTATTCCATTCTAAGGTCAGTCTAACCAAATTATGCAACTTCTAATGCAATTGCTTGAAGTTTCCACTTTGAAAGTTTTCTCATTTTAATACCTTGCAACAGAGATAAATATTTTAGCTAACAATTCATGCTTAACAATATATTTCACTGATTGTCTTTCTCTTTGTGGGATTTGTTGGCATGAGAGGCAGTTCAGCATGGCTTTGTTCATTTTGCTGTTTGTTATAGATTATAAGCAAAGAGCCAGAATTCAATAAAAATATATTTTTGTGTTGTTATTTTTAATTTCAGGCCATAGGAGGAGGCTAATTGAGCCTTACAGAATCAATATGGGACACTTGAGATTTTACTTTAGAGCCAAAAATGAGGTAGATTTTCTTTTAAACTGGATTTGATTCCAGAATTATTAAACCCAATTTATGTTGGAGGCTGGTGGAGTGCATTCAGCAGGATTTGAGCACTGTCTGCAACAAAGTAATCTACATTTTTCTGGGAGGCAGCTACTACTTCAGGTGAAGGGGAAGTCAGTAATCTCATCCTTGGGAGGCACTCTTCTACTATAAGCCCCTAAAGAATAATTTTTTTAAAATTTATTTTTTATTTATAATAATTACAATTCATAGTGCACATATATAGCATCTTTTTACATACAACTGTTTGTATACAAAGTATATTCGTACCATTCAGGTTTTCAATCATGCATTTAGGATAATGATATCAGTCTCATTCAACCACTTTTCTTTTTTTTACCCCTCCCTCCTCCATTGCTCCCTCCCTTCCTCTCCCTTCCCTTTGACCATTCTAGTGTTCCTCTAATCCTCCTATCCAACAACACTGTGAATTAGCCTCCTTATATCAGAGAAAACATTCGGTATTTGGATTTTTGAGATTGACTAATTTCACTTAGCATTATATTCTCCAACTTCATCCATTTACCTGCAAATACCATTATTTTATTCTCTTTTATTGCTGAGTAAAATTCCATTTTGTATATATACCACATTTTCTTTATCCACTCATCTACTGAGGGACATCTAGGTTGGTTCCACAACCTAGCTATTGTGAATTGTGCTGCTACAAACATTGAAGTGGCTGTGTCACTGTAATATGCTGTTTGAATTTAAGTCCTTTGGGAATAGACCTAGGAATGGGATGGCTGGGTCATAGGGTGGTTCCATTCCCATTTTTCCAAGAAATCTCCATACTGCTTGCCATAACGGTTGTACCATTTTGCAGTCCCACCAGCAATGTACGAGTGTGCCTTTTCCCCCACATCCTCTCCAAAATTTATTGTTGTTTGTGTTCTTGATAGCTGCCATTCTGACTGGAGTGAAATGAAATCTTAGAGTAGTTTTGATTTTCATTTCTCTAATTGCCAGTGATGTTGAGCATTTTTTAATGTATTTGTTGATTAATTGTGTATCTTCTGAGAAGTGTCTTTTCAATTCCTTAGCCCATTTATTGATTGGGCTATTTGTTTTTTTGGTGTTAAGTTTTTTGAGTTCTTTATATATTCTAGAAATTAGTGCTGTATCTGATGTGCACGTATTAAATATTTGTTCCCAATTTGTTGGCTCTCTATTCACCTCACTGATTGTTTGTTTTGCTGAGAAGAAGCTTTTTAGTTTAAATCTATCCCATTCATGAATTCTTGGTAATAATTCTTGCACTACAAGTTTTAAAGAATAATTTTAAGAGTTCCTTGAGGACGGGGCCACTCTGTGCAATTCATTTATATAATATCAGGTGTTCATTAAGTATTTTTGTTGCCAACGAGTTTAGCTTACAGTGGCTAAAGTGTTCTGCTCTTACAGGGTATTCATTTATTGTAGGCTAAAGCTGACCCTCTATGAAGATTTGCTTCCACACTTTAGTGAATACACTTACTTTTTAGTAGTTAGGCTCTTTTTAAAAAATATGTTGGCTTGAGAATATCCACCCATTCATCCATCCACCAAATATTTGTAGATTATCTTTTACTGACCAGCCTTGTACACACTCCTGAGAGATATAGATAAAAAACATAAGCAGTACTTACCCTCAGAGCTTATATTGTCAGTGAAGAGATAAGATGTGAGGTTAAATATATTTTCTTTAAATCAATGGAGGAAGGTAAGGTTTATTAAATAAATATAAAATATTTTATTTTCCATTATATGACACAAATTCCACATGATTTAAAGAGGTAAAGATGAAAACTTGGTGAAATTATTAGAAGAAAACGAATAAATATCCATATAATTTTGAAATTGAAAAGGATTTTAGAAGCATAGAAGCAGTGGAAATGATTACAAAGAAAAATACCAGTAGCTCTAATTATATAAAATTTAGAAATGTCTATATGTTCCAAAATATCATAAGCCAAATTAAAAATAAACCATAAGCTGGGAAAATATTTTAAATATATATGGTAGTCAGAGACTATATATACATACACAGATGTGCATTCATTTTTTTCAGCTTTATTGAGGTTTTTTGATAAATGGAAATTTTATATACTTTAGGTATATGACTTGATGTTTTTATATATGTATACACTGTGAAATGATTACTACAATCAGGCTAATTAACATATTTTTCACCTCATATAACTGCCATTTTTAAATGGTGAGGACACATAGGATCTATCC
Organism: Tamias sibiricus; assembly: GCA_025594165.1. Lineage (NCBI taxonomy): Eukaryota > Metazoa > Chordata > Mammalia > Rodentia > Sciuridae > Tamias > Tamias sibiricus. The sequence goes on along the minus strand of CM046667.1, from coordinate 91,941,583 downwards.
ACTCAATAAAATTTAAGAATACAACACAGTGTTGTTAACTATAGTCATTATGCTGCATATTAGATTTCTAGTACTTACTTTGTATAACTGAAACTTTGTACCATTTAATTAGTATCTCCCCATTCTTCCTACCCACAATCCCTGGTAACTACCATTATACTCTGTTTCTAAGAAGAACCTATGTTTATTAATTCATTAATTGATTCTACAAATAATTATATAGAGCTAACTACATGCTAGTCACTATTCAAGGTGCTGGGCATCCTACAATGAACAAAACAAAGTCCCTACTCCCATTGAGTTTGTGTTTTCATGAGCTGAGCCAAATAATAAATAGAAAGTTGGAAGTTAATATGGGAAATGTAAGAAAGCATGAACCATACATGTTCTGCTAGGAAGCAGATTGTTCTAGGAAGATCAGGAAAGACATCTCAGCTAAAGGGACATTTAAGCAATACCCTTATATATAAAGAGCTCTTACAAATCAATAAAGACAAAACAAAATATAAAAATATAAAATGAACACACATAGGTATATACAAATACTCAATAGACATATGAAAATATTTCAAACTTAATAATTGAATAATAGGAATGGAATGCCATTATTAACTTTAATTTCAAAAAATATGCATATTTTTAAAAATGTCAAGCAGTATAGGAATTGAAGTATCCACAACTGCATCTTCACCAATCTTACCACCTCAACTCAAGGGAACAACAATTTGATATATAAGATGTCACTTTTTTACTTATCAAATTAGCAAATATTTAAAACAAATTCAGAGGTAGCAAGGGTGTGATTATGGTACACTGCTATATGGAGTATAATTGATAGAACTAATATACTTTTTCTTGGAGGCAATTTGGCAATGCATACTAAAAGCCCTAAAATATCTACTCTTTCTAGAATTTATCTACTCTTTTGGAATTTATCTTAAGGAAATAATTTTAGATCTGCATAGAATTTATGTACAGAGGCGTTAATCTCAGCATAATTTATAGAAATAAGACATTGGAAATACCCAAATATCATCATTTTTGAAGAGTTAATTATATTATACATACATCTGCCAGAATATTATGAAGCCATTAAAATAATATATTGAGGAATATTTAATGACCCAGGAAAATGCTCATGATATACATGAAGATAAATCAGAAAACAAAAGAGCCTATTATAGATGGATTTCAATTCTTTAACACACACACACAAACATGCATACACTATATTCACACACAGAGAAAAAAAGACTGAAAGGAAACTTATAGCATCAACATCTCAGGTTGTAAGAAGATTTTAAAATTTTAAATACACTTTTCTAATTTCCTAGATTTTCTACACTGAACATGTATTATTTTTTAGATCAGAAAAGCAATTATTTAAGTTTAATACTGTATTGTACAGTAAGTATTAAGGGCCAAAGAGATGGCATAGCGAGGACGTGTAAGTTATCTAGGAGGAACAAACCAAATATGTTCTTTATTTTCACTTTTCAGTCAGATCATATCTTTCTATTTCTCAAAAAAGTATGAAGATTTACATTTAACAATAACACCTTCTTTAAAGTTTACCTTTAGAATTTGAGAGAAAATGTTATGAAAAATATTTTTCCTCCTTAATTCTTCTTGCCCATATGTATACTTTGTAAAAGTAGGTTTATCTCATCAGTGTTAAACATCTGGTTTACAAGTTTTATTTGTAGGATAAGAGGTTTTAAAATAGTAACATTTAACTGCAACCTGTACAGGTTTTTTTACACTATAAAAAGGATATAGGCTTCATCTAAGGGCCACTTTTGGCAGACTATTTTTATCAGAGCCTTCTTTTTCAGTATCAAATGGACAATTTGAAGAAGGACCTTTTAAAATATTCCCCAATATTTGATTTCATGCTCCTGCTTCTTGGCTCTGAGGAACATATAGTGCTTACAGATGATAAGCCCAACAATTTGGAACAACGACAAAATAGAGGAAGTTAATGAGTTGGTGGTCATTAAGATGCTGAAAATTTCAAAAGCAGCCTTGTTAGCTAATGTTATCACATGAAGCATTTGATAGAAATAATTATCTTTTGCATTTTTGGTGTGTGACAGCACAGAATTTACTAAAAACTTTTGGGAAATCCTCCATCTTTTTAAAATCTAAGTTCCTTAATGTAAACATCTTCATTTAAGGAAATATAGAGAATGTTTGAAATTTGATTAGGAAGCAACTTTAAATAAAGGTTCACATGTTCCTTTGTATGGCTTAAAGATGAGATTGTTTGGATTAGAAAAGAATTTCCAGGAAATTAAAATATTTAATTGCCTTTAAGCCAGGATTTGGAAGAAGCTAAAGCAGCAGAGCAGTGTTCCAGCTGAAAAAAATTATGTATTACTGTATAAATTCATATCACACTAAAATGAATTTAAGGTGATATATCAAAAATAAGGACATTTGTTTGTAAAATTCTGATTCTATTTACATTTGACAGTCAGTGGGGTTTGGGACTGAGTCTGAGGAAGGCCCTCATTAAACAAATGTTGCTATTTAGGATGTGGGTGAAGCCCTGACTCTGAACTTGTTTATGGATCCTAGGTAGGCCTAAAAGTCTTGATTTACCCTCCATCCTCCACTCCCCATGGCTGCTATTGCCTAAGAACCAACAACAGAATCAATTGTTGTGGCTTAGATGCTCTTGTTTTCCAGTGCCTATATGAGGGAGCCTGGGTCATAGATACATAAAAGCCCCTTGTAACAAGTGCTAATCTCAATGGGCTGATATCTTTAGACACATCTGCTGATGTCATGACAGTGTATGTAGTATAATATCTGACTTTAATTTGACCATTATTAAGAAAGCAGTTACTTTCTGGGGAAAAGTCAGTATGGTTCTAGTGTATTTTATGATTCTTTTTGTTGGTTACTCATTATAAAATCAATTTATGTCTAGTGTGGAAAAGTACAGAAATAGTAGAAGAAGTTGGGAAATCATCCATAATTCTACCATTCCAGGGCAACTTCAGTTAGCTCTCTGTTCAGTGCCTGGCACAAAATAGATGCTTAATGTATGTTGAATTAATGACAAACTTCCCCAGTTTTAATGTTCCAAAATTTTAGTTGAGATTATTCTGTTTCCTTTTCTAGCTTGATATTATATCATAACTTTTTCATATGTCCTTAGAAAATATTTATAAGCAAGATTTTTTTAGTTGCTGAATTATATTCTGTTCTATAGATAAGCTTTATTTTCCTCAATTTCTAACATTGAACTTTGAGGTTATTTCAATTTTTGTCTTATATAAATAAAACTATGATGGATATCCTTGTACATAAGTATACTTATATTCTCTAATTGCTTTCTTAGAATAAGTTTCTAGAAGTGAAACTGTTTTATCTGAAGGTTTATGTTTTTAAGACTTCTGGTAGATATTTTTTCCCAGAAAAGTTGTACCAAGTTACCTGCCCACCTATAGTGTATAAGGGTCTGTTTTTGCTTATTTGATAATAATAAAACATTATTATCACCTTTGTTTGGTGTTGGGGAATCAAATATGTGGCTTTGCGCATGTTAGACAAGTGTCTAACACTGAGTTATACCCTGGCCCCATTATTAGAATTTTAAATATTATCTCCAATATGGTAAAACAGTGGGGAAACAGGCCGTCTCATACATTCTTGGTACAAATTGGTAGAAGTCCCAGTGGAGGGCAGTTTGACAATCTCAAGTTTACAAACATATATACCCTTTAACCCAGCAATTCCACTTTTAGGGAATTCATACTGTCTCTATCATGTCTGCTTGACTATGTGTAAAATTATATATATATAGTAGGCCCAAATCTCCATCACATTGGTTTAGGCTCCAACTTCCTCAATAGACCCCTATAGCACAAGAAGTAAAAACAAGAATCAATAAATGGGATGGATTCAAACTAAAAAGCTTCTTCTCAGCAAGAGAAACGATCAGTGACGTGAATAGAGGACCTACAGAATGGGAGCAAATCTTTACCACAAGCACATCAGATAGAACATTAACCTCAAGGATTTATAAAGCTCTTAAAAGCCTTAACACCAAAAATAAAAAAAAATAAAAAAACAACAACAAATAACCCAATCAATAAATGGGCCAAGGAGCTAAACAGACACTTCTCAGATTATATACAATCAACAAATATATGAAAAAATGTTCAACAGCTCTAGCGATTAGAGAAATGCAAATCAAAACAACTCTAAGATTTCATCTCACTCCAGTCAGATTGGCAGCTATCAAAAAAACAAACAACAATAAATGCTGGCGAGGATGTGGGGAAAAAGGCACACTCTTAAATTGCTGGTGGAACTGCAAATTGGTAAAGCCAATCTGGAAAGTAGTATGGAGATTCCTCAGAAAACTGGGAATGGAGCCACCATTTGACCCAGCTATCCCACTCCTTGGCCTATTCCCAAAGGACTTAAAAACAGCTTACTACAGGGACACAGCCACATCAATGTTTATAGCAGCACAATTCACAATAGGTAGATTGTGGAACCATCCCCGATGCCCATCAACAGATGAATGGATGGGGAAACTTTGGTATATATACACAATGGAACACTACTCAGCACTAAAAGAGAATAAAATCATGGCATTTGCAGGTAAATGGATGGAGTTGGAGAAAATAATGCTAAGTGAAGTTAGCCAATCTCAAAAAACCAAAGGTCTACTGATCTCTTTGATATGAAGATACTAACTTATAAAGGCAAGAGAGAGGGAATGAGAGGAATGAAAGAGCTTTCAAGAGAACAAAGAGGGGGGAGAGGGGGAGGGGACAAGGGGATCAGAATAATGGCAGACTAAGTTATCCATGATTACCCTAAATAAATGTATGAAGACACAATTGTTGTAAAAATACTTTATATTAAACCAGCAACTCAAAAAATTATATATATATGCATATACATATATATATATATGAATTTTCACTTATATATTATTTGAAATAGCAAAAATGGAAACAATGTGTTTGGCAGTATAAAAGTTTAAAAATGTTTTAAATATTGATATGGAAAGATCTCTAAATGTATTGTTAACTAAGTAAGAGGAAGATTAAAAAAAATGTGTAGGGTATATTGTAATTTCTGTGACAAAGGAGGGGAAAATGCATTTTTAAAAAATATTTATTTTCTAGTTGTAGTTGGAGATGATACCTTTATTTTACTTATTTTTATGTGGTGTTGAGGATTGAACCCAGAGCCTTGCATATGCTAGGTGAGTGCTCTACTGCTGAGCCACAACCCCAGCCTGAAAAATGCATTTTTTATTGGTTTACATATGAATTAAATTATATGGAAGGATACATAGGAAATTACTTAGAGTGGTTACTTTTTGGGAGAAAAAAATATATATCCAGGCATATATACATGTGTATATATACAGATATAGATATATATTTTTACATATATATATCATATAAAGGTAAATTCCTTGTTTCATTTGTTGCAAAGATTTTTCTTCAGTTTATTGGATGATTTTTAATTCTGTTTATGCTTGCTTTTGACTTAGCGTATTTTGGAATCATGTAGAAAAATGTATCAGTCTTTCAATCTGTGATTTCTTTTGTCACTTTTGAACTATGAAACTGTCTCCCAATCCAGAAATTATATAAACTGCATTTCTTTCACTGTTTTCATGAATTAATGCTTTCATTGTATTTTTAATTCATGATGAATTTATTTTGGCATATGGTTGGAGGTAACAATTTAAAAAATCCTTTTCTAACTGGTTAATTGGTTTGCTTTGTACCACTTGTATATTTCTTCTCCTTCTCCACAGCTTTCTGGTGCTTCTTAAAAATATTTATGTTGAATTTTTTATTTTTTGGCCATACTTTTTAATTTTTTGGCCAAGCAAGCACATCCCTGGCCTATTTATGTTGATTTTATGTAAACTAGGGACTTTTCTAAACTATTTGTGTATTTTCCAATGATCTGTTTGTTTACTTTTTAACACTACCACACTGATTTATTTATTGATGCCTTATAATAAATTTTAATATATGGTAGGGTTAGTTTCACCTTATTCTTTGTCTTTTAAAAATTTAGTTTTTCTGTTCATTTTTTCAGAGTAACTTTGGAATGATATTCCATTTAAAAAATATTATGTTGGGATTTTGATTGGAAATGTGTCAAACTGATAAATTTAGGAAGAAATGACATGTGTATAATGTTTTTTTCTTTTTATCTATGAATATGGCATCTAAATTTTATCTATGAATATGGCATCTTTTCATTTAGTTATGCTTCATTCTAATGCCATCAGTAGTTTATGTAGTTCTCCTTGCATTTCTTGTTATGATTATTTCTGGCCTTTTTATAGTTTCTCTGTTGTTTCGAATGGGCTCTTTTCTCCCTGCGTTTTCTAATCAGATAAAGCTTATGAAGTTCACAGGAGAGCTCTTGACTTTTGCCTCTATATTTTTTCTCAAGCATGTCTTGTTTTCAGATATAGCTTGTCACTTGGGTGCTCATGTAATAGTTATTTTGATGTGTTGTATCTTGTTTTTTAAAAGGTAAAATCAGTAGTTAAGTGATTTTAGGGAAACAACTCCCTCTCTATGCTTCACCTTCCTCATTTGTAAGATGAGAGCAATAGTGCCTACCTCGTAGATTTTTCTTGACCAATCTGAGTGTTCAAACACCTGATACCTAGTAAGCCTTCAATAAGTGTTAGCTAGCTTTTTTTTTTTTTTTTTTTTTTTTTTTTTTTTAATCATCAATTCTTTTTGCCTTGGAAGGTGTCCGATTTGTACTTCTCAATCTTGAAGGAAGCAATTAGATTCTTATTGCCCCTAACAATATACTATAGAGGGCAATACAAGCCAATTATGAAATTAAGGAAAACTTCCATTTGCCTCCATTTCATTATTGCAAATTAATTCTACTCCAGCATGCTTTTCTCCTCTTAGTTCCATGAAGTCTCTTTTATATGACAATATTTATTCTTTTCAGTAGTGGATCCTTCGAGGTTTCTTCTTGTTTTTATACTGTGACACCCATCTCCAGTTCAACTGTGAAGTTGGAGGAGGTCCTACATGAATCAGAGTTAGCTAGATGTGCCAAAAATCCTTCTCTGATGTTATCCCCTTGTATTTTCTTTCCAGAGTCAGTGGATATCAATTTAGTACTTAATATGGCATTTTTCAACCATTCTCCTGTGTGATTCTGTATTGGGCATCTCCATTAGCTAGGAAGCTCTGGAGATGGCAATTTCATGGACCACTGGCTTGGGGTTGTGACCTGCACTTTAATAAATACTACCCTAAGTCTTTCTTTTCCTGTGACCTGCTGCTTCTGCAGACCTGGGCTCTGTTTCAGGGCCACTGCTTTTTCTTCTTTCTTTCATGCAAGTGGCTTACAGATGAATTTTAAATAGCTAGTTCTTGGTGAAGAACTTTTGAGCTCATATTCCCAGGACTGTGCTCTGGCCCAGACATACCTTCCTCCCACCCAGGAAACTAGCTCCTTCTATTTTTTTTTCTGAGAATACTTTATACTGTGTTCTTAATTTTGGGATGAAATATAGTGGCCTAGAGCAGGGACTCAAATTGTACTTTGGCCACTTGGGGACCAATTTGTATATTTGGAGGGCTTTAGGGAAGGGCCAGGAGATTTGGTGAAGGGAGGAGAACAAAGTGTGATTTTCCATTATAATATTTAGCCTGAATGAAATGTGTGAACCCTGCCAAACATGTTCTTACTGTAAGTAAATCATTGCCAACAAAATAATAGGTAGCTAGTTGTGACTATTTCCTAATCAGGTTGTACATAGCCTTGATATACTAGTTTGCTCTTTTAAATGTCGAGATGTTGTTCCCCATAGCTTCAGCAGTTGAGTACCAACTGCTTTCTGTTCATTTAAATATAGGCTGATTTTCCCCCTTCTCTAGATTATAGAGTTGTAATCCATATGCATGTAATTAAAATGATATCCTAATGCAGCTCAGAGTTTCCTTTGAATTCATAGTGGCTTTGTTCATAGGGAAGGCTGTTGCCTTGCTATAAACCACAGACCCAGAGTAAACCTCAGCTGTTCTGTAGCTATTTTGGACGACAACTTTCTAGTTGCGTGTGTGTAATTGCCTATATTACATCATCCTAACTATTGTGAAATGTACAAAATACAAGGTTTATCTAATGATTCATTTCAGGTGGATGGTTCCTTTTAAAGTAATTTTAGAAGCAGTTCCCTGCATTAAATGGATCCCCACACTTTGCTTTTGCTTTCTTGTTCAGGCTGAAGGTAATTCAGTGATTGATAACAATGTAGTGGAGAGAAGTGCATCATATACATTGTGCTCCGTAGCCTTGACAGTCTACCTAAAATGTTACATGGGATGTGCTTTCTCTTTGTGTAAAAGCCAAAGGGGAGAAAAACTCCCTCTGCAGCAAATCAAATAAACATTAACCCTGAATAAAATTTAATTTCTGTATTGAGTGGCAGAGAAAAAAATTATCTCTGGTGACCACAATAGGCTTGGTCTTTTGGGGATTTCATTTTATCAAGTTATGTTGTCTTTTGTGATAGTAGACATATGCCATAGAAAAATGTTTAAATGTCTCTGTTGGTGGATTTGTATTAACCCACCTCTAAGTCAGATAAGTGAAGTTCCAGCAAGCTAAGATCGTCTGGCTTTTTCTTACAAGTGTTAAACATTTACATGCTAGGTAGTATTACATATTTACTCAGCTACTAGTAGAAAGAGGGGTTTTAAAATAATAACATTTATCTTTGGTTTTGACTATATGTATTGCACACAGCATACAGTTTGGTCAAATGCCTTGTAGATAATATTTCAAAATTGGTGAGAAAAGAAGACTGCTTAGCACCTGGAAGGTTGGAAACAGATCAAATAATTCGGGATCTTTTTATTGCTGAACAATGGACTTTGTAAATATCACATGTGACTGTTAGACCAAACGAAAATACATAGAGCTCAATATTAATTGGTTCAGTATCAGTTTATGGCCTGTTTGCAGGATACAATGAAATTATGTTATCAATATAATGTTTTATTGATTTCTTGGTTTGCACAATTAAATAAACATAGCATAAGCACTTGCAGTGATAAGTTGTAGCAGGGAAAAGCGTTTTGATTTGGAATTTGAAAACAAAATTAAAGGTGATTGAAGCAGAAAGCAGGCTGTGGCATAAAATATCTGCTAGCATTTCTCAAAGTGACTTAGTATATGTGGGTATTTGGGAGGAATAAGGACCAGGGAACAGACTTTAGGGGAAGTATTTCAAAATTTTTTCTTAAGGGTTATGCCAATACTAATAAATCCTTTCATTGAACAGATTAGTTTGCTTTGGTGTGGTTATATTTTATTTAATTCTGTTTTTTTTTTTTTCCCCAGTGTCTACCCTATTCTTGGTATTTTTCTGGATACTGGTTAAACGGCAGCCAACAAAACTGACATAGCCTCTGCTTTCATGGAGTAGGGAGACAAAATGCCACCAATATAAAATTATAGTGCTGTAAAGAAAAGAGCTTATTCTTATGAAAGATAAAAATGGGGAAATACCACCTAGTCTGGGGGATTAGGGAAGTAATATTTGAGCTGACCCTTGAAGAATGAATAGGAGTTGTAAGGTCAAAAGCAATGGAGTTGGAAAGATGGTTCGAAGCTGAGAGGGAGTGGCATTGTGGTTTTCAAAGCATAGATCTGGAATTAAATCCTTATCCTAATATGAAGAACTTATTCCTTCCTCCCAAGGTGCTCTGAATCTGAGTGTTGAAGGCTTGATCCAACATATAGCTATCGGTTAAAAAAAAGTGGAAAGGAGCTGAGGAAAGAGGGTGATGGTGGTAACACAAGACTCTACTATGAATTGTGCAAAAAGCAAATTCATTTCAGAAAATCAGCCATGGAAACATTTAGAAGCAGCCTGTAGCCAACTTCAGGTGGATGGTTTGTGGCTCAAATCCATTCTCTCCTCTATGGCCTTTGGTGTTGACCCTGCCCTCACACCCAGCCATGTTCCTGAGTGGTGTGTACATGCAACTCAGTAAGATGGTATTTGTAGGGCATGCAAAGCTTAACTAGTTATATCCACAACATGAAATCAGAATAGGGTCAAAGCAATATGCACAATTTGATCTTTCTTCTTGGCTGCTCTTGATAGATAGGAATACAAGAAATTCCTCTTCTCCATTTTCATTCTCAGTATATGGACAACAGGCCCCAGAAGAGAAAGGCTTCTTTCCTTTTTTGTTTCCTGCTTCCAGTCTCAGTTTCTTTTTCCTTCTTCTCTGGGCTCCAACTTTTTTCTTTGAAGTTCTGCCCGACAGTCAGCAGAGGGCGCACAGATGCACCAAAATCCAACCTTTGTACCTCTGGCCGCAGTGATTTCATTGTCTTTATCTCATCTTTACATTTCTCAGAGACAGGGATTCATTCTGGCCTTTTCTCTTTGTAATATTCCCAGCAAGGACAAATATTCTATACCTGTTTTTTGAAGGTAGGCAAAAGCTTCTGTTTAGATAAAAAGAGAAAAGGACTGTGTTCCTTGAGATCTGGTTGGAAAGTGTGTGTGTGTGTGTGTGTGTGTGTGTGTGTGAGAGAGAGAGAGAGAGAGAGAGAGAGAGAGAGAGAGAGAGAGAGAGAGAGAGAGAGATCAGAGTTCCTGGTACCCTACGTGACTCGTTTGGAAAGGACTCATTTTGCCAATAGCAAAGCAAACAGTCTGGGCTCTTTGCTTTCCCCAGGCTGTTGTCCTGCTAGCAGCTGCCCCACTTCCTGACATGTCCTAATAATGAGGATGATGTGGCCAAGGGCAGATGCAGCTTCTTCCCCAATCTGACTTCTTCATTGAATCTGCCCCCTTTCTGAAGTCCAAAGAGGATTGTCTCTTCTTAACTGTGTGCCCTCTTCACTCTGCCCAAGGTCAGAGAATCCAGCTGTGGCTTGTCTGCCTCCAACATCACTAGCTGCAGAGAACCATCCACATATGTCGTTGACAGTTCTGTATATGATTTGTGAGAGGCGGAGGAGAGCTAGTTTAAACTCCTCCAAAGATGTCTTGTCATTGCAGAGCTGACGAAAGTGGAGGTTTGTTTGTGTCAATGACATAATCAGAGAAGACATCCAGGGCCCAGCTTCAGGGAGTAAGGAGGTGTGCAGCTTAGCACAGTCTTCTGACAAAAGCCCACACACTTCATATTCATCTGCTCCTAATGCCAATCTCCTTCTGATGTCTTAACCTGACTTCTGTACTAGTTGGCTCAAACAATTCTGGTGCCACAAAAGAATTGCCCAGCTGGTGGTGGTTATGCTGACTAACGTTGTTAATATAAGTGTTGGGTGTTTTATAAGCAACTAGTCTCATAATGAGTATTACACTGGAGGAACAGGCAAGGCTTAGTTTAGCATATCCTGCCAATTGTAAAGCATCAGGCACAGTTATAGCTCCTCATAAATAATCATTAGGGCTCCTAAAGGCCATATTTCATGTACATTTCCTTACCGTTAGCAAGCTCAGAAAAGAGTTGTATTGGAGAACAGGTTATTTTAAAAAGCAGAATGATTTCCCACTAAAATTCTTTTCAACTTTTTCCTTTGGGACTCTAGGGTGCACCCCCTCCGGTCTTAAAGATCCACATGGGCACATTTCATGTTAGCTTGCAAAGCCAAAAGAAGGATTCTTGCTTTCAGTGCCAGCAAAACACTAATGCTTGTAAACACAAAGGACATTTAACACAGTAACTGTTTCTGATGGAGTAAGTGGTGCTGCCAACTTGCTCTCGTTTGGATGGCTTCTGTACTAGGGGAGAAAGTTTGGGAGCTGGGCCCACACTACTTCTTGGTTTGTGTGGTATAAATGAACAACTTTAGACAAGTGTTGGTATAGTACGGGTCATTTCTGCCCTTTCTCAAAAAACGTACACTGGGCTGAATACTTATCTGGCTTGGTTTTGTGTTTTTGGAACAAAGGAAACTTCTACTAGCCAGCCTGGTTAATCACCAAAGCTTATTCCCTCTTCACTACTACTGTGTGTTGGGTTTCATCTACTTCAGTACATTGGATTTCCAATCACATCAAACCCTATTAAGCTGACTTCCATTCACAGTGGATTAGATTCCCTTACACCTCACTGCCTAGCAGGATTTTCCTTTCTACAATGTGTAGAGTATTAGGTTCCCTTACATGGGTTGCTGCTCGTTAAGTTGTGTTTGGTGCTGCGAAATATCGAATTCTCTCTCTCATCAGCAGTCACTGGGATGTTAATTACACACTTTCAGATTCACTTCTCTTGCACATTTTTTGATGCACAGCTCCCCATAAGCTTGACCTCACACTTCAGTGCCTCGGTCAGGCATATCATCTCAGAGATTCAGTTTACTACAGCTGTGTGGAATTGAGCACCTGTTCATCAGGGTCTGTGCTAGGTTAATGAAGGATTCACAAAAATGAATGCAGAATATTCCTTGTCCTCAAGGACTGTACAGTCTCCTGCAGTAGGGCCAGGGCAGAGCAGTGTAGAAGATGAACTATGTGCATGAAGGGTAAGTGTTGGTTTTATTCCTTTCCTAGAAACAGTTTGGTGTTTGACATAAAGCACCTTAGAAGGCAACTTGTTCACTATAATGGCACCCCTCTGCCCCATAATGAAAAAAAATCAGAAGCACAATTGTGTAAAAAGATTTTTTTTACCAGGTTTCACTGCAGTTATTGGCAGATTTGGGGTAAAACTCTTGGGTCTCTTAACAGTCTCTTAACTGTTTTGCTTTCATATGGACCTAGCACAATATGAAAAATGGTATGATTTTAAGACAGAGATATTAGATGCAGAGACATAAAGGTTCTTATGTACCCTACTTTCTACCATGCCTTCACATTACATGCAGGCTAGAGTCTCTTTCTACATTTTAATATCAAAATATTGTGCAATTTTATTCATCTATGGAGCAGAGGGGGAAAAAGTAATACAAAGTGGAGTGAGTCACAGTTTCTCACAGGTAACAGTTGTGTTCTTAGTTGGGGTCAAATTCATAATCTATGTCTCACAATAGTGTAAATATTGTCTGATTACTTCTTCATGTAGCTTTGCATTCCTTGAACACTTATCATGTGCCAGGCACTTTTCCAGGTGCTTTATTGTATTATCCCAGTGATTAGTCACCATAAATTAATCTTCCTTCCTTGCATTTGCTGTAAATTTAAAAGAAGTCCAAGTTTACTGGCAACAAAGGGATGTATTTTGTGTCTCTTCCTGCCAACGCAACCAGAGTGCTTCATTAATGCCAAATTTCTAATTTGATGTGAAAAGTACTCATAACATTCATAGCATAGTCTGAAGCATGAAATGACAAATAGTGATTTAAAAAGAAAGATGGTTTAGCAAATGACCTAGCTAAAATGTATTATTCTTTGTTATTGGAATTAAATAAAAATCCAGACTTTGGTTTAATTCTTCTTCTTTGACCTCAAAATCTTGTGCCATTTTTAAAAAATGCCATTGAAGAAGAACACCAAAAGTAAGGCAAAATAGAAAGAGAGAAAGAGGTGACCAAACCAGCACTTTTGCAATCTCCTCAGTTTTTTTAACTAGTCAAATGTGTCGTGTGTCCAAAACGCAGAGCATGATATCTGTATTTCCTAATCTAATTGTGCAGTGTAAAGAGATTTTACCAGTGTGAAAAAGTGACAGCAGCATTCAGAATTCATTTTCCAAAGGTGTGTTACTAGTCAGAGCATTTGGACCATGTCATTGTTTTGTTAGAAAAACACATAGATCTTCAACCGAAATGTCCTACTTACTAATTTGATCATAGTCATCACCAGTAGACAGAAAGGTTTTCTTTTCTGAGTTTTGTCCTTATTGCATAGGGCTCAACATGCACATCTGAACACAGAATTTATTTTTCTCTTACACTTTTTCCAAACTTCACTGAGCTCCTTCTGTGTATATTACTGTATCTTCCTATCCTCACAAATACCACTACTAAGGCCTGTACTTCCATAACTCAAGTGTTTCATATTTCATCCTCTTTTGAATCCAAGACTTGTGACCATAACTTATGAGTTATGGGTTCAGAGAAACAGTCAGTTCCAATGTGATCTGCCATTCCTTGAATATGCCTTATTTAACTGCAAAATTTCCCACTTTCTCCCTGTTGCTCATTTTTAACTGTGAAGACCAGAGTCAGTCACTGCTTCAAATCTAACCACTCCCTTTCACATTCATAGCATAATGGTGATCATTCTGTACATTGCCTGTGACTCACATAATATCCATGCAAGAAAGCATCATTCATAAATTGTTTAGTGTGAACTTTTGCACAATAGCACTAATTATTATTATCACACAAGCCCACTAAACTAGACTGGTAATTATCAGGGATTTATTTGAATGGACAGCTATGTTATTCTTGGCAAGTTAGTCAAAGCAGTTGTCATGACAGCCATACAAATATGTCTTTATGAATTGGGTTAATTAGGGTAATTAATAACTGTTATTTGGCCCCCTTTTCCCAAGATATTGCCAGAGTATTATAAAAATGTGGAAGGTAAAGTTTAAATGAAAGTTTGGGTCCTTTATCTAAGAAAGCTACTTTTTAAATTAATGAAGGGTACCCATCCTCCAAAGGTGGTTTCCCTAGAGAAACTCTTATTTTTATGGGACATTTTCCTATTGGGATGTTTCAGAGCCAGCAAACACAAGCAACAGTGAAAAAATAATGTAGTTAAGAAGAGAAGCTAAATAGTCAGTTCCCTGAGGCTGCTGCTTTTCTTTTAGTTACCTATGAGAGCTCCCAAGGGACTGTCCCTCTGGCTTTCACTTTTATCAGAGCCCTGCTTTGTTTTCTTTCTTTTTTAATCTCATCTAGCACTTTATTGCCATTCTCCGCTGCCTATTCATTGTAACCGTTTCTTATTTTCCTTCACAAGGAAGTTGTAAGTTTTTCTTGCCTGGGTTTCTACCCCTCTGAGGTTTTCCAAGTTTTAATTTTGTTGGAGGCCTTTTTAAAATTTAATAATGCCTTAGGGATCATCTAACATTGCCTGATGGTGGTTTTGCTCTTTTTTTTCAAGGAAATAAAAAGGGGATACCTCTGAAGAGCATTCTGTTTCTCTTCACTAAAAACGTAAAGTCCAAATTTCTTCTCTATGTATCTCAGCCTATTAAGTCATTTACATGGTTATAGTACAAAGAAGAGAGAAAAGGAGAGGTTAAAAATGAAACCGGTTTTTCCCAATGAGATAATCCTTTCAGAGGATACAATTGTTCACAAAAGAAATTTGAGGCTTTTTGTTATGATTTTGAAGAACAAATTAATTTTCTCCTGTTTCTTGCATAAAACAAGGGAAGGGATATGGGGAGGGAAGAGAACTGAGAATAATAATTAGACACATAATCTATGTCAGTTCCTTGGCTCACTGCTTTTCATTTATTAACTAATTTAAACCTTACAACAACCCCAAGGAAACTGGAAACATTATTATCCTAGCTTCACTAATGAAGAAACTATAGTACATGTAACTTAAGTAATTTTTCTAAGGTTATACACAATTGGGACTTGAACCCAAGTTTCTGGTTCAGAGTCATTTCTTCTCCACCAGCTAGAAAGGAGTTTCCCCCCAAAGTGAGAGGTTTCTGGGGCCTTAAAAATCCAGATAACTTGTTCACAGTTCAAGCTTCCATGGAATAGAAATGCCAATTCTTTCTTGCTTCTCTGTCTCTCTTTCCTGTTTTATTGGCAATTGAGTAGATACTAATGAGTCAATGAACCATTAGCTTGGCAAACTTTTAGGTCAGGGGCCAGCATTCTGTCTGACCCATAAAAATTAAGTTTGGGAGCAATTCTGGCAAAAAGCTTTTAGCAGAGGGCATTAGGTTAATACCTTAGCAATGGGCTATAGCATTTTCTTCCAATGTCATGCTGGAATCTAAGACAGCTTCTTCTCTATTTTATATTTGGTTGCTTTGTTGGGGAAGACAGGGTGTGTGCTGTCAGAAGTGGCCTAGTGGTGCTTGGACTCTATGCAAGATGCAAAGGAGATGGAGGTGTAGAGTTTTCTGGGTGTCCCCATTCCAGCAAACCAGAGATCAGGACCATGCTCTGACAATTATATTAAGCTGATAACTGGCAAAAGGGGGCTATTGTAGGCCCATTTCTTTGACATGTCATTACTAAATTTAAAATGGGCAGTGGTGTCATTTAGAATTTTTTTAAAAAAATGCAACAAATCTCTTACTCCATAAAAACATTCATTCACTTGATGAATATTTATTGATTACCTACTTCATGGTTAAGGTCTATTTTCAGGGTTCTAGGCAGCAGTTAACAGACAAAATTTCCTAGCATCAAGGAGTTAACATTCTAATAGGGGGAGAGAGATAATCAAAAAAGTCTGTAGATGAAACCTGGTATTTTAGAAAATAAGTGCCATAGAAGAAAAATAAGACAGATAAAGGGCAATAGTGACTATGGAAGAAAATTCACAAATTTAAATAGAGTAGTTAGGTAAAGCTTCAATGAGACAATTCTATTTCTCATCACTTCATACAGACTTTCTTCTCCAGCTAAGATGATGGTTCATTGACTCATTAGTATCTACTGTACTTACCCTTGTATCCTACCAAGCATGGGATGCACATTTGGAGCAAAATAGTCATTTTTCCTACACTTTTGGAGCCTAGATTATAGTGTATGAGACAGACATTAACAAAATGATTATGCAGATAATTACTTGCAATCATAGTGATGAAAACCAGTACAAGGTAATAACATGTACCACTCATGGAGGCCAGGATATAGGTAAACTGTTCTGTTAAGTAAAAGGCCACAGACAGACCACTGAACATTTGGGTTCACTGGATTCTTGTAGGAAGGGCCATGAGGACATGGATTACAAAGCAACAAATCTCATTTGGATTAGGTTGTGTGAAAGGATCCCTGAATTTGTGATTTTAATTGTTTGATTGCCATAATTGCATGTAGATACCTTGGCCTCTAACCTACCTAATTACTGACATTTGATATTCAACAGATGCTTGTACACACAAACACATGGCCGTTTATTTTTGAAAAAATGACCTCTTGATATGGTGAATTTTGGAGCTTCTAGAAAACTGACTTAGAAGGAAATAAAGTATTAATGAAGGTAATGTCTGATTTCACAGCACAGTGCTTATTTGTTTTTCCTTGTCCTTTCATTGTGCCTCCAAAGCTTCAAATTCTCCTAAAAATCAAAGATTGGAGGAAAAAAATGCATCTTTTTAAACTGTGGAGAGCAAAGTATTTTAATGAGGAAATATATTATTCTCCTACAAACCAAGGGCTAATAGCCTGGAACTGGTACTTTGGCTCCCTAAAAAGTCCAACAAGACAAGCCAATTATGGACTCTGAAACATTATTATTTTTAGTTCTTGTAATAACGATTCATTCTTTGCTATGGTACATTAACTGGGAAACCAGTTGAAATGAGAGTTTTGGCACTTTTAGAGTAATTGACTTTATTTACCAAACTCTTAATAGTGCAAAGAGGTGGGCTGATGGGGAGATGGAAGAACAAAAGGCTGAGTCGGGAAAGTGTGTCTAGGAGTCTGACTTTCAATAAAAGCCAACCAAATGGACAGCTGTGGAACACAGTTCAGCTATTTTTTTCTTTTGGTATATTTCTTAGGTAGATAATGAAGTGGTTATTTCTGTTGATTTTTTTTTCCTTTAGTGTGATGTGGTGTTACTTTGGTGAGCAGGAGTAATTAGTTGTTTACAAATGAAGAGTGCAGGAGATATAGCTATGATATCCTTATCCATGCCATGGTATATGACAGTCTTCCATTCTGCTCTATATATGGGCACACTGATAACACCATTCACTGGGCTGTTTCCTTTTCTTTTCAGAAGAATTTCTTTGTTTGAGAGGTCTGTTATTTTGTCTTTTGGTCCACTTTTCCTTCAGTGGCTCTGCTTTCCCTTTTGGCGGTCTTTTTTGGAAGTTCCAAGCAGATGCTAATCTGGACTGGAGCTTGTGGAGCTGAAAAGGAAGGGGTCTTTGGGAAGGGTAGAAATGTTATAAGGGAAGCAACTAGAGAGAGATTAAATGGACTGCTAAAACAAATCCAACCTTAGGTCCCATTAATGAAATATATGTGATTATGGGAGTTTTTAACTCCTGTGAAGCTTTTGCTACTCAGAATATAGATGGATAATTAAACTCAATTCTGGATGCCTTCTTTTAAGTAGAACACTGCCAGACTAGAACAAGCATCAAGCAAGGTCAAGAAACTGGCAAAGGCCCTGGAGACCATGTCATTTGTGGAACAACATTCATATTGTTTAATTATGATAGAAGCAAAAAGTCAGTTGCATGAAGCCAACTTTTGCATTGGTTGTCTACACTGGGCAAATGTGTCGGAAAAAAAGAGACTAAGAATAAAATCACAAAAGCATAAAATCTTCTTAATATTTGGTTTTTATTCCCTTTGCGATGCTGGGGATAGAATATGGGGACTTGCATATGCTAGGCTAGCATTCTACTATGGAATTACATTCCCAGCACTTACAAAAAACTTTTTTATTTTTGTAGATAGGGTTTCGTTAAGTTTTCAAGGCTATCCTCAAACGTGCAATCCTCCTGTCTCAGGCTCATAAGTAATTGGATTTATAGGTATATGTCATTGTGCCCAGTGTGCCTTCTGAATTAGTTAATTTCAGTGACAATATGTAATGTTTTATCCTAGGACCACCTAATTGGTTGACCAGCAGAATAGCGTATTTAGCAAGGGCAATCTGTTTTCAGGTGTAAGGATAAAGCCTGATCTTTGGGTGACTACGGTGAATTCCCTTCCCTTTTTAAAGTGCTCTGTGTTTTTGCATCACTGAAAAACAAAAGCTCACCACTAAAAGAAGAAGAGTTCTAGAAAGGATGGACTGATGGCTGCCATGCTGTCTTCCATTTCCCTGACACTTGCTATGGTTTGAATATATCACCCAAATTTCATGTGATGGAAGCTTGATCCTCAATATAATGGTACTTGGAAGTTGGGTATTTAAGAGTATTTATGTATTTATTTTGGTACTGGGGATTGAACCCAGGGGTGCTTAACCACTGAGCCACATCCCCAGATCATTTTTGTATTTTATTCAGAGACAGGGTCTTGCTAAGTTGCTAAGGCTGCCTTTGAACTCAGAATCTTCCTGCCTTACCCTCCCCAGATGCTGGGATTTTATGAATTATTTAAATCAGAGGGTTCTATCCTCATGAATAGATTGATATCATTATTGTGGGATTGGGTTTGTTATCCCAGCAGTGGGTTCTTTACAAAAGGACGAGTTTGTCCCCCACTTGCTGTCTCAACATGTGATGCCTTCCTCCATGTTATGATACAGCAAGAATGCCTTAACCAGATGCCAACATCTTGATCTTGGACTTCATAGTCTGAAGAACTATTAGGAAACAAATTACTGCTCTTTCTAAATTATGTAGTCTCAAGTATTCTGTTACAGCAGCACAAAACAGACTAAGACAACATCCTCTGCTGCTTTATAGTTGTGTTTAATTGGGTTAGGAAGTAATTAATGTCTGAGAAACACTTTAGATGTGGCTTGTTTTCTTCTTAGTGACATTGAGAATATGAACACATTGTGGGAAAATTTGAGATTTCCCTGATGTTGTACACTTTTTTCCAAAAGGCATTTATAGTTATAATAATAATGATAAGCCCATATGACAGAAGAAATATTAACTTATGAAAATGAAATTTTGAAAGGCAATTTTATAAAATGGTCAACTGCTATAGGATCCTAATTCTTTTTAGAGCACACAGGGTGTGGCCATTCATATTTTTATTTCTTCTTTCTTTGTCTTTTCATGTCTTTTTGAAAGCAAGACAGAAAACTTTGGGGAGGAAGAGATAAAAGTAATCCCTGTTTGCACAGCAACACAATGTATACATTGTTGGCCTAAGGCCTGTATGGACAGAAGTCTGGCTTCAGAATCCCTGAACTGCTATTCAGGAAGAGAAAACAAAAGCATCATTCTTGGAGTAGAGACCATGTTTCTGAACAAGCCCAGAATTCCCTAGTTTCTTTTTGTGACTTTCCCTTGTTTTGAGGCACTGTATAGGACCCTGCTTCTAGGGATGGTACACAGCTGGTGTGAGAGAGTATAACTAGGGCTTCAGCAGCACCTGGAATACTGGAGTGTGACCCAATAGCTTTTTAGCTTCTTTTGGAGAAAAGGCACATGTTTAGTTGATCAGAAGAGGAAGAGAATGAGTATAAAATCCATATTCCTAAACTACATAAGAAAGAAAAGTACTCTCTTTGCTCCCTACCAAATGTGCAAGTTATATTGCAATCTCTATTTGGAGGGCTGAGAGTGAGTCTGAACTACTGAGAAAAGTGAAGTTCTCTACTTACAAGCTGCTACACAAAGAGCGTGATCTTCCTTTCCTACCTCTGAGAAGGGGACTATAGAACAAGTTTGCAGTGACTATCTAAGATATAGTTGACTTGTTTCAGGGCTCATCCATCTGCAAAGGCTGGAAAAATAATTTGAAAATCATGAACAACTGACACTAGATAAAATCTTTACTGGCTCAAAAATAAGCCTCTGTGGTTTAATTATGTACCCCTTTGGACATTGATTTTTCTGGCACTAGAATGGAAGGCAACTTGTCTTCCAAACTTTGTAGAAGAGCCAATCCATATCCAGTGGACTTGTAGCTGAAGGGAAGTTGCTTGATTTTTTAAAGCATGGTTTAAGTTTCTTTCTTTCTTTCTTTCTTTCTTTCTTTCTTTTTCTTTCTTTCTTTCTTTCTTCTCTCTCTCTCTCTCTCTCTCTCTCTCTCTCTCTCTCTCCCCTCCCCCCCCCCTTTCAGCCCTACCCCCTCCCTACCAGCCCCAAGCACTCATAATAAACTTGCAAAATCAAGAATTAAAACCAGGGATAAGCATACTTTTCCCCAAATCCTCCCACAGGTTACTTGTGTCTGAAGGCAGTTCTGATGGCACATATTACTGATGGAGGGAATACTTCTCTGTTGATTTCTCCTCCCTGATTCCAAGGCCCAAGTGCATATAGTGCTTGCTATGATTTGAATATACCTGTCCCCACAAAATATTCATGTGTTCTAACCTAAGACTTAATGTGATAGTATTAGAAATGATATATTTAGAAGGTGACTAAGTCATGGGGATTTTGCCCTTATGAATGGGATTAGTGCCCTTATAACGTACCTGAGGGATTAGCTACTTCAGTTTTGCCCTTCTGCTTTCTGCCATGTAAGGACACAGTATTTATCTCTTTGAGGATGCAATAATAGGGTACCATTTAGAAGCAGAGAGCAACCGTCACTAGACACCAAATTTCCGGGCACCTTGATCTTGGACTTTGTGGCCTCCAGAACTGGAAGTCATAAATTTCTGTTATTTATAAGCCAACTGCAGGTATTTTGTTATAGCAGCACTAGAGTTTATGTCCATCCTGGAGACTTCACCTACACTTAACAGTATCCTTTGACTATAAATAAATTATTTCAGCCCTGAGCTGTACTAGCTGCCATTTGTTTTGCAACAGAAAGTCAAGGATAACCAGGGAGTATGAGGCAATTTTTTTCACTTGTGGGGAGGCCTCTGAATGATCTCTTTTTGCTTTTCCTTCTACTTTGTCTCATTGCTCCCATCTACCCTTTTCCACTAGGTTGCTTACAGTTTGTGCAAAGAAGGATCTTAAACATGGTGCAGGATCTTCGGTGACTTACATATTTTGACCTGAGGCTGATGGCTTTGTCATTTTGCTCAGCCTTTATATAGTACAATCAAATCTGATAATTGAGACTAACTTGGGGGAAGGCCAGTCAGAATTATAGATAGAAAACAAATGCAATTTTATTACTTTCAAGTTCATAGAGTAATAAGAAGTAGACTAATAAAGCCCTTGCCAGGAATTTTTGCCAAGTAGAAGTCCTTGGACCTGTTTTAATGAATAAATAAGAATGATGTGCAATTAACATATTTATTGTTTATAAATTGCTTCTAAAGTGCTTAAAAACAATTTATTCTCTTAAGTAGTTTAAACACTTTCCTTGTAATCTTGTTTATACCATAATTTGTCCAGTAATCCTTCATAAAAATAGATACAGCAGCTTAGCTCCATCTGATTTAATCACAAAATGTGAATGAGTGAAATTTGAACTGCAAAGGTATGACTTCAAGATGATGATGCTTTTAGGAAGTGGGAGAATAAATTATTCCTTTCTTACCTAGTTGTTGTTAGTCTCAGAAGTAGAACCTCACAGTTAGTTGTTTAGTTCTATTTTGAAAAGAAAAGTGTTTCCCCACCAGAAGGCAATACTTGACATCATTCCAGTCACTCTCAGTGGCCTAATGCCAGAGTTTCCATTGAGGTAGTAAAAATGAGAAAATTTACCTTTTGGATAATTTCACTATGATCAAACAATCCCCAGTGGGCAAACCTGATAGAAGATACTGTATTTTGATTGCAGTTTATCTCCAGCAATTAAAAATGAGCAATTTAAGTGGCAACAAAGCAAGTCATTTGCTGGAATGAGGCTGTATTTCACAAAGCTTTATCATTTGACATTCTCCTGATCACTTAGCTAAAGACAGTCTATTTCCTTGGGTAGATCATACATCCTCTTTCTACAATATCCCTAGGAACAATTACTTTTCTTAATGATAACATATTGATGGAAAGTGATTTACAAACATCATTTGCACCAAGTTTCACTTTTTTTCTTCCTATGAGTTGATGGGACCTCAAACATTAGGTTTTATTCTTCTGGGACTTCTTAGGAGAAATAACAGGAAGGAGCTAGGCAAATGGAGAAGGATATACTACGATCTGGATATCAGAAGAGATATCTAAATCCAGGCCTGGGTTTCTAATAACCAGCTTTGTGGCTTAGTGGTTGAAGTAAGATTGTTTGGGCCCCTTTTTCTTGTGTGTGTGTGTGTGTGTGTGTGTGTGTGTGTGTGTGTGTGTGTGTGTGTGTTGGTGGGGGAAGAAAGAGAAAGTCAGAGATTAGATATTAGATAATTTGTAAGGTTATACTGAATTTTAATGCTCTGTGGGGGCATATGATTCTATAGTGATCCTGGACCCAAAGGGAATTCTTCAAAGCCTGCCATGATAGTGTAGGATTGTCAAGTTGTAATGATTTCAGGAACCTTTCCAAATGACCATATTTGTCAGCAAAGCAACTGAAGGCTCAATCATGATCTGAAGAAATAATTAATGTTGCATGAAAGGTTGTATTTTTTTATGAAGGTAAATCTCGGAAGTGACCATAGATTAAAAGTAAAAGTGGTAAATCAGCCAACTGGGTTTCCATTTCCTACTGTCTATAGAGTGGAAAGTCCCCTGGTCTGGTTCTTGCTCTAAATCTTCCAATAATTAGCTATTTGGTCATGGATTCACAAAATCTCTGGACCTTGTTTTTTCTGTTTTAAAGGGAAAATGATACCTTGCCTATGTACTTATCAAGACATAGTTACTGGACTAGAATACAGGTCAAAGCTATCTTAAAATAATCACCATACCAATACAAGACACTATTTGAGAAAATATTTTTTAAATTTGGGTCATTGAAATACATAGCCCAATAGATATTTCTCATTGTGCTAAATTGTAAAACACTCTCATTGTCAAGTTATATCATGTTCAATATTATGTGTATTACACATTGGCATCTTAATATTACTAAGCATGGTATTTGAATTTTTTAGGTTTGTAAATGATACTTTGATGAATGATAGAGATGGGAATAGAGGGTTGAGGAAACAATTTGTTGGCTTTTGACTTAAGACAGTCCCTTATCTGTAAATTCATGAGAAATGTTAAAACAAATACTGTTAGAAGCACAATAGCCAATCTTAAAAGAGCTTAGCAAACTTTGCATTTCTGCTTCAATTTATGAAAGAGGAGAAATATTCTTATCTCATAGATGGGTCTAATATCAGCTATTAATCAGTTAACAGAAGTGAGTGAGCATGTGCTATGTGCCAGGAACAGTGATTGGCAGTGAAGGTACAGACACTGATGATATTTTCTTTATCTGCAAGAAGTATCTCGCTAGTCACTTAGCAAGACCCTAAGCAACTCATTGAGACTCTGTCTCTAAATAAAATATGAAAAAGGGCTGGGGATGTGGCTCAGTGCAACCCAGGGGCTCAGTGCCCCTGGGTTCAAACCCCAGTACCAAAAAACAAACAAACAAAAAGAAGTACCTTGCCTAGTGAGTAGTAAGGTTGATAGATAAATATGTAATACAACATGCTATGTGATATGAGAGATGTAAGTATACTCCTTATATTTCCTTGGGTTATTAAGTATATAACATTTTGGAAAAGAAGAATGCTGAATCACAGGCCAAAAATCTTCCTCTAAAGCACTACTGTGCAAAAGAACTTTTGTGATAATGGGAATGGTTTATCTATACTGCCCAAGTCAGTAGCCACTACCTACATACAGCTATTGAGCTCTTGAAGTGTGTTTACTATGATTGAAGAACTAAAATTTTTATTCAATTGCATTTTTGTTAATTTCAATATTTAAATTTCTACATGTGGCTAGTATCTATGCTACTGAACAGCACAGCTCTAAAGGAATGATAGAGTGGGTCCATAGTCAGGCTCCAAGGCCATACCAAGTGGGGTCTGGTGCAGCTGCCCCAGTCTTTTAATCCTGTTTTCATATCCACAGACAGTACTAGTCTTGGAATGGCTCATTTCCACCTGATAGCTCTGAATTATGCATGCTAATGTGCTTTACTTAACCCTGGGATGAGTGTTTTTTTTTTTTTTTTTAAGATATTTTGTGACAGTTCAATCATAACAAAGGAAGGAAATGGGGCGAAAGAAAATTAGTTTATAAAGGGTTTTAAATAGTCTCAAATTTTGCTTTTCTCATAATTTCAGATGATGTGAGGTCATTTTAACACTCTTTAAGCTCTCTCTCTCTCTCTTTGCAGCAAAGGTGTCTGTTTGTAAGAGGTTTGGTTCCTTCTATTCCTATTTGAATCAACAATCGGAGAGGTTAAAGATATATAATCCCCCATGCCAAAAGAAAAATTGTTCACTATATTATTCTTTTTTTCTGATACAATAGTCAGGGCAAGAACAAGATAAAATATTCTAGCAGGAAAGAGAAGCTTAGAAAGCAAGCCATTCACAGTGTTCAATGGAAATTTAGTTGTGAACAGAAATAAATATTCAAAAGAAATCAAGTTTGTTACCTGATAATTAAGAAGACCTGCCATTTTTCTGATGATTCTTAGTTTTAGGAAATACTTGAGCAACATTATTTTATTTGATTCTAATAACAACTCTGTAAGGTAGTTAGAGCTGATATTTACAATTTATAATTTAGGAAACTGAAGATGATGTCTACAAGGTATATCACAGCTAGTAAAAACTTTTTCTATTTTTATCTTGAAGGTTCTGTGTTTGGAGGCTTTCTGGTATTTTTTTTAATATTCTGTGATCTTTTCTAAGGTTAAAACTGTTTTCAAAAACAATCACCAGGATGACTTTAGACCTTAACTGTAGCTTAGGTATACCAGGAACAAGTAATTTTAAATATCTAAACCCAAAGATACATCATCCTTTCTGTGACAAAATTTGTGTGTGTGAAGTAAGAAGTGACTACTCACATCTGTTTGTACTGGTTTAGCTCCAAACAAAATGTTCCATTTTCTAGTAGACACAAGTATTGAGCGAAGCAGGGTAATGGAGTGGGTGTACTAGTTTAGTTTGAGAGAAGGGTGTGAACATATAAGAGTGAATGAAGAGAAAGTTGACTCTAAGACTATTTGAAAAGCTTACCAGGAAAGAGCTGGGAAAGAGGAAGCTGAAAACAGGCTAGGAAAAGTAAGGCAGGGGTTGAAGAAGATATGATGTCAGACATATTGTGGTGTTGTTTCTAACAGAATTCTCTTTCTTTCTTTCTTTCTCTTTCTGTTTTTTTTTTTTTTTTTGACAATTAAATTTGTAATTGTTTTTCTTTTTTTTTTTTTTTTTTTTTTTTTTTTTTTTTTTTTTTTTTTTTTGCTGCGGGGAATCTGATGGAAGAGGGAGAGTGAGGAGTTCCCCCTCATTATTTCTTAATTTTCCTTCAGGAGGAAATTGCTATAGTTGTGTTCACTGCCCTTGGACCTGTCATGTTTAAGCAGGCTAGGGATTTTTTTTTTCTCTCCCAAATAGTATACTCAGTCAGCCAGTCTTAATTACTTCCACTTCATCGCATTTTCCAGAATCCTAATGAGGCGTGGCCTGGTGGTGTGAGCACAGGACCTGGTATGAGGAGTCTCAAATTCTACTTGCAGATGCTAGATGCCTCTTTCTAGTAGAGGGCAAGTCTCTTAACCTCTTCTGTAGTGCTGTTAATGGAGTTAATAATATTTATTTAGCTCATAATGGTAGCAGGAGGATTAACTAGTTCATGTTGGCTAAAAGGCTTTCAGGAAAAGGAAAAAGGTTTTGTTCATTGTGTCCATTTTCAAATGCAAATTCTTATTAATAGGAGCCACCTGCTCTATTATAGAAAAAAAGCACCTTACGGAAATCTTGCTGGCTGTATGAGAAGGAAAATTCTTTAGTTCTGTGTCATGAGCTCTGTAGAAAATGTAGCTACTGTCAGCCCTAGTTTCCAACTTGGGTATCTGTTTTCTGCCCATCTAAAAATAATTCCTCTCCTTTATATTTTCTCTAAGGTTTAGTAATTTCTTTCTCTCCTGCAACCCTTTATATTTACTGTTACTGGTGCAGAATGACTATTGTGTTTCAGCTGTGGGGAGAAATGATCCCTTTGTATAATAGCCTGTTAAGCATTCTGGAAATCTTTGTGATAAAAGGTTCCACACAAATACAACGTGCATTGGTAATTGTTCTGTAGGTGCACTGCATAACTGCATTACAGATTGCTAATACTGTGACACTCTCAAGCTGCTGATATTAGTCATTTTGTGAGGTGTAATTATGCTTTCTTGTACAGGGCTACCAGCACTCTTATTATGTCAGACAGTAGTAGCCTTTTGGTTAATCTCTGTTTTCAAAAGGACAGATTCTTATCTGCCATCACCTCTCCTCATCCCTCCATCTAGCATAAAATGAGAAGGTCTGTTAGAATTTTGGAGAACAGGTAGGGAGTTTTAGAGAATGAGTAAACATTTCCATTACATCCTTGAATCCTCTTATTGCTTTTCATTTATGGTTCACAAAGTGATGCAAAGTGTAAGCTCTATCTTCCCTCCAACAATGATTTGCTGCAGTGCTTGTTTTTGTTGCTAGAAACTGGAGGCTACTGTGGGTTTCCTTCAGTGCCTAATAATTTCCACAGAACCAAGTGCCCTTTATTTAAACTACAGTAATAATTAGAGGGTTGCCAATGTTAAGCAACCATGGGGCCTGAGTTTGAGAAATGTTTATTGTGCCTCATTACATTTGAAATTAGTACTTAAAGGGTCAGAAATAAATAATCTATTTATATTTTTGTGACAGTAAATATAAGTGGATGCTGTGTGTGCACATCTTTGACTGCTCATTCCAGTGTACTGAGACACCCCTCTGTTTGCCATAGCAGTAATCAAAATCTCTGTGCCAAAAGAGAGCTGTGGAGAGTTTCATTGACCACAAATAAGAAAATAATCTATTATATTGTATAAAATTAGAAAACATCAATATTAGAAGCTAATGCATTTGCTGTTTCTAAGATGGTATATTACTCCATCGTTTCTTGCCAGCATGATCACATACTACAGGCTTGAGCAACAAGCTGGTACAAGGGAAATGAATTTAGACTGATATACCAGAGGCTGTTACTCTTTCATTCTTAAATAAGCTTGTGGAGGCAACTGGTTTTTAAGTGATGTATAATATAAATAATGGGATTGGGGTTGGAACTGAATTTGGGGGTGTTGTTTTGGCCCACAGGTATAGGGCCACCTGCTGCTTTCCCTCCAAATATTTTGAAAGTCTTTTCAGCTGACAAGCCTTGCTAAATAGAACTTGCACTCTGCAGGCAGTCAGGACTCTGTAGCTGCTAACTACTGGGAATTAAGACACTGATAAAATAGAATTTAGCAGAAAAGAATGGACCAGCTCAGGTTCTAAGAGTGCTGGGCCTTCTCTGAAACAGAGGAGCTCAAAGATTGGCTGGATCCAGGAGAGCTCATACTGTCGATCCCTGGATCCAATTGCTTTGGGGAAGTCTTAGATGGGGTTTATATTTTCAGTTGGACCAACTTTATCAAGTTACAGACTCTGGAATTGAAGCCACCTCATAAATCATTGTCAAAGTTCCAGGGAACAAAGCACCTTATTCCTGAAGCCCTTGGGCTATGTGACCTAGGCCTTGAGCTAGGTCTGGAGGACCATCTCCAGTTAGTGTGTGCCAAATTTTTCCTTTGTCTAACTGCTAGGCTATACTCTCTTTACTATTTCACTGGAAGTACCCAAGAATGTCACTCTTAGAAAAACAGGTATGAAACAGACTGATCTGATATTATTGTCTTATATATTTGCTTTCTATCTCAGTAGTAGGTTATGCCAAGAACAGTGCTTTTGTTCTTTTTTTTTTTTTTTTTTTTTTTTGGTCATTTTTGTTGTGGCATGTTCTAACTGAGTCTGTATTTAATGTGGATATAGCATTTAACCTGTATATTTGTTTTTTTGGCTGTTTAAGGAAAGGAATAACAGTTGATACTTGCTTGTAAAGGGCTTTGATATTGGGGATGAAAGGCACTCTGTGCCTGCAAAATAGCTTTAATGTGTTGTACTTATGTCTTTGGGATGGTGATTGAACTCCAGGATTTGTTCCACTGGCATATGTGGATGATAGCTGTTTAGTCCTCAGATTGGATTTTGTTTATATAGCAAGATAAAGTTTGACTTACAGGACTAGATCCCTCATTTCATTTACTCTCAAGCTACTTTACTCACACTGTGGCCTTGTTGATTTTGCATTTGTACATACAATAGGCATGACTGGTTCCAGAGAGTTTTCTATAAGCAGATACTATTTTGAAGTACATTGTATCCCACTAAGGACTTAGAAAAGCATCCAAGGGCCTTATTCAGAAGCCTCTATTTGTTTGTTTAGTGGAACAATGTTTAGCTTGGTCTGTCAGCAGGTTATTTGCTTCTGAGTTGCATGAATTCCTACAGAAAACAGCTAGGTTCTCAAGGAGACCTTTGTATTAAAATTTGCAATTAGGTTGTCCCTCTAAAGGCACAACTTTGACCCAAAATGAGAACAGAGGAAAACATTTTTCCTGGGGCCATCTTTGCCCCCTCTAGGTAGTCTGACCATTTCAGTGGTGCCAGCGAAACTTCAAGACTGATAATGAAAGGCCTCAAA
This sequence comes from Tamias sibiricus, assembly GCA_025594165.1. Taxonomy (NCBI): domain Eukaryota; kingdom Metazoa; phylum Chordata; class Mammalia; order Rodentia; family Sciuridae; genus Tamias; species Tamias sibiricus. The sequence goes on along the minus strand of CM046667.1, from coordinate 91,912,229 downwards.
GAGGGTAACTCTTTCAAATTAACTTGTTGTATGTTAACCACATGGCCTGTGTTTCCCATTGATAGCCCTGTACTGAAACCCAGTGGAATCCTAGAGTTTTCTACCACATACAGAAAAGTAGTTACCACACTGTCAGTTGTATCTCAGAGGTCTATGTTCTGATGAACCCTTATCTTCTCATATAATATTTTTTATCTACCCTGGGTTAGAAATATTATCATGTGTTACTACTGCCATTCCCAGAGATGTGGCAGGACTGGTTAGATGGGCAGGAAGCACTTAACTGTGTCATCTGTGACAGTTAAATCCAGACTGTTGTGTACTTATAAGTTTGGTTGGGAAGATAAGAGAATAAATTGTAACTACAGAAGACAGTATACAGAATGGACACTTTCTGAAAAAAACAGGATCACTTTGGTCTAATAGAATTGGCTATCTACCTTAATTGTGATAAGCAACCTCATTCTTAACCCCTTCCATCTTTTCTCTGGTCATTGATTTTTGCATTACATGAATAATAAGTGACCAGGATTGTGGCAGGTGGCAAAGAGAGCTTACAATCCAGTTCAAAGATGAATTGACACACTGCACATGAAATAATTATGGAACCAAAGTAAGCACATAATCACATGTACAGCCTATATACAAAGTGCTGAGAAAATGCTACTCAATATGGAATGATCAGTGATGGACGTATATTAGAAATGAGGAGAATTGGATATGCAGAAGTAGAAGCCTTGTATTGGAGGACTGCTTAGCTAAGGATTTCCATTTAGACGTAATGCTAATCATAATAAGGAGCCACTGCAGGTTTTAAAAAGAGAAGTGACGTGATGAAAATAGTGGGCAAGGAAGATTATCCAAATAGCGTATTGCTGAATGAGCTATAGCAAAAGGCAAATGGAGATGAAGAATGGTGGTAAAGGTGATGGATGTTGTGAAAATGGAACCAAAGAGAAAGATATATGAGCTATTTCAAAGAAGGGTAATAATTTAAAATCTATTGGATAGGAGAGGGAGATTTCCCCCATTTATGATGTGGATTATGTAGATGTAACAATTATAAAAGCTAGAGTCTCCTATGGTAGTCATGTGTGCTCATCAAGTCATTAGGGTGCTCTTGAGTTTTATGAAGTATTGGTATAATTCTTTAAATTGTATTCCAGGAACATGTGTACAAGCATGTGCATGTATCTGCAGGTAGTTCTGTCTCAGTCTCTGTGTGTTCATTTATCTAAATGGCTGACATTTTGACCATCCCTAGTAAGAGGTCCATTAGATTATGAACTCCTTGAAGGCATAGGCTATGAATTTTTTTTCTATTTTCAGGGTTTGGCGCATGTTTATTCAGTGGATGAGTGAATGAATAAGTTAATAAAAATCAGTTTGTTTTAGGAGTCTAGAATTTTTAGAGTTTGAAGGGAAACATTGAAATTATTTGGAATTTTTATCCTCATTTTAGAGTTGGATAAAGCAGCCTTAAGAGGGATAAATTGACTTATCCAAGGTCATCTGTGAGTTCAGTGAAAAATAGGGGGTGTCATGGTTTCCCCATCAGACCAAATTGCTCTCTGTAGTCAAACTGCATGTGTTTGTGTATGAGAATTAGGGCTGCGGTATGTGGAGAACATATGACTTATAAGATGTGGTTAGTAGGAGCTTACATAGCTTTTTTTTTTTTTTTTTTTTTTCCCAAGTTCGGCATAAATACAAGCTTTCCAGTGATGGTAACTATGGGGATGGTGCCTTATTCCACCTTCACTAATTCCTACTTCATCTGCTGCTGTATGGATGGATGAGTCTGTGAATATACATTCTAGCTGGAGGCATGCTGGCTTTATCTTTATGTAGAATTTTCATTTTCATTTTTATGTATTAGGCATAGGAAGTAGGCAAAAGTCATTTGTTGATTCATTTCCAAAAAATCATTTTTTGAGGAGATGGCTATTTGAATATTTAAAACAGCAACCACTTTTGGAAAAGGTTACGGGGTCTTTTCATCATTGATCAATAGGCACAATTATCATTAGTGGAAGTTAGCAGTTAAAAAAATAACCAACACTTTAGAATCACTTTGCTGTGCATCTGATTTGGAATTCCATTTTTGCTGGTTTGTATTGCTAAAATGAATTAAGGATTTAAAAATTAAAAAAAAAATAATTAGCAAACTGCAGGTATAATGTTTTCAGTTTGATGGGACTTTTAAAGTGTAATTTAAGAAGATTGTTCATTTTCAAATGCAAACCTTTGGGTTTGAGGAATCTCTATTTTAATCCCAGAGTCTGCAACCTTTTTTTAGCTTGGTATAGTGACCTGGGGATTTATGCCAGTAGGCAAAGAGTCTAGTCCTAGATGCCTGCATTTATTGGGCTTCTTTCTCTTCAGGGTTGAAGTCTCCCTGGTGATAAATGTGGTACTGAGAGAGCTGCAGTCACTCTTTCAGAGACTAGGGCACAATTCAGTGAACTGTAAAAGTAATGCAAAATGACAATTAAAGTAGGGCATTCTCTGGTACCTTGGGGGCCTGACAAAGTGGAAGCATTTGACTTCTGATGTGCCAGACTTATTAACATAGAAACATAATAAAATATAATCTTTACAAAGTCTCACCAAAAGACTCACATATCCAGAAAGAATTTGAGAAGAGAGCAGTAAGCAAAGAAGGCTCCTGAACAGGTAAAATACAAGAAAACAACAAAACCCAAAACATTGCACAGAAGTTCATATATTAATGATCATATAATTTCCCTCTTAGGACAAAAAATATCTCAGTTCCCTACTCAGAACTTATTAGCTCATGTTCTAATTTATTCTTATAAATATAATTATGTAGTTTACAAAAGCACAGTAGAATAGAAGCATTGAACTTGAAGTGGAAGAGAAGCTGCTTTTGTTCTAACATCACTGAGAAGTAGCATCACTGAATATTTGATTGCAAGTTAGTTGAAGGACAGCTGTTGAAAGTTAAAGGCAAAAAATAAAAAACAGTACTTTGGGGTCTTTGAATAAGTAGGCAAGACCTTAATGGCACAATTATTTATGTTTAGAAGGGTGCACCAAATTAACCAATAAAATGTTCAATTATGTCTTTATACTCTAAAGGAGGCAACTTTGTGATACATTTTAGAACTTAGGTGTAATGGTTAGGGTTTTAATTAGAGTTTACATCCTTAAAGGGGAAAATCCTAAGCTATCTGGAAAACTGAGCTATGCAGAATTATGTATTCTATGAGGATTTTAGAAAATCAAGATTTTATTAAAAAACTAGGCCAAGGAGAAACCTACTCTAAGTAAATTCCTAGGAAAAAGACTACTAATTAGAGAAAGGAATTGAAAGAAGTATATTAAGTGATAAAAAAGTGACTTATTTGCCCTCAAGACTGGAAATAAAAGTTTGCTGTACATGGTTTTTAATGTCAAAATTGGGTTTTTCAGAAACAAATGTTGTTCTTGTCTCTTTGCTGTGTTTCTCTGTTAACCTGCCTGTCTCATTAGAGATGGGGACATTTCCTAGTGAAATTAATCTGACATTTAGAGAAAATTTCCTCTCTCAAATGTTTCATGTTATTTGCCATTTAGAATACTTAGAGATGGGATTGGAATAATGTCAAACTAATTTTGATTAAATAAGGCTAACCAAGGAGCCAATACATTCATGCAAAAATGAAAAGCTCTTGTATTATTTCTTGAATAGTGAATTCATTTTCTGGTTCTTTATCCTATATTGAGATAACCTCAGTAGATAATTTGACAGAAAAGGTGCAATATCCTAAACAGCTGGGCTTGCCTTAGAAAACACAGCATATCAGGTCAAAGACTGTCACCAGTTCTTTGTTCACAACACTTGTTTTCTACCCTGGAGGTACATTAGAATTATCTGGGAAACTTTAAAAAATACCAATGTCTGGGCCCAACTCCAGGCCAATTACCTCAGAGTCTCTTGAAGTGGATCTTTGGTGACAGTATTTTTTAAGTTCTTGAGATGATTCTAATGTGCAGTTGGGGCTGAGAACCCCTGGCTTAAGACATGAAAACTATTCATTAAGATAAGATTGTTTCCTTGTCCAGGGAGGTCTGAGTCTCATTCTTTGCTCCACCAGTAGTGAGGAAAAAAAAAAATCTACTCTTTCAGTGCATAAGAGTTGGTCTTGAGCACACACCTAGAACAAATATAAACTAGAATACTTGATATCAGTAGATTTAGACCCACAATATAATAGGCCATCTATGGCTTGTTAACTCATTTGTTTGGAATATAGTACTAATGAGGCCTAAAGATTGTATTCTGTCCAATTAAAATGATTCTGTTCCATATATTGTTCCTATAACTGCAACTAAACTGCTTCATAAAGAGAGATTAAGCTGATTACAAAGGTAAAAGACAATGTACAAATTGGTTTAGCTCTTGCTGGGCGCGGTGGCGCATGCCTGTAATGCCAGCACTTGGGAGGCTGAGGCAGGAGGATTGCAATTTCAAAGCCAGCCTCAGCAATGGCGAGGCACTTAGCAACTCAGTAAGACCCTGTCTCTAAATAAAATACAAAAAAGGGCTGGGGATGTGATCCAGTGGTCAAGCGCCCCTGAATTCAATCCCTGGTACCACCACCAAAAAAAAAAAAAAAAAAAAATTTGGTTTAGCTCTATACATTCTGGAAAAGTTGGTTCTAGGTACCGGCCTCATTGACTAGTGCTACCAATGGCATTTAGGATGAAGCATGGAGCATCTGTCCATTATGGTTTATGCTGATTTGGGGAAAGGAATATTTACATTTGAAGGTTAGGACCCATAAGAATGGGCAGTGAGAAAAAAGAACAGGTAGAGTAGAAACAGAAAAAGAGTGGAAAGTTATAAATCACAATGACATTCTTCTACCTACAGTGGCAGATGATGCCTGTTGCATCTGTCCAGAGTTAACTGATTTGTCTTATCTGGGTAGGGAATTGTTAAGGTGGGAATTCTTGTGGTCATATACATTATTCCATTAGAACCAAGAAGTAGTATATTTGTCAGAGATAAAAATTTGTTTGAATTTTCTTCTTTGCCCACACATATAGTTCTGGTTCTTTGCTTAGAGACCAGATATCCACAAAGCTCCATATTTGTTCTCAGTGAACACAGGTTAGATGCATTCATATGCAAAGGCATGTAAAAATTTCTATTTGAAAACCGTCTTTTAAAAACATGACAAAAAATAATAATAATAACAAAAACATGACAGTAGCTTGGGATATTGATCGTGTTTTCCCTGCAAAGCCAATGTCCTCTAGATTTCCTCTCCCTTTTGTTTTTGGAATCTATCACTTTTCTTGCAAAATTGATTTGGTAAGTTTGGAGGCGGCTGTTAGAACACGCATGTGCTATTGTTTTATTGACTAGAACACGCATGTGCTATTTTTTTATTGACTGGATGAGGTCAAATTCCTGGTCCTGCTTGGGGTTTCAAGTTTTGAAGATAGCAAAGAATAAGAATTCCCACTATGAGCAATGATAAATGCAATTGTAATCTCCTTGGCTTCATGTTTTATTGTCCATATTTTACAGAGGAGGAAACTGAGGCACACAAAAATTAAATAATGTACCCAAGTTTGCACATTGAAATGAATAAGTGAACTGTTATTTTAATTTTTAGGGGGTGGGGAACTTCCACTTGTTACATTATACATTGTAGTGATTATCATAGAAGAGCACATTGGATCAACCTCATTTCCCCCTCTTATATTGATAAAAATGAATTGACTCAAGAAGCATTTGTTGTTTGACTCATTGATGGATAACCTATTCCAGCAAATACTTTAGATTCTATTTTCAACACAGAGCTTCAATTTAGCTTCCTCTTCCTGTAGTTAAATTTGCAAAAATTTTGCCATTCATTCTCTTATGAACAAAGCAGAAATTAACTGACCCCTTTGATTATTACTCTCCCAAACCGTTGCTTCCAACAGCACCAAAAATTGTTTGTGGCTTACATTAAACAGAATATAAACTTCTAGATAAAAGCAGTGTGAGTGGATATTACACAGCGTGTCTTCCAATGAGAGGCATGCACAGGAAGCACAGATATACCCCAGTCAATACAGGGCACTGTTGGGTTTTAGTTTCCTTCTCAATATTCTCCCCTTCTTTCTCCCACCTATTCACTGCCCACTTTTTACTTATCTAGGTGGTTAGGGTCCTTATTCTGACTGTTGACTGTTTAGTGCCCATGTGGGAGCTGGATCTACCATTACTTATTTCATTTTCTCCTCTATCAAACTGTGAACTCCTTGAAAGCAAGGACTGCATCTAAGAGCCTAGTGCAGTTAATGTGTGACAGGTAGTCGTCCAAAAGTAATCTGCTATTTTGTTCTCTAGACAGCTATTGTGTTTCCTTTTCCAGGAACTTTCAGTTGAAGTGATTGCAGAAGGCTTCCAAGGAATGGCGGGCATTGTGTGGATTTCCAGTAGGAGAGCAGGAGGGTAGAGGAAATGTGTTTGAGCATTTTACAGTTTTTACAATGGTTCAACAAGAGTTGTACTTTAATGTAAGGTCCACTTTACTAGGATATTGACTTACTTTAGACTCTTCCCTATCTCCCACCCCTTCTAAGGGGTGCTACCCCTGCTTCAATTCATCCAGCCTTTGGGTACTCATAAACAGTTTTCCCATCTCTTTCATCTGACAGGTATTCTGCGTTTGCTTTTGTAAAATTGTTGCTCTGGCAATCTACTGTAACCAAATTAGACAGTAGTGTTTTAATGATAGAAACTGAGACAGGGGTTTGCTTGCAAACTTCATGTCTGACATGAAAGGCTTTGGCACTCCCTGTGGTCTGCCCTTCACCTTGTTTTAGGCATAGTACTTGTTTGTCTTTATATTTGTGATAAAAGAAGGCCTTCTGCATGACCAGTGCTGAGCAAATGTCTTAAAACAAAGGGAAGTGCAGAGTTTAAATCCACAGTGGGGGATTACCATGCCTGCATTTCCATATCTTTGGAATAAATATTTTAACATGTTAATTATCTACTACTAATAAAAATACCTTTGAACTTCCAGTCAATTTGATGGGCATAGACTTGTCTCCACTGGGGAATGGGAAGCAATTAGTTTCTGTAACAATATTGTCTCTTCTCTGTAAGTGGTTGCATGGTCAGTAGCCAACCCTATTCTAGGAAATGTTTGTGCCAAGTCTGCCCTGGTCTGCAGGGATGAGTTGCTACCCTCCACAGAGCCCCTGGTCTCAAAGCCTCAGGCTGCTGCCCCACTATGGTGTTAGGTACCAATTCATTCATTGCTTCTTGCCCAGTTTTTTATTTTAATCGTTTTAAGTAGGTACTTGGACTCTTCTTATGAATTACCTGTGTAACATTTTAATTCTTTTTTTCCTCATTACAGAATGAAAATTATTCTTTTGACTCCAACTATGTGAATAGCCGAGCCCATTTAATAAAAAGGTATGTTGATTTGCTTACCTAGCTTGATTTAATATAAAAAGAAAAACTGATATTTAAAAAACTATGCCTTTTTGAATTTTAAGGTGAATACCTATTTGCTTATTGTAGCAAATTACTTAAAGTTTGGAAACTTTAAGTAATTCCATCATTTAAAGGTAATCCTGTTGTCATTTTACCATATTTCTTTCCATTAATGTATAAATATTCACAGTCAAAAAATAAAATTGGATTTATATGAAAATGTAGTTTTGTTGATTAAAAATATAATATGAGAAATATTAGAAAACTTGCAAAATCTTGTTTATCAAAATACTTGTTGCTATTCATTTTAAAGGCCTTAAAAGTTTTTTTTTTTCCTATGGAACTTCCAGTGATTCTGAGATTGCTGTTATTTTGACAACTTTGATTTTAAAGATATTTTAATGACAGAAAAACTAAATTTTTATCTTTTATAATGCTTTTTTTAGATGAGAGAAGAAAAGAAAATTGCCTGATTCAGTACTCTTGTTAAAGATATTTCAAAGTGTTTCACCGAATATTGACAAAGAATATTTTACCTGGTGTAGTGTGCACCAAATTCATCCAATAGGAAAAAAAAAAACAGGACATATAGAAAACTTTCTAAAGAGAGAGAACTAAGCAAAAGAGAAACGTTCTTGTGAAAAAAAAAATTAACAAAATAACAAAAATAACCCAGCACTGACCATTCAGATGATGCCTTTATTACTGCTTCATGTAAATAGCCTCTTGAATGGTCCAGTGGTTATTCTGCAGCTAAAATTGAACACTGAGTGTGTTTATTAAAATAATGGAAACAAAATAGAAGGCAAGCAGGGTATGTTAGAGCTGCTGCAGAGAAGACCTGAAGCTTCTATTATTTTGCTGGCTCTAATCCCATAAATTTACATAAATCACTGGAAGAGTAGAATTCACATAATAAACTAGCTTGTTGTACAAGTAACTTGAATTCATATTTAATTTAATTCATGATGCTGTAGTAACCCCCACCCCTCATCATGCTAGGTTTATCTGTATCAGTTTGGGATAGCATGTGACCTTAAGTGATGATCATTAGTCATCTGAAAATGGAAAGCACTGTATACCAGTCATAGCATAGTCTGAAATTTTTCTGAGGGGTTGGGAAGTATTCATTTAGAATTTTTTTCTTGATCTACACAATAAAGCAAACAGTGAGGAATTTAAAATTCTCTGACTAACTTGTTTTAATGGGAAGGAAAAATATTTACAAACACTGATTAGAGTGACTTTGCAGCAGAGGTCTGCTTTGTTTTCTGCTTCAAGATTTTTGTTTTCAAAGCTTCTTTTTAAAGTTCTAGTGAAAACAGTGACTTGCCTTATCCTTACGGGTCCCCTGGGCAAGCTATTTCTGGATACTTGGGAATTCTATGACCAGGTTAAACTGATAACATGAGTTGGATTTTCATTGCCTGGCAGAATGCTAAGACTCCTGGGGACGCTCATGTCTTAGGTCAGCCCTGAATATCCAATTTAAAAGGCAGACTGATGAAATGAAAACTTATGTCAAACATGTAGCTTTTGGGATACCTGTATTTCCACAAAAGCTTTTTGACTCACTGGGAATTGGGAACCTAATTTTGTTTACTTTATAACATACACACACACACACACACACACACACACACACACACACACACACATACACACACACACAGAGAGAGAGAGAGAGAGAGAGAGAGAGCATGACCTGGAATTAATAGGGTCTGATGGTGGCTGAAATAAAAAATAGCAGGTTTAAAGTTTTTACTAAGGACCTTCTTCATTAAGATGAAATATTTTAAATCTGAGAGACATACATGCATTTTTGCCAGTTTCTGTTATGGAACTGCAAAGGCTTTGGAAAACAATTAAGGCCCTGGAATTTATGGGGTCAATTGAGTTTAGACAAAGCACAATACCTGGAAAGATACAGAGTATTTTGTGTGCTATGCTTTCCTGGGGAGTAATCATTATAAATATAAAATGTGTAGAAAATGTTAAAAGAGAGTAGTTACTAACAGCAGGTGATCAAACCAGGCAAAGTATGTTCAAATAGCTCACAACAATGTTTGAAAGGAGTTTTTCCACATGTGATTTCTTGAAGATCTATTTCTGTGCATGGAAAAAGCTCCTGGCCAGGAAATTATGAATTGGATTATGAGTTTTAATTTTGAAAATGCCAGTCCAATCTCAAGCCTACTTTGTGAACTTGTTTTCCTATCCATTTTCTCATCCTCTATTCATTATCTACTCTTCCAAGGATGTTTCTTGGATCATTCTTCCTGGCATTCTTGGACAGTCTATTTATACATGGGCTTCTTTTCCTCTTCCACATGTATCTACCTTAGGTAGTTGAACAAGCCTGCCATTGCTCTCTGATTCTTTACTGTGTCAATCAGGAAATAGTTATACGATATAGTTCACACACTCAGTTCTAATAATTTGAGGAAAGTTCTTTTTTATTTGTTAATATTTTATTATTATATTTACACATATTTTCCCAGTTCTTATAAAAAATAAGATATATTTTTACATAGTTGTATAATATGCACATATCTTGCTAATTTTTCAACATTCTTTCATAATCATATTTATAATCTTTATGCAGTCATCATACTTATCATTGGAATATTTGATAATGTTTGGTAGAGTGGATGTAGCTATGCAAAAAATTATTTACCTATTCTGCTATTACCTAACATTTAAGTTATTTTCAATTGAGGAAAGTTCTTTTTTTACAAAGGGACTATTTGCAAAGACTTGGGCAAGAGATACCACAGTATTATGGTATAAGAACAATAGAGTTGAAACTACTTTTGAAAAGACTAAGGAAGAAAGCAAGGAGGGAACATTGACTACAGAGTAATAGTGACTTCTGGTCAGTTGAAGAATACAGTCACAATGAAGTGACCCTGCAAGAGGGTAACAGACACAATGAATACACTAACATCACTCTTCTCTTACCCTCTGATCTCCTTCTCATGCTCTCCATGGGCTAATCCCAGTGGAAAACCACAGGGCAAGGGGATTTTTCACAGGCACAAATCAAAGTTGAGAAGAGTCAAGATTGAATCTAGAAAGGAAAAGGAAGATATATGGCACATTCTCCATAATATTCTACAATAAAGAATCTAGCATTATATCTCTGCAGTTTTATTTTTTCTTTTCTCCGTAACATCATCTGCAACCTGGAGGTATCTCAAGGAGGCTTACGAAAGAGTCCCAGCTTAACAAACCAAGAGATTTTGAAAATTATTCTGGTTGGATTTCCTTCCTGCTGTATTTGTTTCCTTACTATCTTCTCAGAGGAAGAAAAAACAGCAGTGGTACTTTTCCCCTGATGCAACGCTCTCTTTGCTCATGCCTGCTTTCTTTGCTGCTGTCTGATATCCACTCCTGTAGTGCTTTTGGAGCAGTATCAAGCAGGGCCTGAGGTTGTAGATCAAAGAAAATGGAATAAGAAATGAACAAGGTGCTGAAGCAGCATGGAAAGGAAAATGAACATCAGCTCCTAAACCATGTGTAGTGCTTTCCTTTGTCACCAACATTGTCCTGAGGTTTTGTAGCATTTGATATGGTGCCTTGAACGTAGTAAGTGCTTGGTATATGTTTATTGAATGAATGAAAGAAAGAAGTTGAAGGAAACCTCAGCATTTTTTCATTAAACACTAGCACTAAACTTCCCTTTAAGCCAATGATTTCTGAACTTTAGTGTGTGTTGGGAATCACCTAAGAGACTTGTTAAATGCAGCCTCTAGCTCCATTCTAAGAGAACCTCCAGTTTTAACAGATTCCCAAGGTGATTGTGACACAGATGGTCTAGAAACCATTTTAGGATCTTCCTTAGATTCCTTAAACACAGTTATAATACTCTTTCAACTCTTACTCCCTTCTTATTTTTAGTCTCAGATGGTATTCCCTGGGTATGTGGTGTCACCTACTTGGAAGATATGACCTATTTCCTTTCAGATTCTTCATATTTTTAAAAAAGATTCCAATATTTTCAAAGGATTCTAATATTTTAAATGGTAGATACAGATCAGAATGTGTGTAATGTTCATTCATCAAGCATTTGCTGAGGAAATCTCTGTGCAGAGTCCTGTTCAGGTGTTTTCAAGAGAACCTGTCCTTCTGTCGGCCACCAGAACAGTAATAGAAACATTTGCATTTACAATACCATTGCAAACAGGTACCCTTAATTTATTGTCCCACAAAAGTTGTTTTACAAGTCTTTCATCTCCCAAGAGGCACACAGGTAATAAAGCAAGTGAAATCAGCATTTTTTATGTCTGACATAAATTGTTATTTGTTTTGGGTGAGTAGACATTTATCAGACTGCTTTACAATTTGCAGCATCTCGCTCACTGAGTTTTAAACTGCCTTACACAAATCCATTCATTAAGCCAATAAATGTCCTTACAAGATCAGAGTCAGTGGTACTTTGCCAGATGAGCAAACTGATCCTTAAATGAGTTAACTATTCCAAGGTTTGGGGAAGGGTAGTGGTTATATCTTTTGTTTTTCCTTTTGAGATTACAGAACTTCTCAAATTTACACTACCAGTCCCTTTAATTCCAGTAGCTAGTCCTTCATGTTTTGTTTTATTATTTCTATCATTTTTTTGCCTGAAGAGAAAAAGCTCTGAGGTAGTTTATAACATTGAGATGCATATAAAATGGATAATCAAATTTTAAAAAGGCAGATCTAAAACCAATTAGGAGAAGCAAGATAGAGATTCCTGGCATCCAGGGAGGTAACTCAGTGCAATTCAACATTACATTTACCCTGCATGTTTTGAGAAGCCAAGACTGAAAAATAAATGCATCAGGTCATATAGTTCTCATTATTCAATAAAGAAAGGATACATATTTAAGAGAACTGTTTTTTTTTTTTCTGTTACTGAATTTTAGAAGAAATGACATAATGGACAATGTATGACTGTTGTTTACAGAAGGTGTAGAGATAATCTCTAAGTATAAATTGTCTATACCAATCCAGTTAAAGACCAGGATATAATAGTTAGTTACAATTAAATGAAGGCATTACCATGCAGAGTAATGATCATATTAAATTGTAAACATTTGTTGAGCATTTGTATAAGTGATATCTCATGTGTATTGTCTTGTTGAATCCTCAAAATGGTCTTGTGAAGGAGATGTTAGCAACTGCATTTTACAGACAAAGAAATTGAGACTCAAAGACATTAGAAATCAAGTCTGCGGTCACATAGATGAAGGGGCAGATTACAGATTTTCATTTGTCCTAATGACTCTAAGTTCAGTGCTTTTTCCAGTACAGTCTGTTACAGGAATAGAGTGTAGAGAATCTAAAGCAGTTTTTCTCAACTGGGGGTGATTTAACAATATCTCCCTGGAAACAAAATGATTGTTATTCTTGTGGGCTACTACTGGCAGTTCATGTATAAAGCTCAGGGATGTTGCTAAATATCTTACAATGCACAAGACTGCCACAACAAAGAATTATGTGGCCAAGAATGTCAATAGTGCCAAGGTTAAGAGGCCCTCCTCTGAAGGATGGTTAACTACATTGCCCTTGCACTCTATCCCTCACCATCATATACCTCATGTAAGTTTTGGCAACTGTTGAAATGCAGTCAATTCAGAATTTAATTTTCTGGCTTACCATGCCAGTTTTGTGTTGGGGATTAAATAACTTTTCATTATGTTTCAGATAACAGATAATAGAGGTTGAAAAGTTAATTTTTGTTATCACAGTGGAGCAGCCTGTAATATCAACCAGGCAGGTCATTTACCTTCTCTTGAAGAATATGAGTGCTTGTAGGCAGGGCCAATTGTTTTCTGAAGTACAAACTTTGAAACTGTGGAATTGGCATTTACAGGAAGCCCTAGAATCTGTACCATAAAGCTAGAAAAAAATATATAAGACACTTCAAATCAAGTGTTTCCAATTGGTCTTCTTGACCATGAAAAAATTATAGAATGATTTTCTTTTAATAGAGCTGCATCCTGGTGGGTTCATAGGGCTAAGTTATCTGAGTTATAATTTAGAGGCACTGAGTGAGCTCACCTATTAAGTGATTTTAGTTTTAGTGAAGTAAGTTGATGCTCACTTATCTTTTCTGAAAATAATTAGCTAACAGGCCAGTGCTTCACTCCATCCTACTCTTCATTTTCTTATAATTATTGCTTTCCAGTTACTTCCCTCTTGATCTTTTCCTTTTAAAATTCATGTCAGTCAGTTTTCAGCACCTAGGTTGGTCATATGTTAAAAATCCGATGTGATTCCTCTTGACCAAGTGCAAAGAATTACAGTGTTCCTATTGTGTCCATGGCACAGCTCTTCATCATATGTACCAATTGTTCTTATAAAAGTCTCAGAGAACCAGTCTTGTGAATGTTCAAAGTTGAGCATATCAAGTGAGTTTGCAGTACTGTCTCCACAGGGCTCCCCTTGCAGAGGCACAGTAGGTCTGTTGGGGCTTATCCTAATTCACAAGTGTGCCACTCTTCCTTGTTGAGACAGCAACACATTTTCTTGAGTGTGCCTTTGCTGCTATCTCATTAACTAGGGAATTGATTCACCATCCACTACTTATTTTAGATGCATAGTGTATGATTCATGGGGTAGCACAATTGTAGATTCAGGCAAGATGTACAAAGTATTATCAATAGCAGGTGGGTCCTTTATGGTTATACCTTGTATATTATTCTCTGTGAAAAATGATGTGGAGTTCTTGGCTAGTATGCTTAGTGCCTTGTGTGGTGCATTGGTTTAACAAATGCAAGAAAATAATTTACCCACAAACTCTTGAGCTGACAGTTTTCATGTTTTTAGTATACCTATATTCACAGTTATATTAATGCTCACTCTCTGGCTCTCACTTTTATCTTGCCCTCCATATTAGAGTTCTCCAGAGAAAGAGAACCAATAGGTATTTAAATATCTATATCTATCTGGAAAAAGATTTATTATAAGGTATTGGTTAATGCAATTATGGAGGCTGAGAAGTCCTGTAATCTTCCATTTATAAGCTGCAGAACCAGGAAAGCTGGCAATGTAGTTGAAGGACTGAGAACCAGATACCCGATGGTATACATTCCAGTCTGTTTCTCAAGGCCTAAGAACCAGGAGCAATGAGTACAGGAGACATTTTATGTTCCAGCTCAGGCAATTTGGAAGAGAGCAAATTCAATCTTCTGCCTTTTTGTTCTATTCAGGCCTATGATGGATTAGGTGATACCCACCCACCCTGGGGAGGGTCATATGCTTTACTCAATTTCACAATTCAATTGCTAATCTCTTCTGGAAACACCCTTACAGACATATCTAGAAATAACACTCTACTAGCTACCTGGGCATCCTGTGGCCCAGTCAAATTGATAGAGAATTAGCCATCACACCTACCATGAACCAAGGTTCTTCTCTTCTCACCTCCTCTTTTTCTTTGAATCGGTCCCTTTGCCTTTTTCAGTTAAAACTGATCTGGGTTATCTAATTCTAACAATCCTTTCTATTTTAATTGTGCTATGTCAACTTCTGCCACTCTCATTTTTTTACAGTTGGTTCGTAGATGTCTTTGGAGAAACATTATACATACTGGTTAAGGTTCTAGGCTCTGGAGTTAGACTATCTGGATTTGGTGTTAGATATGCTACACTTCTTGCCAGCTGTGTGAACTTGTACAAGTTATTTATCTTCTATGCATCTTTGTTATCTCATCTATAAATATGAATATTAGTAGCACCTTACTCTGATAGAAATGTGATGATTTAAAAAGTTAATGTTAAAAAGTTAATGTTAAAGCCAGGTGCGGTGGCGTAATCCCAGCACTTGGGAGGCTCAGGCAGGAGGATCACGAGTTCAAAGCCAGACTCAGCAATGGTGAGGCACTTAGCAACTCAGTGAGACCCTGTCTCTAATAAAATACAAAAAATTGCTGGGAATGTGGCCCAGTGGTCGAGTGCCCCCTGAGGTCAATTCCCAGTACCAAAAAAACAAACAAACAAAAAAAAAAAAACAAAAAAAAAACAAGTTAATGTTAAGCACTTGAAAGAGTTCCTCATGAATAGTAATCTCTCACTAAAATTTAGCTATTATTATTTTACTTCAATTGTGTTAAAACAGAAAAATCCTGAGATGACAGCATTCTTTAGAGGTGGTTGTTTTAGATTTGTATGTCCTTGTACCTTGCTTATAGTGATACACTGAAAATGAGTGAATGAAAATATTAGTTGCATCAGCATCCAATAGTGGGAACTTCTCTGTAATGTTAAGTTCCATTATCTTTAAACAAAAATTTCTCTTCCACTCATCCCTACCCTATTGGGCAATCTAGCCTCTGTTGGCCCCATTACAGAACTGACATCATCCTGGCTCAGAAAGATTTTAAAAATCATATCTTTCACAGTCATAAATGAACATTCTTTCTTCAACCCAGCAGCTCCACCTTCAAGGACCTAGAGGGCAACAGCCTGAAGGATAGTGGACATGAGGAGAGTGACCAGACTGACAGTGAGCATGATGTCCAGAGGAGCCTGTATTGTGATACTGCTGTCAATGATGTGCTGAATACCAGTGTGACCTCCATGGGATCTCAGATGCCTGACCATGGTAAGGGTTGACTGATTGTATGTTACAACAATAGACTCCAAAGAACCTAGAATATTGGCAGGCACATTTTACTACTTTACTATAATGAATGTATTGTCAAGTTATCCACTAAACTCACAACTCAGCAGCATCTGTAAGAGCCCTAATAAGGAGATAGCTAAGATGGTGGCTAGCTGAGAACCATAAGAGTTGTTTAAGTATTTTCACCTGATATTCATGCATTTATCTAAGAATCTTTCTATGCCCGTGAACACTATGTGACACACCTGTAAGTTTGAGCTGTTAACACGTGTATACTTGTTAAGGAAAAAAGTATTTAACCGGGTGAGGTTAGCTAGAGGGTGTGGTTGGAGTTGGAGAGGTTGTTGGAGCCAGAGAGAGAAGTTAGAAGGAAGAATAAAGAACCTATTCATTTCCAGTCTGCCTCCGAATTCTTTCCCGTGGTATCGTTGCTACAGGTGGCAATAGCTGCAGGCAGCAACAAGCATCTACAGCAGAATCTAGCCAGATTCTTCTTCTCCTTCCCTGAATGATTCCCTCAGAATCATATACTGTTTGGTCATTTTACAGGATAACAGCATATACATATTGCGTACATTCACTTCAATAGTAACTGCACTGAGCGAGCACACAGGAAATGAGCAGATGCCTTCTCACTAGGAATAAATGCCTGTTTTTGTTATTGTGCCTGAATTCAGCTGATCAATTCAGTTGCATAGAACACAACTATAATGAGACCAGAGGGGTGGGTTTTATTTCCCAATCAGGCAGGTTAGATTTACCGGGAGAGACACTGTTCTCTGACCACAGATTGTGTGCCCTTTACTGAGGATTGAAAGTACTGAACTTCCCATTTTGTCTGGCTGCCACATGAATTCATGCCATCAGTCATAGGGAAGACCAGGGCAAGAGAATGCAGCTGAATAAATGTAAAACATTCCACTAATGTGGAAAGCACATGTCAGGGGCAGCATCCTCATGTATGAAGAAGGATCTGTTTTTGTGAACTCAGCCACACATGCCTCAGCAAGAAGCACTATTTAAAATTATGCTAGGCAGAAACCAGGATATAAAAGCATTAGCAGAGTTCAGGAAGGCAGAATGTTTAGATGGACTTGGGCACAAATGTCATTTTCAATATTTTACTGATGCAAACATGCTGTGCAAACAGCCTGTCCTTTTCAATTAAGAAGAATGAATTCAACTTAGTGTTTAGGCTCAGTGAAGCTTCAGAATACTTGGCTATGTCTTGCAGAAGCTAGGCTCAAGCTCAGCTGGAAGTCCTACTGCTAAAAGTCTTAAAGATGAGGAAACAAAATATGGTGATTATGTGCTGGTCTTCAGCTGTTTCATTTCACTGTAAACATCATTAAATGCTTTTGTTTTGGTTTTGTAAACGAATCAAAAATGCATGATTCACAAAACAAAATGTTTTCTATGGGAAAAAATAGTCACTGTAGATTTTATTAAATTGTCTAATCCGTTCCCTCCCCCACAGACCTAAGTGTCAAAGTCTATAATATAGAGAGGTCACTATCAATGGTGCACTGCTGCCTTCCCTAATTGGTGAGTGGTGACATCTGTAGAGATAATGTACTTTCTGGGAATTCTTCCTATGACTAAGGATAAAAAATTAAACATTTATATAAATGAAACAGAGCAATTGAATTCTCAGAGGATTAGCAGTGTGTCACAGGATGTAGACAGATATGTATCATTTACTACTTGCATGTGTCTCAAAGAAATGCTTTTTCATTTATATTAGAAAGGGTTTTAGTTAGATGTTTTCTGAAATGAAATGACTCCAGGAAAGGAAATAGTCATAATTGATTCTCACTTTATGCCTGACTAGAATAACATCTGTTTTAATTTTGGGCACATTTCTCTAGGAAAACAATATAAGTGGACTGTAACTAGATTTTCTGAGTGTTTCTTACAAATGGGATGTATTATATATTGTGTAGATTGGATAATAATGAGAATATTCTAGAGAAAATATGTGACAGTGTCCCAAGATTCTCCTATATATAAGAGATGATTTTACACACACACACACACACACACACACACACACACACACACACACAGATGCACTGTTTGCTGTTCCATTTTGGCAATATTTCTACAATTGTTTCTCAGTGTTTGATTTGCATATATGTGTCTTCATTATTATTCCCATTATTCCAGCAATGGCTGCACTTTTTTTTTTTTTTTTTTTTTTGTGGTACCGGGATTGAACTCAGGGGCACTTAACCACTGGGCCACATCCCCAGCCCTTTTTTGTATTTTTATTTAGAGACAGGGTCTCACTGAGTTGCTAAGTGCCTTGCCATTGCTGAGGCTGGCTTTGAACTCGCGATCCTCCTGCCTCAGCCTCCCAAAGTGCTGGGATTACAGGCGTGCGCCACCATGCCCGGCTAATGGCTGCACTTTGAGCCAATCCTTAAGTTGGTTCTTAACAACTTGAGTGGCTAAAATTTATGTATGAAGGTCTTGTTTACATAGTCTGTACCTTGTGATATCCCACTACTTCTGAAGCTTTCCATAATGATAGTTAATTGTGTGTCCCAAATCAACTCTAGGCTTGCCACACAGATTGTGTCACCACAATCTTGGGTTGAATATTACTACCTTAAAACATAGCAATGATGCCAGCAATTAACATTTCATAGCATTTACTATCTCAACCTGCACTCTTATGGTAAGTGTATCTCATTTTATCCTAAGGAACAGTTGTGGGAATGCAGTTGCTGGGTGAATCCACCATACATACATGCCTGATCTTGAAGTTCTCATGCTAAACTTTGATCCTGATATTTCTTTTGGTTCTGCTAGAACCACTCCAAATTTGGGCTAGATTTACCCAATAGAGTGGACCTTATATCATTGTATTGAATAATTTGGTTCACCGTGGATATCCTATCTGTGGCTCTATGACATTTCTAATTTCAGTATTGATACTACATCATCCTTTGCACACATGTGGACATGTAATTGATAAAGTCTCAGAATTTTCAAAATTAAGATAATTTTCTGCATCTGTTCATTTTTCCTTAAGCAGGAGTGGTTTGTTCAGTGATCTATTATTGTGTTGCTAGTTTTTGAGGAAATGATACAAACTGTATTAACTCCTCCTTTTCTGAGAGCACTGGGCCCTGTACTTGTTCACACTGCTGAAAGTTCCTCTGGGATTTATACTTATAGCAGAAGTATGCCAAGTGTGAATGATAAGTGTGCTTTATGACTTATGTAAGGGCCCAAGTGTTTTATAAGTTTTAATAACTATTCTATGAGAACTTTACAAGCCATTTGAATCCAGAATCACTAGATTCAATGAAGGAAGTCAAATATGTAAAAGACTTTTTTTTAACTCAAAGGCCAAAATTAAGGTGTTTAGTCATTGGTGGGTTTGGATTGTTTTGATTACCCCAACCAAATACATTGGTCAGCTGGATCGGAGTGGAGGTAAAAAGGAATGATAGGAATCTCTGCTTTCTGGCTTACTTTCAATCTTGATATCTCTCTTAACATGTCTAAAACCAGGTCAGTATGTTGATGAACTAGTTGAACTGAATTTTCTGGTTGCCAGCTGACTGAATTACAAATGTATTTGTCATCCACCATGTTCAGGAATTAATGTCTCAGTTTGTCCCTAGTACAATGGCTTTTATCATCATGGCTTCACAGAAATGAATGCGAATAAATAATTCTTGTGCTTTCTTTTTACTGGCATATGGTACTGTTTAAAATGCTGTTTCCCAATAGCTCTCAGAGGACCTTGACAACAAGTAAGTGTGGTCATTTTGGGCAGGTTTAATGCCTCATTTGGAGCTTGAGAGTCACAATCAAATCTTCCCTTCCTGAACTTATTTGGTACATTTACACCTTCTGGTGGGGATAGGAATTTTGATTCATACAATTCCTACAGACAAATCTCTAAGAGGAGCAATTGAAAAGTAGGATAGTCAAGGGCCAGAGGCTCATGGGTTTGTCACATGATTTCAGATATCACAGGGTTCAAAATTCTTCCTATCCTGGTTATTTCTGGGTTGAAGAGTGCTGAAGTTAATAGACTTCTGGCTCTTCCTTGCTTCTTTGCATAACAATTTATGATGACTTGGATATCCCATTGTGCTTACTTAAAAATGCAGTCCTGATATGAAATTGGGGTTTCTGGGGATCATATTGTAGAACTGTACACTAGTCCCCAATCCAACTAATTTGTTCCAAATCACACCCAGTCTCTTTTTCCTTATGATTTTAATTATTGATTATAAATTCATCATTTGAAAAGATGATTCTAATTGCTCTAATATGCACCCAATTTGGACTTCAGTACAACACTGAATTGATTTTCCTCCCATGTTAATTGATAACAAATGGAAGCCATGTACAGAAATTTGAAGTAACATTTATCTGCTTTTCACATGTGGAAGCAATATAATGATTGCTTTATTTCTGGAAGTGTAGGTTTCTCTGGATTTTACTAAACTTGTTTATTTACCAATCTTATCACCTAATATCA
This sequence comes from Tamias sibiricus, assembly GCA_025594165.1. Classification (NCBI taxonomy): domain Eukaryota; kingdom Metazoa; phylum Chordata; class Mammalia; order Rodentia; family Sciuridae; genus Tamias; species Tamias sibiricus. The sequence goes on along the minus strand of CM046667.1, from coordinate 91,891,662 downwards.
TTCAACATATTTGCTGACTCACCTTCCACCTCACTAAATTTCCAAACACTCATTTCAATTAATCTCTTGGAAAAATAGGGAGTTCTCAATGTAGAATATTTTGTGACATTGCAAAACAGTGTGCTGCTGGGCTCCAGAAATGGTAGCATAGACCAGATGTTCATAAAATAATTGAAAAATTCCATCTTATTAGAATAGCATTTGCTGTCAAAAAGTTTTATCTTTACTTCAACAAAGAGGTTGATTAGATCCCCCTGGACCTGAATTAGCATCTTTTAGGCTAGATATACTGTTTTGCAATTCATGTGGTTATTTCTTCTCCAGTTTTGCTCATATAGAATTTAAAAAATGTCTTCATTCTCTTGCAAATATACTGAGTGAAATGTTTAATTATTTGAACATAGGTTTGTGTATACAGTTTTTCTATGTTTGTGACTTTCAGTTTCTTTCATCCTGCCTCAAGTATTACTAATACTAGCTAGGATTAATCTATTTACAGATATACCTTATCCATTTATACAACAATATTTTTGAGGGCTCACTATGTGTCTGGCTCTGGGAAGTGTTATTCACTGTAAGCTATTATCTTTTTACTTTGGCTTACTTGGTGTTTATTGAGATGACCAAGGTCACCTGAATGATAAAAAGAACAATTTTAATTTTAAAGACCATAAGAGTAAAGCTTGCAACTATTAGAAGATTTGTTAATATTATACCAGTAAAGAAAAAAAATACGAGAAGACTTTTACAAATAAGGTCTTAATTTCAATAAGAATATCATGAAAATTCTTCCTTGATGTTCTAATTTGAATAGTATCACATTAGCAAACATTTAAAAAATCTGCCTTCTCTGAGGTTGAAGTTCCTGCTCAATTTTGGTTAATTTTACCATAGAATGGTAGGTTTAATCTCTGATACACCCAGTTCCTTTTCTGGTTTAGAGGCACTCAGTGGTTTTCAATGCCTGGAAACTATCCTTTCCCAATTTCAGCAATTTCTGGTTATGTAGGAAGAGAGGTGACAGGTGGAGCATTGTTTATTTTGACTACATTGCTGTGCCAGGTAATTGGATTCTTTCCAAAGCATTATTTACATTTTATTGACAAAACAGTTGCTTGAATAAAGAGTTGTTCTTAAATAAAGAAAACATCTATGCTATTAGCAGTTACTTACTAGCATTTTATTGGTATGGTCCTTTTGGTTAGATAATACTTTCAGGACAATTTGCCATCAGTTTTTCCATACAGTATATTAGGAATAATACCAACTGTTCATCTGCTTTCAAATAGAAATACATACACACACACACACACACACACACACACACACATTTGTGTGTGTATATGTTTTTCTGATCCACTTGGAATTTAGTTGTCTCATATTTAAGGTTATTTTAAAATTTACTGTTGATATTTATTACCTGTGGTAGGCCTGGGCATGGTGGCACATGCCTGTAATCCTAGCAGCTCGGGAGGCTGAGGCAGGAGGGTCACAAGTTCAAAGGCAGCCTCAGCAAAAGCAAGTCACTAAGCAACTCAGTGAGACCATGTCTCTAAATAAAATAAAAATAGGGCTGGGGATGTGGCTCAGTGGTCAAGTGCCCATTAGCTCAATCCCCAGTACCAAAAATGATTAAAAATTAAAAAATTATTACCTGTGGTAAGGGATTGAATATTTGTCAAGAAAGTGAATGCCATGGGCTTATTTGACTAGTTGACACTAAGAATTTCTATGTTTCTAAATACTTGGAAAGTGTTGGAGCATGGAGGCTATATAAAGGGAGCACACTGAACAATTAAGAATTTCATTCTCTAGGAGTTTATGGCCCAATAGCACAAATGGTCCAGTATGGAATAGACTACATAGGATCAGTGAAGAAATTAATTAAGTTTACTTGAACTAGAAAACAAAACACATTTAAAAGGACACTTTGGTGTAATGGGATCCCATTGAAGGAATTGTGGAAGATAGTCCCCAACATGGTATGCTAGATAAAATTATGCTCTATTTTGGTGATTTGCTGGGTGAATGTTTTCCAGTTGCTGCATGAAATAGCAAATTCTGTAGGCCATGATAAATAGGGATACTGCTAAGAAGATAATAGATGAGAAGAAAGTCAAGTTGTCTTATTGGACCAGATCATGTGGATTGCTTTATATGCTCAAAAAGTCCTTTGAAATATCAAGATCATTATCTTCTTTGGGTCTTTTTTTATGTAACATTATTTCTGTCCTAAGATGGTTAACAGCCATAAATAAACTCCATTAGGATAGGAAAACCTGAATCTAAACATGGCATTTAAGTATTTATAGAGTATCTTTCTATTTATTTTTCCTGTAATCCATTTATTATGATATCAATATGGGGAATTAAGTCCAATCATCATTTAAGAAGCCATTTAAATCATCATACCAAAATACTACATACTTACTTTATTGTGTTGTCGAAAAACTTGTGAGATGGCTTTCTTCCCTTACCATAGATGATTTTTGTCATCTAGGGTCAGGTTTTGCCTTGTCTTCACTAGATGGCTCATTGTCAGTAGACTTTGGGCCAAGGAAAGCTCATTTGATACATTCCCTTTTCATATGGAAGTCCTTTCAATTTCTTTTCCTGCAAGGTTTGCCCCCACTAAAACTTCAGTATAGAAAAAAACAACAACAACAACAACAACTAAGCATCAGATCAGACAAAGTTTGACAGGTGTTTTCAGACATTAGAAAAGTTGCTTTTCAAGGACTTATGTACAGGTTCTTCTGGAGATGTTTTTAAAGGTCTCACATAATCTAGGTTTAGGTCTTGGATGTTCACTTATTTATGTAATTATTGAGACTCCAGGAATTGAATCCAGTGGTGCTCTACCACTGAATTAAATTCCCAGACCTTCCCTTTTTTTTAAATTTTGATATAGGGTCTTGCTGTGTTGCCAAGGCTGTCCTTGAGCTTGCAATCCTCTTGCCTCAGTGTGCGAAGTTACTGGGATTTACAGGCATATATCACTGCACCAGGCTTAGATGGCCTTTTAAAGTTCAAGGCAGATGGACAAAGCAGACGCTTTTGCAACTGGGCAGAATGTAATTCCATAAACCAATCAATTGTCCATCTAGAGACAATACAAAGCAGTTACTGATAATTAGGGATAAAGAGATTAACAATGAGGTAGGGTCCATAGTTGGTTTGGAGCAAATCCTTTGGCGCTACATATGGGTATGCAGGTAACAAAATGAAAAGGGTATTGTGGGATTTGGAGTTTATATGTCGGATGCTAGACTTTACATAAAAATATGTGGGTCAAGGATCTACTGTATGTTTGCAGGTATGTGAAATATGATGTTTCGCAGAGATTGAAAGGTAACAAATCCAGAGGGGCTAAAGGAGTTTATACGAATATGAACTCTTTGTGGCTGAATTCACATTGTCAAATTGAGGTTGCCTCTTGAGAGACGGTTTGTTCCTTAAGGGTTCCTAGTAATCAGAGATAATAGTTCTAGTCTGTTATCCTTCATAACAGGTTAGACAACAATCAGGCAAGTGGTTAAATATGAAATAACAGACAACATTGTCTTATTGTAAGTTTAGTTCTTTTTAACCTTAGTAGTACCCACTCTAATGGCTTTTGAGACTCTTTAGATTCCTTGGTTTACCAGGAAGTTTTTTACCCTCACTTAAGTCAGAACCCCCCACACAAGTTTCTCTGCCTCTATTTCAGTCAGCTAAGCCCTAGAATGTTCCTAAATTGTAGTCTAGTATCTAGACTCTAAGTCATGCAGGAGTGTAACTATAATCTGGTTTGAATAAAAACATAACTTTTATAATATTGCCTTTTAAGATAGAAGCCTGTAGGCATACACTGCTCTGATTACCTGGAAAAACTTGGTAGCCTTAATTGATTGTAGGAAGGCAGGTTCCCAGGCATGAGTTTGCAAATTCTAATTGAGTGCCAGAGATTTATTTTCCAATTTTGTGTGACTACTCTCTCCATCTCTAAGTCACATACTCTCCCTTTTTAATAGGTGCTGGACATCTTGCTTTCTTCCCTCTTTTGTCAGTCTGTATAGAGTTTCTAACCTGTGTGAACAAGAGTCTTTCCCTTTTAATACAAAGAAGAGGAAAAAGAAGAATGATGTAGGTTCCAAGATATTTAGACTGGTCAAACTGTTCCAAGGCATCACCACCTGTTGTTTTTAATCATTAATGAGGCTGTCAGTTGCTCTAATCTGGGAGGTGAACCAAAAGAGTGGTTTTGATTTTAATTTAATTTAAAAAATCAGCTTATTGAAACAAAAAATGCCTCCAGCTTGTAAGAGTCAGGTTGTACACTGTTGACAAACCAAAGCAAGTCAGAAGCAGAAGCTGAGCCATCACTCATATGTAAAAGTAAACTATTTAAACTTGGAGAACTTTTATTGTTATCATCACTAGCCAGAAAATTTAGTTCTTTTAAATCAAGGAGCCATTGTATTCTAGAGACATGCTGCATATAAATATTTATTCCATTTGTTTTCTGGAAGAAAACCTGATGGACAAAATGTTTAAGGACATTTATTAATGTCGGAACACAAATTGATGGCAAAGTCTAGAGTGAACCCAAAGTGCAAATTCTTTTGTTTGACTCAATGCCCATCAGACTGTTTCTACATTTTAGAAAAGTTGAGCGATTATCTTGTGAGTACTCTATTAAGTTTGAATTTTCTTACACTGGATAATTTTGTTTAGTGGCAAGATGAGAATTCAGAAATACAGTGCCTATGCACAAAGTGAATTTTAAAGATGTAGAGCCAGACCTTTGTTTGTGCCAACTGTCAACTGAGGTTTCATTATGTCTCTCTGAGCTTCACCAAGCACTTTCAGATTTATAATTGATGTCAACTGAAATTGAAGGCAAGGAAAACCTTCCTTCTTTGTAGAAAACATTACCTTACTGTTGGGCGCTAGTTAGCTGGAGGGTTGTATCGAATCACACTAGCCTTCTGCTAACACAGCAAGTGAGCATTTCCTGAATTCAGCTGATAATCAATCTATGTAGCTAATGAGTCTGCAAACATGCTGAGTGGCTGGAGCTGGCACTAGGAAACCACCACTCCTAACTAACCATCTCTTATTAACCTTTTGGTGTTTCCTTTGTGATGTTAATTAGAGAACCATAAAACATCTTTGGTTTAAAATACAGTTTTCAAAGAGACACGGTCCACTTTAAGGCTTCTGTTAGTATAGTGTTTCCTCTTATGAAGGAAAAAGACTGACTTGCCACTTACATCAAGTTGAGATGATTAATCTGTAATGTTCTGGTAATTAAAATGTCAGAAAAAGTTGCTTCTGCAGTTGATATAATTTATAATGCTCTCCAGACTCTGGTGGTACTAAAGTGGGTGGCAGATGTTTCCACCACCGCTATGTGTTGACTGTCTGAAGGTACCCATTTCCAGGCTGTAGTCCTGTTTGCCAGACTGCCTGTCTGCCTTCTGTTTTGGATTAAATTCCTCTTGATTGCTTGAGGAGGGTTAGAGGTGTGTTTTGCTTCCCTTCTGTGGGATGATGAGCCAAGGAATGAGTGTTGTACTGTTGGGAAGAAACAATGTCTTCTGAGTTGAAGCACTGTTTAACTCAAAATGATCTGTTATCAAATAGGCACACCCAAAATTCAAACTATTCTATTTGTATGATGAAGATGGAGGAGCAGCGTTCTTTGCTACTCTAAGTCCCCATCTCACTCCCTCTTCGTTAGTGTTTACACCTGGAAGTGTGTCATTAAACAAAGAACATTATAAGTGTTTCAAGCATGTTGGACCCATGTGTTCATCCTGTGCTTTTGCTTATCGATTTACTGCACCTTTTAGTGTCTTCTCTTTCTTTTATTCTAAATAAAAATTACCTAAAATAAATGATTTACATGACCCTATGGGGCAGAATCTCTAGATTAGGAATTGTTTGTCTATGAAATAAGTGAGATTTTTAAAGCTAGACATTATTTTATTTGATTTGGAAAAGGGGTGCTTCTTCCAAAAGTGAATGTTAATCATCCATATGCTTTAGAGATTAAAATACCTACACTGGAAATTCAGCCACAGATCTTAGTATTCCACTTGCAGCATTACCAAGAGTCCCTTTGGTATCTGAAGTTTCCACCTGATATCGATGCAGAATGTTTAAAGTACTAAAAGGTCCATGAAATCATGGCAATAGGGAGCACATTTTATAGTATTATTTATCACTTACAGCAACACTAAATGAGAGACAAGCATTGAATTCCAAAAAATCGAGAGAAATGATAGCCATTTAAATTGACTTGGACTAAGTCAGAATCTTAGTAGATTGAGAAAAATTCAGAAAGTTAGAGTGAAGTGATAAGAAAGAAAAATGAAGTAAGATGCAAATATCTGTGGTCGAAACTTAAGATTGGCAGGGACATGAGGAGTATAATCCAGACTTCTTTAATATATACTATCTAGGTTATCCTCATAGGTAAATTTGGAGACTTCTTTTTCTCATTGGAGTCTTCCATATAGAGGCTTCAACTAAAATGAGCAAGTCCTAACTTCCACACTATTCCCTTATCTTCAAAAATGGCATTTCTAGTCTGCCCGTAAACCTAAAGGCAAACAGAAGACCATCGTGGCCAAGAGTATAGACTTTGGAATAAGACAAATCTGAATTCCATGCTTACTTTTGCCACCTAAAGACTATTGACCTCAGCCAAGTAACTTATTTTTTTATTCAATTTTCTCTTTTGCAAAATGGAATTAATAGGCTGGGCACGGTGGCGCATGCCTGTAATCCCAGCACTTTGGGAGGCTGAGGCAGGAGGATCGCGAGTTCAAAGACAGCCTCAGCAATGACGAGGCACTTAGTAACTCAGTGAGACCCTGTCTCTAAATAAAATACAAAAAGGGGCTGGGGATGTGACCCAGTGGTCGAGTGCCCCTGAGTTCAATCCCCAGTACCAAAAAAAAAAAAAAAAAAAAAATGGAAGTAATAATAGAAATTGCTTACCAGGGTGGTTGTGAGATGATCAGGTAAAGCACTTAATATTCTTCCTTGCACATGATAAGTGCTCAAAACAGAAAGGACATTGAATCTGTGAGATATTCCATTTTGTATGATTCCAGGGTCCCCACCACCCATAGCTCTTCATCTATTTTCTGCTATCTGTGATCCTTTTAACAGAAAGTAAGGCATTTCATTTTATAATTATAGTTCAAAATTCAAGCAGCCCATAAGGAGAGGCAATATATTTATTCAAATTCACACTTAGTTGTAAATAGCTGCTATGAGATTTTTTTCCAAGTTTGGAATTTGGTAAGGATGTAGGGAGAATGTTTTCTAGAATATTGGACATTAAGAATCTTAGAAGAGGGAAATGCACAGAAAATGGGGTGTCAATCTCAGGAGTTTGCCTGGAATTGTCACTGTCCAAGGGAACATGAGGTAATTGTCATTTAATTTACTCACTGTGAAATGTTTGGTTGTTAGAAAGCTGCCTTCAGTATCAAATTATTTTTCAGGAAAAGCCTAAATTTTGGTTTGACAATTTAAAGGATGCCTACCAAAGGTTTAAACAGAGGTCTGTGCCCATCTAAATAGCAAAAGGCACATATTCTTGAGCCCTTGTGGTGAGATGAGCAAAACTCTGTTCTTTTCTGGTGGTGTTGACTCTGTTTTGCCTTCCCTGTGTCAAAAAATGCACACCTCAGCCCCTAGGGTCTCTCTTTCCTCTTGACTATTCTCCTTCTCTTGCCCTACTGCTCTTAAATGGCTAATGGATGGAAGACATCATTTTGATCCTTTTTTTTGTTGTTGTCATTCCCACCTCATGCCCATACTTTCATTAAAAAATAAATGAGAAGATACATTTTTCATTTCTAGTTTTCTTCTAAAAAGTCACCCTGCAGAGGATCTCCTTTTCTTTTTTTCTTCTTCTAACAATAGACTGAAAAATGCCCAGTTCCTACCTGAAAGGTCACATCTCCTTGCCATATGAATGAGCTCACAGCAGGTCCATGGGGACACTGTCATCTGAGAAATGATGGGAATTTATGTGCTTTTGGATTTCTGCCTCTTTTTGTAGTGGAAAATGACTTTGTTAATGATTGATAAAAAAGACTTTGAAAATTTTCTCTGTATAAATCCCAGGAGAAAGCAACTCAGATTTACAATTGATAAATGGAAAAAAAAAAAAAAAAAAAGCCAAACCCACAAGCTTTTTGTACCCCAGACTGGTTTAAAGCTATTTGTCTTTAAGTAAGTTAGATATCTCAACTTCACTGGTTTTAGGATGTTGAATTTAGCTGGCAGGCTGCAGTTTTGTGGCATAAAATATTTTGGCTTGTGAGAGACTTTATGATATGTTTGTGTTTGATATGCAAATAGAAAGGAAGGAGAGGAGACATGCACACACACAGAACTGTGGGTCATGATGGATATGCAAGAAGAACTTAAAAAACATGCAAAAGGCCAGGTGTGGTGGCACACGCCTGTAATCCCAGCACTTTGGGAGGCTGAGGCAGGAGGATCACGAGTTCAAAGCCAGCCTCAGCCATGGCGAGGCACTGAGCAACTCGGTGAGACTCTGTCTCTAAATAAAATACAAAAAAAAGGGCTGGGGATGTGGCCCAGTGGTTGAGTGCCCCTGAGTTCAATCCCAGGTACCACACACACACACACACACACACAAAAAAAAAAAAAAAAAAAAAAACATGCAAAAGCACCATGGTTTTGAAAAAGGCAGATTCATTGTGAAAATAACTTTCTTTCATAGCTTGAATATAGCATTCCATGATGACAATGTAAATGGAAGTACATAACTCTTGCCTTCCTCAAAATTCATGTCCACATGATTTATGGAAAATTCCAAAATCATTATGGTCTCTAAAATAATTTAATGCCATGTGGCTTAATGGGAACTGAGAATTGTAACTTTACTCTAGTATTTGTTCATCATATAGCCTTGGGTAAGTCACTAATCTCTTAAAATCTCAATTCATATATTTATAAGTGGGGTGATGAACAATGTTGCTAAGATCAATAACCAAAGTGATATTTATATGTGTGCAGTAGCTTTTTCCAGTACAGTATAATTGTGAATCAGATAGCTAGGTTTTCTTTATTTTTTTTTCATGACTTCCTCCTTGACCTGTTGACCCAAACACTTTGATCTCAGCATGATCTGCTTTAGCAGCAAGGGGACTGACTTGAGAGCCAAGGGCTTTAGGTTCTCATTACATTCCACAAATTAATAGCTGTGTGAGTATATGTGAATTACTTGTCTGTCTACTCTTTGTTTTTCTCATTTGCAGAATGCAGGATACTGGTAGTATTTGCCTTTTATGGAGGTTGTTTGGATTAAATGAAATAATACTTATAAAACATTTAGCACAGTGCCTATACAGTGCCTATTCTATAGTAGGCGCTCATAGGCTATGCTAATGAAACATTCTCCTTGGTTTTCTCTCTCCCTTCTTCATAATTCCATGTCTCTCTTTCACTTTAAAATCAAGGGCTACATTTAAGGCCTATAAGAAACCTTTCTTGTCTAACACTTCATTTGTCCTGATCTCTACTTGGCACACTCCTCAAACATCTATGTTTATGTTTTGTATCGTGCTAATTCATGTTTTGCTTACTTTTTAAAATGCAGAATGAGGGGGTTGGTAATTACTGAAACCTTTAACTTCTAAGCTTCTTTTATTCTGGTTTTGGGTTCTGGGCACAACCTTTTCAGATTCCTGAGTGCATAGCCATTTGCCATTGGATCTGTAATGAGTGCCATACTCAAGTTAACAGATGGTATGGTGTGCTTGCTTTGAGGGGTAATTGCTCTTTCATCTTAATTTCCTCCCTTTGGCATTCCTCCCTTGGAAGCTGCTCAATGGCAATGTCATAAACTTGGGGTGAAAATCAAACTGAAGTATCAGGTCACTTGTCTGTCTACAAAAGGCATTACAGTTAAACTAAGAACTAAGCCGGGCGCGGTGGCGCACGCCTGTAATCCCAGCACTTTGGGAGGCTGAGGCAGGAGGATCGCGAGTTCAAAGCCAGCCTCAGCAATGGCGAGGCACTTAGCAACTCAGTGAGACCCTGTCTCTAATAAAAATACAAAAAAAAAAGGGCTGGGGATGTGGCCCAGTGGTCGAGTGCCCCTGAGTTCAATCCCCAGTACCACAAAAAAAAAAAAAAAAAAAAAAAAAAAAAAAACAGAACTAGTGAAGTTCTACCAAGGGAGAGACTTTTAACCCCAATATTGGGGACCAGATAAGTCTTAAGGGTACAACAGCCATAATTATCTGTTCATTCTTCCTCTCCTAAGCAAGGTAGTTTTTCCTAGTTGATCACCATCTCCATTTTTCCTTAAAAAAAAAAAAAGATTAAAAAGACTCCTCCTCCTTGGCTCATGTGTGAGACTTCTCAGTTTGTTATTAAACTCAAACACTCCAAGTTGTAAACAGTTAATTCAACTACAATCTTTCCCTCCCTCTTCCTTCCTTTCCCCCTCACTCTACACAATATTGTCTTGATGATTATTTAGTTTTTCCTTAAAGTTCCCTTTTCCAGTCAGCCCAATTCTATCCTCTTTCCTTCTAGGGACAACTTCTAATTCATTATTATACTATTACAGAGAGTAGATATATTTTCATTGAGATTGAATGAAAATTTTTGTTTGGTTGTCATGGGTCAGTCTTCCCTTATGAAGATTTTTTATGGCTTCTTGTTATTTGGTGTAGTTGTCCTCTTAAAAACTTTCCCTCTTTCTCCACAGAGCTGATAGCATAACACTATGAATAGAGAAGACACTCAATGAACAATTATTGATAAATTCATTTCTCTAAACACTACCAAACAACACACTACCAATCTTTGCTTCCCAGGGCAATTCTCATCCACCTCATTTTACAGATGCCAGAGGTGAAATGGTTTATTCCAAGACAGGACACAGTTCAAAAAAGAGTTTGTGTTTCTTCCATATATTATGCTACTCCAGGGCATTGTTGCTTTTCCATTTGAAATCTCAAAGGCTGCTGGACTGGCACGAAGTTTTCATTGTTATAAAGAGCTACCTCCTCTAGTTTGGAAGAGATGTTGCTCAGGGAAATTGCAACAGAACATAGCAGTTAAACCAGAAAGACTGGGGAGCAGAAAACATTACTATGCGGAGGAAATAATTGGTGTGGCTAACTAGCCCAAGGGGCAGGATTTTTAGTACTGGGCATGTCTATCTACAGCATTGGCATCTGTGCAGGTACTGGCCTTTCACATTGTTTATTACATTTTACTTTCTGAGTTGGCTTGCTGTTATCCTTATCACTGATCATTCCATTGACCACACACTCCCATTGATTCACAACTTGTTTCCTTCTCTCCAACCTGGATGGCTTCTTACTTAGATTGGTATCCAAATCTTTCTCTTTCAAAAATACCTGATGAAATTCAAGTTTTTAGCTTCTGTTCCCCTCATCATTTCCACTGATATGGGCTGGATGTTTTCCTTAAATGTCAGAGATTTTATCATATGGTTCCATTCTTTTTGGCTTATTGGACAGCAAATTTGCTGAGGCCCAGCCTTTCTAGATTGGCAGTGGCAGCTGCTTCCCCCTTCTCTGCTCCTTCTTCTTCTTTGGTGCTGTTATGTAAGTATGGGCTTTTTGGAGATGGTCATTTCTCAGTGATGATCTTACAAACATGCTTTTTACATTGTCAAAATGCAGAACGTGATCACCCTTGACTACTAAGATGTTTCCTATAATTCACTTCCTTTTATTGTGGTTTTTCTTGTACAGGGAGTGGGAAAAATTCAATCAAGTTTCTGGAGTCAAGTCCTAGATCTGCCACTAACTGCATGCATGATCTCAAGTATTCTACTTCTTTTCTTTGGGCCCCACTTTTTATATATGTAATGAAGAATTTGGACTGGAGTGATTTATATGGTGCTTATTTTGCTAATATTCTACTACTATTGTTCATTTAGCATGAAAGGATTATTGGGAAAGCAGAGTGTGTTTTGGATGAATTTTTCTGTATTTCTAAAGAACAAGTTAGGATGAGAAATCTGACTTAGTCATGTGGCCTTGAGTAGTAAAAAGCCTTCCATTGTGGAAGGGAAATAAGGGTGAAAAATTGGTGGAGCTAGCTTGTGTTAAACACTCACAGCTTCTTTCTCCTCTTTGGCTTTTGTTTGCATATGTTTAGCTTAACTCTGCTTTCAAGTGTGTGTATTTTTGTGGAAATTGTCCTGTTTTCCTTGTACACCAAATTCATGTTCTCATCTTCCTTCTCCCTTACTGAATCATCCATTTCTGAATAGTTTGCAATTTTCAACTTAATTAGGTCTTTCCCCTAAGTGAAGAACACAGCTGTTTCCCCTCTGATGCATTCGCAGCTGCCTCTTCTTTTCCCAAAATGGAATGATTAGCTCTTTTCTTTGAATTCTTAACTGGCCATTAGTTCAGAACTACTAGCCCATTTCTTGTGAAAGAACTACCAAATCCCATGGCCAGAGTTGCCCCAATTTGTGTTTGAAGCCTTTTGATCTACTGGGAGCTTAATTCATCTGAAGTAACATACTTATCAATCTTTCAGAGCCCCACCTATGAGGAGAACCCAGCCTGGTGTCTCTGATATGGTTTTATGTATTTATTTATTTATTTTGGTGGTACTGGGGATTGAACTTAGGGACCACTGAGTCACATCCCCAGCCCTTTTTTGTATTTTATTTAGAGACAGGGTCTCACTGAGTTGCTAAGTGCCTCACCATTGCTGAGGCTGGCTTTGAACTCGCGATCCTCCTGCCTCAGCCTCCCAAAGTGCTGGGATTACAGGTGTGTGCCACCGCGCCTGGCTTCTGATATGGTTTTGATGAATAAATAGAGGATAAGAAGTCCTAAGTGTATTTTGTCCCTGAATTAAATGGCCTTCATTTGTCATGGAGTTGCCAATGATTTCTACAAAGCCCCCTCACCTATTAGTCTTTCTGTTTTAGTTTTATGTACACGCATTTAAGAAAGCTATTGCTGTTTTACCCTAGGTGCTTTGACTTTACCTCTCTGGCCTTTAATTTTATCATTCCACTCCCATTGCTAATTGTTGGGATTTCCTCTTATTCATTTATGATATCAAGTCAGCTTCTCTATTTCTCTCCAACTCCCCTCTCACATTATGCTCCTTGTTAATCAACCCAAAGCATTCTATACTGTGGGCTTAGTACTGCCTTTCCAAATGTGTGTGGTGCAGCCTCTTTTTGCTCATTCAATTTAATTCCGCATACTTAGCATATTAGGCACACTCGTCAATAGTCAATATTTCCTGTCCTCTTTTAAATTTGAATGCATTCTGCATGTGTGGTTCCCTGCCCCCTCTAAAATGATGAGATCTGCAAAAGAAAGTCAGAATTAGCTCTGTGCTTAGCAGGAAAAGAAAGCACAGGGTAATTTGTCACATTCTCAGAAGTTATGTGAAAGGTCCCTCCCTTGGCATAATTGTGTGTGCAGTGCTACTATATCTGACTACACCTTTCCCTTCATCTGGGAGCACAGGCATTGTATGTTGTCTTTGGGTTTTCTTAGTTTCCCTCATCATTAATTTTCTACTCAGGGTCCTTCATTCCCAGCCTTTCTTTGCTTGTTTCCTACTTCCCATGCAAAAAGGTACCTGTTTTCATGTTCTGTTTCCCCAAAGTTCTATTTATTTTTAGGGACCTTGAAAATGAACTGTCCTCCCTTTCCAAATAGGATTTACATTAAAAAAATTATGTATTTGCTTTTAGTTATACACAATGCTTTTTAAAATTTTTTTTTATTTTTATTTTTACAAGGTGCTGAGGATAGAACCCAGGCCATGCACATGCTAGGCAAGCACTCTACCACTGAGCCACAACCCTAGCCCTAGGATTTACATATTAATGTAATGATAATCCAAAAGAATAACGGAAGCATTTGGGTCACCAGTGAAACTTGATGGAGTGATGTCTTTAAGGCAAGCTCTTTCTCAGAATCCTTTCCTTCATATCCCAACAGTAGTTAGCTACATGGTATAAGAATAAGGTAAACTTGGACATCACCTATCCAGAAAAGTTAGAGCTGTCTGATGGATAAGAGTACCTAATGTGTATTGAATTATTCCTTTGTGCCAGGCACTTTTTAGCTCAGTTTACATGCATTTCCTCTGTTAATCATCCCAACAATCCCATGAGGTCAGTGCTATTAGTCCTAGCTTATAGATGGAAACAAAACCAATAAGGGCCAGAGAGTAACTTTAAGTAACTTTCATAGGACAGGGCTATGAAAGGGCTATTAAATCTTAGAGCTGGAACTCTAAGACAGTCTTGTTTCAGAGCCTACATTTAAATCAAGGCCTCACACATGCTAGGCAAACGTTATACTACTGAGTCACATGCCCAGCCCCGAGAGCCCACATTCTTTGACCCTTGGCTACACTGCCTTTGGGAGAAGGCTGGTGCCCTGTGCACTTGTATACTTCATTGAGAGAAATTAGTTTCACATGTGCTTCAGGGAAGTAATCTGCTCTTTGGTGAGGAACAGATCTGGCTTATGCCTCATTCTTTCTAGATGGAAGCTTGTCTTTGGGCACAGTGATGCAGCAGAAAGTTTTGTTTTTGCTTTTCTGCACCCCAAAGTTAGCAATGACAAAGTTTTTTCACAAGTCCCGTTGGCTTTAGGTTCTCAGGGCTACTTGCTAAATACCCAGGACCAAGCTTATATGAATATATCTTTTCCTTACCGTAGGACCATGTTAGGTTGCAGAGAGGGCTCTCCTTGCTGTTAAGACAGCAGGAGTATGATAGACTCTGTGCCAAGGCAGGGGTTCTGTGAAGGGGAGAGCAGACTCACACACTCAAGGACCAGAATGGCTAGAAACCCTGCTTCACTCAGGTAGTGCCAGCATTTTCTTTAACATGTCATTTTTTAAAGGAAGTGATTCAATGAATTGTTTTCTGAGGTGGATGGCTGTGTTTCCAGTTAGTACTGCTTTTCCTTCTGGACTGAGATTTTATTGGCTGCTGCTTATTGATTAGCAGACAGAAATCTTCACACCTGTGAGCTGCTGCAATCATGGTAATGAACATTCTGTTCAGAAGGGGAGCACTCATTCTCTTTCTTAGTAGCCCTTACCCCAACACAGGAAGTTTAATACATTCATTTATTCTTTCAATAAATAGGATTAAATTCAGAGTGAGGCAAGGAACAGTCTTACTCAGTCTTCTTTGCATGATTATCAGGGTCTGCACAGTTCCAGCTGTGTAAACATGATTGCAGAACTTAGGTATTGTCTAGTGGGGGAGGATTGCAATTTGGGAGAGGCACACCATGACTAGGATGGAGCCAGACATTCTTCCACCCACTTCAGTCCACACCCTGCGGTGTTGGCTTGCTTAGCTCCTGGAGTCAGAAGTGAAGATGGAGCAGCTGGAGTTAATTATACTGTTTTATAGCTGCTTATCAGTAGGGGATGAGAACTAGTCAAAAGCTAGTGAAATCTAAAATCATATCCTCAATGGTATTCTAGTTATGGCAGTAGGAAACAAAGAAATGGAAGATTTTGGACAAAATAAGGAAGCCTAAAATATTAAATATGGCAAGATAAAATCTACTAAAATTGTAGCTGTACTTATATTCCATTTGATTTTCTCTGTTGTCACTGGAAGCAAGGGCAGAGAAATATCATGTTGATGGGGGGAAAAAAACCTACAAAACTCTTGTCATCCTGTCTGATATCTGGGCTCAGCTTTGTTCTTGTGATTTGTTTAAATAATGAGTAACTAAATAATGCTTGAGACATCTGATATATGCGAACTATTATTATAGAAGTGTGATTTTTCTATAATAAATACAAATATTATGGATCATTATAATTCTTTGTTCCCATCACCACCCACAATTATATACAAAGTTGGCTCTTCTCAGTTCAGTAGTCTGGGACCTAGTAATTGTTCTGTCCTTTTAAAGAGGCACATGGACATACATATTCCTGAGATCATAAGTCTGAGGTTTTTTTTAATGAGATAGCAGGTATTGTTTGATGCCTTAGATTTTGCAGGTTATTCTTGGGGAAGGGTGACTTAGAGTTAACACAAAGGTACTTGGATTCTCACAGGATGTGAATGTAATAAGGACAGGGTCCTGATCAAGAAAGAAAGGAAAATATTTTTTTTTCAATGTGCTGAGGTGTTACTGCATTTAGGAATAATTCAGTCAGTGATATTCAATCCCTTTTTCCTAAGCAGTTCATTTCAAAGTGGTGTCTCTGAGACAAAATCTTTTTTACAGGATGGGATGCTGTGCATTGAGAAGAAATGTCTGGGCTAATAAAGTGCACTGAGTTTGAATCATATGAAAAGTGTTTAAATATAAAAAGGGAAATAAAAAATGAATTACCATTAATGCAATATTGGAATAGCAGGGAGATAAGAGACTCACCAGAAAATTCCAGATTGTGATGTGTATACATTCATTCCTTTGTTCAATAGCTGTGGATCCTGAAGAAAGAGAAACATGCCTCCAGAGGACTAGCAGGGCATATGGGGCCACCTCCATCTTCCATCATATTCAACCAGGGTGGGGGAAGTCCTGTCAATATTGCCCCGTATGGTGTCCCTGGATCTTGAAATTGGATGCCTATTAGTGCTGTAATGAATGTTGTAATTGTACTATGTGCAGAGCATACCATAACACTTAATTCCTGGATGCCTGTCTAAATCATTAGGTGAAAGCATGATGGGTGCCATAATAGCGTTGGAATTCCTGCCACTAAAAAGGAAACACATTTGGCTTGTACTTTATCCACAATCACTTACACTTTAACTATTGATAGTTGATTGGGATCTTTAGACTGTTGGGCCTGTGCCATGGGACTTCTAAGCATATTTGATGGGTGGAACAGACAGGGAGGCTGTAGATTTTGGCAAGCTTTGCTTCCCATTAGTCAGGCTGACTGTATCTGACACAGAGATTCCAATTCACCAAGATGAAGCTTACTACTCTAGGCTTTGGCCAATGGCCCAATGATCTTTACATGAAGGACAAGAGAGGACCAATGTTATATTAGGCTGTGAGTTTCCAATGAGCAAATAGTTGAGTGAATTACTGAATTCCCCTGTTGGATTTTTGGTTGCTGTGTTTTTTTTGGCAGACACAAAATTTGTTGGCAGCTTTCTAGAATTTGAGGGAATTGCAATATTTAAAATTTTATTGTATTGTAAATGTTAACCATTATTCCCCTCATAGAGAAATGTGGATTCTTTTTATAGGGTATGCAGACCTATAAAACCGTATGTTTAATATTCTTCTCAAGTTTTTCTTGTGAGTGGTGTTGATAACATATCCTGATAAAGACATACCAGACAAAATGTTTCTAATAATGGGAGGGGCCCCACAGAACTATCCGGCTTACTCTGAAGGCTCTTTGTTCAGAAGGAGGAAATGCCCCCAGAGAATAGACTTTTTTCACATCAGTGGATTTTCTGGCAGAGACTTGGTCACTACTATTGTCTATGATTGCCTCTCTGTGGCTTCCTTGGTGGTATGAGTTTCTAAGCAGAAGGATTTATTGTGGTGAGGAAAGGCCACAAAACTGAAGGAAGAGACATGAGGTCTGCATAGGGTGAATGGTAAGATGAGAGGATATTTTGGTCATGGCAGAGATGAGCTGAACACTACAGAATGGAGACCAGGGAGATGAGATGAGAAGAATGGGAATTAATTCATGAAAGCACTTATTATTTATAGGTTGGAATAAAAGGTTCATTGAGCAGGGGAACCTTCCTTTATGCAATCTCTCAATGTGTTGAAAATTTGTAAAGTCAATTCCATCTTAAATACACTGGGGGAGTTGATAGCATGCAGTTTGTGAGTTATTCCCCTGGCCTGGACAATCTGCAGGGTGTGGTCAGGAGAAAATAAATACAAAAGATGAAATATTTTCTCTGAAGAGAGCTCAAGAGCTTTCTTAAATGAAGATGAGATGTGAGTGTCACCTTTAACTTTCCAAACAACTTCTTACTGTGAACTATCATGAAAAATTTCTGGCTTCCTTACAGTTCCCAATAAATTTCTGAAAGATTTAAAGGCTATGATTAACTTTTCTTTTTCAAATTAAAGTTGACTTGTGCTAAAAAATCATCTGGCCAGTTTTTGTCTAGTTGGGTGGTACAGAAGAAAATGAGCTCTTGTATCAATCTTTATTCCCTCTGTAAACACACATGACCAGAAGGGAAGGCTGTTATTAATGGTAATGCAGACCAGAAAAAAAGGCTATTATTTTCAGTCTGTTGAATAGTACAAAAATGCTTCTCAAGCACAGTGTTCAGATGTTTCTTTTTATTAGCCATCACACAAGGAATTAGAGTCATTTCAAACATTTCATTTCCATACTATTGTCTCTGTAAAATCATTACCCGTGAGTGGTTTCTTTGTTGAACTATCACTGACCTCTTATATTGGAATGGACAACAGGGTGTTAAAAATATAAACTTTTCAGTTTGCATAAATTCTAAAGAAGGCAGACAAAGATTCCCAAGGAAAAGAAAATCATTTGTCAATGTCCTTGTTTGTTAGTGTCCTATAAGGATGTTAGCTAGGAAGCTATGTCAGCATAGCTGACACTGTAGACACTGTATGTACCTGTGTGTGTGTGTGTGTGTGTGTGTGTGTGTGTGTGAGAGAGAGAGAGAGAGAGAGAGAGAGAGAGAGAGAGAGAGAGAGATTAACAAGGGATTAACAGCTGAGAGCTCTTTGAACACCAGCAGGAGTTTTGAAATATCATTCTACATCTGCCCCACTCTTCTTTCCAATGCCTCTCTACATCTCTGCCACCCACACCCACCAATCCAGCACCATTAGGATAGATGAAGGACTTGTGCTGTCTTAATATATGAGCAAATGATGATCCTTAGCCCTTTATCTAGGCACCATTTGCATTGCCAAAGCTGATTATTTTATCTTCAGTTTTAATAATAAACCAGATTATTTGCTGTTCACTGATAGAAGTAAATAAAAAATCTTGCAAAGTAAAGTTAAGGGGATAAGGAAGCTCCAGGGCCAAAGAAGGCTTTTCCTTTAAATAATAATTTCAGTTTATTCCTAGAATATTTTTATGCTACAGTTCAAAATGTTTTATTTAACAAGTCTGCACTGTTCCTCTTGTAACTGCCAAATTAGAATCCCAGAGAATGGAAATCAAGCAGGCTTGAATGAACCTTCAAATTTTCTACTCCCAGTGCTGTCTTGTTCTCTGTACACAGTCAGGGCTCCTCTCGCCACAACATGGCATTCATTCATTAGTCCCATGTTTCACAAACCTAGTCATGAAAGGCTGGCATTTTAACCAACAAGAGGCAAATACAATGAAATTGGAGTGAGATGCAATGCTGTGAAAAAGAGATTATTCCAAGGGTATAAAAATACAATCTACAGATGGGCAGAACATTTACATTTATTAGCTTGATTTCCAATAATCTTTTGATTTCCATTGTTTTAATCCATGAATTTAAATGAGTGTTAAAGATGATGAGGACTAATTATGGTGGTAGCATTGGTGTTGAGTGTGTGTGTGTGTGTGTGTGTGTGCGCGCGCGCGCGCGTGTGCACGCTCGTGCACATGTGGGCTTAGTATGCATTGTTTCCTAAATAAATCTTTCTAGAACTGGGACAGAGTGTCTTAACTCATGTCATTTCAACCAGAGAGCTTTCTGATAATCCCATAAGTAAAAGATTGTGCCAACTCAGGAAAGATCTTCACAGCTGTGGCCCAAATATATTCTAAGTTCTTCCTGATGCTTCAGATGGAACAGCCATTCTCTCCATCAAAGATGAGTTGGGTAAGCTGGAGGCCAGGGGATCATGATGGAACATCCATGCACTAAAGTCATAAAGGACTTTTTCTTCCTAATAAGAGCACTGGGACAAATGTAGGATGCCTTCAAATTATCAGACTTCTTCAAAGAATAGATTAATTGGCCTCTCTTCTGAATTTGTGCAATTGCTTTTGAGGCAACACCCTAATAAAGTACAGCTTGCTTTCCCCTACTAGAATGATTAAGTGGACAACTGAAAAATAATAATTCTATATAATTTTAAGGAAAAGAGCAAACAAATGAACCGAGTATTGTCCATGAAAGATGGATAATGACAAGTAAACATAGAAGATGGAGTTTGATCCCTTCAATTTTATTATTCATTATTCATGTTTATTATTCATAAATTCTAGCACAAATGTTAGGCTTGCACCCCAGTGACACATTTACATTTTATTTTAAGTTGATTTCTACTTCATTTTGCAAATAGAATTTAATGGGTTCAGTTGTCTCTCCCTCTCCCTCCATTGCTATAGCTTTTTTTATTTTTGTATATTGACTTTTATACCTTTCACACTCTTTATCTCTATCATCCATCTCATCCATCTCACTCTCCCACACACAATTTTGCTCTCTCTTTATCTTGTTCTCTCTTTCTTAATGTTTTAGGAAAAAAAAGATTTCTAACATGGAAAAGTGATATTTGAAAGTATTCCCCCAAGGCAACCAATTTACTTTTAATTTGTCTGGAACTAAGCTTTTCTTTGTTGTGATGAAGAAGGATTGAAATTGTTGTAAAATTTACTAGCTTGAAGGAAGATATTTGAAATGGATTTTTTTCAATGATTGTGTTGTTTGTTGTACCCAGAAATAGTGTCATTGCTCTATAGTATTCCAGATGGCTTCTGAAGTTACAATGAAATATTGAGATAATGCTACCCTTTTATACCAGGTTTATGTTAGTAACAAAGAGTCCATTCTAGGTAGCTAATCCACATTGATCCCCTTAATGTTCCTATTTGCTTTCAGTGATCATCTCAAGTGATTACTGCCCAGTTGATGACATGACATATTATTCCTTTGAAATATTGCAAGAAACAGTGACTGGTTTAACTAAGCATTTTATTTTCCATATGTGGAAGAAGTGATTGGAAAATTATTAATGCTGTTTCTTAGCTTTCCCACCCAACCCCACAAATATTTTGGCCATCGAGAAGCTTTAAGGAATCTAGAAGTTAAAGTTCCAATATTTTTCATTGACTCATATCAAGCATGGTGTGTTGTACAAAACTGAGTGTCCTAGGACTTGAATGAAGGAAGTGTCAGGTCCTGTTAAGCGGGACACTAGCTGCTGGGTGTCTTTTTTTTAACCTCTAGCATTAAATTTTCATTATCAAGGGAAGATTTTTTTTTTCTCATGGACTACATGTCCTGCATCCTCTTGCTTTCTGTACCAGCATTGTTTGTGTCATACTAACTACATGTTTCCTCAGACATCAAGAAGCTCACCATCATAATAAAATTGTTTTTTTTTTTTCACAAACTGATGGTGTATTAATACTTTGCCTATTTTCCATGTTGCAGATAACTTCAGTTTTAGAGGGGCTTATCAGCATAATCTGAAGACTCGGTCTTTCCAGCAGTATAACTACCTGTATAATGTGTGAAACAGCCTATTTTTAATCTACACAAAGTCAAAAAACTGATTTGAACTCTTCAGAAAACTGACTAGGTATTGTAGCATCCTACTGATATAGGCTAAGGGACATTTCTGTGTCAGCATGAAACCTTGAAAATGGCCTCATGTTGCTCAGAGTTGTGATACCTCAATGCTCCTCCTTTTAGGGAATAGTTCAAAATGGCCCTCTGTGTCATCTCATATTTTACTTATAAAGATGCTTTTTCAAATGGTTTCTAAGCACCTAGATGAAGTCCAGCACTTTGTCATATAATTTTCTCCATCACAGAAGCCAAAATACAAAGATTCCAGTCTAGTCAATCTCTGCTTATCTCAGTCACTGTCAGCACCTCCTATTTCTCAGTCTCAATTTTTCAGGCAACCTTTTGTTTCATTTCGTTGCTCCCCATGCATCAGCACAAATGATTTATACTTATACACATCTTGAAATCTCTTCTTTATGGATTGAATTGAATTGAGCCCCAGTACAAAAATGAAAACTCCAGGAACTATTGTGATTGCCCAAATTGCAGCTTAGAGTATATGACTGTACATGCCACACTATCATCTATCATAAATATTAAATTCTCAAGCACTTATACTTCAATATGTTTTAACTTTGTCTGTTTTGACCAGCTCAGCACTAAAGAATCCATTGAAGATAATTCAATTGCTTTGAATTCTGAAAGGGCATCTTTTTAATCTATTTTCATGTTGCACTGGGAGTAAGTGAATTTCAGGTACATAGACTGTGAGTGAGGAGAGAGGCCTGTGTGCCATTTGGCATCACAGAGGCCAAATATTGGATGGCACTTGTTAACTGATGCTGATCTGTCAAATGGACTAGGACAGGTTGGGGTTCATCAGTCTTTTCAGCTATCCTCCTTATCTCAAGCTAAAACTAAACTTTAGAATTCCTGCTGTTTAGTCAACCATCCTGAAAATGCTAAGCTATGCTAATCAGGGCAGGCTTTTTTGTATCTGTACTCTCTCTTTATTGGCAACATCCCTCTTGCTAGCCTTGGGAACTTTGTTCCTGTGCCCCATCCCCATCCCTTATCCTTCCCGAGGTATCTCCACTCTCCAGACATATCTAGTCTTTCTTACCTTGTCAGAACTCTCTGATTTGGGTCCCTTTCACCAAGAGCCTTGCTAAATAATCACAGAAAATCTGACGATCTCAAATTGGTAATTTATTCTCTTATTTCAGTTGACTTTTTTTTTTTTTTTTTTGGTACTAGGGTTTGAAACCAGGTGTATTGTACCACTGAGCTCCATCCTCAGCCTCTTTTGTTTTTTTTATTTTGAGACAGGGTGTTGCTAAATTGCTCAGGCTGCCCACAAACTTGTGATCCTTCTATCTCAGCCTCCTGAGTAGCCAGGATTACAGGTATGCACTACCTCACCTGGTTTAACAGGCATTTCTTAATGCACATACCCAGATAAATGAAGGATGTGGATTTTTTCCCCATGTTACTAGGGCTGTTTTTGGATAGCACTTTTTGGCATCTGTCAAATAATACAGATAGATATTTCTAATTCCAGTCACAGTTCTGACATCCTACTCCTCCTCCCCACTGTCTGTTAGAGGATAATACTACAGGAAGGACTGCAGAGAAGCAGAAGGCTATGGAAGAGAATAAAAAGAAAGCTTAAGGGAGAAACAAAAATAGAAAAAATTGCTTAAGGAAAGGGAAGAAGGTAGTGAGATAGAGACAAGTAGCTGTTTGTAGTATAATTTGTGATTGTTTTCATTGTAATTAGACTAGCTACAGGATAGTTTGGTGTCATTGGTTCCTGAGTCTCTAAAAATGTCTCATCATTCATTGATGTTCCCTTGGATGTTGTATATACTGAGTTCTATTTTTCTGGCTAAAATTTTACTTCAGGAAGTGAATGTAACTCCCTACCCCCAGGCATCATAGACTGGGATGGTTCTGGGAAATTGTCATTAAGTCCTTATTGAATTTTTGCTGTGTGATTAGCAGATACTTTTTTAATATTTATTTATTTGCTTTAGTTGTACACAATGCTTTTATTTTGTATGTGGTGCTGAGGCTCGAACCCGGGCCGTGCACGTGCTAGGCGAGCGCTCTACCGCTGAGCCACAACCCCAGCCCTGCAGATACTTTTTAAAAATATTTTTTAATTTGTTCTTTTTAGATATACATGACAATAGAGCGTATTTTGATATATTATACATACATGGAGCATAAATTATCCTCATTAGGATCCCATTTTTATGGTTAAACATGATGTGGAGTTAGACTGGTTGTATATGCATATGTGAACACAGGAAAGTTATGTCTGATTTATTTCAAATGGTATCTAAACACCCCAAAGAAGCCCAGTTCTTAAGATGTCAGTCAATCAAAGCAAGATATAATATTTGAAGACTAGAAGGTAGTTCCTGCTTTTCTCCTTTCCTCCATTCTTCCCTCTTTCCTTTTGTCCTTTCCATTGAGCCCATTGCTACTCCACTTGCCTTGTAAAGTTACATAAACAGGATAGGTGTTCTTTCTCTTGCCCCTAAATGCCTTCAAATAATTTTAAGAAATATTTCCTGGGTATTTCTTTTCTTCATAATTCCTTAGCATATTAGATTGGAGTATTAGTTTTTTCATGTGTGTATTTTTTTATATTTTTATTTTTATTCTAATTTGTTATTTTTTTGTAATGTGTATTTTAATTAGTGAAAAAGTCAGCATCTGCAACGGGTCTGAAAGGCTTATCATAGGTCACATTTTGGGCTTTTATTTTATAGGAAATAAGGTCAATTTTATTTCATGTTAAAAAACAATGCTTAATATTTAAACAACACATTCAGCTCAGTCTAGATATTCTGCTTATAGTGTTCTTTTTTTTTTTTTTTTTTTTTTTTTTTTTTTGTACCGGGGATAGAACTCAGGGGCACTCAACCACTGGGCCACATCCCCAGCCCTTTTTTGTATTTTATTAGAGACAGGGTCTCACTGAGTTGCTAAGTGCCTCGCCCTTGCTGAGGCTGGCTTTGAACTCGCAATCCTCCTGCCTCAGCCTCCCAAGTACTGGGATTACAGGCGTGCGCCACCGCGCCCGGCTAGTGTTCTTAATTTATCACAGTACATGCCCCGTTAACTAATGTTAAGATAGAATACTTTCAGGTACAAGCAAGGGTATTTTCAATTGGACATCAAAGCATACTAGATCTCTTTAAGAGTTGCATATCTTGTGTAAGAAACCACCTAGAGGCACTTGACACTTGACTAATATTTCTGAAGTTCTGCATTTACCTTATTGCCTCTGACAAAGCAACATAGTTTACTTTGCAAGTTTTTATACTGTTTCCATCAAATAGATTATTTATTTCTACTTTTAGGAGTCACATCAGTGGCACAATTATTTGGGTTGTTGATCAAGAGTCTTTGTTCTTTCTGTACTTTTTTCATTGAATTAAGTTAAACAGTTATTTGTTAGCCGCCGGAAAGGGATTGCAGCCTGGAACGGCAGCGCCGCGGGAAGGAGTCCGGAGACAGGATGGAGACGAAAAAATTCTTTAATCTTTCTGTCTCTGTCTCTTGTAATTTCTAACACTACATACACACTCTCACAAGAAACCAACCACGTACTCTTACAAGAAACTACAATGTATCTATACAATAGCGATAACCCTGTCCTTTCACTCTCACAAGAAACCAACCACGTACTCTTACAAGAAACTACAATGTATCTATACAATAGCGATAACCCTGTCCTTTCTCTCTCTGGTCTCATCCCATGCGCCCGAGCAGGAATGGTGCTTGCTCGATCTGCCGAGTCACTCCTCAAATCTCTCGAGATCTTGGGCCAAGTCCCGTGAGACTACGGAAGGCGACAATGCCCAAAAATGTCAATCTGCTGAGTCATTGCTCAAATCTCTCGAGATCCTGGGCCAAGTCCCGTGAGACTACGGAAGGCGACAATGCCCAAAAATGTCTATGGCCCATAGTCAACCGCAAGCTTAGCTATCTCCCCAAACAGGGCTCCTGCATTTCCCCCTTTGTGTTTTAAAAGAGGGGATGCTCTAGGACGTCTATGTGCAACCAACATTCTTACCCGTCATTGGATAATCAAGGCTGTGCCCTTGACTCCTGTCTTAGGTTGATATGTCGGCCACATGAGACTGTCCCGTGCGACTGTGCCTGTCTTAGGTTGTCCCCCTCTGGGGATCTTACCCGTCATTGGCTAACCAGCCATCCAATGGAGCCCTTTAGGATCGACTGTGTAAGATGACTAACAGCCGTCCAATTGGGAGGAGATGCTGCGGCTTTAAGGCGACAAGCCTTTTGGTGACAAGTCAAATTGCATAGCATATCAAATTCTTTAAACAAATCAGCTGCCCTAAGTTCTATCAAGTAACACAGTGAGTTCTCTAAACAAATACCCGCAAGGTACTGTCCCATGAAGTCCCAAACAATGAAAGATCAAAATGTCCACTTGTTATAACACGTAGATCTAGGAGGCCCCATGCATGCAGAGCAGAGGCCACACTGCTGGTGAGGTTGTTTGACATTTGAGCAGCAGGGATGCTTGCAGCGACCGCGATCCCTGCAGCTGTAGAAGCAGCCGTCTTTTTTATGTCTAGACGATGCCACCGCAAATCTTCAGGGCCCGCTATCTAGAGACTGAAGCATCAATTGTTAAAGGAAAGGCAGTGCTATTCCAGCACTGAGTCAAGAGGCGAGTTGTCAAACTAAATAATAGAATTATTAGATTGGAAAAATAAGTTGATTTCTGCTCACACACATTGCAGCCTGAGCTCCCACAAACATAAGCTGGCAAAATATCATATTTAGAACAAAACAAAGAAAGACTGAGGGTAATTACTGCATTAAAGATAGATTAAAGAAAAACTAAAAGCACTTTGGAGAAATAATTTGTTAGCTGGAACTCTCGAGTTTCTGCATACACAGCAGTCCTTTACCTGTTGAAATAATTGAAATTAATCATTTATTAAACAAATGAAGTTAATAACAAATAAGCAACCTCATGTCAAAACACCAAAATATCAGGTTATACAGCCCTAGTCATATTTTTTGCTAAAGAGAAGTCCCTGGGACACCTATAAAACAAAATTGAAGGTACCTTCACTTATTAAATTATTTACCCATTTTGAATACTCTTAAACTTAAATGAATTAGAGTTATTTGGATCCATATATATATATTCACAAGCGCTTTGTTATTTTTGATGTCACACTGGACAGACGCACATACAAACATATATTTGTGACGTCACATTAACATGAAATTTAGACAAATACACAAATAAACACATATATAAAAAGAAAAAATATATATATATAATTGTGTGCACACTAAAGAGAGATCTCTTCGTCCCAGCTGGGAGGAATGACACTTAAGTTGTGACATATTTTGAAGGACTCTTTTAAGGGAATCATTCCATATCTTCATCATGGTCCTCTTGATTTTGTACCTTTTTTATTAATCTTGATTCCTCAACAACTTCATCTTGATCCTTTTGATGTGGTACCTGCTTTATTAATCTAGATGGTATCCATATTGGAGAGGATTCATGCTTTGGAAAGACACAAACAGATCCTCTCCCCCAAATTAATACTGGATCCGGACCCTTCCATATACCTGAAAGAACATCCTTCCAGTAAACCAAAGGTTTATGTTGTTGATGTGGGTTCCAATGTCTGTCTCCAGCAGAATAACCATCAGAGTCTAAAGTTAAAAAATTTAAAGTAAACAGGGCAACTGCCAATCTGTCCTTAGGATTTTTCCAGTTTCCTTCTTTCTGTTTTAACAACATAACTTTTAGTGTGCGGTTTGCTCTTTCAATAATGCCTTGACCCTGAGGATTGTATGGGATGCCTGTTTTATGGGATATGTTGAATTTTGCGCAAAACTGTTTGAAAGATGAGGACATATAAGCGGGACCATTATCTGTTTTAAGCATTTTGGGGATGCCCAATGCAGCAAAAGCTTGTAAACAATGAGATGTGACATCTTTAACTTTTTCTCCGGAATGTAAGGAAGCAAAAATCATGCCTGAGCATGTATCTATGGTTACATGAATAAATTGCAATTTTCCAAAGCTTGGCTCATGAGTAACATCCATCTGCCACAAATGATTGGGCATTAATCCTCTAGGGTTAACACCAAAATGAGGATTGGGCAAATGTGTTATACAAGATTTACAATCTTTTACAATTGTTCTGGCTTGCTCCTTTGTGATTTTAAACCTACGTTGCAAGGTGGTGCTGTTGACGTGAAACTGGGAATGAAATAAAGTAGCTTGTTGTAGTGCTGAAAGTATAAATATTGTTTTTGTAAGTTCATCTGCCTTTTGATTACCTTAATGGAGGGGGCCAGGCAAATTAGTATGTGCTCTAATATGGCCTACGAATAGAGGTTCTTTTCTTGCCCACAAAAGTTTTTGTATCTGATAAAACAATTTAAAGGCTGGAGTATGAGGTGCTATTGGTCCTGCTAACTCTAATTTTGGGACGGCTTGTACAATATAGTGGCTATCTGAAAAAATGTTTATGGGCTGGTCTCTAAAATTTTCCAGAGCTCTTACCACAGCTTCCAATTCCACTAGTTGAGCTGATTTGTGTGCAGTTACGTAAGTCATATTTTCTTTTGTAGTGACTACTGCAGCAGTACCATTTGAGGACCCATCTGTAAATACATTAAATGCCTTAGGAATAGGTTGATTTTTTATTACCTGTGGAAATATAAATAGGATGATTAATACAAAAAGATAATATAGGAGACTTAGGAAGGTGATTATCAAAATTTGCAGAGGTAGAGCATCTAGCTATAGCCCAGTCATTATCATTGAAGCATAAATATTCAATCTGTGACGATGAATAGGGAGTAATAATAGTAGCAGGGTGAATGCCAAATATTTTTAGTAGAAGTTTTAAGTCCTTGAAGAATAAGTTTAGTCACCATGGAGGTATATGACTCAATTATGCTTTTAGGAGAGACAGGCAAATGTATCCATAATAAAGGCCCTTGTTGCCAAAATACTCCTGTCGGTGTATATTGTGAAGAAATAATAATCAATATCAGCGGTTGAGTTAAATCAAATCTGTCACAATGAGCTCCTTCTATGGCTTTTTCTACTACCTTTAAAGCTTTCCTAGCATCAGGAGTCAATGTTCGCGGTGAGGATGGATCAGGGGCCCCTCGAAGGATATCAAATAAAGGTTTTAATTGGCCAGTAGTGAGGTTTAGTGTAGGGCGAAGCCAATTAATGTCTCCCAGTAGTTTTTGGAAATCATTGAGGGTGGTTAAATGTTCTTTATTTATTAAAATTTTTTGGGGTCTAACAAAAGTATCCATGATTTTAAATCCTAAATATAATATGGGAGATCTGGTTTGAACTTTTTCTTCTGCTATATATAATCCGTATTTTTTAAAATTTTCTACCATGTCACTGAATATATTAAATAAGATTTTTTGATTAGGGTGGGCCAGTAAAATATCATCCATGTAATGTAGACACATGAGGTTTGGATATTTATTTTTAATGGGTTGGATAGCCTTGTCCACATATATTTGGCATATGGTGGGGCTATTAGCCATTCCCTGCGGCAAAAACCTTCCATTGATATCTCTGATCAGGGCCATTATTGTTAATAGAAGGAACTGAAAAAGCAAACCTGGGGGCATCCAGAGGATGTAGGGGAATAGAAAAGAAGCAATCCTTTATATCAAGACTAATAACATGGAAATTTTTTGGAATAGCTATAGGATTCGGAAGTCCAGGTTGAGTAGGGCCCATGACTTGCATGGTTTTATTAATTTGTCTAAGATCATGTAATAATCGCCATTTTTCCTGATTTTTTCTTGATCACAAATATGGGGGAATTCCAGGGAGAGGTGGAATGTTCTATATGTCCTGCTTTTAATTGTTCCTTAACTAGTAGGTGGGCCGCTTGTAATTTCTCTTTAGATAGGGGCCACTGAGGGACCCACACTGGCTTATCAGAAAGCCATGGTATTTTCAAAATTATTTTCTCAGTGGCCCCAAAGAAAAATGTCTTTTTCCTATATGATAATGATTTCTTTTAGGGTTAAGCTTACCCTGTACTTTTTGATGATTTCTTTTAGGGTTAAGATTACCCTGTATGTTTTTACATTTAACACCTGCAGGTTTGGTTGCAAGGTGTACTCCCATTTGTTGTAAAATATCTCTTCCCCATAAAGTAACCGGTAGATTAGGTAAAACATAAGGCTGAAATGTGCCTTTATGTCCTTCATCATCCTTCCATTTTAAAATTACCGCACTTTTTTCTGGGAGGTTATTATATCCCAAGCCTCTTAAACTGGTTGAAGCTTTTTGTAGAGGCCAGTGTTTGGGCCATTGACGTAAATTAATGATGGAAGAATCAGCTCCAGTATCTATAAGACCCTCCATTTCTATTCCTTGGATTCTTATTTTACACATAGGCCTCCTTGTACAGTCCCGAACCCAGCAAACCATGGGTTTCGAATCAGTGGAACAAAATCCTCTATTGTTCCTATTTAGAGGCATATTCATTTTAAATGAATTATGTAAATTTGGAAGGAGGAGCAGCTGAGCAATTCTATCTCCCTGATTAATAGAACTTATACTTTGTTGTGAGCTAAGCATTATTTTTATTTCCCCTTTATAGTCTGAGTTTATTACGCCTGGGGTCACTTGCAAACCTAATAAGCTTTCAGGACTTTGCCCGATAATAAGTCCTACAGTCCCTGAGGGAAGAGGTCCCCTGACTCCTGTGGGAATCAGTTGAACCCCCATTTCAGGTGTTAACACTATTCGGGCGGTGGAACAGAGGTCTAATCCTGCATTTCCTCCTGTTCCTCTGGCGAGGGAGTGGATGGGTAATAGGGATTGTGTCGGGGAAGCATCTGAGTGGATGCTTGAGGATACTCCTCCTCCAATGCCTCGTACATTTGTGGGCCCCGGGGCATTGGGCCCCGTGCCCTGTTTTTTGAATTCCTGAACAAAGGATTTCCATGGATGTCAAATTTTGAATAGCATTTATTGGCCCAATGATTTCCTTTCTTACACCTGGGGCAGCAACCTGGAGTATGGTATGAATTTGGTCTTATTTCTCTTTGGGGATTTTGCCTAGAATAGCCTGATTGATTATGATAATTTTGCCTAGAATATCCCGATTGATTATAATGTCTATGTTGAGCCCTTGTAAAATTTTGAGGGGCAGCATCTCTCACAGCTGCTGCAATCACATTCCCTGTGACAAAGGCATCATTTACATCTTTACATAGTTGTATATATATGGAAAGATCCTTTTTATTTTTCCATGGCCTGATGACTTCCTGGCAATATTTATTAGCATTTTCGTACGCTA
Source organism: Tamias sibiricus (assembly GCA_025594165.1). Taxonomy (NCBI): domain Eukaryota; kingdom Metazoa; phylum Chordata; class Mammalia; order Rodentia; family Sciuridae; genus Tamias; species Tamias sibiricus. The sequence continues at coordinate 91,860,831 of CM046667.1, read as the reverse complement.
ATTGAATAACTAATGGCATAACTTGATCAATGTCTCCAAAAACTCTACCTGCAGTTCTCAAAAGTCTATCAGCAAATTCAGCATATGGTTCATTAGGTCCTTGAATTACTTTGGACAAGCTACCTTGTAGATCCCCAGGTCCTTGTACAGTTTTCCATGCCTTTAAGGCAGCTGCATTTATCTGAGCATATACTCCTGGGGTATAATGTTTTTGGTCCTGTATGTCTGCGAATTGCCCTTCTCCTGTGAGCATTTCTATATTATGGTCTCCAAACCCCGCATCTGCATTTCTTTTAGCTGTTTCTATACAAAGTTCCTGAAATTGCGATCGCCAAACCAAGTATTGTCCCCCACTTAATGTTGCTTTACATAGACGTTTCCAGTCTGCGGGGGTTAAGCTAAAGGTGTTAAGGGACTCCAATATACTCAACGTGAAAGGAGCTTGGGGTCCATAAGTCATTACTGCCTCTTTGAGATTTTTTATTGTTTTGAAATCTATTGGCTGGTGGCCCCTCTGTCCATTTTCTTTGTTAGCCGCCGGAAAGGGATTGCAGCCTGGAACGGCAGCGCCGCGGGAAGGAGTCCGGAGACAGGATGGAGACGAAAAAAAAAATTCTTTAATCTTTCTGTCTCTGTCTCTTGTAATTTCTAACACTACATACACACTCTCACAAGAAACCAACCACGTACTCTTACAAGAAACTACAATGTATCTATACAATAGCGATAACCCTGTCCTTTCACTCTCACAAGAAACCAACCACGTACTCTTACAAGAAACTACAATGTATCTATACAATAGCGATAACCCTGTCCTTTCTCTCTCTGGTCTCATCCCATGCGCCCGAGCAGGAATGGTGCTTGCTCGATCTGCCGAGTCACTCCTCAAATCTCTCGAGATCTTGGGCCAAGTCCCGTGAGACTACGGAAGGCGACAATGCCCAAAAATGTCAATCTGCTGAGTCATTGCTCAAATCTCTCGAGATCCTGGGCCAAGTCCCGTGAGACTACGGAAGGCGACAATGCCCAAAAATGTCTATGGCCCATAGTCAACCGCAAGCTTAGCTATCTCCCCAAACAGGGCTCCTGCATTTCCCCCTTTTGTTTTAAAAGAGGGGATGCTCTAGGACGTCTATGTGCAACCAACATTCTTACCCGTCATTGGATAATCAAGGCTGTGCCCTTGACTCCTGTCTTAGGTTGATATGTCGGCCACATGAGACTGTCCCGTGCGACTGTGCCTGTCTTAGGTTGTCCCCCTCTGGGGATCTTACCCGTCATTGGCTAACCAGCCATCCAATGGAGCCCTTTAGGATCGACTGTGTAAGATGACTAACAGCCGTCCAATTGGGAGGAGATGCTGCGGCTTTAAGGCGACAAGCCTTTTGGTGACAAGTCAAATTGCATAGCATATCAAATTCTTTAAACAAATCAGCTGCCCTAAGTTCTATCAAGTAACACAGTGAGTTCTCTAAACAAATACCCGCAAGGTACTGTCCCATGAAGTCCCAAACAATGAAAGATCAAAATGTCCACTTGTTATAACACGTAGATCTAGGAGGCCCCATGCATGCAGAGCAGAGGCCACACTGCTGGTGAGGTTGTTTGACATTTGAGCAGCAGGGATGCTTGCAGCGACCGCGATCCCTGCAGCTGTAGAAGCAGCCGTCTTTTTTATGTCTAGACGATGCCACCTGCAAATCTTCAGGGCCCGCTATCTAGAGACTGAAGCATCAATTGTTAAAGGAAAGGCAGTGCTATTCCAGCACTGAGTCAAGAGGCGAGTTGTCAAACTAAATAATAGAATTATTAGATTGGAAAAATAAGTTGATTTCTGCTCACACACATTGCAGCCTGAGCTCCCACAAACATAAGCTGGCAAAATATCATATTTAGAACAAAACAAAGAAAGACTGAGGGTAATTACTGCATTAAAGATAGATTAAAGAAAAACTAAAAGCACTTTGGAGAAATAATTTGTTAGCTGGAACTCTCGAGTTTCTGCATACACAGCAGTCCTTTACCTGTTGAAATAATTGAAATTAATCATTTATTAAACAAATGAAGTTAATAACAAATAAGCAACCTCATGTCAAAACACCAAAATATCAGGTTATACAGCCCTAGTCATATTTTTTTGCTAAAGAGAAGTCCCTGGGACACCTATAAAACAAAATTGAAGGTACCTTCACTTATTAAATTATTTACCCATTTTGAATACTCTTAAACTTAAATGAATTAGAGTTATTTGGATCCATATATATATATTCACAAGCGCTTTGTTATTTTTGATGTCACACTGGACAGACGCACATACAAACATATATTTGTGACGTCACATTAACATGAAATTTAGACAAATACACAAATAAACACATATATAAAAAGAAAAAATATATATATATAATTGTGTGCACACTAAAGAGAGATCTCTTCGTCCCAGCTGGGAGGAATGACACTTAAGTTGTGACATATTTTGAAGGACTCTTTTAAGGGAATCATTCCATATCTTCATCATGGTCCTCTTGATTTTGTACCTTTTTTATTAATCTTGATTCCTCAACAACTTCATCTTGATCCTTTTGATGTGGTACCTGCTTTATTAATCTAGATGGTATCCATATTGGAGAGGATTCATGCTTTGGAAAGACACAAACAGATCCTCTCCCCCAAATTAATACTGGATCCGGACCCTTCCATGTACCTGAAAGAACATCCTTCCAGTAAACCAAAGGTTTATGTTGTTGATGTGGGTTCCAATGTCTGTCTCCAGCAGAATAACCATCAGAGTCTAAAGTTAAAAAATTTAAAGTAAACAGGGCAACTGCCAATCTGTCCTTAGGATTTTTCCAGTTTCCTTCTTTCTGTTTTAACAACATAACTTTTAGTGTGCGGTTTGCTCTTTCAATAATGCCTTGACCCTGAGGATTGTATGGGATGCCTGTTTTATGGGATATGTTGAATTTTGCGCAAAACTGTTTGAAAGATGAGGACATATAAGCGGGACCATTATCTGTTTTAAGCATTTTGGGGATGCCCAATGCAGCAAAAGCTTGTAAACAATGAGATGTGACATCTTTAACTTTTTCTCCGGAATGTAAGGAAGCAAAAATCATGCCTGAGCATGTATCTATGGTTACATGAATAAATTGCAATTTTCCAAAGCTTGGCTCATGAGTAACATCCATCTGCCACAAATGATTGGGCATTAATCCTCTAGGGTTAACACCAAAATGAGGATTGGGCAAATGTGTTATACAAGATTTACAATCTTTTACAATTGTTCTGGCTTGCTCCTTTGTGATTTTAAACCTACGTTGCAAGGTGGTGCTGTTGACGTGAAACTGGGAATGAAATAAAGTAGCTTGTTGTAGTGCTGAAAGTATAAATATTGTTTTTGTAAGTTCATCTGCCTTTTGATTACCTTAATGGAGGGGGCCAGGCAAATTAGTATGTGCTCTAATATGGCCTACGAATAGAGGTTCTTTTCTTGCCCACAAAAGTTTTTGTATCTGATAAAACAATTTAAAGGCTGGAGTATGAGGTGCTATTGGTCCTGCTAACTCTAATTTTGGGACGGCTTGTACAATATAGTGGCTATCTGAAAAAATGTTTATGGGCTGGTCTCTAAAATTTTCCAGAGCTCTTACCACAGCTTCCAATTCCACTAGTTGAGCTGATTTGTGTGCAGTTATGTAAGTCATATTTTCTTTTGTAGTGACTACTGCAGCAGTACCATTTGAGGACCCATCTGTAAATACATTAAATGCCTTAGGAATAGGTTGATTTTTTATTACCTGTGGAAATATAATAGGATGATTAATACAAAAAGATAATATAGGAGACTTAGGAAGGTGATTATCAAAATTTGCAGAGGTAGAGCATCTAGCTATAGCCCAGTCATTATCATTGAAGCATAAATATTCAATCTGTGACGATGAATAGGGAGTAATAATAGTAGCAGGGTGAATGCCAAATATTTTAGTAGAAGTTTTAAGTCCTTGAAGAATAAGTTTAGTCACCATGGAGGTATATGACTCAATTATGCTTTTAGGAGAGACAGGCAAATGTATCCATAATAAAGGCCCTTGTTGCCAAAATACTCCTGTCGGTGTATATTGTGAAGAAATAATAATCAATATCAGCGGTTGAGTTAAATCAAATCTGTCACAATGAGCTCCTTCTATGGCTTTTTCTACTACCTTTAAAGCTTTCCTAGCATCAGGAGTCAATGTTCGCGGTGAGGAGGATGGATCAGGGGCCCCTCGAAGGATATCAAATAAAGGTTTTAATTGGCCAGTAGTGAGGTTTAGTGTAGGGCGAAGCCAATTAATGTCTCCCAGTAGTTTTTGGAAATCATTGAGGGTGGTTAAATGTTCTTTATTTATTAAAATTTTTTGGGGTCTAACAAAAGTATCCATGATTTTAAATCCTAAATATAATATGGGAGATCTGGTTTGAACTTTTTCTTCTGCTATATATAATCCGTATTTTTTAAAATTTTCTACCATGTCACTGAATATATTAAATAAGATTTTTTGATTAGGGTGGGCCAGTAAAATATCATCCATGTAATGTAGACACATGAGGTTTGGATATTTATTTTTAATGGGTTGGATAGCCTTGTCCACATATATTTGGCATATGGTGGGGCTATTAGCCATTCCCTGCGGCAAAACCTTCCATTGATATCTCTGATCAGGGCCATTATTGTTAATAGAAGGAACTGAAAAAGCAAACCTGGGGGCATCCAGTGGATGTAGGGGAATAGAAAAGAAGCAATCCTTTATATCAAGACTAATAACATGGAAATTTTTTGGAATAGCTATAGGATTCGGAAGTCCAGGTTGAGTAGGGCCCATGACTTGCATGGTTTTATTAATTTGTCTAAGATCATGTAATAATCGCCATTTTCCTGATTTTTTCTTGATCACAAATATGGGGGAATTCCAGGGAGAGGTGGAATGTTCTATATGTCCTGCTTTTAATTGTTCCTTAACTAGTAGGTGGGCCGCTTGTAATTTCTCTTTAGATAGGGGCCACTGAGGGACCCACACTGGCTTATCAGAAAGCCATGGTATTTTCAAAATTATTTTCTCAGTGGCCCCAAAGAAAAATGTCTTTTTCCTATATGATAATGATTTCTTTTAGGGTTAAGCTTACCCTGTACTTTTTGATGATTTCTTTTAGGGTTAAGATTACCCTGTATGTTTTTACATTTAACACCTGCAGGTTTGGTTGCAAGGTGTACTCCCATTTGTTGTAAAATATCTCTTCCCCATAAAGTAACCGGTAGATTAGGTAAAACATAAGGCTGAAATGTGCCTTTATGTCCTTCATCATCCTCCCATTTTAAAATTACCGCACTTTTTTCTGGGAGGTTATTATATCCCAAGCCTCTTAAACTGGTTGAAGCTTTTTGTAGAGGCCAGTGTTTGGGCCATTGACGTAAATTAATGATGGAAGAATCAGCTCCAGTATCTATAAGACCCTCCATTTCTATTCCTTGGATTCTTATTTTACACATAGGCCTCCTTGTACAGTCCCGAACCCAGCAAACCATGGGTTTCGAATCAGTGGAACAAAATCCTCTATTGTTCCTATTTAGAGGCATATTCATTTTAAATGAATTATGTAAATTTGGAAGGAGGAGCAGCTGAGCAATTCTATCTCCCTGATTAATAGAACTTATACTTTGGGGAGCTAAGCATTATTTTTATTTCCCCTTTATAGTCTGAGTTTATTACGCCTGGGGTCACTTGCAAACCTAATAAGCTTTCAGGACTTTGCCCGATAATAAGTCCTACAGTCCCTGAGGGAAGAGGTCCCCTGACTCCTGTGGGAATCAGTTGAACCCCATTTCAGGTGTTAACACTATTCGGGCGGTGGAACAGAGGTCTAATCCTGCATTTCCTCCTGTTCCTCTGGCGAGGGAGTGGATGGGTAATAGGGATTGTGTCGGGGAAGCATCTGAGTGGATGCTTGAGGATACTCCTCCTCCAATGCCTCGTACATTTGTGGGCCCCGGGGCATTGGGCCCCGTGCCCTGTTTTTTGAATTCCTGAACAAAGGATTTCCATGGATGTCAAATTTTGAATAGCATTTATTGGCCCAATGATTTCCTTTCTTACACCTGGGGCAGCAACCTGGAGTATGGTATGAATTTGGTCTTATTTCTCTTTGGGGATTTTGCCTAGAATAGCCTGATTGATTATGATAATTTTGCCTAGAATATCCCGATTGATTATAATGTCTATGTTGAGCCCTTGTAAAATTTTGAGGGGCAGCATCTCTCACAGCTGCTGCAATCACATTCCCTGTGACAAAGGCATCATTTACATCTTTACATAGTTGTATATATATGGAAAGATCCTTTTTATTTTTCCATGGCCTGATGACTTCCTGGCAATATTTATTAGCATTTTCGTACGCTAATTGAATAACTAATGGCATAACTTGATCAATGTCTCCAAAAACTCTACCTGCAGTTCTCAAAAGTCTATCAGCAAATTCAGCATATGGTTCATTAGGTCCTTGAATTACTTTGGACAAGCTACCTTGTAGATCCCCAGGTCCTTGTACAGTTTTCCATGCCTTTAAGGCAGCTGCATTTATCTGAGCATATACTCCTGGGGTATAATGTTTTTGATCCTGTATGTCTGCGAATTGCCCTTCTCCTGTGAGCATTTCTATATTATGGTCTCCAAACCCCGCATCTGCATTTCTTTTAGCTGTTTCTATACAAAGTTCCTGAAATTGCGATCGCCAAACCAAGTATTGTCCCCCACTTAATGTTGCTTTACATAGACGTTTCCAGTCTGCGGGGGTTAAGCTAAAGGTGTTAAGGGACTCCAATATACTCAACGTGAAAGGAGCTTGGGGTCCATAAGTCATTACTGCCTCTTTGAGATTTTTTATTGTTTTGAAATCTATTGGCTGGTGGCCCCTCTGTCCATTTTCATATTCAAATACTGGCAGTTCCCAATGTATCTGTGAGTTACCCTCGAGAGCGCATAAGCGCTCAGAAAGACTTTTTATTTCTATTTCTAGGGTATGCAAACGTCTAGTGATACCCTTCATATTTTCTGTAATCGATTTCACCCATGGGGGAGTAGAGGACACAAGTTCCTCCACTTGATGATCCCTTATCTTGGTCTTCCTTAATTTCCTTTTATTCATTTTCTCAAAATCACCTTTAGTTAATTCCTCCTCACTACTACTACTCTCATTGGTCCTAACTGACTCAGTAACATCCTGAGTCCCAGGTTCAATTGAGACCATGTATCCTTGAAATATCTCTAATAAATCTTGAATAGCTTTAGCAGCTCGGATCTTTGTAATTTTGGGGACACTTCTAATACTCTCCTTACTGGTCTTAGTTGACTCAGCGGAATCTACGCTTTTATGATTGCCTTCACTGTTTTCTAAATCCTCCTCACTAACGACAGACTCATCCATATCAAAGAATTCATCAAGAGCCTCGTACACTTGGGTCTTAGTTATTTTCGAACCCATTTTAACCGCTCTGACTAGAGACTCCTGTGAGGTTTCTCAGTTCTTACCTGCCGTGCTGAATTCCCCGTACGGGCCACCAACTGTTAGCCGCCGGAAAGGGATTGCAGCCTGGAACGGCAGCGCCGCGGGAAGGAGTCCGGAGACAGGATGGAGACGAAAAAATTCTTTAATCTTTCTGTCTCTGTCTCTTGTAATTTCTAACACTACATACACACTCTCACAAGAAACCAACCACGTACTCTTACAAGAAACTACAATGTATCTATACAATAGCGATAACCCTGTCCTTTCACTCTCACAAGAAACCAACCACGTACTCTTACAAGAAACTACAATGTATCTATACAATAGCGATAACCCTGTCCTTTCTCTCTCTGGTCTCATCCCATGCGCCCGAGCAGGAATGGTGCTTGCTCGATCTGCCGAGTCACTCCTCAAATCTCTCGAGATCTTGGGCCAAGTCCCGTGAGACTACGGAAGGCGACAATGCCCAAAAATGTCAATCTGCTGAGTCATTGCTCAAATCTCTCGAGATCCTGGGCCAAGTCCCGTGAGACTACGGAAGGCGACAATGCCCAAAAATGTCTATGGCCCATAGTCAACCGCAAGCTTAGCTATCTCCCCAAACAGGGCTCCTGCAGTTATTGATTACCTGCTCTGTGCTGGACCCTTTGCTATTTTCAGTGGATAGGGTAGGAAACGAGACAGACATAATCTTTGCCCATTTAAAGGTAATTTCAGTATGATGATTGCTATAAAAGGGAGGTGCTATGAAACCTGCCTTAATCTAAAGGATCAGGAAATAACTCCTTGAGGAAGTGAAATTGCAGTTAGGGCTTCAGGGATAATATGTCAGTCATGGATTATGCTTAACTATTGGTAATAAAGATTTCTCTCCCCCTCTAAAGATAGTCAATGGCCTAAATGAGAGGGAGGCTTCTTTGCTGTTACAAAAAAGAAGTTCAGATCTGATGATATGGCTCTATATCTTCAGTATCCCAAGGTCCTTGAATCTTTCTCTTCTGCCACCCATATGCACATGGCTTCCATCCTCAGGGTTGCCTCACTGGTAGTAATGTGCATGATTTAGCAATAGACATTATGATTCTGCTCCAGAAAAGACAAAGTGGCAAGAAATAAGGACAAAATAGTATCCCAGCTAAGTCAACTCCCTTCTTTTAAGGAGTTTTCTTGACTTCCTGCCTGCATAACATTGGCCCAATCTTAGTTATATGGTCATCCCTCTCAGGGAGGACCTAGAAATGTTGGTTAACTTTTTAGCTGAGCACATTGCCATCCCTAATAGAAGAGGGTCTTTGTTACTTTAAAAATAAAGATATTTGGTAGGCAGTTACTTAACTCTGCTTTAGATGAGTGGGAGTTAGGTAGGTCAAGGGGTGATACTTCTCAAGAATTATGTTTTATCTTTCTTCTTCTATTACTAATATTACTACTAGTACTACTACTACAGTACTGGGGATTAAGTTTAGCTAGGGATGCTCTACCACTGAACTACATCCACATCCCTTTTTATGTTGAGATAGGGTCTTGATAAGTTGACCAGCCTGACCTTAAACTTGGACCTGAATAGTGTATGCCACCATACCTGGCTTTTCTGTTTTCTTAATTAAGCACATGTGACCAACTTTAATAGTACTTAACTTTTTCATAATTAGTGCCATAATCCCTTCCATTATATCTCACAATAATTGGCCCTGCTTTGGTCATAGATTGCCTTTTTCATGAACTGCTAGAGATCACACCAAATTGATGTGTAAAAGCACAATATAGGAAGCTTTTCTGATTTACACATCACTTTCTTGTAGGTTATGTTACTGCTGCTACTTAGAAGTAGCCAACTATTTGAGTTTGCAGGAACTGGAACTCATTTTAACTTTTCTGCATCACTGATTTCAGATTGCTTCTGAAGAGATAATGCATAGCTCTTGTAAGTGTAATGTTGAACTATTTTAGAATTGGATTTTTGTCTCTGATCATTGGGATGTTTGAGTTAATACACCCGAACTCCAAATCACAGTAAAGACCTGCCAGGATTACTGAACACATCCATTATGACTGGACATCTCTATAAACCCAATAGAACCACTCAGCTCCTTTATTCTGCTAGAACTTTGAAAGTTATAGAAAAACTTGAAGATGGTGTTTTCATCATATTCTTATATTACTTTGATTGGGACCATGAGTAGATTCTTTTTATTTAATTAATAAACTTTAATTTTGAGTGCAATTTATTGTTCACAGTAAAATTGAGTGAAAGGTAAAGACATTTCCCATATATTCCCTGTCCTCAAACATAGCCTCCCCCACTATCCACATTCCCCACCAGAGTGGCACATTTATTATTACAATCTTTGAACTTATATTGACACACTGTTATAACCCAAGTACATAGTCTATATTGGAGTTTATTCTTGGTGTACATTCTGTGGATCTTAACAAATGTACAATGACACATATCCACCATTAAAATAACTTATGAAGCAGTTTCACTGCCTAAAAGACCTCCCTCCCCACTAACCACTGGAATCCAATGTCTTTTTGATGCCTCCATAGTTTTCCTTTTCCAAAATTCCATACAATTGAAATCATACAGTGCATGTCATTTTCAGATTGACTTAATTCACTTAGTAACATGGATTTAAATTCCCTCCCCTTATTTTAATGACTTGATCACTATTTTCATTGGAGTGCTAAATAATATTCCATTTTCTGGATGTGCCACATTTTATTTATCTGTTCATCTACTGAAAGACATTTCATTTTTCCCCTGTTTTGATAATTATGAATAAAGCTGCTATAAATGTCTATGTAGGTTTTTTTTTTTTTTTTTTTTTGTGATACTGGGGATTGAACTCAGGGGCACTCGACCACTGGATCACATCCCCAGACCTTTTTTGTATTTTATTTAGAGACAGGGTCTCACTGAGTTGCTAAGTGCCTCACCATTGCTGAGGCTGGCTTTGAACTCGTAATCCTCCTGCCTCAGCCTCCCAAAGTGCTGGGATTACAGGCGTGCACCACCGCGCCCGGCTCTCTATGTAGGTTTTTGTGTAGATATAACTTTGTGACTCATTTGGGTAAATACCAAGGAGTATAATCCCTGGATTATATAATAAGAGGACATGTAGTTTTGTCAGAAATTGCTGAACTGTCTTGCCGAGTGGTTGTACAATTTTTTATTTCCACCAATCATAAATAATCCTCTTGCTCCACATCCTTGCCAGCATTTGGTGTTGTCTGTGTTTTGGATTTTGGCCATTCTAATAGGTGTATAGTCGCTTTAATTATCCATTCCCTAATGACATATAATGTTGAGCATCTTTGCTTTCTTTTATTTTTTTGCCATCTGTATATATTCTTTGGTGAGGTGTCCATTCAGGTCTTCAGCCCACATTTTAATTGGGTTCTTCACTTTCTTATTGTTGAATCTTGGGAGGTCTTTGTATATTTTGGTAGCAGAGATACAATCATTCAACAAATATATGAAAAAATTTTCAACATCTCTGGCAATTACAGAAATGCAAATCAAAACTACTCTTAGATTTCGTCTCACTCCAGTCAGAATGGCAGCCATTAAGAATACAAACAACAATAAATGTTGGCAAGGATGTGGGGAAAAAGGGCACACTCATTCATTGCTGGTGGGACTACAAAATGGTGTAGCCAATATGGAAGGCAGTATGTAGATTCCTTGGACAACTGGGAATGGAATCACCTTATGACCTGGTATCCCATTCCTTGGTCTATACCCAAAGAACTTAAAAACAGCATACTACAGAGACACAGCCACATCAACATTTATAGCAGCACAATTCACAATAGCTAAACTGTGGAACCAACCTAGATGCCCTTCAGTAGATGAATGGATAAAGAAAATGTGGTATATAGACACAATGGAATGTTACTCAGCAATAAAAGAGAATAAAATAATGGCATTTGCAGGAAAATGGATGAAGTTGGAGAATATAATGCTAAGTGAAGTTAGCCAATCCCAAAATACCAAATGCCGAATGTTTTCTCTGATATAAGGAGGCTGATTCATAGTGTGGTTGGGATGGGGAACATAGGAGGATTAGATGAACTCTAGAAAGGACAATGGGGAGGGAGGGGAAGTGAGGGGGGGGAAAGGGGGTAAGTAAAAAAGGTGGTGGAATGAGATGGACATCATTATCCTAAATTGTATGAAGACACAATTGATATGAATATACTTTGTATACAACCAAGGATATGTAAAAATGTGCTCTATATGAGTAATATGAATTATAATGTGTTTTGCTGTCATATATAACAACTCAGAATAAAACTTTGAAAAAGGAGGAAATACTTGCAAAGGGCACATTTAATGGGTAGATTCTTTCTAGTGTTTTAAAAGCATATTGTTTGCCCACATGTGAAGAGACAACAGTTTCACATCCCAAGGAAGGTAATATTCGCTGCACAAAGTTTTCTATTATGTGTACAAAATACCATATTCTGGCCTTTTTCTGTTCGAATTACTTCCTTATCCATCATGACTTAAACATTGTTGCCTCTTATGCCTCCCATACCCTCACAAGACTGATGCTTTTAAGATTTATGATTTTATTTAAGATTTAATATTTGTTGCCAGTGGATTTGCAATTCCCTTACCTAGGTCCCTAGTGACAAATTGTGACCAAAAATACTTATTACTGTCTAGATTGAATAAGTTTTATCTTCTCTCTGGCAGAGGTGGATGCTGCTTTGCTTCTTGTTCCTCTTCATCCCTTCCCTACCCCCCTCCTACATACTTCTCTCCTCCTCCTTCTCTTTTTTTCTTCATCTAAAATAACTGGATCTGTTTTGGACTAAGGAGTTTTCAGGCCTCAAGATTTGAGTTCTTCTTCCAAATTTATGTGCTTTCTTCATGTTATTTTTTTTTCTGTTTTGCAAATCCTAGGGCCAACATAAGAAGCAGGGGAGACTAGTTTGTAAATTCATTCATCCACATGGAGTATGTGTTTGGATTTCCACAAGTATGTGTGTATTTTAGGTTCTTCAATTTTGTTTTGCTTAGATTCAGGTCAATACTTTCAGATAAAGATGTATCAAAATATTAAGTCTTAAATAAGTTCAGAGGAATTTTAGCAGGGAGTTAGTGAATTTTTGGCCTACCTGTCTTGAAGCAGGGACCAGCATCTTGACAACTTATTTTTGATGATACAAAAATGGTTCCTTTCTAGTCTCACACCTCTGTCCCCAGCTCTTGGAATACATGGTGTCTGGCACATAATCTTTACCAGTACTATGTCATCCTGGAAATAGTGTCTTCACTTTTTTCATCAGGTCTCTTTACTGCCATTCTTAAGGGGCTTTATATTGTAAATTTCTTACTTTTAATACAATACTTAATTTACTTGCTGAGCTAAAATTTCAATTTTTGAAAAGTAATTCATTTGTAGTACATTTATGTAAGTAGGTTACCTTGTGCTGGGCAGAGATGTTCTTCCTGCCTGTCTATATTGACTGTGTTTTCTTTCATACATAAAATGGGTATAAATACTTTAAAGCTAGGTTACATTTTATTTTAATTGTATTGACACAAATGTCATGAAGTATTGTGTGAAACAAAAAAAAAAAATGATGATAAACAGCACCTCACCATCTTTGGTAAGGACAAAAGGAAACACAGATATCAGATTTAGGCTCAGGGTGAGTAAATCTTAGATTAAAGTTTTCACTTGCATGAAGTAAGAGTAGTACATATAATAAGTTAACATAAGTCATCTCAGATAATTGCATATTACTCTACTTCATATAGGGTAGGTTTAGCAAGATTGGTCAGTAGGTTTAAATTAATTGCATTCTTGGTGGTGCAGAGTAAATTTACATTTTTCTCTTCCTTTCTGAAGAGCAATTCATTTCTTTTAGGCAGTAGGTAAACTGAAGGCAAACACTGTCTTTGTAGAAAAGTTTCTGAAAAGCTCAAGTTCCCCACTCTAGTCTGAACAATTCTGAGGGTTTCATTTCCCAGCATTGAAAGGGGGCAGAAATATCCATATTAAAGATAAATTGGCAAATTGCGTCCAGGTACACAGATGGGGTCTTATATTTAATTGGCTTTTAAGTAGCATAAATGAAGCCAAGGGCCATGCCCAGAGTTGTGTCCAAATCTGGACTCAGCTTGAATTAGATCCTTGATATTTAACTGCTTCCAATGCCTTTTCTCCAAATGTTGAAATGTACAACCATTTCACCCATTATTCCTTGAGCTCCCTCCCCTGGGCCCATTCACCCATTTACCAATGAGTGTTTGGTGAATGAGGTAGAGCAGTACCTTGCTGTCCTATGTCATTTACTCTTTAGAATCAAGAACAAACAGAAAACACCCCAAAAATAGAGATGCAAGTGTACAAAGCAGGCTTGATTTATAAATACTGATTTCAAGCAAGAACTTGAATTGCAGGCTACCTTCCCCTGTCAAAAAGAGAGCATATGTTTCCAACTTGTTTTTGGTGTACACGTCTGTGCCTGGGCATGTGTATACAGGTACGCACGCGCCTGCACCCATGTGCATGCGCGCACACACGCACACATACTTTTCATTTTTGTAGTCTCTCTTAATCTCCTCACTTCCTCCAACCCTGCCTCAAGGTTTTCTAAAAATACTAAGCTTCTCATATTTTGATGCATTGTGCAAAGTGATGAAAATTTTCATTAGGTCATCCTTGTTCAAGAATGTAACATAAATACAAATGGATCTGGGGAACTAGGGTTATAAATTAGACATTGAAATGAACAGTTTTCCAATGAAGTGGCAGATGTTAACCATGGAGCCATGCTTTGGTGAAGCAGTCTCTGTAGACAGCCCCTCTGAGAGTGAAATAGTTAACCCTTAATGAACCTAATATGTAAAGAGAAAAATATTCACCCCAATAGTTATAAATTCTTGCAGTTGAGATCTTCTATGATAGGGTTAAAAGTAATCCATGAAACATTCATATTTGATTTTAATTAGCATATAATGTGTTGTATGTATTTGTGGGGCAAAGTGTAATATTTAAATACATGTATACAGCATGTACTGATCAGGGTACTTAACATTTCCACCTCCTTATCATTTCTTCATGTTTGGGGCCTTCAAGCTCCTCTCTACTAGTTCTTCTCAAATATAGTATACAATAGATTATCATATAATATTGTCACCCTTCTATGCTGTAGAACACTAAAACTTATTCCTTCTTGAGCTGGGGTTGTGGCTCAGTGGTAGAGCACTTGCCTAGCATGTGTGAGGTGCTGGGTTTGATCCTTAGCACCACATAAAAATAAATAAATAAAATAAAGGTATTGTGTCTAACTACAACTAATATATATATATATATATGTATATATATGTATATATACATATACATACACACACACACACATATATGTAACTTATTCCTCCATCTGTTTTTGGTATCTAACTTTCCTCTATCCTTACTTACTCTTACACTTCCTAACCTCTAGTGACCGACCACTGTTGTACTCTGTTCTACTTTGAGATCAAACTGTCTTCCAGTTCTATCCATTTTGCCTCATATGACAGGGTTTCATTCTCTGGGCACCTAGACTGATTTCATACCTTGGCAATTATGAATAGTGTCACCATAAACATGGGGGAGACTTTGGTATGCTGATTTAATTTTCTTTGGATATATACCTAGATGTGTGATAGCTGGATCATATGGTAGATCTAGTTTTAGTTTTTTGAGAAACTTTTATGCTGTTTTCCATAATGGGTATAATAATTCACATTCCCATCATCAGTTTCTATTTCTTTAGTTTAAGAAATATGTCCTTAATAAAACTGCAGATAACAAAGATAAGGAGGGATGGATAGTTGGATCTAATTAAGTGATGCCCAACATATGAGTGATGTGTGCATAGGCCATTTGAAGTATATGGGTCATCTGGAAGGAAGGGATCTCAGTGTAGTTCATCTGATGGGAAATCCAATCATAGTGAGGAGATTGGCTGATAGGACTAGTGGTAAAGAAGAAGTGATGTGAGTGGACTTTTAAAGAAAGTGCAATACTAATCTAAACTTAAATTAAGCACTGTGTGTCAGTGATGGGTAGGATACAAGGGTGGATGGCAGTTCTGTTGCTCAAAAATATGGCCAAGTCTTTTTAGATATACTGCTTGTTGGATTCCCTGCCCTGACTGCACTCCCTCTTCTCCTGAATCCATTTTTAAACAGAGGTGATTTGTAATAGGAGGTATTAGTGTCTTTTTTTTTTTTTTTTTTTTTTTTTTTTTTTTGGTACTGGGGATTGAACTCAGGGGCACTTGACCACTGGGCTACATCCCCAGCCCTTTTTTGTATTTTATTTAAAAACAGGGTCTCACTGAGTTGCTAAGTGCCTCAGCATTGCTGAGGCTGCTTTGAACTTGAGATCCTCCTGCCTCAGCTTCCAAGTGCTGGGATTACAGGCATGAGCCACCGTGCCTGGCTAATAGGAGGTATTGATGAAATTGCTGACTCTCAGCATCTTTACAGTCAGGATAAACTTTTTTTTTGTACCGGGGATTGAACTCAGGGGCACTGGACCACTGGGCCACATCCCCAGCCCTTTTTTGGTAATTTATTAGAGACAGGGTCTCACTGAGTTGCTAAGTGCCTCATCATTGCTGAGGCTGGCTTTGAACTTGCGATCTTCCTGCCTCAGCCTCCCAGGTGCTGGGATTACAGGCGTGCGCCACCGCGCCCGGCTAGGATAAACTTTTTAAAATATGTTTTTTTCATCATAATGTGTTTCCCTTTAGTGTTTTTGTTTTGTCAGCAGTGGGAACAGCAACAACAATAAAAACAGAGGAGTATATAGGGGGAGAACTATTGCCTTTTAGAAATCCAATTCTTCACACTTGTCCCAAAAGGCAATAAAGTACCATTTCCCAAGGGCCTGTGGATACCTAAGAAACCAAAAAAAAAAAAAAAAAAAAAAAACTGGGGAATAACACTGATTCCTGGGAAAAGCTGATGAAATTGACATTTTCTTTTCTCCAAACAGATCAGAATGAAGGATTTCATTGCAGAGAAGAATGCCGGATTCTTGGCCACTCTGACAGGTGCTGGATGCCCCGGAATCCCATGCCCACTCGTTCTAAGTCTCCTGAGCATGTGAGAAACATCATCGCGCTGTCCATTGAAGCTACTGCTGCTGATGTTGAAGCTTATGACGACTGCGGCCCCACACCAAGCGGACTTTTGCAACCTTTGGGAAAGATGTCAGTGATCACCCAGCTGAGGAGAGGTCCACCCTGAAAGGGAAGAGGACTGTCGATGTGACCATCTGCAGCCCCAAGGTCAATGGCGCTATCCGGGAGGCAGGCAATGGCTGTGAGGCGATTAGCCCTGTCACCTCCCCCCTCCACCTCAAGAGCCCTCTGCCCACCAAGCCTTCCATGTCTTACACCGTTGCCCTGGCTCCCCAGGCCCGTGATCTGGAGCAGTATGTCAATAATGTCAACAATGGCCCTTCCCGTCCCTCTGAAGCTGAGCCCCGTGGAGCTGACAGCGAGAAAGTCATGCATGAGGTCAACCCCGTTCTGAAGGAGGGTCGCGACAAAGAGTCTCCTGGTGTGAAGCGTCTGAAGGATATCATTCTCTAAACCAGGCTCCAGGAAGAAGAGAAAGAAACCATGCTGGCTAGTGAAGATGTAGGAGCTGCTCATTTTAATTGCTCACCAATGGTTGGTTCTTGAGTGGCTATATTTCAGAGCTTTCCCTAAATGTATTGTTTTAAATGACTATCATTCTGTGACAATCCCTCTCGTTTCAACAGGCAGCAGGGGTGTTCAGTTGGAGCAAATTAGCTTTGGCTTGAGTTGTTCATGGGGCCTTGATGTTGGAGAAACAGAGACAAAATCAGTTGTGAAAAGTATTATGTATTAAGTGTTTGAATTTATATATTTTTCTATGTCAAAATTATAATATAAATTACCATTGTTTGTGGAGGATTACATTTAAGAAAAGCAAAAAGAAAAAAAAAAAAAACAGCTCTGGACACCTTTTTAATAAGCTCGCCACTGTTTTTTGTAGTGTGGACAAGTTAATGGTCATTTATGGTGTACTATTCATTGATTCAGTGATGTGAAATCGAGCCCCCAAAAGGTTGTTTCTGAAGCTCGAGTACTTTCCAATGCCGCTACTTTGCTGTGGACATCCCTGCTTTAGGAACCCTTTTGCTAGCTGTGCTATTGTTGTATTTGATATTGCAAATTGCTATGTGTGTGGTGATGGCAAAAAGGCTTTTAAAGGTTGGTGTTTCTTTTTCTTAAAAAAAAAATAAAAATACAGATAAAAACAAAGAGCAAACAACTGAGCAAATGAATGAGCAACACCACACATATAGATTGAGTACTTGGAGGATACTCACATTTTTTAACCCTTGTAGTAGTGATTGCTCACCACCTTGCAATGTATTTTCCTGCCTTTCAGTCTTCTGCCCAGGTCCATGAAAGATCATCACAGAAAGTCATTTTTGGGATATGCTGCTATCTAATTTGCAGTTGTCAGAAATACTGTGCTGAAAGTTTCATGAGATCCATTTTTCTAATTTCAGACCCTGAACTGGAAAGTTGCTCCTGAAGTAATCGGGTTCCAGGCTTAGAAATTCCCTGTCTCCAGTCATCTAAAACTCAAAATGACTGAATATATTTTGAGATCTAAATTAGTGTCTCTTTCGACACACACTTCCTGATTCAGTGTTTCCCAATCATGATTAGAATTAGACTGTAAAGCATGTCATGGACTGGAATCGAAAACTCCAAGTTGCTCTGTATCTTAGGCTTATAAATAGGGATAGAGTAAGCAGTACAAAATATACATTTAGGAAAAGACAGGTAATAGGCAACAGCATCACTAATCAAATTACTGTACCTTCTAAATGGAGACACATAGACACTTGAAATCGTCTTTTTATGACTAATACTTTTTTGATTACAAATGTGAACAAGAAACTATTAAAACAAAAATCCTTTAGATTTAGCTAACTCTTTTTGCTGTAGGCTAGGAATACACCTTTTTAATTAACAGACTTCACATTTATTTTTTGTTATTGTTTTAACATTGCTGTAAATCCCCAGTTTATAATTTGTCTATTAATATTCACTAGCCAACATAGTATCCTTGCAGCCTAAGAGTTCATTGTTTAGAAATAAAAATTCAAGAAATATGTTACCTTTGCTCTGCCTTGGTCTTAAAAGAGTTGTTTCTTGAGAAACAAGTTTTGTGGATCTGTTTCATTTTTTTGAAATTCAGGAATACCCAGAAAGAAGCCCTAGGTTAGAGTACTAGAACACAGAAGATAATTTATTTTCTTAAGTTTAGGTAAATAAGGTCATGTCTTTTAAATATTTTAGTTATTTTTGCCTGAGTTTCTATCTTTGTACATTACTAGGAATATTTTCTTTTATGGGAGGGGGAAGGGTTTTGAGGGAGGAGGGTGGGTAAAGCAGTGGGGGGCAGGGTTAGGTAGTGGAAAACATTTCTGAGAAAGAACCTATAATGAAGCTACAAATTCATTCTTATTTCTTATTCAGTGCTGAATACTACCTCATGCAAAATATTGGTGTGGCTGCAAATTTCCCTCTGAAACTGACACAATTAGAGATCAATTTACCATAACATCTTTATTTTGCTTCATTTCATTCTCTTTCATATAATTTCTCCTTTTCTGATTTATTTCATTTTTGTAGATTCTGAATTAGTTGTTTATTTCTTTTTAGAAGTGACTATTAGATTAACATATTAAAAATGAAAAATTCCCCTTTAAGTTATGATGGCTGCCTATAGAATTTAGACTGTTCCTCACCCTGACCCATCCTGATATTATGTTGTTAGCTACCACCTCAAGGTCACTTTGAAGTCAGATTTGGCAGTTTTCTACAGGTGTGTTTTTTACTATGCTCAGTGAGAACAAGGGAGCTGGCAAGACTATGGGATGTTATATGGCTCCTGAATCAGAGATTCCAATTGCTACTATGCCTCTTACCAACCAAGTTTAAAATTGTTAGAGTAGCAGTGGCATTGATACTGCTGTTTTTTTATCGAGGTTTTTTTTTTTTTTTTTTTTTTTTTTTTTTTTTTGGCCTTCCTTTCTCCCCAGAATTCAGTTTTAAGCTATGAACCCATCCCTTCTCCCTATCCAAATACTTTCTTCTCAGTGGACAGTCAGAAGTTTTTGGCTTTCATAGCCTTTACTGAGCATGTTCACAGGATTCCTCTCATTAAAAAAATATTTTTTTCCCTACAATTTTCTGATGTATGCGTCCTCCCAGAAGTGCAAGTGCATCCTAGGAGGGCTTTGTAAGCTGATTTTACAGGCAGTCTGTGCCTACAAATAGAAATTTTGTGCAAGAATACTAAATCTTGCTTTGGCCCATGTTTTCTTCCTCCTTTTAAACATGACTGAAGAAAAGGGCTAGAAGGCCAAATATTATTTCTTTTCCTTTTCAAAACATGTTACACACTTAAACATGAGGGAACAATTTTGGTTCCTAAGTCCTAAAGAGCTCTATTCCATTTATCCTGAAATCCCTTGATTTTGGAGTCTGACATACTTTACTAACAGCAACTTTCAGCAATTCCCTGGCAAAGTAAACTTCTTCATGCAATATAAGGATTTAGTTTGCATTGATTGATTGCTTTCCTACAAATATGGGGATATACTGTATAACAAGGGATAGGAAAAGGGAGTCATAATGGTACGTAGTATCTTTTTTCTTTTCCCTAAGCTGTTCAGAATGACACTTAGCATTCCTTTGATCCTCTTAAAGCCAGCACATTAAATTATGGCCCATCTTATTACCAAAATAGGTAATGGGCTAAGGGATCCTACAGTTCCTGCAGAGCAGTGATTCTCAAAATGTAGTCCCTGGAAAATCAGTAACAACATCACTAGGGCCCTTCTTAGAAATGCCAATTCTCTTTCCTTGTCTAGACAAACTGAATCAGAAACTCTGGGTATGATGCCTGGCAATCCATATGAATCAGATGCTCGCTGAAGGTTGAGGGCTTGTTAAAGCACAGGTTGAGGGTCCACTGCCCTTAGAATTTCTGATTCAGTTGGTCTGGGGTGGGGGCCTCACTCTTTGTATATCTAAAAATTCCCAGATGATGCTAATGGGACTGCACTTTGAATATCACTGCTCTAGAGAAAACATGCTTAATAGGGCTAATTTCACCTAAGGTACCCATTCAAACAAATTCCTTGAGATGGTGATGCACTGGTCACTAATGAGAAATGTTAAAGGAAGTACAACTCAGAACTCTGAAAATTGGACAGAACCACCCAGAGTATTTTCCCAGTGTGTCACTTCACATATGACTGACTGATTGTATGGAGGAATTTAGATGACTTTTTCCTATATACCTATCATATCATTAAAAAGAAAACAAAGTGGTCCACTTGAAGCAGCTATGATAAAAGGCTGTTTGGGCAGAGGCAGGGATAAAGGGGGATAGCTCAGCTGGGCATCCAAGGTGGAAAAAAAAATATTATTGTACATAATAACAGTTTTGGCTGGAATCACAGGGACCACTTTATGGGGATCATTTTTATGTTGAAAGTTCCCCAAAGCATTCTGACAAGTCTGGTCCACTTGGCTGTTTACCCAGGGGAATATGACTCTTACTGACTTTGAAAAACTGGCATAAATGAGCTTAAGAAGTCCATTGTATACAGTCCTAGTGTGTTTGCCTTCTTGGTAAAATTACATTTAAGGATGTCATTTCATGAGTCAAATTGTATCTGCTGACACTGAGATGTATTGAGATGTTGTTCTTTAGTTTAAGTATGTAACAAAGTAATATTCAAAGGGGATGTGTGGGGGTGGGGCTGGGACTGGGTGGCTTTATATTGATAATGAAATATTCCAGAGCAAAACACATTGTCCTAATGAAGTTGTTGCAGCTCTCTTTGTTTTCTTGTGAGGCTGAAATTGGCCTGTGGGTCACTTGTTGTGCAAAAGTGAATTAATTTCAAATAGGAATCATATTGCTTTTGTAAAACAAAGAAAATCAACCACCTTGTCTGAAATAGATATTGTGAGGCGCTCTTGGTAAAGAACAACCCACAAACACCTGATCTTGATTGGAAAGCATTGTAGGTCATTAGGGAAAACTGATGATGCTGACTGTTGCTCCAGCTGTGTTGGCAATTAAAGATGACCTTGTTACTAACCTAAAGTCGCTGTCAACCTTAGCAAGGAAACCAGCTAACACCATTACAGCACTGGTTAAGTAGACTTAATGGCACTGGCTGGCATTCAGCTGAGGAAGGATAGGATACAGACTTTAATGACCAAGAGCCAGACTAGCTCAAGCTAGAAATTCAGCAACAAATACCTCCTTGTGCTATTTGAATGCTAAGGTATTAGTTGCAAAAGGCTTACGCCTTCGCTCCTCTAGTGAGGGGAATGAGCCTGATGACACTATTACTGTTTACCTGTCAAACCAGGGTGGAAATTTAGAGGGATGCAAGTACAGTATGTCTCATTAAGCAGTCTCTGTTGCTGATTATATGAAGATGAAATTGTTGTATATGCTGATCTGTATGTTATGTACATTTTCACAGTGATTGAATCATTGTAAAAAGAAAAAAGACAAAAAAGAATCACCACTCGTCTATTTTATGAAGATGATAAAGCAGCTTTATTAAATTATTACAGTTATGTTTTAAATGGTGTTATCTGCCACATTGTTTCCTTTTATCTGGTGGTTCTCTGTTTCCCCTTAAATGTGTTTTCTCTGCTTCAAAAATTAAATGCATTTTAGTATTAAAGGCTATTATGGAAAAATTATTGAGTATTTGATGAAATGTGTCTGGAGAGTGTTCCTTGGTTCAGGGTGTGGGTTATTCAGACTTAGGAGGTAATGAATCCTTGGAATCATTGATGTTGAGGCCCAAAAGGTTTCCTTTTGTCTTTGCCATTTCACCCTGACTCTCCAATTAAGAGGGGCCTCTTCCTCCATTCAGACTCCAGTTATTTCCTGAGCACCTCCCTTTCTTGCCACTCCTGTCAGTCAATACCTTTGCCAGAGGAGGGGAATCCATTCACATCTATAATGATAAAGACTTTCCTGGGTGGTACTTTTAAACAAGAGCACTAAAACCATTCTTTAAAATAAATCATTTCAGGGCAACTTCACAGTGGGAATCTCTTAAGAATTAATCTTAAAAAAGGTGAAAAATAGTAGAAGCTGACAGCAGGGAAAAAGAGAGTTTAAAACAAAGATGACCTGGCTGCCCCTTTGATGCCTTCAGGTTTGAAAGCAAAGCAACAGGAGAGGCTCTGACTTTGCACATAACAAGGCTGCAGAGAAAGCCCTGACAAGCTTTCTTTATCCAAACTATTATTCTCTGGGAGTTAGCACTTGGGCTGTAAGTATTCATTCTGGTTGCAACTGGCAGGGGGTGGAGGATGGGGGCAGTGGGAGGCGGGATCAGGGACATGGCAGAACATTTCAAGTTGTGCCTTTAGTAGTTAAGGGCTAAATTGCTTCAGCATGACCTATTCTCTCTGGACAATTAAAAATAATCTCAAGGAAATCCACTGACTCCCTGGATCTTCCTCTTACTATTATCTCTACCCACCTGGATTAAATTGAGATTGCATCTTATTCAACAGAATTAGCCCTAGAGCCAAAACAACAGCCAGTGAGATGGTATTACAGTTTAACAGGTATTGGAATGCAAACACAGACATGCTGGGACACATGGAATCACATACACTGGTGTATGTACAGGTGTTCAAACAGTTTCACAGATGTTCATAAAGGCATGTTGGAAGGTGATTAGTCTGTCACTGACTTAGAGACCATTAAATCATAGGAAGCAAAGTGAGTGATTCTGGGTTAACCCCCACAAAAAGAAAATAAGTTTCTTTGACTCTCTTCCATCTACCACTTACGGGCAGGACAAAAAGGAAAGACAACTCTTCTTTAAAATAAGATCCTCCAAGGAATGAACAAGAGAAAATAAATTCTCACATGATGAAGGGGATTCACATGGGCAAGACAGGCATACCCAAGTTTATGACAATGGTAGTAACTGCCTAAGTGTGGGAGACTTGCAAGATTATAGGCATCAACTCAAATATATTTACACTTATTAAACCAAACAAAGCAAATCATTAAGGTGATACACTTCTTTTTGGTAACCAAGTGCTTGTGACACAACTTGTATGTGTCACTGGCATGCTGTATGGGGTCAAGAAACCCTGGTGACAATTGATGCCTAAGAGGATACTCTCTCATAGCAGACAACAGCCGCCTCCAGAGACAAAGACATGACTAACTATTTTCATTATTTTGCTTTTGGGGTATAGATATGACTTATAAAGGTATACCCTAGATGTAACTGTCAGCACTTGTAAGGAAATAGGGCCTCAAAACAAAATTATCCAGGATGCAACAGAGATATTTCCTCAGAGTTTTAGTTCTGAACCCTCCTGCCCACTTTTTCAAAATGCCTACTTGCGCATGTCTAACACTTCCTTGTCCTGCTTTTGATGCGGAGAAGTAGGATGGGTGGGAAGTAGTGAGACAAGACTCTCTCAGTTATCTGCCATTTCTGGCTTATTGGCTCTAACTGTACCCATCAGTCTTAGTGATCAATGCACTGCCAGATCTTCCACAGAGCCCTGTTGGGAACCTCTGTTACATCGGGAGGTGAGGAGTAAGGTAACTGTGCTGTTGATCCCAGTATTTCCATACTTTCTTTTTATTTGTTATTTAGCATTATGACTTCCCCCAGGTGCCCCAAAGCCTTGATTTTCTCTTAGTTGTCCAGATTCCCTAGTATGGACTTTTCTTTATAACCAGGGCTCTCCTTTCTCTTATAAATATGTACCTTACTTCCTTTTCTACTCTAAATTATCTCTAAAGTTGAGCTCTATCCTATCCCTTTTAGGCCTTTTCTCTGCTAGGATTTCAGGGACCAGAACTTTGCTTGAGCCCTTATTATATGCCAGACACTTTACAAATATTATCCTATTTATCCTCACAGCAATTTTGTATAGTAGATGATGATATCTCTGTTTTTTACACAAATAAATTGGAGCTCAGAGTCCTTAGGGGAACTTGACTAAGTCACATAGTCATGTGACTAAGGGACAGAACTAGGATTCAAATGCATGTCAGTCTACTTAGAAATTATTTACCTTTTCAACTCCTCCTGATGGACCAGCAACCAACCTGATAAGTTCTTCCTGACTAGAGTATTAATAGTGGGTGCTGATGTCTTAAGGTAGTGATTCATCTTGGAGAACATATTGACATTTTAACTGCAATGCAATCTTTGAGAACCCAAAGTCATGGCCCAGAGAAGTGATTGTTGCAGTGGGATTGTCAGGCCAGGGTGCATTTTTTTTTTTTTAATAACAAGGATTCAATCCAGTGGTGCTTAACCACTGAGCCACATCCCCAGCCCTTTTTATATTTTATTTAAAGACAGGGTCTCACTGAGTTGCTTAGGGCCTTGCTAAATTGCTGAGGCTGGCTTTGAACTTGTGATCCTCCTGCCTCAGCCTCCTGAGCCACTGGATTACAGGCATGTGCTGGTGTGCCTGGCCCAAAACAGGATGCTTTTGATCAGCCTCCCACACATTTCCCTACGTTTTCTCTACACAGTGCCTGCCTTTCAAGTTGCATTAGTCATGCATGGCAGGACTGTGGCTCCTTTTAGAGTCTGCACTCTAGCTAGTCAATAGCCCTTGAAAAGAAGGTCTGGTAACCCTATATTCATCTGTCCTTCTGGGTTTCAAGCAATCTGTCAAGGATGTACTCATGTGTGTTACAGGTCAGCACAGCTGGAGTCAATCCCAATATATGTTCATAATAGACCTGGGTTACTTTTTTAGATGCAGAAAGTTGGTAGAGGGTGAGGGAGGTTAAGGGCTAAAGCAGGGTAGTAGTGGTGGTAGGGAGGGGAGGCATGTTTGAAAAGGAAATTGAAACCACAGGTTACTGCAGGGAAGTATGTCAGGGAGTGCAAAAATTCAGCTGGGAAAAGTGTCTGAAGCAGTTGTGAGCACTGGGGCACCAGAAACATAGGAAATGGTTTCCATACCCTCCTCATAGTTCAGGTAGAGTTTAAGAGGTGTTGCTAGGCCCCCAAGATCCCTTTATCTGGTCCTTCCGAGTCAGCAAGGGCCCTGACATGGAGCTAAACTAGGAAGTACATTCAGTCAAAGGAAAATGGGAAGGGAGGAAAAGAATGATTCCTTCTGCATACATAAAGCCTTTGTTAATGAATGGATCATCTTCCCCAAAGGAGGCCTCCATATAGAATTGAAAGAAAAGCTCATTTTAAAATTCCTATTGTTGAAGTATTCTTGTCCAGTATGCCTGGTGTCCCAGTATTTCCTCAGTGTGGAATGTAGTTCTCAAGGTTCTGGTTGTCAGAGCTGAGTTACATGCAATGCTAGGCACTGAGATGCTTTGCCAATGCTATTCTAGCATTTTTTTTTTTTACTTTTAGCAGAAAAATATGGATAGATTCAGAGACTAAGACAGAGGTAATTTCTGCCTCCAAATCAATACTCAGGAATTTTTCCAAAAATGTCTGATAAACATTCTTCATTTCCACTGCTACCATAGGGTCCAGGCCTCAGCATCCCTCATTTGGATGACTGAAATAGTCTCCTAATTTGTTTCCTTTCATTCTCCTTCCTTTCTTTATCACATTCTTTACACTGCAGCCAGAGGGATTGTGCTAAAATTAAATCATACCTCTGCTTAATAACCGTCAATGGTTTCTCTTAAGGTGAAATCTAATTTCCTTAATATGGACTACAAAAGTGATTTCCCAAATTTTCTCTGCTACCTGAAGTAAGAAATGCATTTTACATCAAAACTCAGTATCACACACTCATAACTGAAATGAACATTTCACAAACAGTACTTATCCTTGTTACCTGCAATACACTCTGACATTTTCAATTCAACACTGAATGCAAAGGGTCAGCTTTTTCTGTAAAGGGCCAGACAGTAAATATTTTAAGCCTTGTGGACATATGGTCTCTGTTGCAGCTGCTAAATTTTATCACTGTAGCAGCACACACAAAAGTATGTTTATAACTCCAGGGTCCTTGTGTATGCCCCAGGCATAGATCCCCTGGTTTCAAAGTGCAGAGCATCCACCCTCCACCCTGGGTAGTAAATGCTTTAACTAGAGATATATCACTAATACACAATGCCTTACTCACATGCCCAGATTGTGAGTGGTCCAACACCAGTGTCCCCTTTATGTATTAAACCTCCTATTTTTACATTTTTTCTCAATACAAATAAAATATTTAATATCAATTATAAGCCATGAGCAAAAAAAGAATTTTTATTAACCCTAAAATGGAAAGAAAATCAATGAGTCACACAACAAGGTCTGTGTCTCCTTTTCTTCCTTCCTTCCTTCCTTCCTTCCTTCCTTCCTTTCTTTTTTCTGTCTTTCTTCTCTCTCTCTCTCCACACACATACACATACACACACATACAGCTGTGTATTTAAATATGTAAATACATACAAAACAAATAAAACACAATTTAATGTAAACTTAATCTCAATTTGCACTGTACAAAATTAATTTTTCTCCTACAACACAGTAGGAGAAAAAGTTACCCTTGTTTCATAGCATGTTAGCTTTACATTTTCAGATCATGTTACCCACACCTTACAAGTTTGGGAAAAATGCTACAGCTTCAGTCTTTCTGTTTATTTAGTTTTTTTTTCCCCACATTTTCTTTCTGGCTCTTCTCATTTTAATGTTTACCACAATATCTGGGACATCAGGCCACTTAATTTCCTCTTCAGAGAGACTCTTCTTTCTTTAAGCATCAGCCCCTCTCTGATCTTCGCGAGAAATATAGCTGCATCTAGCTTCTTCTACTATGAGCCTCATGTGCCATAACTCTAGCTCCACAGCCATGGCCCATTATATATGCCATGAGCTTTAAGGGGAACATTATGAAACCCCATCTCAAAAAAAGAAAAAAGAGAGAAATAAAGGAAGAAAGGAAATAAAAACGGAAGAGTGGAAGACAAGAGTTGTAAAATGCTAGGGGTCTTGAGGCCTGGTACATGAAAAGGAATAGACAATGGAGAGGGAGGAAAAATAATTGGGAGAAATAAAAATAGGGTCACGTGGGAGCATAAAGGCAGGGAATTAGAATGTTTTTTAAAATCCTTTGTCAGTATCAAGTGCTTCTGATTACATAGACTGGACCATCACCATGCCTTTATCTCCTTGTAAGATAATTTGATTCACAGCATTTTGAAATAATTTGTTCTCTTTTTTAATGTACAAATTAGAGAGATACTTGTTCTTGTCCAAGCTAAATGAGGCAAAAGGATTTTCTAATTGGTCTTGGGAAAAGTAATTAATGTATCAGAACAACCCCATCCATTTTGGGAGTAGTACTTCCTATATGAATGAAATATAGGCAAAGTTCCCTCTCTTGTCTGCTCTCTGATTACCAAGTATATGACATATACTAGTGGGCTTTAGAACTATCTGTTGGTAGATAACAACTTAGAATTCCTTTAGCAGACTGGAAAAAAGTAAGACATATAGGAAATTGTTTGGGCCTTTGAATTTTTAAAATTTTATTATGAAGAATTTGACTGAACATATGTACAAATATTATGTTGATTAAAATGAAAATAAAAAAGCATTTGAAAGAGTAGTATAATGAATGTGCTATCTCACACAGCTTTAATAATTACCAATACACCTAGGCCTTGAACTTCATAGACAGTAAAGGAAAGTAGATCTCTTGGGTAAGATTGTTTTTTCTCTCCAAAAGACAATCTGATATTTTGATCTCCCTACAATCAGGAAATTCAGTATAGTCACATCTAGAAATAAATGCAGCTCCAGATTTTGCAAACCAAAGAATATCTAGGGGTAGAGACAGAATGATAAATTTTATAATTGAGAAAATTCTACCAAGGAAAACTAGAAAATGTAAAGGTGCTTGTAAAGAACAAACTCCAGTAGATAATGGGGTTGCTTAACTTCTTTTCTACCCTAAGTTTTCAGTTTATTTGTTCTACTAAGGGCTTTTCTTTCCTTCTTTCCTTCTGATGAAACACTAATTCAATGTTATATTTCATCATTGAAATCCATGAGTAATCTACTTTGCCAATAGTTGCCTTTCACTCACTTTTATTTTGCAATATGTTGACTTTTTAAAGTTCAAGCTATATGTTTCTTTAAAAATGTAAGGTCTTTGAAGTTTTCTGCAGTGTTTCCTCATAGAATGAATGTCAAGCTTAACTTTGCACCAATTTCATTACTCTTGCCCCTAAATCTCGATTGTGTTGGATACAAAAAATATGTATGTGTGTATTTATGTGAGTGTATATATGCACGTGTTGTGTCTATAGGGAAGGAATGGTAGTTTAGTGGCTCTAGAGAAGGGTAAGTATGTCTGGGGGAGGGAGGAGGAGTGCCTACAGATGTTTCCATTATTTTGGCCAGTAATTGTTGCCAATATGGAGCCCAACAGATAAACGCTGGTACAATTTTGCTTAGGAAATAGCTAGTTTGACACAAAGAACCCTAGTGAGGCTTTATCAGGGAGGGTCATGCTCATTTGCCATAGACTAGCCCTTGGGGTGGTGGTGTGGAAGATTGGGGATGGGCTCCAGAACCTGCACCTGGGTGCAGCTTGAGTTGAGCACATGGTAGTTTTTTACTTACTTATTTTCAGATGGCAGGTCAAATATTTGGCCTGGAATAATCCCTCAAGAGGACTCCAAAAGCAGCTGAAGATGTTTAAAAATCCCTTCTGGCACATTGTGAGGAAGCTACACCTGGCTTTGATAAACCAAGGAATAATGTGATCAAAACAGCAGTGCTTTCTATCAGAAAACCGTGAGTACAAGAAGGCCTTTCTTCCCAAGACAGCATAAGAAAGCAAATTGCATATTTGGAAACCTTGAGGAAATAAACACGCACTCCTGGGTTGCTAATAGGGGTGGTCGGAGGCACTGATGTTTCCCAGCAATGTGCCATGGTAAGAAATCTTTTTTTTTTTTTTTTTTTTTTTGAACAAAGCTTTCCATTTTTTTCATTTGACAGCTCAAGCCCAATTAAAAGCAGGTGAAATCCAAAGACATTTTGGAAAAAAAGTTTGGTATGCAGTTTGGCCCTATTTCACCTCTATAGTCAAGGCTGGCTTTGTGGGAATAACTTCTCACATGGGGACCTACAGATTGCACATCATGGAACAACAGAACTTAAATATTAACCACTATTTGTTGATCGTTTAGTATGTGCAAGGCACAATCAAATTGAAATATATACATATTGTCACAGTCCACCTAACATGATAGTAAGACACTTTATCATCAGTACCATTTTATAGCTGAAGAAACCAGGGATTAGAGATTCTTTTACTGCATCAGGCTCCAACAGCAGCAAGTACCAGAAATGGGGTTCAGAATACAAGTGCCTGATTTGAAAACCCATGGTTTTTAATCAGCATGTTATATTTTATCTCCCAGCTGAAAAGAACCTTAGAGATAACTCTAATTTTAAAGTTGAGAAAAATGAAATACAGAGAAGGAAAATGACTATAATGTAAGATACATAGCTTTGTGAGGGCAAGGATCATAACCATTTTGCTCAGAATTGAAGCCCTCACTATTAATCATAGGGTCAAATGTATAGTAGGTGCTTAATACAAAATTATTATATAAATATAGACTGAAAGAACACAATGGGGGGCTTGAATTATGGATCTATGAGATTCTGTATATGTCTAAAATTCTATTTTATTTGATCTTCATAATTTTTAATTACTAAGAATATTTATATAGTATGTAATATAGGTGAGGGAGACATACAAAGATCAGACTTTCTAACTTAACAGTTTTTCACCAGAGATGGCTGGTTCAGATTAGGGAAATATCTATCATTCATTTCTTCTACAAACATTTTCTGATGACCTTATTTATTATAAACAGTGTACTAGGCTCTGATGGTACAAATGATAATAATAGCTAACCTTTTCAAAGTAGCTAAGCGTGGGACCAGAGTTTGTTCTAAGTACTTTATGTATAACAATACATCACATTTGTATTGAGCACTTGTGTGCCAAGTATGTTATGGGCACTGGGATTACATTGTTGAATAAAATGGACAAAAAAAATCACACCTTCATGAAACATACTCTAATCCTTCTGATGCCTTTAAGAGTTTACTTCTATTATTAACCCTATTGTATTTGTCAAAAAACTGAGACACAGAAATATCTCACTGACAGCAAGTGACAGAATGGGCTTGAACCAAGGTAATGTGGTTCCTGAGACTGATTTTAAATATTGCATCCTACTGCCTTTCAAAAGAGTGAAAGAAATAATTTTTCTATGTACATATATGAATACAACACAGTGAATCCCACCATTGTGTATATCCACTAGAATGGGGTCCTCATTAGAATAAGACATATTTCATGCTTCTATAACTATATCAAAATGAATTCTACTGTCATGTATAACCAAAAAGAA
Source organism: Tamias sibiricus (assembly GCA_025594165.1). Lineage (NCBI taxonomy): Eukaryota > Metazoa > Chordata > Mammalia > Rodentia > Sciuridae > Tamias > Tamias sibiricus. Next base: position 91,829,780 of record CM046667.1, on the reverse strand, counting down.
CCAATAAAAATAAATAAGTGCATAAAGGAAAAAAAAAAAAAAATAATTACAGTCTGCATCCCAGGGGCTCAAGGACTATTTGAGGAGACAGGAAAGAATATTAGCCATTGTCAAACAATAAAAATAGTAGCAGCTGACATTTATTGAGAGCATAATGTGTCCCAGTCCTTGTGTTAAGATTTTTGACATGCTTTCTTTCATTTCATCTTCCTAACAACCCTAAAGGTTACATCATATTATAATCCCCATTTTTCAAATGAAGCAACTTTCTGGCTGCACATTCCATAATGTTGTGCTCTCCAAATAAATATTTAAAATGCTTAAGCAAATACACAAGCACATAGTCAATCTTACAGAATAACAAAGTTCTAACCTCCCCATGTACAGCCCTTGCTTCCATTTATTTTCAAATCACTAATACAATTTCTTGATCTTTGGTACTATGACCATACTGTATGAGCTATATACTTTGCTGTGAGGGACTTGAAAAGCTACCCAAGTAACGTGCTCAATTTCTGAAATATTGCTAGCTTGATGTCTCCAGAAGTTCTGATAGATTTGTACTGGTGCCACAGGCTACTTTTCTAACATTTTGTAGGACACTTCTAAAATTGTACTATGTCCTTGGGTGCAGAATCAGTATGGTATAGTGGTTAAACTTGTCATCTTTAGACTTAAATAGTTCAGAGCTAAAATTCAGTCTACATTCTTTTTCCAACTGAGTGACCTTGGGCAAGTTACTTGACCTTTAATTATCTTAGTTTCCACACACCAAAAAACACTTTTTTTTGTAGCATCTAATAGGAGTGGAAAGTCTGTATTGAAAAAGCAGGAAAGCTGCTACTTTTTTGTGCTTTGTTTGTATGCACATATACATGTGTATGATTGTGTATGCTTATAGGTGAGCATATGTGCATGCCTGTGGAAGTGAAAGAAATTCTCAATCACACTGTCACCAATATTGCCAGCCCAGTTGAGTAAAGTATATAAAAAAATATCCTTGCAGGGAATGGTAGCATACACCTGCAATCCAAGTGACTGGAGGCCGAGACAGGGTCACAAGTTCAAGACTAGCCTGGGCAAATTAGTGAGACCCTGTCTCAAAAATAAAAAAATAAAAAAGGCTTGGAATGTAGCTCAGTGGTAAAACACCCTTAGGTTCAATCCTCAGTAGCACACAAGCCCACATAAGTATCCTTGTCATTCATTCTTTATAATTTTTGTTTTTTAAAGTGCTATATAATAGAATTACACATAAAATTGTACTTCATATCTCTCCTAATAATAAAAGTTCACTCTTGACCACATTTATTAAAGTGAAAAGAAACAATTATTTGTTACTTATTGTCAAATGTTAGCCAACTTTATATCCACCTCTAGTTATCACATACCAGTTGAACATTAATATTTATTGCTAGATGTTAACAATTTTACAGAGCTTCACTTAAAATGTTTGGTGTCTCACAATCTGTTGGCACAAAAAGTGTGACAAAGCAAATGACAGGAGAACATATTATAATGGAGTCTGATGGTTCATCTTTAAAAGGGAAACCTATTTCCAGAGAGAACATCTGCTCTCAATGTGGAGAGCAGGGATATAGTTGGGGCTGATATACTTTTAGCAGATGGAAGTGGTGTGGACTAGAAATTCACAGAGCACTGGAGACTGGAGTTTGTCACCTCACCAGATTGCTTCCTGCATAGTTCTTCGTCTAGCAGTTTTAAACCTGCAAAAGCTGAGTGAGTACACATTGTCTTCTGAGTAAGAAGACATGCCCATGTGTCAATTTCAACATTAAACTTTTGTTGAGAGACCCAGGCCTCACATGTTTCCATGTTTCCATGAACTGTTTACATGGAAAAATCACAGTCAATTTATCTGTGGATATCTTAGTAAGAACTGAATGATAAAGTTATGGGTATCAAATTAGGAAAAAAATTTATCAGGTCAATTAACTCACTTCCTCCTAACCATGATGGCATTTTCCCCTCAACAATCAGTCTGGCCTTTGTACATTTTCACTTTAAAGGAAAAGCACTTGCAAAGTTCCCTTTCACAAGAGCCCATTAGCTTCTTGATTGTAAAAAGCTTTCTTTCTTCCTTCTTCTCCTTTTTCTCCCTGCCCCTTTTTTTGGTCAATAGTTCTCTTAGGATAGTGAAATCCACAGTGTGTTAAATTGCTCAAAGATCTAAAAATAAAATCATATTCTAATATGACAAGGCAATGCTAAAAGAATATTGTATGTTAGCAACTTTCCATTATATTAACTTACTGCCATGTCCTGAAGTAGAAAAAGTAGAGCCTTTTAAACAATAAAACTAGTTTCTCTAAGAGCCTAACTTAAAAACAGGTAGGTTGATTCAGAGGGTTAAATTTAACAACATATATTCATATTTTGAAAATGGCAATCAAAATTTGATTTGGGGACTCTTAAACTTTCTGCTGAAGTGTCATTCTTATCTAACAGGAAAGTACGATATATTTAATATATTTGGCTTGATACCTTTGACTGATGTGTTAATGGACACTAGAAAAATGTAGAAGGATATATTTAGATAAGAGAGGCTAGTGATTCATGCTCACTTACCAAATGATGTCTCGTTCAGAGTTATGAATAAGCCACAATAAACACAGGGCTTATGATTTGTAGTTAAGCATCAATAAAAGAAGATGAATATGAGTGGTGAAAATATAAGCAATAACCAGAAGAGATCCAAAAATCACTGTAAGTAAAAGACTTTTTATCAGTCTCCATTTTATGTCTCTGTAGATAAAAGGACTTTAGGTTTTTTTATTTTAAAACGATAAAAATTAAAACAAAACTGTTGGCAGTAATATTCTATACAGCATCTTAAATATATGTAAGCTTTCCTGGACATACAGAGCACTTTATGTTATTCAACAGCCACAAAATCTTGATTGTTCACCTATTTTGTGGAAATAATTTACACTAGGTACCATGGAAAGAACAAAAAGGTAGATTATTATGTTTCACATGTAAAATGAGAGATTTAAGAGCCTATCCAACATGTTTTTCTTTCCCTTGCTTCTTTATATGTAATATTCTTGAAAATTCATCAACATGTGCTAATCAGCAATACCAACACAGACTAAAATGGCTGCTTAATAGCAACAAGACTTCAATCTAAAGAGCCAAGTAATGGTTCATATATCTGTGCTGATCAAATGACATGTTTCAAGGAGAAAGCACTCCCATGAATCTAACTCATCCAAGAGGGCTAAGAACTAGAAGAAATCAGAAAAGCAATGTGTTTGCTTATCGATGCATAATAACCAGGGTCATCAGATCTGGGTTTGGTTATAAAAAGGAGTACAATGATTAGTGTCTGCTGCATTTGTCATGTGTCTGTAGTCACATATGTCAATGTTCTACCCATTTGGATGATGGATTCTTTTCCCTCCCCGCTTTTCATATGATATTTTAGTAATCTGTTGATGGTCAAAAATATTTAGACATGAAATTTGGAATATTGAAATCTTTTGGCAATGCATGTATGTGCATTAAAATTTTTCAAGTGGAAAGCATCAGGTTTCCTCAAAGATTCTTTTCAATCATTTTTTAATTTTTTAACTTTTAAAAATTGGTGCATAATAATTATATGTGATAGCTGGATTCAACAATAAGTGGGAGAGAAAATAGAAGTTCAGTGGAGTAGACAAGGGGAATGATGGGAAGTGAGGTGGGATGGGAATAGGAAAGACAGTAGAATGATTCTGACATAAGTTTACTATGTACATATAGGAAAACACCACAGTGAACCTCACCATTGTGTATGTCAATGTGAAATTAATTTAAAAAATAACTATGGGTAACTTGCAGAAAGATTAATCAAAGTAAGGGAGCAGGATTTGGGGAGAGGAAAGGGGAAGAAGAGGTACTGGGGTCTGAATTAGAACAAGATATAGTCCATGCTTGTATAATTATGTCAAGGTGGATTTTACTCACCTGTAAACCAGTGGCTTGGGAGGCTGAGACAGGAGGATTGTGGGTTCAAAGTCAGCCTCAGCAACAGTGAGGCACTAAGCAACTCAGTGAGACCCTGTCTCTAAAAATACAAAATGGGGCTGAGGATATGGCTCAGTGGTTGAGTGCCTCTGAAAGAATCAATTAAAACTAAAAGATAGTGGGATTCATTTTGATATATTCATACATGCATATAATTTTCTTCTCTTCTTCCCTTTCCCCACCCTTTCCTTTACTCAATTGATCTTCCTTCTACTTTCATGAGCTCCCCCTTCTTTCCCCTTTTATTTCTCTATCTTCTACATGAGATAAAACTTACCACTCTTGAGGCTGGAGTTGTGGCTCAGTGGCAGAGTGCTTGCCTAGCATGTGTGAAGCACTGGGTTTGATCATTAACATCACATAAAAATAAACGAATACAATAAAGGCATGCTATCCATCTACAACTACCAAAAAATTGAAACAAACAAAACAAAACATACCACCCTTGAGTTTTGATTGTAAGCAAAATGAATAAATCTAACCTTTTTTTATTGGGCCTATTTTGAAACTGGCTCTGGACTTTTCCTTTTTCTATAGTCCCCCCCAAAAAAAAAACTGTCTGGAATTTAATTAACAATGGCTGTGGAAAAACTCAGTGTGGTAAGGACAGTTTGCTGGAAGATAAATTTTATCTTTCTTTTTTTAAAAAAATCTGCTATTAGGAGAAATTGATGTGCTGTCTCAGTACTCCATGAACAAGAATAACTTACTGATCTAACTTTTTCATTAGAGGTGAAGAACTGGGCTGTTCATCGAGAAAGTAAAAGGAAATATTATCTGATACTTACTGTGCCCAGGCATGGCTTCAATTGCTTTACACTAATTCTATCACTTAGTTCTTACCATAGCCCTATAATTTAGGTAACATTATTATTCTTACTTGGCATTTAAGACAACCAAGCCCAAGATATATGAAATAACTTGCCCACCAACTCATGGTTATAAGTGGCAAAGCTGGGTGTCATGTCCAAGCAGTCTAGTTTCAGAGTTCAGGAGAGTAACCACTTTACTAAACTGTCCCATCTCTTGACAGATTCAGTGATATAGTGATATGGCTTCATCATTGGTATTGAAAAAAATAATATCCCCTAGAAACTCTGAAACAAACTATCTTGGCTTTTTGAAAAAGAGCTTGTGCCTGGGTCTAAGGGGAAAAGGGAGGTAGACGGCAGAGATGCTCCTGAGCCATCAGATGATAAACACCCACCATATGGTCAGTATGATTCCCACTGCCTCCCAGTGAGGGAAGCAGACACTCTGAGTATGAGATGCACTGTTTATTTTCTTGTGCAGTGGTTTCAGTTCAAATTAAATGGTTCACGTCAGACAAGGAACTAATAACAAATGATCTCCTCCCTCAGTGGTGCAGTAACAAATATGTAGTAATTTGAAAGCTGGGAAGAAAATTATTACTCCCAAAGATGCAATAAATATATGATATGTTTAGAGAGTCTGTTGATGAAATGAACACTGAAGGTGCTGCTAGCAGTACTTCTGCTTAAGAAAAAAAAAACATAGTCAAAATAAAAAAAGAAGCATTTAAAAATGCTGTCTGATCTGTCAACATTTTGTTAACATGTAATACCTTAAGGATACAACTTAGAAGTAGAATCTTCAGTGAAGCAAAAATTCATTCCTTCTTCACATCACAGGACAGGAAACAAGTAAGTAGAACAGCAAGGCATAAAATTTTGCATTTAAAAGCAACTTACTGAGATAGGTTGCTTTATCCCATTTCTAATTTTGATTGGTCTCTGAAAAGGACAATAGTAAAACGTTATGTTTTTCTTCAGTAAGGTGCCCTGACCCCAGGACCCATTTCCATTCTACTTTTTGGCTCTCACAATATCCTGAGAGATCTGATACTTTTTATTGTCTCTGTCTGGATTCCTTATTAAAGGACTCTGAAGGAATAAGTCTTAGCCATGTATGTAATCTAAGGCATTAGCAGAGACAAGACAGAAAACCAAGGTCAGGGGTAGCTGCTGCTGCTAGTGTCCATTCCTAGGGAGAGTCTAATGTCAGGTCTTTCCAAAAGTATATGCCTGCTAATGCTTGCCATAGCCAGCCTTTTTCTTATTGGAGGCCAGCAGGCAGGGTTGGGATTGAGCTTTCATCTTTAAATAAAAATAGATTAATAAGAAGTTATGAAAAATGTACAGAGAGGTCCCATTCATCATTTGCCCCTCTTTCCCCAGTGTTTTCAACTTGTATAGTTATAGAACAATATTAAAACCATGAAATTCACATTGGTACAATCCACAGAGTTCATTTAGGCTAGTCACAGATGTCCTCATTTGCAGGTGGGTGTGTATGTATATGCATTTCTGTCACGTGTGTAGCTTCATATAACTACTACAATCAATATGTAGGACTGCTCTACTACTATAAAATAACCTCATATAACCATTTTATTGATACCCTTTCCTTTAGAGCCTTAATGTCTGGCAACCACTGCTCTTTTTCATCAATATAGTACATTATTTCAAGAATGTTTTATAAATGGAATCATAATGTATGTAAACTTCTTTTTCTCAGCCAATTACCTTTAGATCCCTCTAAGGTGTTGCATGTATTATATCAATAATTCCTTCCTTTTTATTTTTGAATAGCACTTCGCAATATGTATATACCTACATCTGTTTAATCATTTGCTTATTGAAGGGTAACTGGGCTCTTTCCAGTTTTAGGCATAAAGTTAACATGAAAATCAGTATTTGTGGGTCATATAGTAATTGAACATTAGTTTTACAAGAAACTGCCAAATTGTTTTTTCAAAGTGACTGTATCAATTTACATTCTCATCAGCAATGTATGAGTGATCTGGTTTATCAACATCCTTCCCATCATTTGGTATTATCACTATTTTTAATTTTTTCCATTCTGGTAGAAATGTAGTGATATTTCATAGTGGTTTTAATTTTCCTTTCCCTAATGTTGATTTGACATCTCTAGATCCTCTTTGGTAAAATATCTGCTCATGTCTTTTTTCCCATTTTCTAATTAATTGTTATTTTTACTCTTAAATTTGGGAAGTTTCTTACATATTCTAGAAGCAAACATCTTGGTGTTTTTCAGATAAGTAATTTGCAAATATTTTCTTGAAGTAATTTGTCTTTTCACATAAACAGAGTTTTTCTTTTTTTATATAGCAAAATGTCCAAATTTTGATGAGGTATGACTTATGGATTTTTCCTCTTATGAATCATGCTTTTGGTGTGAAGGCAGGAAGAATGATATTTTTCTCACTTTTTTTTTTTTTCGTTTGTTTTTTTGGTACCAGGGATTGAACTCCGGGGAACTCGAGCACTGAGCCACATCCCCAGCCCTATTTTGTATTTTATTTAGAGACAGGGTCTCACTGAGTTGCTGAGACTGCCTTTCAACTTGTGATCTTCCTGTCTCCACTGGGATTAGAGGTGTGTGCCACCATACCCCCTACTCACCTTTTTTTTTTTTTTTTTTTTTAAGGAAAATAATCCTCTCTTTTTTCATCATTCCATTCAAGATTATACTCATTAGCATCTTTACTAACTCCAAACTGGCTATGGCTTAGATCTCATTCTCTCTCCTCTGAATGGATTGTGTGCCTTTTGGAAGTGAACAGAGGAAGCAATTTAATGTGTGGAATTGCCAAATACATAGCTTAGATTCTCCTTGGGGGAAGAGACTGAGGCAATTGGAGGATATGTTTGGTTTACCTTTACTACTAACACTTTAGAAATGTACTCATGAACATGTCAGCCCAGAGACACAAACAATTTAAGGAACCAAAGTGATATTCATTTTGGGGGCCTCCAAGAAGTTCTGTCTGAATTTTGCTTGTGTTTTCTTTTCCATCATGAGGAAGTGGAAGCCCACAGAAATTAAGCCATGGGTCTAATTAAAAAACAAATCAGAACAAAACAAAACAATCCAAATCTCCAACTTTTAAACAGGGCCAAGTGAAAATCTGAGGAGGAATTATTTTCTCTTGGAGTGGTATGATTTGGGGAGTATACCAGGACAATCTTGGTCCCCAGTGTTTTTGTCTAACTCCTGACTGCTGATACACCAGTTTAATCCCTTTAGCATAAGCTTTTAAGTTCTTATAACACACAGGTATGTTTGAGTGATTCTTCTAAGACTTTGTGAAATTTTACATTTATGATTCTGCATTTAATCCTTTACAGAAATTATATTTTTGTGGTGAAAGGGGTGCAAGAGAGGAGAGGTCAATGGTCCTGGGGACAAACTTTGTTCTGTTCATAGAGCTTTCTAAAGTGAACTTTGCTATAGACTTTGGGCTTTCTGTGCCAACTACACAATTGTCTTTTAATTAGATGGTTATCATTACAAAAACCCCAGCTCCATCTTTTTTTCTCACATATTATATATTCTATTGATTAGTTATTCTCAGGTTGTTGGAGGGAGCTGAAATAGGGCACTTGGAAAGCTGCCATATATGTGAAAGTAAAGACCCCATTTAATAAATCTAAACCAATTGAATTCTATTTAACTCCATTTGATTACATGTGGCTCAGTTCAATTCAGTTCAACATTTATTGCATGTTAATAAAATACCAGGCCCTGAGCTTTGGTGCTAAGTGCCCATGTTAAGCCAAAACACAATCATTTCTGTGACATAGCACTGGCACCCAATTCAGTCACTCATCTCTCACCAGACCAGAACGTGATATTTTAAAAAATAAAGACAAAAGACAGTTAAGGTTATCAACTGAGGATGAAAAAGGGATTTCTGAGTGGAACTCACATCTTTCTGAGTCAAACTGCAACATTCTCCCTGGAGGGTGGGTCCATAATTTCCTGGCTTTGCTTCATCTGACATGTCAGCAGTGGATCAGAGGGTTGCAGAGAGAAGGAGTGGGCTGGGACATGATAGTCAGACTAAGATAGTGTGATAATGGTGCATTCAGCCCCAGAGCAAGCATCTATTATGGGGATTTATTCCAGAAAGTGGTTGTGGGTTGATGCCTCCATTACAAGCCTCACACTCTTGATTTTAGTGAGCCGCATGGCAGAATGCTATTATATTTTTAAAGAGATGTAAGCTTTTGCTGACTTTATGTCAAGCTGGGTAAGTGAAAATGGGCTGGAATCTTAAAACACTTTTGGTGGCTTTCCCTGTCATGTTGATCTATTGTGTTGCCTGGTTAACACAACAGTGGCCTTGCTTCAGAAAATGATGCTAGCTGGTTCTTGGATCCAATTAAACTTTGGAAGGAAAGCAAGAGGAATCTAGATCAAGAAGTGAATTTCTACATATCATATACCAAACATCTTCAAGGTTTCTTCCCTCAGGCTCATTCTCAGAAAACAGATACTTTCAAATGCAGGGACATTTGAAGCAAAGTTATCTCCTTCACTAAGGAAAGTCATGTGGCTGGCCTGGATAGAAAGCCACTGTGACAAAACTGGCTAGTAGACATCTAAAATTTCCTCTGGGACAGCAGAATATTTCTCATGCTTAGCAGATGGTAACTGATGAAGATTTTGTACTGGTCCCTTTTGTGGCTCTGAAGACACAGACCTTCACCCAAGAAAAATTGTATGTCTTTCCTTCCCCTCCAAATATTCTAAAACAGAGTGGTGACCCGGTGAGGTAAGCCTAAATCACCTTTCAGGACATGCCACTGACAACTGTGTGGGTGTAATGGAAGTGAGTTGATAGGCAGGTGTGAGAAATGTGTCAGGTCTTGATGGACAAAACTTACATTATAGCCTGCACTCTTGTAAATCAAGAGGCCTCTTAAAGGTAAGGAAAGTTAAAAGCAAGCATGATGACTGATTTAAGGGCCTATTAAGCAAGGTCTTCTAAAGATGAGGTTTCCAAAGCAGGCATTTTTTTCTTGTTTCTTTAATCAGTTGCTTACAGATTATGTTTATGAAACCCAGAGGCAGTGGGAAAGTACCTCACTTCCCTCCCACCTCAGATGTAGCTCAGTCAATAATTGGGATGTTTATGGGGGATAGACCTGGAGGCAGGGAACACTGTGGGAAGAAGACTCTCTAGCCAACTATTAGTACAATCAAATTAAGTTATTTAGGAGCCAACTTGGACCTCTGAAGCTTTTCCTGGGTATTGTTTTTGCGTCTTCCTTCTTCTGAGGATTTCTTCCTGAATAGATATAAGGAAAGTACAAATCATTAAGATCAGTGATATGTCAATGTCTCTGATCAAAAAGTTCAGTGAGAACATATGGAAAAAGGAATATTTAGCTTCACTGATAAGCAAAGAAATGTACATTACAGGAATGAGATACCTCCATCAAAATAGTAAAGGAGGGAAAATGAAAATATGAAACTGAAGAAGTTATGGTGAAATAGAAACACTTGCATGTTGTTGGCAGAACTTTAAATCGGTACCCCTCTTTTAGAAAACAATTTGGCAGTGATTATATCTTTGTTTTTTTTTGTGTGTGTGTTGTTTTTTTGTTTTGTTTTTGGTACCAGGGACTGAACTCAGGGGCTACCACTGGGCACATCCCCAGCCCCCCCCCCCCTTTTTGTATTTTTATTTGAGACAGGGTCTCACTGAGTTGCTAAGTGCCTTGCCATTGTTGAGGCTGGCTTTGAACTCATGATCCTCCTGCCTCCCAAGTGCTGGGATTACAGGCATGAGCCACCGTGCCTGGTATGTTTATATCTTTTAATTTGATAATTTAACTTCTGGAATGTATGTATCCTCAGGAAGAGGTATTAAGTAGGTGAAGTTTTAGGCGTAGATGTGCTAACTGTGGCTTATTTATTTAGCCAAATACCAGACACAACCAAAATAAATGAGAGTAGGGAATAGTTTAAGCACACTATGGCTTATACACATTATGCACTACTAAGAGTCATTAAAATATGTATAAGGAGGTTTTAATAACATGGCAAAATGCTTAAGTTGAAATGTTAACTGGAGAAACAAAAAAGCACAAACCTTTATAGAAAAGAGTGAACATAATGTATTGAAAAAATATGTATATAAGTATACTGTAAGGATGTAAGGAAATACAACTGAATGGGATCAGTGGTTAAATTTGGATAATGGCACTATAACTAAGTTTTTTTTTTCTGACCCTTTCTATTTCTTTTCCATTTTCCCCAAATTTTCGACACCAAATATGCACCACTTTTATCATTGGGAAAATTTCACTACAAATATTCAGTGGAAGATGGGGTTGGAAATTGAACATATTGAAAAAATTAATTTTGTAGAATACTCAGAAGATTTATTTAGTTGTATTCTTTCTGTTTATCACTATCCCTGGGAGTTGAGAAGTAATTAAATTTCCAGGCAATGTGACCCTATGGAACTCATTTTTTAATAAAGTTCCCCAACTCTATATCTGGCTGTAACCTAGGTCTTTTATGGGAGAAAAGAAAAAAAAATACTAATGGTTATCCTTTATTTAGTGTATACCATGTGCTGGGGATTAGGCTGAGTAAGTACTTGGCATTCATAATTTCACATCATCCTCACAAAAAAAACTCTTAGAGATAGGTTATATTATTATACCCATTTTAGTGACATGAAAACTGAGACTTAGAGAAGTTAGGTAACAATCTAAAACAGAGCTCATCAATAATACACTACAAATTTAAACTCATGTTCATCTTAAGTTACTACGTCTGAAATACGTTTTGCTTTAAATAAGTGGGTGATAATAACACCTGTGAAAAAATATTTCAGATTATACACTTTTGCTAGAAGATACCAGAAAACTCTACTGAGTGGTTTAAGTTATAAGACCACTCACTATCCCACTATATTTTTACTTATCAGTAAGCCTGGAGGTAGCTGATTGCAGGGATGTTTCAGTAGCTCTATGATCCCAGGGCACTGGATCATCATCTCTGGGATTCATTTGACCTATCCCTGAAGTTTCAAGATATCTAGATAATATTTCTACTTATGTGTCTGTTATGAGACAATTCTCCAATGGTTACTTGCATTTAAGCATATCTTGTGAATACAGATAATAATGCCTGTGTTCTTGACGATTTTTTCAAGGATGTCTGTATAGGAAATGGCCTTGGACAATAAATAATATCTTCTTTCAGGGCAAAGAGCAGGTATGATTACAGCACATTATGAAATATTTGGGTTTATTATATTCAGGGTTACTCTCCTTTCTTATAACTCACTAACTGTACAAGTGCCATGTGGCCCTCTTTGTAACATGATGGCAGGATAACTTGTTATCTTGTAAGTAGGGTAAGATCTTATATGCTTCACAATTCTTGAGTTTTGTTGACCAAATATTTTTCATGTGGCCACCCCTAGCTGTGTGGGAGACTTAGATAGAGGTTGTAAAGCAAAGGAAAATGGAATAATTTTACTAGGCTTAGGTAAATTATAATTCATTCCCTGGGGCTGGTCACATTGCTTCTTTAATTAAGGTTTCCTTTTAGCAAGCAAGAAGAGGAAATTGTTGAGTAGGTGACAAAGAGTGTTTGCCTTAACAAATGGTCATCATAAAAGGGAGAATGTGATATGAACTTCAGGGCAGTATAAACTGAGGCCTCTGCAGCTTCAGAGAAGAAAGAGATAATTTTGTTAGAGGGTTTGGCGTTAGGGATGGCTGTATGAATGAGATAATACTTGATTTGTGCCATTAAAGTTAGTCAGAATTTTGATAGACCATGATGGGGATGACTAGTTGGTAGTAAGATGTTATAGGCAAAGGAATAGCATAATTCAATATATAACTTGATGAAAACACACAGCAAATTTAGGGACCAGTAGAGATAAGTTTTACCATAAAATCCAAACTTCTAAGTAGCCCATGCAGTAAAGGTGGAATACTGGGGTTTATAATGAGCTCTGTAAATTAGGAAAAAACATTGTCACTGTCCATCAGTGGTATTGCATACCAGATGGAAAAAATAAGATGTGGTGTTTTATTTACAGAGCTATGGCAACTGATAATCTGAAAAGTGGTTTTGGAGTTACATGGAGGTAAAGTAGTTAAAACATATCACTACAGTTTATATAATTAAAAAGACAAATCATTCAAGAATGGTCATGTTAAAAAGCTTACCCTTTAGAGGTCCCCATCCTGCAGAGAGTAGAGAGATATAACTAGGGGCCAGAGGCCTGTGTTTGAGAACTAATACATACCCTTTCTTGATTTATTTCTTCATTTATAGAATAAGGTCTTTGAGCTAATGCTTGCTCAATTTTTCCAGCTCCGATGTCTTATATATTTTCAAATCAGGAAAACTACCCCCAATAATGTACACAGTCTTCCCTTGATCACTCCCTACTTTCATTTAACACATATACATACCACATATTCACAGTGTGACACATAGACATGCTAAGACATGAACTTTGATCCCACCAAATATTATTATGACAAACTTGTGTAAAAGTTCTGCCTTCCTTGTGGAGTTTATTTTTTTTTCTTTTTAAATATTTATTTATTTGCTTTAGTTGTACACAATGCATTTATTTTTACGTGGTGCTGAGGATCGAACCCAGGCCGCACACATGCTAGGCGAGCGCTCTACCGCTGAGCCACAATCCCAGCCCCTATTTTTAATTTACCCCTGTTATATGCCAAATCATTATGCAGTAAGTGAGGTCAAGATAGGACTAGGAACTGAAAGGCCCATAGATTTAGAACTGGCATTTCACTTAATATCTGCTAGATTATTTCCCTAACTTATGAATTCCATTTGAGTGGAAATTTATTTCTAGAATTTTTCATATCTACTATTTTTAATACCCTATTGAATGCATTATCAATTTGTGTGACCTGTGATGGCTTCGTAACCCACCTCATAGAAGAATTAGGGCGAGACCAACTGCATACAGAGAAATTTCCAAGTTGTCAGCTTTCATTTTGGAGCTTCTCTTTGACATCTCCTTCAAAAGTCTGTCACTGTGGAGTGTTCTTTCAGTTGAAAGGGGCAGGAATAAGCTGAGTCTGTTTAGAACCTGTCATTCTTTGTGCACTTCTTTTTGATAGATAGAAAAAGGCAGTAGGCAAGGAATCTTTTTCTGAGAGTCTAGTATAGAAGGGCAATGAGAAATGCATCCAGTACAGAAGTCAGAGCCTTGGAAGAATTTTTTTTCCATCTTGAATGTTACTGCACTCTACTTATCCAAGAAGTAAAACAACCTCAACAATTAGCAATACCAGTCACAATGCATTCTAAGTTCCCACTGTGTGCCTATCACTATTCTAGGCACAAAGCTGAGAGGGAAGGTCATGAGTAGCTTGCTATATAGCTAACAAAAATATTTTTAGTAGGGGGGATGATAAACTTATAATAACATTTGCAAAATAACATAGAGATATGAGTGCAAATCAACGTGGTGCAACTAGAGCAGGGAGGGGCTGTAGAGGCTGAGAATGAAAAGGTGATCACAGTGAAGCTGGGTTAATAAAAGCCTTCCTTCATGGTGGTGCACAACTGTAATCCCAGCACTTTGGGAGGCTGAGGCAGGAGGATCACGAGTTCAAAACCAGCCTCAGCAATGGCGAGGCACTTAGCAACTCAGTGAGACCCTGTCTCTAATAAGAATACAAAAAGAAAAAAAGGGCTGGTGATGTGGCCCAGTGGTCAAGTGCCCCTGAGTTCAATCCCTGGTACCACAAAAAAAAAAAAAAAAAAAAAAAAAAAAAAAAAAAAAATGCCTTCCTTAAGGAGGAGAATTTTAGGCTGAGTTTTGAATGAAGGATGTACATAAAACATACTTACAGTGCTGCTGGCACTATTCCTTGATTCAATAAGTATTTATTTGGCATCTGTCATAACATAGTACTATACAGGGTGCATAGGAGGATACATGGAGGTATATAGCTCCAGCATTGCATTCCTCTCTCAGGATCCTCAGGTCTGTTAAGAAGGTCCATTTATCCCCCACTGCTGCTTTCTTCCATATGGAGTAAAATCCTCTCAGCATAACACTCCTGGCCTCTCTCTGCCCTTTCATCCCCTCCTCTAATACAGAGAAATGACAACTCTGATGAGTTTGAGAGAAGGTACTGGGCAGGTGATGATTGGCTGTGCCCTGAGTCCGCCTAAGCTATGTCCTTGACCCTAGACATTAGCATTAACAAAGATTATTTTTTAATTTCCACTGGTATGAATATTATACAGCTGACTAGCAATTCAGAGGAATGCTACTTATTTGGTCTCCTAACCACCCCAACCAAAGTCTCATAGTAGGCATGAGATAGTCCACATATAATTATAAGGAAATGTAAATGTGATAAGTACCATAAGTATGGCTTAGCTCTTTAAAGATTCTTCTCCTGACCTTGCAAAGCCTGTCACCAATACAGAAAGGAGTACATTTTGAGAAGCAACATTTATAATATTGGTTGCATGTTGGCTCCATTTCATTTACTTTTAACCATCTCTTGATATCCTGGTTGTTGACTTATACTCTTCCTCTCATTTCTAGTCCTGACCTCTCTTCTGAGTCCCTAACTTGTCTATACAATTACCTGCTTGACATTTTCATTTGAATGTTTCACAGGTTTCTCCAACTTTACGTGACCAAAAATTGAACTTTTGAGTCCTCAGTGCTTCACCCCAAACTACACTTCTCCCAATTTTCCTCATCTCAATAACTGGCACCAACAGCTATATTTATCTAGTTGTTCAAGCAAAAAATCTTTGTATGTCCTGTATTTGTGTGATTATTCTGGATCTTTTGGGTATAATCTCTCTCCTTTTTATTCTGTGCTGTACTATACCTCTTAGAGTGCCTAGCACATAGTGAATACTCAACAGATTGTTGTTGAATAAATACATATCTTCTACTAATTAACCCCAACTCTAGCCTTTTCTGATTTGCTGAAACATTTTGTTTGTTTGGGTTTTGACCATAGGTATTTTCCCCTTGAATTCTAGCATCATCTTTACCCTCTTCCATTGTACTAAAGAGGGCTTTGGTCCTGGGCTAATAAAGATACTTTAATTACAGAATTTAGAGGAAGGAACTGGGATGGGAGAAACACAGAAGGTTTATGGAGGAAGAATACTTTGAACCAGACATTAAAAAATCAGGATTTTTGTATATGGGGGTGGAATCAAGGGAATGAAACTTTTCTGGAAGAAGAAATCACTAAGGGAAAATTGTGGAGTTAGGGAAGCAAATGTATTTTAGGAACATGGCCAATAAACCAATCTTTGAAAGGGTAGAATCGATGGTACTATTGGAAAGGTAAGATACAGGCAGTTTGTGGAGAGAAATAGTGCCTAAAATTCATCCAGGAAATAGAATTTTCTTGGTAAAAGCATGCAACATGAACTCTTCACTAAAACTGTTAAACTATAAATGAAAGCTGCATAGACAGAGTATGAAATTAAAATCTGTTCCATTAGGTTATGACCAATTTCCTGGTGAGATGAGTGTGGCTGAATTTTAAAGAACTTCACAGAAATCTGCTACTTTTGACAATGTTAATATTTCTTACAAAATTTTTCACATCCTCAACATTCTCTCAAATTTGCTGTGAAATTCTGCAAGTGCAATTATTCCCCTTGTCATCTCACAAAAACACATGTTTGAGGCTTATCCATTCTGTGGGCACTCTAGTTCCCCCCTAGAAGGACAAATAAACTTTAGCTTAAGAGAGGAAATGTGATGGTGGGAGGGAGGGAGAGATTTTAATTTTAATTTCTTTGGGACTTTTCTGTTAAGGAGCTTCCACTTGCCTTAGCATTAGGGAATAATTAGTGTGTAATATAGAATAGTGTGAGAGATTGTTCAATGTCAGGAAGAACAATTGCTGAAGAGAAAATGGATCCATTTCCCCAGTTTCTCACTTGAACACATTTGTGCTGCCTGCTTATTTTTGTGAATTGGAGGCCACCCAGCAAGTTGCTGTTTTTAGCAGTGATTATTTCACCAGACCCATTTCTGTCTCAATTTTATTTTTGCAGAAATGCTTTTCCCTTTGGGTAGGCTGCACTGGGATTGAAATGTCCCTGACTACTGGGCTAGAAGGAACATCATCCTTGCTTCATCCTGAATCAGGAGGGCTACCTTCTAAAATGTAGAAGGTCATCTTGTGGAAAAGTAAGTATACATTCTCTGCAGCTCCAGAGGGCAGATCTAGGACTAATAGTCAGCCATTTTGAAAAGGTAGACTCTGACTTAGCATAAGAGCTTCATTACAATCAGATCTACTCAGAATGGATAGGCTACCTAGTCAGGTAATTTGTGTCCCTGAATGTGTTTAAATAGAGGTGGATTGGGAAACTGTCATGGATGTGGTAGAGAGAATTCCTGCATTGGATGGAAGGTTGAATTAATCTCAAAAATCCTTTCCCCAAACTCTGTTCACCTGCAAATCCCACTGCCTTTCTATCTAATTCTGTTAATGTTTTAAGATCAAACACTGACTCTCAATGCCTTGCCTACTTAACTTCTACAGCACTTGTCTATTTTAAAAAATTAACACCAATCATTTATGGGTTTATCTGTTAATCCAAGGTGTCAGCACAGCTTTCCTCAGATATGTAGAGCATGTGTGCACGTGTGCACACACACACATGTACAGATCATATTTCAGATGATATGTACAATAGCCTTTCCTAACTTTTACCCTATTGTTGAATTTTACCTTAACCTTATCTCCCACCACCCCCCCCCCATCCTTTTGGGAATACAAAGTGGTGTGAAACACTCTGCCCTTTTGAAGTTTATGCATATATAAAACACTGGAACACAGGAAACACTTAATATATCTCAACTTACATTCTTTTAAAATCTCTTCTTTTAATATGACATTTTGTAAGTAATGTTTATGAAATACATAGTGTATGTAGTGTTTTTTACATGTGTGATCTCACTCAATTCTTGAAACAACCCCAAGAATTAGATCTTCTCATCTACAGTGTTTGTAACAGAAAAACAGAGGGTCACAAGATTAAAGTATGTATCCAACAGCAAACTATAAGCAACACAAGTATAATTTAGTGTTTTAAAAATAACTTTTATCATTTACACTTATGGTATACATACGAATAGCTAAAAGGTTACTTCAGTGAAGCAAATTAACATATCTTCCATCTCCCTGATACCCCTTTTTTTGTTCTTCTATCAAGAACAACTAAAATTTACCCATTTAACAGGAATACTGAATAAGGTACAAGTTTATTAACTATAGTATTCATGTTGTACCATAAATGTCTACAGTTGTTCCTCCTACATATCTGCTACTTTGTATCTTCTGACCTACTTCCTTCCCTTTCCTCTCCCCAACTCTTGCTTCTAGTAATTACCATTTTAGTCTCTGTATTTTTTAAATTTTTAAAAAATATTACATATAAGCATTTTATTTTTTTGATGCTATTGTAAACGGGGTAGTTTTCCTCATTTCCCTTTCAGAGGATTTGTCACTGATATACAGAAATGCCTTAGATTTATGGGTGTTGATTTTGTATCCTGTTACTTTGCTGAAATCATTTATGAGTTCTAGAAGTTTTATGGTGGAATTTTTTGGGTTTTCTCGGTATAAAATGATATTGTCATCAAATAATGATAATTTGAGTCCTACTTTACCTATCTGTATCCCTTTAATTTCTTTTGTCTGTCTTATTGCTCTGGCCAGCATTTCAATTACTATGTTGAAGAGAAGTGGTGAAAGAGGGCATCCCTGTCTTGTTCCAGTTTCTAGAGGGAATGCTTTTAATTTTTCTCCATTTAGAATAATGTTGGCCTGGGGATTAGCATATATAGCTTTTACAATGTTGAGATATGTTCCTGTTATCCCTAGTTTTTCTACTGTTTTGAACATGAAGGGGTGCTGTATTTTGTCAAAAGCTTTTTCTGCATCTATTGAGATAATCATATGGTTCTTGTCTTTAAGTCTATTGATGTGATGAATTACATTTATTGATTTCCATATGTTGAACCATCTTTGCATCCCTGGAATGAACCCCATTTGATTGTGGCATATTATATTTTTGATACTTGGGAATCAACTTAACCAAAGACGTGAAAGACCTCTACTATGAAAACTACAGAACACTAAAGAAAGAAATTATGGAAGACCTCAGAAGATGGAAAGATCTACCCTGTTCTTGGATAGACAGAACTAATATTGTCAAAATGACCATCCTACCAAAAGCACTATACAGATTTCATACAATGCCAATCAAAATCCCAATGACATTCCTCATAGAAATAGAAAAAGCAGTCATGAAATCCATCTGGAAAAATAAGAGACCCAAAATAGCTAAAGCAATCCTTAACAAGAGGAGTGAAGCAGGTGGCATCACCATACCAGACCTTAAATTATACTACAGAGCGATAGTAACAAAAACAGCATGGTATTGGCACCAAAATAGGCTTGTAGACCAATGGTACAGAATAGAGGACACAGAGACTAACACATATAATTTCAGTTATCTTATATTAGACAAAGGCACCAAAAATGTACATTGGGGAAAAGATAGCCTCTTCAACAAATGGTGCTGGAAAAACTGGAAATCCATATGCAATAAAATGAAATTAAACCTCTATCTCTCACCATGCACAAAATTCAACTCAAAGTGGATCAAGGATCTAGGAATTAGACAAGAGACACTATACCTAATAGAAGAAAAAGTAAGCTCTAATCTCCAACATGTTGGATTAGGCCCCAAGTTCCTTAATAAGAATCCTGTAGTACAAGAATTAATATCAAGAATCAATAAATGGGATAGATTTAAATTACAAAGCTTCTTCTCAGCAAAAGAAACAATCAGTGAGGTGAATAGAGAGCCTACTAATTGGGACCAAATTTTTTACCACATAGAGCACTAATCTCTAGAATATATATAGAATTCAAAAATCTTAACACCAAAAGAACCCAATAACCCAATAAATAAATTGGCCAAGGAACTGAATAGACACTTCTCAGAAGAAGATATACAATCAATCAACAAATACATGAAAAGATGTTCAACATCTCTGGCTATTAGACAAATGCAAATCAAAACCACTCTAAGATTTCATCTCACACCTCTCAGAATGGCAGCTATGAAGAACACAAACAACAATAAATGTTGGTGAGGATGTGGAGAAAAAGGCACACTCATACATTGTTGGTGGGACTGCAAAATGGTGCAGCCAATATGGAAAGCAGTACGGAGATACCTTGGAAAACTTGGAATGGAACCACCTTATGACCCAGCTATTCCACTCCTTGGTCTTTACCCAAAGGACTTAAAAACAGCATACTACAGGGACACAGCCACATCAATGTTTATAGCAGCACAATTCACAATAGCTAAACTGTGGAACCAACCTAGATGCCCTTCAGTAGATGAATGGATAAAGAAAATGTGGTATATACACACAATGGAGTATTACTCAGTGATAAGAGAGAATAAAATCATGGCATTAGCAGGTAAATAGATGGAGTTAGAGAATATAATGCTAAGTGAAGTTAGCCAATCCCAAACATCCAAATGCTGAATGTTTTCTCTGATATAAGGAGGCTGATTCATAATCAGGTTGGGATGATGAGCATAGGAGGATTAGAGGAACACTAGAATGGCCAATGGGGAGGGAGGGGAAGGGAGGGTGCAAAAGGGTCAAGAAGAAAAAAGATGGTAGAATGAGATGGATATCATTAACCTAAGTGCATGTATGAAGTCACGAATGGTGTGAATATACTTTGTATACAATCAGAGATATGTAAAAATGTGCTCTACAAGTATAATATGAAATGTAATACATTCTGTGGCATTTCTAACAACTTAAAATAAAAAAAATAAATTTCAAAAAATCACTTTGACAGGTTGACAAAAAAAAGATTCCATATATAAGTGGGATCATGCAATATTTCTCTTTTTGTATTTGGCTTATTTCATTTAGCATAAGGTCCTCCAGATTCATCCATCTTGTTGCAAATGACAGAATCTCCATTTTAAAGGCTGAATAATATATCTATATCTATGCTTATATTTTCTTCATCCACTCATCAGTTGATGGAGACTTAGGTTGTTTCTGTTTCTTCGCTATTGTGAATAACACTGCAATAAACATGGGAGTGCAGATGTCTTTCAAACATACTTATTTAATTTCTATTGGACATATACCCAGTAGTGTTATTGCTGGATCATATGATATATGTCACTTCCTTCCTTCCTTCCTTCCTTCCTTCCTTCCTTCCTTCCTTCCTTCCTTCCTTCCTTCCTTCCTTCTCTCTTTCCTTCCTTTCTCTCTCTCTCTCTCTCTCTGTACTAGGGATTGAAACAAGTGATGCTTTACCACTGAGCTACATCCCTATCCCTTTAACGATCTTTAATTTTGAGACAGAATTTCTCCAAGTTATCCAGGCTGGTCTCAAACTTGTGATCCTCCTACCTAAGTCTCCTGAGTTGCTTGAATTACAGAGTATGCCTCCTTGACTGGCCATTGTTACATTTTTAATTATTTGAGAAACTTTCATACTGTTCTTTCATAATGGCTGGACTAATTTACATTCTCACCAATAGCAAGCATGCAAGTGTTACCTTTTCTCCATACCCTTGTCAACATTTGTACTCTTTTGACTTTTCATCAATAGCTACCCTAACAGATATAAGGTAATAATATAATAGTTTTGAGTTTCTCTAATAATTAGTGATTTTGAAATTTTCTCATATACCTGTTGGCCACTTCTGTCTTCTTTGGAGAAATGTCTAATTCATTCATTTTCTGATTTAAAAAAATGAAATTGTGATCTTTCAAGTGCATAATTTGGGCTGCACAGAATCATACAGGAAGCTTGGTTAAAAAAATAAAGCTATCTTAATGCAGATGGGTCCAGAAACTTGCATTTTAACAAGTACCTGCTCCAAAGTACTACTGATATCCATAGGTTATTGACTGCACTTTGAGGGACCTCAGATTCTCTGTGTATACTCTGCTTCTATGAGATAATGACTAGAGCTCTTCTGGAATTCATTATCACTTGATGTTGACATTATCTTTTCTACCGCCATCTCCAGAATCATCAGATATAGTTGTCTTCTATTTGCAAGCCACTTGACTGGTGTATTGTTTTCTCTTGGGAACACCTGTGGAAAGAATTCCTTTCCTCCTCTATGGGGACTGCCTGGCTGGCTGTGTTGCTCGACCATACAAAATCAACAAAATCAAACAGTTTTAGGCCTCATTTTATAAAGCTGCAAAAGTACAATTTGTGCCTTGTTTTCACATATGCCACAAGAATAATTAATGTTATAGATGTGGACACTTCTACCTCGCTAAAAGCCTGGGTTTCCCCACTCAATGAATTTACTTTTTTTCATAACCTATTACATCAGCTTTTGAAAATATTACTTTGTGGATACACTGTTGACAAGAGAATTTTTGTGTTCTGGGCTCAACTACTCTAACTTTTGTTTTGGGGGTGAGGCTGTTTGAGTACTGGCAAATGAGCAATATAGAATATCAATACTTTCAACTTCGAAATTGAACATTCATCTATTCAATGGCATTGTAAGATATTGTAAGAGATTAAAATAATTCTCACATCTCTTTTTGTTTTTTGTTTTTGGTACTGGCGATTGAATCCAGGTGCACTTAACCACTGAACCACACCCCCAGCCCTTTTTGTTTTTTATTTAGAGATGAGGTCTCACTAAGTTGCTTACGGCCTCACTGAATTGCTGAGACTGGCTTTGAACTAGTAATCCTCCTGCTTCAGCCTCCTGAGCCACTGGGCCTCACATCATCTTAACATGATTCTGGGCCTTTGTGTTACTAGTTTTTTGTTTTTGTGACACATACCTGAGAAAAACAACTTAGAGGAGAAGAGATGTACTTTGGCTCACATTTTCAGAGGTTTCAAGCCATGCTGGTTACATTGCTTTGGGCCTGAGGTGAGGCAGAACATCATAGCAGAAGTGTATGGCATGAGAAAGCCGCTCAGCTCATGGCACCTGGGAAGGAGTGGGAGAAGACAAGAGAAGAGAAGAAATGAGAAAAAATGAAAAGAGAAGAGAGATATAAAGGGTTAAGGGACAAAATACAGGCCCCAAGGGCATGCCCTCAGTGACCTATTTCTTTTAATAGTATTCCACCTGTCTACAGTTTCCCCTGCTTCCCAGTAGTCCATTCAAACTATTAATCCATCAAATAGTTGACAATAGAGCCCTCATGATCCAATCATTTCCTAAAAGCCCTACCTCTGGATATTGCCTTATTGTGGACTAAACCTTCAACACATGATCTTTTGGAGGACAGTGTAGATCCAAACCATAACAGTCCTCAATATACAATTGATTAATTATTTACATTTATGGATTGTTTCATGTGCCAGACACTGTATTAAGTGTTTTATATGCTAATCACCTTGCTTAATTCTCCTAACAGCCCCTGTAGGTACTTTCACAGTTTCCATTTTACACATGAGAAAACTGGCCAGAACTTAAGTAAGTTGCTTAATTGCACACAGATAGAAAGTTACAGTCAGGAATTGAACCAGTCTGTTGATAAACCTTTCTTCTCTGTTCTCAACATATATACTACATATTTTATGAAAATTAAAGGGCAGTATCTCAGGGGAACATGAACATTTAGATTGAGATTAAGGGTTTATAGGTTGAGTTGGAAGAACAGGGATTTAATCATATTTGAATTTCTAAAAAAAATTCTTACTAAAATATGTTGGTTTTCCTTTTTATATTAACAAATCTTTTCTTTTTAAAAATTTTATGCTTGTAGATGGACAGCATGCCTTTATTTTATTTGTTCTCATTTTTAAAAATGTGGTGCTAAAGATTGAGCCCAGTGCTTAAAGTGTGCTAGGCAAGCACTCTGCCACTGAGGTACAGCCCCAGCCCCTTAATAAATCTTTTCTATATGTTTGTTTAATTGGTAAACAGTTAATGATAATGGCTTCCACCTGTATTCCTCAAAAAAGGATTGAAAGTTAAAGTGCAATTACAATTAGTGTGCATGAAAATGAAAATTGTCAAATTAACCAAGAGTATTACAGTGCAGAATATAATGTGGCAACAGTTTCCGCATAGAAATAAGCATGGACTAATTAGGCTTTACTTCTCCCTATTGAAAAGCTGTGGCCTAGGGCCACATTGTCCCTCATCTTTATATGGGCAGTATTTCTAGAAGCAGCTAGAATACAAAATAGCTCATAACTTGCTTGCATCTCAGCCTCCCCCTCTTCTTTCTTTTTGCTTCCCATTATTTACTCAGTAGAGCCCCATTCTTTTGACATTTATTCTTCTTTTAGTCTTATTATCAATTACCTTTTTCATTTAAAAATTCATGTTTAAAATCCAACTTGCAAACAAAAAGTGAAAGGGGAAAAGTAAAAATCCCCTTCCTTCCCTACCTGTATTCATTTTGCAGGTGTCAATGGTCACTGCTAAGTTTCTTATATATATTTCCCAGAAACATTCTATGCATGTCTCACATTTATGAATATATGCAAAACCATATAACACCTTTGAAAAATGTTGCCATCATCACAGAATTTGTCAATCTGATGGAGGAAAATGGTATCTTATTGTTTTATTTCACATTTATTTAATTATAAATGAGCTTGAATATGTATTTGTATGTTTATTGGTGATTTGCAATATCGTTCTGTGTGAACTACTCATTTTCTATTTCTTTTTCTTATTGAATTTTAATAACTCTTTGAATATGAAATAAACTAGCCTTTTTTCTTTCTCTGTCAAATACATAACAAATGTTTTTTTTTTCTTAGTTTGTCATTTGTCTTCTGCCTTTTTAGTTGTGATTTTTTTCCATATAGATAGAAGATTTAAAGTTTTGTGCAGCCAAATTTATCAAACATTTCTTTGTACATTCTGAGTTTTATATTCTCATTTGAAAAGCCTTTACCAGTATTATTTTAAAATTCCATTCAGGCTTATATCTAGCCCTTCTTTTAAATAAAACTTAAAATTTTATTTTAAAAGTAATCTCGAAAGACTCAATATGTATTAGACACTGTGAATACCCTCTAGGAGGGTTCTAGAAATGGTAAATAAATTATAACATGCTTTCTATTAAATATATAACAGTTTTTTAAGGAAGTAGGATGTTGCTAGAATTGAGAAACAAAGAGGGAACTGAAAATCAGAGGCATATGCATCCGTTTTATGATGTCACTAACCTAGATGTGGTTGGAGGGAGTATCAGGATTAGTAGTCTACAAGCTTGTGTTTTAACATGTCTATGTGGATAAGAGATAGAAACTTGGGTTAGAACAAAGTGTCTCTCAACTAAAATCTTGACCCTGAGGGCTACCACCTCAAGACAAATGCCATGCAACAATGCAGAGAAACAAGAGATCTTATCTTTGTCTGGACTTGGAGTGGGAAAAAGTCCCTCCTGAAAATTTGCAACAACAGATCCATGTCTCTTGTAAGTTTAGTGATTTTATTTACCATACCTACAGGTTTTAGGATCTTCCAAGTCAAGAATTTAACATACAATTTGCTCCAGGGCAGATGTAAAACCAGACTGCAAGAGATTTTCACATATAATATCCCACTGAAAAAGAGTTTCAGCCCAAAATGACATGGGAAAAACCATGTTGCCAAGAGCAATATATGCAAGTACAATAAAAGTGGTAGGAGAATACCAAGAAAGTTATAAAATGCAACCCAATATAGTCCATTATATTAGAATGTTTAAAAACATTATAGAATAAAGGGAAAGTCTAAAAATATTAAAATAATAATAAACTATTCAAACAGGCATATTATAAATAATACATTATATAAAATGAAAAATACAAACATTGAAGAAACAAAGTCTTCAGAAAATTGGCTTAATAGCAATTTGTAGGCAGCTCAAGAGAAAAGTAAACTGGAAGAGATTAGAGGAAATAACCCAAAAAGAAAAAAGTGGGAAAACATGAAATTAAGGTTAAGATAAATTATATATACATACATATATGTATATATATATATATTTATAATGGAAACACATGGAACGCCAAATTTATACACACATGATTGGCATTTCAAAGAAATATTAGAGAGACCATGGCAGTGGCAAATTTCAAAGAAAAGAGTGACTAAATTTGTTTCAGTATCGATGAAAGTGTTGATTCCACATAATAGAAGAACAATGAATCCATAGCAAGAAATATAGAAATAAATAATTGTACCCATCATAGTGAAACTACAGTGCATCAAGGACAAAGAGCAGATCTTATGGAAGCAAAGAAAAATACTTCAGAAAGAGGGAGCAAGATGTAAGAAGAGCTGGCAAATAAATTACTAAATATAAATAAACTTAGGTACTTATTACATAAAGCATCAGTAGCAACAAGGACTAATTTGGGAGATATAAACATGAGGTAAAACTAAAAATACTGATATTAGTAACATGTAAAAGACAAGGGAAGTAATAAGATTTGATGAGTTCAGCAAGGTTAAAAAATTAACTGTGTTTTCGTAAAATGCCAATAAAAAACAATGAGAATATACAGTTTATAAAGATCCTAGACAGCATAAATGGAAACTATGAGATATCTATGAGTATGACTAATAATGAAAATATTAGAATAAAACTTACTTAGAAAAATTAAAAACTTTATTGAAATATACAAAAGAGGATCTAATGAAATATAAATTTCAATTACCTTCATAAATGGAAATATTTTCATATTGAGGAGATAGAAATTCCTCCTAAATTACTCTAAATTGCAATACAATTTGAATAAAAATTTCAAGAGGATGTATCTGTGTGTGTGTGTATGTGTGTGTGTAAATTAACAACTTGATTTTAAAATTTATATGAAAGAGTAAAGGAGCAAAACGAGGCAAGAAAGATTTAGAACAAGATGGTGAGAATGTGTGTAGAATTCATCCTACAAAATATCAAAATTTATTATAAGATTCTGTTATTTATTAAGGCACTGTTGGTACAGGGACAAATAGACTCATCTTAGAAATGACATACATATATAAAAACTTGATACATATCAGTGGGTAAAGGATAGACTTTTCAATAAATGGTGACAATACAGCTAGCCACATATGGAAAAATAAAATTATATTACTCTGATACCAGATGACAAAATAGTTTCCAGAAGGACTAAGTGTATAACTATGCAAAACAAAAATATGAAACATTTAGAACACAGAACAATTACAGAAAATTTAACATTGGAGCAAAGAGGAATTTCTTAAGCAAGACAAAAGAAGTACAAATAATAAAACATTATCATGATTTTTACTACTTTAAAAGTGAGAACATTCATACAGCAAAATACAGCCATAAACAGTATTTACAACCAAAAAAGGAATTTTTTTCTGGAATGTGTAAAGAGTACCTACTAATCATTAAGAGACAAACAACCAAAGAGAAAACTGGGCAAAGAAATAGATCATTTTGCAGAAGTGGTTACATAAATGGTCAGTAAGCATAAGAAAAAAAATGCTCAATTACTGGGGACTAATTAGAACAAATTCCATACTTTTATGTCAAAATGAATCCTATTGTCATGTATAACTAAAAAGAATCAATGTATAAAAGAAAAAGGCTCAACCTCACTAATTATCAAGGACGTTAGAAAAAAAGTATAGAATCGTAGCCATCAAATTGGCAGATTTTATCATCTGAAAAGAGAAAGTATTGGTGAGATTGTGGAGCAATAGAAACTGTCATACATTGTTGATGGGAATATAAATTGGGACAACAACTCGAGAAAGTAGTTTGGCAACACTTGGTATTGATTCATGTGCTCCATGACAACAAGTTCACATTTCAGTATATATAATAAATAAATTCCTTTAGATAAGCACAAGGAGATCTTTACAATGTTCATCATTTAAATAGTTTTAATAATAAAATATTAGAAATATTGTAAATGTGCATAAGCAAGACAATGGTTAAATAAATCATGTTATAGTTATGTAATTCTGTAGTGTAGTCACTGTACCCTAACTAAAACTGCATCGAGAATGAATACTCTAGAAAAATGTTTATGAACATGAATTAAGTCTGAAAACTGTTGAATAAAAATGACAAAATAATACATAGAATATAGAACCATATGTATAAAATTAAAATAAGATATTAAATGTTATTTATAGGTTATATTACATGTCCATGAGGTGAACATTTAAAAAGATGTATAGGAGCATTAAACTCCAAATTAAGGAAAACAGATTACTCAGAGTTGTGGAGATGGGGAGTACAAGGACAATGGAATTAGGGAAATATATACAGGGAGTGGTGGGTAAACCTTGATTTTATATATCTATATCTATATATATGTGTGTGTGTGTGTGCTCATATATATATATATATATATATATATATGTCTATTCTGTGTGACTGAAATATTTCAAAATTGAAAGATGAAAAATAAATAAAATATATATCTTTAACTATACCAAAGAGAGCTAACTATTGTTAAATTTTGGTGAATATACTTCCTGAATTTGCATTATGTATGTATTTGAAATTGGACTCATTGGGCTAAGATCAAGGTGTTTTTTAGGACTTTGTTCCTATCTGGAGGCCTTATGAGAGAATCCATTTCTTTGCCTTTTTTTTTTTTTTTTTTTTAGCTTTTGGAGGATGAGTATATTCCTAGGCTCATGGCTCCCTTTCTCCAAGTTCAAATCCAGCAACAATGCATTTCTCTGATCATTCTCCTGTAATCATATCTCCCTTTGACTCTCCTTTTTTGCCTCCTTCTTCTGCTTTTAAGGACTCACATGATGAATTTGGACCCTACTCAGAGAATCCATGATAACCTTCTCATATTAAATTCTTTAACCTAAATCACATCTACAAAATCTTTTTCCCATGTAAGGTAATATATTCACAGTTTCCAGTGCTTGTGAGAATGTTTTTGGAGCGCATTATTCTGCTTACTATTATTACTACTACTACTACATACACACACATGGATACTCTTTGATTTATGACAGGGTTACATCCCTATAATAGCCATCATAAATTGAAAATATAAATTCAAAGTCCAGTCAATACACCTAATCCACCAAATATCATAGCTTAGCCTAACTTACCTTAAACATGCTCAGAACACTTAATTTAGCCTATAGTTGGGTAAAATCATTGAACATAAAGACTATTCTATAATAAAACATTGAATGTTGAATATTTCATGTAATTTATTGCATACCTATATTCCAAACAAAAAAATGCTGGCAACACAGTACACTGTAGAGAGTCTTATGACTGTGTGACGTATGTTGCCCAGTACCACAAGAAATTATTGTACTATATATTGCTAGCATGGGAAAAAAGTCAAAATCCAAAATTTGAGTTATGTTTCTACTGAATGTTTATTGTTTTAACACCATAATAAACTTGAAAAATCATTGGTCACATCATAGTAAGATGGGGACCATCTTTATATATACACACTTAAAAATTGAAATATTACTTTAAATACATTTTTGTGCCTGGATTCTTTACATTTCACATTAGATGGTAGGTTTGAAATATTTTAATAGCTTTAAATATTATTTGATAAAATACTTTTTAATTACTGAATTATGTTAAATTTTATATAATATTTTTCAGTTAATTCTCTTATTTTGACATTGAGATTATTTTATTTTATTAAATATTTATTTTTTTCTTTTAGTTGTACACAATGTGTTTATTTTTACGTGGTGCTGAGGATCAAACCTGGCAGTACACGTGCTAGGTGAGAGCTCTACTGCTGAGCCACAATCCCAGCCCTGAGATTATTTTAATAAATAATTCTGCAAAGATATCCTTGTACATATATCTTTGATTATTTCCTAAGAAATTACTTGATCAACTATGGCCAGCAATTGTTTTATTTATTTTGAATGGTAATATTATTATTTCTCTCTCTCTCTCTCTCTCTCTCTCTCTCTCTCTCTCTCTCTCTCTTTTTGTACTGGGGATTTAAAGCAGAGGCACTTAGTCACTGAGCGACACCCCAGCCCTTTTTATTTTTTATTTTGAGACACAGTCTTGCTAAGTTGGTTAGGGCCTTACTAAGTTGGTGAGGTTGGCTTTGAACTTGCAATCCTCCTGTTTCAACCTCCCAAGCACCTGGAATTAAAAGTGTGCACCAGTGTGCCTGATTTAATGTTATTTTCAAATTGCTTTTCTGAAAGGATTTATCAATATGTTAGTCTTACCAATCATTAGTGAGGTTCCATTATCTATCCCTTTACAAACACATTAATCTATTTAAACAAACGAATAAACAAACATGGAAATATGTATCAGTTTTGTGCATGAGGTCTCCAGTTTTTCTATCAACAACTGACTTTAGAAGTTTGCTCAGAGATTATGTACTTATAGGTTGCCATTGGCTTGGTTCATAGATTCATGAAAGCAGACTGGCAACTCCCAAAGATGAAGGGAGATATATTTGGACAAGAAATAGTGAACTAATTCATATCAAGAGCTTCCTATGAAATCTAGAAGGCTGACTTCCCACCACTCTCTTCTTTAGTTCAATGAATTACAAACATTAATAAACATGAGGCTAAAACTTTATGAATTTTTTTTTTTTGATAATCCTTCAGTGAAGGATCACTCAGGTTTGTGCAGAGAAAGAGCTTACCACTTAGAGGATTCATCTAGACTTGAAGTACATCTTGGGATGGTTATTCCTGGATTAAAAACAAAAGTGAAAAGTAGCAAATTGAGGTACATATATTCATATGGATGTGCTAATAAATATTGACTTATCATTTATTAGTCAGGAGTCTGGTAGGAAACAGACGGCATACTCAAAGGGCAATGGAAGAGAGAGGAAGAGAATATTTACAGAGGCATGAAGGGGGCTAAGAAATCGTGAAGTACACTGAGACTAACAATAGTAGGAATGACATGAAGAGATAAAGTGGTGCTACTGAAATCTGGAGATGGGATCTATAACGAGAGGGCTAGCAACTAGGAAAGGACAAACTACAGACTATCAGAGAAGGAGTTGGTAGACTAAATTATCTGAACTTTCTCTCCTATAATTTTCTCATCTCTTACCAGTCCTTAGTATTGGTTGAATCCTCCTTAAGGTCCGAGAGTGAAGAAGCCAAGTTGATGCAGTCCATTGAAGTTTTCATTCTGAGGCCAAGAGTAGGGCAGAGAGTAAAGACATGTTAAGATATGGAGGCACAGAAAATATCCACCAAAGCATACATGCCAGGAATATAAATGCAGATTTAAACTTCATAATAACATTGGGATGTATATTTTTCTCCATCCCCCATTTTATAGATGAAAAATCTGGTGATCATAAAAGTTATTTGACTTGTCCATGTCACACCATAAACAGTAAAACTAAGATTCAAATCCAATTCTGTCTAACACAAAATACCATGCCCTTAATCTACTATGTTGCCTCTCTCATCTTTTATCTGTTACACACAGTGCTAGGTGACACAGGGAATGCAAAAGTTCCTGCCCTCAAAAAAGTAAAATAACTATTCTTTATATGCATTGTCTTATTTAATCCTTACAAGTTTTTGAAGTAGGACCATTATCTTCACCATTAAATTATTATTTAACAAACAAATTATTATCAGTTGTGGTTTTGAATTTCTTTAACCACTTAATAATCTTCCGTGGAGATAGTTTTTTAGCATCCCTTACAGATCTACAGCATTCTTTTAATGATTACATGCCGGGGTCCGAGTTATGAATAGAGCCAGGTTCTGAGTTGCTTCCCTTTCTGGGCCCTAAAGGGAATTCCTCTTGCCTGCAAGAAGGATTGCAACTCACCCGGCGGGGCGAGCTTAAGACAGAAATCGCTAGATGCCTTACCTCTGTCTGTTTGAACAGAAAACACGCCACACCTAGAAAGTCTTGTATATAGCACGGGATGTCCGAAGAAGTCGCTTTATTGAACAAGCATTGACTTAAATAGGCCTAGAACTAACCAATCAGCAAGCAAGGTGGTTCAGCCTCTCACGCTACGTCATAGCCACACCCCTTGGTTTAGCCCCGGTCCTTAAAGGTGTGGTAAGCAGTCAAATCTTTATCCCTTGGCAGACATAGTCCCAACAATTACACAGCAGATGATCACATAGAGATATCATTATTTATTTTAGTCAGTCCCCTATCGAGGGATATTTGTGTTGTTTCCTGTTTTGTGTTTGTATAAATAATACTTCAGTGAACAATCTTGTACTTTTATCTTGGTGTACATTTGCAAATATATCTTTGCAAATGTACACCAAGATAATTATTGAGTCTAAAAGAGGCACAATTACAATTTTGATGGGTTTTGCCAAATCCTCTGCAAATAATCTGTACCACATTCCCTCTAACAGAGTATAAAAGACCTTTATTGCTATATGACATATGGGCAAATTAAAAATCAGAGAGGTAAGTAAATTCTGCAAGATCACAAAGACAGTGAATGTCAGACTTGGCTTTGAATTCATATCTGTTTGGTGCTTGTACTTCCATTTTCTCAGACTGTAATGTGGATAACAGTAGGGAAAATTAGTTCAGCTATAAGTAAATATTAAGTTAATTTGCTGAACACAGCTTTTAATAATATGACTGTTTCTGATTTTCTCCTTAATACCATATGGATAAAGATGGTTTGGGAATCAGCAAGCAATGTTATGTGGGCCCTAATGTGGCCCGCTGCCTGTTTTTGTATGATCTGCAAACTAGGCATAGTTTTTACATTTTAAAATGGTTGACAAAAGTCACAGAAAAAATACTGTTTTTTTTATACATAAAAATGTCATAAAGTTCAAATTTCAGGGTCTATAAATAATGTTTTATTGGAACATAGCTACCTATGCTTATTTGTTTGTGTATTGTCTAAGGAGACTGCTTGCACACTAAAATGATAGAGTTAAGCAGTAGTGACAGAATCCTTGTGGCCCACAAAGCCTAAAATAAGTACTATTTGTACTTTTCCAGAAAAACCTTTGATAACACTTTGTTTAGAAA
This sequence comes from Tamias sibiricus, assembly GCA_025594165.1. NCBI lineage: Eukaryota > Metazoa > Chordata > Mammalia > Rodentia > Sciuridae > Tamias > Tamias sibiricus. The sequence continues at coordinate 91,796,902 of CM046667.1, read as the reverse complement.
AACAGAATTATTCATTGAAAAAGATATTAAGTGCTTACTCTGCAAAACAGAGCTCAGGGAGCAAGTAATCCTATGATTTTCAAATTTCCTTTCATATTTAGAGCCTCCCTTTCAAATGAAGTACTACCCAGAACCCTAAAATATAATACAAATAAAAGCAGAGATGCTCTGTGGTGATAGAGACAGGTGTCCAAGAGTCTCACATGAGTGGTTTTCCTTTTGGTCATCCCTATTTCTTTTTCTCATTGTAGCTCTTGAGGCACTCACAACTCTATAGGCGTGTGGAGTTCAAAGTCCCCATGGAACGTGCTTTGAAAATTGCTGGTACATTTCATCCTTTTATTTTACAGAGAAGGAGGAAAGGTTTGGAGAAGTTGGTTTACCCAAAATGACCCAATGGTATGGCTGAGGCTATCACCTGCATCTGTGGATTTAAGTGTACATGTGATGGGTATGGTCTTCGATATTCACAAACAAACAAATAAAAACTTGTGAACAAGTGAACCCTGCAGTGAAATTTCTTCTTACCAAAATTAACTTAAATTCAATACTGGAAGTGGAGCTATAGGTCACCTAGTTCAAATCTTGCATTGCACAAAGGAGCAGACATGGGGGTGGGTGGGTAAAGTAACATAAGGCAAGCCAGAGAGTTGCTTCAAAGGGTAGAATTTTGGCTTCCATTCCAGTGATATTTACCTTAAATCAGGCTGTCTCCTACCCAACCCTAGATATGCTATCTTTGAAGAAATGCTATCTGCTATATTTCTCTTTGAAAATACAAATAGACAGAGATGTAATGTATTAGTATTTATTTGATTAGAAATAAGTAAGTACTTATCATCTTTGTTATAACACTAGGTTACTTGGTGAGGGAGTAACTAGGAGGGGAGAATTATCAGTCAGTAAAAAGTTAATCAGGAACTGACCTTATGTGTAAGGTTATGAACTATGAATGTTTAAGCCAACTCTTAATTACTCAGGAATAACCATCCAGACTTTGACTAGCCAGACCACACCTCCCTTCTGCTGCTTACATTCTGAGTATTTTTTCTGGTACTTTGATAGCTGCTTGAGGTATGGTAAAAGCATTGGTGGGAGAGATTATAATGATTGGCTCAATATAGGTCTTGTTGCCATCTGTGGATGTGTCCTTTCTCCATTAGTTTGGCTACTGAAGAAAGGGCCATTTGGTGCTTTGCCAAGGAGACACATGCTATGAGAGCCATTTAAAGATTCTCTTTGCCAATAATCCTATTCAGAGCACATAAGTGAGGATATTTACTGGGCTTTCAGATTTTAGATGCATTTTTCTATATCCTAACATCATGTTGGCTTTGAGTAATATGATCACTTGATGTTAAACAGGGAAACTGTCTTCTCCCTGAAGAATCTGAAATAACCGTACCTAATGTAACTGAAAATGGTGAAATTCCTTGATTTATTAGAATAAAACCAAGGAATCATTTTGCTTTCACTATTTTGGACCCAGTCTTCAAATGTTGTCAAGTGGCTTCTGGTTGGTCGAGTGTACTTTGCTGGCAGAATAGATACTCTGATCAACCTATTAAGTTTCTTTTTCTCTTTTTTTTAAGATGCATAAGTTATTTCATTTATTTTTAAATTTTATTAGTTTTATTTTTTTTCTAGATATATGTGACAGCAGAGTGTGTTTTGACATATCATACATACATAGAATAAGTATAACTTGTTCAGACCAATATCCCTGATGGACACAGATGCAAAAATTCTTAATAAAATCCTGGCAAATTGCATACTCCCCAAAATACTAAAAAGATATTGCACCATGATTGGGAGGGGAGGTTCATTCCATGGATGCAAGGCCGGTTCAACATACAGGAATCAATAAATGTAATTCATCACATTAATAGATTTAAAGACAAGAATCACATGATTATCTCAATAGATGCAGAAAAAAAATTTGACAAAATTCAGCATCCATTTATGCTCAAAACACTAGAGAAACTAGGGATATTAGGAACATACTTCAACATTGTAAAAGCTACATATATTAAACTCAAGGCCAACATCATTCTAAATGGAGAAAAATTGAAAGCCTTCCTTCTAAAAACTGGAACAAGACAGGGATGCCCTCTTTCACCACTCCTATTCAACATATTCCTTGAAACCCTAGCCAGGGAAATTAGACAAAAGAAATAAAGGGATACAAATAGGAAAAGAAGAGCTCAAACTATCCCTATTTGCCTACAACATGATTCTATATTTAGAAGGTCCTCCCAAAAAATTCCACCAAAAAGCTTCTAGAACTCATAAATGAATTCAACAAAGTAGCAGGATACAAAATCAATACCCATAAATCAATTTCATTCCTACACACCAATGATGAATCAGCTGAAAGAGAGATCAGGAAAACTATCCCATTCACAACAACCTCAAAAAATATATTTGGAAATGAATCTAACAAAAGAGGTGAAGCACCTCTACAATGGAAAAACTACAGAATACTAAAGAAAGAAATTGACGAAGACCTTAGAAGATGGAAAGATCTCCCATGTTCATGGATAGGCAGAATTAATATTGTCAAAATGGCCATATTAGCAAAAGCACTATATAGATTTAATATAATTCCTATTAAAATTCCAATGAAGTTCTTCATAGAAATAGAAAAAGCAGTCATGAAATTCATTTGGAAAAATAAGAGTCTCAGAGTAGCCAAAGCAATCCTTACTGAGAAAAGTGACATAGGAGACATCAAAATACCAGACCTTAAATTACACTACAGAGTTGTAGTAACAAATCAGCATGTTATTAGCACCACAACAGACATGAAGACCACTGGAACAGAATAGAAGACACAGGGTAATACACACATAAATCCAGTTATCTCATACTAGACAAAGTTACCATAAGTATACATTGGAGAAAAGATAGCCTCTTTAACAAATGGTACTGGGAAAACTGGAAATCCATATATAGAGGACTGAAATTAAACCCCTATCTCTCACCCTGTATAAAACTCAACTAAAAGTCAATCAAGGACCTAGGCATTAGACCAGAGACTTTGTGCCTACTAGAAAAAAGTGGGCCCAACTCTCCACCATGTCAGTTTAGGAACCAATTTCTTCAATAAGATTTCTAAAGTGCAAGAAGTAAAAATCAAGAATCAATAATGGGATGATGTCAAATTAAATTTCTTTTCTAAGGACAGTTATTATGGTTTGAATATGTGGTATTCCCCAAAAATTCATGATAAGACAATGTGGGAATGCTGAGATGAAATGATTAGATTATGAGAGTTATAACCTAATCAGTGGATGGATCCATTTGATGGACTAATAATTTGAATGGATTAGTGGGTGGTAACTATAGGAATGTGGGGGCATGGCTGGAAGAAATAGGTCACTTGGGGCATGCCCTTGGGAATTATATTTTGTCCCTGGTCCTCACCCATTCTTCTACCTGTCTGTCATGAGCTCAGCACCTTTCTGCTGCTTTACCCTTCCACCATGATGTTTTACCTCACCTCAGGCCAAGAGCAATGGAGACAGCCAACCATGGACAGAACCTCAAAACTGTGAGCCAAAATAAACTTTTCCCCCCTGTAAGTTGTTCTTGTCAGGTATTTTAGTCACAGTTATGAAAAGATAACTTGCATAATGCTGAAAAGAATATTAAGAACGTGGCTACTGCATTACTGGATGGAAGGATGTCTTTGATTCAGAAACATTTCTATTGGACATATGTTGAGAAAGGGTATGATGCTATGGGGGCTTCAGTGTAGACTTACTGCATTTTTCCATTTCTTATAAGAAGTGTAGGAAGGACCCAGCTTCCCACTCAAGCAATCAGGTTGTGCCCTAAGCTTTGGTTCATGAACATTTAGTAGGGGCTTGTTTCAATCAACTTTTTCATTGCTGTGACCAGAAGATCTGATGAGAACAATTTTAGAGGAAAAAAAGTTTATTTGGCACTCATCATTTCAGAGGTCTCAATCTGCAGATGGCCAGTTGCATTGCCCAAGATGAGGTATAACATCATGGTAGAAGAGAAAAATAGCTCAGGATGTGACTGCCAAGAAGCAGAGAAAGAGAGAGAGACACTGCAGATCAGCTATAAAATATATACCCCAATGGCACACCCCAATGATCTACCTCCTCCAGCTACATAATACATACCTATAGTTATCACCTAGTCAATCTCTATCACTGGATTAATGCACCAATTGGGTTAAGGCTCTCATAATTCAATAATTTCACCTCTAAACTTTCTTGCATTATCTCATATGTGAGATTTTGGGGGATACCTCATATCTAAACTATTACTGGAATATTTCCTCTTTGCCATAAATTAACTCATCCACTGTTTTGGGGAGAGTTCCTGGGAAAGACACAATTCTTTTGCCCTCATTAGATCACTGGATCTTCAATGGAAAGTTTTTGCCTGTTATATACTCTCTTTGTAATATGATAATGCAGTTTGTTTATATACTTCTTATTCTGTGCTGTGACAGTTGTCTTTCTTAATCAGTGGTTTTACATAATTAAAAGCATCATAAACCTAAAATTAGAGACAAACTCAGACATTCTTGAGTTCTCTTTGGAGAACATCTGTCCATCTTTAAGCAATCACCCGACTTTCTAGAGTCAATCAGTAGCCCCAACTTTGTCTCCTGTCTGCAATAAGATTGTTATACCCTTTTTATGGTCAGAAATGCCTGGAGCTAAATCAATTATCTGAATCCTCTTCTTTATGCCTAGAGAGATCAAATATGCTGGTTTGCCTGGAGATAGTTGTAGTTTATACCTCCTGTCCTGGTATAATTATCAATAGCTGATACTTTCACCTCCCACCCCACCCCCCCAAAAAGGTATCCCAGTTTGAACAATAAACTACATGGTTACCTATGATCATGACTAAGTAATAAAACTTTGGATGTCCCACATATGTCAGGCACTGTGCTGACTGTTGTTATGTAAGATCACCTTGTAATAAAGCATTGTATGGCAGAGAGAAGTAAAGAATGACAAGTTGACACAGATCAGAGTAACTGGCAAGGAACTTTACTAGTCACTAGCTTTTCAGATAATCTTCACTGTCTTGGAACTGGGTAATATATTAAAGCTCTTTCCTCTCAAATATTACTTCAATCTGAATTGAAACTTTCATTAAAGAGGCATGCGTTGAGAAGGGAACTACAGATTCTTTCAAATGACTTTGAAAGAAGACATCAAAGATCCCCTTTCCTGCCCATTTTATTCCTAGTACTTCCTCATTCTGGGTTTCTGATGTTCTTTTTCATTTTGAAAACTTCTTGGCCCAGCCATGAGGTTAATGTCCTACAACTTCTAGAAATTCTCTTTAGAAGTGTTCCCTAAAATAGCAAAACCAGACTTGATTTGTCATCAATATAGACTAGAAAAACTTGACTTAGAGCTGTGGTTTTTAAAAAATTTCTTTAGCCGGGCACGGTGGCGCACGCCTGTAATCCCAGCACTTTGGGAGGCTGAGGCAGGAGGATCGAGAGTTCAAAGCCAGCCTCAGCAACGGCGAGGCACTTAGCAACTCAGTGAGACCCTGTCTCTAATAAAATACAAAAAAGGGCTGGGGATGTGGCCCAGTGGTCGAGTGCCCCTGAGTTCAATCCCCGGTACCACAAAAAAAAAAAAAAAAAATTCTTTGTGGTATTGTGCATACAAACATGTATGCGTGAATATGCTTACGTGCATGTACACACAGAGACTAAATTAGGATAGTATATACTGTTCTTGGGATAGTGATTTGTGTTCTTTGGTTTTATGCAATACAATATATCATTGACCTGTCTTCCTCAAGGTATAAACCCAGTTATATATAGGATAAGTTCAACAAAATATAGAAAAATGTTCTTTGTAAAGCATAATTCTTTGCAATTATGTGGGGGTAATGTTATCACTGTGGACTAAAAGGGACCTGTGGCTATAGCAATGAGAGAAAGTTGGGTAAATTTAGAAGTTGGATACTATGTGGCAGTGAGAAGGGTAAGAGTTCTTTGGGGACAGAGACATTTAATTCATATCCACTGGAATCCTCAAATGCTTTGGGTAGAGGAAATTTAGAGTTCTCTATTCCCTCCACCACATGTAAAGAGAGTCACAGTGACATATTTTTTTTTCAATATGAAAAGTGGCCAACATTTTGGCATTGTGGATTTGAACTTATTGGGATTTAATTTTTTTTTTTGACTGGGATTGAACTCAGGGACAATTCACCACTGAACCAGACCTTATTTTATATTTTATTTAGAGACAGGATCTCATTGAGTTGTTTAGTGCTTAGGGCCTTGCTAAATTGCTGAGGTTGGCTTTGAACTCACAGTCCTCCTGTCTCAGCCTCCTGAGCCACTGGAATTACAGGCGTGCACCACAGCACCTGGCAGGTTATTGGGATTTTCAGATTTGAGTTGAGGGGATAAAGGAGACCCACTAAGTATTTAATAGATTCCTTCAATACCTCTTCTTGGAGATGCTTCTCAAGTTAATATGCAGTGCAGTAGTTCTTGAGATAAAAATTTGAATGTGACCCTAGTGGGATGACAAAACCTGGACTAGAAATCCTAGGGTTTTTTAGAGTTAGAGAGGATCTTGGAAGACATTTAATTGGTAACAAAAACATGAAAAAATCAAAACATGAAAAGTGATATAAGTTTGCCAACTTTTAATTTTGCCATGTGGAGACATTAAAGAAAAAAATACCAATTTCTATCACCACTGTATCAAAAAATAATGAACTTTTTGTCCAGTACCAATAATGCTAGACATCCAGAATTTTTAAAATGAAATAATTTTAGCTTAATGAAAAACTTATGACATTATTTTGTTTTATTTTTGGTCAAACTGGACTGGTAATCATTTTATCACTGACTGGTACCTATCTATGGACTGTTATTTGGGAACAATTGATTTAGTGCAACTACACTCATTTTACAGTTGAATGAAGTGAGGCCCAGAGAGGGAAAATGATTTCCAAGGGACCCACAACTGGTTAGTGACAGAGATAAGGCTGAAGTACAGATCTCATGAGAATGGTAGGTCGCTCTCTGCATTCCTGGAATAGACCATAAAGTGAGGAGGATTTTTTTCTTATATATATTATGACAGATATTTTTAAAACATGTTTTTTCTTATAGTACAGTAGATGCTGCTATAAACTCTATCTTAATAAATTTGTCTGAAGACACTTATGTTAAGTTTCAGGCTGTGCCTATCTGTATAAGGAGATGAATGTGATTTGAGATACACAGGTGATTGATTGCATTGGTTTAATTCATTCTATTATCTAGTTGACTTTACAACAGTAAGTGGAGGGAGAAGTTAAATACAAATAATGATTTTTTAAGTCAAAAGGTTGCAAAGATTGTTTAAATTGTATTGGTATCTAAATATAAAACTTGCTAAGTGCTTAAGCAAAATTTTTAAAATGTATTCACTTGTTGCAGAAGCTGCCTTTTCACATCACTTTATATATTTGTGTTGATTTGGATTCACTCAGTGAATCCCATTGCTATATGGAGACTCAAATGCACAAATTTACACTGCATAAAAAGTGACTCTATGTGTGCCACGTTTAGCTCAGAAAATCACAAAGAGGAAAAATTGAAGGTACATGTACCCTCACTTTGTTATCAATATCCAGTGATTGCTGAGATCTTATTACTCTCAGCTATTCAATTTTTCAAACCCAAGTCTAGTTTATGCAGCCAACGGTGGATACCTTGATAAAAACCAGAAAGTGAAAGTGGATTCAGAGAGTAGAGGTGTAATATAGGCATTTGTTTCCTTTCTTTTCTGAGTAGTCTTTGTCTATGTTGCCTATGTGATAGTATGTGAAGGATTCCAGAAAGATCTATTACCAAATAATGATAACCCTGTCATCTAGTGGCTCTCATTCCTTTGGGACAAGGAGGTATTTTTTCCCTAACAATAGATGGACAGCTCCCAGAGAAGGATTGAAAAAGACAAACTATCAGCATTTAGTACTTCATCCTGGAAGATTTTTTTCACAGCTTTTCCAAGAAACAGTTTCTCAGAAGACAGAAAATTAAGTCAGTTTCTAAAATGAAGAGAAAGAGAAGAAAGACCCAAGGGGCTTTCTGAGAAAGGGAAGACTACGGGGTCCTGTAATGTCTCTCTTAATCAGCATGAGAATAGGAGAAAGAAACTGGGAGTCTGGCTAGGGCTTGTGAGGATGGTGGGGAGTGTTCTTAAAAGATTGCTTACAAAGTTGTATGGGGACCACCAGTTTTCCATTACCAACTGGTTTCCTTTCTTCCAAAACACTGTTATAATTTTTTTTTTTTTTTTTTTTTTTTTTTGTATTCACTCATGTTTACAAGCAGGGAGAAAAATAGGGTCTCCTAGGAAGGGCCAAATGCCTTGAGCCACTGGAGGGAGTTGCACATTCTTGGAGTAAAGGTGGAGGTGGGTGGGGTAGGAGTTGGTATTCATATTGATAGCAATAGAAACCTGCCAAAGAGTTAGTCAGCCACTTATTCATAGATCACTTCACTGAATACGGTTTGGTGCCTTATAGTTTGTGAAATACTTTAAAACCTTGGAGATTGTGGTACACTATCTCAATTAATTATTACTGCATGTAATGGCTAAGGCAGATATTATTTTTATCTTAAAGATTAAAAAAGTGAAGATTAACCAACTTTAAATTTCCAAGGTCAAAAGGATAATATATTGATGAACTGGGCCTAGAACCTAGATACTTAGAATCAAAACCCAGCCTTTCTGGTAAATATGAACACTCAGTTTTCTGAAACCTGTGAATATTTTTTAAAAATATTTATTTAATTACTTTAGTTGTACACAATGCAATCATTTATGTTTATGTGGTGCTGAGGATCGAACCCGGGCCGTGCACGTGCGAGGTGAGCGCTCTGCCGCTGAGCCACAACCCCAGCCCTGTTAATATTTTTTTTATAATTCAAGGATTCATTTATTCATAAGCACTTGAGGACCTCCTCTTCATTATACTGGGAATAGAATACCCTCTAGACTAGCATAGATTCTGCTGTCATGAAGGTCTTATGTAAATACTGTTGGAAGAAATGGAAGCTAATTGCCAGAAAAACAGGATTCATTGGATGATTTATTAATTCAGAGAAGTAGAAGGACATAAAATCACAACATCACTGCAACATGGAGGAATTATTCAAGCCCTCTTCTCAATATCTGAATCCAAAAGCAATTTGTTCTTTGATATCCTGGACAATGGGCCTTCAGTTTCTTTTTAAAATAATTAAAATGACAGAGCCTCTTTGCCTCACAATGTATTTTAGGTTGCATTGTTAGATTGCCTCAACTATAATAGCATGATGGTATTATTTCTAGAATTATCCTTCTGTGATATTCATCTGGCTAGTTTAATGTATTTCTTTAACAATAGTAGTTTGCAATCATATATATGGGGTGGTTGTGGTGTATGTATTTCTATTAGGCTCACTGGTGAGACTTTCTCAAATTACATGTGCCCTTCATCTTACTGTCAGTTTGTTTGTCCCTTCCCAAAGAGGTTGCTGCATTCCTTGACCCCAAATTTTCTCATCAGTATAAAAGAACCCAGGTCTTTCAGCTACTTTCCATATACATTTTTTTTCTGTTTTACCTTGCCATTCTAGTTGATCTATTCTGAACTTAATCTAGTTTATAAATGTTTCTCTAAAAATATTAAAATCCATGTCACAGATGTGGTAGCACTGTAACAGGGTCCTGTGGGACCATTGCTTTTTGTGAACTTGGAAAAATACTTCTCCTAGTGTAGTTTTAGATTATACTGGCATCTTTAGCAGTCACATCTCACTACTGGCTCATATTGATTGTGAGGCCAACTAAAATTCCAAGGTCTATTTCACACAAACTGCTGTCAAGACTGGTTTCTCCCTATCTTATTGATATTTTGAACCCAAATGCTGGACTTGGTGCATATTTCAGTTAAATTGAATCTTTTGGGTTTTAGGCATTTTATTTTGGTTTATTGAAATCATTTTTAATCTTGACTTAGTCATCTATCCTATTGAGTATTTCTTCTAAGCTTTGTGTAATGCTAACATTTTGTAAATTTACCTTCTGTATTCATTCAGGGTAGTATATAGGGCTTTATGTTTGGGAGAAGAGGGTACTAGAGATTAGAAACAGCTTCATGGAGGAGGTAGATTTTGTATTGGGGTCTAGTGGGGATCCCCTTGTGTTCCAAGTCTATGAACTTCTCCTGATTTGGAAAAACTATCTAAAATGATAGCCATTCACTGATTTATGGATAGTTTCACAAATATTTATTATGTCCTCAACATGGTTCAATATGCTAAGGATATAGCAGTGAACTTGACAGTTATGGTAATTGCACTTTTAAGGCTTATGGTCTGGTTGGCTGACTCTAAAATCTATCTCATAACTTCTACATTATATTGTTAGAGAAGGTTAAGCTTTTCAATCAAAAGTTTACTCTTTTGGTAGCATTTATATCTATGGAAGTTCAAATACACTATGTTCAATTTGATTTAATTGAACAAATACTTATTTACTCAGTACTATGCTGGGTGCTGAGCTATAATGTTGAAAAAGAAACTTTATGAGTTTACAGTTTAGTATGAATGATTAGGCAAGCAAATAGCAATTTTAATACAGAGTGACATGACAGAGGCTCTGACAGGGCCCACATCACATCACCCTGTATTCTAGCATTCCATAGCCTTCTGATTACATTCAGCAATATTGACTAATTAGCACTTTTGGGCAAGTGGTAGTCAAGGAAAGCTTTGGGCAGAGTGACATTTGAGGTGAAATCAGAAAGATGAGTGAGAGTAAAACAGAAGGGATAGCTCATGTGGCGGGTTGGAGGAAAGAGAGAGCATCATACATGCAGGAGCCCTGTTTGGGGAGATGGCTTAAATTGCGGTTGACTACGGGCTTTGGACATGTTTGGGCATTGGCGCCTTCCGTAGTCTCACGGGACTTGGCCCGGGATCTTGCGAGACTTGGCCGGAGATCTCGAGGGACTTGAGCAAGATTGCGGAGGAGGTCTGCGCCATTTTGGAGGTTAGAGGAGCGTGGACGGCGTGTCGGGGTGTAGTTAGAGCCAGAGAGAAAAGTTATCAGAATAAAGGGCTGTTTGTTTCCAGTTCGTCTCAAACCTTCTTCCCGCGGCTTCTTTGCTCCAAGCGGCCATAGCTTCAGGCGACTACAGGTGGTGGCCCGGACGGGGAATCAGCACGGCAGGTAAGAACTGAGGAACCTCGCAGGAGTCTCTAGTCAGAGCGGTTAAAATGGGTTCGAAAATAACTAAGACCCAAGTGTACAAGGCTCTTGATAGATCCTTTGATATAGCTGAGTCAGTTATTAGTGAGGAGAATTTGGAAAAAAGTGAAAGTGATCATGAAAGCTTGGCCTCGGCTGAGTCAGTTAGGGCCAGTAAGGATAGTATCAGTGCGGGCTCAAAAATGACAAAGATCCAAGCTGCTAAAGCTATTCAAGATTTATTAGAGATAGTTCAAGGATACATGCTCTCAATTGAATCCGGGACTCAGGATGTTACTGAGTCAGTTAGGACCAATGAGAGTAGTAGTGGTGAGGAGGAATTAAGTAAAAGTGATTCTGAGAAAATGAACAAAAGGAAATTAAGGAAGACCAAGATAAGGGACCATCAAGTGGAGGAACCTATGTCCTCCACTCCCCCATGGGTGGAATCTATTACAGAAAATATGAAGGGTATCACTAGGTGTTTACATACCCTAGAAATAGAAATAAAAAGTCTTTCTGAGCACTTATGCGCTCTCGAGGGTAACTCACAGATACGTTGGGAACTGCCAGTATTTGAATATGAAAATGGAGAGAGGGGCCACCAGTCAGTAGATTTCAAAACAATAAAAAATCTCAAAGAGGCAGTAATGACATATGGACCCCAAGCTCCTTTCACGTTGAGTATACTGGAGTCCCTTAACACCTTTAGCTTAACCCCCTCAGACTAGAAATGTCTATGTAAAGCAACATTAAGTGGGGGACAATACTTGGTTTGGCGATCGCAATTTCAAGAACTTTGTATAGAAACAGCTAAAATAAATGCAGATGCAGGGTTTGGAGACCATAATATAGAAATGCTCACAGGAGAAGGAAAATTCGCAGACGTACAGGATCAAAAACATTATACCCCAGGAGTATATGCTCAGATAAACGCAGCTGCCTTAAAGGCATGGAAAACTGTACAAGGACCTGGGGATCTACAAGGTAGCTTGTCCAAAGTAATTCAAGGACCTAATGAACCATATGCTGAATTTGCTGATCGACTTTTAAGAATTGCAGGTAGAGTTTTTGGAGACGTTGATCAAGTTATGTCATTAGTTGTTCAATTAGCATATGAAAACACTAATAAATATTGCCAGGAAGCCATCAGGCCATGGAGAAATAAAAAGGATCTTTCCATATATATACAACTATGTAAAGATATAAATGATGCCTTTGTCACAGGGAATATGATTGCAGCAGCTGTTAGAGATGCTGCCCCTCAGAATTTCACAAGGACTCAACCTAGACACTATAATCAATCAGGATATTCCAGGAAAAATTATCATAATCAATCAGGCTATTCTAGGCAAAATCCCAAAAGATAAATAAGACCAAATTCATACCGTGCTCCAGGTTGCTGCCCCAGGTGTAAAAAGGGAAATCATTGGGCCAATAAATGCTATTCAAAATTTGACATCCATGGAAATCCTTTGTTCAGGAATTCAAAAAACGGGGCACGGGGCCCAATGCCCCGGGGCCCACAAATGTACGAGGCATTGGAGGAGGAGTATCCTCAAGCATCCATTCAGATGCTTCCCCGACACAACCCCTATTACCCATCCACTCCCTCACCAGAGGATCAGGAAGAAATGAAGGATTAGACCTCTGTTCCACCACCCAAATAGTGTTAACACCTGAAATGGGGGTTCAACTGATTCCCACAGGAGTCAGGGGACCTCTTCCCTCAGGGACTGTAGGACTTATTCTCGGGCAAAGTCCTCAAAGCTTAGTAGGTTTGCAAGTGACCCCAGGTGTAATAAACTCAGACTACAAAGGGGAAATAAAAATAATGCTTAGCTCACCCCAAAGTATAAGATCTGTTAATCAAGGAGATAAAATTGCTCAGCTGCTTCTCCTTCCAAATTTACATAATTCATTTAAAATGAGTATGCCTCAAAAAGGGAACAATAGAAGATTTTGTTCCACTGATTCGAGACCCATGGCTTGCTGGGTTCGAGACTGTACTAGGAGGCCTATGTGTAAAATAAGAATCCAAGGAATAGAAATGGAAGGACTTATAGATACTGGAGCTGATTCCTCCATCATTAATTTACGACAATGGCCCAAACACTGGCCTCTGCAAAAAGCTTCAACCAGTTTAAGAGGCTTGGGATATAATAACCTCCCAGAAAAAAGTGCAGTAATTTTAAAATGGAAGGATGGTGAAGGACATAAAGGAACGTTTCAGCCTTATGTTTTACCTAACCTACCAGTTACTTTATGGGGAAGAGATATTTTACAACAAATGGGAGTACACCTTGCAACCAAACCTGCAGGTGTTAAATGTGAAAATATACAGGGTAATCTTAACCCTAAAAGATATCATTATCAAAAAGTACAGGGTAAGCTTAACCCTAAAAGAAATCATTATCATATAGGAAAAAGACATTTTTCTTTGGGGCCACTGAGAAAATAATTTTGAAAATACCATGGCTTTCTGATAAGCCAGTGTGGGTCCCTCAGTGGCCCCTATCTAAAGAGAAATTACAAGCGGCCCACCTACTAGTTCAGGAACAATTAGAAGCAGGACATATAGAACGTTCCACCTCTCCCTGGAATTCCCCCATATTTGTGATCAAGAAAAAATCAGGAAAATGGTGATTATTACATGATCTTAGACAAATTAATAAAACCATGCAAGTCATGGGCCCTACTCAACCTGGACTTCCGAATCCTGTAGCTATTCCAAAAAGTTTCCATGTTATTAGTCTTGATATAAAGGATTGCTTCTTTTCTATTCCCCTACATCCTCTGGATGCCCCCAGGTTTGCTTTTTCAGTTCCTTCTATTAACAATAATGGCCCTGATCAGAGATATCAATGGAAGGTTTTGCCGCAGGGAATGGCTAATAGCCCCACCATATGCCAAATATATGTGGACAAGGCTATCCAACCCATTAAAAATAAATGTCCAAACCTCATGTGGCTACATTACATGGATGATATTTTACTGGCCCACCCTAATCAAAAAATCTTATTTAATATATTCAGTGACGTGGGAGAAAATTTAAAAAAATACGGATTTTATATAGCAGAAGAAAAATTCAAACCAGATCTCCCATATTATATTTAGGATTTAAAATCATGGATACTTTTGTTAGACCCCCCAAATTTTAATAAATAAAGAACATTTAACCACCCTCAATGATTTCCAAAAACTGCTGGGAGACATTAATTGGCTTCGCCCTACACTAAACCTCACTACTGGCCAATTAAAACCTTTATTTGATATCCTTCGAGGGGACCCTGATCCATCCTCACCGCGAACATTGACTCCAGATGCTAGGAAAGCTTTAAAGTTAGTAGAAAAAGCCATTAAAGGAGCTCATTGTGACAGATTTGATTTAACTCAACCGCTGATATTGATTATTATTTCTTCACAATATACACCCACAGGAGTATTTTGGCAACAAGGGCCTTTATTATGAATACATTTGCCTGTCTCTCCTAAAAGCATAATTGAGTCTTATACCTCCATGGTGGCTAAACGTATTCTTCAAGGACTTAAAACTTCTACTAAAATATTGGCATTCTATAGGTAGGGGAAGGTATTCTAAAAATCTTAAAGCTATTGTTAAGAATTCTTTAACTCTAGGTGTGCCTGATCTTATCTACCTATAGATAAGATTAATCAGTAGTTGAGATAACTGATCTTCCCTAGGTAATTCCTGAAACCCTTTATTGTAATCTTCTTTTCTGAAATTCCTTTATGTTACCTCCCTAAGAAAAAATGTGAATTACTGTGCTTGTTGGAATGTATAAAAAGCCATACTGAGAAAAGTAAAATCAGAACAGTAGAAGGATTTCTAAAAAAAAAAAAAAAATATTGGCATTCACCCTGTTACTATTATTACTCCCTATTCATCATCACAGATTGAATATTTATGCTTCAACGATAATGACTGGGCTATAGCTAGATGCTCTACATCTGCAAATTTTGATAATCACCTTCCTAAGTCTCCTATATTATCTTTTTGTATTAATCATCCTATTATATTTCCACAGGTAATAAAAAATCAACCTATTCTTAAGGCATTTAATGTATTTACAGATGGGTCCTCAAATGGTACTGCTGCAATAGTCACTACAAAAGAAAATATGACTTACATAACTGCACACAAATCAGCTCAACTATTGGAATTGGAAGCTGTGGTAAGAGCTCTGGAAAATTTTAGAGACCAGCCCATAAACATTTTTTCAGATAGCCACTATATTGTACAAGCCGTCCCAAAATTAGAGTTAGCAGGACCAATAGCACCTCATACTCCAGCTTTTAAATTGTTTTATCAAATACAAAAACTTTTGTGGGTAAGAAAAGAACCTCTATTCGTAGGCCATATTAGAGCACATACTAATTTGCCTGGCCCCCTCCATGAAGGTAATCAAAAGGCTGATGAACTTACAAAAACAATATGTATACTTTCAGCGCTACAACAAGCTACTTTATTTCATTCCCAGTTTCACGTCAATAGCACCACCTTGCAACGTAGGTTTAAAATCACAAAGGAGCAAGCCAGAACAATTGTAAAAGATTGTAAATCTTGTATGACACATTTGCCCAATCCTCATTTTGGTGTTAACCCTAGAGGATTAATGCCCAATCATTTGTGGCAGATGGATGTTACTCATGAGCCAAGCTTTGGAAAATTGCGATTTATTCATGTAACCATAGATACATGCTCAGGCATGATTTTTGCTTCCTTACATTCTGGAGAAAAAGTTAAAGATGTCACATCTCATTGTTTACAAGCTTTTGCTGAATTGGGCATCCCCAAAATGCTTAAAACAGATAATGGCCCCGCATATACGTCCTCATCTTTCAAACAGTTTTGCGCAAAATTCAACATATCCCATAAAACAGGCATCCTATACAATCCTCAGGGTCAGGGCATTATTGAAAGAGCAAACCGCACACTGAAAATTATGTTATTAAAACAAAAAGAAGAAAATTGGAAAAGTCCTAAGGACAGATTGGCAGTTGCCCTGTTTACCTTAAATTTTTTAATTTTATATTCTAATGGTTATTCTGCTGGAGACAGACATTGGAATCCACACCAACAACATAAACCCTTGGTTTACCGGAAGGATGTTCTTTCAGGTACATGGAAGGGTCCAGATCCAGTATTAATTTGGGGGAGAGGATCTGTTTGTGTTTTTCCAAAACACGAATCCTCTCCAATATGGATACCATCTAGATTAATAAAGCCGGTACCACACCAAAATGATCAAGATGTAGTTGTTGAGGAATCAAGATTAATAAAAAAGGTACAAAATCAAGAAGACCAAGATGAAGATATAGAATGATTCCCTCAAAAGTGTCCTTCAAAATGTTTCACAACTCAAGAGTCATTCCTCCTGGCTGGGACGAGGAGATCTCTCTTTAGTGTGCACACAATTGTATTTTTTTTTTTTCTTTTTATACATGTCTTTATGTCTGTACATTTGTCTACATTTCATGTTAATGTGACGTCACAAATATATGTTTGTATGTTTGTTTGTCTGTCCAGTGTGACATCACAAAGAACAAAGCGCTTATGAAAAAGAATATATATATATATATATATATATATATATATATATATATATATATATATGGATCTAAATAACTTTAATTCATTTTAGGTTAAGAGTATTCAATTTAGGTAAATAATTTTATAAATGAAGGTACTTTCAATTTTGATTATAGGTATCCCTGGGACTTCTCTTTAGCAAACAATATGACTAGTGCTATATAACCTAATATTTTGGTGTTTTGACATAAGATTGTTTATTTTTTATTAACTTCATTTGTTTAATAGCTGATTAATTTCAATTATCTCAACAGGTAAAAAATTGCTGTGTATACAGAGACTTGAGGGTTCCAGCTAACAAATTATTTCTCCAAAGTGCCTTTAGCTTTTCTTTAATCTATCTTTAATACAGTAAATACCCTCAGTCTTTCTTTCTTTCGTTCTCAATATGATATTTTGCCAACTTATGTTTGTGTGAGCTCAAACAACAATGCGTGTGAGCAGAAATCAACTTTAATTTTCTAATCTAATAATTCTGTTTTTTAGTTTGACAACTCTACTCTTCACTCAGTGCTGAAATAACACTGCTTTTCCTTTAATAATTGATGCTTGAGTTTCTAGGTAGCAGGCCCTGAAGATTTGCCGGTGGCATTGTCTAGACATAAAAAAGACAGCTGCTGCTACAGCTGCAGGGAACGCAGTCACCACAAGCATCCCTGCTGCTTAAGCATCAAACAACCTCACCAACAGTGTGGCCTCTGCTCTACATACATGGGACCTCCTACATCAACGTGTTATAACAAATGGACCTTTTGATCTTTCATTGTTTGGGACTTTATGGGACAATGCCTTGTGGACATTTGTCCAGAGAATTCAGTGTGTTACTTGATGAAACTTAGGGCAGCTAATTTGTTTAAACAATTTGATATACTATACAATTTGGCTCGTCACCAAAAGGCTTGTTGCCTTAAAGCCGCACCATCTCCTCACAATTGGACGACTGTTAGTCATTATACACAGTTGATCCTAAAGGGCTCCATTGGATGGCTGGTTAGCCAATGACGGGTAAGATCCCCAGAGGGGAACAACCTAAGACAGGCACAGTCGCACAGGACAGTCTCATGTGGCCGACATATCAACCTAAGACAGGAGTCAAGGGCACAGCCTTGATTATCCAATGATGGGTAAGAATGTTGGTTGCACATAGACGTCCTAGAGCATTACCTCTTTTAAAACAAAAGGGGGGAAATGCAGGAGCCCTGTTTGGGGAGATGGCTTAAATTGCGGTTGACTACGGGCTTTGGACATGTTTGGGCATTGGCGCCTTCCGTAGTCTCACGGGACTTGGCCCGGGATCTTGCGAGACTTGGCCGGAGATCTCGAGGGACTTGAGCGAGATTGCGGAGGAGGTCTGCGCCATTTTGGAGGTTAGAGGAGCGTGGACGGCGTGTCGGGGTGTAGTTAGAGCCAGAGAGAAAAGTTATCAGAATAAAGGGCTGTTTGTTTCCAGTTCGTCTCAAACCTTCTTCCCGCGGCTTCTTTGCTCCAAGCGGCCATCGCTTCAGGCGACTACAGGTGGTGGCCCGGACGGGGAATCAGCACGGCAGGTAAGAACTGAGGAACCTCGCAGGAGTCTTAGTCAGAGCGGTTAAAATGGGTTCGAAAATAACTAAGACCCAAGTGTACAAGGCTCTTGATGGATCCTTTGATATAGCTGAGTCAGTTATTAGTGAGGAGAATTTGGAAAAAAGTGAAAGTGATCATGAAAGCTTGGCCTCGGCTGAGTCAGTTAGGGCCAGTAAGGATAGTATCAGTGCGGGCTCAAAAATGACAAAGATCCAAGCTGCTAAAGCTATTCAAGATTTATTAGAGATAGTTCAAGGATACATGCTCTCAATTGAATCCGGGACTCAGGATGTTACTGAGTCAGTTAGGACCAATGAGAGTAGTAGTGGTGAGGAGGAATTAAGTAAAAGTGATTCTGAGAAAATGAACAAAAGGAAATTAAGGAAGACCAAGATAAGGGACCATCAAGTGGAGGAACCTATGTCCTCCACTCCCCCATGGGTGGAATCTATTACAGAAAATATGAAGGGTATCACTAGGTGTTTACATACCCTAGAAATAGAAATAAAAAGTCTTTCTGAGCACTTATGCGCTCTCGAGGGTAACTCACAGATACGTTGGGAACTGCCAGTATTTGAATATGAAAATGGAGAGAGGGGCCACCAGTCAGTAGATTTCAAAACAATAAAAAATCTCAAAGAGGCAGTAATGACATATGGACCCCAAGCTCCTTTCACGTTGAGTATACTGGAGTCCCTTAACACCTTTAGCTTAACCCCCTCAGACTAGAAATGTCTATGTAAAGCAACATTAAGTGGGGGACAATACTTGGTTTGGCGATCGCAATTTCAAGAACTTTGTATAGAAACAGCTAAAATAAATGCAGATGCAGGGTTTGGAGACCATAATATAGAAATGCTCACAGGAGAAGGAAAATTCGCAGACGTACAGGATCAAAAACATTATACCCCAGGAGTATATGCTCAGATAAACGCAGCTGCCTTAAAGGCATGGAAAACTGTACAAGGACCTGGGGATCTACAAGGTAGCTTGTCCAAAGTAATTCAAGGACCTAATGAACCATATGCTGAATTTGCTGATCGACTTTTAAGAATTGCAGGTAGAGTTTTTGGAGACGTTGATCAAGTTATGTCATTAGTTGTTCAATTAGCATATGAAAACACTAATAAATATTGCCAGGAAGCCATCAGGCCATGGAGAAATAAAAAGGATCTTTCCATATATATACAACTATGTAAAGATATAAATGATGCCTTTGTCACAGGGAATATGATTGCAGCAGCTGTTAGAGATGCTGCCCCTCAGAATTTCACAAGGACTCAACCTAGACACTATAATCAATCAGGATATTCCAGGAAAAATTATCATAATCAATCAGGCTATTCTAGGCAAAATCCCAAAAGATAAATAAGACCAAATTCATACCGTGCTCCAGGTTGCTGCCCCAGGTGTAAAAAGGGAAATCATTGGGCCAATAAATGCTATTCAAAATTTGACATCCATGGAAATCCTTTGTTCAGGAATTCAAAAAACGGGGCACGGGGCCCAATGCCCCGGGGCCCACAAATGTACGAGGCATTGGAGGAGGAGTATCCTCAAGCATCCATTCAGATGCTTCCCCGACACAACCCCTATTACCCATCCACTCCCTCACCAGAGGATCAGGAAGAAATGAAGGATTAGACCTCTGTTCCACCACCCAAATAGTGTTAACACCTGAAATGGGGGTTCAACTGATTCCCACAGGAGTCAGGGGACCTCTTCCCTCAGGGACTGTAGGACTTATTCTCGGGCAAAGTCCTCAAAGCTTAGTAGGTTTGCAAGTGACCCCAGGTGTAATAAACTCAGACTACAAAGGGGAAATAAAAATAATGCTTAGCTCACCCCAAAGTATAAGATCTGTTAATCAAGGAGATAAAATTGCTCAGCTGCTTCTCCTTCCAAATTTACATAATTCATTTAAAATGAGTATGCCTCAAAAAGGGAACAATAGAAGATTTTGTTCCACTGATTCGAGACCCATGGCTTGCTGGGTTCGAGACTGTACTAGGAGGCCTATGTGTAAAATAAGAATCCAAGGAATAGAAATGGAAGGACTTATAGATACTGGAGCTGATTCCTCCATCATTAATTTACGACAATGGCCCAAACACTGGCCTCTGCAAAAAGCTTCAACCAGTTTAAGAGGATTGGGATATAATAACCTCCCAGAAAAAAGTGCAGTAATTTTAAAATGGAAGGATGGTGAAGGACATAAAGGAACGTTTCAGCCTTATGTTTTACCTAACCTACCAGTTACTTTATGGGGAAGAGATATTTTACAACAAATGGGAGTACACCTTGCAACCAAACCTGCAGGTGTTAAATGTGAAAATATACAGGGTAATCTTAACCCTAAAAGATATCATTATCAAAAAGTACAGGGTAAGCTTAACCCTAAAAGAAATCATTATCATATAGGAAAAAGACATTTTTCTTTGGGGCCACTGAGAAAATAATTTTGAAAATACCATGGCTTTCTGATAAGCCAGTGTGGGTCCCTCAGTGGCCCCTATCTAAAGAGAAATTACAAGCGGCCCACCTACTAGTTCAGGAACAATTAGAAGCAGGACATATAGAACCTTCCACCTCTCCCTGGAATTCCCCCATATTTGTGATCAAGAAAAAATCAGGAAAATGGTGATTATTACATGATCTTAGACAAATTAATAAAACCATGCAAGTCATGGGCCCTACTCAACCTGGACTTCCGAATCCTGTAGCTATTCCAAAAAGTTTCCATGTTATTAGTCTTGATATAAAGGATTGCTTCTTTTCTATTCCCCTACATCCTCTGGATGCCCCCAGGTTTGCTTTTTCAGTTCCTTCTATTAACAATAATGGCCCTGATCAGAGATATCAATGGAAGGTTTTGCCGCAGGGAATGGCTAATAGCCCCACCATATGCCAAATATATGTGGACAAGGCTATCCAACCCATTAAAAATAAATGTCCAAACCTCATGTGGCTACATTACATGGATGATATTTTACTGGCCCACCCTAATCAAAAAATCTTATTTAATATATTCAGTGACGTGGGAGAAAATTTAAAAAAATACGGATTTTATATAGCAGAAGAAAAAGTTCAAACCAGATCTCCCATATTATATTTAGGATTTAAAATCATGGATACTTTTGTTAGACCCCCCAAAATTTTAATAAATAAAGAACATTTAACCACCCTCAATGATTTCCAAAAACTGCTGGGAGACATTAATTGGCTTCGCCCTACACTAAACCTCACTACTGGCCAATTAAAACCTTTATTTGATATCCTTCGAGGGGACCCTGATCCATCCTCACCGCGAACATTGACTCCAGATGCTAGGAAAGCTTTAAAGTTAGTAGAAAAAGCCATTAAAGGAGCTCATTGTGACAGATTTGATTTAACTCAACCGCTGATATTGATTATTATTTCTTCACAATATACACCCACAGGAGTATTTTGGCAACAAGGGCCTTTATTATGGATACATTTGCCTGTCTCTCCTAAAAGCATAATTGAGTCTTATACCTCCATGGTGGCTAAACTTATTCTTCAAGGACTTAAAACTTCTACTAAAATATTGGCATTCTATAGGTAGGGGAAGGTATTCTAAAAATCTTAAAGCTATTGTTAAGAATTCTTTAACTCTAGGTGTGCCTGATCTTATCTACCTATAGATAAGATTAATCAGTAGTTGAGATAACTGATCTTCCCTAGGTAATTCCTGAAACCCTTTATTGTAATCTTCTTTTCTGAAATTCCTTTATGTTACCTCCCTAAGAAAAAATGTGAATTACTGTGCTTGTTGGAATGTATAAAAAAGCCATACTGAGAAAAGTAAAATCAGAACAGTAGAAGGATTTCTAAAAAAAAAAAAAAAATATTGGCATTCACCCTGTTACTATTATTACTCCCTATTCATCATCACAGATTGAATATTTATGCTTCAACGATAATGACTGGGCTATAGCTAGATGCTCTACATCTGCAAATTTTGATAATCACCTTCCTAAGTCTCCTATATTATCTTTTTGTATTAATCATCCTATTATATTTCCACAGGTAATAAAAAATCAACCTATTCTTAAGGCATTTAATGTATTTACAGATGGGTCCTCAAATGGTACTGCTGCAATAGTCACTACAAAAGAAAATATGACTTACATAACTGCACACAAATCAGCTCAACTATTGGAATTGGAAGCTGTGGTAAGAGCTCTGGAAAATTTTAGAGACCAGCCCATAAACATTTTTTCAGATAGCCACTATATTGTACAAGCCGTCCCAAAATTAGAGTTAGCAGGACCAATAGCACCTCATACTCCAGCTTTTAAATTGTTTTATCAAATACAAAAACTTTTGTGGGTAAGAAAAGAACCTCTATTCGTAGGCCATATTAGAGCACATACTAATTTGCCTGGCCCCCTCCATGAAGGTAATCAAAAGGCTGATGAACTTACAAAAACAATATGTATACTTTCAGCGCTACAACAAGCTACTTTATTTCATTCCCAGTTTCACGTCAATAGCACCACCTTGCAACGTAGGTTTAAAATCACAAAGGAGCAAGCCAGAACAATTGTAAAAGATTGTAAATCTTGTATGACACATTTGCCCAATCCTCATTTTGGTGTTAACCCTAGAGGATTAATGCCCAATCATTTGTGGCAGATGGATGTTACTCATGAGCCAAGCTTTGGAAAATTGCGATTTATTCATGTAACCATAGATACATGCTCAGGCATGATTTTTGCTTCCTTACATTCTGGAGAAAAAGTTAAAGATGTCACATCTCATTGTTTACAAGCTTTTGCTGAATTGGGCATCCCCAAAATGCTTAAAACAGATAATGGCCCCGCATATACGTCCTCATCTTTCAAACAGTTTTGCGCAAAATTCAACATATCCCATAAAACAGGCATCCTATACAATCCTCAGGGTCAGGGCATTATTGAAAGAGCAAACCGCACACTGAAAATTATGTTATTAAAACAAAAAGAAGAAAATTGGAAAAGTCCTAAGGACAGATTGGCAGTTGCCCTGTTTACCTTAAATTTTTTAATTTTAGATTCTAATGGTTATTCTGCTGGAGACAGACATTGGAATCCACACCAACAACATAAACCCTTGGTTTACCGGAAGGATGTTCTTTCAGGTACATGGAAGGGTCCAGATCCAGTATTAATTTGGGGGAGAGGATCTGTTTGTGTTTTTCCAAAACACGAATCCTCTCCAATATGGATACCATCTAGATTAATAAAGCAGGTACCACACCAAAATGATCAAGATGTAGTTGTTGAGGAATCAAGATTAATAAAAAAGGTACAAAATCAAGAAGACCAAGATGAAGATATAGAATGATTCCCTCAAAAGTGTCCTTCAAAATGTTTCACAACTCAAGAGTCATTCCTCCTGGCTGGGACGAGGAGATCTCTCTTTAGTGTGCACACAATTGTATTTTTTTTTTTCTTTTTATACATGTCTTTATGTCTGTACATTTGTCTACATTTCATGTTAATGTGACGTCACAAATATATGTTTGTATGTTTGTTTGTCTGTCCAGTGTGACGTCACAAAGAACAAAGCGCTTATGAAAAAGAATATATATATATATATATATATATATATATATATATATATATATATATGGATCTAAATAACTTTAATTCATTTTAGGTTAAGAGTATTCAATTTAGGTAAATAATTTTATAAATGAAGGTACTTTCAATTTTGATTATAGGTATCCCTGGGACTTCTCTTTAGCAAACAATATGACTAGTGCTATATAACCTAATATTTTGGTGTTTTGACATAAGATTGTTTATTTTTTATTAACTTCATTTGTTTAATAGCTGATTAATTTCAATTATCTCAACAGGTAAAAAATTGCTGTGTATACAGAGACTTGAGGGTTCCAGCTAACAAATTATTTCTCCAAAGTGCCTTTAGCTTTTCTTTAATCTATCTTTAATACAGTAAATACCCTCAGTCTTTCTTTCTTTCGTTCTCAATATGATATTTTTGCCAACTTATGTTTGTGTGAGCTCAAACAACAATGCGTGTGAGCAGAAATCAACTTTAATTTTCTAATCTAATAATTCTGTTTTTTAGTTTGACAACTCTACTCTTCACTCAGTGCTGAAATAACACTGCTTTTCCTTTAATAATTGATGCTTGAGTTTCTAGGTAGCAGGCCCTGAAGATTTGCCGGTGGCATTGTCTAGACATAAAAAAGACAGCTGCTGCTACAGCTGCAGGGAACGCAGTCACCACAAGCATCCCTGCTGCTTAAGCATCAAACAACCTCACCAACAGTGTGGCCTCTGCTCTACATACATGGGACCTCCTACATCAACGTGTTATAACAAATGGACCTTTTGATCTTTCATTGTTTGGGACTTTATGGGACAATGCCTTGCGGACATTTGTCCAGAGAATTCAGTGTGTTACTTGATGAAACTTAGGGCAGCTAATTTGTTTAAACAATTTGATATACTATACAATTTGGCTCGTCACCAAAAGGCTTGTTGCCTTAAAGCCGCACCATCTCCTCACAATTGGACGACTGTTAGTCATTATACACAGTTGATCCTAAAGGGCTCCATTGGATGGCTGGTTAGCCAATGACGGGTAAGATCCCCAGAGGGGGACAACCTAAGACAGGCACAGTCGCACAGGACAGTCTCATGTGGCCGACATATCAACCTAAGACAGGAGTCAAGGGCACAGCCTTGATTATCCAAAGATGGGTAAGAATGTTGGTTGCACATAGACGTCCTAGAGCATTACCTCTTTTAAAACAAAAGGGGGAAATGCAGGAGCCCTGTTTGGGGAGATGGCTAAGATTGCGGTTGACTACGGGCTTTGGACATGTTTGGGCATTGGCGCCTTCCGTAGTCTCACGGGACTTGGCCCGGGATCTTGCGAGACTTGGCCGGAGATCTCGAGGGACTTGAGCGAGATTGCGGAGGAGGTCTGCGCCATTTTGGAGGTTAGAGGAGCATGGACGGCGAGTCGGGGTGTCGTTAGAGCCAGAGAGAAAAGTTATCAGAATAAAGGGCTGTTTGTTTCCAGTTCGTCTCAAACCTTCTTCCCGCGGCTTCTTTGCTCCAAGCGGCCATCGCTTCAGGCGACTACACATACATTGGAAGAACCAAAAGATATTTCTGAGGCTTAAGCAGAAAGTGAGAGACTGGGAGTTGCCTCTTGAGTCAATTTGTTCTTCCTATTGAATTTGAGATACTAAGTTGTCATTTGGCATTCTCTTCTTCTTCTTCTTCTTCTTCTTTTTTTTTTTTTTTTTTTTTTGGTACCAGGGTTAGAACCCAGGGGCACTTAACCAGGGAGTAATACCCCCAGCCCTTTTTTATATTTTATTTAGAGACAGCGTCTTGCTGATTTGCCCAGGGCCTTGTAAGTTGCTGAGGTTGGCTTTGAACTCACAATTCTCCTGCCTCAGCCTCCCAAGCTGCTGGGTGGCACACTCCTTTTTACCTAGAAAGCTGCTATAGGAGACAAATTGCTACTTATACATTGTGCTACAGCTTTTAGGGGGTGGCATCACCTTGTCCTAAAGACTTAATATATATATTTGCAGCTATAATAAAATCAGAGAAGTCTCTCACTTTTCAAGCACTTTCCTTTTCTTTTAATATTTCCTGTAAAATATGGGATATTTTTAAGATATAGTTTTATAAATTGGCCATTTGAATCAATTTTGCTAAGCTGTTTGACCCTGGGTATGAAGGTCATTATTTATAAGCATTGCTTCTGCTTACCTTGTCGAAATAAAAATTGTACAATTGCTTTATAGCAAAAATAATCCTATTGCAATTAAAAATGAATGATAGGTAAGACTGTGCTGTACATGCACACTAAATATTTCAGTGTGAGAGCTAGGAACTCAGGTTTTATACAGAATGAAGTAAGTTAACCTCAGAATTTGATTCTTTGCAAAGTGTTTCAAAGAGTGCAGATCTTTGTAACAACAGTGAGAAAAGGCTATTGTGAAGGAGACTTAAAAAGTCTGTGTGAGATATGACCTAGTGACAAGGTCCTCAGGAAGCATGGCTATTAGAAAAATTCAGAATTTTGAGTAGATGCCTAAGGCTGGTGAATTGAAGGACTGATTAGGTGAATTTGGTTATTTTTGGAGAAAAAACTCATGTTCAGTTTAAAATTCTGAGATCCTTCTTTCTCTGAGGATTTTCTTTCCCTTGTGTAGTGCTTTCAAAAGTCTTTGAGAATCTGAGGTCATATTAAAGCTAGTAAGCATTATAGCTGGAACATAGCTTGCAGGAGTGCCAGGGGATAGATATCACAGTTGCATTTGTGTTACAGTGCTTAGTGAAGCATATCTTTAAGTGGAGGAAAGAAAAATCCTCTACCTCATGCATGAAAATATTATATAAATCATAAATAATGATAGCTAAGATTTATTGTACACTCAGTGTATGCCAGGCACTATGCCTCATATTTTAAATGCATGTTCTCATTTAACATGTACTGCAGTGCTATGAAATATATACCATAACATTATTATCCCCATTTTAGAGATAAGAAAACAAAGACCCAGAGATAACCACATCATCCAAGATCCCACAAATAACAAATGGTAAAGCTGGGACTTTTCCAGGTCTTTTTTCATGCGAAAGCCTTTATTGATAACCATTATGCTATCCTCTCATCTCCAAACTCCAGCAGAAGGAGTTATTGAGATGGTTTGAAACTTTTTCTCAGTCAGCATGTCAAGAGGGTATTGCCAAAAGTAATTATGTCTTTCTCTGCACCTAACCAGTAGAGGCAACATGTCACACTGGAAAGGGCACATGCTTTGCATTCAAACAGACTTGGTCCAATTTTTGTTGTATAACTTAGAAGTCTTGTGACATTGGGTAAGTTACTTAACCTCCCTGACACTCAGTTGCCAGAACTATAAAATTAAGGTCACAATGTCTACCTTGCAAGGTTGTTGTAAGGATTAAACGAAACAAGCTAAGAAAAATGTCTAATAGAGCCTGGTGGATCACACATAACCAATAATGGTGGCTGCTTCAGTAATTATAAGTGGTCCGATTAGATTATTGAGTTGTCAGATGTTCTGGTGATGGGCACTTAACATCTTGATCCAGAACCAAGGGGATTAAAAATGGCAACTGCAGGTGGCTCTTTAAGCAGGTCTAATTCAATGTGTGGCTTCCAACTTCTCCTACCTCAAACTGCTACATCTAATAGCTTAGCCTTATGTAGGTAATAGAAATTGATATTCCTGAATTATGGTATTAACCTAAGCTCAATTAAAGAGCCACGTTGTACTACTGCACTGCTTTGCCCATTGTGATTGCATACTGCTTGACTAGATGTAAGTTTCCATGGCTTTGTTTCAAAAAGACACATTCCAACATGGGAAGAGAATGACAGTGCAAAAGGAGACATGATGAGAAGTTACTTACTTCCAGGTTCAGAGAAAAAATAGAAGCCTTAATTTATATCCCATTCACAATATACAACCATTTGTTCAGCAAAAATTCCTGCTGTATTTACACTGTAAATTATTTGCTGAAAACTTGAACTACAGAGAGAACCTGAGTTCAATTTCTTTGAATTCAATGGCAGCAAACCCGCTTATTTTCACCCTTTTGTCTCAAAAAGTAAATCCTTTAGTACAGTACATTTCCTACATGGTCAGAATTTGTTGGTTATTTATGTTTCAGTGTTGAATTTTCATCTCCCTGCTTTCATCAGAAGTAATTATGAAGCCACAATCATGGAAATAATGAGCACAGATACATGGTTCAACATGTCTGCATTATGACTCTTCAGTCTATTCAAGTAAAGCTCTAGGGTTAATTTCTTTAAACACAATTTGCAAATTTTTCTCTTTGGCCCTACATATGCTAAGAATCAGTATTGTCAGGAAGCCTGCCTTGAGTGTCCTCTGAGGTTTGAATATGATGAATAAAACAAAAGATGGAGAAAAAGAGCTGAGGGTAAAGGTCCCAGAGAAAAGAATCTCAAGGTGATTCACACAGCTGAGCCCCAGAAGAAGAATCTGGCTCTGCCTGTACAAACACTGATAATTGTTTGAAAAATGTCACTAAGTCAAGGGTATCTGGAAAGGAGGGTGAGGAAAGATTCATTTGTATCAACCAATAAAGAGTCTTGGAATACTCTGAAATAATCCTCACCTATTGAAATTTGTCCCCTAAAAAGACATGCCCCATTTCTTGGTCAGGATTTTGTGCCTGGAAACATAAAACCCATTATCCAATACAGAAAGTAGTCGTGAGACTTGATAGAGATTTGAGTGCCTAGCATAGTGTATTAAGTGAAAGTTGAAGGGTTAACAAGAAGTTTAGGGTATACATTTGGTCCCTAAAACTTGTCAGACAGGACCCACAAATGAAGACAGAAGAAGCAATATGGGTCGGATTAGGAATGATGGGTAGAAAAACTGAGGAAGTAAACTGGCATCTACTAATGACATATCTACACATGTCATTTATTCTTCATAACAATCATTTGAGGTTGGTGTTATGTTCATCCCCATTTTACAGAAGAGGAAGCCAAAGAAACAGAATGATTTTTTTTGCCTTCTGCTCCAAAGTATTTATTCTTTTTAGAGTATACAACATGCTCTTTCTTTGGATAAACAGAATGAACTCCTTCATCCCTCTCCATTGTCCATTATTTGCTGTGTTCCCTATTAATTTTTTTACATATAGTGTATTATTATAGAATAATACACTATATGTAAAAGTAGAAGTTAAAGTCATGGGATCTACTTTTTAGAATCCCTAGATTCAACTTCTCTATCTAGCAGCTGTGAAACTCTGGGAAAATTATTTAACTTCCCTGTGCTTCTGAAGTAAGTTATTTAATACATGCAATATATTTACAAAGGAGTATAGCATATTGTAAATCTAAGTGTTGATTGTTATTATGTTTTCATCCTCACAAATCCCTATGAATTAGGTACTATGGCTGTTTTTACTTTACAGAGGAGGCAGGTGAGCCTTAAAAAGATGAAACAACTTTTCTAAGTTACATGGGTAGTAAATGCTAGGGCTGGCATTCAAGTCCAGGCTTGTCTGACTCCAAACTTCACTTTCTTCCTCACTGTGCCACATTGCTTCCATAATTGCCATAGTTGCTCAGGAGAAGTCCATGTGAGCTGAGGGAGTTGGAGAAAGTTTCATTGAGGTTGTTACAAAAGGAGAGTGAGAAGCCTGGATAAAGACAGAAGGAAAGTGTGTTTTGGGAGGGGGAGGAGGCGGAGGAGGAGGAGGGAGGCCCAATCATGTCTTCTCACAGAAGACTCTTAGGGCATGAGAAAATCCAGTCTTCCATTAGTGACACAAAAGCAAGTACAGGCCTACTAAAAAGAGCCTGTCCTTCAGGAGTCACAACACTTCCCTAAGGCCTGAAGGTAGCCCTCATGTTCCCAAGAGGAATATGTTTGAGGAAAGCTATAAAGGAATATAAAAGTAATCTCCTAGAGGGAAGGGTATATGCCTGCAATCCTAAACCAGAGTTTACAACAGCCCTGTCTGCCCCCAGGTGACTCCTCTGGTCATGCTGTTGCAGACAGCCAAGCAGAGAAATATCCAGAGAAGAAACTATCACTGGAAGCACCAAATTAGGAAGAAAAGAATCCAATTGCTTAATTGAACATTTGTAAAGATATGTACAATTATAAGTCCATTATATCGTGAGGCACAAACCCCCACTGGTGAATGATTTAACTGTTGCTCACTTCCTGTTCTGCGTAGCTGAGTCTCCTGGGGGCTATTGCTTTAGCAGTTTGACTATCTCAGCTGCTACCGTGCCTCCTCACTTTCCTCCATTCCCAAGTCTTGAGTGGTGTGACTTGGGAAGCCATCCACATCTTTTGTACAGCCTGCCAGTTCACCTATGTAGCTGGTAAGCACTGGTGATTTATGTCTAGGAATCCATTTAACTGGGGTTTCTGCTTGCCCAAAGCTTCCAGTGGTAATAGCCCTCCTAATTAACTCTGTTATTCTTTACCCTTCATCCTCTGAGCTTCCTTAGAAACTCTCCCAATTTTGGATGACTCAGAGTTTTAGAGAAGCATTTTCCTGATGAGGAATTTCACTCAGGCTTGGTCTAGTCCTTCAAGTCTCACATCAGCACTTGCACCTATGTGCACTTTGTACTGAACCCCAGTGTTCCAGTAGAGAATTGTCTCAATGTATCACAATTACACAGACTCTGAAACTAAATGACTTTGGAGAAACCCACTGAGAAAATTCAGTGGTTCAAGGGCTTATAAATGGACTTAATTTACCTTCCCTAAAAAAGTGTACCTGTGCCCATTGACTCTTAAATTGATGGTATGCTGAGCTAAAAAGAGGCTCAATGAAAAATTCCCAAAGAGCAAAAGGGGAAAGTTCTGATCTGGCTTGGCAAAGAAAATGCCTTCCTATGTCTCTGAGATGCAGTTACGATATTGTTTGGCATAGATTTAGAGAGGACATTTATGTCATCTCATTCCCAGGCATGGCTCTCTGACTTGGGGGTCTGTATCATTTACGTATGGGAAGAGGTGCTGCTATAACTTCAGGGTGCTATAGGCTGACATAGCAGAAGGCAAGGAGATTTTCATGTCAACTCTTCCAGGATACTTTGCCATGATTCTTGGTCAATGAATGGCTTGAGTGGGATAAGTCTATTATAATAAAAGGATCAATGAAGCCTGGAGGAGATGTGACTTATTTGGATCTATGCTTTACCCATGGTTCTGCTCATTCTCATTGTGATGGGGGTACAAACTAAGACATATAAAGCCCTTTTTAATGTTTTGTATACTTTGCTTTACTATCTTTATAGGTATCTGATGTCAGGAATCACTGATGGGTATACAGAAGCTCATGGAAATTTCATACACTCAAGTGAAGTCATGTTTCTTCTTTTCATCTCCATTCCCTACTCAGCAAAATACTAGTCATGTACACTGATATGATTTTGCTATACTCTGAGGGACACAGAAATCTTTGTACTTGACCTCAAATATGATGATCAAAATAGACAAAAACTATTTCTGGGTGCACAAGTCAGATTGTGGAAAGTTGAGTGATTAAATAGGAGGTAAAGAAAGAATAAATAACAATTGTCTACTTTTTAAATAAATGAAATTGTGGACTAAGAGCATTAATTGTTGGGCACTGATAGGGTCATCAATTAGAATATAATTTAGTTTAGAGACCATGATTTTTCAAAGCACTAAACACATTTGTACAATTTTAAGATCTACTCATGGTCAGGAGCCTGAATGTAGAAATATAGAAGGTAGATAGTTCGAATGATTAAAGTATAAAGATTTTTAAAATAATTGTGGTAGAATTACCATAAAAAGCAGTAGACTGAGGTCACTGGAAAATAATGCTTAAATATTGGATCATAAACTTGAAGCTGGGAGAGAAGAAAGTGAAGCCAGTAATGGACTAATTGGATGACCAAAACAGAAAGGTCAAAGGAGTCAGTGAAGATGAACAGGAGAATTGGGAATAATGGGGTAAGTTAATCAGATAAGATAAAGGGCTCCAAAATGGGCTATTGGAATTTATGATTCCAAAATGGAAAAATTCTGGTGAGAGATGAAATCCAGCATATGGCCCTGGGATGAATTTCTATAATGGATGGAGGAGAAATCCTTGGACTAAAAGAGGTCAAAGAACAGTATGTTACAGAACTGGGCTTGAAGCATGACAAAGACACATAGGTTAATATTTGGAGTTGAGGTAGTGAGACTGACAGAGATGGGTGGTGCCTAAGACCTTGGAGAATAGAAGTGAGTGCTTTGGAGGCCACGGGAAGGCCAACAATGAAGAATGATAGAAAAATATACCATGATCCCCGAGAGAGGAGGGTCTTTTGTAAGAGTAAGAGGCAGCACTGTGAGGTTAAGGTAATTAATTGTTAAAATATCCTAGCCACTCTAATGCCAAGAACAGAAACTTCTAAATTAAGTGAGTGTGAGGTAGGGAAATGATTTGGTGGTTTGTGAGAGCCTCCTTGGTAAAACACTAGATTCAATGCTCATGCTATAAAACCAACACAATCATTATCACTGCAACTATCGATGTAGAATATAAGAGCAGAGTGATTTGCAATGGTTCTTCATGCTGGCCCTGTGGGATAAGGGAGTTCAATCATTCTCATTTGCAAAGAAGGGAACAGACAATGCTTCTGTGGTCAGATTTAAAGCAAAGTTATTGATTGAACTCCCTTTAATTGGCTATCACTTTCTAATTGGCCTATGATGTACAGGCTGCTTGAAACTCCCAAGAGAATACCCAGGAATCCAGGCTGCACAGTAGTGATAAATGAGAGCTTCAGTAACCTTGTTTCTTTGCTAAGAGCAGTCATTGGTCAACTATATAGGACTAAATGGGCCTTTCCCCATTAGTTTCAGTTAAGGACTTTGTAATATTTGCACGTGATTTTGATCACTAGGGCACTATTGGTGTAAAATTTATATTTATGTTTTAACTCATTTACATCCAAGCATGGTATGAATTTAGATGCTTGAATGATATACATTTGTATTTGATGTATATAATATACTGTTAACCTTCCTATGTTTTATCACCTTCAGAAATATCATGTTCCTTCATTTGTTGAGTTTATCAACATTGCCTTATGTTTCAAAACATTTTTTTTTCCATTTCCAGAGCTCACTATGGATTTTATTGCCAATCACAGATTTGGGCACTGGTAGGATCAAACTATTTTGGAACAATAGTGTTCTGGGAAGTAAGCAAAAATAATGTAGTTGTGATACTGTTATGTGTGTAAAAAGTGGTGGACTGCAATATTTTCTCTAGAGGTTTCTATGTAGCTAGCTATAACTAAAAGATTTTTTTTCCCTTTTTCTCTAAGAGAGAACATTGTTTTGCTCTGTTTCCTAGAATTCACTTATTTATCTTTTTGCTTTTGTTGTCCTTTAGATCAGAAAAACAAACTATCTCAAACATTTGACCATCTCACCTGTAGGCAGATGACTTTGACTCAAAGCTGTCGTGAACTAATATGTAGTTTTATTTTTATGTTTTTATTAGTTCATTATAATTGTACATATTAATAGGGTTCATTGTGTCATATTCATATATGCACATAACATAGTTTACTCCATGTCACTCCCCAGTACTTTCCCTTTTCCTCCAAGCCTCCCTGTCCCTGTTCCCCTTCTTCTACACTTCTGGTCTGCGTTTTATTTATTTACATTTATGTATATATTTATAATTAGTGCTTTACAATTGTACATAAAATTGCAATACATTATAGAGTGAATATGTATTTGTAAAGATTAACATGATCCAAGATGGGAGGTTTTGCTTTTGGTACAGATTTTCCATAGAGCAGGTGCTGTGTTGTATTGGTGATCTGGCCAAATACAAATATGGTCAATGAGAATATTGTTACTCTTTAATGTAGTGATTTTTTTTTTTTTTTTTTTTTTGGTACTGGGGATTGAACCCAGGGGCACTCGACCACTGGGCCACATCACTAGCCCTTTTTTGTATTTTATTAGATACAGGGTCTCACTGAGTTGCTAAGTTCCTCGCCATTGCTGAGGCTGGCTTTGAACTCGAGATCCTCCTGCCTCAGCTTCCCAAGTGCTGGGATTACAGGCATGCGCCACCGCGTCCTGCTTGTAGTGATTTTTATTGATATAAGCTTACAGTTCAGGTTTGGCCTGCACTCAGGTACTCTGTAGTTCTATTCAGGCAATGCGTCTGAAATCTTCAACATTTTAGAGAACTTTGGAGTTGAAGGGAGGCAACAAATTCCATTAAATCACCTCTTAATTGGTTTCTCCTCCTACTCCTTCACAATCAATACCGTGGGGGATTTGCAGGATTGTACCTGATCTGATTCTCTCTCTCTCTCTCTCTCTCTCTCTCTCTCTCTTTTTTTTTTTCCCAGTAAAGCAGCAGGATTCCCTCAGGTGCCCTCTGAGGGTTCTACTCCCCAGTTTCCTCAGTGAATTCTCAGATGAGACTGTGACAGATGCCCACAGAAGCCCTTAGATAGGGGGAGACGAGGTGCCTATTCACACCTCTCTGTAGTTTCTCACTTGCGCACGGATGCTTCCTTGAACACCCGCGCCCCATCTGTTCTTACATTGGCCCTACAAAACTAGATATCATTATTAATAGCATGTTTCCCCTGAATTTTCTTTATTGGAAAGTTACTTAAAAGTTGCTGACTTCCCCTTCTCAGGTAAATTGGGTGAGTGCTAGAGAAAATAATTTAGATATTGGTACCTCTGGAGTTACAAAGAGATGTATTCAGGTATAATAATGTACTCCCCATTATACTAGCCTTCCAAGAGGGTGACGAATGTGCTAGGTGGCGATTAACAATGGAGAATCTTCTGCTATTTGTATGCAGAGGTGACTTCTGGGTTATCTTGGGGTATATTCAATGGACCTAAGCCAGTTATTAAGTTCCTTTCAGGGAGGGGAGGAGTATCCTGGGTTGTGTACATGTGGTGGGGGCCTTGGAGGCTGATGGGCATACAATATTTTTGCATCCAATTTTTCAGTGATCAGTTGGCTTAATGGGTCTTGGGTCTTTCAGACTTGTAATTCCAACTCTTTACAAGCATGGAATCAAATGCAGGCTGAATTTGGTCATTAATTAGCCAGTTCAAATGAACCTTCACTTCTTCACTTCTAAGTCAAGTTTCTATAGTATTGCTTTTTTGTGCCCTTTGACCCTTCAGATATAGCTACTGACTGTTTTCTTTTCTCTGTCTTGATTCCCCATAAATATCCCCATTTCCTCAGGTTGTCTTATCATATTTTTGTCACCTTTTCAATGATGGGATCTCAATTGCACCACCACTGTCTTCTCAGAGCTCTTCTGTTGTCTCTCTGCATCTCTTTTCTCTCTGTCCTCTCTTTTCCGTTTCCCTGCCCTGCAATTTAACAAGAAATTTGAACAGCACACCAAACTTAAGAACTCAGAGAGCTTACTGCTCTCTTTATGTCTTCAATATTTACCCTAGGATTATTTTTAAAAAAATCTGCCTTTTTTCAACTAAACACTTGGAATGATTTCAACTGACTTGTTGAAGCCTGAAAAGAATTAGCAGCCTCCAAAATGCAGCACTGACCAATCTCCCACATTTTATGAGTAATTTTTGTTACATATAATTTTTTGTATATTAAAAGTTGAGGGTACACTGAAGAGAAATAATCTGTCTTCAACATTTAAAAAATTAGCTCAGTGAGCAGAAAAGAAAATCCTTCCATTGCAATCTATATAATCGTCTAATGACTTTTAATCCTGTTTTGACTTCTAAAGGACTGGTTTTTCAAATATGTCCAGCTCACTAATTAAGGATAGAATATCTTATCATGAGATAAAAGAGCCTTGGCATTAAGAGTGTGCATTCCACAGTCACCATAGGTCTATGTTCAAATCCCAACTCTTGTAATTTTCTAGTTATGTGACCTTGGGCAAATAAGCTGTTTATCTTCTCTTAATCTCAGTTTCCTCATCTGTAAAATGGGAATTAATTATAGTACTTCATTTCATTGGGTTTAGAATTAAACTAGAGAAAGTATGAGTGTATATGTGTGGCACACAAATACTCCATACATGTTAGATGGTGTATTTATGATAATTTTAGAAATCTCTCATAGAGGAAACAATAACTCATAATGCAGTTTAATTGAGTTGAAATTTGTTACTTAAGTTACAATTCAGATTTCGGTAGGTTTGTCCTCCTTGTGAACATAATAATAGAATTCTCAGATGAGTGGCTGGTACCTCCATAACAAATTTCCTCCCTCTGAAGTGTCTCACCTTGTGATCTTGTCCTTGTTAACTCAGTATGTTTTCCAGATGTTAATTTCCAGCTCACAATCTCTCTTGCACTTTATGCACTTTTGATGAGTGAGCAGACCATTTTCCACCACCTCACCTGTCTTGAATATATATGGAAAGTCCAGCATTGACAACTATTTCTGGGTGGCCTCTAGCATATAACTTTGATGGATTGTTTAGGGAGCCCTAAGAGCCTAACAATTTCAATTATTGCTTCTGAGATTGTAATCTAGTTAACATTTTCTCATTATGATGCATTTTATAATCTTTCATGAGAAAAAGGATCAGATTTGGATCAGAACAACTATCACCATGAAACAGCGGTTTATTAAGAAGCACCTACTATGATTGTCTTGACTAGTTTTCTGCTTAGAGATAAAGTGCTAAGGCTCTAGGCAGCCTCTAGGCAATGGCATTACATTCTTCAGGTACAGAAGCCATAAAAGGCTTTTCATGTAAGTATCTTCATCTGAAGGGTGTTTTCTTGTACTTTTGGAATATGACTATGGAACTTCAGTTGGCTCTGAGAAAACATGTTAGTAGACAACCAAGAGATTCCTTTCCTAGAATTCCAGATGACTCTTTTGATTCTTTTGGCTCAAAATATTACCTAGATGTCCTTGACTCTGTTTGAAAAAAAAAAACTATCTATCTATCTATCTTCATCATCATCATCATCATAATCATCATCATCATCATCTAATGTTCACAGTGCCTCTCAAAATTTAGTGTTTATATATTTGAGCTGGGCCTGAGAATCTGCATTTCTAACAAGATCCCAGGTTATTCTGATTTCACTGCTCAATGGTTGACACTGACACTCTGGGTAATAAAGGTGTAACACACAATGGTGGTTCCCCATCCATATTTTTTGACACTCACCTCTATACACAAGAGGCTGCTTACTGCTTATACCTTTGGCTATCTCCCTGATATTTTTACTTATTTTCATTTTTTTGCCCTATTGAATCACTTGTCTTATATGCAATGCAAACTTGAATTGCCAGAGAATTAATGGCCATGGAAGCAGCTTTCAACCAATCCTAAAAGTAATTTTGTGTATAATATTCTAGCTTCTTTATTCCTCAGTTGTTGCTGCCTGCAGCTGCTGCCGCATGTAGCAACAATACCGCGGGAAAGAATTCGGAGGCAGACTGGAAACGAGTAGGTTCTTTATTCTGCTTTCTCTTCTGACTTCTCTCTCCAACTCCAACAACAACCCCCACACAACTTCAACCCTACCTGGTTAAATACCTTTCACCTTAACAAGTATACAAGTGTCACAAGCTCAACTTAAAGGTGTGTTACACAGTGTTCACGGGCACAGAAAGATTCTTAGTTGATTACAATAAGGTCAGGAGAAAACAATTAAACGTCTCCTCTTTGGCTCTTAGTCAGCCGCCATCTAGGCTACCTCCTCATTGAGGCTCTTACACTCAGGATAAATTTCTCTAGAGTTCCACATGAAGACTGAGTTCCTATTCCCATCCTATATTGGCTGCTTTTCCTTTCTTGCCTCACTTCTCAACTTTTATAAGAGTGTTTCCTGGGATCATCTTCCAAGAAAACTTATTGCATTTTAATTTTATCTGAGGATCTGCTCCTAGGGAAATTCAAACTAAGAACTTTGCTAAATATTTTTTCTTATTTTGTTAGCCTGTTTGAGAGAAATACCCTTTACTTTAAATATCACTGTGTTTGACTTGATATAACAGATTATGTTAATAAATTGTTCATAGGTATTACTTTCAAATGTTTAAAGATAAAGCTCTATATGAAGAAATATAAGAAATCTATAAATTGGTGCTTACTAAATATAGCAATTCCAAAACAAACAAACAAACAAACATACTAACACTGGCTTTCAGTAGTTGATACAAGTATAATCAGCTTCAGGATATCAGTTTAGGGAGAATCATTTAGAAAGAATGTTTAAATGAAAGGGAATGATTAATTTTATGTATCTAAACTCAGTGTGTTTCATGACAACAAGGATACTCATGGATTGAGTACATTGCACACATTCCCATATGAGTCCCAATTTAGTGCTCAATTGCCACTAAAGTCACTAACAGTGCAACTCTATAACATATTTTCAGAACAGCTTCTTTAGTCTAATGGTAGTTTGATAAGTAAGCATTAACATTTTGCAGAGGCAGTCTCCCACATTGCCCATATTTGGAGCTCACTGAAATTTTCCACTATGGTGGGGATTGAGAGTGGTAGACTGCCATGCTTTGGATGCACAATCAGACTGATTTTTACCAAGGGTTATATAAAAAGATAAGTGCTCAGTTGTATGTTTTGACCCTCAGTACAATTTTTTTAATATTTATTTATTTGCTTTAGTTGTACACAATGTATTTACTTTTATGTGGTGCTGAGGATCGAACCCAGGCCGCGCACGTGCTAGGCGAGTGCTCTACAGCTGAGCCACAATCCCAGCCCCCCTCAGTACAATTTTAATGTGATAAAATTCTGTGGACCCCTTAAAATGCTGTTTTTGACAAAGCTATAGCAAAAGTTGTAATAAGATTATAGATTTGTATTATACTTTTCTATTTTCAAAGTATTCTGTCACATTATGTTATATGATAAAATGCTTTCATATTTCAAATAGATAATAAAATTCATTGAATGTTGAAGTTAACAAGGGATGTGTATTAGTCTGGGCTCTACAACAAACCAGACAGACTGGGTAGTTTATAAATAACAGAAATTTATTCTCACAGTTCTGTTGGCTGGAAAGTACAAGATCAAGGGACTAGCAGATTCAGTGACTGGTGAAGGCCATCGCTTTCTGGCTCATAGAAAATGTTTTCAAGTTGTGTCTTCACATGGTGGAAAAGGTAAGAGAGATCCCTGTGGCCTCTTTTTTATGACACTAATTCATTCATGAGGCTTCTGCCCTTATGGCCTTCCAAAATCTTCCAAAGTACCCTCTTTCTAATAACATCACTTTGGGTGTTAGGATTTTAGCATATGAATTTCGGGGAGACACATTCAGAGCATAGCAAAATGAATGACCAATTTGAAAAAATTCCTTGACCCCATTCTCCATGCTAAAAGAAAGCTTTCGTAAAATAAAGATTATTTAGTCATCAGAGATAAAGTCCAGAGTCATGTTCAAGTTTTGGTTTAGGCTTCTTTTCTGGTTGTCATTAATATCATTTCATGCGTGCCTGGTTCACAAACCCCTACTATCTTTAATGAGAGCCTATCCCTAAAACCACCCCCATTCTCTAGCTCCCAATGCCTGTGATATGTCCAAAATTTCTACACAAGGGTAGATAAGTGGTAATTATCTATTTGTTTGTGGGTCTAGGGTGTTTTTTGTTAAGACTGTATGCAACAGCATACACCTTTTACTTAGATTTTATGTTATACATCGATTAAATTTTTTTCTAAGTATTCCAAAACTTTTGTATTCAAACAATAAGAAATATTCCTCTTATTATGATCTATTTTATTTGGAGTGCTCTGGGGAAGGGCTTTCCTGAGTCACATTTTTAGTGACCTTATGATTAACCTTGATTAGTTTGCCAGAAGCTGTTTTTCATTATAGATCCAAGTGTGGATGGCCAGGTTTGTTAATCCCATGGTTTCTGCTTCCTGTGAAGTCTTCTGATGATGTTTGTTTAATGATTATGCTAACAACCTAGCAAGCATTCTCTTTTCCATCAGTTTTGGCTGTTTGGTTGAAAGGAAGAGTTTTCAAAAGATCATTCAGAGCCTCCCTATTTCTAGTGTGGTTAGACTGGACTGCTGTTAAGCTTTTTACAAAAGCACACACATTTTCAGAAAGACCATACAGAAGCACCTTCCAGGTCCATGTGCAGGTCTTCCTTACATCACCAACTCCAGAATTTTATGACTGTTACATGAATTGAAATCAGGGGCATGACTTTTTTTCATTGATTCTTAGGACATATTCAACAGGGTCTGATCATATAAGGAGAATGGCTGCCCAGTTGGCTGTTATCTA
This sequence comes from Tamias sibiricus, assembly GCA_025594165.1. NCBI lineage: Eukaryota > Metazoa > Chordata > Mammalia > Rodentia > Sciuridae > Tamias > Tamias sibiricus. The sequence continues at coordinate 91,756,632 of CM046667.1, read as the reverse complement.
GGGCAGATGCTGAATTTTATTTGGAATTCCAATATAGAGACTATCATTTACTAGTATGTTGCAAACTAATGATACTGTTAAACGAGAGCTGTAGAATCTTCACTTTTTTGTGTCTTCATGATATAAATAAATCCCAGTGGATGGTTTATGTGAGAATTGTGATTTCACCTTGCTTTCACTACAAGTCAACAATATAAGAATTTAGTCTACTTCTAGGTAGTGGTGCTGGGGATTTTCCCACCTTTTTATGTAGACAAAATAACAAAGATTAGGAAGGTTCTTAAGAACACATTATTAAAAAAAAACTTACTGAGCACGCAGTTGGAGGTTAATAGCTCTTTGATGAAATGCTGGAACTGGCTCTGCATTATTCCCGTTGAATAATCCCTTTTCTTTCACACCTTTCCTAACCCTTAGAGGTACAGATCTGTTGCCAGATGGATTTCGAAGAATATTACCTTGTCTTATATTACTTTTTAAATATTCAACAAACCAAAAGAAAAAAATCTCCATAAAAACAATATCAGCCATATTTTGCTCTTTCTTATACCACAGTTCCCCTAGCCCTTCTTGTATTTCACTGCTGCTTCTTCTAATAAGCAGCTCTTGCTTGGCTATGATATAAAGGCTACAAGAAACAAAGTAGTTTAGGATAGGGTTGGGAAGGAGAGACTTAGAGAAAGGTCTACCTTGCTGGAATGCTGCTAATATACAATATGACCCTTGTTATTGACAGAGTTCAGAAGATATCAGAGGAAGGCTTGATGTGGGGCAGTAATCCTATGTGAGTGCCAAGAAATGTGCTCTAAATTGATGAATTACCATGGTTTTATATAACATCATGCAGTTGTCAAATTTTTATTATTTTAATGCTCCAATAATTGAATAAACCACCACCACAACAAACAGCCTTTTAGAAAGCTGCAAAAACAAGTTAGCAATATGAACAAGTGCAAATGGCATGGTATTTTAGTAACTTCATTCCTTATAGCAGCCAAACAAATGCATTACCTACTCAAGACTTTCTCTGTTCCATTGTGTTGCTCCAGCCAGATCTGGGACTGGAAAACAACATGAATGATTATACGCTAACATTTTCATAAAATTCTGTCAGCAATGTAATAAAGATTCCTCTGCTGTGGAAAGAGAGTCAACAGCTTTACATGTGTTATTCATTTTCAGTATTTCTTAAAAAATATAAACAGCACAAATTATAAAGAAAACATGGCAATAGAAATGATTAGCAAAATGAGAAATACCTGAAAGAGGGAAGATTTAAGCACCATAGACTGTTTCTATCTTGAAAGGAGGGGAGGGTGTAGAGGGGGACATGAAGGAACATGATTAACAGTTGAGAAATGGAAGAGCATTACTTTTGTTGTGGGAGTAAAAAATGTTTGTGAAATTAATCACCAACCATCTTGTGAAAAAACAAACAAACAAACAAACCTCAAAGCTGATCATTTCCCATGTGTCACATGAAATAAATGAGGACATTTATGTTACCAGGCATGTCAACACGTTTTTTTTTTCCCCCTTTTGGTAAGTTTTCCTCAGATAAACTAAATGCTATGAGCAGGTTCAGTAACAGGGCTAAACTTACCAAGGCCATTAATTTGCATGCCTCAAGGTGGTCAATTCATCCTTAAAGTGGTCAAACTTGAAAATTTCTCTAATGGACTCAGTCCTAGATTTCTGGAAGCATTTCTTCTCCTTTAGGAAGTTGTAACAGTGTACCCCATCTCTCTCTCTCTCTCTCTCTCTCTCTCTCTCTCTCTCTCACACACACACACACACACACACACACACACACACACACATATATATTGTTGTTGTTTTTGGTACCAGGGATTGAACTCAGGGGCACTCGACCACTGGGCCACATCCCCAGCCCTTTTTTGTATTTAATTAGAGACAGGGCCTCACTGAGTTGCTAAGTGCCTCACCATTGCTGAGGCTGGCTTTGAACTCGTGATCCTCCTGCCTCAGCCTCCCAAGTGCTGGGATTACAGGCGTGTACCATGGCACCTGGCCCATGCTATATTTTCGTTATATCATTATTCAGTTTGAAATTATCATTATTTATTTATTTATTTATTTATTTATTTATTGTCCATGTCCACTACACTCTAAGCTCTAAGGAGCTATGGATCGCATCACTGGGGTTCACTGCTAATTCCCAAGAACATAGTAGGCACTAAGTAAATGCTGATTGGGAGAGTGAATGAATTATTGGCTGACCTCTGTAGATGATGGCACAAGACTGCCATTGTATTTGCTGCATAAATACATAGCTAGTTTCTTTATCACATTGTAGGCACTTCTGCTCAAAATATCCTGAAATCTTTTAGTAAGAGGCACAAAAGTACTTAATACCTACACAAGTGCATCTTGGAATTAATAAAGTATAGTGAGGGAGCTGTCATCACACCTCTTACAATCATATTTTCACCTATCCTGTGTGTTGGCAACTGGAGACTGGTAGGCAGCATTACCAATGAAGAAAACTCATCAGTACCAAACTTGCTTTGGAAAATCTGTGTTGCACCTTTAAAAATATTTAAAGAGGAGCCATGCATCTGCATTGGTTCATTCAACTGTAATTCTCTTTCTCTGGGCCAGGTTCAAAAAAAGGGTAATGGGGAGATTTTTTTGTTGTTCTTCGAATTTCAATGATTAAACAACCATTTCTATTGTCTGCTTCCAAGTCTTAACAAACATTGTAGTTACAGCCATAATTACTAGATTTCGTTTTTGTTCTACTGAGCCATTTTTATTGAAGAATGCCAAGCACAGGCAAGATTACATACAAACACTGAATTTAAATAATTCCATAATTCAGTAGACAAAGGAAAAACATTAATAACAAAAAATAAGGCAACTGATTTTTCCCTTGGCATTTGCATTTTTCCACTCACATTCTCATTCTAAAATCATGCCAAAGATATTATTGTTTTGCATGTGTTGATATGAGAGCTACTTGATTTCCCAATGACAGATTTTAATGATCCACTTTCATTCTGTTTCATTATAAGGAAAATTAAGAGCATTTTGTTGTGTTTGTTCACTCTCATGCAATTTCATTCTCCTGTTTTCACTTCTAAATGCCAAAAAAAAAAAAAAAGTGTGCCTTTTTATTCTGACATTAACCCAAATGAGACCAGATCACATTAAGAAAAGATAGTGGAGTAAGTTTTTCTTTTGATTTTAGAAGAGCCCTAAGATTTTCTTTGCAGCTACTGATGACATAAAATGTGTTCCCTGCCCTAGATATCTATGCCCATTTTTATGAATCTTCAAGGTGGAATATTTCTTTATAATTGGAAGGCTGTATGGTAGCTAATAATTATCATTTTTTATTTGTTTACTATGTTTTGAACACTACATGAATACTTCACACATGTTATCTCATTTAAGGCTCAGATAAACTTATAAAGTAAATATTATTATTATACACTATAACTATTTCTATTTATAGACAATAAAGAGTATAACTGAAATTAAAATCCAAACTTGTTGTCAAAGCTTTTACCTTTAACCACTATGTAATACTGCAAGCATGACTGGGAGGTAATGCCAAGAAGTATGTCTTAGGAACAACTTTATGAGTGGAACTTACAAATATAGATTTTAAATACGATGGAACTTTCATCATCACCTCTAGCTCCCTGCCCAGGTGGGGTTATTCAGCTGTATAAACATATGGATTCCACGTCTGCCTTGACACTCTTTAAAGTAATTCAGCCAAGAAACTCTTTCCATAGCTTTATAATAGTGTATTCACCAACCACTGGGGAAGCATCAGGCACAGTATGATTCTTATTGATTAAGTACTCTATACAAACTGAGCTGTGCTACAGAACATGGGATGATAATGTTTACATTTGGATACCTAAAGCAGGTGCTTGAGTGCAAAAATGCTTGTTACAGAGTCCTATGAGAAGCTGTTATTGGTTGTTCATAATCGAAATTGGAAAAGATTATGGATTATATGTTCATAGGTTCATTTGTGGGAACAGTTATATGGTGTCAGGTAGCAAAAATAGATACGGAAGGATACGGAAGACAGTAATGTGAATGAACTTTAGAAAAACACAAAAGACACAGAAGCTCTGATCAGTTTTTATAAAACACATTGATACAATCAAAGCATAAAGACACAAAGAAGGGTCAAAGAATGACTTAAGACAGAAAGAAGAAAGGAGTTCATGTCAGAAGACATGGGATGAATTGAACATCTGAACATCTGAATCTTGGAAACCAGGCTCCACTGAGAGACCTGACCACACCTGCAACCCACCCTCAACCTTGGCCCACATATAGATGAGAAAACCCCAGGTTAGGGAGGTAAATAAGATTGTAAGAGGTGTGATGACAGCTCCCTCACTATACTTTATTAATTCCAAGATGTACTTGTGTAGGTGTTAAGTACTTTTTTGTGCCTCTTACTAAAAGATTTCAGGATATTTTGAGAAGAAGTGCCTACAATGTGATAATGAAACTAGCTATGTATTTATGCAGCAAATACAATGGCAGTCTTGTGCCATCATCTACAGAGGTCAGCCAATAATTCATTCACTCTCCCAATCAGCATTTACTTAGTGCCTACTATGTTCTTGGGAATTAGCAGTGAACCCCAGTGATGTGACCCATAGCTCCTTAGAGCTTAGAGTGTAGTGGACATGGACAATAAATAAATAAATAAATAAAAATGATAATTTCAAACTGAATAATGATATAAAGAAAATATAGCACCTTCCTAAAGGAGAAGAAATGCTTGCAGAAATCTAGGACTGAGTAGCATGCTGGGAGAAAACTGAAAAAGGAAAAGTATCTCTTGAAAGGAGAAAAGAAGACAAGGTAGGAGTAGGAGTGAAACATTAGATTAGTTTTCCAATTTAGATGAAAAAGATGTTGTCTCGATGCTTATGCAGGTGAATAAAGAGTCCCTATAGTATAATGAGGAAGGATATTGGGGCAGGAGGGAAGAAAGAATGTGGACTCTAGAAGCTGAGTGCCTCAGTTCAAATCCTAGTTTTGTCATTTACTACCTGAGTGACCTTGGGCACATAACTTTCCACTACTCTACTGCATTTTCTTAATTTATAAAGTGGGATCAATTTGTAAAATAATATGTACCTCATAGGGCTATTATCAGATTACAAGCAATGATGTATATTAGTCTCTTGATGTAGAGTCTAGCACCCAGTAAGAGCTTAATAAGGACAGCTATTTTTATTTGTTTTTATGTGTTTATCATGATGCTGTCCATGTATCTGTATGTTAGCCATAGTAGTGTATTTTGTGGTAAATTCCTTGAGCCTGGGTCTGGATGACATGCCTATTATTGCAAAATGCACTTTTTGTGAACTTCCTTTTGAACTTTGGTGAATGGATTCTATTTGTCAAGAGGGAAAAGACAAAGTTGGTAGTGTTTGGAAAGGGTTTGCCTATTAACATAGTGAATTTCAGGTCAGCAAGCTCTGGGGTTCTTTTATGGTTGTTTACTTTTTTCAGACCCCCCCCACCACAAATAAATCACTACCTCTCTTCTTCTGCCTGTACTCCCCACCCTACTCCAGTACACAGTGTATTTTCCTTATACATCCATAAGCATTGAGAGGAGACTTGGAAAGTGGTCAAACAGGGAGACAGAAAGGCAAGCCAAGCTGAGCCTACAATGATGGCAGGGAGCCTGGATGGCTTTGATGACTTCAGCACTAGAAGAAAGCTCCAGTTTCTCTCACTGTTTGATAGCTTTTTGGATGGTTGAAAAATAAAACCCAATCTGTCATGTAACTAACTGAATTCCTTTTAACTGCTTAATTACACTCTCTGTGCAAAACAAATTCCTTTTAGTAAATTTAATGTTCATTCCAGATGTTAGTCCTAAAAACAAATAGTTTCCTCTGGAGTGGAAGTCCAATCCAGAACTTGGAAACAAAAATGTCAGTCTGATATGGTGTTAAGGAGTCAGTCCAGGGAATTTGATGCACCTGATATTTAGCAATTGTATTGATATACAGTAAGTACATGTAGAGTAAGTAGTGTCCAGAGTTGCTTGGACCAGTTGAATGAGAGGCTGATAGGTCAGGGTCCATTGTTTTATTTTATGGATGGAGAGGCTGACATTTAAAGCTCATAGGTCCATAACTGACTTAGCCTGATGAATGCATGTCACTCTACTTAAATCCAAAGTTACTGTGTTGTTATTTTGGAAAAACCTGTGGGCTAAGGTTGAAGGTGGGTTGCAGATGTGGTCAGGTCTCTCAGTGGAGCCTGGTTTCCAACATACAGATGTTCTGGTTTGCATGCCAGCTCACTGAAAACAGAATTACACTACACCTCCCAAGTTATTATTCATTGGCTACTGAATAACTGTCAGCAATATACTGGCAGGGTTATATTAGAATAGGAGTTCCCAATGCACAGTTTAAAAAAATGCATTCATCACTTGTTTTCTCAATAAAAGTTGATATTGAAATGTCTTCCAAACCCAACATGCTTTATTTTTCAAAAATACATGAAAGGCCTGTGAGACAATTTGTGTGGGTGGTTAAAAAGGCACCAGCAATAATCACAAAAACCCATATTCAGATTGATAAAGGCCCCACTCCTATACATGTTTTTGGAAGATAAGATTGCTATGTGCCCATGAGTCAAAGTTTGGGAAGAATACTCCACCCAGGTAGTTGTAACTAGATGCCAGAGGCAGTTGGTGTACTGATAGGTCTGTTTCGTCTTTTTGGAATGCTGGTTGATCTAGAAATAACAAGATTTCACAAATTACATTAGTCCCAGAAACCAAATACCCACTGCAAAGGGGGACGTGATGTCTTCAGATCCCCACCACATATTTTTTTTTGTGTGTGTGTGTGTGTGTGTGTGCCAGGGATTGAATTTAGGGGTACTCGACTACTGGGTCACATCCCCAGCCCCCCCTTTTTTTGTATTTTATTAGAGACAGGGTCTCACTGAGTCGCTAAGTGCCTCATCATTGCTGAGGCTGGCTTTAAACTTGCAATCCTCCTGCCTCAGCCTCCCAAGTGCTGGGATTACAGGCATGCGCCACCATGCATGGCTCCCACCACATCTTTGAACTTACCTATATTCTACAGCTTGAACACACATGTGATTTACAAGGTGTCACTCTGAATACTTGTGACTGTCCTTATAGGAGAAAGTTTTTTTTTTTTTTTTTTTTTTTTTTTTTTTTTTAACTAAGGAAGTTTACTTAGTCATTTGGTCACTTAAGTAATTAACTATTCATTAGTGTTTTTTCTGGAAGTATTTAAAAATTTCTTCCATGCTGTTATCAAAGAGATCTAAAACAGAAATCAGATTGTCACTTGTCTCTCTCTTAAAAAAAAAAAAAAAAAAAGCATCATTTTGGCTCCCACCATCTATAAAATAAAGCTGAAACTCCTGACAATGGCATATGTACTAGAAAATTTCTATTTGCTCTGCAAATTTACTCTCTATCATTCTTTCCTAATCTGTGTCCAGGGAGGCTGAGCCCATATGTAATATATAAATTGACTTTCTTTCCCTCTGGTTTCCAGTTGGGTTTGGCCAATGGGAGGCTTTAGCAAGAGATTGGAGAGTGTTCTGAGAATGTGGCTGGGATATTTATTCCAGGATTCCTCCCCAGTTAGGTTGCCATAAGTTAGTTGTATTCTGTTATTGAATGTCTCCTGTCAGTAATTCTCCATCAAAGCTTAGGAGTAGTAATCACCTACTATTATTAGCCTTAGAGTACTCTTCCCCTTGTTGCTTGTCCTAAACCTGCCTAACTGCTTTGTAAGTAGTTTTTTTTTTTTTATTAAATTATTCTCAACTTACACAATATGAGTATGCTGTCATTTAGCTGGTTGGATTCTGGCTGATATGACATATAATGTCCCTTTTAACCCATTCCTTGCCTGCTTATCTTTTCTTGCCTCTGCTCCTTTTATGTTTTATATTCCAGCAATGTGAAACTACCTGCAGTTCTTAGGAGGTTGGACTGTGCTCCTGTATTTCTGCATATTCTGTTTGTTCTGCCTGAATTGCTTATCCTACTGCTGATCCATGTACAATTCTACAACTGTATGAAAGATTTAACTTGCAAGTTTCCCTGGCACTGCTATTATAAGCAGGTCAAGCAGATTTGATCACTGACACCACTTATAATAATATACCTGTTATCATGACTACCTGTCTCCATGTCTTTTGCCACTGCTAGATGGAGAATTGCTTGAGAGTAGGCACTGTGCATTGTTCATTTCTGAAACCCTGGAGTGTTATATCTGTTAAATCAAAGAGTATTTAACACTGAATAAGTATTCACAATCCAAGAAGAAGAAGAAGAAGGAAAAGGAGGATGATGATGAGGGGGAGGAGGAGAAGAAGAAAAATCAGAAAATAATAAAGTGGGAAATGAAAGCTTTTAATGAAGTACTTTTCCATATTACATTTGTTTGCATACATGTACTGTCATCTTCTTTAGATAGAGAAGACCTGTACTCTCTTTACTCTCTGTATATGTTTGTGACCATTGTAACTCTTCCACTGAAGCTTTGCTTCTTAGACCAAAATATAAAATAAAACATTAAAACTAGATTTTAATTTCTTGTAAAATTTTTCTTCTTCTTCTTTTTTTTTGGTACTGGGGATTGAACTCAGGGGCACTCGTCCACTGGGTCACATCCCCAGCCCTTTTTTTGTATTTTTATTTAGAGACAGGGTCTCACTGAGTTGCTAAGTGCCTTGCCATTGCTGAGGCTGGCTTTGAACTCATGATCCTCCTGCCTCAGCCTCCCAAAGTGCTGGGATTACAGGTGTGCGCCACCATGCCCAGCTAAAATTATTCTTAATTCATCACTTATTCTACCTATTGTTAAATATATATATATATATGTATATATATATGTATGTATATATATATATATATATATATATATATATATATAAAAGAATGACTTTTTTAAAGTTGTTGATGGACATTTATTTTATTTATTTATATGTGGTGCTGAGATTCAAACCCAGGACCTCACACATGCCAGGCAAGTACTCTACCACTGATCCACATTCCCAGTCCCATAAACATATATATTTAAATCAGGAACTGGAAGGATAAGATAAAAGTTAAGATTTCACTAAATGGACCAAGATGCCAACTTGATTCCATAGTCCATTTATTACTTGAGGCCTACAAGACCCCACTCTAACTGATGGATCACTAAAGATTAATGTTAACTAAAAGCCAGTGTTAAGTAATCCCTTAAAGGTTTGTGTATTTAACTTGTCCAGTGCAAGGTTATCCAGTAAATGGTCTAGTTCTCTTAAAGAAGCCTTGAAGAATAATTCAAATAAGTATATGTGCTATAGTTTTTATGGTAAAATTGTGTATTCAGCAAAACTGTCAGTCAAAAATAAGGATAGATAGGGTTTATACTCTATTTGGTTTGTCTCACTCTGACCATTGTGACCCTATCACAAAGTTTTGCTGCTTTGACAGTCAAAAAATAAAACAAAACAATAAAACCTCTTTCATGTATTTTCTTTGCAGCTTAAAGATATGAAACAGACATATCAGAAAGAATACTTTCATTCAAATTCATCCCATGTGGATGTGTACTTTCTTGCTGTCTTTTGTTTTAGAATGGGGTGAAAAGCAAGAGTCAAGGCCAACGTTAGCCTTAATTCAATGGTTTCTAAGTTTGTTGTATATTCAGAATATCTGAAGATTTTGTTAACATGCGCATTTGCATGTCTTACTTTTTACTCAACTGATATGCTGAACAGTAATATTCAGGTTGGGTTTGATAAGATACCTGTTTAACATACACTTCAGAGGATACTGATGAGTGCTTCTAGGGCCATATTGTCAAAAATGCTGGCTTAGTTAAAGAGCAGGTAAGGGCATGTAGGAAAATCAAGGTAAGTGAAACTCTGCTGATAATCTGGTCTCCAGATACATCTAGTCCCATAGCTGAATCTTTGGTCATCCTATGTCTTTCATGCTTTTCATGCCATCTTGGACTTGTCCTTTATTTCTCCCCTTCAGACCTAGCACCTTCTGGACACCCAAATAATGACTATCTAATTTTATCAGGCAGTTCTTGTTCGGAGAGTACTGCAGGGAAGACATTACCGAGGTTATCCAAGTTTCTTCTGGATTTACCAGCTTGAGGATAAAAATGGGGAGGAGGGAGAGAGTTTCTGTCACATATAATAAGCCTAAAATTCCATTTGTTTATACTTTTATTGAATTAGTGCTATATTTCTAACCACCTCTTCTTTACCTTCCCTGCCATGATCCCTTCTATCTTCCTATATCAGTCATTTAGTTCTGAAAGCAAAGTAATATGGAATGTTTTTCAGTCTTCATTGAGCTGTAGCCATTATTCTCCTTGGAAAAATGGGTAGATTTATCCTTTGCCTCATTTTGAACCCTACATTGTTACTGTAACATCAAAGTAATACTGCCTGGTACACAGTTCTGAAAGAGGTTTTCATGAAAACAACTTTTCAGTTTCTGGCTTCAGCAGCCCCCTGCCCTTATTCATTCTAACATGTAGATCTTAGAAGAGTCCGTAATGCCAGATATGCAAAACATTATGCCATGATCTCATTCTTTTTCTCCTTTTTCTTGCTCCCAGATGCTTTTTCTTTCATTTAGAAGAACCCAATGCAAATGAACAACTGTGGTGACACAACTTACCCATTCACTTAGTTTATCACCCACATTTTGGCATATCTCCATTGAGATTACTTCTCTACATCACACCCTGCTGTATCCCTTCATCAAGTAGTCTTTGTAAATTTGAAGAGTAATGCACACAGAAAGAATCTAGGTTTATTCTCAAAAGGAAACCCTTTGAGTTTGAAGATTTCAAGGCAAGTTTGGCAGGAGGGGATGTGACAGGTTGCTAGGGAGATTGTTGTGAGCAAGTGCAGAACCATGGTTTTGCTCCAATAACACAATCACACAATATAGGCATGCAATTTTAGGAATTAAAAAAAAATAGAAATCAATTGAAAAGTATGACACTACAGTAGAAGTACTCCTTATTTAGTTTTCTAGAAAGAAAATATGTTCTAGAAACCCAAGTTTGTGAGTGAATTAATGTGAAATATTTAAATACATGAAAATCAGTAAACAAATACTGACTTAAGTACTTGAGATAGGTTCAATAATTCCCCTAAATAGCCATGTCCTACTCCCCAGAACCTGTAACAATTTTACCTTACATAACAAAAGGGGCTTTGTGGTTGTGAATCAGTTAAGGATCTTGAAATGAGGAAATTATACCAGATTATAATTATCCTGAATTATTTGAGTAAGTCTGAGGTAATCACAAGGGTGATTATAAGAGGGAGGCAGGAGATCAGAATGTGTAGTAGGAGTAATGATGACAGAAGCAAGATGTTGGAATACAGAGGGCTTATAGAAGCTGGGAAAGAAAAGGAAATAGATTCTCTCCTAGGTCCTCCAGAAGGAATATTTTAGCCCAGTGAAACCTATTGAAGAATTTTGACCTTCAAAAATATAATACATTTATATTGTTTTATCTTATTTTTGCAGTACTGTGAATTGAACCCAAGACCTCACACATGCTAGACAAGTGCTCTACAACTGAGCTATAACCTCAGCCCAAATTTGTATTGTTCTAAACCACTAAGTTTATGATAAATTGTTATAGCAGCAATAGGTAACCTCTACAGCATTTAATATATGTCCAGCCTAGGGAAACCTGGTATGGGGTCAAAGTACTCTCTCTTTATCTCTTGATATTCAATACCTACTCATCATTTCAGTTCCAATTCAAGTACCACAGTCTTCAGGAAGTCTTCCTTATTCCACACATCTTCACCACTTCTCAAATCAACTTCTGATTTCTTGTTCGTTTGTATTATCGTTATTTGTGTGTGTTTTATCTTCTCAATTAGGCTGAAAATTTTCTGGAGTGAGAGTTACATTTTATAAATTTTGTACTCCATATGTCCATGATCCCCAATCCAGGCATTGTGCCTTACACATAGGAAATGCCTGATAAATATTAGATGATGAGTGTTTGTTTGGTTAGAAGTAAAATTAACCAAGAACATGATGAGAATAGGCATCTTGAATTGAGCTATGTAGTTGTCATTTGCATCTTAATTATGGGCTTCAAATTTGCATCTTGATTATTTTTTTTTTTTTTTTTACCGACAGATTTGAATTCCTACTTGGAGGAGTTCTGCATTTCACAAGAGGCAACATCTTGTTCTTCTATCCAGACAGTGTTTATAAACTTTGGGGTGAGTTTCATTAATGTGCTAGAATGCCATAGCAGCTCTCTCTTATCAGCTCCATTTGACTTTAGCCCAATGATCTCCTCCTGGGAAGTCCAGTTATATATTATGATGAAGTGGTTGGTGGGGATGGATGTAAAAATAACCTAATGAATGTTTATTAGGTGCTTAGTGGTACACAAAGCAAACTATTGTAAACATTTTTATACACCAGTTAATGAAGAGATGTGTAAAGCATATAACTTGCCCTTAAGGAGCTTATAGTCCAAGTGAGAGGACAAAGTTTAGTTAACATCAATGTTTATACCGTGATTAATATAATTCTCTACAATAGAGTTATTTTAAAACCCTTTTTCTTGCTTTCTGCAGTTGCAGGAAAATTAATATTTTATGTTTCCAAAAATTCTTATCCTCAACACAGCTAGCATGATGAATACTCAGAAGTTTTAATAAAAACCTGTTTCCTTAAAATAGATGACCTATTTAATAAAATCATTACTAAATGACCTATGTAATAAAATCATTACTAAACCTGGTTTTTGTTGTGTTTTGGAGTGTTTGTGGATTTTAAGTGAAACAAAGGGAAGTGATATTTAACTTCTAAGTTCTACTCTACAGTTGCTTTAAAATAAGATGGCTGTGAAATATATGTGTGCTTTGGAAACTTTCATCTATTAGCTCTGGTTTTACACTTACCCATCCTACTTGGGACTGTAAATTCTTCCTAAGACTAATTACAACACTACAAGGCAAGAACCATAGTTCACAGAGCCAAAGGAAAGTACTTCCATCTCATGGTCTCTATCTATGCAAAGGTTATCATTGAGATATCTGTCCTGTCACAATGATAGAACAACCAATTTTAAGTGAAGTTCAAAGTGGAGGGGATACAAATAAGGAAGGCATAGCCTGGAAGACATGTGAAAATTTTGTGATGAAGAATATGATTATCATCACAATCTGTTTAAATATTTCTTATGCACTTTTATGTATAAGGGTCTGGGATAGGCATAATGAGTAAGGCAAAGGTGGATAGGTCTCCATTTTTTAAGAAGATGGAGATAGATCCAGAAGAAATAAAATGATAAGGACAATTGTTTCAGTTAGATTTTCCCCTGCTATGACTAAAAGACCTAACCAGCACAATTATAGAGGAGGAAGAGTTTATGTGACAGTTCACGGTTTCAGAGATCTTAGTCTAGAGAAGGCTGGATCCATTCCTTGGGGCTCCAGGTGAGGCATAACATCATAGAGGAAGAGTGTGGCAGAGGGAAGCAGCTCACATCATCATGATCATGAAGCAGAGAGCAGAATCCAGCTCCAGAAACAAAATATATACTCCATAGCTATGCCCCCAATTAACCACTTTCTCCAGCCACACCCCACTTGCCTCTAGTTACCAATTAGTTAATCTCATCAGGGATCAATTCACTCATTGGGTTAAGAATCTCACAATCCATTCATTTATCCTCTGAAACTTCTCACATGTGAGCTTTTGGGGGACACCTCACATCCCAACCATAACAACAATCTATGCTATTGGCCAAATGAAAATTGCCCCTCTGTATTGTAAGCTCAAATATATATACACACATATATATTTATATATGCCTAATATTGGGTCTTAAATCTATTCAAATATTTCCTTTTTCACTTTGAATATGATTATTTCTTATGTTGTCTTGATTTGTATGTTCTGAAAACTAAGTAAAATGAAAACTAAGTAAGTTTCACATGATAGAGGTTAAAAAAAAATAAGAAGTACATGTACTTGAGAGCCAAAGTATAGGGAAGGGCTTTAGAATTTTAAGGATAAATACAGTGTAGGATAGTCCAGTGTGAATTTACAGGTAATCCACCTGTCCCTGCAAATTCAGAGTATCCTGAGTGATATATATTCTCTTTTCTGTTCTTGCCTTTTCTAGTTATGTTTCCATTAGGTTTTAAATCATATGTAATTTACCATCCTCTTTCATTGTTAATCACTGAATGATTTCAATTATAAAATTTTAAAATATAACAATAGCTAATCATTTATTTATTCTTCAATATATATTTATTCATGTCTAATGTATACCAGTCAACAAGCTATGAGCCAAGTACAAAGTGAATAAGATAGGAACTATTCTTTCCTTGGGGGAGTTTATAATCTAATGGGGACAGTTATACTTTAAAAATTGACAGGTAAGTGCACAATTACAAATTGTGATAAGTTCTAAAAGGATAATTGAGCATTTTCTGTAAAAGAGTAATGACAGGGATTGTAGGTTTATAGCAAATGCTGTTTTGAGGAAGTGATATTTCATGAGAGCTGTTAAAAAGGAGTCTGTTATAACAGATAAGATAACCAAGTATGGATATTCCAGGCAAAGAAAACATTATGAGTGAAGTGTATTAGATAGGATCAGCTTGTCATAGTCTAGGACCTGAAGGGAGGCCACCGTGACTGGACCAGGTAAGTAAAGTTTGGTAAAAGGTTGAATGAGATGGATATCATTATCCTAAATGCATGATTGAAGATCTGAATGGTACTTATATACTTTGTATACAAGCAGTTGTATGTAAAAAGATACTATACTTGTGCATGATGAATAAGTAAATAAATAATAAAAAAATTAAAAAAAAGGTCTAGTGTGATAGGCAAGGGTCAGATTGCATAGGGCAGTGTAGGACATATAAATATAAAAATGTGAGTTTTGTCTTAAATGAGAAGACATTGAAGTATTTTGAGCAAGAGGGATATGTGATTTGTTTTAAAAACATCAATCTTGTTTTTTTTTTTTTTTTTATAGAGAATGTACTGTGAAGGGAAAAAGAGGAAATATAACATATAGGAGTATTCTAAGAGAGGTGATGAAAACTTGAGCTAGGAATGTGGCTGAGAAGGAGAGTCAAATTTGAGAGAGGTAATTAATACATCTTGTGAGTAAGGTGGACATTTTATTATCCCTTACTTGGGAAACTGAGAATGCTTAAGGATTGATGATCAGCTTGATATATCATTTCTCATCATGCCATATGAATACTCCAATTTACTCAATGCTGAGGCTAACTTGAGTGAGACTCTAGGACAGTGAACCTAGTGTTAGTTTTGATTTGCTGAGTATTAGTATTAATATAGACTGATATATCTTCTGAGCCTCCACTGATATCTGAAGATTTGAATATATTTAGTGGATGATGGCCAATTTTGGTAAAAAATGATTAGTTATTTTGAATATGGTAAACTTTAAAAATTCTTAGCTAAAATCTTGGTTTACTGAGTAATTATTAATGTTTGATTTATGATCAATCTACTATAACTGCTTATAATTACTCAGATTATATATGAAACATTGGAAATATCAAAGTTGTATAAAATAATGTTCTGACTATGTAACAAGTCCTCTCCAAAGCTAGGGCTCACAACATTAAAAAACATTTATTTTGCTTGTAAATGTAAGGGTTGACTGGAATCAGGCAGCTCTTGTTTACTTGTCAGGTTGTATTACAGAAATAGTTGTATTTAGATGCTGGCTAAAGTTGGGGATCATCTCAAAGACTTCTACACTCTGCATCCTATACTGTGCTGGAAAGATTCAAACAGCTGAGGTTTGGAGCACATCAAAGATCCCAGACATCTTTTCCTATTTCTGTATAGTTTCTCCCCATGGTCTCTCCACATGGTGGTCCAAGGGTAGCTGGACTTCTTATATGGTAGCTGAAGTCTCTTAGAGGGAGTTTCCCATGAGAAAGCTTCATAAATGTAGCCTCAGAAATCACTTCTGTTGTATTGTATCTACTGGAGTGGTCATAAAGGCCCACCTAGGTTCAAGGGGAGGAAACTTAGACTCCACCTCTTAATGGGAGAAATGACACATCATTTGCAAACAGTTTATTATCACCAAAAACATATTTTAAACTAATTAACTAACTTATATTTTTTCTGGGCATGACCAAAAGATGACAGCACTGGAGAGAACTGTGCATATTTTATAAACATAAAATATCTATAATTGGTAATGCTTCATTTTTAGAAGGCATATAATATACATTTTCAAGCAGTGATTTATGGAATACTTTCTCCAACTAAATTTATATCTCCATGATAAAACTGAAAATTATCTAGTTACTGTGTTTACCAAACTAATTAGAACAGTTACTTGTGAAGCTACCTGAAGTTGAACCATCAATCCAATTTAGCAAGTTAATAGTGCATATTTGAATAACAGTTTTGTCATAGTCTATTAACATCAACAAATACAATGGGAGTTTATTTTATTAATTAAAATAAAAAGTGTAATGTTATGGGTATTTTTCTTTAGTAACAAATGAATATCATTATTTTTAAAATGAGCCCAAATACATATAATTTGTATGCTTTAATTATGTGAAATGAGTTTTAATAAACAAAACCAAACAATTGTAGCCAGGTCCATAAAAGAAAGAGTGTTATTTAACCCAGAGTTCTTCCTATTAATTTATGGTCTGGAAAAGATCAATGAGCCTTTATTCTTCAGTTCAGAAACAATTTAAGAATTGAGGATGAATCAAGCCAAGGGGGGCACTATTTCTATATTTTATGAACTGGTAATTATTTGATGCAAAACCAAATAAAACAAATGAACAAACTAAAAACCACACTTGGAATATTTTGTAGTTTCTGATAACTCTAGGCACAGGGGGTCATCTGCTACTGCATAACTTTCTTAAAAACCTCAGCAAATAATATAATTTTAAATGATTCTGTATTAATTCTGAAATATTATGGTATTTTTGAAGGATGATTGTTTGATACTCTGTTAGAATAAATTCATATTCATCAAGCAAGAATTGACTTTAATGAAAAAGACTAGAGGGGTAGCGAGGATGAAATAAGGGTTGTTGGATATGATAAATGAATGCTATATGCGTGTGTGGGTGTATCACACTGAATCTCATTAATATATACAATTAATATGTGTTAAAATTAAAAATGATCTATATATGGTAAATGATTTGTTCTGATCTCTATGTTTATTTAAGAAGTTATATGAATTCCTTATTTTAAGTACTAATTGAAACTTGGCTCCCTAATGCAGAAGAGCCTTATAGTTAGACATAATCTGAAAATTTAAAGCTATATGTAAATAGTTTGCAAAAATAATGTTAATAAAACTGCAATTTTCAGTTGAAAAATCATTTCTTTATGACACCCAGTTTTGAATGTCCAAAGAATAGACCTTCATAATGGTAATAATGCATAATGTACATTCATCTGTACAGAATTTTACTTGTTGCTCTTTAATTTTTAATCCCAGTTTCCTCAAGATAAAGAAGAGAAAGTTGCTTAACCCTTAGGGTGGTAGACAATTTTATGAGAGGACTTCATTAGAGGTTGTTATGAGACAGCAGAGACTATTGAAGTCCATGCAGAATGTTCTATGTGTAGGCTAAATGTGCTTATCACTTCACAGTGATGGTTGGACTTCATTTGTGAGAACACACTCTGTTGCTGATGATGCTTAGGGGCCACTGTGAATGCAAATGTATGACTGCCTTCTTATATTGAATCTTCCAACTCAAAATTTTGGAAATTAAGAAACAAATTCATATTAACATATTAAACATGAAATATGATAGAACATGGGGAAGTCTATGCTGGGTTTTGAGATCTGGAGAAAGCTATTTGTTATTTGTCATACAGTCTAAAACAAATGAAAATGCTGACAGCTACTTTATCTTCTGAATATTTAATCTGATTAAAAATTTGGCATACTGGTAGATAATTTCCAGGTATACAGCACAGCTTTAACTTTAACCAATATGATAAACAACATTGTAAATGAAAAGGATAGAGCCTGAGAAGAATAAATCCATACATAGCTATTTATATTAACTTTTGTTAGTCTCAGCTAACATGAATTTTATGTGTATGTTTTCCTTAATTTCAGCCACCAAGGAAATTCAGCTATATCTGTGACAGAACCATTGCAACAGGAGCTGAGAAAATTTTAGGGTGAGGTGAGATGTGAAGAATGGAAGTTTTATGGTTACAGGAACAGATTCCAGCTTCTATCCTATTCTTCTGTGTGGAACTTAGTCAAGTTATTATGTCTCTGCTTTTCTTCCTGAAAAGCTTCTAGGAGATTTTAAGTGACACATAAAATTCAACTGCTTTTGTTACACATCTTTCTGAAAACCAATACCATGACCCCCAATGGGTTGAAGATTCCTAGTCTATGTATGTTGAGATGAGTATTATTATCTCGATCTTGGCTGGGTAAGGAGCTAATTTGCATTGGAGTTGGGAAGAGCTGGAAAGCTGCTCCCAAGGGCCTTGCATGTAAGAAGTTAGAGAACCTATCACTACATCTTACTTCTGAGCAGCAGTAAGATGTCTGGAGACTTTTTACAATGAACTGGACGTTTCAATAAAGGCCTTGCCTTTAAGATATGTAACCTGTGATTAAAAATAACCCCAGCTCAAAGCAAAAGAATGACCTTTGAAAAAGCAGTAATGGGATATTTTGGTTCTTTTTTACCATGCTGAAATAGGTCTATTTAATTCTCCAAATGGAGTAGAGGGAAAAAATGGGTGACAATTAAGGGGACCTCAGTCAGTATTAGATGTGGTTCAGAGTGAGGAGTCACTGCATCTTTGAAATGAATGTATATGCAGAACATCTGGACTGTTCCTGTGAATTATAGATGTGTGGCATATAATGGTCATGTGTGATGACATATTTATCCATGTAAATCTGAATGTTCACTGAGTACTGATGGAAAAAATCTGCATTGTCACTAGATTATTGTAGTATATTCTCTTTGGGAATTGACCTGAAGACATTAATGTCACTTTTCTGAGATGATTATATTACTATTGCAAGTAGCTTTAACACTAGCAACCATGGGCTGGGGTTGTGGCTCAGCAGTAGAGCGCTTGTCTGGCAGGTGCGCAGCCCTGAGTTTGATCCTCAGCACCACATAAAAATAAATAAATAAATAAAATAAAGGTATCATGTACAACTACAACTAAAAAATAAATAAATATTTTAAAAAACTAGCAACCATTGTCCTTTGATTTTCACCAAGATAGACTTTACCCTTTAAAAGATCTTAGAAGTTTTCTTTATTCCTTCCAGATTCTAGAGCAATTTAAAGTTTAACATTGCTGCAGGTTGTGACCTGAAAGGGATAAAGAACGAATTGCCCCTTTATTAGAACTTCTTACATACTGCAACAGGGAATATTGTCAATTTTAGTAGCTGATTGTTATTCGAATTTTCTTCCTTCCCCTGTAATTGATGATTGGAAAAGTTATGGAGAGTTAGGGTGTATATACTTTACACAGTATTTATTTTATTTTCTAAAAAATGCTTGCCTTTTACTACCAACTTCCTAGATAACATGATTTTATGAAGGGTAGACTGAGATGAAGCAGTAGCTCTCATCAGCTGCTTGACATAAAATATGTCTCCAAATATTTCAAATGGGGAAAAATGGAAAAGGCTGTGAAGGGCCCTGGGTGGCAGGTAAGTGCACTCAAGACAGATGTGTTAGAGAAGTTGCTTCTAAGACACGAATCCATCCTTAGCAATTGCCTAGCAGTGGGGTGGTGTGAGGGGCTTTCTTTTCTCTCTGCAATGAGGTGTCAGGGACTAGTTGCCAGGCAGTAAACTCACTTGTGCACTGAGTTTAGAATGGTGGGCTATGTTTGTTAATGCCGCTGCTTCCCTTTCAGCTGCCTGCCTACCTTTGTTGCGCAGGATCCTCTGACTGCTGCTGGAATGCTAGGCGACATGACAAATGATCTGCCAATGTTTTTCTGTTAGTCCTGTGTAGTGAGGATTTTGCTAATGGATTAGACCCTAGAAAGTATTAGAAAAGCAGCTTTTTTTTCCCTTCTGAATTCTCATAGCACTTTGTACTTCTCTCTGGTAAAGCAATTATTGTGCTGTATTGTTATTATTTGTGTCTGCCTCTCCCAGTAGACTGTGAGTATCTTGATAACAGGGTCTTTGCCTTATTTATCCAGGATGTAGCATAACTTCTGGTGCAGGGTAAAAATTCAATAAAGGTTTGTGGACTGAATGAAAGAATGATTGAGAAAAATGTTAATCAAGACTCTGAGGCCAAACAGAAACCAAGACTCTATCGCTCATAATGCTATTAATCATTTCATGTGCCTTGATTAACTAGAGGCTAAGAGAGTTCTTCTAGGACTGGATATCATGTTTTCTTCTCTAGGAAAAGGAGGCATCAGTATTCTCTGTCTTTTGAAAAGATGGATGTATTTGAGCAGTCATTTTCTCCAAAACTACCAGAGCATAAGCATAGCATACTGAATTTCTCATTTATTGAAACTATCATGTGTTCTTCTGTATTTGTGTGATTCCTTGATTAAAGCCTGCTTCTGCCACTAGACTTTGACACCAATGATGGAGGTAAAATTCATTCACTTTTGCTCATAATCGTGTCCCCAGGATCTAGTACCAGGCTTGGCAGACAGTAAATAATAAATGAATGAATGACTGCAAACAGTAAAATGGCTTCCCTTATTCATATAGGATTTTTTTTTTTCTTTTTTGAAAGAGATAAATAGATATGCCATAGTCTTCTCAGTATTAAGCTGTAAACCCTCGTCACATTCCAATCTAACATTTGAATGTTCAGTCTCTTTTCAGAAAGCTTTAATAAAATTTATTCTAATTATTTGACTATATTATTGATTTTTTTTAAAAGTATGCCCATCTTCAAAGGTAATACGTTGACTTTTAAAGTGCCCAAGTTTGGAAACTCTGCAGTTTTGATCTCAATGGAGCCTGTCTGTTAGTTTTTAAAGGACTGAGTGTTTGGCTGCTGCATAGACTTCTCTCAAGGGGAAAGGCCTTTAGAGTGACACTCAGTAATTTAGCCATTAAGGTTAATGTTCATCTTCTCTCTGTCTATTGAAACTTCTACAGTAGGCAGTGCAAATAGCTTATCAGGTAGTTTTAAAGGTCATGTGCAAAGAAAAAAAAAAACCCTGTACTTCTCATGAAAATGTCCTTAGTAATCAGTGCCTGCTTATGGGAGGAGGGGGCTGAGGGACTCTCTCAGATCATCTATCTTGTCTTTTCCTCGGGTCACTTTGGGACAGATTTCGAGTTGGAAGCAGCCTGGCCAGGAAGGTAGCTAGCTATGCACATCTCTGCTTTCTAGATCAGTGAAGTCAGTAAGTTAAAACAAATAACTTTAACTTTCTCTTTTCCTCTTTGGCCTCTGCACTTCACCTCTGGGGTGAGTCTGACAGAAATAGGAGCAAAGAACAGACTTCTCTGTTGACAGCTTGAAGCATTGGTCAAACCCACCTTTCACAGAAGGAGCCAGAATAAGAACAGTGGGATGCTCAGTCTTTTCCCTTGCTGTTACATGTCATTTAAGCCTGTGAGAAAGCCATGTCTCTGTACTGTCTCTGGCCTGCTTCAACCCTCTATGGAATGCATGAATTGAGTCCTGCTCCATCATATCTGACTACATCATGAATCCCTAATAAGTGAATCTGGAGCTCCTCAAGGAAACAAAATCTTAATCTCCCACTCCAAATACCAGCTGTGGCTACTAACTTAATTTCCTCTGAGACTTCATTGAGTTATTGGTCTTTTCCTGTCTCCTCCTTTTCTCCACCAGTGAAAGGTATGGGTTTCAGCTTCTTGAATGATGAAGGAAAACCCTGAGTTTTTAAAAATGGTAGTTCTGAGGCAAGAATATAGGAGTGACTCTAATAGCTCTTTCAAAAGAGCGAACTGTACCTTCTGGCATATTACGGTCACCCATTGAGAGAGAAATCAGAATGTGTCTGCAACAATGATAAAATGAAGAATGCATTCCTCTGCAGTGCATTCAATAGCTGTTTTGCATATGGATTCAGTATTAAGATAAGAGTCTGCTTTGCATTCTGTTTTATTATCTATATGTGAGAAAATAGCAGCAGGGTTGTGGGGTTATATTTTAGTGGACAAGTCATATTTTCAAAATCCTATTGATGAGTACAGCCATTCCCTCAATCATTGCTGTGTCCCTATCTTCTTCCCTGAGTCATTGCTGGGAATTGTTTCAAGTGAAAGAGTTTGTTGTTTTTGTCGTTTCTATATACAACTTATTTTTGTTTTCTAGAACTCTGTGGTCTACCACTTTCATTACTGAATGGTAAATTGGGAGGCATTTATGGAAAACAAAAGAGAACTATTAGGTATGGCTGAACAGATGAGTTTCCAAAGATTCAGCTCACAAAAAATGCAGTATTGTTGTTTGTGAAGTGGTGTCCAACTTCAGTATACCAGGGTCTCTTTCATGACATTTAATTTTGAACATCAAACAGAATGTGAAGGTTTGGAGATTGAAAATAACAAATGAGTAAATAATTGAAGTTTTTGTTTTAATTAGTGTATATTAATTATGCAGAATAATGAGTTTCATTTTGGCAAATTTGTATATGCATATAACATACTTCAGTTATTTCCACTCCAGTTTACTGCTCCTCACCCTTGCTCCCCCCATCTCCTTTCTTTTCTCTTACTCTCCTATCTACATTCAGGTTGTCCTATTTTTTTTTCTAGGTTTCACAAAGGAGAAAAACAGAAACATTTCATAGTTGTGTTTTTGATTCTGACTCATTTCACTTAAAATGATGAACGCCATTTCTATCTATTTTCCAGAAAATGATATAATTTCTTCTTTACATCTGAATACTCCATTGAGAATGTTTATGCCTATGTCTTAAATGATTCCCTTGTTTTCTTTCAGAAGTTTCAAATTTTCAGGTCTTATAACTTGGTCTTTGTTACATTTTGAATTGATTTTTATAAAGTGAGAAATAGGGATCTATTTTTAATCTTCTTCTTATGATAACTTGTTTTCCTAACACCATTTGTTAAAAAGTCTGCCTTTTATCCAATGCATGTTTTGGGCACCTTTATCAAGAATCAGGTAACTGTAGCTGTATGGGTTCATATTTGTGACATCTATTCCATTCCAATAGTCTACATGACTGTTTTATGTCAGTACTATTACTATGACTCTGTAATATACTTTGAAATAGGGTATTGACATTATGTCCAGCATTGTTCTTTTTGCTCAAGATTGCTTTGGCTATTCTGCATATTTTGTTCTTCCACATGAATTTAGGTTTGTATTTTTCTAGTACTATGAAGAATGTTGTTGATATTTTGATGGGGATTTCTTGAAATCTGTAGATTCCTTTCAGCAAAAATGGCAATTAAAAAGTTTTTTAAAAATTTATTGTTGCATTAGAATGATACATAATAGTGGGATTCATTATGCCATATTTGTACACGCACATAATCACTATCATTCCCCAGTATCTTCCCTTTACCTCCCCTTCACACTTCCTCTGATCCACTTGCTCTAATCTATTAATCTCCCCTCTAGTATTATTATTTCAATTAGTATTTTATAATTATATATAGGTGAGATTAGTTAGGGTATATTTATACATGGACATAGCACAATTTTGTAGATTTCCTTTCTTATGACTTCCCCATGCCCTTCATTCTTCCTTCCCTCCCTATCAATCCCCTTCTGCTCATTCATAAGTGAGAGGTCTTTCTATCTTCTAGTGTCTTCTTCAATTTATTGTAGAGGTCTTTCACTTCCTTGGTTAGATTTATACTTGATATTTCATTTTTTTTGAAGATATTGTGAATGGAATTGTTTTCCTGATTTCTTTCTCAGTGGGTTTGTTACTTGTATATGGAAAACCTGTTGATTTTTGTATTTTGACTTTGTATCCTGCTACTTTGCTGAATTTATTAGATCTAAAAATATTCTGATGAAACCTTTAGTGTCCTGTAATTATAGGATCATATCATCCACAAATGGAGATTAATTTGACTTCTTCCTTTATTATCTGTATCTCTTTAATATCTTTTCTCTTTCATAAGTATTCTGGCTAAAATTTCAAGTACTATGTTGAATGGCAGTGGTAAGAATGGACATCCTTGTCTCTTTCTTACATTAAGAGCAAAGGATTTCAATTTTTACCTATATAATATGATGTTCATTTTGGATTTGTTGTGATATAACTTTTATTAAGTTGAGGAAAGATAGTTATCTCTCTAGTTTCCTCAGGGATTTTATCATGAAGGGATATTGAGCTTTGTCAAATGATTTTTCTGTATATATTTAGATGATTTTGGGAATTCAGTCCTTGTTCTATTCATATGGTGTATTATATTTATTGATTTGTGTATGTTGAACTACTTGCATTCTTGGAAAGAAACTAACTTGTTGATGGTATATGATAATGTTAATAATGTTGTTGAATCTGTTTTATAGTTATTTTGTTGAGGATTTTTTGCATCTCTGTTCATCAAGTACATTAGTATGTAATTTCCTGTCCTTTCCTTCTTTTCCTGTGTGTCCTTATCTAATTTTGGTTTCAAGGTGATGCTGACTTTGTGGAATGAATCTAAAAGTGTTCCTTCCCTTTATATTTCATGGAATAGTTTTAGGAGCATTGGTGTTCTTCTTTGAAGTTCTGGTAAAATTTAGCAGTGAATCCATCTGGTTCTCAGCCTTTCTTTGTTAGGAGACTTTTTATTGCTCTTTCAATGACATTGTTCATTATTGGTTTGTTTAGATTTTTAAAATATCCTCTTGGCTCAATTTCAATAGGTTATATGTGTCCAAAATTTATCCATTACTTCTGGATTTTCCAATCTATTTGAATATAGGCTTTGAACATAGACACTAACAATACTTTGGAATTCAGTGGTGTTATAATGTCTCATTTTATCCAATTTTATTAAGTTGAGTCTTTTTCTTTTGGTTAGTTTAGCTAAATGTTTATCATTCTTGTTGATCTTTTCAAAGAACCAACTCTGTTTCATTTATGGTTTGAACTTTTATTTTATTCTCTGTGTCGTTAATTTCAGCTCAGATCTTTAACTTTTTTTCTTTTACTTTGTTTTGAGTTTGGTTTGTTCTTGTTTTTAATTTTTTTTAACTTGACATGCATATTTAGGTTATTTATTTGGGAATTCTCTGATTTTTTAATGGAGGCACTCATGACTACAGACTTCCTTCTTAGAACTTCCTTTGCTGTATCTCACAGGTTCCAGTATATAATATTTTCCTTTGCATTTGATTCTAATAATTTTAAAATTTCTTTTCTCAATTTCTTCAGCAACCCACTGATCATTCAAAAGTGTATCATTCATCTTCCACGTGTTTGTTATTAGTGTAGTTTATTTTGTTGATTTCTAATTTCCTTCCAATTATGATATAATAATGTGGAAAATTATTCATTTATTTATTTTTCACTTGCTAAGACTTGTTTCATGGCCTAAGATAGGATATCTTTTGGAGAACATTCCATGAACTGCTGAAAATAAAGTATATTCAACTTCTATTAGATGGAACATTCTGTTAATGTCTGTTTAGTCCATTTGATCTATAGTGAAGTTTAATTCTGTTGTTTCTTGTTGATTTTGGGGGGCTCTGGATGAGCTATCTATTAGTGAGAATGATATATTGAAACCACTCACTGTCACTGTATTGAGACCTATCTGTCCCTTTATGTTGAATAGTATTTGTTTTATCAAATTGGGCATACTGACATTTGGTGAATACATATTTGTTATCATATCTCTTTGGTGGACTGTTCATTTTTCTAATATGACTCTTTTTGTCTCTTGACTAATTTTGGCTTGAAGTGTGTTTTGTTTGATAGAACAGAGCTTCTCCTGCTTGCTTTGGATTCAATTTACATGAAATATCATTTTCTATCCTTATACTTTCTGTCTGCATATTTCTTTCATGGTGAGGTGTGTTTATTGCTGGTAACGTAAAGTCAAGTCTTGTTTTTTAAATCCAATCTACCAATCTAAGTCTTTTAATTGGAGAAATGAGAGCATATGCTTTCAGTGTCATAATTGAATAGTACATACTAACTCCTATCATTTTATTGTTTTTCTAATGTTTGATTCATACTTAATTTTCATTGTTTATCTATTATTCTAATAGGATTTATACTGTCTTGTGTTTTCTTGGTTGTGTTTATCTTTCTCTTATATGTGTAGGATTCCTTTAATATCTTCAACAAAGCTAGCTTAGTGGTCATGAATTTCTTTAGTGTATGCTTATCTTGAAAGGTCTTGTTTTTCCTTAAATTCTGAAGGATAACTTTGCTGGATACAGTAAAATAAGTTGTAGATATTTTTCCTCAGGGCTTGAAATATATCATTCCATGCCCTCCTGGTCTTTTGAGTTCCCACTGGGAAATATGCTATAATTCTGATGGGCTTGCCTTTGTAAGTGACTTATTTATTCTCTCTTGCAGCTTTTAATATCCTTTCATTGTTCTGAATTTCTGGCATTTTAACTATAATGTGTTTTGGAGAGGTTCTCTTCTGTTTTTTTTTTTTTTTTTTTTTTTTTTTTTTTTAATTTGGAGTTCTAAATGCCTCTGGTACTTGAATGTCCATCACATTCCTAAACGTTTGGTAATCTTCTATTATCTCACTAAGTAGGTATTCTATGCCATTAGCCTGTATCTAAACTACTTCCTCCATACATATGAGTCTTAAGTTTAAGTCTTAAATTTAGTCTTAAGATCTTTTAATGTTATCCCAGAGATCTTGTACACACTGTTCATAGTTACTTATTTCCCCTTTATTACTGTCTGAATGTTCTGTTCATTTGCCTTGTCTTCATGTCCTGATCTTATTTCTTCTACCTAATCTAGTCTATTGGTGAGACATTAAACTGAAAGTAATGAGGTTTTCTTTTGAATTACTGATCTTTTCATTTCCAAGATTTCTATACTTTTTTCAGTATCTCTCTTTATTGAAATTCTCTTTCATATAGAGTATTATCTTCCTTAATTCATTCAATTATTTATTTGTATCTTCTTTGAATTCAATGATGATTTTACAACCAATTTTTTAGTTACTTTCAATAACTATGGATCCAGTTATTGGGGAGTTTTGAACTTTTGAAGGCATCTTGTTGCCTTGTGTTCTTATATTTCTATTTGGACATTTGCTCATCCATTGGGATGTGGGTATTTCTTCCACTATCATGTGAAGGTCTTTTTAGTGAGCAGCTTTCTCTTTGCAATGTTCCTTGAACTGGGAATATATCTCAGTGTCAAAGCACCCACCCCACTTGTGCAAAGTGCTAGGTCAATCTCAGCACCCCTTTGAGAGGAGAAAATAACACTAGTAACAGCAACAACATAAAAGCAAACTAGATATGAACATATAATAAAAATATATTAAAATGATCTCTAAAACTTCATTAGCCCAAGAGAATAAATGGAGAATGATTGTACAGACTAGTTTAAAAAATTAGGCACTAGTCAAGTTAAAATTAAAAATAAAATTAAAATTTAAAAAGAGAGAGAGATGACATGCTGAAGAAGAAATGAGAAAGAAAGATTAAAGAGAAGGGAATTGAGTAAAAATGAGGGAGAAGAGAAAAAATGGGATTCAATAATTTTCAAAATGTATCAAACTAGATAAAAGTATGAAAAACAAATAATAAGAGAAGATGAAATAATATGGAACACAATGAAAGTGAAAGTAAAGTCAAACAAAAAAAAATGACTAGAATTGTTTCTTGCTCAGATAAGTAAAATGGATATGCTTTTTTGAGGACTTCTAATTTTTGGAATCCTCCACAAATGGAATATTGTGGGACATAACTGCAGTCCCTCCCATTCCTTCTCAGCTCCAGACCAAACAGGTCATACCAGTTAGGGCAGTATGTAGGCTTAACTTCCCCTCCTTGCCTACAGGTGAGTGCTAAGGCAAGGTTTTCCTCAGTATGGCTATATGCACCCCAGCTGTCTGTCTGTCTGTCTGTCTCTCTCTCTTTTAACCTGTGGATGGGGCATGCTTACAGTAAGTGTCACCTGCCAACCATTTCATCTACTATGCCTGTGGACCCTTGAGTATTATGCACTTTATGTCTGGAGACCCCCAGTGTGCTCTGGGATATGTCAATGTCCAAGCCATAGCAACTATCCTCTGGATGCCACTGAATGTGGAAGAGGCAGACTGGGCCCACAGGATCCATGCTAGGGTAGGGAGACCTGGAAACCAAGTTTTCCAGTGGTGGCATTCCCAGACAGAACCCCATTGTGAATCCACACGGCTTGTCCCTTTCCCTGTCACAATTTTAAACTGCCAATTTTATTTTTATTTTTTATTTTTTTATTTAAAGTTGTTGTATTTACAATAGTAGTATGCATTATAATTCTTAATAAACATACAGAGCATCTTTTACAAAACACTGTTTGTATACAATGTATATTCGTACCATTCAAATATTCAATCATGCATTTAGGATAATGACATCCATCTTATTCAACCACCTTTTCTTTTTTCCCCTCCCTCCCCCCTTGCTCCCTTCCTTCCCCTCCCCCACCTTTGACCTTTCTAGCATTCCTCTAATCCTCCTATGTACCCTGACCCAACACCACTGTGGATCAGCCTCCTTATATCAGAGAAAACATTCGGTATTTGGATTTTTGAGATTGACTAACTTTACTTAGCATTATATTCTCCAACTTCATCCATTTACCTGTGAATGCCGTTATTTTATTTTCTTTTATTGCTGAGTAAAAATCCATTGTGTATATGTACCACATTTTCTTTATCCATTCATCAACTGAGGGATATCTAGGTTGGTTCCACAATATAGCTATTGTGAATTGTGCTGCTATAAACATTGAAGTGGCTGTGTTACTGTAATATGCTGTTTTTAAGTCCTTTGGGAATAGACCCAGGAGTGGGATGGCTGGGTCATAGGGTGTAAACCACCCATTTTAAAGGGAAGCACACTCTGTTTCCTTCTGTCCAGCAGACCATCCTGCATGCCACCCAGAATTCTTAGTTGATCTATGTAATAATTATTTTCATGGGTACAAACTGACTCTCAGGGTGGCTGCTGGCTAAACCAGTGAAGAGAAGTGGCCTTTGGGTGTTGGGGACATAAAACTACATTTTCCCCTCAGTCTCCAATGCAGTAAAACCAGAAAATTGGACCCTTCTCAACATGACTTGCTATCATAGTGACTTCTGAAACTGTTGCACAGTGCAGAGAACCTCTTTGGGTTGTCTCACTTGCAGAACCTCATCTCTTATCTGCTTTAATTACATATTTGCCTAGTAGCTGAATATGCATTCCTAGAGAATGCTAAGATTCTTTCAGCATACTGAAGGGGTGTTTCCCCTCCCTCCCCCCCCATTGAGCTTCCACACAGTCTGTGTTGGGGCACTCTATTTCTTTAATTATTCTAAAAACTAATATTTTGGGGATTTCACACAGTCACTGACTATTTCAAGTTGTACCCCAGAACATTCCTATACCTTCTCTACCTTATCATGTAGCTGTACCTGTTAGTTTGATTCAATATGGTAGAGCAAGGTAAATGCTGACTCTCTTTAGTTATCTTTCTGTTGACAATATAATTTTCTTCAGAACAAAGTGACCCAGCTTGTATACCCAAGTAGCCACCCTTGCATTTCTGAACAAATTTAATGTGTGTGTCACAGGGCAATACTGAGTCCACCTCTGCTCCTCTGCTCCCTGGTTCTTTCCTCTTCTACCCTCCCCTCTTCTTGACTTCCACAATTTAAATTTTGATTAGATATTTGAGCCACAAGTCAGTTATTTATTAACATCATGATTTTTATGTTTGAAAACACAGAATGTGTCCCTTTTTATATGCAAAGTCTTTCAAATGGCATTCTTGGATATGCCATCTGGAATCATAATAGCTACCATGTTTTATACAACTGCAATATAGTAGACATTACATATAATACATACATACATATAATATATATATGTATATATATATATATATATTCTAATTTTGATAGTAACAATAGCTTTGTAGTGTGTGTGTGTGTGTGTGTGTGTGTGTGTAAAATCTTTATTTTACACTTGAGGGTATGGGTATAGTAAAGTTACCCTACCAATACTTTCCAATTAGTAGGTGGTTGATTGTTTTTCTCCAAGCCCATGTTTTGATCATTGTACCATTACTGCCTTTTATAAAATGTTGAGTGAGAGGAGTCAAAAAGTGACTTTGTCCTTCAGTTACCAAT
Organism: Tamias sibiricus; assembly: GCA_025594165.1. Taxonomy (NCBI): domain Eukaryota; kingdom Metazoa; phylum Chordata; class Mammalia; order Rodentia; family Sciuridae; genus Tamias; species Tamias sibiricus. The sequence continues at coordinate 91,726,273 of CM046667.1, read as the reverse complement.
GTCTTTTCCTCATATGCCTTGCAGGATATTTTTGTTTTGAAGCTGAAAATAGTTCTCTAAATGTGAGTGTTCTTCAAGGACTTCTGTATTTTTGGAAAGGTAGATAATTTTCCAGAGTATGTAACCTTTTGCATTCGAAATTTACTATCACATTTGGATGCTATGCTGCACGGATAATCATGTGTATTTATGGAATAAGCACAACTGCAAAATGATAATTCAAAGATCAGATGTTTTATCCTTAATATAAGGAGAATCTCCTAACTTGCCACAAAATATAGGTTTTAGGACTCTGCATCTCTATCCAATGAATAAAACACCATCACACTTTCACAATAAGAAATACAAGAAAGTTAAATATCACATAACCCCAAGCTTCCATCTCAAATTACTGATGTGAACAGGCTTCCTTAATATGAACAGTTTTGGGGAATCTGTAGAACAAACATAAATTTAAATGTTATTTGCAAATATCAAGTCAGTGCATTCTTGTTTCTCAAATAAATGTTAAAGTGGAAAGCATATAGTTTATTTCAAACTAAGAAGTAGTGACCAGTTGACTGAATTTACTTTTGTTGTTCGGGGATGATGTTGATCCTGGAATATATAGTTAAGAAAAAAAAAAATAGATAATATAGCACAAAATCTCTAACCCCTGGTAGAAGCCCCAAGAAGTTGAAATAATCAAGATAATCTTTTCTGATATGTCAATAGAATGTCATTACTTCCTAAAAGATGGTGACTTTAACTGTCATTAGTATATATAAAGAATTAGTTAAATTAAATATCATTGATTTTAATTAATTAATTTTATTGAGATATATTCAACAGTAGTAAAATATGCCAATACTAACTGTACAATTTGATGGTTTTGACATATGTATACAATCATGTAATTAATACTATGATCAAAATATAGAACATTTCTATCAACTCATAAAGGTCCATTATGCTACTTTGTAATAATTTCCTTACTTTCATCATAGGTTGCTGCATTCTTTTACTGTAAGTTTGTGACAATATTTTTTAGAATTTTGCATAAATGGAATCATACAGTATGTTGTCTTGTTTTTTATTTTTCTTTCTTTTTTTTCTTTTTTCTTTTTTTTTTTTTTTTTTTGGTGGTACCGAGGATTGAATTCAGGGGCACTTGACCACTGGGCCACATCCCCAGCCCTTTTTTTGTATTTTATTAGAGACAGGGTCTCACTGAGTTGCTAAGTGCCTCGCGATTGCTGAGGCTGGCTTTGAACTCGCGATCCTCCTGCCTCAGCCTCCCAAAGTGCTGGGATTACAGGTGTGCGCCACCGCGCCCGGCTCTTTCTTTTTTTTTAGTACCAGGGATTGAAACCATGGGTGCTTAACCACTGAGCAACATCTCCAGCCCATTTTGAATTTATTTTTATTTATTTTATTTGTTTAAAGACAGCATCTTGCTAAGTTCCTTTGGGTCCCACTAAGTTGTTGTGGCTGGCTTTGAACTTGTGATTCTCTGGCCTCAGTCTCCCAATTGGGATTACAGGCATGCACCATCATGTCCAGCGGTATATTGTCTTTTTTTAAAATTTTTTAGTTGTAGATGAACATAATATCTTTATATATTTATTTTTATGTGGTGCAGAGGATAGAACCCAGTGCCTCCTATGTGCAAGGCAAGCACTCTACCACTGAGCCACAACCCCAGCCAAGTATATTGTCTTTTATATGTGGTTTCTTTCATGTATGTTGTTACATATTTCAGTAATTTCTTTTATTACTGCATAGTATTCTACAATTTATCTGTTTACCAGTTAATGGGCACATGCATTATTTCCACTTTTGGCTACTACTATAACTAAAGCTGCAATAAACAATGTTTGGTGGGCAGATATATTTTCATTTCCCTTGGTTATATAACTGAGAGTGGAATGGCTGGACCAAAGAATGTTTAACATTATAAGAAAGTATCAATTTATTTAACAAAATTTATAATACATGACCACAAGCAATTTGAGAATTTCAGTTGCTGTGCACTCTAACCAACACTTGATTAACTCTTTTTCATATTAGCCTTTTCCAGTGGGCATACTTCAAAGTGATTTTGATATGTACTTCTTAATGACTAATAATGTTGAGCATCTTTTAATTTGCTTCTTCTTATGCCATTGTGATATTTCTTGGAGGCATGTTTTTTCAAATTGTTTTCTCATTTTCTTAGTTTATTGTCTCATTTTATTTAATTGTAAGAGCTATTTATAAATTTTATATATAATTATTTTGCCATATGTATGTTGCACAAATATTATCTTACCATATGTGGTATTTTCTTAATAGTGGCTATTGAAGAGTAGCTATTATGATAGAGGTAAGCTACAATTTATCATTCTTTTCTGCTATGATTTGTGTTTTTTTGTGTTTTATTTAACCAATATTTGTCTTATTCAAAATTTCTCTCCTGTGATTTTTCTAGAAGTTGTATAGTTTTAGAGTTTGGTACCTTATGCATTTTACGTAAATTTTTATATGGTGCAAAATAAGTATCAGGAGTCATTTTTGTATATAGATATCCAATTGTTCCTGTATAATTTTTTAAAGAATATAATAAAAATATCTGGCAAATATTAAAAAAAGAATATTCTTTCCTTAATTAATTGTGTTGGCACTTTGTTGGAAAGTTAATTAACCATATATGTTTGAGACTAATTGTGGAGTCTATATTCTGTTATACTGATGTACTTTTCTATCTTTTCACCAACATTAGACGTTTTTGATTAATGTAACTTTCCAGTAAGCTCTGAAATCAAGTAGTTTAATTTTCTAATGTTTTTTTTCAAAATTTCTGTGACTATGCTAGTTCTTTCATATTTCCATAAAAATTATTATTTGTTTATCATTTTCTGCACAAGTAACAAGAAGAACCTTCTGAGAATTTCTTTGTGATTGTACTGGATCTACAAATCAACAACATATTTTAAATATTGACAAATATCCACTGATGAACATGGTATATGTCTCTGCTTATTGATTTTTCCTTAATTATCTCTGTGATATTTTGTAGTTTTAGTGTTCCCAAACTTAGTGACAAAGTGTCAATCTTCATTAAGTGTGATGTCAGCAGGATTTTTTTTAATGGTGGATTTTTAATAAAAGCTTTTTGTCGGTTGAGAAATTTCCTTATGTTTCTAGTTTTCTTTTTACAATCAGTAATATTGTATTTTGTCAAATGCTTTTTATACATGAAATTATATAAAATGTGATTTTTTCTTGAGACTGTTAATGTTTTCAATTACATTGATTGATTTTTTTAAATACTGATTCGATCTGGCATTTCCAGGATAAAACCTACTTTGTATGATGTATCATAAATTTTATATAGTGCTGGATTTAATCTCATAATACTTTGTTTAGGATTTTTATGTCTATGTTCACATGTGACATTGGTCTGTAGTTTTCTTGTTTTGCATCATCTTTATCCATTTTTGGTATTGAGGTAATGCAGGCCTTGTAAAATGTATTAGAAAGTGTTTCCTCTAATTGTGTTTCCTGGAAAATACTGTTATATTGATATCTCAATTAAATGCTTGTTAGAATTTGCCTTAGAAACCACTTGATCTTAGAAATTTCTTCCTTTTTTTTTTCTCTTTTCAAGAAATCTAATTTCTTTAGTAGTTTTAGGGCTATTGAAGTTATCTATTTCATCATGGGTGAATTGTGTTAATTTGTGGTTTCCTAGAAGCTGGTTATTTTGATCTACATTTTAAAATCTATGTTCTTGATCTCCCTATACATTCTGTAGTGATTTTCCAATTGGTATTCCTTATAATGGTAATTATTCCTTCTCTTTTTTTTCCCTTTACCAGTCTTGCTAGAAGTTTATCAATTTTATTGATTTTTGAAAGAACTTTTAGGTTAACTAAATTTTTCTATTGTTTCTCTGCTTTGGTTTTATTGATTTTTGGCTCTTCTATATTTCCTACATTGTTCTAACTCTAGGTTTATTTTGCTCTTCTTTTTCTAGGTTCTTTAGGTAGAAGTTTAGATTACTCATCTGTGGATTTCCTTTTCTTTTCTAATATAAGCACTGAATGCTGAAACCTTTTTTTAGTGCTACTTTTATTGCACCTCACAAATTGTGTTATGTTGTTTATTTATATTAAGTTCAAATATTTAAACTTTTTCTTGGGGTTTCCCCTTTGACCCATGTGTTATTTAGTAGTACATTGTTTAATTTTAAATTGATTGGCAATTTTACTCTGATATTCCTGTTGATTTCCAGTTTAATTGCTTAAGATAAGTGAATATGTTTTGTATGATACCAATTCTTTTAAATTGGTAGTGTTTGTTTCATGACCTAGAATATGGTCTATCTTTGTGATTGTTCTATGTGTCCTGCAAACAAATGTGTATTCTGTTGTTGGGTATACTGTTGCATACATGAAAATTATATTCCCTTGATTGATTGTGTTATAAAGTTTTTTCTGTTATTGCTGATTTTATGTCTACTACTTTTGTAACTAAGAAAGAAGTGTTGGAATTTTCAGATATAATTATGGATTTCTCCGTTTTTCTTGTCAGCTTTTTTTTTTTTTTCCATTTTTTCTTTTCAGTTTTTGCTTTATGTTTTTTTTTTTGTAGTTAAGCATGTGTATACTTAGGATTGTTGTGTCTCCCTGATAAATTAATCTATTTAGCAATAAATAATGTCAATTTTTTTATCCTTTATTTATTTATTTATTTATTTATTTTTGTGTGTGTGTGTGTGGTACCGGGGATTGAACTCAGGGGCACTCGACCACTGGGTCACATCCCCAGACCTTTTATTTATTTATTTATTTATTTTTTTGTATTTTATTTAGAGACAGGGTCTCACTGAGTTGCTAAGTGCCTCGCCATTGCTGAGGCTGGCTTTGAACTTGTGATCCTCCTGCCTCAGCCTCCCAAAGTGCTGGGATTACAGGCGTGTGCCACTGCGCCCGGCTTATCTTTTAATTTTTTTTTTCTCTGAAGTCTACTTTTATGTTAATATAACTAATTCTGCCAACATGGTGTATACCTGTAGTGACTTGAAAGCCTGAAGCACGAGGATCATAAATTCATGGTGAGCCTGGCCAACTTGGTGACACCCTGCTTCAAAATTAAAAAATGAAATAAAAAGGGTTGTGGATATAGCTTAGTGGTAGTGCACCCCTGGATTCAATTCACAACAATCCCCTAAAAATTTACTTCAGCTTTCTTTCTTTTTCTTTTTTTTTTCCATGCTATTCTTTTCCTTCTTTCTTCTTTAAATATACTCAGAGAATTATATTTGGAATTTCTAGTAGACAGCATATAGTTGAATTATCTCTTTTTTTTATCCTTTCTTTTAATTGCTATATTTATATTTTTCATTTGATACAACTTTTGATATATTTGTATTTAAGTCCACTATTTTATAATTGGTTTTCTCTTTGTTCTGTCTCTTATTCTACTGTTTTTCATCCCAGTCCTCTTTTGGATTATTTGTACAATTTTTGGAGTTCTGCTTCAGTTTATTGATTTTAATTTTGACTACCTGTATTATACAATTATTTTAGTGGTTTATCTAGGGATTAAAAAGTACATAATTAATTTTCCACAGTATTTAAAATCAATATTTGGAACATAGAAATCATATAGTTCCCCTTTTATATATAGCACATCATCTACATACGTTGAAAACCTATCACACAATGTCACCTAAGTCCTGCACAGGTGATGGAAATGGGGTTCCCTTCCAGTAGAATGGGCTGGCTGAGAAAAGCTAGAATAAACAGAACAGAGAAATAACCACAGATCACAGAAAGTAGCTTCAAAGGGTCTGGGGTGGGGGGCGGGGCAGGAGAGGCTAGCTGACGAGACTGATCCAGCTTCTAACACACAAAGGAGTCCACATTTGCATTATTTGTATCGGGAAAACCTCAAAGAAATTCTATGGAAAGTTCTTCACCAAAACAGGTTAGGCATGGGGGCACGTTAGGCTGCTCAGTTCTTAACAGGTTATGTCCATCTCTGGTGCTACTCAGCAGGACCTTTCTAGCAGAGTGGAGCAGGGGAAGGTCACTTGCATTGGGTGGTCTGTCTCCATGGGAGACCAGGGGAAGTTCCCAATTCCAGACCTATCCCTTCCCTTGTTGTGATGCTAGAAAAAGTCTTTACGCATTTCACGAATGGCTTCCCATAACACAATGTTATATTATGTTATATTTTTTGGTTTGAACTATGAAACATCTTTTAAAGAGCCAAAAAAGGGGAGGAATGGTATGTTAATGATGAAATAAATATCTTATGGGTAAAATATTGTATTAATGATAAAACTACTTTTTTCACATTTTTATTCTTCTCCTTCATTCCTTTTATTCAAAATTTTTCTTCTGGTCTTGTTTCCCATTACCTTAATAAATTTCTTAAGTAATTACTTTAGAGCATGTGTGTTTTATAATAAATTTCATAATTTTCATTCATCTAAGGATTCTGGGTTGTCAATATTTCTTGTTTTTAGAACTTCAATATTATGGTGCCACTTCCTGTTTGTCTCTTGACTTTAACAAGCAATCATCCTCTATGTGAACTGTTGTTACTGTATAGATGATACATTGTTTCTCTGGGTGATTTTAAGATTTTTTCTTTAATCTGATTTTAATTTTTATTGTTATTAGTTCATTTTAGTTATATATTACAAAAAGATTCATTTTTATATAATTATAAAGGCGTGGAATATAATTTGTTCTAATTCATTCCCTAGAATTTCCCCTTGCCCTCCCCTCTTTCCTCCCTCTACCCTATATTCTAGTGAATTTTCTACTATTTACTTAAGTATTTTTAAAAACAATTATTGTCTTGTGGATGTACATGATGGTGAGGTTCACTGTGGTATAATCATATATGTACATAGGAAAATTATGTCTGATTCATTCCACTATTTTTCCCTATCCTATCCCTTCTCCTTTCACTTCATTCCCTTTTGTTTATTCCACTGAGCTTCTCGTATTCTTTTTTATACCCCCCTTATTTTTAAATTTTTTATTATTCTAATTTGTTATACACGTTTGCAGAGTACATTTCATTTCATATTACATATAAAGAGCACAATTTTTCGAGTTGCTGGTTTAATATAAAGTATTTTTACAACAATTGTGTCTTCATACATGTATTTAGCGTAATCATGGATAACAGTCTGCCATTATTCCTATCCCCTTGCCCCCTCCCCTCTCTCCCCCCTCTTTGTTCTATTTAAAGCTCTTTCATTCCTCTCATTCCCTCTCTCTTGCCTTTATAAGTTAGTATCTTCATATCAAAGAGATCACTCGACCTTTGGTTTTTTGGGATTGGCTAACTTCACTTAGCATTATTTTCTCCAACTCCATCCATTTACCTGCAAATGCCATGATTTTATTCTCTTTTAGTGCTGAGTAGTGTTCCATTGTGTATATATACCAAAGTTTCCCTATCCATTCATCTGCTGAAGGGTATCGGGGTTGCCAAAGGACTTAAAAACAGCTTACTATAGGAACACAGCCACATCAATGTTTATAGCAGCACAATTCACAATAGCTAGATTGTGGAACTAACCCCGATACCCCCCCTTATTTTGGATTAGCTTCTGCACATCAAAGAAACACAAAATCTTTGACTTTTGGGTACTGCCTTATTTCATTTTTTATGATATTCTCCAGTTCCATCCATTTACCAGCAAATGTCATCATTTCATTCTTCTTTATGGCTGAGTAAATTCCATTGTGTATATATATACATATCACATTTTCTTTATCCATACATCTGTTTAATGGCACCTGGGTTGGTTCCATAGCTTGACTGTTATGAATTGGGCTGCTTTAAACATTGATGTGGTTGCATCACAGCATTATGCTGATTTAAAAACTTTTGGATATGTACTGAGGTGTGGGATAGCTGGATCATATGGTAGTTCCATTCTTACCTTTTTGAGGAATCTCCATACTGCTTTCCAGAGTGGTTTCACTAATTTGCAGTCCCACCAACAATGTATGAGTACACTTCTCCCCATATCTTTGCCAACATTTATTGTTTTTAAAATTTTATTTATTTTTATTTGTTGCTTTTACATATACATGGCAGTAGAGTGTATTTTGACACATTATACGTACATGGAGTATAACTTATCCTAATTAGGATCCCGTTCTTGTGGTTGTACATAATGTGGAGTTTCATTGGTCATGTATTCATATATTAACATAGGAAAATTATCCTGGATTCATCCCACTGTCTTTCCTATTCTTATCCTTGCCCCCTTCTCTCCATTCCCATATATAATCTACTAGACCTCTATTCTTCCCTTCTCCCCTTTGTTGTGTGTTAGTATCCACATATCAGAGAGAACATTCAGCTTTTGATTTTTTTACCAGCAAGTCATAAAGTCATTCTTTTTATGGCTGAGTAATATTCCATTATGTATATGTACCACAGTTTCTTTATCAATTCATCTGTTGAAGGGCACCTAGGTTGGTTACATAGCTTAGCTATTGTGCATTGAGCTGCTATAAACATTGATGTGGCTGTGTCACTGTAATATGCTGATTTTAAATCCTTAGGATATATGTCTATGACTGGGAGAACTGGGTCAAATGGTGGTTCCATTCCAATTTTTCTGAGGAATCTTCATACTGCATTCCATAATGGTTGCACCAATTTGTAGTCCTAGCAGAAATATATGAGGGTATCTTTTCCCCACATCCTCACCAACATATTATTAATTATATCATAAACATACATTGTAGAAAATATAGCCTTTTCAACAAATGGTGCTGGGAAAACTGAAATTCATATGTAGTAGAATTAAATTTAATCCCTATCTCTCACCCTGCACAAAAATCAACTCAAAGTGGATCAAACACTTAGAAACTAGAACAGAGACCCTGAATCTACTAGGAGAAAATATTGGCCCAACACTACATCATGTGGACTTAGGAACTATCTTCCTCAAGAAGACTCCTAAAGCACAAGAAGGAAAATCAAGAATCAATAAATGAAATGGTTTTAAACTAAAAAGCTTTTTCTTATTCTTCTTTTTTTAACCCCTAGTGGTTTAAAAAAAGAACAAAACTTTTTTATTTATTTGCTTATTTTTTTTTATGTGGTGCCGAGGGTTGAATCCAGTGCTTCACATGCACCAGGTTGAATCTTTACCACTGAGCTACAACCCCAGCCCCTAAAAAGCTTTTTCACAGCAAAGGAAATAATCAATAGTGGGAAGAAAGAGCCTAAAGAATGGGAGAAAATCTTTGCCACTTGCACCTCAGATAGAGCATCAATCTCCAGGATATATAAAGAACTCAAAAAAACTTAAGACCAAAACAATCAAATAACCCAATCAATAAATGGGCAAAGTAACTGAACAGGCACTTCACAGAAGAAAAAATACAAGTGATCAACAAATACATGAAACATTATTCAACATTTCTAGCAATTAGTAAAATACAAATCAAAACTACACTGAGATTTCATCTCAATCCAGTCAGAATGGCAATTATCAAGATTTTTCTGTCTTTTGTTTTAGTAGTTTGATGATAATGTATCTGGGTATAGAATTCTTTGGGTTTATTTTGTTTGGGATGTGCTCAACTTCTTTAATATGTAGGTTTAAATGGAAGCAGTATAATAGTTCCTAACAAGACCCATACCCTTGTGTCTAGAACTCATGAATATATGCTGTTATCTGACAAAAGGGATTTAAAATAGAAAATTAAGGTTATGAACTTAAGATAGGCCAGACATGTTCAATGTAGTTGTGTGAGCTCTTAAAGTGGGACAGGAATGCAGAACAGTTAGAGAGATGCAGCATAAAAATTGTGTCATTTGTATATGGCAGAAGGAGTCAGATTTGAAGCACGAGAAAAACTTGATGTGCATTGCATCTTTGACTGGAGCCATGAACGAGGTGATGTAGTCAAATAAAGATACTGATAAATCCTCTGCCTGACAGTCAGTGGAAAATGGTGACCCAGTCTTACATGAAAATGAATTGTACTAACAACCTAGATGAACTGGAAAGTGTATTCTAACTCAAAGCTTCCTGATAAGAGACTGGCTGATATCTTCATTTTGGTCTGTGAGACTCAGCACAGTAACCAGCTGAGCCACACTGTATCCAACTTTCAACCCACACCATAGTGATATAAAGAATTTGTATAGTTTTAAGTTGCAGTGTTTAGAGTAATTTGTTACAGCAGCAAAAGAAAACTAATACATTAGTTTTACTTTCCTTCCAGGAAATACATTCCAAGACCTTTATACCTTTAGTGGATTTCTGAAAACAAGGGTAGAACAAATTATATATATGATATTCTTCTTTAAGTTCTGCCTTCTACATAAACCTACAATTAAACTATCCTTCCAAGTTTTATGCCTCGTGCTTCCTTTGCATTACTACTCTTGAGATTTGGGGTCATCATTAAGTAAAATAAGGGTTACTCAAATACAAGCACTGTGATCCTGAAACAATCATCTGATAACTCAAATAACTAAATGACTAATAGGTTGGTAGCATATACAGCATGAATATGCTGGACAACGTGATGATTTGCATCCTGGCATGATGGAGAAGAATGGTATGAGAATTCATTACTCTACTCAGAATGACATGCAATTGAAAACTTATAAATTGTTAATTTATGGAATTTTCCATTTAATATTTTTGGACTATGATTGACTATAGGTAATTGAAACCACAGAAAGCACAGACACTGATAAGGAGGGACTAGTATACATATGTACTTTTTTTTTTTATCAAACTTGGATAGTTTCTGGAGATTATTTCATTTATTGCCACATTCTCCTTTTGCTCAAGGACTTTAATGACACAAGTTTGTAATTTTGGTTGTTTTCTTACAGATTTCTTAGGGTCTGTTTATTTGTTCAAAACTCTCTCCATTGTTTGTGTTGAATAATTTCTACTGATCTGCTTCAAGTTCATTGATTCTTTTACCAGATACATTCTGCTTTTGAAAATATCAAGTGGGTTTATTTCAATTACAGTTTTCAGTTTTAAAATTTCCATTTGTTTTTCTTTATAAATTCCAGTTTTCTGCTGAATATTTTCTGTTAATAGTTCTTTGAAGAATGTTTACAGGGGCTAGGGTTGTAACTCAGTGGTAGAGCACTTGCCTATCATTTGTGAGGCACTGGATTCGATTCTCATCACTGCATATATATAAATAAAATAAAAGTCCATTGACAACTAAAAGTACTTTTTTAAAAGAAAGTTCATGGTTACTCATTTGAGCATTCTAAATTGTTGTTTAAAGATTGTCAAATAATCTAAGCATTTGTGTAGTTTAACACTTGCTCTATATTAAATGTATTTTCCCACGCAATTGAGATTTCTGTGGCCATTCACATTCCAAGTATTTTATATTGTATGCTGGACATTTTATGTATTATGTTAAGAGACACTAATATTTTGTTTTAGAATGTAACTGACGTGGTTATGTTTAGAATGCAAGATCCAACATGCATTTTATTATCTTAAATTTCTGTGTCAGTTGACTTTTCAATGCTACCTGAATCTCACCTGTTTGTGACACCTAATGCTCAGTTTTGGACATGTATGGAGTGAAGGAGCCCCAATTAGGGAGATGGCTATGGCGGTCAGCTGGAAGCCATAAGTTCCACCTGATAATAAGTATGTATGTGATGCACCTGTAAGTGCACGTGAGGCACCCGCAAAGCTAAAGGTATATAACCGGGTGAAAGCGGTCGGAGTCAGGAGAAGAATGAATTCACTCAGTCAGTCATGCAGTCGCTCGGTCGGAAGAAGAGTTCGGGTCGGAGAAGAAAAGAATCAGAGCGGCCAGAACGTAGGCAGAGCGGTTACAGAAGAGAAACCAGATAGAAGAAGTAATTCCTGGTCAGAGTCAGGCCGAGGCTCCCGAGGAAGAAAGAAGAAAGAACAAAGAAGAAAGAAGCTCTAAAAGCTAAGCTCTCTCTCTCTCTCTCTAAAGAAGAAATCTCTCTCTTTCAAGCTCTCTCTTTCTCTCTAATCTCTAAGAAGAAAAGCTCTATCTTTCTTTCTCTCTCTCTAAGCTAAGAAGAACCGAAGAAAGAAGAAAGCTCTCTCTAATCTTTCTCTCTAAGCTCTTTCTAAGAAGAAGAAAAATCTTTCTTTCTCTCTCTAAGCTCTCTCTAAGAAAGTAGAAGTAAAAGTAGTAATAGCTTTACTCTGCCTCCGAGTTTTCCTCCCGCGGCGCCGTGGCTGGCCATGACAGGCAGCTTACAATGGAGGTCTATCCATTAGCAATGTTATCAAAGTTTTATATTAATTAGGATAATATTTAAGCATGTGCAGATCAGTGGTTTTCCCAGGAGTTCATAAACAACTTTATGGGTTCTCTGTTCTGAGATCCCCCAACTCCATTTCTTTGGTATTTGCCAGTTCCTTGATGCTACTTTTTAAATTCTTCCAACATGAAACCATCCATAATTGCACAGACTCTAGGGATAAGCTATGGGAAGGGAGGGGAGGAAGGCAGTGAGGGACAGAGAGAGAGAGAGGAGGGCAATAAGGTTTGTTTGGTTCTACACTTTTGATTCCATAGCTCCCCACCAAATGGAGAGAAAAATTCATCTCTCAGTTTTGGTTTCTGCAATATCCTATTGCTGGCTTTTACACCGTGTGTATTGCACAGGTCACTTTTGCCACAGGATTGCCTTATGAGACAGCAGACAAAAAAAAAAAAAAAAAAAAAAAAAAAGGAGAGACAATATGAAGAATTTCTCCACTCTCTTAGAGCTTTCCCTGTTTTCTTTCCCATGCTATGGGCCAGGTTTATCCTGGATGTCTGTTTGCACTGTGAGGCTCACTAGTGGTTTCTGGTTTCACTGAGTTGGGGCTGAGGATGCTTGAGAAAAAACATTGGTAAAAATCACAACTAGTTTGGTTTTCCTTTCAAGTGTGCTAGCCTCCAATTCATCTGTTCTAATTTAATTTTGAATTTTCAAATAGCTGGTCCATGAAGTCTGTCCAGGTTTATAATTGTGTTCAATTGGAAAGAAAAAGTAGCATGTTTTATTCCATGCTGCCTGGAATGAGTTCCTTATTATCCCTTTAAATGTCTATAGAATCTGTTGTAGCATCCTTTCCTTTATTCTCAGTATTTTTCATTGGCGTCTTCCCTCTCTTTTTTCTTGTTGAGTCTGCATAGAGCTTTATCAATTTTATTAGTTATATCAAGAAACCATATTTTGGAATAATTGATTTTTCTCTTTATTTGTTTTATACCTTATTGATTTGTTCCTTTATCTCCATTATTTTCTTACTTTACACATTTTTGTCTAATTTGCTCTTGTATTTGTCCCTCTCCTATTTCTTTTTTCCTCCTCATGAATTTTTTTTTTGTGTTGTGCATTTTTAAGATTTCATTCTAGGCTGGGGTTGTGGCTTAGGGGTAGAGTGCTCACCTAGCACGTGTGCAGCCTGGGTTTGATCCTCAGCATCATGTAAAAATAAAGGCATTGTGTACAACTAAGGCAAATAAAAAAAAGATTTCATTCTACATGCACTGTTTTCTTATTGACCATATATATTTGATACATATTTTATGAATTTGCCTAGTGTTTAAAATATACTTTTTGTTGTTATGGTCTACCTTCAAATACTATTATATGCATAGCATAATAAGAAGAATATTATATGTATAGCATATGCCATGTAGGTATACTTCTATTTTTCTTTCATTCTTTATGCTATTGTTTCACATATTTTATATTTATATATGATATAGATGCACAATACTGTGGCACTATTTTTTGCTTTATAGTTAATTATCTAATAAAGATCAAAATAATACAATATATTTCATATTTGCCCATATTACCATTTCTGGCACTCTTCATTCTTCAGGTGGGTACAATTTTCTTTTTACCTAGTTTCCCACTAGTTGAAAATTTACCTTTATCATATCTTTTCCTTTAAGTTCAGTAATGATGGATTCTTTCAACTTTTGCTTGTCTGAAATAGTCCTGGGGCCTTTTCTTGAAACATACTTCCTGGGGTGGAATTGTAGGTACATCTTCTGTTGTTTCTTTGTTTTATTTCAGTACTTTAGCAATATCTCTCCATAATTTTCTTGCTCTTATGGTTTCTGATTAGAAGTGTGATGGCATTCTTATTTCTGTTTTGCTATATTTAAACTGTAAAGTACCAAGGATTGAACTCAGGGGCACTGGACCATTGAGCCACATCCCCAGCCCTTTTTTGTATTTTATTTAGAGACAGGGTTTCGTTGAGTTGCTTAGAACCTCGCTTTTGCTGAGGCTGGCTTTGAACTCGCAGTCCTCCTGCCTCAGCTCCTGAGCTGCTGGGATTACAGGCATGGGCCTTCTTTTAAGATTTTTTTTTAGATTATTTATTTACTTATTCATAATACACAAGTATATCATCTTTTTTACATACATTAAGATTTAAAAAAATATTTATTTATTTGCTTTAGTTGTACACAATGCAATGCATTTATGTTTACGTGGTGTGGTGCTGAGGATCGAACCCGGGCTGCACACGTGCTAGGCGAGCACTCTACCGCTGAGCCACAACCCCAGCCCCTAAGATTTTTAATGTTACCATGGTTTTAGAAATTTGACTACAATTCCCCTTGATGTGGTTTTATTTATACTTCTTCTGTTTGGAATTTTCATAATTTCTTGTTTTTTTACATTTATGATTTTCATCAAACTTGAAAATATTTTGGTCATTAATTCCTCGAATATTTTCTTACACCCCATTTTTCCAATTATTTAATCACTTGTTAGTCTCCTTGAAATTGTCACACAAACCACTAATGGTGTTTTTGTTTGTCTTTTTTAGTCTTTTTCTTTTTGTGTTTTACTTTATTACTTTGGTATGTCTTCAAATTCAATGACATTTTGTTTTGTTGTGTCAAATTTTCTACATAATCTGTTGTGTTACTTTTTTATTTCTAAAAAAAATTTCATTTGACCTTTTTAAAACATTTTTCTTATTTATTCTAATTTGTTATATGTGACAGCAGAATGCATTACAATTCATATTACACATATAGAGCATGGTTTTTCATATCTCTGGTTGTACACAAAACTTTAAGTCACACCATTCGTGTCTTCATACATATACTTAGGGTAATGATGTCCATCTCTTTCCACTGTCTTTCTTACCCCCATGCTGTCTCCCTTCCTCTCCCGCCCCTTTGCCCTATCTAGTATTCCTCTAATCCTACCATGTTCCTCCACCTCCAACCCCATTATGAATCAGCCTCCTTATATCAGAGAAAAATTTTAGCATTTTTTGGGGGGAGATTGGTTAAATTCACTTAGCATTACATTCTCCATCTCCATCTATTTACCTCCAAATGCCATGATTTTATTCTCTTTTAATGCTGAATAATATTCCATTGTGTATATATACCCCATTTTATTTATCCATTCATCTACTGAATGGCATCTAGGTTGTTTCCACAGTTTAGCTATTGTGAGTTGTGCTGCTATAAACATTGATGTGGCTGTGTTCCTGTAGTAGCTGTTTAAAAGCCTTTTGGGTATAGACTGAGGAGTGGGATGGTTAGGTCAAATGGTGGTTCCATTCCAAGTTTTCCAGGGAATCTTTATATTGCTTTCCATACTGGTTACACCAATTTGCAGTCCCACCAGCATTGTATGAGTGTGTCTTTTCCCCCACATCCTTACCAACACTTATTGTTGTTTGTATTCTTAATAGCTGCCATTCTGATTAGAGTGAGATGAAATCTTAGAGTAGTTTTGATTTGCATTTCTCTAATTGCTAGAGATGTTGAACATTTTTTCATATATTTGTTGATTGAGTGTATATTACCTTCTGAGAATTGTCTGTTCAGTTCCTTGGCCCATTTATTGATTGGGTTATTTGTTTTTTGTGTTTAGATTTTTGAGTTCTTTATATATCCTAGAGGTTGGTGCTCTATCTGATGTGCATGTAGTAAAAACTTGCTCCCAAAATGTAGCCTTTCTATTCACCTGATAGTTTCTTTGCTGAGAAGAAGGTTTTTTGTTTGAATCCATCCCATCTATTGATTCTTGATTTTATTTCTTGCATTATAGGCGTATTATTAAGGAAGTTGGGGCCTACCAACATGATAGAAATTTGGGCCTACTTTTTTTTTCCTATTAGGTGCAGTGTCTCTGGTTTAATTCCTATGTCCTTGATCCAGTTTGAGTTGAGTTTTGTGCATGGTGAGAGATAGGGGTTTAATTTCACTTTGTTACATATGGATTTCTGGTTTTCCCAGCACCATTTGTTGAAGAGGCTATATTTTCTCCAATGTATGTTTTTGGCACTTTTGTCTAATATAAGATAACTGTGATTATGTGGATTTCTCTCTGTGTCCTCTATTTTGTACCATTGGTCTACAAGTCTAGTTTGGTGCCAATACCATGCTGTTTTTGTTACTATTGCTCTGTAGTATAGTTTAAGGTCTGGTATAGTGATGCCACCTGCTTTACTCTTTTTGCTATATATGGCTTTAGCTATTCTGGGTCTGTTGTTTTTCCAGATGAATTTCATGACTGCTTTTTGTATTTCTATGAGGAATGCCGTTTGATTGGAAGTGCACTAAATCTGTATAGTGCTTTTGGTAGTATGTTCATTTTGACAATATTAATTCTGCCTATCCAAGAACAAGGGAGATATTTCAATTTTGTAAGGTCTTCTTTGATTTCTTTCTTTAGCATTCTGTAGTTTTTGTTGTATAGGTCTTTCACCTCTTTTGTTAAGTTGATTCCCAAGGTTTTTTTTTTTTTTTTGAGGCTATTGTAAATGGGGTAGCTTTCCTCATTTCCCTTTCTGAGGATTTGTCACTGATATACAGAAATGCCTTTGATTTATCGGTGGTGATTTTATATCTTGCTACTTTGCTGAATTTATTTACTAGTTCAAGAAACTTTCTGGTAGAATATTTTTGGGCCTTCTAGGTATAGAATCATATAGTCGACAAACAGTGATAATTTGCATTCTTCTTTTATTATCTGTATCCCTTTAATTTCTTTCATCTCTCTATTTGCTGTGGCCAATGTTTGAAGAACTAGGTTAAATAGAAGTGGTGAAAGAGGGCATCCCTGTCTTGTACCAGTTTTTAGAGGGAATGCTTTAAATTTTTCTCCATTTAGAATGATGTTGGTCTGGGGCTTAGCATAGATAGCTTTTACAATGTTGAGATATGTTCATGTTATCCCTAGTTTTCTAGTGTTTTGAACATGAAGGGATGCTGTATTATGTCCAGTCCTTTTTCTGCATCTATTGAAATGATCATATGATTCTTATGTTTAAGTCTATTGATGTGATGAATTACATTTATTGATTTCTGCATGTTGAACACCCCTTGCATCCTTGGGATGAACCTCACTTGATCATGATGCACTAGATTTTTGATATGTTTTTGTACTTGATTTGCCAGAATTTTATTGAGAATTTTTGCATCAATGTGCATTAGAGATCTTGGTCTGAAGTTTTCTTTTTTTTGATATGTCTTTGCCTTTTTTTGGAATCAGGGTTCTATTGGCCTCATTGAATGAGTTTGGAAGTGCTCCTGCTTTTTCTATTTCATGAAATAATTTGAAGAGTATTGGAATTAGTTCTTCTTTACAGATCTTGTAGAACTCAGCTATGTATCCATTCTCTCCTGGGCTTTTCTTTGTTGGTAGGCTTCTGATGGCATCTTCTATTTCATTGCTTGAAATTGACCTGTATAAATTATATATATATATATATATATATATATATATATATATATATATATATATATATCATCCTGATTCAATTTGGGCAAATCATATGACTCTAGAAATTTGTTGATGCTTTATACATTTTCTATTTTATTGGAGTACAAGTTTTCAAAATAATTTCTAATTGTCTTTTGATTTTTCTGTAGTGTCTGTCATGGTATTTCCTTTTTCATAATGTATGTTAGTAATATGAGTTTTCTGTCTCCTTTTCTTCATTAGCATGGCTAAGTGTTTGTCAATTTTATTTATTTTTTAAAAAAAAACAACTTTTTTGTTTTGTCAATTTTTTCAATTGTTTCTTTTGTTTGAATTTCATTGATTTCAGCTCTCATTTTAATTATTTCCTGTCTTCTACTGCTTTTGGTGTTGGTGAGTTCTTCTCTTTCTAGGGTTTTGAGATGTAATGTTAGGTCATTTATTTGTTGACTTTTTCTTCTTTTAAGGAATGAACTGCATGCAATGAACTTTCCTATTAGTACTGTTTCATAGTGTCCCAGAGATTTTGACATGTTGTATCAGTCTCCCCACCACCTCTAAGATTTTTTTAATCTCCTCCTTGATGTCATCTGCAACCCATTGTTCATTCAGTAACATATTATTTAGTCTCCAGGTGTTGGAGTAGATTTTATTTCTTATTTTATCATTGATTTCTAATTTCATTCCTTTATGATCTGATAGAATGCAGGGTAGTATCTCTACTTTTTTATATTTACTAAGAGATGCTTTGTGGCATGATATATGGTATGTTTCAGAGAAGGATCCATGGGCTACTGAGAAGAAAGTGTATTCACTTGTTGAATGATGAAATATTCTATACATGTGAGTTAAGTCTAAGTTATTGATTGTATTATTGAGTTCTATAGTTTCTTTGTTCAGCTTTTAAAAAAACACTTTTTTGGATGTTGATGATCCTTTGTTTTATTCATTTATTTATATGTGGTGCTGAGAATTGAATCCAATGCCTTACACATGTTAGGCAAGTGTTCTACCACTGAGCCACAATCCCAGACTTGTTCAGATTTTGTTTGGAATGTCTATGCAGTAGTGAAGGAGGTGTGTTAAAATCACCCAGAATTATTGTGTTGTGTTCTTTTTGTCTCTTGAACTTGAGAAGAGTTTGTTTGATGAACATAGATGCTCCATTGTTTGGGGCATATATATTTATAATTGTTATGTCTTGTTGATGTATGGTTCTCAGTATGAAATGACCTTCTTTATCTCTTTTGATTAACTTTAGCTTAAAGTCTACTTTATTTGATATGAAGATGGAAACCCCTGCTTGCTTCTGCAGTCCATGTGAGTGGTATGATTTTTCCCAACATTTCTCCTTCAATCTGTGGATGTCTTTTCCTATGAGTCTCTTGAAGGCAGCATATTGTTGGGTCTTTTTTTCTTATCCAATCTGCTAGCCTATGTCTTCTGATTGGTGAGTTTATGCTATTAACATTCAGGGTTATTATTTAGACATGACTTGTATTCCCTGATATTTTATTTTTGGTATTTTACTTGACTTAGTTTCTCTTTTGATCAGTTTTTCATTTAGTGTAATACCTCCCTTTGCTGATTTTCATTGTTGTTTTTCAATTCCTCTTCATGGAATATTTTGCAGAGGATGTTCTGTAGTGCAGGCTTTCTAGTTGTAAATTCTTTTAACTTTTGTTTATCATGGAAAATTTTTATTTCATCATCAAATCTAATGCTTAATTTTGCTGGATATAAGATTCTTGTTTGGCATCCATTTTCTTTCAGAGCTTGGTATATGTTGTTCCAGGATCTTCTAGCTTTCAGGGTCTGCCTTGAGATATCTGCACCTAAACTAATTGGTTTCCCCCTATATGTAATCTGATTTCTTTCTCTCATGACTTTAAAAATTCTTTTCTTATTCTGTATGCTAAGCATTTTCATTATAATTTGCCTTGGTGTGGATCTGTTGTGATTTTGTGTATTTGGCATAGTATAAGCCTCTTGTATTTGGTTTTCCAATTCAATGTTCATGTTTTGAAAATTTTCTGATATTATTTCATTGAATAGACTGCTTGTTGTGTGGCCAACTTTATTTTCAAAATTATATATTTTGTCTTTATTGTTTGAGGTTCTGTTTTCCAAGTGGTCTAATCTGTTGGTGATGCTTTCAATTGAACTTTTAATTTGGTTTATTGTTTTTTTTTCATTTCAAGGATTTCTGTTTTTTTTTTTTTTTTGAACCTATATCTCCCTATTGAAGTAATCTTTTGCTTCGTGTATTTGCTTATGTATCTCTTTATTGGGAAGATCTTTTGTTGTCTGTATTTGTTCTCTTACATCATCTTTTAATTCACAGAACATTTTAATTATATATACCCTGAACTATTTCTCTGTCATTTCTTCTGCTGTGCTGGCCATGGATTATAATAATGTAGTATCTTGATTTGTTTGGGGCACTTTCTTCCCTTGTCTTTTCACGTTGTTTGTGTGTCTTCACTTCTTGCACTATGGATCTGAGGCATTACTGTTTTACCCTATAGGCTTATAGTGCCCCTGCAGGGTTCCAACACCTCTCCTTTGAGGAGAAGGACAATGTTAACAGATCCCAATACAAACAATATACATCCTTAATCCTAATAGTTGTTATTAAGACGTTTACAGTTTGGTCACAATATATAGAAATGGTGAGTCCAATTTTTATCTACAACATAAACAACAAGTTTGCAAATGGGTTTACCATTTCTTTCTTTCTTTTCTTTTCTTTTCTTTTTTTTTTTTTAATTTGGACTTTGGGGTGCCAAATATATTTGTATTGTTTTTGTTTTATCTCTTTTTTTAGGTTTTTAAAATATTTTTTTTATTTTTATTTATAATATTAGTATTACAATTAATAATGCACATATATAGCATCTTTTTACATACAACTGTTTGTATACAAAGTATATTCATACCATTCAGGTCGGCTTTACCATTTCTGATGGTGGACAAAGAACTGGGGTGAGGTGTAGGATGAGATGTTGAGGATGTAGGAGGTGAGGATATAGAGTTATTATATCTTAGGAAGTGTGAAAGAGGAATCTAAAGAAGGATATTAGTAGCAGGTGAGTAGAGAGGAAATAATTTTTGGTAGACAAGTAAGTGGGAAGACATAAAACATATGGAATACATAAAACAAACACATAAATTTAGAAAAATGAAAAAAGTAAAATTAGTAAAAATATGAGAAAAAGAATAAAATAGTATACAACACAAATATACTATTCAGGCATCCCAGTCCTCAGTATCCTAATTCATGCAAACTACTTGGTTTCACATATGTTGGGAATGTGAGGGCAGGGAAGAGAGAGGGAAAGAAAAAACAAAAACTTGAAGGAAGAAACAAGGATTCTTTTGGTTGGAGATTGGTATCTTTCCTGCTTCCCTTCTCATCCAATAGGTGGGGTCATATGTCCTTAGCTGGTATCTCTGCCCTCATGATGGCTACAGTTACTAGGGTGGTAGGGTTGTCTTGGGAGCAGGGTTCCTGGAAGTAGGGCATGTCACCTGCCAGTCCCTGATGGAGATCGCACCTCAAGGACCTCCTTTGGGGCCTGCTCGTGTGATGTCGGTGCCTGGTTTTATCTCCTAATCTCACCTGTAGACCTCATAGTTTCTGGTTTCTAATTTAGTCTCTAAATTGTATCTCCCTCACCCCCCCCTCCCTTTCTACTTCCTAATCAGGAACCTTTCTCTCTGGAGGTCTTGTGTGTTGCACTCTGGGGGCTGTGCACCTGTCGTGGAGAGCTGTTTTGTATTGGGAAGTCACTGTGCTGGGTTAGCAGCTGCTGGGGAGTGGGGGGGATTAGAAACTATGGGTACCTGGAGATCCAGTGTTCCAAATTGGGAGTTGCCCCAACTAAAGATGGTGAGGAAGGTGATGCAAGATGGAGGTGGCTGCTTTTAGCAATGGGGTTTTCTGGCTGGGTGGAGGGAGCTGGCAATGGTGTTTTGCTATGTGTTCAGAGATGAGCTCTGTGGTGTGCACTGTTGTGACTCTCAGCTGTCTTCAGAGCCTGTAGGATGTCCCCAGGTGCAGACAGGCTACCACATGTAGGGGACTATGGCAGTAGCTGCTGAGTCCCAAAATGGAGGCGATGGGTGGAGCCCCATGTTGGTAGATGGGGGTCCACATGGGAGTAGTGGCCGGAGTTCCTGTCCATGGGTAGCAGCTGGTTGGCCTGCATGGGAGCAGTGTCCAGTAATTCTGTGCAGGTGGGTGGCCAGGAATTCAGCACCAGTTCTGATGCGGTTGAGTCCTGCATGGTCAAGCAGTCTGGAGTTGGGAGGCCTGCTCTGACGCTAAGGCCCAGAGCCCTGTGCGGGCACGGCGGCCATGATTCCTGCACAGGAGCAGCTGTGTGTGGGGGGGTCCTCTATCCCTAGCAGAGAAGCAGTATTCCTACTAGTTGAGAACCCGGTCACAGCGAGACACAGAATGTTGCCTCCCTCTGTCCCGCCATCTTGGATCCTGTTCATTTGGTCTTTTAAAAATAACTTCCCTCTTCATTATATTCATAGTTTCCTGTACTTCTTGAAAGTATGGAGAACATTTAGAATAATATTTTTGACAACTTTATCTGCTAATTCCATAATTTCTGGTAACTCTCTGTATGTGGGCATTTATCATTTTTTTTCTTCCTGGTCATGAGTAATATTTCCCTGCATATTTGTAAGCATGGTAGTTTTTAACTGCATCTCAGACCTTGTGACTTTTGTATTGAGTTCTGGGCTTTGTTGTATTCCTTTAATTTTTTTGGAATCTGTTTTACCATATATTTATTTTACATGTGATCTGTTTGATCATTTAAAATTTGCTAGTATAGATTTTGGACTAAGTTAGCTGCAGTAGTAGGGCAATAGCTTTAATCCTATGATAAAGTACAAGGCTTCTCTATTCTTATTGGTGGAATATGAACAATTAAGAGACCAGTGTGGACATCAGCAGTTTTTTCAGTCTATTGATTTCAAGTGGTTCTCATTAGCAGATTGGGAAGTAAATTCTTGCATTCATAAATATTATGTGTCAGGTACTGATCTAAATGTTTCAAAATTTTGTTAATCATTTCTTAAATACTTTATTATTACTGTTTTCACAATGTGTTGTTGTAACTAAAATTCTTATTTTTCCAGACCAATACAAATGTGAGGGGTTCTGAATTCTACCTCTTATAGTCGTCCCTTCCCTATGGTGTTTCTTAGGGTCAGAACTTGGGAAAATGCTGTCAATTCTTGTTATTTATGGTAGTTATGTTCTATAACATCACTGAAAACACTGAATTAATGAACTCTGAATCATTGCCTCTAGGAGAAACACATGGATAGCTTTCTTCAAGCTTCTGGCTGCAACATTTTTTGTCAACAAATCAACACATAACCTTATTTTATGTGTTTTGTGTTTAAATATGCTTATTTAATATATATTGTTGATTTGTCAACATTGAACTCACAACCAATGGCACTATAACTCATGCCTAAATGAAATGGATTTAAAACATATTTCTTCCATAAGTCATATTGCAGCTTTCTTGAGATTACGAATACTAGACATTACTTCACTACTACATTTGAGGGTGATTTAAAATAGTGAGGTTGTCAACAAAAGACAAAATAAAGATGGAAATTGTGGGACTGACTATACCATGAAATGAACTTGTTTACACATAGCCTGAGAGCTGCAATCATAAGGCAGAGTATGACCTTGTTCCAACTCAGTAGGGAACATGCACATGTGCAAATGCAGATTTTCTTTGTGCATACACTTATGTGTGAACAACTACAAAAGTTCTGTGCATATTTGTTTTGGAATTACAAATACATTTTAGCAAGGAGGCTAATTTGCAAACTTGTAATCCACAAATAATGAATTTTGACTGTATTAAAGTGCGATTTGTTTTTTCCCATGTATTTCCACTTTGTAATACTTAAGGGGCATGCTTCCTAGAGGTTGGCACAGTTCCAACCTCAGTGACTCCTTCATAAGACCTAACCAAACTAAAAAACTATATTATTCTCTCATAGGAAAACTCAAAAGACTAGAAGTCATTGCAATGAAACAGGGCTTGGGGCTCTTTACCTCAAAATTTCATGGGACTCTATCCATATTTTAGCAAAGGCAGCTGCTTTCAGTATTAACTTGATGGACCCACCCTCCAGTCTGTTTATTCTTGACAGAAGGAATATAAACCAAATGGTACCTAAATATAATTCACATCCTTTTGGCCCAATTACACACTTTATTGCCTGTTATCAACCATTTTTAGTGTCTAAATAAAGTGGATTTTGTTTGTATGTATCATTAGGAAGTGCATGGACTCATCAGGGTTCCTTTTTTTCCAAATGATTAGTAAGTTTTATCCTACAAAGGCTATTATTCTCTTTCATTTTGTGAGATATTTTATGTTTAAGGAAACGGTTGTCTGTTTACAGTCTGTGTTTTAAGAAAGGTAACTTTGAGATTTTCTTTTTGACTTTTCATAAATGTGCTGTATGTCTGTCATTTTACATTAGAGTTTTTCCAGGATTATGCTAGGCATATCACTGTGAAGAGAATCAATCTATCATAAAAATAAAGTCTCTACATGTAAAAATGGGGGGGAAAGATGCACCTTGTTAGAACCAGGTCAAAGAAGTAAAAACTATTATTGCAAGATGAATTCTGAGTCCAAGAAACAAAAGCCAAGACTGCAACCTTGATACTGTTTTCAACTGGTTTTAAGATGACTTGTCCGGAGAGGCCAAGGGGGAGATTATTTGTATAAAAAAGTGTCATTTGAGTTTATATTTTCCTATCTTTTGCCTAAGGAAGGGAAAATATGGAGTGCATAATTTTAACAGAACTTCCCTTCTAAGCTTGAGTTCCTTGTACCTAAAGCCGAAGTCCCTTAGTGGGCCAGATTCCAGAGGTCTACCCAGGATTCAACTTCAGAGTTCCTTGTGGGAAAGGAGAAGCTGCAAAGTGTGGGGGGGGGGGGTGTTGTGGCAAGGTGAAAATATCCACAGATCTGAATAAAATTTGTGGAAAATTATTTTTTGTGCACATATTTTCCCATACAATGTATAAAAAATAACAACTAAATAATAAATAAATATGCTGGAATAAAACCTGATATGCCATTGATTTCCTTTTCCATTTTGTCTCTTCTGAGTGAAGTGTCATTTATATATACATGCATTTCTATACTTTCTCCTCTACCTCCAATATCAATGACATACTTTTGAGATTTTGTACCTAGATTTTCTTTTCTCTGGTTCTATCCTTGATCCCTTGGAGTTCACTTTTGACTTTTATTCTTCATGAAATTTCTTCCTTGCTTAAAAAAATCTCCCTTTTGTCCATGTCAAGAGGCTGCTTTTCTGTGCTCACCCTATTTGATAGTCTGCTGCCCAAGACATCAACTATCCCTCCCTGGTTTTCTCTGAGTTCATGCCCTCTCAATATTTCTCTCACCTGCACATCAGTGTCTTCTTTTAACTGTTCCCTTTGAGTGCTGCCAGTTAACCCTTCCTATCCTTTATTTTGTTCTGAACCTTCTTAGGCTCTCTCCTTTGCCATTGTCAACATCTCAATCATTCTACCAATGTCCCTTTTTATTATAAACAATCTCAGTTTTACAAACCCTTTAATAATATATCAAAGTGAATCTCACCATCATGTACATCCACAAGACATTAATTATAAAATAAAAGTATAAGTAAATAACAGAAAGATCAGTAGAGTAGAGGGAAGAGAATGGGGAGGGAGAAATGGAGAGAAAGAGACAAGGGAAAGGGGAAGTACTGGGGACTGAATTACATTATATAATATTCCATGCTTTTATAATTATGTCAAAATGAATCCTATTGTCATGTATAAATAAAAAGAACCAATAAATAAACATAATTATAATAAACCCAAATTAAAGAACCTATAATTTATATTATCTTAGTCATTCTTATTAATAACCATACAGATTTTTTCCCTTTTACTACCAGATTTTTAAAAAGAATAGCCTTCTTTTGTTACTGTGACTTTCTCTACCTGTAGTATATCATCTACCCACAACTCTAAAGAAATTATTCTAGTTAAGATTCCTAGAGACTTTGAAATCATCAAATATAGTTGCTTGTCCCAATATTTCTCCTTTTCCTCACTCTTTCTACCATGTTTTCATGGTTAAACCAACCTTTCTTGGGGGGTTACTTAGAAAGGTAAAATAAAAGTAAAAGATTCCTAACCTTAGTCTAGATTTCTCATTTCTACTCTGAAGAAGTAATAACTGAAACAGTTTTTGTATATCCTTCCAGAAATTTTCTGTATATATCCTCTTATGCTATGTCATTTTATAGATAATTTGTTCTGTAGATTGTTTCTACTACTTAAAAATTAGTCTGTATATGCCACTCCATATTGGTATGTTATGGTTTGAATGTGAGATGTCCTCCAAAAGCTCATGTGTGAGACAATGCAAGATGGTTCAGAAGAGAAGTGATTGTATTATGAAAGCCTTAACACAGTGAATCAATCCCCTCATGGGATTAACTGAGTGGAAACTGAAGGTGGGTAAGGAGTGGCTGAAGGAGTTGGGTCATTGCAGGAAAGCTTTTGGGGTATATATTTTGTATATGGTGAGTGCAGTCTTTTTCTCTGCTTCTTAATCTTCATGTGAACTGCTTCACTCCACCATACTCTTCTGCTGTGATGTTCAGCCTCACTTCTTCCCCAAGGATGGAGCTCTCTATTGACTGACACCTCTGAAACAGTGAGCCCCCAAATAAACTTTTCCTCTTCTATAATTGTTCTGGTCAGGGTCTTTTAGTTGCAGCAGCAAAAAAGATGACTGAAACCGGTATATATAGTTTTACCTCATTAAAAATTACTGACATTTCATCCTTGTAAGGATGAATCATAGTTTATTGAAGTGGTCTCTCATCGATGGGCATTTAGGTTGTATCCACATTATTGCTATCACAGTCTTTCAGTGAACGTGCCTAAATGGTCAAATGCATTTGTATTTGATTGCTTGTGTGACTATATCTGTAGTATCAATTTCTAGATTTGGAAAATTTACCAGACCCTCTCTTTAAATATGAAAAGTTTAACAACATAAAATACCTATATAATATCTATCAGATTAAAAAAATAGAACATTTGCCTATCTTGTATTTATTTTCCCTGTATCTTCCTTGCTGTTCATCTTCCAAGTAATCACAAATTTGAAATTTATGTCAATCATCATGATGCTATTTTCAAAAATCATGTTACCATACACATAGGAAGTTTATATGCATACCTCCACACATAGCTAGATTTTATGTTTTTCATACATCTTTGTAGAATCAAACTTTTATGACTGGTTTCTACATCAAGATTACTTAATTCATGCACACTGAAACCCCCAACTCTTCATCTTAGAAATCTTCTCCATTGGCTTTCTATTTTCCTGGATTTCTTTTCATTTTGTTTTCCTTTCCTCTTTTGTTTTCCTCCTCATTTTCTTCCCATATCTTCAGTGTGACTGGTCGAGTTTTATTCCTCTGCTCTCTCTCTGTTAGTATCAACATCTACTCAGTGATCTTATTTATGTTTTCATATATATATTTTTAATATTTTCCATTCTCTTATTCATGTGGATGACTCCCATACATATATTTTTTTGCATCTAGTCATTTTCCTGAGCTCTAGTTAAACATCATCAGCATTTTAAGTTCTACATCTTGCTATATCACCTTAAATTATTCTGGATTCAAAGAGCATTTATTGAGTATATATATGTTTATTTCAGATCCTGTGCTAGATACTGAAGATTCAGAGAAGAATAAGACATGGTTATGCATTTTAATAGAAAAACAGTTGTTAAATCCTGCATAAAATTTTGCATGGACTTATTGCATTTGCTTATTCACAATAGCTAGGTTATGGAACCAACCTAGATGCCCCTCAGTAGATGAGTGGATAAAGAAAATATGGTATATATACAAAATGGAATTTTACTCAGCAATAAGAGAGAATAAAATAATGGCATTTGCAGGTAAATGGATGAAGTTGGAGAATATAATGCTAAGTGAAATTAGTCAATCTCAAAAATCCAAGTACCGAATGTTTTCTCTGATATAAGGAGGCTGGTTCACAGAGTTGTTGGAAGGGGGTACATAGGATCAGAGGAACACTAGAATGGTCAACGGAAAGGGAGGGGAGGGAGGGAGTAAGGGGGGGGTTGGAAAAAAATTGGTGGTTGAATGAGATGGATATCATTATCCTAAATGCATGATTGAAGATCTGAATGGTACTTATATACTTTGTATACAAGCAGTTGTATGTAAAAAGATACTATACTTGTGCATGATGAATAAGTAAATAAATAATAAAAAAATTTAAAAAAAAAATAACACCAACATTTCCTCCTCACCTAAGTTTATCCAGTTACCTAAGTTTATCCAGTTATCTTACCCTTTCTTCTTCCTGAGCCTTCTTCTCCATTTGGTTCTTTTTAAAAATATTTTTTAGTTGTCAATCGACTTTGTTTATTTATATGCAGTGCTGAGAAATGAAGTCAGTGCCTCACACATGCTAGGTAAGCACTCTACCACTGAGCCACAATCCTGCCCTCCATTTGGTTCTTGATATATATTGTTGTTGTTGTTGTTTTGCTCCACAAAAAGGTTTGGCTACTACATTGAATCAAGTTTTCTCTGTTGTATATAGCCCTTTCTCTTTTAACCCTTAACACTACTCTTTGGTCTTCTCTATTCACACTGGAGCTGTTACAAAATTTTCCTTTTCAACCTCAAACTCATTCTGCAAGCTGTATAATGCTTAAACTTTCTCATAGCAAGCTCTTAATATTGTTGTTACTCATCAACTCAAAAGCTTTCAATAGCCTTTTGCTACCTAGTAAGTAAGATCTGAATTACATGATCTAACATTTAAAGTCATCTATAGTCTGAACTCAAGCTCTCTCTTCTGGAGTCTTTCCTATCACTGATTTCCTGTGAGAATGCTTGCAAACTCAAATGCTCATAGACGTTAAGCAGGTAATGCTTATGATATGATACAGGCTTCCTCCACCTTTTTGTTGTATTCAGGCCCTCAATGGATTGGATGTCTACCCACATTGGTGAGGACAGATTTTCATCACTCAGCCTACTGATTCAAATGCTAATCTCTTGTGTAAACACCCTCACATATACATCTACAAAAATGTTTTACCAGCCATCTGAGTATGGCATAGCCTGGTCAAGTTGACACATAAAATTAACAGTCATAAATCAATCTTTGTCATCTTGACATTGGTATGCAGATTCTTAAAACATACTTAATCTCCAAATACAATCACAAGATCATAAATCTGCCTCACATGGTACAACTACCATGAGTCCAACTGAAAATTCACTACTCCCTCCCCCAGAAAAGAAGGCAAAGTCATTGAAGGTAAAGTATTATCTTTTCCTGGTATCTCATAAACTATAATGTAAAATATTATGATATAAAATTAATAATACATAAATACTGACATAAAGTTGATACATTTTATGTTACATGATAAAATAATGAGAAGAAATAATTTCAATATACATATATATAGACACACAAACATATTCATAATAAAATTAGAAAATACTCATAATGATTACAGTCCTATGTTCTGTGACTAGTCATGTTATACAGTTCGTATTTATAAATAACTTTTCCCACTACCCATCCAATATTCCCTTTGCCTTTAGGAAGTACCTCAACTGGTTATGGTTCTTTATCTGTGGGTGTGGTACAAATATTTATTATATAAGGGTCTGGGCCATTTAGTTATGCATGGATTGGGTTTTCATAGACCTTAATTACAAGGCATGATAATACTAAGAGATGCCCCATGAGATCTCTTGTATTTCAAATATAGTCTTACTTCCATTGTAGTAATCCAATTTCCTGTTGGCATTCTGAATTAATCACTCCATCTATGTTAGTCATATTTTTTGTTGTTGTTGCTATGGCAACATATTCAAGATTAACAACTTCAAGGAAGAATGATTAATTTGAGCTCATGGTTTCAGAGGTTTCAGTCCATAGTGGCTTGGCTGTATTGCTGTGGGTCTCTGGTAAAGCAAAATATCATTTTAGGGAGGGCATCGTAGAGCAAAGCTGCTTACCTCATGGCAGCTGGTAAGGAGAGAGAGAGAGAGAGAGAGAGAGAGAGAGAGAGAGAGAGAGAGAAAGAGAGAGAGAGGGAGGGAGGGAGGGAGAGTGTGTCAGAGTGTCAGGAAGATGCTGGGGACAATATATATTTTTCCAGGGAATGCTCCCAGTGACCTACCTCTTCCTACTTCCTACTAGTTTCCACCTCCTACAGTTTCTACCATCTTTAAATAATCCATTAATTATTAATACATTGATAAGATCAGAGCCTTCATGATCCAACCACTTTTCAAAAGTCCCCACCTCTGAACATTGCTGCAATGGGGTTGGACTACAACACATGGGCCTTTGGAGGACATTTCAGATCCAACTATAATACTAGCAAACACTTTAACTCTTTTCTCTGTTGATGCAGAGACATGAGAAACCCAGAGTGATCTAGTGGCAAGCTTCTTAATTTCCAGTCCATGGACTAATTATATTGGTTTTTCTAAATGTTTGTTGTTGAATTTTATGTTTTCTTTATATATAATGAATATTAATCCCTTATCAGATATATCATTTGCAAACATTCTCTCCTGTTGCAAGGATTATCCTTTTGCTTTTCTAATACTATACTTTAATATACAAAAGTTCTTAATTTGTCTAAAAGTTCCATTTTTTTTTTGGCAGTGCTTTTAGTGTTATATCCATCAAATCATCACAAAATTAAATATCCTTAAGATTTCTCCCTAAGTTTTCTATTAAGAGTTTTATAGTTCTACCTCTTAAATTTAGATTTCTAAATCCATTTAGAATTATCTTTTTTATGTAGTATAAGACAAAGGTACAACTTCATTCTTTTGCATGGGGATTTCCATATTTCCAACACAATTTTTTAAAAAAGCTGCCCTATCCTAATTGAATGGTCTTGGAATCATTCTTGAAAAGCAATTGACTATCTATGTGAGAAGTTATTTATGAGAACTCTATCCTATTGGTCTATATATCTGTCTCTATACTAGTACCATATCATTTTAACTACTCTGTAGCTTTGTGGTAATTTTTGAATTTAGTAATGGTAAGTCTTTCAAATTTATTCTTTCAAAATTGTTTGAAGTGTTTGGGACCCCTTTCAATTTCATGAATATTTGAGGGTCAGATTTTTTTTTTTCACTTCTGAAGAAAAAGTTGTTGGAATTTTGGTATAGATACTATCATTTTATTATGAATTTCTCTAAATCTTAGTGAGTCTAGATACTTTTTCATGTTTATTGGCCATATAGTCTCTTCTTTTGTAAATAGACGATATTATTTATTCATGAATAAATATGACTTTTGTGATTATTCTTATTTGTTCAAATGAGCTCTTTATATATTAAGATCATAAACCCTTGTAAAATATTTCAAATAATTGTAATTTAAAAATATATTTTATTCATTGGAGAAGTTTAAACCTTTTTATTATTTTATTATCAATATTTTTTCATTGTATTTCTTCTATTAAGCTCAATAAGCTCATCCTCATTCTGAGAGCAGGTTAATGGTGACATAAATGGACATTTCTCAAAAGAAGAAACACAAATGGCCAGCAAATATATGAAAAATGTTCAACATCTCTAGCAATCATAGAAATGCATATCAAAGTTACACCGAGGTTTCATCTCACTCCAATCAGAAAGGTGATAATACATAACACAAATAATAATAAATGCTGGAAAGGATGTGGAGAAAAATGCGTACTCAAATATTGTTGGTGGGAATGCAATTTAGAACAATCACTCTGGAAAACAATATTGAGATTCTTAAAAAAACTAGAAATGAAACCACGACATAACCCAGCTATTTCACTCCTTGGTATTTATCCAAAAGAACTAAAATCAGCACATTATAGTGATACAGTCTCTTCAATGTATATAACAGCATAATTCACAAGAGCCAAGTTATGAAGTCGGCCAAGATGCCTGTCACTAGATGAATGGATCAAGAAAATGTGGTATATATGCACAATTGAGTTTTACTCAGCCTTAAAGAAGAATGAAACAGTGGTATTTGCCAGTAAATAGATGGAAAAGAAGAACATCATGCTTAGTGAAATAAGCCAGACTTAGAAGATCAAGGGTTGAATGTTTTCTGTCACATATGGAAGTAAGAGAAAAGTAAGGAAAGAAAGTGGGGCAGGTATTGAAACTGAATTTCATGCATGTATGATTTTGTCAGAACGAACCTAACTACTATGTATTAATATAATACTCTTATAAAAAAGGGAGCAATCAATGAGGTAGGAAAATATACAATGTTCCTGTTCCTGAATTTGAATAATGAAAAAAATACATTAAAACTCTAAATTCTTTTATCTGTTATGCTGATGTATGCTGAAAGGTTTTAAATCTATTTTTCTTGACATTGTTATATTCTGTCTTTATAGACTAAACCATGCTTTTCCTACCTATTTATGATGTCACCATATTTATTTATTTATTTATTTCATTTCATGCTTATATGTTTTATCTCTCGAATCTGAGACAACTTTTGTACTAGTCCTATAGTATTTTAATTATTGTAGCTTTGGACTGTGTCTTAGTATGTTTTAGAGTGCTTAATCCATCATTACTATTTTCCCCAAATATTAAATATTTTATATACATGTCCCAAATTAATAGTTGATTATTTTGAAGGCAAGGCTGCTCCCTATTCATATATTTATTATTTCCTTAACCACAATTTTGGCCAATACTCTTCCTTTCCCAATTATTATTATTTTTTTTTTAGGTACAGAATATTGAAACCAGAGACTTACATATGTTAGGCAAGTGTTTCATCACTGAGCTACATTTAAGCCCATTAAAAAAAATTGAGACAGGGTCTTGCTAAATTTCCCAGGATGACCTAGACATTACAATCCTCCTATCTTGGCTTCACAAATAGCTGAAATTACATCATTCCCAGTCCACAATTAATTTTGATTCAATTTCTAAACCGTATTTAATGGTTCCAAAGACTCTATTTTTATGCTTATTCTTTGAGTACCCAAATTTACCTCAGAACCTTGGAATATTTGTAATTCAAACCCACATGTATTTATTTATGTAAGGGTTTTATTAGACTATTTCTCACTTTTAAGTTGGAGTGCTCCTTTGCAGGATAAGAGAGAGCGTTTTTTGGAGTACCTTTCCCTTCTATTGTCATTTAGCAAGTGTGCATTGTATACAAACTCATCTAAGGGGAAGTAGAGGCAATATATTGGCAAAGTGGAACCCATGTGCACTAACTAAAACTTGCCATATCTTTTGTTTTATTCGAAGTTGTTGTATATAACAGTAGAATGCATTATAATTTGTAATACACATAGAGTATATTTTTACATATTACTGTTTGTATACAAAGTATATTCATACTATTGGTGTCTTTGTACGTGCACTTAGGGTAATGATATCCATCTCATTCTACCATCTTTTTTTTCCTTTAGATCTCCATGCCCCCTCCCTTCCTCTCCCTCCCCATTGACATTTCTAGTGTTCCTCTAATCCTCCCATGCTCCCCGTCCCAACCCCACTGTAAATCAACCTCCTTATATCAGAGAAAACATTCAGCATTTGGATTTTTGAGATTGGCTAATTTCACTTAGCATTATATTCTCCAACTTCATCCATTTACCTGCAAATGCCATTATTTTATTTTCTTTTATTGCTGAGTAATAGTCCATTGTGTATATATACCACATTTTCTTTATCCATTCATCTACTGAAGGGCATCTAGGTTGGTTCCACAGTTTAGCTATTGTGAATTGTGCTGCTATAAACATTGATGTGGCTGTGTCCCTGTAGTGTGCTGTTTTTAAGTCCTTTGGGTATAGACCAAGGAGTCGAATAGGTGGTTCATAAGGTGGTTCCATTCCCAGTTGTCCAAGGAATCTCCATACTGCTTTCCAGGTTGGCTGCACCATTGTGCAGTCTCACCAGCTGTGTATCTGTTCAGCAAAGTGTCTGTTCAGTTCCTTGGCCCATTTATTGAGTGGGTTATTTGTTTCTTTGGTGTTAAGATTTTTAAGTTCTTTACATATACTCTAGAGATCAATGCTCTACCTGACATGCATGTAGTAAAGATTCATTCCCAATTAGTAGGTTTTCTATTCACCTCACTGATTTTTCTTTCCTGAGAAGAAGATTTTTAGTTTGAATCCATCCCATTCATTTATTCTAGATTTTAATGCTTGTGCAATAGGAGTCTTTTTAAGGAAGTAGGAGCCTAATCCAATATGATGGAGGTTTGGACCTACTTTTTCTTCTAATAGACGCATGCTCTTTGGTTTAATTCCTAGGTCCTTGATCCACTTTGAGTTGAGTTTTGTGCATGGTGAGAGATAGAGTTTCAGTTTCATTTTGTTGCATATGGATTTTTAGTTATCCCAGCACCATTTGTTGAAGAGGCTATCTTTTCTCCAATGTATGTTTTTGGCACCTTTATCTAATATAAGATAGCTGTACTTGTGGGCATTAGTCTCTGGGTCCTCTATTCTGTACCATTGGTCTACATTTCTATTTTGGTGCCAGTACCATTCTGTTTTTGTTACTATTGCTCTGTAGTATAGTTTAAGGTCTGGTATTGTGATGCCACCTGCTTTACTCTTCTTGCTAAGGATTGCTTTAGCTATTCTGAGTCTCTTATTTTTCCAGATGAATTTCATGACTGCCTTTTCTATTTTTATAAGGAATGTCATTGGGATTTTGATTGGAATTGCATTGAAACTGTATAATACTTTTGGTAATATAGTCATTTTGACAATATTGATTCTGCCAATCCAAGAACAAGGTAGATCTTTCCATTTTCTAAGGTCTTCCTTAATTTCTTTCTTTAGTGTTCTGTAGTTTTCATTATAGAGGTCTTTCATTAAGTTGACTCCCAAGTATTTTATTTTTATGATGCTATTGTAAATAGGGTAGTTTTCATCATTTCCCTTTCAGAGGATTTGTCACTGATATAGAGAAATGCCTTTGACTTATGGGTGTTGATTTTGTATCCTGCTACTTGGCCAAATTCATTTACTAGTTCTAAAAATTTTCTGGAGGAGTTTTTTTTTTTGGGGGGGGGGGGTCTTCTAGGTATGGAATCACATCATCAGCAAATAGTGCTAATTTGAGTTCTTCTTTTCCTATCTGAATCCCATTAATTTCTTTCATCTGTTTAATTGCTCTGGCCAAAGCTTCAAGTACTTTTTTTTAATAACAGTGGTGAAAGGGGGCATCCCTCTCTTGTTCCAGTTTTTAGAGGAAATGTTTTCAATTTTTCTCCATTTAAAATTATTATAGCCTGCTGCTTCACAGAGATAGCTTTTATAATGTTGAGATACTTTCCTGTTATACCTAGCTTTTCTAGTGTTTTGAACATAAAGGGTTGCTGTATTTTTTCCAGTGCTTTTTCTGCATCCATTGAGATGATCATATGGTCTTTGTCTATTGATGTGATATACTACATTTATTGATTTCCATATGTTGAATCAACCTTGCATCCCTGGGATAAACCCCACTTGATCATGGTGCACTATCTTTTTGATATGTTTTTGTATTCAATTTGCAGAATTTTGTTGAGAATTTTTGCATCTATGTTCATTAAAGATATTAGTCTGAAGTTTTCTTTTTTGGATGTGTATTTGTCTGGCTTTGGAATCAGTGTAATAGTAGCCTCATAGAATGAGTCTGGAAGAGCTCCCTCTTTTTCTGTTTCCTGAAATAAATTGAAGAGTATTGGTATTAGTTATTCTTTGAAGGTCTTGTAGAACTCGGCTGTGTATCCATCTGGTCCTAGGCTTTTCATGGCAGGGAATTTTTTGATGGTGTCTTCTATTTCCTCACTTTAAATTGATCTGTTTAAATTGTGTTTAACCCCCAGATCCAGTTTGGGCAATTCATATGACTCTAAAAATCTGTGAATACTTTGAAATTTTCTATTTTATTAGAGTACAAATTTTCAAAATAATTTCTAATTATCTTCTGGATTTCTGAGGTTGTCTGCTTTGATATTTCCTTTTTCATCACAGATGTTAGTAATTTGAGTTTTTTCTCTCCTTCTTTTCATTAGCACGGCTAAGGGTCTGTTAATTTTATTTATTTTTTTCCAGGAACCAACTTTTTGTTTTGTCAATTCTTTCAATTGTTTCTGTAGTCTCAATTTCATTAATTTCATCTCTGATTTTAATTATTTCCTGTCTTCTACTGCTTTTAGTGTTGATCTGTTCTTTTTCTAGGGCTTTGAGGTATGATGTTAAGTCATTTACTTGTTGTTTTTTTTCTTCTTTTAAGGAATGAACTCCATGCAAAGAATTTTCCTCCTAATACTGCCTTCAGAGTGTCCCAGAGATTTTAATATGATATATCTGTGTTCTTGTTCACCTCTAGGAATTTTTTAATCTCCTCCTTTGAGGTCTTTTGCAATCCCTTGTTCATTCAGTAGCATGTAGTTTAGTCTCCAGGTGTTGGAGTAACTTTTTTTTATTTTATCGTTGATAATTTTAATTTCATTCTAGTATGATCTGATAGAATGCAGATATTTTATATCTCTCTATATATCTTTATATATATTTTATATAATATTTTCTAGGAGTTGCTTTGTGGCATAATATATGGTCTATTTTAGAGAAGGAGCCATGTGCTGCTGAGAAGAAAGTATATTCTTTCACTGAGGGATGAAATATTTTATATATGTCCGTTAAGTCTAAGTTGTTAATTGTATTAATGAGGTCTAAAGTTTCTTTATTTAGCTTTTGTTTGGACAATCTATCCCGTAGTGAAAGAGGTGTGTTGAAGTCTCCTAGAATAATTGTGTTGTGGTCTATTTGACTCTTGAACTTGAGAAGGGTTTGTTTGATGAATGTAGGTGATCCATTATTTGGGGCATATAAATTTATTATTGCTATGTCTTATTGATGAATGGTTCCCTTAAGCAGTAAGAAATATCAATCCTTGTCCCTTTTGATTAACTTTGGCTTGAAGTCTACCTTATTTGATATGAGAATGGAAACCCCTGCTTGCTTCTACAGCCCATGTGAATGGTAAGATTTTCCCCAGCCTTTCACCTTCAGTCTGTTGATGTCTTTTTCTATGTGGTGAGTTTCTTGGGGACAGCATATTATTGGATCTTTTCTTTAAATCCAGTCTGACAGTCTGTGTCTTTTGAATGGTTAGTTTAGGCCATTAACATTCAGGATTGTTTATGAGGTATGATTCAATACCCATTCATTTTTGTTTGTTTATGGTATTTAACTTAATTTGGATTCTCCTCTGGTTATTGTTTCCTTTAGTTAATATTTAATTAACCCCTTTGCTGATTTTCATTGTTATTTTTATTTTCTTCTTCATGGAATATTTTGCTTAGCATGTTCAGATGTGTGAGCTTTCAAGTTGTGAATTCTTTTAACTTATGTTTATTGTGGAAGGTTTTTATTTCATCATCAAATTTAAAGGTTAATTATGCTGGATATAAGATTATTGGTTGGCATATTTAATCTGATTCCTTTCTCTTGTTGCTTTTAATATTCTCTCCTTATCCTGTATGTTAGGCATTTTCATTATAATGTGCCTTGGTGTGGATCTGTTGTGATTTTGTACATTTGGTGTTCGGTAATTGCTCATGTTTGGAAAATTTTATGCTATTATTTCATTGAATAAATTACTCATTCTTTTGGTTTGGAACTCTTTGCCTTGCTCTATCCCAATAACTCTTAAATTTGGTCTTTTTAAGCTACCCCATATTTCTTGAATGTTCTGATCATGATTTCTTACCATTTTCACTGTGTGGTCTTCATTTTATTCAAGATTATATATTTTATCTTCATTATCTGCAGTCCTTTCTTTCAAGTGGTCTAATCTATTGGTGATGCTTTCAATTGAACATTTAATTTGGTTTATTGCTTCTTTCATTTCCAGAATTTTTGTTTGGTTTCTTTTTAGAGCCTCTATCTCCCTATTGAAGTAATCTTTTGCTTCTTTTTTTATTTATTCAAAGTTGTTGTATTTATAATAGTAGTATGCATTACAATTCATAATACACATATAGAACATCTTTTTACATAACACTGTTTGTATACAAAGTATAACCGTACTATTCAAGTCTTCAATCATGCATTTAGGATAATGATATCCATCTTATTCTACCATATTTTCTTTTTTCTCCTCCATCCCCCCTTTGTCCCTCTCTTCCCCTCCCTTCCCTTTGACCTTTCTAGTGTTCCTCTAATCCTCCTATGTACCCCGACCCAACACCACTGTGAATTATCCTCCTTATATCAGAGAAAACATTTGGTATTTGGATTTTTGAGATTGACTAACTTCACTTAGCATTATATTTTCCAACTTCATCCATTTACTGGTGAATGCCGTTATTTTATTCTCTTTTATTGCTGAGTAAAATTCCATTGTGTATATATACACCACATTTTCTTTATCCACTCATCTACTGAGGGACATCTAGGTTGTTTCCACAACCTAGCTATTGTGAATTGTGCTGCTATAAACATTGAAGTGGCTGTGTCACTGCAATATGTTGTTTTTAAGACCTTTGGGAATAGACTGAGGAGTGGGATAGCTGGGTCATAGGGTGGTTCCATTCCCAGTTGTCCAAGAAATCTCCTTATTGCTTTCCATAACTGTTGCACCATTTTGCAGTCCCACTAGCAATGTATGAGTGTGCCTTTTTCCCCACATCCTCTCCAACATTTATTGTTGTTTGTGTCCTTAATAGATGCCATTCTGACTGGGGTGAAATGAAATCTTAGAATAGTTTTGATTTGCATTTCTCTAATTGCCAGCGATGTTGAGCATTTTTTCATGTATTTGTTGATTAATTGTGTATCTTCTTCTGAGAAGTGTCTTTTCAATTCCTTATCCCATTTATTGATTGGGTTATTTGGTTTTTTTGTGTTAAGTTTTTTGAGTTCTTTATATAATTTAGAAATTAGTGCTCTATCTAATGTACATGTATTAAATATTTGTTCCCAATTAGTTGGCTCCCTATTCACCTCACTGATTGTTTCTTTTGCTGAGAAGAAGCCTTTTAGTTTGAATCTATCCCATTCATTAATTGTTGATATTAATTCTTGTGCTACAGGATTCTTATTAAGGAACTTGGGGCCTAATATTTCCAGAATTTTTGTTTGGTTTCTTTTTAGAGCCTCTATCTCCCTATTGAAGTAATATTTTTCTTCTTGTATTTGTTTATGAAGTTCTTTGTCAAAATGATATTTTAGTACCTATATTTTATCCCTTATATCATTCTTGAGATCATTGAACATTTGGATTATGTACCTCCTGAACTCCTTCTCTGTCATTTAATCTGGTGTGGTTGCCATGGTCTCTACTAAGGAGGGATGTTGATTTGTTTGGGACACTTTCTTCCCTTGTTTTTTCATATTACTTGTGTGACTTATCTTCTAGCACTGAGGAACCTTGACTTTTTCATTTTTACCTTAAAGTAAGGTGAGGATGCCCCTGTAGTACAATGTTATCAGATCCTCATATAAACACTTTACACTCTAAAACCAGACATTTTCTATTCAGATATTCACAATTTGATCACAATGTACAGAATTAGTGAATTCAGTTATTATTCAGTTATTATTATTATTATTCAGTTATTATTCAGTTATTATTCAGTTATTATTCAGTTATTATTCAGTTATTATTCCTATATAATAATGATTTCTTTTAGGGTTAAGCTTACCCTGTACTTTTTGATGATTTCTTTTAGGGTTAAGATTACCCTGTATGTTTTTACATTTAACACCTGCAGGTTTGGTTGCAAGGTGTACTCCCATTTGTTGTAAAATATCTCTTCCCCATAAAGTAACCGGTAGATTAGGTAAAACATAAGGCTGAAATGTGCCTTTATGGCCTTCATCATCCTCCCATTTTAAAATTACCGCACTTTTTTCTGGGAGGTTATTATATCCCAAGCCTCTTAAACTGGTTGAAGCTTTTTGTAGAGGCCAGTGTTTGGGCCATTGACGTAAATTAATGATGGAAGAATCAGCTCCAGTATCTATAAGACCCTCCATTTCTATTCCTTGGATTCTTATTTTACACATAGGCCTCCTTGTACAGTCCCGAACCCAGCAAACCATGGGTTTTGAATCAGTGGAACAAAATCCTCTATTGTTCCTATTTAGAGGCATATTCATTTTAAATGAATTATGTAAATTTGGAAGGAGGAGCAGCTGAGCAATTCTATCTCCCTGATTAATAGAACTTATACTTTGGGGTGAGCTAAGCATTATTTTTATTTCCCCTTTATAGTCTGAGTTTATTACGCCTGGGGTCACTTGCAAACCTAATAAGCTTTCAGGACTTTGCCCGATAATAAGTCCTACAGTCCCTGAGGGAAGAGGTCCCCTGACTCCTGTGGGAATCAGTTGAACCCCCATTTCAGGTGTTAACACTATTCGGGCGGTGGAACAGAGGTCTAATCCTGCATTTCCTCCTGTTCCTCTGGCGAGGGAGTGGATGGGTAATAGGGATTGTGTCGGGGAAGCATCTGAGTGGATGCTTGAGGATACTCCTCCTCCAATGCCTCGTACATTTGTGGGCCCCGGGGCATTGGGCCCCGTGCCCTGTTTTTTGAATTCCTGAACAAAGGATTTCCATGGATGTCAAATTTTGAATAGCATTTATTGGCCCAATGATTTCCTTTCTTACACCTGGGGCAGCAACCTGGAGTACGGTATGAATTTGGTCTTATTTCTCTTTGGGGATTTTGCCTAGAATAGCCTGATTGATTATGATAATTTTGCCTAGAATATCCCGATTGATTATAATGTTTATGTTGAGCCCTTGTAAAATTTTGAGGGGCAGCATCTCTCACAGCTGCTGCAATCACATTCCCTGTGACAAAGGCATCATTTACATCTTTACATAGTTGTATATATATGGAAAGATCCTTTTTATTTTTCCATGGCCTGATGACTTCCTGGCAATATTTATTAGCATTTTCGTACGCTAATTGAATAACTAATGGCATAACTTGATCAATGTCTCCAAAAACTCTACCTGCAGTTCTCAAAAGTCTATCAGCAAATTCAGCATATGGT
The DNA here is from genome assembly GCA_025594165.1 of Tamias sibiricus. Taxonomy (NCBI): domain Eukaryota; kingdom Metazoa; phylum Chordata; class Mammalia; order Rodentia; family Sciuridae; genus Tamias; species Tamias sibiricus. The sequence continues at coordinate 91,685,354 of CM046667.1, read as the reverse complement.
TCATTAGGTCCTTGAATTACTTTGGACAAGCTACCTTGTAGATCCCCAGGTCCTTGTACAGTTTTCCATGCCTTTAAGGCAGCTGCATTTATCTGAGCATATACTCCTGGGGTATAATGTTTTTGATCCTGTATGTCTGCGAATTGCCCTTCTCCTGTGAGCATTTCTATATTATGGTCTCCAAACCCTGCATCTGCATTTCTTTTAGCTGTTTCTATACAAAGTTCCTGAAATTGCGATCGCCAAACCAAGTATTGTCCCCCACTTAATGTTGCTTTACATAGACGCTTCCAGTCTGCGGGGGTTAAGCTAAAGGTGTTAAGGGACTCCAGTATACTCAACGTGAAAGGAGCTTGGGGTCCATAAGTCATTACTGCCTCTTTGAGATTTTTTATTGTTTTGAAATCTATTGGCTGGTGGCCCCTCTGTCCATTTTCATATTCAAATACTGGCAGTTCCCAATGTATCTGTGAGTTACCCTCGAGAGCGCATAAGCGCTCAGAAAGACTTTTTATTTCTATTTCTAGGGTATGCAAACGTCTAGTGATACCCTTCATATTTTCTGTAATCGATTTCACCCATGGGGGAGTAGAGGACACAAGTTCCTCCACTTGATGATCCCTTATCTTGGTCTTCCTTAATTTCCTTTTATTCATTTTCTCAAAATCACCTTTAGTTAATTCCTCCTCACTACTACTACTCTCATTGGTCCTAACTGACTCAGTAACATCCTGAGTCCCAGGTTCAATTGAGACCATGTATCCTTGAAATATCTCTAATAAATCTTGAATAGCTTTAGCAGCTCGGATCTTTGTAATTTTGGGGACACTTCTAATACTCTCCTTACTGGTCTTAGTTGACTCAGCGGAATCTACGCTTTTATGATTGCCTTCACTGTTTTCTAAATCCTCCTCACTAACGACAGACTCATCCATATCAAAGAATTCATCAAGAGCCTCGTACACTTGGGTCTTAGTTATTTTCGAACCCATTTTAACCGCTCTGACTAGAGACTCCTGCGAGGTTTCTCAGTTCTTACCTGCTGTGCTGAATTCCCCGTACGGGCCACCAACTGTTAGCCGCCGGAAAGGGATTGCAGCCTGGAACGGCAGCGCCGCGGGAAGGAGTCCGGAGACAGGATGGAGACGAAAAAATTCTTTAATCTTTCTGTCTCTGTCTCTTGTAATTTCTAACACTACATACACACTCTCACAAGAAACCAAGCACGTACTCTTACAAGAAACTACAATGTATCTATACAATAGCGATAACCCTGTCCTTTCACTCTCACAAGAAACCTAGCCACGTACTCTTACAAGAAACTACAATGTATCTATACAATAGCGATAACCCTGTCCTTTCTCTCTCTGGTCTCATCCCATGCGCCCGAGCAGGAATGGTGCTTGCTCGATCTGCCGAGTCACTCCTCAAATCTCTCGAGATCTTGGGCCAAGTCCCGTGAGACTACGGAAGGCGACAATGCCCAAAAATGTCAATCTGCTGAGTCATTGCTCAAATCTCTCGAGATCCTGGGCCAAGTCCCGTGAGACTACGGAAGGCGACAATGCCCAAAAATGTGTATGGCCCATAGTCAACCGCAATCTTAGCTATCTCCCCAAACAGGGCTCCTGCAGTCTCCAATATACTCTGTAGGTTTTTAAAGGGGTTTATAATTTCTAATATTGGACACAGATGTGATATCCTTAGGAGGAAGGATGTGAGGATATTGAGTTATTATTTCCTAGGAAGGGTGAAAGAGAAATCTATGGATTTAGTTTAATATCAGTAGAAGAGAGAGAAAATGAATTGGATTGAACAAGTTTGTGGGAAGACTGATGTGTATATAAAGCAAACTTACGTACATGTTAAGAGAAATAAAAAACGTCAAAGTAGTAGAAATTGGTGAAAAAGAGAAGAAAAAGAAAGTGAGTCAAAAGTAGAGAAGAAACTATATGTAACCCAGCTTTGATATATTGTTCAGTTGCCCCTGTTCTCAAAATCCTAATTCATGTATAAACTTGGTTTCACCTATGTTGAGAGTGTGAGGATTGGGCATAAAATAGGGATAGAAAGGACAGGGGAAAAAAAGGGGGGGGGGGGTTGGACAAGACTAACCAAACCAAACTGTAAAGAATAAACTAAAAAGAGAGGGAAAAACGTGCACTTGCACACGCGCAGGCACACACATGCACACACACACACACACACACATAGTTAAAAAAAAGAAAAACCACAAAGATGAACCCACAAATAAATCACAGACAAGAAATCTTAGGGGAGATTTCCTGGTTCCCTTAACAGCCAGTAGATGCAGATGTCTGATGTTGGTTTTCCAGATTTTCTCACCACCCTCCACATGTTGAAGTTAACCAAGTAGTCACAGAACCCACCCTAGCTTCTATTGAGGAGTTGGGGTGGAGTTACAGTCTTTGTACCTGGTTAGCCTGGAGTTTGGTGCTGGAAGTTGGCCCCCCTGGTGAATGGAGCTGTAAAACGAACTAAGATGTCAGAATCTACCTTCCACGTCACAATACAGTTGCAAAGTTATGGGGCCAGTATCCTGGGTTAAGATACAAGCTCCCCCACTGACTGTGTGTAGCTTATATAGATGTAGGTTGTCTTCGGAGCCTGTGTAAATTCCTCCCATGTATGCAGGGTTCTGCGTGCAGGTGATTCCCCCTTCTTCTTTCTCCCTCTGCTACAGTCACTTTCAAAAATGGTGGTGATCGATGCCCCTGGGCGTAATGGAACAACCCAGGACCTGACTGGCTTTCCTGTGCATGGGAACCTGCCAGGTGACTTGCGTGACAGCAAGCTGGGCTGCCAAACTGTCAGTGTGTATCATTCTGCACCATTCCGTATGGGTACTGCTGCTGGGATCCTTGTTCTTCCTCGATGTTCCCCACTGGCTCCGCTGCAGATATCCCTGTGCCACTCGCCATTTCTTTTTTCTTCCCTTTTCCTTGCAATCATCTGGTAGCTGTATCTGAAGATATTTAGACTCTTATTTTTTTTCCTACTAGGGATTGAACTGAGGAGTGCTTAGCCACTGAGCCATATATCCCCTTCCGTTTTTAAAAAATTTGTTTTGAGATAGGGTCTCACTAATTTGCTTAGAGCCACACTAAATTGGTGAGGCTGGCTTCAAACTTGCAATCCTTCTGCCTCAGCCTCCTGAGTTGCAGGGATTACAGGCATGTGTCACAGCACCTGGTTGGACTGTAGTATGTAAAAGGCCCTAAGTTTGAGTCCAGCACTGCAACAAAGCAAAATGAAACAAAACAAATAAAAACCCAAAACAAACACGCTATGCTTACATTTCACTTTAATCTCACTGCAAAAATTCTGATCTTTTATTTAGCTGTGCCTGACCATAAGCCTCTAAACCATTGATCTGGCTTTCTTACACTGTACTGTTTATTCTATAAAATATGCAAATGGTGGTAGTTCAGATCACCACCCTCCACAAGGTAGGTTATTGAGTTTCTGTATTGAAATATACTAGGTTGGATGTACCCTTAAGTTTTATACCCTTCTAGTATCTGTATATGAAATCCAGGCAAAAGCTCATTTACTAGTAACTTTCACATAGAAAGACATCTGAATGCTGCTTTGGTTTCTCTATGTGAATCTAGGAAGGTGGTGCTATGTTCACTAGCAGAGAGCTATCTCCTTATTCCATATGCCATAAATAGAGTTTCCCAAATACTGTTTCAGATACAGTCAATTTTGTATCTTTGGCACTGCTACAGAAACAGCCTCCATAGCCGTACACTTCCTGTATAAAGGAAGAACATGCAGATTGTTGGCTGATATATACATTTCTAAGGTTCCTGTCACTAAGTGTTTTGACAGATGTCAGAGAGAAAAAATTAAAATGACCTTAATAAATTAGAGAAAATGTAAATTATTGAAAAAAATAAGGGATGAACTATCAAAGGAGATAAAAAAAAAACAGATTAACAAAAATAGAGTTGAAAAAGCCTGGTTCATCTTAAACATCATGGACAAAGACAGTTGATTTCCAGCTAAAAATGAACAAGTAAATTCATGAATTGATTCTCCTGTTGGATTGAGAAATATAATTTTAAGAAAACTGCATGTATAATCTATTATTATTATTATTAAAATAACATTTATTTTACATTGAAGAAACTTCTTTTACATACAGTATAAGTTTCTTCAGTCCTGATGACAAGTATGAATTATTTATTAGTATATCCCCATTTAATGGAAGAGAAAATAGACTTAGAAATGGTATCTGATTAATATCTTGATTGCCCCTTGAAGTAAATAAGGAGATAATGAAAGTCAAGGAACTTGTAGTCCAGAGGTTAGAAAAAATAGGCCCCATGGATAGGGGAAAATTGGGGGAATGTTTAATCAGGAAGACACAAAAAAGAGATAATCTTTTTTTTTTTTAATGAAAGTTTTTGAGAGTTAAGCTGCTCAATTCTTTTGTCTATTTACAGATGGAATAGTGTAAAATTGGCTTCATTAATTAATTAATTAATTAATTCAATGTTTTCACCATCTTTCTAAGATGTACTAGCCACTCTGCCAGGCATGGAAGACACAAAGATAAGTAGAAAATTGCCCCTGCTTTCAAGGGCTCTCTGTTGGAGTAGTAGCAAATGTTAAACAACTATATTATGATGCCAGTAGAATAATGAGGATATGTATGCCTGTAATGCTGAAGTATTAAGAAGTTAATTCAATCTAAGGATGTCATGGAAAGTGGGGATTTTTAAAGCTGATAGCAAAGCTTGAATAGAATCTTACTTGCTTAAATTAAAGCAGGGGAGATTTCAGTTAAACTTCAGGAAGACCTCTAAAAAATAACATAGGAACTATAATGATCTATTAAAAGAGTTTTTTTTTTTTAACATCTGAAGGATTTAAAGGTAAAAGTTAATCTTTCCAAAAGTAAGGGAATGTACCACATGGTCCTTTAAGCAAGTCATCTTTTAGTTCAGGTATTTTTGATAAATCGAGAGCTCATATTGTATGCCCAGAGATTTGCGAAATCAGGCAGCAGACATAATGGAAATCATGCAGAGTACCTAAAAGCAATTCAATGAAAATGCTTCTCTTTTCTTTATACTTGTTTTTTATTTGAATCTGTGTTTGAGGAAAAATTAAGTGTGTTTGTTGTAAGCAGATGTTCATGTGCTTTCAGCTAAGTAATAATGGGAAAAAGTAGAAGGAGGTGATGCTGGGTATGAGGCAGTGGAACTCAGCAGTATGGGTGTGATGCCAATGTACTTTAAAGAAGAAAAAAAAAGGATTGTTGTTTCCTGGTGAGTTTCTTTTGAAAAATATATGGTTGTCTTAGCAAAACCAAGATAACAAATCTGGGAGAATGCATCAAAGCAGAGGCTTATAGGGATCACACTCATCTGAGGATCTTTTTCAGAATATCTTGGTATCAAGGCTAAGCTTGCTTCAGAGGGAATGGATTTCCTAGACTTATTAAAGCTATAAGAAGTAACACAGTGTAATGTTTAAGAGTACAGAAGCTGGAACCAGACAGCCTGGGTTGAAATGTGTTTTCTTCCTTAATAACAATTGTATCATCTTCAACAGGATATGTTTTTACTTCCCTGATTCTCATTTTTCTCATCTGTAAAATGGGATAATGATAGTAAAAATTTATCTCGGTATGGGGTTGTTTGAGGATTAAGTGAATTCACACGTACAGAAATGCTATCTGAAACATGGTAAGTGCCATTATGTTGTAAGTCATGCATTTTACAGTTTTCAAAGTCCTCACTCAGAACCTGGTGAGAAGGGCTAGGCAGATTAAATTAACCCCATTTGACAAATGAGACTACAGGCTCAAAGGGGCTGAGTAGCTTGCTCCAGGTCATGCAGAGCCAAGACTTGAACCAGGCCTTCATGCCTCATCTAGCATTCTTTCCACTTGATCACACCTGTCACTAGGTCCACATTTCTTCTTAGGACTTCCTTAGACAACTGAGAATAAATGTTCTTGCCCATATTACTGTTCTATTGCTGCACCAAAAGCTTTCCAAACTTAATGGCTTAAAACTGTACATATTTATTATCTCACAGTTCCTGTGGGTCAATAGTTTGGGTATAGCTTAGTTGGATCCTTGCTCAAGGTTTCACAAGGCTATAGCTAAAGTGTGAACCAGGATAAATTCTCATTTGCAGGCTTGACTAAGGAAGGATCTGCTTTTAAGATCATTCAAGTTGTTGGCAGAATCTAGTACCTGTGGCTGTATAATTCCTGGCAGTTTGCTTCTTCAAAGGCTGCAATGGAGAAAGAGACTGCTCAGAGTCTTTTATCGCAGGTTAGCCCCTATCCTTTTTTCACCATATTAGGTCATGTCCCACTAGGAAAATCTCTCTTTAATTAATTAAAAATCTAGTAGACACTGTAATTACATCTAAAGACCCTTTCACCTTTGCCCTATCACATAACATAATCATGGGAGGGCTACACCCATTACCTTTGCCATATTTTACCTCCATTGGAAGACAGGGGATTATACAAGGGAGTGCACATTGGGGATCACCCTAGGGCATGTCTACAATAAGCCCTATTGTTTTCAAGCTATGGATGATAATGTACATTTTTGTTTTGTACCAGGGATTGAACCCAGGGGTGCATAACCACTAAGCCACATCCACATCTCCAGGCCTTATTCATATTTTATTTAGAGACAGGGTCTCACTAAGTTGCTGAGGCTGGCTTTGAACTTGTGATCCTCCTGCCTCAGCCTCCCCAGCTGCTGGGATTACAGGTGTGTACTACCATACCCAGTGATAATGTACTATGAAGATGGTCAAGAGATTATAAAACTCAAAGTCAGAACTTGAATCAGAATAGATATGTTGCCATGTATTTTGAAGGATAGGCAAAAGACTGCTCCCATCTTACTTGTCTTTCTCAATAGTTTCCTTTTCTTTCTCATATAGATGTATTCCTGGTCATGTTTCTTCATTCTCTGGGCTGCCATTAGATACATATATACTTTCTTTTTACTTGATATCCAGGACTGTAATAGTTAAAACTATGAGGAAAAATATTAATACTTCCTTCAGTACATGCCCATCAAAGATGTGATTTCTTGGTGGGCTTACTTATAATTATGACTAAAAGATAAGTATCTAAAAATTTCACAGGATTAATCCTCAAATACTCCTTTGCATTATTACGACTTCAGCAAAGCCTTCCAACATAGAACTCCATGATAAAGCTGTCCCTATTGCTATCTCATCTGTTTGTGAAATTTCCCTGTGTTTTGCATTTGTTTGAAAGCTCTTTAATGTGTTTGTAAAAAGAACACATATGTTGATTGATAAATAATCAATAAAGAACATTTGGCATAGACAATATTACACAATCTGAAAAGAAGCTTCAAGAACCTCCAGACTGTGGTTATTACCTTTTCTTTTGTCAACTTATGGATTTCCCTGACCTCCAGGCCCACATACAATGTCCCAAATGCTTATAGTCTGCTACAATTTTTCTGGAGGTTCACTGGAGGAAATCATGCTGAAACTGTTTCTAAAAAACTGAACAAAGAAAATGAAAGGTGGGCTCCCTAAGTTACCATATATGCTTTAGAGAAAAAGTTAAATCCACAATTGCTTTCCCCAATACTACCTTCTCAGCAGTATAAAAGGGAGTGTATAGTGGCAGTTGTATGAACTAAACAAAATAATCTTGGAAGTGCTATATTGTTTCTTATAAGGATATCACTGGATCTAGTCTGAACTATAATGGACAGAGAAGTTGTTAAAAAATATACTATGTACTGAATTGAAATGTAAAGAGGCCCTGATGAAGGTTTTGCTCAAGAAAAGCAACAGTGGGTTTCCTGTTGTTTGGCTGGTACTGTATTTAGTACTCATTGATGGTGAATTAATGTTATTTTTTCTTTGAACCTAAAAGAGGTTTCTACAATATATGAAATTAATAGAAGAGTGCTGGTAAGACCAGAGATACTACCTATTAGATGTGGGTATGTAGCCCACAAGGGCTTGTTTCATGTCTTTCCATGCCTGAGTTTTCATGAAATATGTTCCAAATAAGTATTTCTTGACTACATGACTCTTGACTATGGATCCATAACCACAGAAGATGTGATATTATAGAAAGAGATATAAGAATTTAAATCTTAACCAAATGCTGCTTGTAGAGTGAATCAATAATGTGCTTTGCATATCCATGTATTACTATTTAACAAAGTATTTTTTTTGTTGTGCATTTTCTCAACCAGCATATCCTAAATGACTTTGTGGTGCATGTGTGTGTGAGAGAGGGAGAGGAAGAATTACTTTTAAATGTATAAAACATAGCCACACATTCCAAAATGTTGGAATACACTTCTCTAAGCACTTGCTTTTAGTTAGAAGTCTTGTCTTTGTCTCTATTTCAGCCTCTCTCAGAATCTTCAAAGTGGCTGCTTACAATTATCTCTTTCCTTCTGTTAGTGACATAAGCATTTTCTTAGGCATAGTAGTAGTTCTAATAGTAATAATGATTTCCCATTAAATAACACCTTTTATCAGGTGCTTTCTAAATGCTATATGGCAGGATGACGCTGTCACTAGGAAGGGAAATGCAAAGTTCAGAGACGCTACAGCTGGGGATAGAATCCAAGTCTTCTGCTCCCTCAAACATACTTTCTCCCTATTGAGGCCTGCCTGCCTATTTCTGACAGTGTGGGGCTTATCTATTTCTGACTTAGCCCGACAGCTCTAGGGGAAGGCTTGGCAGCAGGGTCTCCAGCCATTTGGGTGATTTGCTGGGCTGCCACACATTCCTGTATTCAGACACTTGAATAAATCTTTCTGTATCCAGCATAGCTGAGGAAATAGGAGGTTAGCAGTCAGTTTGTAAAATTCCATGCTTCATTTTTCAATAAATTAGGATATGATAAAATACATACAACATATATATTAGTATAAAGAAAATTCCTTTCTATGAAAATTCTGAAGGCATTTTTAAACTTGCATGGGTCCATGAAATCAGCATTATGAACACTAGTGAACACCGTGGTGTAGGTGATTGGCTATGCTGAGGCACTTAGATAAAGAAAGCATAAGATAATGGAACTGATAGTAGATGGCACGTTTCATGTATTTACTTCTAGAAGTTTACTGGGTATAGGTTCATCCTTAGTTGATATGCAGATTGGGTTAAAAATCACATTGTGTGTCTCTAACACTTCATCATTTGTATGTTGACAAAATCAGGCTGACATTATCATGCTGCTGTCAGGGATGGAAATGGTGAGGAAAAAAATCAAACAGGGGCAGTAGAAAGTAGGCTTGCAAGAGACTAAGATTAATTTCATGTTTTAATGCTTTTTGACACATGAAAAACTTAGAAGATCCCAAGGAAGAGGTTATAGTTTGAATGGTTCCTCTGAAAGTTATGCCAAGATTCAGTTGCTACTGTGACAGTATTGGGAAGTAGGACCTTTAGGAATTGATATATTCATGAGGATACCACCCTTGTGAATGGATTATGATGATGATGATGATGATGGTGATGATGATTAATGTGTTGTTTATATGGGAGTGGCTTTGTTATAAAAGTGAGCTCTATCTTGCACACGTTACCTTGTTTTTTTCCTCTTTCTGTCTCTTGCTTACTTCCTTGCTCTTCCTCCATGTTATAATATACCAAGAAGTCCCTCACCAAATGTGGCACTTGGCCTTACCAGTCTCCAGAATTGTGAGCTAAACTTCTATTGTTTATAATTTACCCAGTCTGTGATATCCTATTACATCAGCAGAAAATATGCTAAGATAGGAGGGTTATAAAAATAAACACAACAACTTGTATAATAGTATCCAACTTATTAGAATAGCACCCTTTATTGGGAGTCCCCCTCACCTCTGCCTAAGGGTTCTTTTTGTTTCCAAATCTCCATACAGATCATTCAGCAAAGGCCAAACACCTTCTCTACTGTGTTATTCCCATCTCTATCAGAATTGGAATTAGATCAACTAAAGGCCGAGGAGCAAAATTCTGTTGAATTTAAATAGACATTGAGCAATTTAGGCCACGAGTATAACACTTAAAGTAATTTGGTCCAGACAGAAAACACCTGTCCATGCTGTGAATCCAGATGGGGGAAGTTGGCAATCTCAGGAGAGCCATAGCAGTGCCCTACAATAAGGATAAAGAAGACCAATTATCTCAGAAACCAAATCTTCTGAAAGAAATTGTCTGAGGAATCGACTTTTGAAAGGCTCAAAATTTAGCGTGGTTTGCTTAAAAATGTTTCACCCTGGATCCTTCAGAATCTCATTTCCACTTTTGTTATTCTTTTTCTCTCTTGCTTTAATGGTAGTAAAGGAGACATATTTGCCACATCACACATATTAAATTTTCAACCCCAGAAAGTAAACCTATTTCATGTGTGTTTTCCTAAATGACTATAGCTGCTTGAAAGGGAAACCAAGGGGAGGTTGGGCCATTGGCAGGGAAACTGGGAAAGGAAATGAAAGAAGCCTAAGCCAGAAGCTGGACTTGACCTTTCTTAGTGGCCAGAATTTCCAGAGGTGACCTCTGAAGTGCAAAGAGTTGACTGGAATCCACATAGCAATACCAGGGGTGATCAGAAACCAGGTGTCTGGCAACTTAAGGAAAGGAGGGGTAGTGGAAAAGTCAAAAGAGGAAGTTCTTGTTTATGTTTCTTGATTTTTATCAGTGCACAAACATTGTTACGAAAACAAAAACAACATAGAATGAAAAATCACCCACATTATCAGTACATAACCTATTAATTATTTTTCCTGTGCTTTTACATGAACACTTAATTTTACAAAGTTTTAAACATAATGGAGATACTCTCATGTGTTTTTCTTTTTTATACAATTTTGCATTTATAAATGGTTTTATCATGTAGTATTTGTTCCTTATAATAACAATAATTTCTTGAGGATGTACAATATTCCATAAGGCAATTGATCATAAAGTAGCTAGTCTATTGTGAGTCATTCAGGTTGTTTCTTATTTTTGATATTATAAACAATGTTGTGATGAACACATTGCTTCTTATAAATTCATAATCACTTGAATTATTCCCTCAGCATAAATTCCCAGCAGTTTAATTGCTAGGTTGAAGGGTATAAACATTATAATTTTTCTTGAAAAATACTTCCAAACTGATTTCCTATAACATCGGTATAATTGACTAATATCACCACCACCTCACCAGAAAACTAGATAAATATCTAAATTAAATTGTTAAAAATATTATCTCATTATATAGTTTTTAAAAATTTTTAAAATTGTTGATGGAAGCTGGGCGCGGTGGCGCACGCCTGTAATCCCAGCACTTTGGGAGGCTGAGGCAGGAGGATCGTGAGTTCAAAGCCAGCCTCAGCAATGGTGAGGCACTTAGCAACTCAGTGAGACCCTGTCTCCAAATAAAATACAAAAAAAGGGCTGGGGATATGGCCCAGTGGGTGAGTGCCCCTGAGTTCAATCCCTGGTACCACAAAAAAAAAAAAAAAATGTTGTTGGACCTTTATTTTTATTCATTTATTTATATGTGGTGCTGAGAAGGGAACCCAGTGCCTCACACATGCAAGGCAAGTACTCTACCACTGAGCCACACCGCAGCCCTCATTAAATAGTTTTAAGTTAAACTTTTCTGATTACTCCTATGATTGAACATATTCTCATATATTTGTTTGTTGAATTTTGTCTTGTAAGAATTGCCTCCTCTCTTTTTTTTGTTGGCCATTTATCTATTGGGATCTGTAATTTTTCTAATTAAAATTTTGAATAATTTATATAATATAGGAGATATCCCCCTGTTATATTTATACCAAGTTTTATTCTTTCTCTTAAGGTACTTTGCTAAACAGGAGAGAAAAAAGCATGGAATGCTCATGATTTTATTTTCAATCTTTGTGACTCTTCATTGTAGCTTTTGTGTTTTAGTGTACCGGATGCTGAATTTAACACCAAAAAGAATATCCTGAAAGGAAAAACACAACATTATAGTTTAGAAATGTTGTGAAAATATAATTGAAATCTGGGGCAATATGGAGTGGATTTTCTTGGTTAAGTATACAATCTTTTAAATTGTGCATTAGTCGTTTTAGTGCCATAGCAGCATTAATTTTGTAGGACCTTGATTTGTTGAACAAAAATGCTGAGTTGCAGGGAGTAGGATGTTTTCAAAGCATGGCATACTCCACACATATGAAAAATTACAATTGCCTTACAGGCAATCTTTAATGCTCTAAACCTGAGTCTAACTTATTGTGTAAGGGGAATCATGCAAGACAATTTTCAAGACTATTTCTCTTTTGGGCAAATCCTGAAAGAGACCCTGTCTTTGCCATTTTTTATTGCATTTCCAATGCTTTCATGTTTGCATCAGAACTTGGACTATTTACAAAGCAGAAGAAAAGAAAAAGTCCTAGCTAAAACATGCTGGATGGGTCCCTGACACCCTTAGGAATATGTAGTTGCTGAGGCAGTTTGTCAAAATTTGTTTCCATTTTTGGGCCCTGTCACTCATTCTGCTAGCTTTTAGCAGCTATGCTCCATGCTCTTTCACTTGTTCTGCAGTTTTTGAGAATAAGAAAAATAAAATAAAAGAAGATTTATAGGGGTAGGAACTGCTGCTGGAAGATGGTGAAATTAAGTGTGTCACGACCAGGGATACATGGATTTAAGAGCAGATCATTAGAAAAACCTTAGTACTCACTATTAGACATTGCACAAACACTGGCTACTTTTATTTCATTTTATTTTAAAGCTTCTTTAAAATATAAGGACTCACAGAGGATACATGTTTACTCTTTCTTTCATATTCTATAGAATAGCTAGAATTTCTACCAACACAGGCTATTCATGTTGCATAAATTCTATGACATAATTTTATTGTTTTCCTGACATATATCTCTAACTGTCCTCTTTACCACAATTCACAAAATTTCCAGGTTCTATCTCTTAAAATGCTTGAATACACCCACCTTTCTGTTTTCTTACTTCAGTCATAAATTTATCTCACTAGCTCGGGCCCTCTTATACTTGATTTTATTTTTGTATTTTCATCAATTGTTTTAAGACCCTTTAAAGTCATCCTAACCCTAACCAAGCTCACAATCTTCATCTATAAATCTGGACTTCTTGTAGTGTTCCCTATCCCATTCATCTACTGCAGTATCTCTGAATCCTCCTGATGCCTTCATCATTTCCTACCAGGACTTTTGCAAAAGCTCCTAATATTGTCTCTGCCTCCTTTTTTTCCTATTCCATTAGAAACCAGTATGGTTTTTCAAAAGAAAAATGTGATCACTTTACTCTTCTGCTTAAAATCTTTGAAAGCTCTCCCTTTGGTATAATTAAAAAAAAAGTTTTCTGGCTCTTTCTGGCCCCAGTTTCTATTAAACCCTTCTACATTTCCCATGATCCAGTCATAATTTATTACTTTCTGAACTTCAAGTACACTTTCCAGTTTCATATTTCCATGCCTTCTTTCTTTCCTGAACTAGTTGATCAACTTCTAAGAAGCCTTTAAGTTTAGTCTCATTATCCTCTTTTTTTTTGTCTCATTATCCTCTTTTCCTGACCCATTTTCTTACCTTCTTTCCCCATAATGTTAGGCATTTCCTCTTATTTCTATAGTAGATGGCATGTAATTGATTATAGTAGATATCCCACTGTACTTGGATGTCATCCCACTGTACTTGGATGTCTTATTTTCTGTTTTGTTTTCTACAATAGATGGAACATCTTCAAGGACAGAGATTAGCATTCTTGTTAAATCAACTCCACCACTTTATGTGGCACCCCCACGGTTTGCTGAGTGTTTTAACCTTTTAACCACTTTTTAAATTTACTCCAGTAACCCTAATTAATTTATAGGCATTGGGATTTCTATTGCACACCAGAGGGTCTTAATCCCTATGACTATGATAATTTTACATTTTCAAATTACCTTTTTATATTTATTTAGTTATTTTTAGTTGTACACAATGCCTTTATTTTTACGTGGTGCTGAGGATGGAAACCGGGCCGCACACGTGCCAGGTGAGCGCTCTACGCTGAGCCACAACCCCAGCCCTCCCTTTTTTTAACAAGACTATATGAAACAGTTTAAAGCTATAATTTGACTATTTTGTACATATAGGTCATAGCCAATAGACTTAAAATGTGTCGTGCTGACAATTTAACATACTTAGAGACCAATAATTACTGTTTCCTCTTCCATAAGCTGCTCTTATTGGTAAAGATCTTCCCTGCTGCTTCAGAATTTTAACTTCCTGTTTGTATTAGAACATTCCACAAGTCTCAAACTTTTCCTATTTTATTTCTTGCTGCTTCTTAAATATGTTTAATGCCATCAGGAGTCCATCAACTTTTACTTTATGAGCATGGTCCCTCTTTGATGATTCTTTATGTAAGGCTTTTTTGAATCTATTTTATGTTTTTGGATCTTCACCTTTAGCTCCCATCTGTAATTTTCTTTTTATGCTTCTCCTTCTGTGCCTTTGACCTGCTTCAATTTCTGTGTTACTTTTCTCTTTCTGAGAGCTTTTTCACCTCCCGTGTATATTTTAAATGTTTTTTAGCTTTTGCAGGACATCAGATTCCATATACAGTGAAGTCTATTATTTTCTTTCACTTTGGTCTTTCTGTGGGACTCTCACCCCCACACACACATTTCTTCCTTTTCTCCTCTGCTTTACACAGTTTTTTTCATAAGCAATGGAAACCCATCATTTTTCCTCCCGGTGTCATGCTTGCTACTTTATGGTCATTGTGTCTGTTTGCCATTGATTCCTCCAGTGTCTTTATTCCTGTTTCTATTTCTTGCAGAAATTCCCTTTTATCCTATTCAGTATCAGTTTACCTTTCAATTCAACCCCTTCAAAAGACTAAATTTATTAATACACTTGATATATGATATGGAGTCATAACAAGTCAATAGGGGAAAGAATTAGATTATTTTGTAATATTGAGAAAACTGGATAAATGTTTGGGAAGGAAAAACACCTCACTTCATGACATGTATTAAAATAAACTCATAGTTCAGGATATAAACAAAGAAAATAAAACCATACATGGTGGAATAAGTTATAAGTGAAGAATTAACAAGTTGGGGGAAAACTTTCAGAGCATAAAAGCAATGAAACATCACAAAGTAAAAGTTCAATATAATTATGTACAAAGATATTATACTTTCTATGTAACAAAAAGTGTGACAAATATTACAATCAGAAAACAAGTTAGGAAAATATTAATAATGAACATGACCAAAGATTAATGCTCCTAATATATAATTAACTATAGTTGAATGACACTAAGTTGACAAAATGCATAAATTAGTTCACAATAATTTTAACACCAAATATAGTAATTAAAGAAATGTACCAAGCGACACTATGTTTTGTGTTACATTGGTGTACATCAAGTGAAGTGAATATTTTTATATGCTGTTGGGAGGACTGCAAATAAACTTTCTGGAAAGCAATTACCAAATGTATGTATATCAACACATAAGCACATAGCACCTACAACATGCATGAAACCGTAAAATGTTTGCTTCACAACCTTCTAAGATTGCACTCCAAGAAAACATCAAACTATGTATACAAAAAATCCCACGGTAGCATTATTAATAGTTATGTAAATTTGAATAATTAAATATCCAACAAATGGAAACTACTTATAAACATCCTTAAGAATGTAATACAATGAACCTATTAATAGCTATGTTTTCAAAGAATATTTACTTCTTGGAAAGATATTAATAATATCATGACGATGAAAGTGCTATGTACTTGAAATAACACTCATTTAAAAAATCTATATTGGGCAAATAATCAAGTAACACATTAAAGTATTGATGATGGTGAGATTATAAGTAATTTAATTATAAAAATAATAAAAAATTACTAATAACTTTCAAAATATTTATGGCCATATTTTACTTCTAAAATAAGATAAAGTGTTATTTTTAAAGGAAATACACAATTCTACTTTTTTTCCATTTTGTCAATATGCTCTTAGTTTGATTTGCTTTGGAATTCTTGGACCTTCATACCTGTTTTGTTTTAAAGTAACTTTCAGTTACTTCCATTCTTTCAGCTCTGATTTTGCATCCCTAAATTTCTTATGAGGTTTTAGTACCTATTTCTTTATATATTCTCTAAAATCCAATTTTTTGGCTGATCTGAAGATCATATTTCATGAAGTATCTGAATTATTAAGAAATAATTATTAAGAAATTATTAAGAATCTTCGAAACATTCCAATTAAGGTATTAATTGGGGCACCCACCACCAAATCTCCACTCATTTGTGAATTTATAAGACATCTTTAGAAGGAATTCTCTTCTTGTCCTCCATCATCCCTTTAAAAAAAACACTTCTCCTTTCCCTTTCTCCTTTTGTCCCTTCCTCTCCCCTCTTCACTGCCATTTTCTGGATTCTCTTTCCCTCCCTTCCCCTTTCCTTTACCCTTTCTTCCCTATCCTTATGTTGGTTTCTTCTCCGACTCACTGTATCTGCTTTACTTCCTCTGTTTACTCTTTTCCATTTATCTTTGTTTTATACCTTTCTTATTTTTTCCAATGTGAATTCTTTTGATTTTCCAGTTGCCTCTCTGTATCTCACTTATATCTCAATTATTTAGATTGACACCCTGGACATATTGAAGTGATATAGACTAGCATAACTTTTACTTTTTCTTCTATTAAGAAAAAAATTCATTTTTATAACTTGATCAGAACTTACCTTTGGGATTTGACTGTCTTGTTGCTGATGCATGTTCATTTTACTTTCTACTATAACCCTTAAACCCTCGTGTGATTCCATTTTACATCAGTGCATTTGATTATTCTTTCCTTTGTGAATCACATTACATTTATAAATGCTTTATTGAATCTTATTTTATTGATTTCTGTCCATTTAAAAAATTTATCCTGCTCACACTATTTTATGCCTATTCTGCAATGCGCAGGAACACCTGCAAATTTTATTAGCACCCTTTCTCTTCTATTCTCAAAGTAGTAAATGAAAATATTGAATTGTATTTAACTTAGAGTGGACCCCTAAGGGACCTACTTGACACCTCCAACCCAATCCAGTATTGACCTATTAGTAACAACTCTTTGTACTCAATTTGTTTTTACTAGTTTTGTGTCTAA
The DNA here is from genome assembly GCA_025594165.1 of Tamias sibiricus. NCBI lineage: Eukaryota > Metazoa > Chordata > Mammalia > Rodentia > Sciuridae > Tamias > Tamias sibiricus. The sequence continues at coordinate 91,668,192 of CM046667.1, read as the reverse complement.
ACTATGCATCTATGGCACTTACACCTAATTCACCCTTTAAAATTTTTTTTTGCTAGTCTAAGTCTCCAACTTTTTAAAAAATATACTAAAGTTATCATGTTAAAAGAAGGATAATAATAATAAAAAATTTTATAGCTTCTGTCAAATATAGAAAAAATTTGAGCCTTTATTTCTTCAAATATTTTTATATATTCTACCCTCTAATAAAGTCATCTGGGCCTGAAAAAAAAAGAAAAAAAAAGAAAAAGAAAAAAAAAAAGAAGGACTGAATTGTTGTTTCACATGACAAGTTTATGACAATCTCATGTTAGCTATTACTTGTTTCCTTATTTATTTAGTCTAAATTGATCATTATTATCAGCTTCATATTTCATGTTAGCTGTTCATTGAGCTGATTCAGTAGTGATTTGTTGCTCCCTCAAGTGATGTTCTTCTCTCCATGTAGCCCTTTCTATATTTTCTGAAGACCCTGGCTATTCAGTAGGCTACCGGAATAGTTGTCTCTTGATCTGTACATTTCATCTTTCAGCTCTTCTAGTTTCAAAAAATCATCCCCAGATATTAATATACACTACAAACATAAGACATCTTTTGTTGTTCCTAGTGAGGCTTCAACTTTAAAATATCCATTTTTTTTAACTATGGTTTTGTTTTGTTTTATATTTGTTTCTTAAGACCAGAGCTTCATTGTGGATCCAGGTTTATACTTCTTATTTCTCTATCTCCTACACCAAAACAGAACCCTTAAAACTCTTTATATTGTAGAGAGGGTGGTGCCTTTTACAACCTGGGTGTGACAAACCATTTCTAATTGTGACACAAAATGCTGAGAAGAAAATGTTGATAATGTTGATTTCATAAAAATAAAAATAATCCATGCTAAAATCTCAAAAAAATATAAGTGAGAAACTGGCAAAATTTTATTTGTAATATATAGCCATGTTAGGCCATTCTTTCTAATATATACAGAGTTTCTAAAAATGAGAATGAAAATTCATAAAAGGAAAAATGGGCAAACTATATACATAGATATTTTACAGATGATACTACTCATAAACATATGAAAAGATGCTCAAGGTAATAATTAAAGAATTTCAATAAAACACCATTTTGACCTGTGGTACCTATGAAAAAAGTTTGATAATATTCTGTTGGTACATGGGGAAATAGCATTTTTACTTATTGATTTTTGGTGGAATGTAATTTGTACAATCTCTATGAGAACAACCCATCAAAATCACAATGTGTTTATCTTTCAGCCTACCAGTATCTTTTCTACAAATTTATTCTCAAAATATATGCTCATGTATAAAATGAACATGGCAGTATTTGTCATAGGAAACTCTTGTAAAAATCTATTTATCTCTTAAGATGGTCTCTTGCTCTGTTTCCAAGTCTCACCTCAAATTCCTGGGCTTAAATTATCCTCCTGCTTCAGCCTCCTGAGTAGCTTGGATTGCAGGCACATTCTGTGGTATTTGGCTCTGGACAACTCCTAAATTTACATTTGTGGGGAATTGATTAATAAAATGTTATATTGATACAATAGAAAACCATTAAATTGTAACCTTTTTTGAAAGAATGAAGATGATTTTTAGACAAGGATATGAAAACATCTCTAGAACACATTGTTCAGAAAAAATAGTGAATGTATGGAATGGTACTCCATTAGGGGAGTAGGAAGAGAGAGAAAGAGAAAACACATGTATTTCTGTTGGCTTTTAAGTGCATGAGAACCTTTTGAAGAACAAGCAATAAAATTAATAATAGTGGTTATCATTTGAGGGTATCTGAAATTGGGATAAAAATACCAAGGTTATGAGAGGGAGGCATTTCTACCTTTTATTATTTGAACAATGTGCATGCATTATCGATTTAACAACTTGATTTTATAATAACATCATTCTACAGCTGAAAGCTTTAAAAATACTTTGTCAATATGTATAATAATGAATAAGTTAAATGTATTATGAATTAAGAATAAAATCTGGACATGATTTGAATGATTTACTATATATTGAGAGTTTATTGCCTCCAATGTTGCTAATTACTTAGCAAGTCAAGTTTGGTGGAACTTAATTTTCTTGACAATGAAATAATGAGAATTCTTGACAACTACTCTAAAGTTTTCAAAGTATTTTGAAAAAATTGATCATTATTGATGATTTTAGAAGCAACATTTTAATGTTACTAAATAACAGAATGCAGCAAATTAAATGTTGTATTATTTAAATATAGACCATAAAGGAAGACTTTTTCAATTGTTTTGTGTTTTTCTGAGTAGAAAAAGATAAATAAGTTGAAACTCTAGGCAGAATCTAAATGTAATATGATTTACCTAGAAGAAGCTCAAATTGGTGCAGAAACAAGATTTAATATTTTTTAAAAAATTCCAAAAGTTTGCCTTGTTCTTACTTAATTGACAGATACTAAAAGTGATATAAGGAACAAAAATCTGTTTTCATTGTTAAAACGTAGTTGCTACGGTGTTTGTGAATGTGTGCATGTGTTCACATGCATGTGCCTAAGCATATGTGGGTTCTTGCTTTATATTTAACATATGAATAAGATATTTGTCTTCATTTTATTATAGTTGAATTAATTCTCACCAAGATTTAGTCAAAGCTGAGCTAGGGTTGTGGCTCATGGGCTGGGGTTGCAGCCCAGTGGTAGAGCACTTTCCTGGCATGTGTGATGCACTGGGTTCGATTTTCAGCATCGCATATAAATAAATAAGTAAATAAATGAATAAAATAAAGGTCCATTGACAATTTAAAAATATAAATATATTTTAAAAAAGTATAGTGAAAATCTTGTAAGTATATCCTATTTTTTTTCAAGAAAAGAAGAGCTTGGTGGCTGCAATTCTAGTTATTGTTTTCCCAGCATCCAACATCACCCAGTGTCTTATCTCCCATTAATATGAATTAATTTTTCCATTCTCCACTTAAGCACTGGAATGAAAATAACAACTAAATCTTACTTTGACTGCATCATTACAGCTCAAAATCTGCTGAGTTATGGAAAAAATGCCCCCTTTTAAAGGTATTCAGGTTGGAAACAGATGAAGGCAAGGCAATTTTCTCTGGTGAAATATCTGCTGGGAAAATGTTGGTGTTTCATAACCTGTGGAGAGCATGTTCTAAGTTGGTGTGATGGGAGTCCACCATTACATAGCAAGACATGTGGGGTTCTGGCAATTAGGGGTATAGAATAGCATTAACATCTTCTGCTTTATGAAATGATAAGTTTTTTGCTTATCATACTAAACATAAAACAATAGAATTGAACACTTCCTTCCAAGTCTATGTTTCATAATTGATTTGCTTATTGTTCCCAGAAGGTATCTCCCTGTTACATTGATTATATTACTAGATTATCTGATGATTAAAGCCATTAACAATCCACTCTTGAGTAGTCAACATAACAATGTTTAGTTGCCTTGCAGTAACAATTAGGGAATGAAGCAATTTACCATAATTAGGTACTATCTGAAAAAACGTATCCACATTAAGGGAAGTTAAAAAGACTTCTTTTTTATACTTAGGGACGACTGTTAACAGAGCTATTTTTTCTGAATTGCAAAGAAAATTATTACACTTTTAATTTGCTCATTTTTGCAAACACAGAAACAACAAATGGTTCTTGTTCAGAGTTTTCCCCATGTGGCTTTGGGCAAGTTTCTTAACCTTCTCTGTTCTTGTTTCATCATCTAGGAGGGAAAGATAATAGTCATACCACAAGTAGACACTGATGGGTAATTAATGTTTGCAATGTGCTTGGAGATCCTGGGAAAGAAAATGATCTACAAGTTACAATGCACAATTTACATGACATATTTTAATTTATTGCAATAGGCTTATTCAGATTTAAAACTCAGCAGGGAAAACCCTTTGTTTCCTATTCTTAGTTTCCTTTCATGAAATAAGAATATTCAACATGTCTTTTACATTTACACTATCTTTTCAAGTCCTTGAATGGTCCTATCTACTTTTGTAGTCTGTCTGGAATAAGATTACCATTTGCCTTCTGGTGTTGTTCAATCATACAGGAACCCTACCCAAATAAGACTGGGTTACCCATTTTGGAAACAGATTTTTGCCTGTTTGTTTTTAGAAATGTTGGCCTAGGGAGGACAGGGTTTCTTATTTAGGCATGGCTTTGTATTCTAAGATTTGGCACCTTTTCTGTTCCTGATTCCTGGGGCAGCTAAGGGAAGAAATGGTCAAAAGCTATAGAGCTGTAGCTAGTTGTATTGGATGCAGTGCTCCGGAGATAGTCATTCTAGCCTATTCACAATTTGAAAAACCTGTAGGTATATGGGGACTTTTTGGACTGTTACAACACAGCTGTGGAAGGTCAGATTTTAGGTAGTCAGTGGGAGCTCATCTTCTCAATTGAATTCTGCCCAGACCTGGAAGAGGACTGAAGTCCTAGGCTATGAAACCTAGTAGGGATTTAGAGTAGTGATCAAGGCAGATGCTTAGTGATCCATGTTGACAGAGGAGTGAGGGTTGAAGTGGAGGGTGGAAAAAAAGAGCTATAAATCAGAAAGGGAAAAGGGAAACATTTATCTTAGGAAATGGATCTAAGATGTTTTACAAACATGAATATGAACATGAAGTGCTTATTATGTGGTAGGCACTAACCATTTTACAAGTCTTCTCAGCTTTAATCCTCTCAAGAAGTTTATGAGTTTGATACCATCATTATTCCCACTTTATAGATGATGAAGCCTAGGAATGTAGAAGTGAAAAAAATCTTCCCATAGTCATGCAAGCCAGTTATTAAGAGAGCTAGGGTTTGAACACAGGGAGTACAGCTCTAGAATAAATGCAAGTAACTACTATCTACAATTGATTTTTATTTTTGGTTGATAGCAAGGTAATTGGGAGAGAATGCAGAAGTCTTGGTGATCTTTACTAAGCCACTAGGCCTCAGGGAGCCTTATCTAAACCCAAACTAAAATGAATGGTGAGACTGTCTGCTGACAGTTCCTTCAATTAGAGTTGACTGAGGATTTGGGAGTGATTTGGATTTACAACTTGGGGCACCATCGAACTCAGCTATGAGGAGCCAAGGAAAGGAAATAAAAAGCAGAGAAACAGAAGTGGGAGCAATAACCACCTCCTATTACAATAGTGGAATTTGAATTTGTTATTTTGCTGTGTTCCAGTGTCATATACATCATTCTTATTGAGTCAAGTTGGTGGTTCTATGTCTTGTAGTAAAGTTTTAAGAATTAGTAGCACCCATAGAACCATGCTAGAATATTAGCTTAGCCTTAACTCAAAGGGAAAGTTGGAGCTTTTCAGCTCAATAAATCTTGATTGTTTACTGTGATCTTTAAGCCAATCACTGACTCATACTAATCCTTTTTAGTTAATGAGGCCAGGTCAAATCACAACCTGAGTTTGCCTGGGAAAATTATATATACAACTTTAGGGAACTTACCTTTTTACCTCCAGCATGCTTGATGATTGGACTAGATTTGTAAGATCTTCCCAGTATGTAATTTATTCTTCCAAATGAATGAAGCACAACCCCTCACATATAACTCACATGCACATGCATATGGATATTATCTCTTATGTATGTAAGCTTCTCGATTGAATATATAGATTGGAATCTTGAATGTGAAATTTATTATGGCACTGTAATATTTGGTGGTAAGAATGAAAAAAAAAAATGAATGGGAAACACCTGACTGTAATGGAGATGTAGGGTAGGAAAGGAATAAGATGCTTGCACTTATTATATGCCTATTTTATACCGTGCTTTATGCCAAATGGCTTATATATGTACTATTACCTTACAAAAGCATTGAAGAAACACTGTTGTCCTTGTTTTCCAGGTGAGAAAACAGAAGATCATAGAAGTTAAACAATTTTTAAGAGCACATATACTGTCATTAATTAAATGGTAAAACTAGATGTGAGTTTAGATCTGTTGATTGTGAAGTATAATGCTGCAATGGCCCCTCTGTATTCCCTTTCTTTGTTCTTCTTCTTTATTGGTTTAGTTTTAACTTAAAAGTGCAACTTACTTGGAAATCTCAAATTTTATCAAATATATGCCATAATAACTAGAGTCTATATTTGAATCCAGTTAAATAATGATAATTATGACACTAGTAGTAATAATGTTAAATAATAGCAAAATCATTTAGTGAGATATACTAGAAGCCAGACAGCATACCAAACACTTTACATGGATTCCTTAATTGTTCTTTAAAACAAACATTGTGATGTGGATATAGTTATTATCCTTATTGAGGAAATAAGCTCAGAAAAGTTAGCTGACTTTTCTATGATCACACAGCTACTGAATATCAAAGCCAGAACAAAAACTCAGGTCTGACTACAAAGCTAATTTTTTTTGCTACTATCTCTTCAGGCTCTTATGAAATATTTTTGAGTTAACTTCATAAAAGGCAAAAAATGTGCTGTATTTCTATGCAACATTGGCTTTTCTAATGGCTTTTGACCTGTGTACTGCTAAATGAGAAATGATGCCTCAGCCTATAAAGTGGCCCCTGGTTGAAATAAATAAAGAAGCACTATGAGTCTAGTGGGTAGTTATTTTACTTTCTTAATCTTTAAGTATGCCTCACTCTTACTCAGATTTCAGCACTAAGCTCAATGCTTACATATCTGTGTCACTTAAAGCCTATTTGCTGGTTGCATGAGCTCTAGAATGGTATTTCCAGGAATAGAATTGAGAGGGGAGGGTGGACATGATGATTTAAAAAATAAAATCTTATTGCAAAAAGTAGACAAAATTAATTAGGAGGTCTGAAGTGAACAAAAGTAGCAAGAGGAATTTGTCACAGGTTTATTAAAATTGCTGCAGAAAAGGGGAAAGGCCCTCATTATGGGCTTCAAAACTTCTTGCTGTTTTGTAGAAACCAAGTTTAAAGGTTTCCATTCCATGTGACAATTCAAACTGCTTTTTTTTTCCAAGTAGGTGCAGCAGTGCCTCTACTTAGAAAGTGCAAAACCTCCAAAAGTTGGTCTGCTCTCTGCACTTTGAGCAATGGAGAAGACTGAAAACCCAACATTTTGGAAAGTAAGAGCCATACTTTGTATTCATTCTAAGGAGAACAGAGATGCAGAGGAAGCCATTGGGAAAGCATTCCAGTCACCCATAAAGCCACAGCCAAGCTGAGGCTTTGGGATTGGTTTTTAGGTTTGTTCACTAGTTAATAAGTTCCAAAAATGAGGATAATTGGTGTTATCTCAGCTATTACTTGTGTAAGATTTTCCTGTTCAAGGAATTATGCATCGAAAGGCATAGGCAACATTAAATGTTGTAAGCTGAGTTAACAAAACAAGGTTGGTAAGGGGACTGTCAAAAACAGGCAAAAGGAAATAAGCTACAGCTTGAATCAGGCTGGAGCCAGGCTGCCTGCATGTTGTTCCCTTCTACAGATGGGACAGCACTTGGCAAAGCTGACATGGATTTAGAATTTAAAGCTATGTGGTGATTTCACTATTTCATTTTCCTGCGAATCAAGTAAGGATGATTCAAAAGCAAACCAGATGGCTATGCAAATACTGTGGAATATCAGCTACAGGCCAACCTTTTATTTTTCTTCAGAACATTACCTCTTACAACAACCTTGATTTCCAAAGTGTCTTAAATGTAGCAAAACACACTTCATTAAGGGAGAATCTATAATATGTCTCTTTTTTTTTCCTCTTACAACTGCCACTAGGATTCTTAGGATGATATAATGCCTCTGAGAATGCAAAAAGCTAGTCTTCAATTTCAGAGGTTGGAGAATGTGAAGCAGATTGATAATTAGAGTGAGTTTGAGGGGTGGGGTTTTTGAGGTAGACTTTAATTTTCTTCTTTTTATTTGATTTTTTTCTTTGTCTCAAATGTTGCAGAAAGAAGCATGATGAAGAGAGTTCCAGAGCTAGGATAAGAGACTCTAGAAAGCTTCATGCTAAAAAATGTTCATAGACCAGAAATGTAATAGCCCCAGAAAAAATTTTGAAGAATGTTTTGTTTTATGTACTTTTTCACTTTTCTTAGAGATCTTTGTGTTTCTTTTCTGAGACCTTAAGGGCTAAATCCCACTTGATATTTTTTCTATTACCCTTCCATATTTTAATCCTTTAATTTGAAATACTTTCATGTTACACAAGAGTGATAACAATCATAAAGTTTTTATATACACTTCACCCAGCTTCCCTTTTTATTAACTTATAGAACGATAAAATTTATCAAAACTAAGGAGTTTATATCAGTATATGATTACTAACTAAACTACAGAATCTATTTATATTTACCAGTCTTCCCACCAACACCCTTTTTCTGTTCCGGATGTATTCCAGGATTTCATATTTTAGTTCAAAACCAGCCTCAGCAATGGTGAGGCACTAAGCAACTCAGTGAAACCCTGTCTCTAAATAAAATACAAAAAATGGGCTGGGGATGTGGCTAAGTAGTTGAGTGCCCCTCAGTTCAATCATGTCTCCTTAGTTTCCTCAAATCTGTGGCATGTTTTTGGGTGTTCTCTTATTTCTCATGACAGACAGTTTTGAAGAGCACTGAGCAGAGTATTTTGTAAAATGTCATTTTGTTTTGGCTGATGATTTTTCATCATTAGTCTGGAGTTAGGGATTTGGGGAAAGAATATTTACAGATGTAATGTGCCCTTTTACATTTATATCTTATAAGGGAATATATGGTAACAAATTATCATTAGTAATGTCAATCCTGATTAGGTCTCCATATTTGAAAATATGTATCTATAAAGCGAGCTGATTAAGTGGCTAACTAATCCACATAAAATTCAATCGGTTGTGTATCCTTTATCTGAAGTATTCGGGACCACAAGTATTTCATATTTCAGAGTTTTTCAAACTTTCAAATATTTGCACTGACTTTACTGTTGAGCATACCAACTCTGAAAATGTGAAATCCAAAATGCTCTAAAACCTGAAAAATTTTGAGTGTCATGCATCTTGGTTCTCAAAAAGTTTTGGAATTTGGAACATTTTGGATTTCAGATGTTCAGATTTAGGATCCTCAACTTGTACCTGTTTTAGTACCTGACACTCAATGAATGTTCATTCATTCATTCAGCAGTAATTATTTTTTAGTAAGCCAATTTAACCAATGTGTCAAGGATATTCATATATTTATCTATTCAGTAAATAAATATTTATTAAATGGTTATTATGTATAATGATTGGGCAAGTGAGGAACTTGCCTTGAATGAAAATTTTAAGTGAACAGTAAACAAGTATTTGTCAAAATAAAAGTAGTTTATTATTTGAACATCAGTGTTATAAACTGATAAGTTTCATCACTCTTGAAAAAGTTGATCTTTGTCATAACTTTGCCTCTTAGCAATGGTATGAACTCAACCTAGTCTGTTCTTCCTTCCTTCCTTCCTTCCTTCCTTCCTTCCTCCTTCCTTCCTTCCTACCTTCCTTCCTTTTTTGGTACTGGGGATTGAACTCAGGGGCACTCAACCACTTAGGCACATCCCCAGCCCATTTTTTTTTTTTTTTGTATTTTATTTAGAGACAGGGTCTCACTGAGTTGTTTAGTGCCTCACCATTGCTGAAGCTGGCTTTGAACTAAACATCCTCTTGCCTCAGACTCCTGAGCCCCTAGGATTACAGTTGTGCACCATGGAGCCCAGCTCTCATTTATTCTTTAAGTCACAGTTTCCACAAATCCAAAATGTAAATGTCAATACTACCTACCTCATTAGGTTTATGTGAAAATCAAATTAGTTGCTACATATAATAGCAATTATATTGTAGGACCTGACTCTTAAATATTAATCAATAATTGGTGATTCCTATGTTTATCCAAACTCCCCAAAGCAGTTCATTTGAACCTGTTTTCTATTGGTTATAAGAGCCTATCTTGTCTCCTTCACTGTGGAATCAATCAGATTCCAACCTTATTAAGAACATCCATGCGACAAATATCACTGCCCAAAACACAACAAAAGCAGTCATAATCAATGCCTCTTTCATTATTACTATTTTTCTTATTGTTATCATTATTGATTAGAAGGGTGAAATGTGTCTGAACTACAGGCACATGCTGAGCCTTACCTTAGGAATTGTCAAGAATGTGAGGTGGCTGAGATTTTAATCTACTTTCAAGCTGTTACAGTTTCAGGGCTGTTAAAAGATAGATTCCTGGGTCAAATACAAAGGATTTTGTTACTTATAGCAATACCAGCAGTCAGAGTATCATCATGTCTTTGTACCAGTTTCCTGAGTCCCAGTTCCCACAGGGCAACACATGATATGTACACATGAAGGAGGTTGGTTACAGAAGAGGAATCCTGATCTTTGGGAACCTGAATCTTTTATAATCATAGTATCTCCTATCTTTATTCTAGAAGGAGATGCTATCTGTACTTTTAAGGCTGCTAACTATACAAACATCCTTGGAAAGATAATATAGAACAAAGAAACTCAATATCTTTGTTCACTAGATTTGCAGAAATACAATATGGAAAATTGTGTCACAACAGGAAACTGCACAAAGTTGTCTGATATTATCTGCTCCACCAAGAAGGGTGGCAAACATGGAACGATACCCAAAGGCAGGCATTTGCTGATTCAGTATCATCTTCTCTAATTTGCCTTTTAATAAAAGCTTGTTGGTTCTAAGTAGATCTGAGATTCTTAAAATGGTGCTCTGACATCTTTTTCTGTAATGTGTTCCAGTAAAGGAACACCTGTGCTCTTGGCACTGATGTGAATCTTACCTTTATGCTGAGACCGAGTTTCTGCCCGTAATCTCTTGTTGTCTAGTTCTATGTACTAATGCTCTGGCTTCCTTACTTGGCTTCTTCAATTGGTCTTCTTTTTCTGGCTTGAGCCAATGTCTTGAATTTGACCTTGAACTTGTTCTCTAAATTAGTGAATGAGTTTCTTTTTAAACTGGTGTGTGTGTGTGTGTGTGTGTGTGTGTGTGTGTGTGTGTGTTTGGGTATAGGTAAAATATTTTAGAGCAACTCAAATCATGTGTGTAAACACATGTAAACAGCCAACTATTTTGCCACTGTGTAGGCTGACCCTACAGAACTATAACAGTCTTTTCTTTAATTGAACCATCACTTTGAATGTAGAAAACACATGCTATTGCCATTGATCGGGTTGTAGATGCATACTATGAAATACAGGGATCACGAGCAAAAGTGCTAAAGCTGTCATTTACAAAAGTCATTCTATTTTTCTCACGTCTTTTCATTCTCAGCCAAGTAACAAATCTTTAATTTGGCTTAAATTTAACAGCTCTTGGTCTTGGCCCAGAGGCTAAATTCCATCGAAAGTTAGAATTAAATCCATTTACTTGCTTCTGAGTTACACAAAAGGGAAAAGAATAATATGTTTTGAGTGGATTTTCCCCAGTGGGCATATCTTTGAAGACCCACTATCTGTCTGCAACATGAAAACAGTGACAATGAGCCTGAGTCAGTGATGGTCAGGATAAAAAAAGGCAAATATATGTAGTCCCTTTCTCAGAAATGAAAGTAAATATAGTGAAAGTGATTTTTTCCCCTATTTCATTGAAGGAGGGCAAACAGTAAAGTGTCTTTGAGCAGTGGACACAGACATTTTCAGTCTATTGCTAACAGTATAATGAAACAACCACTAGAGAATCTTGATCATAGTCCTTACTCATAGTATCATAAAAATTGAAGAAACCTTAGCTTTTATTAGGCACAACCTGCTTGTTTTTATAAAAGATGAAGGTCAGAGAACTTGCAGAGTTCTCCCAAATAAATCCTGCCTGAACCAGTATTTATAATTGTTTATTAATGCTATAATGCTAATTGACTTTAGTAGGTACTCAATAAATAATTATTAAAGGATAAATGAATGATTGAAACATCCCATCATTCATTACACATTCTATGTAAATGATTTTATTGTAATTAAGCTCTATGTGACTGTGTAATATCTCCTGAAAAGTGCACAAATAATTAATGTGTAAATAGATGGGTGATATTCTTTTCAAATTTATTTTTTATTCTAAATTGTTAGAAATGACAGAAGAATGCATTACATTTCATATTATACTTATAGAGCACATTTTTACATATCTCTGGTTGTATACAAAATATATTCACATCATCCACAACTTCATACATGCACTTAGGGTAATGATATCCATCTCATTCTACCATCTTTTTTTTTTTCTTCACCCTTTTGACCCCTCCCTTCCCTTCCCAGCCAATTGGCATTCTAGTGTTCCTCTAATCCGCCTATGCTCCCCATCCCAACACAACTGTGGATCAGCCTCCTTATATCAGAGAAAACATTTGGCTTTTGGCTTTTTGGGATTGACTAACTTCACTTAGCATTATATTGTCTAACTTGTTCCATTTACCTGCAAATGCCATGATTTTATTCTCTCTTATTGCTGAGTAATACTCCATTGTGTACATATACCACAATTTCTTTATCCATTCATCTACTGAAGGGCATCTAGGTTGGTTCCACAGTTTAGCTATTGTGAATTGTGCTGCTATAAACATTGATGTGGCTGTTTCCCTGTAGTATGCTGTTTTTAAGTCCTTTGGGTATAGACCGAGGAGAGGGATAGCTGGGTCAAAAGGTGGTTCCATTCCAAGTTTTCCAAGGAATCTCCATACTGCTTTCCATATTGGCTGCACCATTTTGCAACCCCACCAACAATGTATGAGCATGCCTTTTTCTCCACATCCTCTTCAACATTTATTGTTGTTTGTGTTCTTAATAGCTGCCATTCTGACTGGTGTGAGATGAAATCTTAGAGTGGTTTTGGTTTGCATTTCTCTAATTGTAGAGATGTTGAACATTTTTTTCAAGTATTTGTTGATTGATTGTATATCTTCTTTTGAGAAGTGTCTGTTCAGTTCCTTGGCCCATTTATTGATTGGGTTATTTGTTTTTTGGTGTTAAGATTTTTCAGTTTTTTATATATTATAGAAATTATTGCTCTATCTGACATGCGTGTGGTAAAAAATTTTTCCCAATTAGTATGCTCTCTATTCACCTCACTGATTGCTTCTTGCAGAGAAGAAGCTTTGTAATTTGAATCTATCCCATTTATTGATTGTTGATATTAATTCTTGTGCTACAGGAGTATTATTAAGGAACTTGGGACCGAATCCAACATGTTGGATATTAGAGCTTAATTTTTCTTCTATTAGGTGTAGTGTCTCTGGTCTAATTTCTAGATCCTTGATCCACTTTGAGTTGAATTTTGTGCATGGTGAGAGATAGGGGTTTAATTTCATTTTATTGCATATGGATTTCCAGTTTTCCCAGCACCATTTGTTGAAGAGGCTATATTTTCTCCAATGTACGGTTTTGGTGTCTTTGTCTAATATAAGATAATTGAAATTATATGTGTTACTCTCTGTGTCCTGTATTCTGTACCATTGGTCTACAAGCCTATTTTGGTGCCCATACCATGCTGTTTTTGTTACTATTGCTCTGTAGTATAATTTAAGGTCTGGTATAGTGATGCCACCTGCTTCACTCCTCTTGCTAAAGATTGCTTTATCTATTCTGGGTCTCTTACTTTTCCAGATGAATTTCATCACTGCTTTTTCTATTTCTATGAGGAATGTCATTGGGATTTTGATTGGCATTGCATGAAATCTGTATATTGCTTTGGGTAGTATGGTCATTTTGACAATATTAGTTCTGCCTATCCAAGAACAAGGTAGATCTTTCCATCTTCTTAGGTCTTCCATAATTTCTTTCTTTAGTGTTCTGTAGTTTTCATTACAGAGGATGTTCACTTCTTTGGTTAAGTTGATTTCCAAGTATTTTATTTTTATTTTTTTGATGCTATTGTAAACGGGGTAGTTTTCCTCATTTTTCTTTCAGAGGATTTGTCACTGATATATAGAAATGCTTTAGATTTATGGGTGTTTATTTTGTATCCTGCTACTTTGCTGAATTCATTTATGAGTTCTAGAAGTTTTCTGGTGGAATTTTTTGGGTCTTCTAGGTATAAAATCATATCATCAGCAAATAATGATAATTTGAGTTCCACTTTACCTATCTGTATCCCTTTATTTTCTTTCTTCTGTCTTATTGATCTGGCCAGCATTTCAATTACTATGTTAAATAGAAGTGGTGAAAGAGGGCATCTTTGTCTTGTTCCAGTTTTTAGAGGGAATGCTTTCAATTTTTCTCCATTTAGAGTAACATTGGCCTGGTGATTAGCATATATAGCTTTTATGATGTTGAGATATGTTCCTGTTATCCCTAGTTTTTCTAGTGTTTTGAACATGAAGGGGTGCTGTATTTTGTCAAAAGCTTTTTCTGCATCTATTGAGATAATCATATGATTCTTATCGTTAAGTCTATTGATGTGATGAATTACATTTATTGTTTTCTGTAAGTTGAACCATCCTTGCATTCCTGGAATGAACCCCACTTGATCATGGTGTATTATATTTTTGATATGTATTTGTATCTGTTTTGCTATAATTTTATTGAGAATATTTGCATCTATGTTCATCAAAGATATGTGTCTGAAGTTTTCTTTTTTTATGTGTCTTTGCCTGGTTTGTGGATCAGGGTGATATTGGCCTCATAGAATGATGTTGGAGGTGCTCCCTATTTATCTATTTCCTGAAATAAATTGAAGAATATTGGTATCAGTTCTTCTTTAAAGGTCTTTTAGAACTTGGCTGTGTATCCATCTGGTCCTGGGCTTTTCTTGGTTGGTAGGCTTCTGATGGTATCTTCTATTTTGTCGCTTGAAATTGGTCTGTTCAAATTGTGTATGTCATCCTGCTTTAATTTGGGCAGATCATACGACTCTAGAAATTTGTTGTTGCCTTTGGTGTTTTATATTTTGTTGGCATACAGTTTTCAAAATAATTTTGAATTATTTCCCGTATTTCTGTAGTGCTTGTTGTGATATTTCCTTTTTCATCACATATGTTAGTAATTTGAGTTTTCTCTCTCCTTCTCTTTGTTAGCCTGTCTAAGGGTCTGTCAATTTTATTTATTTTTTTCAAATAATCAACTTTTTGTTTTGTCAATTTTTTCAGTTGTTTCTTTTGTTTCAATTTCATTGATTTCAGCTCTGATTTTAATTATTTCCTGTCTTCTACAGCTTTTGTTGTTGGATTGTACTTCTTTTGTTAGAACTTTGAGATGTAATTTTAAGTCATTTATTTGTTGACTTTTTCTTCTTTTGAGGAATGAACTCAATGTAATGAACTTTCCTCTTAGTACTGCCTTCATAGTGTCCAAGAGATTTCGATATGTTGTGTATGTGTTCTCATTCACTTCTAAGAATATTTTAATCTCCTCTTTGATGTCATCTGCAACCCATTGTTCATTCATTCGTATATTATTTAGTCTCTAGGTGTTGGAGTAGCTTTTATTTCTTATTTTATCATTGATTTATAATTTCAATCCATTATGGTCTGATAGAATGAAGGGTAGCATCCCTATTTTTTAATATTTGCTAAGAGTTGTTTTGTAGCATAGTATATGGTCTATTTTAGAGAAGGATCCATATGCTGCTGAGAAGAAAGTGTTTTTGCTTGTTGAAGGATAAAATAATCTATATAAGTCAGTTAAGTCTAAGTTGTTTATTGTATTTTTTGAGTTCTATAGTTTCTTTGTTCAGCTTTTGTTTGGAAGATCTATCCAGTGGTGAAAGGGGTGTGTTAATATCACCCAGAATTTTTGTGTTGTGTCAATTTGACTCTTTAACTTGAGGAGAGTTTGTTTGATGAACATGGATGCTCCATTGTTTGGGGTGTATATATTTATAATTGTTAAGTCTTGTTGGTGTATGGTTCCCTTGAGCAGTATGTAGTGTCCTTCTTTATCCCTTTTGATTACTTTAGCTTGAAGTCTACTTTATTTGATATGAGGATGGAAACCCCTGCTTGTTTCCTCAGTCCATGTGAGTGGTAGGATTTCTACCAACCTTTCACCCTCAGTCAGTGGATGTCTTTTCCTATGAGATGTTTTCTTGATCCAATCTGCTAGTTTATGTCTTTTGATTGGTGAGTTTAGGCCATCAACATTCAGAGTTATTATTGATATGTGTTTTGTATTCCCAGGCATTTTTGTTTACTTTTGGTATTTAACTTGACATGGTTTCTCTTCTGATTGTTTTTTCCTTTAGTGTAATACCTCCCTCTGGTGATTTTCATCATTGTTTTTCTTCTCTTCTTCATGGAATATTTTGCCAAGGTTATTCTGTAGTGCTGGCTTTCTACTTGTAAATTCTTTTAACTTTTGTTTATCATGAAAGGTTTTTATTTTGTCCTCAAATCTAAAGCTTAATTTTGCTGGGTATAAGATTCTTGGTTGGCATTCCTTTTCTTTCAGAGCTTGGAATATGTTGTTCCATGATATCCTAGCTTTGAGTGTCTGAGTTGAAAAATCTGCTGTGATACAAATTGGTCTCCCCCTATATGTGATCTGATTCCTCTCTTTTGTGGCCTTTAAAATTCTATCCTTGTTCTGTATGCTAGGCATTTTCATTATAATGTGTCTTGGTGTAGATCTGTTGTAATTTTGTACATTTGGTGTCCTATAAGCCTCTTATATTTGGTTTTCCAATTTATTCTTCAAGCTTGGGAAATTTTCTGATATTATCTCATTGAAGAGATTGTGCATTCCTTTTGTTTGAAACTCTGTGCCTTCCTCTATCTCAATTACTCTTAGATTTGGTCTTTTATGCTTTCCCATAGTTCTTGGATGTTCTGTTCATGGTTTCTTACTATCTTTATTGTGTGGTCAACTTTATTTTCAAGATTATATACTTTGTTTTCATTGTCTGAAGTTTTTTCTTCCAGTTGATTTAGTCTGTTGGTGATGCCTTCAATTGTGTTTTATATTTGGTTAATTGTTTCCTTCATTTCAAGGTGTTCTGACTTTTTTTTTTTTCAGAGTTTCTATCTCTTTTTTGAACTAATCTTTTGCTACCTGTATTTGCTCTCTTATATCTTTGTTGTAGTGGTCAATTTTTGCCTGTATTTGCTCATTTAGGTCATTCTTTGATTCACAGATCACTTTAATTATGAACCTTCTGAACTCCTTCTCTGACATTTCGTCAACTTCACTGAGCATGGGTTCTGTTATTGTAGAATCCTGGTTTGTTTGGGCTACTTTCCTCCTTTGTTTTTTCATGTTGTCTATTTGCCTTACTTTCTTGCAATGTAGATCTGAGATATTACAGTTTCTACCCTATATTCTTATAATATCATTGCAGGTTTTCTGTTCCTCCCCTTAATGTTGAGCAATCAGAACCTGCCTTTGTCCCTCAAAGTATGCTACCTGGGGCTGGGTCCATGCAGCTTGGTGTGGGTTGAACTGGTTGAATCTGAGCTCCTTCGTGGTCTGCTGGTTGGAAGACTTGGTCCTCTGAGTGGAGGTCAGTGAAGCTGTCCTGGACTTGTCTAAGCTCTGCGGGTGTGGACTGTGTTGACCTGGGCCTGCCTGTGCTTGGACAGAGGTTGGTGGAACTTCCCCGAGCCTGGTCACACTCAAGGGGATGTCAGTGGGACTGACCTGGGGCTGGTGGCACTCCAGTGTAGGTCCCTGGGACTGTCCTCGGCCCTCCTGAACTTAGGCAGAGTTTCCAGGTCTGTTATTGCTGTCTCCTGCTCTGGGGTGGTGGTCATCGTGACTGGCTGGAGCTTGGTAGCACACCAGGAGGGGTCAGCAGGACTGACCTGGGGCTGGCCGCACTGGGGTGAAGGTCAGCGGGACTCAGATGGGTGATTTTTTTAACAAAATAAAAATGCCCACAAAACCATACTGAAATAAAAATAGTTCATTACTGGTATCTCAGTGGTTCTCCCGATATTCTTTCCCAGTCACTAACTTTTCTCCCCATATCATTATTTTGACTTCTATACCAATTGACTCATTTTGTCTATTTTGAAATATTCGTATAAATGAATCACAACTTGTGCCCTTTTCTATGTGGCTTTTTAGCTGAATATTAGGTTCACCTATATGAGATATCTAAACATATTTTTGGATGGAGCTATAGTTTATTCCCACTGCTGTATAATATTCTACCTATGACTATGCTATAACTTATTCTATTGGCGGATATTTAGATTGATTCTATGTTTTGTCTCTCATGAATACTGCTGTTATAAACATCCTTTCTCATGTTTTTTTGCACATATTCATGTCTTTGTTGCATACATCAGTACATATAATTAGGAGTGAACTTGCTAGTTTGCTAAATGTTGTTGATGCTCTGTCTCATGTACCTTAGGCTTATTTCTGAGCTCACTTACTGCTTATAAATGCTGACATCTTCCCATATCAAAACCTATGTTTCTCATCTATTCTTTTATTGGAATGACTAGTCTATTGTAAATAATGTAATTACTGATATATTTGATATAAATTATAATCTTCCCATTTGTTTTATATTTATCCAACATTTTTATGATCTACATCCCTTCTATTTTTGTCTTCTTTGATTCAAGAAAATATTTTTAAATTTATTTTTTTATTCTAAGTTGCTATAAATTACAGCAGAATGCATTACATTTCATATTACACATATAGAGCACATTTTTACATATCTCTGGTTGTATGCAAAGTATATTCATACCATTCGTGAATTCATACATGCACTTAGGGTAATGATATCCATCTCATTCTACCATCTTTTTTTTTTTCCTTCACGCTTTTGCCCCTCCCTTCCCCTGACTCCCCAATGGCCATTCTAGTGTTCCTCTAATCCTCCTATGCTCCCCATCCCAACCAGATTGTGAATTGGCCTCCTTATATCAGAGAAAATATTTGGCATTTGGCTTTTTGGGATTGGCTAACTTCACTTAGCATTACATTCTCTAACTACATCCATTTACCTGCAAATGCCATGATTTTATTATCTCTTATTGCTGAGTAATACTCCATTGTGTACATATACCACATTTTCTTTATCCATTCATCTACTGAAGGGCATCTAGGTTGGTTCCACAGTTTAGCTATTGTGAATCGTGCTGCTATAAACATTGATGTGGCTGTGTCCCTGTAGTATGCTGTTTTCAAGTCTTTTGGGTAAAGACCAAGGAGTGGGATAGCTGGGTCATAAGGTGGATCCAATCCATGTTTTCCAAGGTATCTCCATACTGCTTTTCATATTGGCTGCACCATTTTGCAATCCCACCAACAATGTATGATTGTGCCTTTTCCTCTACATCCTCACCAACTTTTATTGTTGTTTGTGTTCTTAATAGCTGCCATTCTGACAGGTGTGAGATGAAATCTTAGAGTGGTTTTGATTTGCATATTTCTAATTGCCAGAGAGGTTGAGCATTTTTTCCATGTATTTGTTGATTGATTGTATATCTTCTTCTGAGAACTGTCTGTTCAGTTCCTTGGCCCATTTATTGATTGGGTTATTTGTTTTTTTTGGTGTTAAGATTTTTGAGTTCTTTATATATTCTAGACATTAGTGCTCTATCTGACGTGCATGTGGTAAAAAATTTTTCCCAATTAGTAGGCTTTCTGTTCACCTCACTGATTGTTTCTTTTGCTGAGAAGAAGCTTTACAATTTGAGTCTACACCACTTATTGATTCTTGGTATTAATTCTTGTGCTACAGGATTCTTATTAATGAACACCAGAAAAATTCTAGAACTCATGAATGAATTCAGCAAAGTAGCAGGATACAAAATCAACATCCATAAATCTAAGGCATTTCTATATATTAGTGAAAAATCCTCTGAAAGGGAAATGAGGAAAACTACCCCGTTTACAACAGCATAAAAAATAAAATACTTGGAAATCACCTTAGCCAAAGAAGTGAAAGACCTCTATAATGAAAACTACAGAACACTAAAGAAAGAAATTATGGAAGACCTTAGAAGATGGAAATATCTACCCTGTTCTTGAATAGGCAGAACTAATATTGTCAAAATGACCATACTACCAAAAGCAATATACAGATTTCATGCAATGCCAATGAAAATCCCAATGACATTCCTCATAGAAATAGAAAAAGCAGTGATGAAATTCATCTGGAAAAATAAGAGACCCAGAATAGATAAAGCAATCTTTAGCAAGAGGAGTGAAGCAGGTGGCATCACTATACCAGACCTTAAATTATACTACAGAGCAATAGTAACAAAAACAACATGGTATTGGCACCAAAATAGGCAAGTAGACCATTGGTACAGAATAGAAGACACTGATACTAACACATATAATTTCAGTTATCTTATATTAGACAAAGGAGCCAAAAAGGTACATTAGAGAAAAGATAGCCTTTTCAACAAATGGTGCTGGGAAAACTGGAAATCCTTATGCAATAAAATGAAATTAAACCTCTATCTCTCACCATGCAAAAAGTTCAACTCAAACTGGATCAAGGATCTAGGAATTAGATCAGAGACACTACACATAATAGAAGAAAAAGTAAGCTCAATGAAATATTTTTTATTCCATTTCACCCTCTAATTTTGTGTTATCTGTAAACCTTTATACTATATTTGACCACTCCTCAGGTAATCACAGGAACTTAAAATAATTTTAATAACACAACAAGTTTAATTACCTCTCCAACATTTTAATTATTACTATTTTAAAATTTGACATAAATTTACAAATTTACAATTGCCATCATTCTTTAATCTAGCCCATATTTACTTAGATTTATCCATATAATTAACACTTTAATTGCTTTTATTCTTTCTTGAATATTTTTATGCTCATTTGGAATCATTTCTTTGTGCCTGAAAAACTCTTTTTGGAGGTTTTTTTTTTTTTTTTTTTTTTTTTTTTTTTTTTGTGTGTGTGTGTGTGAATCTACTGGTGGTAAAATTGGTTTCATTTGTTCAGAAACATCTTTTTAATGTTCCCTTCAAGTTTGAAGGCTTTCATTTCTTTTCTGGCTATAGAATTCAGGTTGGTCATTATTTTCACTCAGGACATTAAAGATATTATGTCTTTATTTTCTTGATTATTGTTCATTTGAAATACGGATGTTTTATTTTTCTTCTTTGGCTGGTTTTAAATTTTTCTTTTCATTTGAAGTATGCCTGGAAGTGAATTCATTTGTATTTTTCCACTTAGTGTTTATAACACTTCTTGACTCTTCAGCTTGATGCCTTCAATCAATTTTAGAAGACTTGGTTTCAATCAATTTTAGAAGACTTGGTCGTTATCTCTTCAGATATGGCTTCTGTCCCATTCTTGTCCACTATCTCTGAGGCAAAAATTAAGCTAATGTTAGGCTTTTGTATCATATTCTATATGTTCTTGTAAATGTCTGTATCTTCCATTTTTTATCATCACTATAATTCAGCCTGGATAAATTTTTTGCTAACCTATATCCTGGTGTAATAATTCTCTGTTCAGCCTCTTCCAATCTTCTATTAAATCTACTTCTCATCGAATGCTGGACATTTCAAGTGAGAAACTAGAGTTTTTGTACAATATGTCATTCTTCCACAGAGGAAAACATAATGTTCTCTTAATGTTCTGACAAGTAGCTGGCCACATTTATCCAGTAAGGAGCTGAGCTGAATCAAGACTCTATTTCAAACTTTATAAAGCTTTATCTACTTCCACTTTGTCTTCATTCCTAGGATCTTTATCTCAAGGGATTCAAGTGAAGCCCAATGAGTTTCCCAGAGCTCCTCTTCCTTTGAGGACTTTGAATTCCAAATTTGTTTACCAAGCTACATTAAGTAAATGATAACTTCATGGAGCTTTTCAGTTGATTTCAGATCAACTTAGTTTCCATCTCTTTGCAGCTCTAGAACAAAATCAGCAAACTCCTAAGGCACAGAGAATATTGGGCTCACTTCAGTGGATTTCCCTTTTCTCTGGAATGTTGGCCTTCTCAATTCTTATCTGTGTTGGAAGCTCTTTGAAATATTCAGTCTGTTTCTTTTTTTTATTTTATATAGCTTTCTATTTGTTTTATGGATCCTTAGCTTACTACATGCTACTCTGTCAAATTAAGGAGCATAATTCATATCTTATTCTTCAGTAACATTTTAAATGCTTAAAATATGCAAAATTCCTTTATTCTTTGAGAAGTAGTTCAGAGAGTAGTTGAGGGTGAACTGGCTTTGATGAAATTTTATCAAATATATCTTATGCCCAAGATAGATGTGCCTTTCTACTGAATACATCTTAATGTAACCTAAATTTTGCAATTAGGTAATTAAAATTGTCATAAAATACTGTCCTGTTCCCCTAACTCTGACATTATCTTACTTTAATTATGACAGAAAATTTCTGGTTTGATAGTCACATGAATAATATTGCATTATACACTTATTTGACACATATACAATAATTATTCTTGCTTAGTACTGGATTTGGGAATTTGTAATCATCATTTTACTTAAGATTTTAAATGATAACCTCAGTATATTTATATATATGCAAACACTTGGATTAAAAAATGTAAGCAAGTTGGTAGATGCAGTTGCCATAATTCAAAATTGTAGACTAAAACAGTTTTTTTAAAAAATTTTTTTCTTAAAACCAGGGACTTAATTTTGTGTAGGGAAAATTTGGCCTTCAAGTTTAGTAAGTAATCTTTTGACTGTAAGTAATTAAAACTTAACAAAAACTAATTAAGGCCAAAAAGACTTTATTGGCTCAAGTCTTAGTTAAAGCTGCTGTACCTAATTACCATATGACTTAAACAAAAAACATTTATTTCTCATGGTTCTGGAAGCTGGAAGTCCAATATAAAGGGGTGTTGCCGCCTGCGGCTATCACCACCTGCAGCACCAATACTGCGGGAAAGAATTTGGAAGCAGACTGGAAAATGAATAGGCTCTTTATTCTTGATTCTTCTAACTTCTCTCTCCGGCTCCACCAACCTCTCCAACTCCAACCACCCTCTAGCCAACCTCACCCAGTTAAATACTTTTTGCCTTAACAAGTATACACGTGTCAACAGCTCAAACTTACAGGTGCGTCAGATAGTGTTCATGGGCATAGAAAGATTCTTAGATAAATGCATGAATATCAGGTGAAAATACTGAAACACCTCTTATGGCTCTCAGCTAGCCGTCATCTTAGCTATCTCCTTATTAGGGCTCTTACATTTCCCCCCTTTTATTTTAAAAGAGGGATAGCTCCAGGGCATCTACATGTGCAACCAACATTCTTACCCATCATTGGATAATCAAGGCTGTGCCCTTAACTCCTGTCTTAGGTCGATATGTTGGTCACATGAGACTGTCCTGTGCGACTGTGCCTGTCTTAGGTTGTCCCCCTCTGGGGATCTTACCCGTCACTGACTACCAGCCGTCCAATCAAGCCAACCAAACATGAGGAGATGCTTCTGTTCTAAGGCAGCAAGCTTTGCGCTGATGAGCCAAGTTCCATAGCGTATCAAGTTTTTTTTTTTTTTTTAAATAAATCAGCTGCCCTAAGTTCCATTAAGTAACGCACTGAGTTATCTAGACAAATACCTGCAAGGCATTGTCCTGTGCAATGTTCGAAACATAGAAAGATTTATCAAAATGTCCATTTGCTAACACGTTGATCTAGGAGGCCTCGTGCATGCAGAGCAGAAGCCACACTGCTGGTGAAGTTGTTTGATGCTTGAGCAGCAGGGATGCTTGTAGCGATTGCAATCCCTGCAGTTGTAGCAGCAGCCGTCTTTTTTATGTCTAGACAATGCCACCGACAAATCTTCAGGGCCCGCTGCCTAGAAACTCAAGCATCAATCATTAGAGGAAAGGCAGTGCCATTCCAGCACTGAGTCAAGAAGCGAGTTGTCAAACTAAAAAATAGAATTATTAGATCAGGTAATTGAAGTTGATCTCTGCTCACACACATTGCTGCTTGAGCTCCCACAAACATAAGCTGGCAAAATATCACATTCAGAACGGATTAAAGAAAGACTGAGGGTATTTAGCTGACAAAATATTATATTTAAGATAAATTAAAGAAAAGCAAAGAGCATTTTAGAAGAATAATTTGTTAGCTGGAACCCCTGAGCTTCTTCATACACAGCAACCTTCCATGAATATACCTGTTGAAACAATTTAAATTAACCAGCTATTTAACAAATAAAGTTAATTACAAATAAACAATCCCATGTCAAATACCAAAATATCAGGTTATATAGTATTAGTCATATTCTTTGCTGAAGAGAAGTCCTAGAGACACCTATAAATTAAGATTGAAGGTACCTTCACTTTTTAATGGTTTACCCAATTTGAATATTCTTATCTTAAATGAATTAAAGTTATTTGGATCCATATATATATATATATATATATATATATATATATATAAAAATTAATTTTCATGAGTGCTCGATTTTTGTTATTTGTGACGTCACATTGGACAGACACACAAACATAAAGACATATATTTGTGACATCACATTTACATGAAATCTAGAAAAGCACACAGACATAAAGACATATATAAAAAAGAAAAAATACAATTGTGTGCACACTAAAGAGAGATCTTCTCGTCCCGGCCGGGAGGAATGAGACTTAAGTTGTGAATTTATTGAAGGACTCTTTTAAGGGAATAATTCCACAACAGCTTCATCTTGGCCCTTTTGATTTTGTATTTGTTTTATTAATCTTGATTCCGCAACAACTTCATCTTGGTCCTTTTGATTTGGTACCTGTTTTATTAATCTTGATGGTATCCATACTGGGGAGGATTCGTGCTGTGGAAAAACACAAACAGATCCTCTCCCCCAAATTAATACTGGATCTGGGCCCTTCCATGTGCCTGAAAGAACATCCTTCCAGTAAACCACATGTTTATGTTGTTGGTGTGGGTTCCAGTGTCTGTCTCCAGCCGAATATCCTTTAGAATCCAAAGTTAAAAAATTTAAAGTAAAAAGGGCAATGGCCAATCTGTCCCTAGGATTTGTCCAATTTCCTTCTTTTTGTTTCAAAAGCATAATTTTGAGTGTGCGATTAGCTCGTTCAATTATACCTTTGCCTTGAGGATTATACGGAATACCTGTCTTAAGGAGTATACTGAAATTTGCACAAAACTGTTTGAAAGATGAGGACGTATATGCAGGGTCATTGTCTGTTTTAAGCATTTTAGGAATGCCCAATGCAGCAAAAGCTTGTAGACAATGAGATGTAACATCTTTAACTTTTTCTCCAGCATGTAAGGAAGCAAAAATCATGCCTGAGCATGTATCTATGGTCACATGAATAAATCGCAATTTTCCAAAACTTGGCTCATAAGTGACATCCATCTGCCACAAATGATTGGGCATTAATCCTCTTGGGTTAACCCCATAATGTGGATTGGGCAAATGTGTCACACAAGATTGACAAGCCTTCACAATTGTTCGAGCTTGATCTTTAGTTATTTTGAAACTTTGTTGTAAAGTAGTACTATTAACATGAAATTGAGAATGGAACGAGGTAGCTTGTTGGACTGCTGAAAATATAAAGATTGTTTGAGTGAGGGCATCGGCCTTTTGATTACCTTCATGGAGAGGACCAGGCAAATTAGTATGAGCTCTGATATGTCCAATAAACAAAGGTTCTTTACGTTTCCATAGAAGGTTTTGAATTTGAAAAAACAATTTAAAGGCTGGAGTATGAGGTGCTATTGGACCTGCTAGCTCCAATTTAGGGACAGCATGTACAATATAGTGGCTGTCTGAAAAAATATTTATGGGCAGTTCTTTAAAACTTTCAAGAGCTACAATAATACCTTCAAGTTCAACGAATTGAGCTGATTTATGGGCAGTAATATGAATCATATTTTCTTTTTGAGTGACTACTACAGCAGTACTGTTAGAGGACCCATCTGTAAATACATTTAATACCTTAGGTATAGGTTGATTTTTTTTTTTTTTTTTTTGGTACCGGGGATTGAACTCAGAGGCACTCGACCACTGGGCCACATCCCCAGCCCTTTTTTTTTTTTTTTGTATTTTTATTAGATACAAGGTCTCACTGAGTTACTAAGTGCCTCGCCATTGCTGAGGCTGGCTTTGAACTTGCGATCCTCCTGCCTCAGCCTCCCAAAGTGCTGGGATTACAGGCGTGCGCCACCGCGCCTGGCTTAGGTTGATTTTTTATTACCTGTGGAAATATAATGGGATGATTGATACAAAAAGATAGTATAGGAGACTTAGGAAGATGGTTATCAAAATGTGCAGAAGTAGAGCATCTAGCTATAGCCCAATCATTATCATTGAAGCACAAATATTCAACCTGTGATGATGAATAGGGAGTAATAACAGTAGCAGGGTGAATGCCAAATATTTTAGTAGAAGTCTTAAGTCCTTGAAGAATAAGTTTAGCCACCATGGAGGTATAAGACTCAATTGTACTTTTAGGAGAGACAGGCAAATGTATCCATAATAAAGGCCCCTGTTGCCAAAATACTCCTGTGGGTGTACATTGTGAAGAAATAATGATCGATACCAGCGGTTGAACAAAATCAATTCTATCACAATGGGATCCTTCAATGGCCTTTTCTACCAACTTTAAAGCTTCCCTAGCATCAGGAGTCAATGTTTGCGGTGAAGATGGATCAGGGTTCCCGCGAAGAATATCAAATAAGGGTTTTAATTGGCCAGTGGTGAGGCTTAGTGTAGGGTGAAGACAATTAATGTCTCCCAGCAATTTTTGGAAATCGTTAAGAGTGGACAAATGTTCCTTATTTATTAAAAATTTTTGAGGCCTAATAAAAGTGTCCATAATTTGGAATCTTAGATATAATATTGGAGATCTACTTTGAACCTTTTCTTCAGCAATGTTTAGTCCATATTGTTTTCTGATATATCGCTAAATATGGTGAATAAGACTTCTTGATTAGGATGAGCAAGCAAAACATCATCCATATGATGGAGGCACATAAGCTTTGGGTATTTGTTCTTGATAGGCTGAATAACTTTATCTACATAGATTTGACATATAGTGGGGCTATTAGCCATTCCCTGGGGTAAAACTTTCCACTGAAATCTTTGATCAGTGCCATCCATTATTATTAATAGAAGGAACTGAAAAAGCAAACCTGGGGGCATCCAGAGGATGTAAAGGAATAGAAAAGAAACAATCCTTTATATCAAGAGTTATAAGATGGAAATTTTTAGGAATAGCTACAGGATTAGGAAGTCCAGGTTGGGTAGGGCCCATAATTTGCATGGTTTTATTGATTTCTCTAAGCTCATGTAACAATCGCCATTTTCCTAATTTTTTCCTGATCACGAATATGGGGGAATTCCAGGGAGAGGTGGAAGGTTCTATATGTCCTGATTCTACTTGTTCTGGAACTAGTAGGTGGGCTGCTTGTAATTTCTCTCTAGATAGGGGCCTCTGAGGGACCCAAACTGGCTCATCAGAAAGCCATGGTATTTTCAAAATTGTTTTCTCAGTGGCCCCTAAAAAAATATCCGTTACCTTTTTGGTGATGATTTCCTTTTGTAACACCTGCGGGCTTGCTTGTGAGATGTACTTCCATTTGTTGTAAAACATCTCTTTACCATAAGGTAACTGGAAAGCTGGACAAAAACATAAGGCTGAAATGTTCCTTGATGCCCTTCATCATCCTCCCATTTTAAAACTGTTGCACTTTGTTCTGGGGTATTAGAATATCCCAAGCCTCTCAAACTATTTGAAGCCCTCTGCAGAGGCCAGTGTTTGGGCCATTGTTGTATGTTGATAATGGAAGAGTCAGCCCCAGTGTCAATCAATCCCTCCATCTCTATACCTTGAATTTTTATTTTGCACATAGGCCTCCCTGAACAATCCTGAACCCAGCAAGCCATAGGTCCCGAGCCAGTGGAACCAAATCCTCTATTGTTCCTATTTTGAGGCATACTCTTAAATGAGTCATGTAAAGTGGGAAGGAGAAGCAGCTGAGCAATTCTATCTCCTTGGTTAACAGAGCAAATGCCTCAAGGTGAATAAGCATAACCTTAATTTCTCCTTGGTAGTCTGAGTCTATTACACATGGATGTTAGCCGCCGGAAAGGGATTGCAGCCTGGAACGGCAGTGCCGCGGGAAGGAGTCCGGAGACAGGATGGAGACGAAAAAATTCTTTAATCTTTCTGTCTCTGTCTCTTGTAATTTCTAACACTACATACACACTCTCACAAGAAACCAAGCACGTACTCTTACAAGAAACTACAATGTATCTATACAATAGCGATAACCCTGTCCTTTCACTCTCACAAGAAACCAAGCCACGTACTCTTACAAGAAACTACAATGTATCTATACAATAGCGATAACCATGTCCTTTCACTCTCACAAGAAACCAAGCCACGTACTCTTACAAGAAACTACAATGTATCTATACAATAGCGATAACCCTGTCCTTTCTCTCTCTGGTCTCATCCCATGCGCCCGAGCAGGAATCGTGCTTGCTCGATCTGCCGAGTCACTCCTCAAATCTCTCGAGATCTTGGGCCAAGTCCCGTGAGACTACGGAAGGCGACAATGCCCAAAAATGTCAATCTGCTGAGTCATTGCTCAAATCTCTCGAGATCCTGGGCCAAGTCCCGTGAGACTACGGAAGGCGACAATGCCCAAAAATGTCTATGGCCCATAGTCAACTGCAATCTTAGCTATCTCCCCAAACAGGGCTCCTGCATTTCCCCCTTTTGTTTTAAAAGAGGGGATGCTCTAGGACGTCTATGTGCAACCAACATTCTTACCCGTCATTGGATAATCAAGGCTGTGCCCTTGACTCCTGTCTTAGGTTGATATGTCGGCCACATGAGACTGTCCCGTGCGACTGTGCCTGTCTTAGGTTGTCCCCCTCTGGGGATCTTACCCGTCATTGGCTAACCAGCCATCCAATGGAGCCCTTTAGGATCGACTGTGTAAGATGACTAACAGCCGTCCAATTGGGAGGAGATGCTGCGGCTTTAAGGCGACAAGCCTTTTGGTGACAAGTCAAATTGCATAGCATATCAAATTCTTTAAACAAATCAGCTGCCCTAAGTTCTATCAAGTAACACAGTGAGTTCTCTAAACAAATACCCGCAAGGTACTGTCCCATGAAGTCCCAAACAATGAAAGATCAAAATGTCCACTTGTTATAACACGTAGATCTAGGAGGCCCCATGCATGCAGAGCAGAGGCCACACTGCTGGTGAGGTTGTTTGACATTTGAGCAGCAGGGATGCTTGCAGCGACCGCGATCCCTGCAGCTGTAGAAGCAGCCGTCTTTTTTATGTCTAGACGATGCCACCGGCAAATCTTCAGGGCCCGCTATCTAGAGACTGAAGCATCAATTGTTAAAGGAAAGGCAGTGCTATTCCAGCACTGAGTCAAGAGGCGAGTTGTCAAACTAAATAATAGAATTATTAGATTGGAAAAATAAGTTGATTTCTGCTCACACACATTGCAGCCTGAGCTCCCACAAACATAAGCTGGCAAAATATCATATTTAGAACAAAACAAAGAAAGACTGAGGGTAATTACTGCATTAAAGATAGATTAAAGAAAAACTAAAAGCACTTTGGAGAAATAATTTGTTAGCTGGAACTCTCGAGTTTCTGCATACACAGCAGTCCTTTACCTGTTGAAATAATTGAAATTAATCATTTATTAAACAAATGAAGTTAATAACAAATAAGCAACCTCATGTCAAAACACCAAAATATCAGGTTATACAGCCCTAGTCATATTTTTTGCTAAAGAGAAGTCCCTGGGACACCTATAAAACAAAATTGAAGGTACCTTCACTTATTAAATTATTTACCCATTTTGAATACTCTTAAACTTAAATGAATTAGAGTTATTTGGATCCATATATATATATATTCACAAGCGCTTTGTTATTTTTGATGTCACACTGGACAGACGCACATACAAACATATATTTGTGACGTCACATTAACATGAAATTTAGACAAATACACAAATAAACACATATATAAAAAGTAAAAAATATATATATATAATTGTGTGCACACTAAAGAGAGATCTCTTCGTCCCAGCCGGGAGGAATGACACTTAAGTTGTGACATATTTTGAAGGACTCTTTTAAGGGAATCATTCCATATCTTCATCATGGTCCTCTTGATTTTGTACCTTTTTTATTAATCTTGATTCCTCAACAACTTCATCTTGATCCTTTTGATGTGGTACCTGCTTTATTAATCTAGATGGTATCCATATTGGAGAGGATTCATGCTTTGGAAAGACACAAACAGATCCTCTCCCCCAAATTAATACTGGATCCGGACCCTTCCATGTACCTGAAAGAACATCCTTCCAGTAAACCAAAGGTTTATGTTGTTGATGTGGGTTCCAATGTCTGTCTCCAGCAGAATAACCATCAGAGTCTAAAGTTAAAAAATTTAAAGTAAACAGGGCAACTGCCAATCTGTCCTTAGGATTTTTCCAGTTTCCTTCTTTCTGTTTTAACAACATAACTTTTAGTGTGCGGTTTGCTCTTTCAATAATGCCTTGACCCTGAGGATTGTATGGGATGCCTGTTTTATGGGATATGTTGAATTTTGCGCAAAACTGTTTGAAAGATGAGGACGTATAAGCGGGACCATTATCTGTTTTAAGCATTTTGGGGATGCCCAATGCAGCAAAAGCTTGTAAACAATGAGATGTGACATCTTTAACTTTTTCTCCGGAATGTAAGGAAGCAAAAATCATGCCTGAGCATGTATCTATGGTTACATGAATAAATTGCAATTTTCCAAAGCTTGGCTCATGAGTAACATCCATCTGCCACAAATGATTGGGCATTAATCCTCTAGGGTTAACACCAAAATGAGGATTGGGCAAATGTGTTATACAAGATTTACAATCTTTTACAATTGTTCTGGCTTGCTCCTTTGTGATTTTAAACCTACGTTGCAAGGTGGTGCTGTTGACGTGAAACTGGGAATGAAATAAAGTAGCTTGTTGTAGTGCTGAAAGTATAAATATTGTTTTTGTAAGTTCATCTGCCTTTTGATTACCTTCATGGAGGGGGCCAGGCAAATTAGTATGTGCTCTAATATGGCCTACGAATAGAGGTTCTTTTCTTGCCCACAAAAGTTTTTGTATCTGATAAAACAATTTAAAGGCTGGAGTATGAGGTGCTATTGGTCCTGCTAACTCTAATTTTGGGACGGCTTGTACAATATAGTGGCTATCTGAAAAAATGTTTATGGGCTGGTCTCTAAAATTTTCCAGAGCTCTTACCACAGCTTCCAATTCCACTAGTTGAGCTGATTTGTGTGCAGTTATGTAAGTCATATTTTCTTTTGTAGTGACTACTGCAGCAGTACCATTTGAGGACCCATCTGTAAATACATTAAATGCCTTAGGAATAGGTTGATTTTTTATTACCTGTGGAAATATAATAGGATGATTAATACAAAAAGATAATATACGAGACTTAGGAAGGTGATTATCAAAATTTGCAGAGGTAGAGCATCTAGCTATAGCCCAGTCATTATCATTGAAGCATAAATATTCAATCTGTGACGATGAATAGGGAGTAATAATAGTAGCAGGGTGAATGCCAAATATTTTAGTAGAAGTTTTAAGTCCTTGAAGAATAAGTTTAGCCACCATGGAGGTATATGACTCAATTATGCTTTTAGGAGAGACAGGCAAATGTATCCATAATAAAGGCCCTTGTTGCCAAAATACTCCTGTCGGTGTATATTGTGAAGAAATAATAATCAATATCAGCGGTTGAGTTAAATCAAATCTGTCACAATGAGCTCCTTCTATGGCTTTTTCTACTACCTTTAAAGCTTTCCTAGCATCAGGAGTCAATGTTCGCGGTGAGGATGGATCAGGGGCCCCTCGAAGAATGTCAAATAAAGGTTTTAATTGGCCAGTAGTGAGGTTTAGTGTAGGGCGAAGCCAATTAATGTCTCCCAGTAGTTTTTGGAAATCATTGAGGGTGGTTAAATGTTCTTTATTTATTAAAATTTTTTGGGGTCTAACAAAAGTATCCATGATTTTAAATCCTAAATATAATATGGGAGATCTGGTTTGAACTTTTTCTTCTGCTATATATAATCCGTATTTTTAAAAATTTTCTACCATGTCACTGAATATATTAAATAAGATTTTTTGATTAGGGTGGGCCAGTAAAATATCATCCATGTAATGTAGACACATGAGGTTTGGATATTTATTTTTAATGGGTTGGATAGCCTTGTCCACATATATTTGGCATATGGTGGGGCTATTAGCCATTCCCTGTGGCAAAACCTTCCATTGATATCTCTGATCAGGGCCATTATTGTTAATAGAAGGAACTGAAAAAGCAAACCTGGGGGCATCCAGAGGATGTAGGGGAATAGAAAAGAAGCAATCCTTTATATCAAGACTAATAACATGGAAACTTTTTGGAATAGCTACAGGATTCGGAAGTCCAGGTTGAGTAGGGCCCATGACTTGCATGGTTTTATTAATTTGTCTAAGATCATGTAATAATCGCCATTTTCCTGATTTTTTCTTGATCACAAATATGGGGGAATTCCAGGGAGAGGTGGAATGTTCTATATGTCCTGCTTTTAATTGTTCCTTAACTAGTAGGTGGGCCGCTTGTAATTTCTCTTTAGATAGGGGCCACTGAGGGACCCACACTGGCTTATCAGAAAGCCATGGTATTTTCAAAATTATTTTCTCAGTGGCCCCAAAGAAAAATGTCTTTTTCCTATATAATAATGATTTCTTTTAGGGTTAAGCTTACCCTGTACTTTTTGATGATTTCTTTTAGGGTTAAGATTACCCTGTATGTTTTTACATTTAACACCTGCAGGTTTGGTTGCAAGGTGTACTCCCATTTGTTGTAAAATATCTCTTCCCCATAAAGTAACCGGTAGATTAGGTAAAACATAAGGCTGAAATGTGCCTTTATGTCCTTCATCATCCTCCCATCTTAAAATTACCGCACTTTTTTCTGGGAGGTTATTATATATCCCAAGCCTCTTAAACTGGTTGAAGCTTTTTGTAGAGGCCAGTGTTTGGGCCATTGACGTAAATTAATGATGGAAGAATCAGCTCCAGTATCTATAAGACCCTCCATTTCTATTCCTTGGATTCTTATTTTACACATAGGCCTCCTTGTACAGTCCCGAACCCAGCAAACCATGGGTTTTGAATCAGTGGAACAAAATCCTCTATTGTTCCTATTTAGAGGCATATTCATTTTAAATGAATTATGTAAATTTGGAAGGAGGAGCAGCTGAGCAATTCTATCTCCCTGATTAATAGAACATATACTTTGGGGTGAGCTAAGCATTATTTTTATTTCCCCTTTATAGTCTGAGTTTATTACGCCTGGGGTCACTTGCAAACCTAATAAGCTTTCAGGACTTTGCCCGATAATAAGTCCTACAGTCCCTGAGGGAAGAGGTCCCCTGACTCCTGTGGGAATCAGTTGAACCCCCATTTCAGGTGTTAACACTATTCGGGCGGTGGAACAGAGGTCTAATCCTGCATTTCCTCCTGTTCCTCTGGCGAGGGAGTGGATGGGTAATAGGGATTGTGTCGGGGAAGCATCTGAGTGGATGCTTGAGGATACTCCTCCTCCAATGCCTCGTACATTTGTGGGCCCCGGGGCATTGGGCCCCGTTCCCTGTTTTTTGAATTCCTGAACAAAGGATTTCCATGGATGTCAAATTTTGAAAATGTCAATCTGCTGAGTCATTGCTCAAATCTCTCGAGATCCTGGGCCAAGTCCCGTGAGACTACGGAAGGCGACAATGCCCAAAAATGTCTATGGCCCATAGTCAACCGCAATCTTAGCTATCTCCCCAAACAGGGCTCCTGCACATGGAGTCACTTGAAAACCTGATAAACTTTTAGAGCTTCGCCCGAGGATAAGTCCTATAGTTCCTGAGGGAAGAGGTCCCCTGACTTCCGTGGGAATCAGTTGAACCCCCATTTCAGGTGTTGGCACTATCTGGGCGGTGGAACAGAGGTCTAGTCCTGCAGTTTCTCTTGTTCCTCTAATGAGGGAGTCAATGCTTAAGAGGGATTGTGTAGAGGAATCATCTGGATAGATGTTTGAGGATACTCCTCCTCTAATACCTCGTACATTTGTGGGCCCCTCGGCATTGGGCCCCATGCCCCATTTTTTTAATTCCTAGACAAAATGTTTCCATAAACATCGAATTTAGATCTGCACTTATTAGCCCAATGGTTTCCTTTTTTACACCTGGGGCAACGGCCTTGGGCACGATATGAGCTTGGTCTTATTTCTCTTTGGGGATATTGTCTAGAATAACTTGATTGATTATAATAATTTTTAGGTTGAGCCCTTTTTGTGAAATTTTGAGGGGAAGCACCTCTCATTGCTGCTGCAATCACATTTCCTGAGACAAAGGTGTCATTTATATCTTTGCATAATCTTATATATACTGAAAGGTCCCTTTTAGATTTCCAAGGTCTGAGCATCTTGACAATATTTGTTGGCATTTTCATATGCCAGCTGAACGACTAATGGCATAGCTTGATCAACGTCTCCAAACACTCTACCTGCAGTTCGCAAAAGCCTATCAGCAAAGTCAGCATATGGCTCATTAGGTCCCTGAATTACTTTAGACAAGCTACCCTGTAAGTCACCAGTTCCTTGTAAAGTTTTCCATGCCTTAACAGCTGTGGTGTATATTTGAGCGTAAACTCCAGGATCATACTGAATTTGAATCTGTAAGTCAGCAAACTGCCCTTCTCCAGTTAACATGTCTACGTTATGGTCTGGAAATCCTGCAGTCACATTTCTTCTAGCTGTTTCCACACAAAACTCCTGGAACTGTGACCTCCAAATCAAGTATTGTTCCCCGCTCAATACTGCCTTACATAAGCCTTTCCAGTCTGAGGGGGTTAAAGTTAAAGTGTTAAGGGACTCCAACATGCTCAACGTGAAAGGAGCTTGGGGCCCATAGGTCATTATTGCGTCTTTAAAATTTTTTATTGTTTTGAAGTCTAGGGATTGGTGGTACCTCTGCCCATTTTCATTTTCAAATACTAGCAGATCCCAATGTCCCTGTGGGTTTTGACTCCAACCAACCTCTAGCCAACCTCACCCAGTTAAATACTTTTTGCCTTAACAAGTATACACGTGTCAACAGCTCAAACTTACAGGTGTGTCACATAGTGTTCACAGGCATAGAAAGATTCTTAGATAAATGCATGAATATCAGGTGAAAATACAGAAACACCTCTTATGGCTCTCAGCTAGCCGCCATCTTAGCTATCTCCTTATTAGGGCTCTTACAAAGGGGCCAGCAGATTCACTAACTAGTAAAGGCCTGCTTCCTGGTTTACAGTGATATTTTTGTGTTCTCAAATAATAGAAGGGGCAAAAGAGTTCTCTGGGGCCTTTTTCATAATGGCACTAATCTCATTCATGAGAGCCCCACTTTTATGGCCTCATCACCTACTGTAGGCCCCCATCTTTACTATCACATTGGCAATTAGGACCTCAGAATTTTGGAAGAACCCAAAATTTAGTCTGTAAGAACTCATATAGCTTCATACAAATGTGAAATCCAAGACTGGATTCTGGATTGACACCCATATGGATCAGGGGACTCATAATGTTGTTAAGACATGGCCTTCTTCAAATTTTCAGTAAGTTTCTGTTTTTATGCAGATCTCAATTTTTAGTCAGTGTTTTTTCTGTATAGTAAGAAAGGTGGCTTCAAGACTGCTTCATCATGTTTGGTAATCCAAAGAGAAGAGAAACCCTTTTTATTCTATGGGTTCTATGTCATAATTATGAAAACACTCTAACTGCCATAGTATGAATCTCAACAATAGACAAATCATCTACTAGGTAAGTCATTATGGTTGAGCTTTGGTCACATGGCCATCTTTGTTGTCATAGAGGCAGATCACTGTGATTGATAGCTCAAGCATGACTACATAAAGAAAGAGACCCCTTTATTATGCTTTTGTTGCCTAAAGTTGTCTGAAGAATATTTCTTGAATGACATAAAATTATCTATGGGTCATATGTCATCATGATAAACATGGAAGAAATATTTAGAAAGCACTCTTGTGTATTATTTTTTTCCTGTGCTTACTTAAATGGATGAATGTTGATTTTTCTTTGTATGCAAGTTTGGGATTCAGTTTCTCCCCATTACCTGAGTCTGTGCTAAATATATTTTAGAACTAAAGAAATGATAGTGACAGGAGCCTTTCCCTTAGCTCATCAAGACCCTATTGGTATCAGTATCTTCTTTTTGGAATAATTGCCTACCATGTGCTTTCATCATCCTTTCCTTTTAGCTCTTCATTTCAACTCTGTATTTGCACTTAACTCTATGTACACTGTCCAGATTATTCATGTTTGGCAAGTGGCTGTTGTTTGAATGGGCAGTGTATAACAACTCTTAGGCCAAGGCAACACATTACTTTGATTGTCAATGTTCTTTGTTCTGTGCACAGTTGTCTCTTGGTACCTTTGGGTGCAGTATCTCCTATGGATACTAAGATATGTGGGTGCTCAAGTTCCTTATATAAAATGGTGTATTATTTGCATATAACCAATGCATATCCTCCTGTATACTTTAAATCATCTCTAGATTACTTTGAAAACCTAATACATTGTAAATGATATTAACACAGTTGTTATATTGCTTAAGGAATAATAACAAAAAAGATGTGTACATGTTCAGTACAGATGTAATTTCTTTTTTCCCCTAAAATTTATACTTCACTCTTTGTTGAATCTGTGGATACAGAGTTCAAAAATATGGAGGGAGGGCCAAGTGTACTTGCTTCTATTCTGAAAATTTTCCTTGATCTTTTAGTTTCTACAAAATTCCTTATTCCTGATGGTGTTTTAATTATACTTTGTCATCTGTGGGTGGAATGGAGGGGGTATACACCAGAGGACTGATAAAATTACATACACTCTGCAGGTGGGGAAGATACCAGGGAATTAATATAGAGAAGATAACTAACACTGATTGCCTACAATCTACCAAATGCTGTGCAAATATTTTAAACCGTATTATGATTTTGATAAGAAGGAATCACATTGTCCTTTTCAAATTGAAGGCTCAAAGAGGTGAAGTAACTGTCCCAAAGTCAAGAAATTATTCAATGGTGGAATTGGTATTAAACATTCAGGTAATTTTGACCAGAAAGCCTGAGTTCTTTTCAAGGAAGCAAGTCATGGGACAAGTTTAGATATGGAGGCAATATAATATGGTGATGGAGATGCCAATGCCTCTTATGTTTTAGAGAAACTAAATGCTCTGAGAAACTGATGACCATGGTATTCATAAAAAATCCAGATTCAGTGTTGCAGTCTCTAAAATTAAATCTGTAGAAGGCAATGTTCAAAGATAGACGGAAATAGGACAAATAGATAGAGGTTTAGAATGAGTATGAGCAAAGGAGGGAGGATTTTTAAAATCACCCTCCATGTAAATGGGAATTTGTGGCTTGCCATTAAATCACATGACTTATAGTGGTTTAAAGGGCCAGAATACACAAGAACTAAGAGAAAAAGGAGTTCCCTGTCTATTTAGCAAGGAAAAGGTCCAAAAAGAAGAAAAAATGAAGGAACAGGTGAATGTCCTGGAAAGCAGTGATTAAGGCTGTGTGGCACTAAGACTAGCAGAGCACTAATTAAAAGCTGCCAAGTATTCTATCACCCAGGTCAAACCCTTTGAATGGGAGATGAGAAAGCAGCTCAGCCAAGGCTTTGAACTGGCTCTGAATTCAAGACAAAAGAGTGACAAATAAGTCTAGTTCCCAAAATAGCACTTGCTGCCACTAGTCAATGAACAGTTTTCCAGCTTGCCCAGTGTAAAAGGGATTGTTAATTCCCCCATTGTTTTTTAGCCACACCCACAGATCAGCACTGCCATTAGTCTCCTTACCCACCAAGCTCTGGCAACTCTTAAAAGGAATTTTCTAAGCATTTTAGTTTAGTGTTCTAACCGTCACAGCTCACAAGCCATGCCCTGGCTTCTTTTGCACCTGGAAACTATGGGTGGGAGCTGGATTTCTGTTAGACCTCAATGACTAATGCACACCTGCACATTCTTTTGTTTCTATTGGCAAGATAAACATTACAGAAAACAGTTTGAAGAGTATTATCAAGAAATTTGGGCGGCAATTCCTACAAAGGGCCTTGGTTTTATCAGGACTCATTGGTGACATCTTATAGAATTTTAGAATTAGTATTTCTTTCTCATAACTTGATTTTTCTTGCTTTTAATTTACTAGAATTTATTGGGAAAAATATTAAGAATTCTCATTTCTTTTGGTATGAATGGATTCAAGGATGTGCATTTCCTTTCTTTAGCTATCATGGTAGCTAATTTGGGCAATTTGGGTATGATTTCTAGATTATGTGGCTGTCACCTAGGAGGTGACTGAGGAAGTATCCCCTTAATTTGTGTGTCTTTGCTAATCTACTTAAGTTAACATTAACCAATTTCTCTGTCTTCAAATGGAATAAAAATCAACGATAGCTAAGAAGTGTCTTTAAGGTCAGGAGAATTCTAGTTCTTTGGAATGGAGTGGGTGAGAGGAGAAGCCTAAAAATTGGATGAATGAGATAAGAGTTTTTATTCAAATACCTAATGCACACTGGTAAGAGTCAACTTTGATATACAGTATGTATCCAACAAATGTTCTATCATGTTTCTGTAGCAGATTATGGGTGTCAGTCAAGAAGGTGGAGCTGGATAAATTTAATTTTAAGCAAGGTTTTAGGAAACAGGCTGTACTGAGGGATCAGAAGAAGAAAATCAAAGCTTCATACCAAGTTCAGAAAAATCAATGGTTAGGATAAATTTTTGTCAGAAGCCAGGTGATTAGAAAGGAACAAGTATGGAATTAATGGAGAAACAATGTAGGATGGGCAAAGTTCATTTGTTTCCAAGGCCATGGGTAATGGAAGAATTCTAGGGAAAAAACACAGCCCCAAATAGTCTCTGGAGAATATAGGGGTAAATAAGCTGAAATTTAAAATATAAAATAGGGCAGAGGAACCATACTAGAGGTACCAAGTTAGTGGTTGTAAACTGATTGGTAGTATTATAGCTATAGGCATGTTTTGCTTGGTATGCACAATGTTTTGAAAGGCTGTGTATGTAGCCAGATGGCATAGTTGGTTGCAGTACAAGACTATTTGCACCTATTGTACTGTATCAGGCCAGCTTTACACACTTATTATTATTGCCTAGTTCGTGTTAGACATTTGAGTTTGCTACTCCTGGTGGAGGCCATCTGCTTGGCACTCTACTTTCACATCCTTTTATTTTCTATGGCCATTTTA
Source organism: Tamias sibiricus (assembly GCA_025594165.1). Lineage (NCBI taxonomy): Eukaryota > Metazoa > Chordata > Mammalia > Rodentia > Sciuridae > Tamias > Tamias sibiricus. The sequence continues at coordinate 91,629,003 of CM046667.1, read as the reverse complement.
GTCCCAACCATTAGGAATGATTTTGTCCTAGTAATCAGAAGGGATTTAGGGAGGACTGGTCTAGTTATTTTATGTTAGTAACTTATCATGCTACTCATCTAGTGCCTGTTTTTTCCCTATTAACTGGATTCTTTCCATATTCCTTGTACCTAAACTCAATCTTTGTACTTCAGTTTCAGTGTCTAGGTCCTTGACTTGTTAAGTTATATTGAAACTTTCTGATGGCATTATGTCTAGTATCCAATTCCTGTATATTGATATGTGGCAACATTTCTTGTTTATGGAGTAAATTTATTTGTATTTTTCTAGGGCTTTTGGTAATTTAAAGCCTTTTGTTAGCCACCTTCCAATTTTAAGTAATCTGACCTAAGGGAATCTATAGAATGGTGGTTTATAATGAGTGTTATTCACAAAGTTATTACTGCAAACACCAAAACTTGTCAAAAGAATGGATTATCAAGTGAAGAGCCTAAAATGATGAGGGAAAAGTGGGAAAATGCAATTAAAGAGAGATTAGAATGATAAATTGCATTTGTGTATATAAAACATAACTCCTGTCACATGCACATGCACACATACACATAAAAGAGCTTTAGCAAACAGAAATTGAAATGATTGAAAGGAAAACTTTGTATGATAGTGATTGGTGATTTTCTCCAAACAGTACTTGCTCCTCATCCTTTCTGGACACATTGTAGGATTGTGCTTTCTCCCTCCCTCATTGTTTGGTGGAGCCATGCAATTTGGCATACAGAGTTGTGAGCAGAAGTGACATATCTCATTTCAAGGCCAGAAGACCAGAACATTTAATTGTTTGAGTAAACTTTTTCCTAGTTTTCTTTCCCTCTGACTCTGAGATGTTCAAAATGCTGGGCACTCTCTCAGCTTGAATCCTTTCAAGATTCCTGGATAAATACAATGAGAAGAATATCTTTCCACCACTACCCCCTTCTTTATCAACTATGACAAAAGTGTAACATGGACATGAAATGCGTATATTTTATTGTATGCCCCTGACATTTTAGTTTTTAATTAATTTGTTTTGGTTACTCTTATCACAACATAACAGCCTGTTTTAACTTTTATACTTAGCTTAGTTATCTAAATCTTTTCACTTCAGCTTTCTCAAAGAATAAGTCATATATTTATTAGTGAAGGGAAACTGTCTTGCTGAATCAGAAGAATAAGCCCCACTAGCCATTCTCAAGTACTGTGCCTGGTTTAGAAATTTCATATCTGAATACTGACCAGGGTGACACAGCTCAGCTTAAAATCTGTGGAAGCAAGGATATCAATACAAAGCCTGTCTACTGACCAAGCCTGTAGATTTCAGTGGGGAATGGGTAGTTCTACTTTGGCATTCTATTTTCACATCCTTTTAGTTTCTATGGCCATTTTAGTCCCAACCATCAAGAATGATTTTGTCCTAGTAATCAGAAATGATTTAGGGAGGTCTGGTCTAGTTATTTTATATGTTAGTAACTCATCAGTAGGATTCAGTTCTGAGTCAAATGAAAAATGTCAGGGGATAGTAGAAAAATATGATGATATATTCTCCACAGTTAATAAGAAATATTTGAGATTAGGTAGTAATCCTTGGCTTAAAAGGCAGGGTAGAAAGCTGTAATGTCATCCTTATTTGTTTCATTTCAAGTTAACTATCAATATTATATAATTTATATGTTGTTCAATATGCTGATGTTTTGGGAATTGAATATTGTCACCTTGGAAAAATGCCAAACTAATGAAAATTGAAATTTTTGTGGCTGCAATTTATTGGTTAATTGAAAATCTGTGTCCAGAATTTTGATCAAACTTTAATTGGACTATTTTATCTTGCTAACATTTATAGAAATCTGTCAGAGAGTCTAGATAAAAGGGTTTTTGTTTTCTTTCCTCTTTCCCTGTAAGTCAGTCCCAGAACAAAATCTCAGAACTCCAGTCTTGAACATAATGTCTGTTTTTTATATTAAAATAAAAATTATTATTATAGAAATTACAAATTTTAAAAGTTAAATAAGCTGGGTGCAGTGGCGCACACCTGTAATCCTAGTGGCTCTGGAGGCTGAGGAGGAGGATTGCTAGTTCAAAGCCAGCCTCAGCAACTTAGTGAGGCATCAAGAAATTTAGTAAGACCCTGTCTCAAAAAAAAAAATTTAAAAAGGTCTGGGAATGTGGCTTAGTGGTTAAGAGACTCTGGCTCAATCCCTGGTGCCAAAAAAAAAAAAAAAAAAAAAGTAAATAAAAAGCATTATAAAGGAACTAATGAATACTGTTAACATACATACTTTTGTAAAAATGGGATCATACTCTATGAAAACTTGTTTTTGGAATTAATGAATTATAGGGATTTTTGATATTTTTAAGCATTTACAGTACATTTTGTATTCTTATACTATCATAAGGGTGAATGATAATTTATTGGAATGATCTGCTATAAATGTACAAGAAAATTGTTTCTAAATTTCTATAATATCAAATACCATAATTAACAGTTTTATAGTTCATCTTTTCCCTTTTTTGCACTTCCATATTTCCTTGTGACACATTTCTATAAGAGAAAATACTAGGGCAAAGAGTATATACATTGTTAAAACTTTTGATATATTTTGGGCGATCATAAAATTCCTTTTTGTAGTTTATTTCCCTTCCAGCTATGAATAAGAGTGCCTGTTTTTCTGCACTTGTACAGATACTGGCTATTACCATCTAAAAATATTTGCTAATTTGAAAGACAAAAGCCACAGATTTTACACTTTAATGGTAATCTTCCTTGGAAAGGAATAAGATTAGTTGTGCAGTGTGTTCTTAAATAGAGCTATATTTTAGGGACTAGAAGTGGTTAATTTCTACCTACCAGTCCATTTTAAATTTCCTACAGAGCTTTGTATTTTGCAATGCCATCCATCATAACTACAGATATGTTCTATACAGTAACTCACCAATCATTCAAGTCCTGGTAAACCTGTAATATTTGCAATTTGTGTCTATTGCACATATTTATCTATTTACTCCACTTTCATCATCTGTAGGAAAACAGCTATATTTGCCTCAGTAGCATCATTAGAGAGAGAAATAAGTTAGCAGTTTTCACCCATTTGTATTCCTTTACCTGATTTACTGTGGAATATGATCATTTGATTTGTGAAGTAATGATGCTGAATGAGGAAATCAGAATAGTGGCAAGGTAAATATTTTTTAATAGGAAGCCTTTTTTTATTGTTTCACTAGCTGGAAAGGTAACACATTCAGAAGGGAAGAGTATGTCATCATAAAACTGAGTAAGATAATAAGCAAAAAGGCATAACAGCATTTCCTAACCCCTTGGATAAAACTTGCAAAAATCTTTAAGAACCAATTACACAGAACAATATATCACTAGGGTGTGCATTCTCTTCATTTGCTTTGTAATTTTCCATAAATGGTAAGCATATTGCTTGGTGGAATTAGAAATACACAGGAGCTCTCTCTAGCTTGGCATTTTCTGGCTTGCATTGGCTCAGCTGCAATTCTTGGCTTCAGCATTTTTACAGATCATTTCTCTGAAAGAGAAAAAGAAAAAAGAAAGTCAACTTGTTTTCATATCCCACCTCTAACAACATCCAGTGGGAAGATACTGGAGCGTGAGGCTTTCTGTGGCAAAGCAAGGTTGAAGATTTTGAAGAATTGCTAATGCTAGTAGTAATATGTTGGGGGCTTTATTCTCTCCCATACTGCCACATTGGATAGATGATGTTTTGGATATTGATTTTCCCCATTCACTTATTTAATACAACCATCCTTGCCCCTATTTGTATTTAATTATTTACCAAGAGAAAATACCTACTAAGGGAAACCACTGCTTTTCAAGGGGAAAATAGAACAAAAAAAGATAAAAATCCACTCTGCCAGCTCATTGTGCCAGCTCATTGAAATCAGATTGAGTCATATCCCTAGTGACAATTGTAGTCACCTTTGATTTAGGATTTTTATCAATATTCCTGAAATTCATGTGAATTAATACAATTCTTAATGTTGGCTTGAATAATTAATCACTCTTGTTGATATTTATTTTTAAAGTAATATTTATGAAACAATAATATGAAATTATTAGATTTTTGAGTCAAATTTTTATTTTTCATTAGTGTGATGGTTAATTTTTTGTGTCAACTTGACTTGAACAAGGGGTGCCAATACACTTGATCAAATGTTATTCTGGATATGTCTGTAAGGGTGTTTTTGGATGAGATTAATGTTTGAATTTGTATATTTGAGTAAAGCAGAATGCCTTCCCTAATGCGGTGGGTCTCATCCAATCAGTTAAAGATCTAAACATAGCAAAAGGCTGACCCTCTCATATGTAAGAGGGAATTACTCCTGCTTGTTTGACATAGGGTATTGGTCTTTTTTTGCCTTCAGACTCAAACTTGTACATTGGCTGTTTTGGTGTCTCAAGCCTGCAATCTTTTGAATTGTATCTGTAATATTGGGTGTCCTTAATCTCAAGCTGGCCAACTGCAGATTTTGGTAATTTTCAGCTTTCATAATTGCATGAGACAACTATTTATAGTAAGTACCTCTCTGTTTCTGTTCTCCTCTCTCTCCTCCTCCTTTGCGTGTGTATATAATATATGTGTGTGTGTGTGTGTGTGTGTATGCATATACACACATTCTGTTGGTTCTGTTTCTCTGAAGAACTCTGAACAATGTAATTAGTAGAAATCATTTACCTTTGAAATATGCTCCATAAAGCAATCTATTGTTTATTACTCACCTGATTTTCAGATCCTTGGGGATATCTTCAGCATCTACATGTGCTAATAATACTAGCAACACATAGATGTTGGAATAAGGCTGACTCACATTGTGATGAATATAATAAAACCCTTCCTAAATTCTTTTTTAACAGAGACTAAGAAAACTATGAGAAATTACAGTTTTCAGTGAATTTGAACAAAAAGTAGATTATATTTTCTTGTATTTGGTTATATTTGCACATATTATCTATTTTGCTAAGGCCATAGCTTGAATATAGGCAATGACAACATGCTTACTAACTGTATAGATTTACTTAGTTATATAATATCTTTACAAGTTTTAAGTCAGAGTGTATGGTGATTAAAGACTTTGAAAGATGTGAGATAAACAATGGGAACTTTTGGTGCAACACTTTTCACTTGGGTCATCTGCTGACACTGAAGGAGTGCTTGCTGGTAGTTGTCTGTGATCCCAGGAGTTATCAGTCACCCATTGGCATTTGATAATCCTTGTTTCTCAGGATTAGTTTCATAAAAGATTACACAATTTTTCTTTTTGTTTCTGAAAATGTATTATAAAACAAAGGAGGGCTAGGGTTGTAGCTCAGTGTTAGAGTGCTTGCCTAGCATGTGTTAGGAACTGGGTTCAATCCTCAGCACCACATTAAAAAAAATTTTTTTATTGTGGAATGTAAGGAATTTGGCAAGAAGAATTTGAGCATTTTTTTAATCTAATAAAGGCAACTCTTAGTTCCCTATTATTAACTTTACTAATAAGGAAGGATATGTGAAATGAGGTCTGTTTGCTCCAAATTTCAAATGCTCCAAGTCAGGGGTTCGTACTCTAGGAATTTCAAATTGCTAGCTCTAGAATGAGGTCAAGGTACCCTTTAAAAAAAGTTCTTTGTTTGTTTTATTAAAGCCAATAATTTGAGAGTAAGTTGTAATATAGTTAGGTTCATATACTAGCTCCACTCATGGCCACATTGGTGGCACCCAGATAATGAGATTTTGAGTGCCCTGAAAGTACACTTGGTCCCTTGGTATATTTCTGCCATCAGTCATGACACACTGCCTAAAATATCTATGTTTAGACTTGTATAATCTAGATAAATTGCAGATTTTTTGGGGGGTGTTAACAGTTTATTTTCAATTTATTATGCAGATTAGCTAGGGAAGGGAGCACAGATTTTTAACAGTGGAGTCAAACCTCTAAAATGTGGAGTGTTACCAAGGGAGGGAAGTTATGCCTAGAGTTACCAGCTTTCCAAGTTTGCCTAGAATTCAGGGATTTCCTGGGATGTAGAAATTTCTGTTTTAAATAAACTAGGATAGTACTGGGGAAACTGGGATGAGTTGTTAACCATAGGTGAGACATGCATGTAGCATCAAGACCTGGGTAGGCTTTGGGCACTTGGATAGGAGTGAGTGACCCTAAAGAAGCAGCAGAGAAGAAAGCAGAATAAAATAACTCATTTTACTTACCTTGCCATTTTGTCTGAAGATGGTCTGTTATGACAACAGTGGGGTAGGACCAATTAAATGGTATGAATTATTCATTTTTATTTGTTGGAAGAAAAGCAAAGAACTAGTTATATGCCTTTTCCTCTGTTTTTTTTTTTTCTTGTCTCCTACTTCTCCTATTTCTAGAAAGCCATTTGGTAGCTTTGACTGTGGGTAGGGTGTATGTCCAAAAGGGACTGTCAGATGGAGGAAGAATTAGATTTCGTTTTAGTGGCTACAAAGAATCAAACTAAAATAGAGAAATGAGTAACTTTATGTTGCCAAAATTATCACAAACAATAAAATCTCTATTGGCTTTATTTACTGAAGAATTTAACTGGTGAGAGAAATCCAGAAGTGAGGCCTTTGAGAGTCAGTGGAAGGAGGTATCAAGATAGTGAGAGAATAGAACTTGAAACTAGATAGGAGGTAGCAGATTGAATTTCCAAGGTTAGGTATTATACCTAGGGATGCTAAATCTTAGGTCCATCCTTTGTAAATATTCCTGTGCCCAGTATTGGAATATACTGAGTTGCCCAATAGTACCAATGTGAGATTTTCGGTGGGGACCATTGTAAACATACAGCCAGAGTCTTTCTCCAACGTTCTGTTCTATGTAAGGTTCTAGGGGTGCCCAATAATGGAAACCAGTTAATTTACTACTGGATTACAAGGGTAGGGGCTCAGACTGAAATCTAAACAAAAAAGTCACATTTCTATTTATTTTAATTAAGTAAGTAATTAATTAATTTCTGGTACCAGGGATTGAAATCAGGGGTGCTTAATGACTAAGACACATCTCCAACTCCCTTTTTTTTCATTTTGAGACAGGGTCTTGATAAGATGCTTAAAGCCTCACTAAGTTGCTGAGATATGCTTTGAACTTGCCCTCCTCCTGCCTCAGCCTCCAGAGCTGCTAGGATTACAGGCATGCCCCACTATCACTAAAAGTGATATTTCTAATGTGCAGAAATGTGTGTAGAAAAATCCACTGCCTTAGCTATTGAGAATTTACTATATGACAGGCACTTTATTATATATATTATTAATGTTCACAACCTATGTGGAATGTGTGTATATATGTTTATAAACATAGTTATACATACATATACAACACATAGTTATACATACATATGCATATATTTATAAATAATCACATATAACATGCATTCTTTACAGAAGAGAATTAGGGAGGGAAAGCTAAACAACCACACAACCTCTAATAAGTGGCAGTGGTAAAAGAAAGAAATTGTAGAAGACCTTAGAAGATGGAAAGATGTACCTTGCTCTTGGATAGGCAGAATTAATATTGTCAAAATGACCATACTACTAAAAGTGCTATACAGATTTAATGCAATGCCAATCAACATCCCAATGACATTCCTCATAGAAATAGAAAAAGCAATTATGAAATTCACCTGGAAAAATAAGAGACCCAGAATAGCTTAAGCAATCCTTAGCAAAAAGAGTGAAGAAGGTGGCATCACAATACCGGAGCTTAAACTATACTATAGAGCAATAGTAACAAAAACAGCATGGTATTAGCACCAAAAGAGACTTGTAGACCAATGGTACAGAATAGAGGACACAGAGACTAACACATGTAATTTCAGTTATATTCAATGGCACCAAAAATGTACATTCGAGAAAAGATAGCCTCGTCAACAAATGGTGCTGGGATAACTGGAAATCCATATGCAACAAAATGAAATTAAACTATATCTCTCACCACACACAAAACTCAACTCAAAGTGGATCAAGGATATAGGAATTAGACCAGGAACACTACACCTAACAGAAGAAAAAGTAAGCTCTAATATCCAACATGTCGGGTTGCTGGGGGCCAGCCCCAGTCAGGGGGTACAACGCGAGCGCTCAGCGAAGTACGGAGGCAGAGAAGCAGTGATGGGGAAAATAACACACCGACACGCGAGTCAGGCTGTGGAATCTTCTCTCATTACTTTCACTTTGTTGTAGGTTTTAAGCACACTTTTTGGCAGCACAGATTGTTTACACTTTCTTTGGTGATTTCATTATAGACATGACTTAATTTTTAGACATATTAAATTTCTTATTTCATATATTTCAAGGTTTTGAGGTCACTTGCACCTTTTCAAGGCCTTGTACGTGACTGACTAGGCATATTATAATTTCATCATTATTAATCTAATTAGTTTGGGTGAAAATTTATCTCTCACGGATTCCCTGAAACTGTTTTCTCTGCATAATATTCAGTCAGTCTGATAAAGTCAACCTTCTCTGTCTGGGATTCTACAGCACTATTTTTTTTTTTATAGCAGTTGTTTATAAAACCTAGAAGCAGGGAAAAGAGGGAGGCAAGGCTGAATGTTAACTCATGAAATACTTTTTGCTCTAAGGGATTTATATCTACTTTAAAAGTAAGAGAAATTTATTTTTAATCACAAAAAAACTCTTAAAGCTTATTAACTAGAAATTAATTACTTATAGAAAAAGGTTTGTGTTACTCTTTTTAAGAAAAGATAAATGTACAGATTCAGTCTGATTCTAAATAATTGAAATAGTGATACCTGGTGGCCATATATGTGAATAAAGAACTGAACAGCAAGTAGAAGTCAAAGTTAACTCTTTCAACACCATGATATCTTTCATGAAAAAGGAGAGGGCTTTATAGAAAATGCCACAACATCGGGTTAGGCCCCAAGTTCCTTAATAAGGCTCCTGTAGTGCAAGAATTAATATCAAGAATCAATAAATGGGATAGAGTCAAACTAAGAAGCTTCTTCTCAGCAAAAGAAAAAATCAGTGTGGTGAATAGAGAACCAACTAATTGGGAACAAATTTTTACCATATGCACATCAGATAGAGCATGAATCTCTAGAATATAAAGAACTAAAAAATTTAACATAAAAAAAAATAACCCAATCAATAAATGGGCCAAGGAACTGAAAGACACTTCTCAGAAGATATACAATCAATCAACAAATACATAAAAAATGTTCAACATCTCTGGCTATTAGAGAAATGCAAATCAAAACCACTCCAAGATTTCATCTCACACCAGTCAGAATGGCAGCTATTGAAAACACAAACAACAATAAATGTTGGAGAGGATGTGGGGAAAAAGGCACACTTATATATTGCTGGTGGGACTGCAAAATGGTGCAGCCAATATGGAAAGCAGTATGGAGATTCCTTGGAAAACTGGGGATAGAACCACCTTATGACCCAGCTCTCCCACTCCTCGGTCTATACCCAAAGGACTTAAAAACAGCATACTACAGGGACACAGCCACATCAATGTTTATAGCAGCACAATTCACAATAGCTAAACTGTGGAACCAACTTAGATGCCCTTCAGTAGATGAATGGATAAAGAAAACGTGTGTGTGTGTATATATACACAATGTAATATTACTCAGCAATAAAAGGGAATACAATCATGGCATTTGCAGGTAAATGGATTTAGTTGGAGAATATAATGCTAAGTGAAGTTAGCCAATCCCAAAAAGCCAAATGCCAAATGCTTTCTCTGATATAAGGAGGCCGATTCACAGTGGGGTTGGGACAGGGAGCATAGGAGGATTAGAGAATCACTAGAATGGCCAATGGAGAGGGAGGGGAATGGAGTGGGCAAAAGGTTGAAGAAAAAAAAAAGATGGTAGAATGAGATTGATATCATTACCCTAAGTGCATGTATGAAGACACGAATGGTGTGAATATACATTGCATAAAACCAGAGATATGTAAAAATGTGCTCTATAAGTATAATATGAAATGTAATGCATTCTGCTGCCATTTATAACAACTTAGAATAAATAAAGAAATAAATTTAAAAAATAAGTGGCAGTGGTAGAACTAGGAATTTTATTTCATGCCTGTCAAATTCCAAACCCCTTGCTTTTACCACTCATCATGTTACTTCTATATTGGTAAGAAAAACAGGAAAATAACATACCACAATAGTTCTCTGGCTTCTTGTTTCCTTTCTTCAAATGGAACAGTGTAGAGACAGATTGAAGGAGTGAATATGTTGATATGCTTCTATGGAATTATCCTCACTCACTAACTTACTTGGATATCATTTTGACTACTTTCAAAACCTAAGGACTTAGTCTCTGGGATAGGCAGTTCTGCGATAAGAGTTCTTTGGTGCAGCTGTTTTGGGATGTGTCTACCTAGAACAGGCTCAACATTAGTTCTAGACAATTTTAAAAGTGTTTCATATGGCTTTTGGGCACAATTCATCACCAAGTGATTTTTCTCCTGGCCAGAATCCATTTATCATTCAATTGCATATAGAGAAAGAAGAGCAACTCTGGAACGTGGCATATAGCCTGGTAATTATTTTGCTTTGATATCATAACTGGGGACAATTTTTAGATAAGTGGTACCTCTTTTGGTTTCTTAAGTTTATTGTGTATAATTCTGACAGGATCCAAGCAGAGGAAAATCCCTTGGAACAATATAGCTTGAAACAAAGATGAAACTATGGAAGACTGAACATGAAAACAAATATGGATCTGGTCACCAGTAATACTCTGAAGGATTCCTGCTATGGTATCCTGTTTATTTTATAGTAAGATATGTTGACAATAATGCCTTCAAAGGTATCATTAATGCATATTAAAGCATGTTAAGACAGGTAAAGTGTTATGCAGACCTGAGTTTGATTCCAGCTTCAAACTTGATCTGTAATTTTAGGTAAGTCACAAAAACTCTCTAACCTGTGTTTTCTTTATCTTTAAAACAGATGATAAGAGGCTGGGATTGTGGCTCAGTGGTAGAGTGCTTGCCTAATATGTGCAAAGCCCTGGTTTTGATCCTTAGCACCACATAAAAATAAATAAATAAATGTATAAAAAAACAGATGATAATACGGGTCATTTGAGCTTTAAGTGAAATAATGTACTTAATATTGCAAAATATCTGGCATATAGCAAATTCTTAATAAATGTTAGCTATCACCATCATCATCATTTTCCTTCTATACTAAGTGATGCATGTTTACTTTTGAAAGGAATTACACTATTTCCCCTTAGGTTTAAAAATGCTTAAAAGCTGTGTCTTCACATCTGAACAATTTGGTTATACAATTTAGTCCAACTGGTTTTGGGGTAACATATAAATATACAGGAAAAATTAAAATCATGTGAAGGATTGATACTATTATAATTAGAATATTTCCCCTAATGATTTGTTAATAAGCTGAAAATAATAGGATAACCTTTCTTCTAGCACCTTTGTTTAGTTTACCTTGTAATGTCAAAACATGTTTGAACCTTCAATTATGCCTTTTGGTTCTACTGAAACCATGCCTTACTTTGATCAAAGCTACATGTTCGTCATCTAATATGTGCCAAGGCCTGGTGATATTCAGCACATAATAATGAATTAGACACAGTTTTTTTCCCTAAACAGAGTTTTAAATTTAATAATCCTGTGAATTCAGTAGCAAAAGATGGCTTTCATGTGGACTTATTCATATTTATCACCTGAACAATGCATGAGTGGCCAAGGTAAACTTCTCTCTGTCACTTTCTCATCTTACTTACTTTCTTGACGTGAGCTGGATGTATGGGAGTTTGGCATCCTTACCAGCTGGAAAGGCAATGTCTGTGCCCCTTAACCAAAGGGACTGTCAGATGGAGAAATGATTAGATTTCTCTTTAGTGCCTCCAAAAAACCAAACTAAGATAGACAAATGTTTTTAGTGAGGCAGATTTTGACTCGAATATTAAAACTGAAACTATTTGAAAATTGAGTGGGATCTTCAGCTCTGGAAATGTTTAAACAAATGCTGAGTGAGAACAGGTCTGGATGGTCATAGAATTCATTCCTGTATTTATTAAGAGATTGACCTGGAGGGTTTTTCTGATTTCCTCTCAACTCTGAGGCTCTAGAAAACAGAGAACTTTCTAGGAAGTTAGATGTCCATATTGCTAACAAGAATTGCTTGTTTTTTCAATATTTTTCTGTTGATATTACAAAAATATGGGCATTTTAATGCCTTAAGCTTATCATTTCAACCTCCCATAGTATAACATGGATAGTTTTTAAAATATAAAGTTACAAATGAGTTTGGAATTCTAATATTTTCTTATTGTCAATAGGATGTGTACACAAAGATGCTCATCTCATAGTAAGAAGCAGAATAGTAAGTGTCTATTGCTATATGCAAAGAACTTTATTTTATTAAGGAGCTCAACCTCATCTTAGTTCTTACCAAAGAAACCTAATTTCTTCTGCTTCTGTCTACTTGAATTTCCCCTTTGGGGCCTAGTGAATTACCCATCTGCAGGCTCCTCTTTGTTTTAGTTCTCAATCCAATCTACTTTGGCATTTATAATCTTGTTATTCTCCCTCGTGTTCTGATTCAGGAAATGGTGTCCTATCATTGATCTCTGGTTTCCTACATTGTTCTTAAGTCACTCTGTATTAGTCTTTATCATGTAGACAAGTGGATTATATTACCTACAATGTGCCATTCCAGGTGCTAACAACTCTCCTTCTGTATCAACTCTTGAGTTCCAGCTCTTCCTTCCTGGTTCGCTAATTTGTAAATTTAAACAACTGGTTAGGATTATGCTCTGAAGTTATGATAATTGGTTGTTATCTTCCTTTTTTATCTGATTAAAATAATAGTAATAATAATAGCCATGATATCTTGGTGCTTACTGTGTGGCAGCCTTACTATGCTTTCAAAAATAGAGGTGGAAAACTGGAAAATTCAGAGCAGATGAGTAAAAAGATCAAAGTGAGATTTTCTTTTCACATGAGAACAAACTACTGGGATGAGTATTTTGTTTGAAAGAAAAAGGTAATTGGAATCCTATCTTCAATGTTTGATATGGGGAAATATTAACTAGTCTTTATTTTTCAGAGATTAAAAATTCAAACGTGATAAAACAGAAGTAGGAGAAATTTCTATTGAACACAATGATAATCTTTATGATTAAAATGGTATACAAAATCCACTATGGACAACCAAAGCTGTTGATTAGTCTTTTCCAAGCTTAAAAATTGCCTCAAAATGGGATGGGGTTGTATCTCAGTGCTAGAGTGCTTGCCTAACATGTGTGAAGCACTGGGTTCAATTCTCAGCACCACATAAAATAAATAAATAAAATAAAGGTATTGTGTCCATCTACAACTAAAAATATTTTTAAAAATGCCTCAAAGCTGGCTACAGAAATATTTTTCAAGTCACAAAATAACTTGCCTATTTTTTTAAGGACTGTGTAGACATGCAGAGAATGAAAAACATGAAATATTGACATTATTAAAACAAATATTATTTTTTCCAATTGATTTCAAGAGAAAACTCAATAACTGCTGCTGGAATGTATCCTACCCAGATGCCTGAAGGTTGTAGAATTGACCATTTAAGGTCCATCTAATTCTGATTCTCATCATTCTCTTAAGGGTAAATAGGGAACAAAAGCTATTTTGGATCAGGTAAAAAACCTTTTGATTATTTTGGTCACTGTTAGAATTTAAAAATACACATTTTCTATGATACTTGTGATGAACAGCCTGCTGTATGTTTTGATTTATCTCTTTTAATGATCATAATTAAGTATGATTCATCATTGTAGTATCATCAATAAATCAAAGTAGATTACAGGGCAAAGTCATTTCTCCTATACGTTGCTAAATATATCACCTATGGGATAGGATATTGAGAGGATTGAATTAGATGTGTACAAAACTTTAAGTCCACTGACTGGTGCTTAGAGGTAAATTAACGTTTCTTGCTTAGTATAATATTCTTTCAGTACACTTTTTGTTCATTTTAGCAATATTATTGCAATGATAACTTTTACTTAGCATATAGTCAGTTATGAATTCCAGGTTTCTTAAGCTATACTTATTATTAATGAACTCTCTTCCATCCTGTAGCTGTAATTGTATATCTTTTATCTTTACATCTATGTGCATTCCCAATACTTTGTGCTTTCTTTATTTTCGTCATTTCTACCTTGTAGGGCCATTTGACCAGTATATCAACATCACTTTGCAGGATATTTCTGCATCTATACTCCTGACCATCTATATCCCTGCCTGTTTTAATATCATGAAAATTTGATTAACACATTCTTATATTCTTAGTTTGGGAGATTCGACCAAAAGCTCTATCCCTTTGCTCAACACAGGTGATAACTCTGCTTAGCAGTCCATAGACACCAAATAAAGGAAAGATATTAAGTTGTTTAGTAACTTGAATTTTTGTTGTGAGTTTTTTTGGGGGGTCTTGTAATTCCAGTTATATTGTTACTTGTGTGGTTGAATTGGCTTATTCATAGATGGGTTTTGTTTCTCAGCCACCCAAAATTTATTAATGACAATTTTATGCCCATATCATGGGGACAACAGTAGTTCTTCGGATGTGACTGTTATCATAACTAAATTAAATTCCCTCATATGTGTATAACGAAATACAAAATCAAATGGAGTGAGATTAAGCCACTCAGTTTTAATGTGATCACTGAAAAATTCAAAGAAACAAGTTTATAATGTTTTCTAGTTTCTATGAAAGGTAAACATTTTCAAGTAACTATAGTTCTTTGCAGATTGCTTGGGTTAAACACATCTTCCGAAATACAAATTGTTTTTATGAAGACAATTAAAAGGAATTAAGAATGAATCATTTAGTTTATCTATATAGCATAAGGCTGTTCAAAAGTTCATCAATTCATATTACATAAAGAAATTGGGAAACAAAATGGGCATAATATGGTCTAGTCTTCAGAGTAATTATTCTTCAGTTGATTTAGCATACTAGATAAAAATGAATGTTAATGCTTATGCTAATTGGGGAATTTTTGTTAGCTTTTGCATATTGCAATGCACATAGATTAATTCCATGCTTTATTATATTGCATTAAAATTACTATCATATAGAAAACACATAGATCAGAGCGTGTCAAAGTTTAGCTATAATATGAATTAATGGAAGACACATTTGATCTCTGTTAGAGAAAAATATTTCACTGGAGAATAATAAATAATGAGGGAAAATGCTTCTAAAATATTATTTAGGGCTATAAGGGGCCACAGGCAAAGAAGAGGGGGTGGCAGTCCTGCTTCTCCCTTGTGTTAATGAGAAAATAATTGTTTGAGGATGTCTTTGGTTCCAAGCAAAATCCCAGCAGGGAAGACTTTGAAGATTTGTTCTTCATACCCTTTCAGAGAGAACAGTGTGAAAAAGACCTTAGAAAGATGTTAAGCAACATTGTTAAAGTTCCCGTATTCTAAATCTCCTTCACTAAAGGAAAAAATACATTTGAATAAATGTCCTTCTGAATGTACATTTCAGTATTGTTTATTGTATTTGTCTTTGTGAATGCAGTGCAATGTGTATATTGTAGATGATTCTACTTCATAAAACAGCTATTTGATTTGTGGCTCAGCATACAAGGATGGTTCTAGTGTTATCCTTTCAAGAATATTTCTTCTACCCCATCTTCATCTCCATAATGCAAATTTAATGCTCATATAGATGTTTCAAGAAGTTATATTCCCCTGTGATTTCTTTCTCCAGAATAAATAAAACTTCACCTGCTTATTCCAGGATCTTTGCAGAGGACTCTAAGAAAAGGGAGTGATTTTCACTTGACCTATGGTTCTTAATTCATTTTTATTCAGTTTAGTCTTTTGACTCTTGGATTTGTGTCTAGATGTGCTGAAAGGGAGATCACTTTACAATGAAAGATATTTATATATTGTAGTAAAGATTCAATTCATCAATATCCCTAATTAAATATATTTTCTTGGCCTTGACTCTAGGGAGAGAGAAGAAAATGAGATAAGCTAACAACTTTCTTGGTGTATATAGAACTTAGTATAAATTTGGTTTATAACCTGTATATTTTTTCTTACACCTTGAATAATTATAATTTATAGCCAAAATGTTGGTTTGGAGGCTCCACAGGTTGTCAATCAACAAGTATTTATTTAGTTTACTACAAAACCCACAAAGATTGAATTATTTTCCCCACGTGCTTTATTTATTATGGCACAAAATGGATGACTATACATTATAATGCTGATCAGCACAAGATATTGAAGCAAAAAAAAAAAAAGAATTTCAATAAATATAAGATTTCATTACTTGAGCATTTTGGATAACTTCCATGAATACAGAACCCTCATTCGTCCTATCCAACTTAGTGCTTCATAACTAGTTTAGATGAAGACTTATTTTTACTGAACAAACTTTTATAATCAATGCAATAACTGAATTATGAGAACTGGATTTGACATCTGAGAACCTAAATCCATACTCAAAATTTTCTGTTAATCAGTTTTGTGTCCAATTAATAAGTTTTCCCAAGTTTAAATTTTCTCATCTATAAAATATAGGTGACAGTATTCAAGGTACAAGGCTGTTGTAAAGGGTAAATGAATTAATGTTTATGTAGATGCTTTGTAAACTGTAAAATGTCAGTTTTTATATTCCTTATATTCTTGATATTTTAAAGGATAGAGAATGGTTGCATTGTTCTCATACTCTCCAGAGTATCCCAGTCATATTTTTTTAAATCCTTAATTTTAAGAGCACTTGAGTACCCCCATTCTCTTCAAACTGCCCTTGAGTGATTGTGCCAATTTCCATATAATGGATAAAGACAAAGGATAAAGGAAGATAAAAGAGTGTTTTAGCATATGATGCTGATTAACAAAATTCCTCCAAATAATATATTCATTTATGCCTGGTTGCATATCAAGATACATCCTATGTTGCTTTAATACCTCAAATCCAGGTTCCTTGAATAGTTTATTTTTTGTTTCCCCTAACGTGTCAGACCCCTCTGTCTGTATTTCTTGAAAATATTGCATGGTCAAATGGCATATAGTCATTGTATTCTTCTTTAGTATGTTCATTTGAGCTTTACAGGGGAAAAATGTTTGGTTTCATGGGGAGCACAGAAATTCCCATTGCTTCCACCTACCTGGTTCTCTGGAGGACAGCTAAGCATTTCCATTTGAGCACTATTAGCCCATTGGACAGTATTTGAAAAGAAGTAGTGAAGACATTTACTGCCCAAACAATTTAAAGTTAAGCAGAACCAGACTCTGGCGAATGTTCTGGAGGAAACAGTGCTACAACATTGCTTTTACACAAAGTTATAAAATTGATCTTTAAATAAGCTTTTATTTTGCTTGCTAACGGTATGATTTTAAAGTTTATTTTCACTCTACTTGTTTTCATTCTTTACAAGTAACTTATGATATTAAGCTATCAGTTATTTGTGGGAATAGTTCTAACCTGTATAATTGAAATTCACTGATAATCATAAAGATTTGTTCATAGCTCTTATCTTCAATTTTCTTCCTTTCAAATCCACTTGAAAAAAATAGTTGCTAATAAGAAGCCAAATGTAATGCTTGTGTTTCCCTCCTTGCCTTCTCACTCTACATTGAAGATGTTAATTAACAAAGACATGCCTATAAGCCAGGTGGTCAGGAGGAGGGGAAGTGGAGGTCATGGATAATCTGGAAAATGAATAATCAGTGCCTCCATAATGAGAGGTGACTACACTCCTGTTATGTACAATTCTTTTAAGCAACATAAATATCTTCCACCCTACCTGTTACACTAGGGATTTGATTTTTTGTTCTCCTTAGGTATGAGAATTAACTTAAGGCATTCCTTAACTTAGGAACTGCTGGTCTCTTCCCTTCCTTTCTCCATCTAGTAAAATTCTCCCCCTTCAAAATTCAGCAAAAGTGTTTTCTTTGAATTAAGCCTTCTCTATCACTTGGGCAAAGTTAATTTTACTCTTTTTATGATGTCACTTACCATTTACATACTTTCATCATAGCACCGTGTGATAAATATTTACACGTATTTTCTTTATTGCAGTATAAGCTCCTTGAAGAAAAAAAATTGTCTAATTCTCACTTCCTTCTTTCTGTGCACAGTGCCTGAATATAAGACTCCCTAAATAAGCACTCAGTGTGGCCTTGTCCAATATGCGTTGTAGGTCACAGCAGTAACCAGACATTTAATTTAATAAATAGAGAGTATCATTTTTTTTTTTTAGTTTGGTTCTGTCATTTCAGTTAATATAGCCTTCATGTTCACTTAAAAAATGTCAATTGATCATACTTTTAAAAATCTTGCAGAGACGGTAGGAGATAATGAATTTTTTTTGAAAGTACATTTACAAGGTAAGCCCATAACAGAATACTGTCTGTATAACATATTGCTTTTTAATAATGTAAATATATAAACTTTAGAGCTGCCTTTTCAATCGTTAATACTTAAACCTTACATCACTATCAGAAACAAATTTAATTAGATATCTGAACTGTGAAAAATTCTAGCATATTAGCACTGAGAGACTCAATATACTGTTTTCCTTGACATATAATTGACAAACATTAAAGGAATACAGTTATTTATTCATACCTTGAGTTGGAAACAAACTTAATGCAATGGAATGATTTTCTGCACTACCAGCTAAACAGGACATTTGAAGGCCAGATACATGATATTTTATGGGGTTATTTTGTATTTTTATTTGAAAGTTCACATGTGTAAAAAGTTAGTATTGTAAATGTGGGACCATTGCTTTTGAACAAAATTCATTTGCCTGCCCCACCACTGCCTTTGCTTTTCTGATTTCTATACAAAATTTGTGTGTGTGTGTGTGTGTGTGTGTGTGTGTGTGTGTGTACTGTGTGCGCATGCACTGGGGTTTGAACCCAGGGCCACATGCATGTTAGGTAGTGCCTTTCCAATTTCTTTTCTTCCAACATCATCTGCTTTGCTAATTGTGACTATGGCAGGAAAAGCTGGTCACTCTCAGCTGTTTTTGTGTTAAAGGAAATATTGTTTTCTTTTTAATAAACATATCATTGTACATATTTAGAGGGTACAGTATTACATTTCAAAATACATAATATAATATGAACTGATCAAATCAGGAAAATGAAAATTAACTGTTAGTTCTATCATTTCTTTGTTTGTAGCCTTCAAGTTCCTGTCTTCTAGTCACCCCACTGTGCTGCAGAACACTAGAATTTGTTCCATGTAGATGTGTTTGGGTAACCATTATCCAAGCTTCCTCTAGCCCTCCTCCCACTATCCTTCCTACTGTCTAGCAATCCCTATTTCACTTTTGGATTGACTTTTTTAGCTTCCAGATACAGGAAAGAATATGTGGATTTGTCTTTATGCTAATCTTTGTATATATCTGATGTTTGGGATTAAGCATCATTCACCATAAATTTAGGATATTTCCTCCTTGTATCTTACAGGTTACTACATCTTCAGAGGCTTCTTATGGTGCTATGCAGGAAAATCAGAAATGAGTCCATGCACCTCTTTTGCTGGAGTCATAACCAAATCCATGTCAATGAGGAATCAACACCACCCAAGAAGCGAGTTTTGTCTTCCATAGTTTAAAAGGAACATGGAAGCCAATAGTAACTGTTAGACTCTTCAGTAACATCTTCATGCAGTTTTTATTTTGGGAATGGATGCCAACTACCAACATTTGATACTGTCTTGATGATCATTCTGTGCATATTCACATATATCCCCAAGATGTTAAAAATCTCAAATCCTTATTTATTGAAAAAATGTAATAAAGAATTACTACATTGAAGTGCCATGCCTAATACATTTGTGGCTTCCTAACTAAGGATTACGATATCTGTATATACGTGTGAAGTAAGTATGTATGTATATATGTCTGTGTGTCACACACACACACACACATACGCAACTTAATTTTCCTCATAAATTGATAAGTTTTCTATGCCAAAGAGTAGACATAACCATTCCACATTGTACCCTTGGTATTTTATCAGTCAAACCATAGCTTCTTGGAGCAATTTGAGAACAGGTTAGCAGATATCTTTAAGGTATCAGGCAAACAAGAAGTTCTGATTCTTTTATTTCACAAATCTAGTTCTGCTTCTGTAGGTGGCTAGAAGGAGTTCGCTTACCCTTTGATTCTAGAAATAAATTAATTAGAGGTGAATTAATGAATGGATAAATGAATGGTATAAATGGATTAATGAATAATGATGATGATAAACCTTTTATCTAATGCTAGAGTGATATATTGGCATACAATGTGGGGCCATTTAGCATTAAAGGAGATGAAGAATAAGTGATAATTAGATTCTTTTTGTAGGAAAATAAAATAGCACATAGTTGTATTCAGGCAAGCACTGAGCATGGTAGATAACTTGGCAGATTTGGCTCAAATTTCCCATTGACAATTTTTATGTCCTACTTTTATATTTTTCCATTTCATATGCATCTGTCCTTTGGAAGGCTTGTGGCTTCCTGAAAGCTATGTGTGCTGATTTTCTTGAGTGCATATAATCTCAATGCTCCAGAACTTTCCAGATCACTTTTCATCACCTATACACCCTGTGATCCACCTTTCAGGGGTTTTGCTCTTTGATAGGGCTACTGGAATGCCTTAACCAATGTTTTAAGAGCTGAATGGGTAATTGCTCTTCAAAAGTAATGTTTACATTTCAGTTAAGACTTTCTAAGTTTTGCCTTTTTGTAGCAAATATAATGGTAAACATTTCAACCAAATTGTAGCAATTTCTGTGTCTTGGCACAATTGTGGATATAAAGAGATAAGAAAGACATAATCTTTATACTCTAACTTTAATGGATAAATAGATGTGTAACTCAATGCATCACAGTGTGATATGTTCATGCATACAATATAGAGAGATGGACACAAAGGAGGGTAAAGGCTAACTCTTCCTGAGGAATTAGGACAAACCTCATAGAGGAAGTGAAGTTTGCACAAGCATGGATAGTTAATAGTAATTTGCATATTTATATTTTAAAAACTACTCTGGCAACAGAGGAGAAATTGAAAGAGGCCAAGACTAAGAACTATTTTAACATCCCAAGAAATAGAAGATAATAATGTGGGAGAATGGGAAAGAAATAGAAGATAGTTGTCAATTTTGATTTTAAAGTAATTTCATAGATAGAATCAATAGGCATTTGGTGATATTTTTGCATATGTAATATGAGAAAGAAGGAGATGTTGGGAACAAATCTCAGATTTCTGATTTAGGGGACTATGTGTAGTGTTAGTAAAGGAGATTTGAATTACAGGTGAAGGAGCAGGTTTGGAGTATGGAGCAGGAAAATATTAACTTTTCTCTTCCTGTCCAAAGGATTATTAATTCAGGATGTCCATGGTTGGTGGGCACATGTATGACATTTTTCTTTCTCTTAGGAAGTTCTGGAAAAACTATCACATTGTTCAGAGTCCTGAATAATCATGATATATATTTGAAGAAAATATATCTGAGATTAATCTTCAGTGGTGTAGATTTGTACAAAAACAATGCACATTGTTCTTTCATAGTGCTTGAAATACCTGAACATTTACTGTATATGTTTAGGTTTATGATACTCTAGTATTTGGTAACAAGTTGGAATTGTTTATTTCAATAAATTAATACTTCTATACTAAGGGGTTGGATTATTAGTTGGGAAAAAGGAATCTGACAAAATAGTATTGTCACCCTTTAGGTCTAGGAGTGTCTTTGTGGTAGAAAGACATGAACTGAATGGAAGTAACTTATAGGATTTTGGTGCCAACAAGAGGAGTGCTACATTGAGGAAAATCTCTGCCAGTTTCTTTGTGTTGCCTGGGACTAGGCCTCTGTGAATGTTTCTTTTTATTGGAAAGCTATCCAGAGGAAGGTTATGAGATTTGATTAATGGGTGCCAAATACCTTGCAAAGATAACATCACGTTTACATGATTAATAATTGCAGCAGAAGGCATCTAAAACTGTTTTAGAGAATGTACCCTGAATTATTATTTTCTGCTGTCAAACGTAGATACAGTTATGGAATGAATCTAAGTGAGGAGCAGATGAAAGGCTTACAAATCTGTGGTCAGAGGGTAAAGTCCTTATCAAGAAAGGTTGGGGGTAGTGAAGGAGAGCTCATCTTATCTACTAAAACCACAATACTGATGTTCCAGCTAGCCTGTTTGCCATTGTGTATAATCTGAATCCTCACACACAGAGTCCACTCACACTGGTTACAAGGTGCCAGGCCAGAAACAGTATAGTCTTGACTCAATTCTTTCAGACAAATTAGAAGCACTCTTTTCTATGTTCTTTAATTCCTTCATTCTATAGAATCAACTTCTATAAGTCTATACATTCAACCTCACTAATGTCTCTCTCTATCTCTTCTTGTTTTTGGATTCATTTTCATATTTCCTGAGGAACTCAAAACACTTTTCTGAGGTAGCATGATAGTTTCTCAACTTGTTTCTCTACAACCATTGTGTTTTACAATTATCAGCTTTTTGAATATCTTCATTAAATTAATAAAATTGTCTTTGACTTTCCTCATAGGAGTAGGTTGTGGGTCAGACAGTGTGAACTCAATGAGAACTACTAAAAGTTGGAATTTACCTAATTTACCTTAGTACTTTCTTGGTAGTTGATAGAAATGTCATTTTGAGCTAGGCAAGGCAGTGCATGCCTATAGTCCCAATGACTTGGGATGCCGTGGCAGGAAGATTGCAAGTTTGAGGCCAGCCTGAACAACTTAGTAAGACCCTGTCTCAAAATTTATAAATAAATAAATAAATAAATAAATAAATAAATAAATAAAGCCTGGGGATGTAGCTCAATGGTAAAGTGCCTCTGGGTTCAATCCTCAGTACAAAAAATGGTATTTTAATCATTCAAATAATATATCTAGGGAATAAAATAATGCAACATAAAATGGTTTAATATCATCTTATATTACTCTTTTTTATAGAACAGTAAGGTAAAAACAATCCAATATGCAGATGGCATAGCCTTGAATGACTGTCTTGAATATATTTAATTTTTCCCTAAAGATCCAACCTCCTTGTGCCTTGGATCGTAGATCTTTTAGGACTGTACTAACAGTCTCTTTCTGCTTTGGTTTCTTATTGGACACAGCCAATGAGGTTGTATTTACAGAAGATCAGAAGGTTGGAGGAAAGAGAGACTGGGCCACCAGTTGGCTGTAGTTTCATTTCTTTTCCCAAAGCTAGATTTTCAGTTGTATCTGGATTCCAGGAACCATTTTATCATCTTTACCCCCTTTAACTTTAGAGTAGTGATGTGTCTGTATTATTGTTAGTTCACAGTATTAATGAAAACTTGGTTTTCCTTGTGTCTTATTTTGTTTTAACCCCAACAATTTTAAAAATCTCTCTGATAATTGTTTTCAATTGTTCCATTTGAATATGCAGTCTTCATCCTGTCAGGACCCAGACCGATAGATGACTTTACTGGGTAATATCTTTATTTGCATTCAGAAAGAAGGAATTCACAGAATGCTTGAAAACCAAATTTATTTGTTTATTTGATTATTTGGTAGTTTTTATTGAACTATGTAATAGATAAATCAGTTATTTGGAAGTGAATTTATAACTAGTGTATCAAGTTCTGGGTGATTCCTCCAGGGTGACTGTCTTCTATGCAGTGACTTAGCAATCTAGGAATCTTGTGACTCACTGATCTTAAACTAAGGTCTTTTCTAGTATTTTACTGACAGGAGAATTGTCCAGGGATTTTCCACTTTCTGAGCCTATAAGTGACATTTATATCTTCCAATCACATTTAATTAATTCATAATGAAATGAATTAATGATTCATTAATATTGGTCATATGTCTTTGCCAAACTTCAATACAGTTGGGAAGAATTTTTTTTTTGTTTACCCAGGAAAAAAGGCCATATGACCAGGAAATAAGGATTGGTAAACACCTTTGCCACAAGTGCTGGGATGATGATGGCTTTAGTGTTTAGGTGGGTATTTGGTTACACATGCTTACTTTTTTTCAAATTAAAATTATTGTAGCTTTGATAGTTCCCTTGTCTCTGAGCATAAAGTCAACATCGTTTTTTATGCAGCTGAAACTCTTATATGCTTGTGATACTCTCTTGGCATGCCCACAGGCTGAGTAAGGGTTGCCTTCTTCTATTAAGGTGCTTTGCCTTGTAGAATATTAGTACACACCTGACACTTAAATGAGCAGAATAAAATAGATCCATAGCTCTATTCCAGGTGATCATCAGAAAGTATAACTTTGAAGTCTTTGCATAAGGGATCTTATAAGAAATTATCATTTGAAAGTGGTTACTGTATTTTATGTAAGGCTGCTATTTAGGTTATTGTTTACCACATTTCACAGCATCCTTTTTATGAGGACCCACAGATCTTCTCTCAGTAACAGGTGGTACTTTTTTGATTAGTTTAAAATAATGTCAAAGACAATACAAATTGTATAGATGAGCATGTTTCTCTTTCATGCTGGTTTCTAATTCATTAGAAAGCAAACTATTTCTTCTAATAAGGATATGTTGCTTCACAATATGTACTTGACTTCAATTCCTTGTTTCATTTTAGTTTTCCTGCAATTATTTTCCTGATTTTTCCAGTTTTATTTACATTAAATCTTGCTATATTTTTATACACTGTCTTACAAAATGTCATATAACTACATATAAAGCCAAATACTGGTCCCTGTACAAGTCCCTGAATGCTAAATTTTGCCACTACGTAGTGTGACTTCAGCTTCTGATATATCTCTTTCTGCATTGAAAATTTAATGTTTTGTCATAAAAGTACCATATATATAGTTCCTACATGCATGATTTTGAAGCCCAAGAAAACAAACTCAGTATAAACATCAAGTCAGTATTTCAAGTAAGATTTTCAGTGATGACATCTCTAAATGTGTTCCTTTGTCTAGCATAATGTGGTTAAATAGATCCGTCACTAAGTAAGATGAAAATGTTGCAAAATACGTGAAAGGATGCTCTAATTTACTTCCAGTTTGAGAATTATCTCAAGAGTGAATTATTTCACTTATGTGTTGAAACCTTGAGATATAAGCAGCAATCAGTTTTGTGGCTCAGTTCTGGCTAGCTACTTGAATTCATCTCATTCCTAAATATCTGACTTGGAGGCTGGTTCAAGTATTCCTAGGGGTTTGGGACATTGCCTCATTGAAAGAAGCCCGATTTTCTTTGTGGCAAGTATCCTGGTGAAAATAAAAGACATAAATTGATCTTTATATAAGTCTATTTATCTAATTCAACCATTATATATCTATTTTTCTTTTTCTTACTTTATTCCTTTTTTTTCATTTTTCAGCTTTCATCTACTATTTTCTTTTCTTCCCATCTCTTAGCTTGGTGTCCCTCCCAAATATGTTGCATTTATTGATATATTTTGCTTCCCCTTATGTTCAGAATCTCTTTCATTTTCAGTTTTATTTCTGTCAGATTTATTTACTTATTTTCCCTCTTGGTTCATTGGCCTTTCTTCTCTCTTTTCTTTCAGACTTCGGAGAATGGCTGCATGTGACTTGGCTTCTACTCACCTTCCCCTTTCTCTCTGTCTTCTCATTCTGTATTCTGCCCTGCTGAACTAGTTATACCGCAATGATGTTTTCAAAGGCAGAGCCATTTGATGCACAGAATTAGTAGATTGTGTGAAAGGGAGAGAAATAGTGTCATTGTTCTCACTTCATTTTTTAAGGGAATATCCTGTTTGCTACTATCTTTCTTATATTGGGGGAAATTTAACCAATGCATTTTCCTTCTTGGAACAATTTAAAAGGGGTTATAAACATTTTTCTGGAATGGAAAAATGGAAACAGACTATTTAAGAGAAATTATGTCCCTTCCACTCATGTAGCAGTTTCTTTTTACAATCATTTGATCTCTTCTTTCTACCCCTTGTTATTCTCTTTAACTCATTATGTAAAACAATCCATATTCACAATGGACTTCTAAATTTTTGCTTTGAGAGAAATGTTATGCCCATCAAGAATGAAAAATGTACTCTTTGATTGGATTCAGTGTCTTGTGGAACTGTCAAGATTCCAGTTTACTGCCTCAAAATGGCTGAGTCCATTGTGCTCTTCTCACCTCTTGTTAAATCTAGTGAGTTACATAGCAATCTGGTGGTCTATCTGTAATATGGCTTTTTAAATGTGGTTGCATTCCTGAGACAATAAAAGTAGGGAAATTTATAAAACAATGAAATTCTTGAAGTTATAAAATACTTAGATAACCAATTCAATGGTATAGTGGGTTTCCCCATCTAGTCTTTAGATCTAGCCATAATTTTACTTGCCTGAGAAAAAGAGTTAATTTACCCATAGATCAGTTATGTTAGTCCTTACAATGCGCCAGGTATTTGCTCTCTGTTCTAAGTCTAGAACAGAGAGCCTCCCAGAACTTACAGCATGAGAGTTATTAATTTTTACTTCATATAGCAACCACTTAGGAAGTTTTATGAAGTGTACTTACATCTGACTCTTACCACTAGTGATTCTGATTCTAGTCTAGGTGCAGACTGGATATAATTTTTTAAAACTCCTTAGATGATTCAAATGTTTGGCCAACTGTGAACTGTTCTGGTCCAGGGCAGTATTTTTCTAAGTGTCCCAATGTAGCTGCCTGAAGCGATTGCCATTTGGAGCAACTATGCCACGGGAACAAGTTCAGAGGCAGACTGGAAACAAACAGCCTTTTTATTCTGGTAGCTTTTCTCTTTGGCTCTAACAACAACTCCCACACGCACCAGACACCAACAAAATAGTGCAGACCATGGCCCGCAGCCAACTGCAATCTCAGCCATCTCCCCAATCAGGGCTCCTGCATTTCCCCCTTTTTGTTTTAAAAGAGGGGATGCTCTAGGACGTCCATGTGCAACCAACATTCTTACCCATCATTGGATAATCAAGGCTGTGCCCTTGACTCCTGTCTTAGGTTGATATGTCAGCCACATGAGACTGTCCCGTGCGACTGTGCCTGTCTTAGGTTGTCCCCCTCTGGGGATCTTACCCATCATTGGCTAACCAGCCATCCAATGGAGCCCTTCATGATCGACTGTGTATGATGACTAACAGCCATCCAATTGTGAGGAGATGCTGCAGCTTTAAGGCGACAAGCCTTCTGCTGATGAGCCAAATTGCATAGCATATCAAATTCTTTAAACAAATCAGCTGCCCTAAGTTCCATCAAGTAACATAATGAGTTCTCTAGACAAATACCCACAAGGCATTGTCCCGTAAAGTCCCAAAAAATGAAAGATCAAAATGTCCACTTGTTATAAACACGTTGATCTAGGATGCCCCATGCATGCAGAGCAGAGGCCATACTGCTGGTGAGGTTGTTTGATGCTTGAACAGCAGGGATGCTTGCAGCGACCGCGATCCTTGCAGCTGTAGCAGCAGCCATCTTTTATTTTTAATATTTATTTATTTGTTTTAGTTGTACACAGTGTGTTTATTTACGTGGTGCTGAGGATTGAACCCGGGTTGCGCACGTGCTAGGCGAGCGCTCTACCGCTGAGCCACAACCCCAGCCCCATCAGCAGCCGTCTTTTTTATGTCTAGACAATGCTACTGGCAAATCTTCAGGGCCCGCTACCTAGAAACTCAAGCATCAATTATTAAAGGAAAGGCAGTGCTATTCCAGCACTGAGTCAAGAGGTGAGTTGTCAAACTAAAAAATAGAATTATTAGATTAGAAAATTAAAGTTGATTTCTGCTCACACACATTGCTGCTTGAACTCCCACAAACATAAGCTGGCAAAATATCATATTTAGAACAAAACAAAGAAAGACTGAGGGTATTTACTGCATTAAAAATAGATTGAAAAAAAGCTAAAGGCACTTTGGAGAAATAATTTGTTACCTGGAACCCTCGAGTCTCTGCATACACAGCAATCCTTTACCTGTTGAAATAATTCAAATTAGTCAGCTATTTAGCAAATGAAGTTAATAACAAATAAGCAATCTTATGTCAAAACACCAAAATATCAGGTTATACAGCACTAGACATATTTTTCACTAAAGAGAAGTCCCTGGGACATCTATAAGTCAAAATTGAAGGTACCTTCACTTATTAAATTATTTACCCAAATTGAATACTCTTAAACTTAAATGAATTAGAGTTATTTGGATATATATATATATATATAAGCGCTTTGTTATTTTTGATGTCACACTGGACAGACACACATACAAGCATATATTTGTGATGTCATATTAACATGAAATTTAGACAAATACACAGACATAAACACATATATAAAAAGAAAAAATAATACAATTGTGTGCACACTATCAGGGCTCCTGCATCCCAAACCATAGCATCAGAATCACCATTACCAAGGAACTTGTTAGAAATGCATGCTATTGGCTGTCATTCCTAGCTTTCTAAATCATAAACTCTATAAGTAAGATTCATCAGTCTTAATTTTAATAAGCCTTGTAGGTCAGTTGTTAATAAACCTTTTTCTGTAAATGACCAGATAGTAAGTATTTTAGGCTTTGTAGACCACAAGTTCTCTGCTGTAGTGACTCAGCTCTGCTATTGTAGCATGAAAACAGCCATGAACAATACATAAAAAGGTGAGTGTGGCTATGTTCTAATAAAACTTTATTTGTAGAACAGGTGACTGGGCTAGATTTGGCCATTGAATAGTCATTTGTTCACCCCTTTTCTAGATGATTCTGATTCACAGTAAAGTTTGAAAACTACTGTTTAGGATGACTGCCAAATGAATAGTCAGAAAAAATGCTATGACATATGATTAATTATTTTCTAGGGGAGTAAAGGATGTCAAGAGTATACATTAAAATACATCTAACCCAAATTTGGTGGGTGGAGAAAGAAGACTAACAAAAAGTGTCAGCTAATAAGAAATAAAAGATCCAGGAGAGAATGTTCTTGACAGGGGGAGCTGTCATGCCACTTTTTCTGAACAACCCCTCTCATTCCATTCAGAAATGCCTTTTCACAGCCTTACTCATAGACACCTCTGCTGCCATGACATTGTTAATACTACTTCTGCTCTTTGGAATGCCTTTTATTTTCTTCCCAAACCTTTTCATTCTTATCCATTTCTCAAGGCCCAATTTAAGTTCCAAAGGGAGTTTATATTTCCCTTCCTGTCACCATTGACATCTGGGATGTCAATACATCAGAGGTTCCAGCTGCTTATGAGAAAGCAGTATGCAGTATTCAGGTTAAAGAACCAGATAAGCTGCTGCACCCACCTGCTAATTTACAGGTCATAATGGAGAGAGGCAAAGGCTTTTGTTGAAATTGATGGATATATTTTACGTATTCAAAGACATTAAATAAATGGTAAGAACTTTCAATGATTTGTAATTAGAACTTGCAGCAAGAAGGTATTCCAGAGAACCAATTATGTGGGGGAAAAGATTGATGTTGGATATACTGGCTAAAATAAACTAGCCCAATAGCCACACTATTTTAAAGATTTATATTAAGTCTTCCCTGTGAGTAGAACTGAATACTGATATTCAAACTTACTCTTATCCTTCATGGATGTTGGTATTTGTTCATTCAGGGTAAATTGTTTTGGGTTTTCCTTGTGGACATTCAATTAACATTTTACATAAGTATTTTTGTTACCCAAATAAGCTTCCAAGTTGAAATATCTTTCTAGACATTTTCAAATCAGGGTACCTACACTGAACAAAACCTGCCTGACAATTAAGTACTTTGTTACTCAGCTTAGACAGAGTAAGGTAAGTAGAATTCTCTTAATGAAGCTTATTTTCATGTTGAATCTGCTATAAGTTACATAAATGTGTTTGGGGGGAGAAGAGAGAGAGAGAATGGTTTAGGAGACTAATTAAACATGACTATAATATAGGGCATAGGAAAATTGTCAGACTTGTGGTTGGAGTGGTGGGTGCAAGACCTACAACATGTAGGGTCTCATATTGTAGGTTAAATTGTTTGTAATTTATTCTGATGTTGAGCCATTTATTTTAAACAAGGGAGCAACATGATTCATTTCAAATTTTACAAAGTTATTCTGAAAATTATGTAGTGGAAAAGACTGGAAAGAGTTAATTCTGGGCAGGGAGAAAGTACTGAATTCCACTTTGGGTATGTTGTATTGATGTACCTCTGCAACTTTTCTAACTTTCCCCTCAAAATCTCACCAATTTCAATTTATCAATTGTTCTCTATTCATACCTAAATCCCTCCTGTATTCTCATTCCACCTAATGAACCGAAAATTAAGTATTAATAGTCACATATACACATAGAATTAGAAAGTAATAGAAACATTAAAATAGGAAAGAACTTTAGAGAAATCACCTAATCTATTTCCCTCATTTTACAAATAAGTAATCTGAGTCTTGAAAAGGTTAAATGACTTGTATAAGGTCATAGGTGAAGTAGTTAAATTGGAGTAGAGAAGTGGTAATTTTCCTTCTATTTGAGTCATTTTTTTTCATTATACTGCCCTACTTTATCTGTTTGTATGTCTTAAGCAAGAGATATTTAGAGATATATGCAAATACACTATCTCATACATAAAATAGCTAATATTCAGGAAAGATTAAATTCCAACAATAGCTAGATGGCTCTCTTACATGTAATAGAAACTAAACCAACACAAAAACCTTCCTGGAGTATTTTTATGGTTGATTAGACTGGGTTGTGGGGTGCCTAGATATTTGTTTAAATATTATTTCTGGTTGTATGTGTGAGAGTGCTTCCAAATGAGATGAGCATTTGTATCTGTAGGCTAAGTAAAACTTATGTCCTTCCTATACGTTAGTGAGGATCATCCAGTCTATTGAGGCCCTGAATAGAGTCACAACACAGAGGAAGAGAGAATTCACTCTCTCTGCCTGGCTTATTGAGCTGGGACATCAGTATTCTCCCACACTTGGACTGAGAATTATGCCATTAGCTTTCCTGTTTCTTGGACCTTTGGATTTGGGCTACAACTACAATAGCAGCTTTCCTGAGTCTTCATCTTATAGATGCTCTTAATCATATAGATTTTTTTTACCCAGAAGAATTATTTTATTTGGGCATTCTAAAATATCTTACATATAGGTTTAGATGTAGATAGATAGATATAAATATCCTTAACAACTTAACAGATAATAGCATCTTCTCAATTTGCTGACACTGTTGTACAAAGAAATTCTTTTAAATGCATTTCAGCTTAAAATATTTAAGTTTCTTCCATATGCAACTTTCTGAAAACATTTTTATGTGTATAAGTATACAGTTTTCAGTACAAGTAAGGGCATCATATAAGATTTTAAATTTCAACCTAAACAAATAAACCAACAAAAGACCTCAAAAGTGTTACAGTAAACTCAGGGTTCAGTATCAGGAGATCTGGATTCTATTTCTCAGCCTCCATTATCAAGTGATCCAATTCCCTATTTCTTATGATAAATCTCTCTCTCTCTCTCTCTTCATATACATAGATATACATATATATGTATATATATACACATATATATGGTATATATCATGTCATGTATATATATACATTTTATTGGTTTAATTTCTCTAGATAATGCTAAGTATGTATGTTATACATAAGTATATATTATATATTACATATAAATATTATATATAATATATAATTTGTCTGTCATAATCAGTATTTACAGAAAGACACTTTGGATTCACATTGAAAAAGGTCAACTCCAAAAACTCTTTTGTGTGTATAGGAGGGAATTGGGAAAAGAATGGAAGAAAATGAAGACATTTATTTAGTGTTCCTGAAATGAATAAACATTGCCTATTGTGACACTTTCTGAGTATAATGTCTTATTTAATGGATACTTTTTCCATTCCTATTGGAAGGCTTTAGAATATCTTAACTGTGTGGATGTTAATTTTGGGTAAGTGACATGTTCTGTCTTTATTTATTCTTTTGCCTATAAGCCTTACTTTTAAAATAATATTTTGGGGCAGGTATGTTAAGAAATGAAAATGACACAAATTATATCTAAAAAATAGATATAGAAGTAGAATATTAATACTGGTGGGATTTGTAATGTGTAATACATTAGTGGATATTGGTTAGGATCTGTATAATGTAAACCATTGTGTATAAAAGTTAGTTTCATCCTGGAAAATGTGAAGTGTTTTTCTCTGCAATTTTTGTAGTTATAACAAAGAAGATGGCCCATTATCATGCTACAAAATTAAGGATAAACCATGTCATTATTTCTAGGATTTTCTCAGTTTGTTTCTATTATGCACTTTGTTGCAAGTGGAACTATCTTTTGCTATCATTTCTCTTGATTTCTGAAGCCATTTGTTTAGTCACCTCTGCATCACTGTGAACAAACTACCTGATGAGAACAACACAGAGGAGGAAACATTTACTTTAGCTCATAGTTTCAAAAGTCTCAGTCTATAGTTGACCTTCGATTGCTCTGGGGCTAAGTTAAGGCAGAACATCATGGTAGAAAGGCATGGAAAAGGAAAGCTGCTCAGTTCATGGTAGCCAGAAAGCAGAGATAAAAAGAGGAGTGGAGAATGAGGGAAGGAGGTAGGGAGGGAGGGAGTGAGGAGAGAGAGAGAGAGAGAGAGAGAGAGAGAGAGAGACTGAATTAAAGACAGACAGAGAGGTAGACAAGATAGACAGATAGATAAACAGAGGAAGGTGCCAGGGAGAAAATAATGTTCCAGAGCATACTTCTTTCAACGAGGTCCCACTTCCCAGTAGTCTATCCAGACATAAATGGATTAATTCATCAAATGGAATTTATCTACTGATGAGGTTATAGCTCTCATGAACCAATCATTGCTTGAAAGCCTCATCTCTGAACCTGCTGCATTGGGGATCATTCTTTTGATACATTAGCTTTTGGTGAAAATTCCAGATTCAAATCATAAGACAACCATTCTTCCTTTGGGCTCATTCTTCATCCTGTGAAATAAGATATCCTTTCTGATGCTCAGTTTGTTCTTTCCTCATTAATTGCTTTCTTACCTTATTGGGTTCAGTTCTTCCTCCTCTAACATTGTTGTTTTATTAATGTTACATCATTTTTTGTAATTTTAGTTAGTTACTATTAGTACTAAGGTCTGAAAATGGTTTCTTCCTGTAGTCGCCTGAAGCGATGGCCGCTTGGAGCAAAGAAGCCACGGGAAGAAGTTTAGAGACGAACTGGAAACAAACAGCCCTTTATTCTAATAACTTTTCTCTCTAACTCTAACTACACCCCGACACACCGTCCACGCTCCTCTAACCTCCAAAATAGCCCAGACCTCATCCACAATCTCTCTCAAGTCCCTCGAGATCTTTAGCCAAGTCTCACAAGATCCCGGGCCAAGTCCTGTAAAACTACAAAAGGCGCCAATGCCCAAACATGTCCAAAGCCTGTAGTCAACCACAATTTAAGCCATCTCCCCAAACAAAACTCCTACATCTTCCTCTGAGAGAAAAACACTATTCATGATTTTGGTCAGTCTTCCAGAAAGAAGGTTTCAATGAAAGTGTGATTATTCCTTTTGTCTCAATCTTTCTAGCTTGGATTAGTTTACAGCATGGGATTTGAAACACATGCTGTGTTTTATGCACCTCTTGTTTACCATATAGTTTCCAATAGGAAATGAGAAACTCATCTTTAACCTGATCTTATTTAATTTAAGAAAAGGACATAGCAAAAACAGATAAGATTTTTCAAAAGTTCCTTTTTCTTTACCCTTAAAAAGTCTATAGATTTCTGTTTGGTTCTTAGCAGGGGGATATCTTGTCAGCTTTATTTCTTGGCCTGCAACACAAGGTTTCAAGTAAAATCCTTTTTTTGATTCAAGTCTATTTCATTTACAGGAAGAATAAAGAAAAAAGTGCATTTTCTTTTAAACAACTTTAAAATGTGGTTTCATGGTTTCTTTAACCAGAAACACTGATTGTTTCAATGTGAGACTGAACTAAGAACAAGTTTGACTTCCTTTACATTTCCACTTTTTTTGCCGGTAAATATAAATTTATATAATTTATCAAGATAATTAACACAAATCAAAATTCATTTTGGTTTTTATGCAAGGTGCAAATTAGTGAATACTTGTTAGGACCCAGACAGAAGTTGTCTAAAGTTAATGTTTTCAAATATAAGTTCATTTTCTTCCCCTAAAATGTCTGTCTTTATTTAAAAAAATATATTGAATTACACAGAAAAACCTTGAATTTTCCATAAAAGGATGCAATGTTCATAGTCAAAATAGTCTTTCCACATGAGCTCAATTTTAAATAAAGAATTCTAATGAGTTTTTGGTTCTCTTTTATCAAATCTATGGTGATTATATCTATACAAGCTCAATCAATTGGCATACCTCTTGAAGAAGTTTGCCATAACCATTAATTCACAGCACAGCACAGTATTCATTATGGTTTCGATGTGGTGCTACCTAACTTATTCTTTGTTTTAAACTGTGAATAATTGACCATATTATATCACAAATATAGTAATACTCTTAGGAAAAAAAAAACAGGTTTGACAAGGATATTCTGAAAATATTTCTGCCAATATGTGAAAGTCTACAATTTTTTTCTGCACATTAGTTTTCACACCTTTATAATTTGAATATTTTGGCTGACATGAATCTGTTAGTTTACCCCTCTCGCTTAACTTGTTTCTGTTTCATTTGTCTTGTGAGACATAATGTTTCATGAAGTATTCAAAACTCTTTCATTTATCTTTGTTCCTTTTCTTTGATTATAAATTATACTTTAGCCCAGGAATATTTTTCCTTGCTATTTCCAGTCTTTTATCCTTTTTCTTCAGGGTTTTTGTTACTATTTTTAGGCAAAACAGTACACCAACTTATTATATTAATGTTAAGTCTAAGCCTGGGAGTGGTATACTTATCCAACAAAATTGTTGCTAATGGGGCTAAGGTAGAAGAAACCTGAAGTTCAGGGCTTCTAGGTTGGGTGAGGTGGTATCTGAGGAAGTGAGCAGGGAATAGTGACCAAACTCTTTCTATTTAACATGAATCTCTAATAAAACGAACCAGGGCAGCTGACCCAAGCCAATGCCACCAGGAGGAGGAGCAGCAGCAGCAGGCTCCTGACTGAAGAAGGCTTCCGCCATCCACTTGCGTGACCCCCAACCTGCCTGCCCACACCAATGCAGGTGAGAGGAGGAGCAGCAGCAGTGGCTCTGGGCCGAGGAAGGAGCCCACTGCCCACCTGCCTGATCCCACTGGCACACCTAGAATAGGAGGAGACACAGGAAGAGGAAAGTGGGGACAGGAAAGCCAGACCACCTGCTATACCACACTGTGGCCAGGAGGAGATCCTGAGAGGGAGGCCTGGAGTGAGAGTCCTGCCCCACACCTAGAACTCAGAGAGGCAACCCGAACCTGGCCAGAGAGACACTCCACACTGGGGTTCTGTGGCTACACAGCCCAACATCAAGATAATTATAGACTTGAGGCTGCCACTGCCACGAACATGATAAAGCACTGCTACTATCAAGGGACAAAAATAAGGTCCTGGTAAGACATCACTAAGGTCCCTGTGGAACAGGCTGCACCACAGGGTGCTCTACCAGAGGTGCTAACAATTATCCTGTGGTGAGCTAACAGGGAGTATTACATCGGGATGTCTATCTCTCATTTCTTCTACTAACAGCCAAATTCTTATGATTACCCTCTCACTAGTCAAATAATTTAATACCTCTATTTCCTCACATTGTACCTCACAAATGTCAACCAACCCCTAAGCTGCCTCCTTCCAACATTAGATACTGTAAACCACCACACAAACATACTGACTAGTTTATACTATATTTTATACTATATGGTATAAAATAACTGATCTAATCATTTCTATTTATAGTGACAAAACTGTAAATATATAAATAGAAGCTAACTGATATATAGCAACATGTTTGGTACACTTAATGTTGTAATATTGAACTTTCCCTTAAAAGTTAGGTGTTTGTAACGTGTAGGGATGCTATAAGACAATAGGGCAGATGCCATAATAACTCCGTCTTACACTGCAAGAGAGGAAAACACATAGACATCATGAAAAAACAAGGGAGGGAAATGCCCCAAACAAACCAAGATACTATATCAATGGAATCCATAGAAAGCACAGTAGGTGAAATGTCAGAGAAGGAGTTCATAATATGCATAATTGAAACTATATGGGATTTTAAAAATGACCTAAGTGGACAGATACAGGCAAGAATTGATCTCTCCAAAAAAGAGATAAGAGATCAAATACAGGTGAACATCGATCACACCAACAAAGAGATAAGAGAACAAATACAGGTAGCAAAAGGTTACTTCAAGAAAGAGACAGAGAGTCTGAAAAAAAAAAAAAAAAAACAAAAAGAAATACTTGAAATGAAAGAAACAATAAGCCATTTAAAAAAACTCAATAGATAGCATAACCAACAGATTGGATCACTTGGAAGGCAGGACCTCAGACAATGACCTCACAGTGAGGATGGTAAGAAACCATGAACAGAATATCCAAGAATTATGGGATACCATCAAAAGACTGAATTTAAGATTTATTGGAATAGAGGAAAGTGCAGAAATTCAATCCAAAGGAATGCACAATGTCTTCAATAAAATAATATCAGAAAATTTCCCAAGCAAGAAGTATGAATTTGAAAATCAAATACAAGAGGCCTATAGGATGCCAAATGTACAACAGATCTACACCAAGGCACATTATAATGAAAATGCCTAGCATGCAAAATAAGGATAGAATTTTAAAGGCCACAAGAGAGAAAAATTAGAATACCTATAAGGGAAAACCAATTCAGATCTCAGTTGATTTTCAACCTAGACCCTCAAAGCCAGGATATCCTGGAACAACATATACCAGGCTCTAAAAGATAAGGGATGCCAACCAAGAATCTTATATTCAACAAAATTAAGCTTTAGATTTGATGATGAAATAAAAACTTTCCATGATAAACAAAAGCTAAAAGAATTCACAACAAGAAAGCGGGCACTACAGAACATTCTTGGCAAGAAGAGAAAATGAAAAACAACCATGAAAATCTGCAAAGGGAAGAACTACAATAAAGGAAAAACCAACCAAAGGAGAAACCAAGTCAAGCTAAATACCAAAAAATTTTAAAAAAGGCTGGTAATACTAATCATGTCTCAATAATAACCCTGAATATTAATGGTCTAAACTCACCAATTAAAATACATAGGCTGATAGATTGGGTTAAAAATGACCCAACAATATGCTGTCTCTATGAGACACATCTAATAGGAAAAAATGCCCACAGACTGAAGGTGAAAGGATAGGATAAAATATACCATTCATAGGCCAGGCGTGGTGGCGCACGCCTGTAATCCCAGCACTTTGGGAGGCTGAGGCAGGAGGATCACGAGTTCAAAGCCAGCCTCAGCAATGGCGAGGCACTTAGCAACTCAGTGAGACCCTGTCTCTAAATAAAATACAAAAAAGGGCTGGGGATGTGACCCAGTGGTTGAGTGCCCCTGAGTTCAATCCCCAGTACCAAAAAAAAAAAAAAAAAAAAAAAAAAAAAAAAAAAAATATATATATATATATATATATATATACCATTCACAAAGTCTACATAATCAAGCAGGGGTTTCCATCCTCATATCAAATAAAGTAGACTTCAAGCCAAAGTTAATCAAAATAGATAAAGATGGACTGCATAAGGGAATCATACGTCAACAAGAAATTACTGTTATAAATATATATAGTTCAAATAATGGAGCATCTATGTTCATCAATCAAACTCTTCTCAAGTTCAAGAGTCAAATAGACCAGAACACAATAATTATAGGTAACATTAACACACTTCTTTCACCACTGGATAGATCTTCCAAACAAAAGCTAAAGAGAGAAAATATAGAAATCAATAATACAATCAATAACTTAGACTTAAGTGACATCTATACAGAATACTATCCATCTATAAGCCTATACACTTTCTTCTCAACAGCACATGGATCATTCCCCAAAATAGAACATATATTATGCCATAAAGCAACTCTCAGCAAATATAAAAAAGTAGAGATACTACCATGCATTCTATCAGACCATAATGGGATGAAATTGAAATAAATGATAAAACAATAAATAATAAAAAAAAAAAACTACTCCAACAACTGGAAGCTAAACAACATGCTACTGAATGAACAATGGGTTGCAGAAGACATCAAGAAGGACATTAAAAAATTCTTAGAGGTCAATGAGAACACCGATAGAACATATTGAAATTTCTGGGACACTATGAAGGCAGTACTAAGAGGAAAGTTCATTGCATGGAGTTCATTCCTTCAAAGAAGAAAAGTCAACAAATAAATGATCTAACATTACCTCTGAAAATGCTAGAAAAAGACGAACAATTCAACCCCAAAAGCAGTAGAAGACAGGAAATAATTAAAATCAGAGCTAAAATCAATGAAATTGAAACAAAACAGCAACAACAACAAAAACAACAACAAAACAATTGAAAAAATTGACAGAAAAAAAGATGGTCCTTTGAAAAAATAAATAAAATTTATAAACCATTAGCTATGCTAACTAAGAAAAGGAGGGAGAAAACTCAAATTACCAATATCTGTGGTGAAAAGGAAATATCACAATGGACACTACAGAAATACAGAAGGTAATTAGAAATTATTTTGAAAATTTATACTCCAATAAAACAGAAAATGTTGAAGGAATCAACAAATTTCTAGAAACATATGATATGTCCAAACTAAATCAAGATGATATACACAATTTAAATAGATCAATTTCAAGCAAAGAAATGCCATCAAAAACCTACCAACCAAGAAAAGCCCAGGATTGGATGGATACACAGCGGAGTTCTACAAGACCTTTAAAGAAGAACTAACACCAATACTTCTCAAACTGTTTCATGAAATAGAAAAAGAGGTAAAACTTCCAGGCTCATTCTATAAGGCCAATATCACTCTGATTCCAAAACCAGACAGAGTCAAATCAAAGAAAGAAAACTTCAGACCAATATCTCTAATGAATATAGGTATAAAAATTCTCAATAAAATTCTGGTAAATCAAATACAGAAACATATCAAAAAGATAGTGCACCACAAACAAGTGGGGTTCATTCTAGGGATGCAAGGTTGGTTCAACATAAGGAAATTAATAAATGCGAATCATCACATCAATAGACCCAAATATAAAAATCATATGATCATCTCAATAGACACGGAGAAAGCATTTGACAAAATACAGCACCCCTTCATGTTCAAAACTCTAGAAAAACTAGGGATAACAGGAACATACCTCAACATTGTAAAGGCCACCTATGCTAAGCCCCAGGCCAACATCATCCTAAATGGAGAAAAATTGAAAGCATTCCTCTAAAAACTGGAACAAGTCAGGGATACCCTCTTTCACCATTGCTATTTAACATAGTTCTTGAAACCCTAGTCAGAGCAATTAGACGAGAGAAATTAAAGGGATACAGATAGGAAAAGAAGAACTCAAATTATCACTATTTGTAGATGATATGATTCTATATCTAAAAGATCCAAAAAATTCCACCAGAAATGTTCTAGAACTAATGAATGAATTCAGCAAACTGGCTGGATATAAAATGAACGCCCACAAATCAAAACCATTTCTGTACATCAGTGACAAATCTTCAGAAAGAGAAACTAGGAAATCCACCCCATTCACTATAGCCTCAATAAAATAAAATAAAATAAAATAAAATAAAATAAAATAAAATAAAATAAAATAAAATAAAATAAAATACTTGGGAATCAACAAAAGAATTGAAAGGCCTCTGAAATGAATACTACAGCACTCTAAAGAAATTAAAGAAGATATTAGAAGATGGAAAGATCTACCTTGTTCATAGATAGGTAGAACTAATATTGTCAAAATGACTATTCTACCAAAAGCACCATACAATTCCAATGCAATCCCAATCAAAATCTCAATATCATTCCTCATAGAAATAGAAAAAGCAATCATAAAATTCATCTGGAAAAATAAGAGACCCAGAATAGCCAAAGCAATTCTTAGCAAGAAGTGTGAAGCTGGTGGCATTACTGTTTTAGACCTGTTTCAGACCTTAAATTGTATTACAAAGTGATTGTAACAAAACCAGCATGATATTGGCATCAAAATAGACCAGTAGACCAATGGTACAGAACAGAAGACACAGAGACTAACCCACACATCTACAGTTATATTATATTAGACAAAGGTGCCAAAACATACATTGGAGAAAAAACAGCTTCTTCAACAAATGGCTCTGGGAAAACTGGAAATCCTTATATAATAAATTGAAATTAAACCTCTATCTCTCTCCATGCACAAACCTCAACTCAACGTGGATCAAGGACCTAGAAATATAACCAGAGACCTTGCACCTAATAGAAAAAAAGTAGGCCCCATCATGTTGGATTAGGACCCAAATCGTCAATAAGACCCTTATAACACAAGAATTAAAAAACCAAGAATTAATGAATGTCACAGGATCATCTTATAAGAACCTAAGAAGCTTATTCTCAGCAAATGAAAAAATCAGTGAGATGAATAGAGAACCTACAGAATGGAGCAATTTTTTACCACAAGCACATCAGATAAAACACTAACCTCAAGGATATATAAACATCTCAAAAACCTTAACACACACACAAAAAACAAACAAACAAACAAATTACCCAAACAATAAATGGGTCAAGGAACTTATCAGAAGATGATATACAATCAATCAACAAATATATGAAAAAATGTTCAACATTTCTAGCAATCAGAGAAATGCAAATCAAAACTACTGTAAGATTATATCTCAGCTGGGCGCGGTGGCGCACGCCTGTAATCCCAGCACTTTGGGAGGCTGAGGCAGGAGGATCGTGAGTTCAAAGCCAGCCTCAGCAATGGTGAGGCACTTAGCAACTCAGTGAGACCCTGTCTCCAAATTAAATACAAAAAAAGGGCTGGGGATGTGGCCCAGTGGTCGAGTGCCCCTGAGTTCAATCCCCGGTACCACGCACACACACACACACACACACACACACACACACACACAAAAAAAAAAAAAAAAAAAAAAAAGATTACATCTCACTCCAGTCAGAATGGCAGCTATCAAAAATACAAGCAACAATAAATGCTGGCGATGATGTGGGTAAAAAGGCACACTCATACATTGCTGGTGGGACTGCAAATTGGTGAAGCCAATCTGGATAGCAGTATGGAGAATCCTTAGAAAACTTGAAATGGAATCACCATTTGACCCACCTATCCCACTCCTATACTAAAAAGATTTAAAAACAGCTTACTACAGGGACACAGCCACATCAATGTTTATAGCAGCACAGTTTACCATAGCTAGATTGTGGAACCAACTCCAATGCTCATCAGTAGATGAATGGATATGGAAACTTTGATATATATACACAATGGAACACTATTCAGCACTAAAAGAGAATAAAATCATGGCATTCACAGGTAAATGGTTGGAGTTGGAGAAAATAATGCTAAGTGAAGTTAGCCAATCTCCCAAAAAAGCAAAGTAGAATGATTCCATTTTTATGAAGCTACTGAGTTATAATGGCATGGGAGGAGGGAAGAGAGGAATGAAGGAACTTTAAATAGAACAAAGGGAAGGGGAGGGAATGGGCAAAGGGATGGGAATAATGACAGAATGAGTTAGACATCAATACCCTAAGTACATCTATGGAAACACAAATGGTGTGAAAATACTTTATGTAAAACCTGTGACTTGAAATATTGTGCTCTTTATATGTAATATGAAATGAAATGCACTCTGCAAGCATGTATAATAAATTATAATTAAAAAAAGGAACCAGGGCTACATGGGGAAATGGCTTACCCTAGGGCTGGGGCACAGGAAATATAAGATGATCTTTTGACATCTTATAAAGTCATAAATTAAGGAAGTACTCCAAAAGCAAAATAATGTAGATGTATCAAAGGAATGTAGTAGCTGACCTGAAAGACCTCTGAATGGCCAAAGGTGGAATGATATATTCACCAAAATAAGTAACAGAGCATTGTATTATAATCCTAAGTATAACGTAAATATACATGAGTTTAAACTGGCATAAATAAATAAATAAATAAATAAATAAAGATAATAGACAAATATACATATAATTTGTGGAGATAGCTTCCATTTTAAGAGTGGAACTTAATTCTACTCTCTAGAGTGAAAAATTGACTTAGATACATACTTACAAAGAATTGTGTATGAAAATGGGTGGGGGTCATTATACAGTACAGAAAACTGGCACATACTACCTAAGCCAGGTGATCAAGGATATCATGAGATATATTGATCACAGGTACTCTTTTTTTTTTTTATTTTTTTATTTACTTATTCATCATGCACAAGTATAGTATCTTTTTACATACAACTGCTTGTATACAAAGTATATAAGTACCATTCAGATCTTCAATCATGCATTTAGGATAATGATATCCATCTCATTCAACCACCAATTTTTTTCCAACCCCCCCCCTTACTCCCTCCCTCCCCTCCCTTTCCGTTGACCATTCTAGTGTTCCTCTGATCCTATGTACCCCCTTCCAACAACTCTGTGAACCAGCCTCCTTATATCAGAGAAAACATTCGGTACTTGGATTTTTGAGATTGACTAATTTCACTTAGCATTATATTCTCCAACTTCATCCATTTACCTGCAAATGCCATTATTTTATTCTCTCTTATTGCTGAGTAAAATTCCATTTTGTATATATACCATATTTTCTTTATCCACTCATCTACTGAGGGGCATCTAGGTTGGTTCCATAACCTAGCTATTGTGAATTGTGCTGCTATAAACATTGAAGTGGCTGTGTCACTGTAATATGCTGTTTTTTTTAAAGTCTTTTGGGAATAGACCCAGGAGTGGGATGGCTGGGTCATAGGGTGGTTCCATTCCCATTTTCCCAAGAAATCTCCATACTGCTTTCCATAGCGGTTGCACCATTTTGCAGTCCCACCAGCAATGTATGAGTGTGCCTTTTTCCCCACATCCTCTCCAACATTTATTGTTGTTTGTGTTCTTGATAGCTGCCATTCTGACTGGAGTGAAATGAAATCTTAGAGTAGTTTTGATTTGCATTTCTCTAATTGCCAGTGATGTTGAGCATTTTTTCATGTATTTGTTGATTAATCGTGTATCTTCTTCTGAGAAGTGTCTTTTCAATTCCTTAGCCCACTTATTGATTGGGTTATTTGCTTTTTTGGTGTTAAGTTTTTTTAGTTCTATATACATTCTAGAAATTAGTGCTCTATCTGATGTGCATGTATTAAATATTTGTTCCCAATTAGTTGGCTCTCTATTCACCTCACTGATTGTTTCTTTTGCTGAGAAGAAGCTTTTCAGTTTAAATCTATCCCATTCATTAATTCTTGGTAATAGTTCTTGTGCTACAGGATTCTTATTAAGGAACTTGGGGCCTAATCCGACATGTTGGAAATTGGAGCTTACTTTTTCTTCTATTAGGCGTATTGTCTCTGGTCTAATTCCTAGGTCCTTGATCCACTTTGAATTGAATTTTGTGCATCCAGCTGAGCTTTAGATCACAGGTACTCTTAACGTGATGCTATGAAAGTGCCACATTACCTTTGTGAGCTTACTCATAACCTTAGTCTAACATTAAGAAAACCATCAGAAAAACCAAACTGATGGACTTTCTATAAAATAATCAAGCAAGAACTCCTAAAAACTATCAGGATCATGAAGAAAAATGAGTAAAGGCTGATAAAATGCACAGACCAATAAGAATTAAAGAGACATGATTACTAAATAAAATGTGAGATCCTTGGCCAGAAAAATGGACACTAATAAAAAACTAGTGAATTCTAAATAAGTTTTGAATTTAATTATTGTGTACCAAAATTATTTTCTTGCTTGTGACAAGTGGACCAGGGTTACATAACATGCTAACAGAGGAAACTGGGTGGGGAGTAAATGGGAATTCTCTGTGCTATTTTTACAACTTTTCTATATATCTAAATTTAGTCCCTGTAAAATTTATTTTAAAAAGTGAATAGTGAAATAAGCCAGACTTAGAAAGTCGAGGTTTAAATGTGTTCTTTCACATGCAGAATCTAGAGCATAGGAAAGGAAATAAGTGGGGCAGGGCAGGTCCCATGAAAAAAGAGGGAAGATCAGTGGAGTAGAGGAAGGAGACTGAGGGGAAAGAGGAAGGATGGCAAAGGGGAGGAAATGTGGAATGAAATTGACAAAATCACAGTATGTGCATATATGAAGATACCACAGTGCATTCTGCTTGTATACATAACTCATGAAACACCAATTAAAAAATAAATAAATAAATAGAAGGAAAGCCAGTATAGTAGAGGAAGGGGAAAGGAGGAGGGGAGGGAAAGAGGAAGTATTGTGAACTGAAATGGAGCAAATTATATATCATGCATATATGATTATGTCAAAATGAACCCCGTTATTATGTATAGCTATAATGCACTAATAAAAACCTCTTTTGTCAAAAAAGTAAATTCTAAGAAAGTCTTCTGAAATAAGTAGACATGGAAGATAAACTTTCCACGTATCATAATTGTTACTTCGAACTACATTGCTTTGTGTGTGTGTGTGCATACACACACATATATGTATGTATATATATATATATATATATGTACATATATATACATATATCAATGCAATGAACACTCAATTTCTAGAAAGGATGATGAAATTTCTAGATAATAGATGTCAGAATTGTTGAAAAGTTGGTATGT
Organism: Tamias sibiricus; assembly: GCA_025594165.1. NCBI lineage: Eukaryota > Metazoa > Chordata > Mammalia > Rodentia > Sciuridae > Tamias > Tamias sibiricus. The sequence goes on along the minus strand of CM046667.1, from coordinate 91,584,230 downwards.
GTTTGTGTTACATAAGTTTATGTAGTATATGTAAGAAGAGTTTCAAAGGGAATGAGGACTTGGATCAACCATGTATTTTAACAGAGTATTTGTAGACTCAGATTCAAGGAGAGTATCTGTTGAAGAAAAAGAAAGAGGAAAGAAGAACAGGGGGTTGGAAGAGAGAGGGAGTGAGGGGGAGGGAGGGAGGGTGAGTGCCCCCCTAGGAAGAGGAGATGGTGTCAGTCCCTACAAGTGGAAGAAAACCATAGGGTGATTAAGCTATAGTGGAAATCTAATCAAGCAGACTCTTTCTCTGCAATATCACACATTTAACCAATTAACCACATATTTACTAACAGTTGAAATGATTGACATCCTGGGAATGATTCTAAGTTGCATATAGTCATCTATTTAATGGGTCTGTTGAAGATTGAGGCATGTTTAGATTTGGGGAATTTGGGGTGATTTAGGAAGGAGAGAGAAAATTATTGGGGCGTCATTTTGGAAAAAGGTATCTGAAATAAATGTCTCTGTTTTACTGAGCTGCAGGAACAGTAATAGTAGGAAAACTTATGATTGAGGTGTATTTTATTCAGCTTTTTCACTTCTGTGATCAAAAGACTTGCAAGAACAACTTTAGAGGAGGAAAAGTTTATTTGGGGCTCATGGTTTCAGAAGTCTCAGTCTTTAGACACCTGACTCCATTGCTCTGTGCTAGAGGTGAGTTAAAACAACATGGTGGAAGGGTGTGACAAAGGAAAGCAGCTGTGAACATGGTACCAGGAAGCAGAGAGAGTGCTCCTGGTACAAAGTATATACCCCAAAGGCACACCCTCGAGATCCACCTCCTCCAGCTACACCTTACCTGCCTACAGTTACCAGCTAGTTAATCCATTCAAATGGATTAATTAACTGATTAACTTAAGGTCATCATAATCCAATCAGTTCACTTCTAAACTTTTTTTGCATCATCTTACACATGAACTTTTGGGGAATGCCAAATGTTGAAATCATAACAAGATGGTACTAAAACATATTGGCAGAGCATTTGGATTAAGTAGCAAAAGCAAAAGGGAGAATAGAGGAAAGGAGAGGCCAAAACTCATCTCTGGGAGTTGGAATTAAGCAAACAATGGGCATTTTATTTTCATATTTTGGCATGGTTCACAATAATTGCAAACATATTTTATAGTCAACTTTCAGATATGAGAAGCAGCAGTAGAAAGTGGGGATAACACTTGTTTTACCTTTGCCAGAAGGACTAGTCTTAGGTACACAAATTTATCCCCTACCAGCCAAAAAAATGTAATCAAGGTGATAGGGAGCAAAATGTCTGCTGAACAAACAATGTTTTATCTAAAAGTTATCAAAGAATGAATCAATGTGTTTCAACTTTTAATGGCAAACAAACTAGTAATACCAGAACTATGATTAAACCCAGAGTATAATTAAGGCCAGTTCACAATTCAGTTTGATATTTCTCAACAGTTATGCAGTGACTGAGAATTGTTAAGTTCAGTAATTTACTCTGTGTTGTCTTCCATATTATAAGGAGTAGGTTTAAGACTGTTTATATTGTTTGTATTACACTGTTTTTAAAAGGCATTCAATTTTTTTCTTTTTAAAAAATAATGATTGAATACCAAAGCATGTTATATTCTCTTTTTCTCATCCATGTAATGCCTGGTTGTTCAGACTCAATTCCCATTCAAAGCACTGCAGTTGGTTGATAGCATATCTGAATTGATGGCCATCTACTCATATGGAAATAGTTCTCAGTGTATGTTAGTTCTGTGTCACTGTGACTAAAATACCTGACAAGAAAAACTTAGAGGAGGAAAAGTTTATTGTGCGTAAGCTTCCTGGTACCGAAAACCGGGAGGAAAACTCTCGGAGGCAGAGTAAAGCTTTTACTACTTTTACTTCTACTTTCTTAGAGCTTAGAGAGGGAAAGAAAGATTTTTAGAGAGAAAGATTAAAGCGAGCTTTTCTTCTTGTCTTAGCTTAGAGTCTTAGAGAGAAAGAAAGATAGAGCCTTAGAGAGAAAGAAAGATAGAGCTTAGCTTAGAGAAAGATTAGAGCTTCTTTCTTCTCTCTTCTTTCTTCCTTCTTCTTTCTTCTGTCTTCTGTCTTCCTCAGGAGCCTCGGCCTAACTCTGACCAGTCATTACTTCTTCTATCTGGTTTCTCTTCTGTCTTCTATCTGGTTTCTCTTCTGTAACCGCTCTGCCTACGTTCTGGCCGCTCTGATTCTTCTGACCGACCGAGTGACTGCCCGACTGACTGAATTCTCCGTTCTCCTAACTCGGACCACTTTCACCCGGTTATATACCTTCAGCTTTTCGGGTGCCTACAGGTGCATCACATACATATCAGGTGGAACTTATGGCTTCCAGCAAGCTGCAACAGACCTTCCTAATTAGGGCTCCTTCAATTGTGGCTCATGGATTCCAGAGATTCAGTCCATGCTCAGCTAAGTCCATTGCCCTGGGCCCAAGATAAGGCAAACATTATGGTGAAAGGGCATGGTGGAGAAGTACTGCTCTATTTCTGACATCCAGGAAGCAGAGGGGGGTGGGAAGGGGCTGTAGGGAAGAATCACTCTTACAGGGCATGCCTCAATGACCAATCTCTTATTGACATTTCTCACCTGCCTACAGTTACCACTCATTCCAAACTCAGATGTACTGATTAAGTTACAGCTCTCATGATGCATTTATTTTATCTCTGAACATTCCTGGATTAACATGTAAACTTTTGGGGGACACCTCTCAATTGAAACCATTCCACTTCTGGCCCCTAAAACCCATGTCCACCTCTAAATTCAAAATACACTTAATTTATATCCAGGGGTCACATAATCATAACAGTTCCAGAATTGCCCAAAAGTTCAAAGTTGAAGTCCAAAGTCTCCTCTGAAACTCAAACTCATCAATGTATGCCCCTGTAAAAATCAATAGCAAGATATATATATATATATATATATATATATATATATCTTGCTTTTGATTTTGATATATATATCAAAATATATATATATATATCAAATATATCAATATCTATGTATATATTTGATATATATATCTTGCTTTTGATTTTTATATATATAAATATATATTTATATATATTTATATATATATCTTGCTTTTGATTTTTTATTGATATATATCAAATATATCAATATCTATATCTATATCTATATCTATATCTATATCTATATCTATATATTGAGAAGAAATTGCAAAAGCATTTTGGAAGTTTCATTTTATGCTCCACATGGTTGGCACTAGCTGAATTTCAGTGTCCATGTTTCCTTTTTGCTTGCTTCATATTCCCAAATTGCAAGGGTGTTTAATGAACATAAGGCAGCAAGGTAAAGGAATTGCACCAACTTGAGATTTATGTAGAGACTGTGTCATCAAGGCTTTCCTTTCCTCTTTGAGCTTCACAAAGGATATGGATTAGCAGAAAGAGATATGTAGGATTTACAAATCGGCTCAAACATAATAGTGGTGTTTGGAACTTGTACTGAGTTTACTAGAGCTACTTCTTTCAAGCTTAAAGCTTTACACAACCTTTTCTTGCATACACTGTGATTACCTTTATAGATAGATTCATAAATTACTCCTGTATACAGAGTATGTGGGAGGCTGACTGTTTGCACAGCATGGGTCCAAGACCTAAGTATTCAAACACTGGAAGACAGCTGGACTACAATCTGTGCAAAGGTAACCGGAGCTCTCAGGTCTATTCAATACTAACTTAGAATATCAAGTGAGAATTGGGGAAATCTCACTGAGTTATACATTTATAAATTTTGTAACTCAGCATTCTCCCCTTTATGTCCCTCTTTCTCTTTCATATATTTTGATCTATACCATTAGTTTACTAGAGCAATTTCTCTTTGATATACTGAGCTGCATTTCCAAAATACAATAAGCCAAATCTGTCTTTGCGAGAATTGTGTACATGTGTCTTTTATATAAGGAGAAAATCTTGGCAAAGTCTTTGTTTTGATTTGGAATTCTTTGCCACCACCAAAGGATAATAGAGACAGACTACAGCAATGTCTAAATTAAACTAACCACCAAGTCTTTCTTTGTTTAAAATTATCTCTACAAATGTGTAGATGACACAGTTCCATAGATTTACACTGTTTGCTTTCATATTGTTAATGGTTCCCTTCATATATTAACTACTTTGTGTGTGGAAGATAAATCATGTTGAAAACCATATTAATTCCTTTAGGCTCTTAGAGGGCTATATACATTATTATAATAGCTTCAAAGGGCTGCTTTTTATCCCTGAGGAAGGACTCAGAGTTTATATTACCAGATACTGGTCTCAGGGTTGTCTGATGAGGCATGGTCAGAGGTCCATTCCAATTGTTTAATGGCTATTTGACTTGGGCCCAATTTGCCCCAAGAAAAGACTTCTGAAATGATCCAGGTTGAGACCTCAGTCACAAATTTTAAGAAAACAGTGGAAGTCCTTGTTAAATGGTAAATCACCGAATTAATAAGTTGGGGTAGGAAAAGGTTGTTTCTGTCAGAGCAAATCTAAAAAAAAAATTGTCCTTAGGGTCTGGGGTTGTGGCTCAGTGGTAGAGCCACAACTTGCCTAGCATGTGTGAGGCACTGGGTTTGATCCCCAACACCACATAAAAATAAACAAATAAAATAAAGGTACTATGTCCATCTACAATTAAAAATATTTTTAAAAATGCCCTTAACCTCTAAATTTCCCATATAATTATCACCCACAGATCTGCCTCATTTTCTTTTGGAAATTAGATATCTAGAAGTAAATGTGTCAAGAAAGTACAACCACATGTTCCTGAGTAGGACTGAGCATCTTGTCTCTCTATCTCTGTACACAAACATATGCACACACAAACACATACATCTATCCTTCATGTGCTACAATAATACTTTTGCAATTGAACTCATAACTAGGTTTTTATATTGTGTAGTTTATACAATATGGCCTCTCAATTATATTAAAATATGAATACTAAGGGTATAGGATGTCCACACAACCAAAACTTCAGTGTATAGTTAAACAGATCATTCATGTGAATGAAAGGTGGCAAGAAAAACCCACCAATTCTATATTAGGAAGATCATTTGGAATCTTTATTATTCCTTTCATTTTCTTTGGTAGTGGTTTGTGCAGCCACTGAATCTCTGTGGAATCTCAGTGTTATACAACAGCCCTACACTAATTGACTTTTTTCTTCTCACCCATTGAATGGGTTGTGTTTGGCAGATACAATAACACATATTATCTTTCATGGTTGCATCATGACTAAGTTGTGGAATGAGCCCATACTTCTTAAGCTCAACCTGTTTAGTCCATACTCAATTCTGTTTCTTCAATGGTTGACTACAATACCTCTACACTTCATATCAATTCATGGTTAAGTTTGACTACTATTTCCTATCAAAATGCAATAAATATTTGGTTCTACTGACTGCTGCTGGGAAATATCTGGGCATTTCATAAAATGAGCATGGTGATTTTGTTTGGGGGATTGTGTTTTAAGGGGATTAGTGCACTATGTACTTTGGTTTTCATTATTTATAGATATACAGAACTGGAAGGGTTTTGAGAAGTCATATAGTTCCTACAGCTGCCATGCCAATGTGGTGCTTGCCTTTAGGTAGTACCACAAAACCTCCAAATTATGAGGAATTGATATGTTTGCTTAAAGATTTTTGGTAAAGAAGATTCCTGACTCACATAAATCACTAACCAATACTTCACATTTTAAAGGAATTTGTTTTCATGTTGAACAAGCTGGTCAAGTTGCTTTTAATAGTAGTTCCTTTAAATTTGTCTTTAGTAAATTTGAAGAATTGCCACTTTGTTGGGGGGAAAACAAAATAAAACCAAACAAAATCCCTGATAATATTAATGAAGCCACTCTTAGCTTTTTTTTTTTTTTTTAATCTGGGCAGAATAACTTCAATTATTTTCTATAACATATCTGAATATATTTTAGTCACATTTGTTATTATTTTCCATATTCTAGTCAAGATTTTTTATCTTTTTCAAAATTATGTATTCCAATATTGGACAAAGACCACTAATGTTAATATATGAATGGGAAGAAATCATATCTCACAATCTCAATCCTCTAATACACTTTTCTACTTAGACCAAGCCCAAACTCCTCAAATCCAAATAAATAGCGAAAAAAGTAATGTCTGCCAACACTATTCCTTGCTTCAGTTCTTATCAATTCCAAGTCTGGATGTGGGCCATATTTTTTCATTTCCATTTTTAAAAACTTCAGAAAAGAAGAATTTGTTCTACACATTTTTGTCAATATCCCATTTTGCATAATATTCAAATAACACTTCACCATCTGCCAAGTCAATGATTCAACAAATAATTATCAAACTCCAAAGTACATATATGGCAATGTGCTTGATGAATCCCTACACTGGTTCAAATTTGTATGGCAACTACCTCACAGCTTGATCTTGGTTTCTAATCTCAACAATTTTTTTTTTTTTTTTTTTTTGGCACTGAAGGTTTGAACTCAGAGGCACTAAACCACTGAGCTACATCCTCAGGCCTTTGAATTTTTTATATTGAGGTAGGGTCTGACTAAGTTGCTAGGCCTTGCTAAGCTGCTGAGCCTGGCTTTGAACTTGCAGTCCTCCTGCCTCAACTCCAAAGTCACTGGGATTACAAGCATGCACCACTGTGCCTGGCTAATCTTGACAAATTTTGAGGCAAGCCTGCTGCTCAGATCATCTACCATTCTGGAAATTTAAGGGTACCTAAACAAAAGCAGTAATTTGTTTCTCTGAATCTCTCTATGTGAGAAGTACAGTCATTCATTCATTGATTTGTTCTCAATGCATATTTATTAAATATAAATATATTTTTTATCACTCACCATATTTGTTAAACCCATTCTATGTTCTAGGTCCTACATTAGGTGCTTATATACAACAGCTAGGAAAAATACACATGAGAACTTATCTTTTTTTTTGTGTGTGTGTGTGGGGGGTACCGGGGATTGAACTCAGGGACACTCGACCACTGGGTCACATACCCAGCCCTTTTTTGTATATTATTTAGAGACAGGGTCTCACTGAGTTGCTAAGTGCCTCGCCATTGCTGAGGCTGGCTTTGAACTCACGATCCTCCTGCCTCAGCCTCCCAAAGTTCTGGGATTATAGGCATGCGCCACCACGCCCGGAGAGACCTTATCTTATTGAGTTTTCACTCCCTTAGGCAAGGGACACTTTAATCAGAGGTTCAGACAAGTACATGTATAATCACAAGAATGAGAATGTGAAGTGGAGATGTAAGGTGTCATGATAGCATAGGAACTGACCTGTCAGGAAAGGAAGGGAAAGCTTCCCTGATTAAGAAATAATTGAGTTGAAATTGGAAGAAAGAGAATGGGCCCAATAGATTCTAGCTAACTCCCATGTTACTGTAGCTGCCTTCAAAGCCATTAGAGTTTGGTGAGGACGATATTGGTCATGTAAGGAAGGGCAGAACCAGGATGGTGGTTGTATAAAATAAAAACAGGTGGAGTAGAACCTGAGGGCCAAGAAAGTGATTAGCAGATATTTAGGGAAATTTCTACTTAGGTTAAAAAGAAAAATGAAAGATGTGAAAAAAAGAAAAAAATCACCTGCTTTGGGTTTTTAAGCTGGAGGGAAAAGAGGAAGAAATTAAATATTGCTACATAGGTAAAAAGACTAGGAAGCAAGTACTACTACTTGACAGATGATTTTGTGATACCTTTTCTTTTCTTCTTACATGGTGGTGTTGACAGGTGATGGGACACTTTGGGGAATGTGATTTTTAAAACATTTATATTTATAGTTTTAATTCATTGTTTCTTTTTAGTTATACATGATAGCAGAATTCTTGGTTCCTAGTAGGTAGAGTACGATAGAATGGTGGATTTATGGGTGATAATGAAAGTGTTTTAGAATGAATAAAATAATTGTGTAGTGTGCCGTAGGGCATTACAAAGGAGGGTTGAAGAAATAACTGACTAAACAGGACTCTCTCAGAACATTAAATTTTAAATTTGTTCCACTAGTTGTGCAAGAAGATATTGAAGAGGGTATCATTTGGTAAAATTAGCAAGTTAAGTCAAATAGTGTTTAAAAGCCAAAAGTGAGTTGTCCCTAAATGTTTAGAGAATATTCTCCTGAAATGGCAGAGCCTGAGAGGGGACATGATACATCTATAGTAGAAAAAGTGAGACCAGATTTATGTGTCAACTTTTAGAATGCCTCTGGAGCATTAACAAGGAAAATAGAGGTCAAGAAGGAATGGTTTCTTCATAGTTTGGAAAACAGAGTTATAACCCATTACTCCCAAAAATGTGGTTCAGAAAAGGATTACAGATTTTTTTTCAGGCATTGGGCAGATTATAGTTTTACTTTAATTTTACATTTTTACTTTAACTAGGATTAAGTTATATTTTCCCTGTTGTACAGTTTTGCTTTTAATTTCAGTCTGTCTTTTTTTTTAAATGTTTCTTTTCACTTTCAAATCATTTATTTAAATCATTTATTTAAACAATATTTAGAGAGTATTTAAATCACATTTGCTTTTAACTGGCTCTGTTAAAACATGTAGTTTTCAAGTAATCATTTATGTATAGCTCATAGTGTAGTATAATGACTCAGAGCAGAGATTCTTGAGTCGGGCTTGTCTGGGTTTGAGTCATGTTTGTAGTACTACTTATTGGCTATATCACTTGCACAAGTTGCTAAATAGATCTTTTCCCCAGTTTCTTTTTCTGTAAAATAAATATAATATGTACCTCGTAGGGCTGTTTTAAGGCATACTGATGTTAATATATATGCAACCCATAGAACATATCTTGCCAAAGATGAGTACATTGTTATATGTCAGACATCATTCTGGTCATTTATATTCATATTCTCATTAAAGCCTTGAACTCTGTCACTTGGCACATATAAACCTCATTTTATTGATTAGGAAATTGAGTTACAAAAAGTTAAGTGGCTTGTCTAAGGACTAGAAAAGCTTCATTTTGAACCCAGGATATTTGACTCAAGAACTCACACTCTTATTTACTATACTATGCTTTGTTATTTCTAGGTTTCAACTACAAATATTTATATTTATGTTATATATAGTCTTAATCAGGATATATATGTACAACTTATTTCTTCCATGTTCAATAAATATTGTTTATGAATAAGTTTCAAATGGTATATTATGGACCTAACTGTTATTTTTAATTTATGAAAAGAATCCATTATGTTGATGTGCCCTAGTTCATCTCCCCATTTTTATTATCATGAGGTTTCTAGGCTGCTCATAGAATTTTGCTTTTATATATAGCATCATTATGGGTATCTATAGTTCTTCTTTAGAATTATTTCTGTGAAATCAGTTCTGAAAAACTGGATTGCTGGGTCATAGTGTGCAAACATTGTGAAATATAAGAAACTGAAATACACAACACACACATGAAATTAAAAATTAAATACAATTAATCTTACTTTATTTTCTATTGTATATGAATTGAGAAGTTCTTTTTCCCTCATATCTAGATTCATAATATTCAGGAGATCATTGTCAACAGTTTAGTGTACATACTTTGCCAGGAATATACACATTTTTACACACATGCACACAAGTTTTATTTGTTAAACAAAAATGAGATTGTGCTATTATTCTAAAATATTTACACATTAATATTTTAGTGTTTCTTAAAATAGACTAGGCCAAATTGTGTTTCAGATGACTATCATTTGATGGCAATAATAACAGCATATAAATATATTTGCTTTCCAAGTGTTGTATATTCATCTTTGATATTTTATTTTAAACTTTGTATAGTTATGAACCTAAGACCTAAATACTCACTCTGTTGAGCTTGTTTTCATTTGCATCATTAATTTTTCTATTTTTGAGGTGGTTTTTAATCTTGGCTTTGTCTTCCATTATAGGCAGGTAAGGCTTCAATATCTGACAGATCTACTTTTGACTCCTGTCTATGTTATTTATTTTATGCCTTGGACAAATAAAATTATTTCTGTGAGATTCAGTCTCCGTATCTATATTGTGAGGATTAAGGAAAATCATTCATAATTTATATAAATCACACAATGACTTGCATAAAATATGTTACCAATAAAGTGTTAATTACCAATCCTCTTTCTATTTTGATGATCTGAAAATTGGATAAATATATCATTGTATGATTGCATCTAAACCACTGAAGAAAATGTTGAATGGGATAGGGCCAAGAAAAAAGCCCTTCAATATCCCTAGAGAGATTTTCTCCAAGTTGGCATGAATTATTAATAAGTATCTGTGAGTACATTCATTACTGTCTCAGAAGTATTCAAACCTAGTAGTACATCAGAATGACATGTAGCATTTTAAATCATACATATACTCTGGACCAACATATATCTTTTCTTAAAATAGTCATAGTTTATCCTGTGTATTCAAGGATAAGAACCAATTATTTACAGAAGAGTATTATCTAGCTTACATTTTCCTGTCCACAAATATATCTATCATCCATTCTATAAACATTTACTGAGCAATATTATATAGATAAAATCCTAAGCACTGGGCCTAAGATTGAAAATAACATGCATCCTACTCTTTAGAGCCCTTACTCTGTCAAATAAAGTATAAATTTAATTAGATAAATTAAAATGCATCATGATAAGAAATAAGAGCAAAGTACTCTGAGAATATGAGGCTAGAATAATCACATATAAGTACAGGTATAGAAGACATAATTGAGGAAATAGCATTAAAGAGGGGTTTTGAAGATATGAGCACTTGTTTGTAAAAAGGAGGATGTCTCAGTCAAGGAGAACAGCATCCAAAGGTATCTTGTTAAAAACAGGAGCAGGTATATTTAGCCAATATTTATAATTAAACATGGAAACAATATAAGAGACGTAATTTATAAAAGGTGGACTAAGTGAAAATTAAATGTTATAATTATGGAAAAAAAAAGTTGATGGCAGAGTGTGAAGGGTCATTCATCATGTTCTCAAGTAAGACAATAATATAGATTATTCTACAAGACATCTGTATATAAATATGTAAAGCTAGGAGAAATATGAGCTTTAGATATCTATTTGAGCATCATCAGCATATAGATGATAGTAGTTAAAGGTATGGTGGTAGATAAAGTTCTCCAGAGACATTGTACAGAAAACTTAGGGCAGAGTTTAAGAGAACTCCCGCATTTAAAGGGCCAGAAGTATGGTGAAATGCAAGGAGAAGCAATGGTTAAAAGAAGAGTGAAAAGAAACCAGAAAGGATAATTTTGCCATGAAAGCCAGGAAAGGAGAGCATTTTACAAAAAGTATCATTTATCTGGCAAGTAACATAAATTACATTTTTTTTTCTTTCAGAATAGGGACAAGTCCAACATAATTGTGGATGTAATGAAAGAAGATAGTGAGATGGCTTATACTGATGGCTTTCATACTTCCCGGAAATGCAGGTAAACTGTGACTAAAGTGTATTTATGAACAACCAACCTAGTAATACTATTTAAAAGGGAAATGAAGTTGACTATAAATATGTTAAGAGACCATGAAATGAATATTCAAGAAATCTGGGATAATATCAAGAGGACAAATTTAAGGATCACTGGGGTAGATGAAGGCTCTGAAATATAAACTAAAAGGATGTACAATATTTGCAAATAATAGTATCAGAAAATTTTACAAACCTTAGGAATGAGGTGGAAATTCAAATAGAAGAGGCATATAGGACTCCAAATATACAAAATTACAATAGATCTACTATAAGACACATTATAATGAAAATGCCTGACATACAAAATAAGGATAGAATTTTAAAAACTCAAGAGAATAATGGCTGCCCACATTTACAGGTAAATCAATCTTCATTTAAACTAATTTCTCAGCCCAGACCCTAATAGACAAGAGGGCTTGGATTAGTATATACCAAGCTCTGAAAGAAAATGTATGCCAACCAAGAATACTATACCCAGCAAAATTAAGTTTCAAGATTGAAAATGAAATAGAATCCTTTCATGATAAAAAAAAGCTAGAAGAATTCATAACCAAAAGCCTGCACTGCAAAACATACTCAATGAAATATTTCATAAAGAAAATGAAAAATAAAACTGAAAACCAGCACCTTGTAAAAGCTATATATGACAAAGTCAATGCCAGCATTATCCCAAATGGCGAAAAACTGAAAGCATTTCTTCTAAAAACAGGAACAATAAAAAGATGCCAATTTTAACTATTCCTATTCAACGCAGTCCTTGAAACTTTAGCTAGAACAATCAAGCAAGAGAAAGATATTAAAGGAATACAAAGAGGAAAAAAGAGCTTATTATCTCTGCTAATAACATGATACTATATTTAGAAGACACAAAGGACTCCACTAAAAGACCGAGAGTGGATAAATGAATTCAGCAAAGTGTCAGGTCAACACTCATAAATCAATTGTATTTTTATATTCCAATAATGATTATCCTGGAAAAGAAATTAGGAAAACAACCTCTTTCCATAGCTTCAAAAAATCAAATACTTGGAAATCATTCTAACAAAGAAAGTGAAGGACCTATACATTAAAAATTTTAGGGCATTAAAGAAAGAAATTGAAGAAGACCCTAGGAGATGGAAAGACCTGCTATGTTCTTGAAAAGGCAGAAGTAATATTGTCAAACTGCCCATAGTACAAAAAGTGCTATACCAAATCAATGTAATCCCCATCAAAATTCCAATGACACTTTCAAAGAACTAGAAAAGTCAGTTCTCAAATTTATTTGGAAAAATAAGAGACCTAGAATAGCCAAAGCCATCCTTAACAAGAAGAGTGAAGATGGAAGCATCACAATACCAGACTGCAAATTATACTATAGAGATACAGTTTAAAAAGAAAAAAAAAAAATGGAACTGTCAACAAAACGGGCATGAAGACCACTGAAATAGAAGACACAGAGACAAACCCACATAAATACATTTATCTTATACTAGACAAAGGCACCATAAACATACATTGGAGAAAAATAAGCTTTTCAACAAATGGTACTGGGTAAACTGGAAATCCATATGTAGAAGAATGATATTTGAACCTAATCTCTCACCCTGCACAAAAGTCAACTCAAAGTGGATATAGGACCTAGGAATTAGATTAGAAACCCTATAAATGTTAGAAGAAAATGTAAGCCCAACATTTTAGCATGTTGGCACAGGAACCAAATTCCTTAACAAGACTTCTAAAGCACAAGAAATAAAATAAGAAATCAATTAGTGGGATTGAATCAAATAAAAAGCTTCTTCATGGCAAAGAAAACAATTAAGAATCTGTAGAGAAAGCCTACAGAATGGGATAAGATTTTTGCCACCTGATCACATAGGGCATTAATATCCAGAATATACAAACATCTCAAAATATAACAAAACAAAAAACAAAACAAAACAAAAAACCCAAATGACCCAATCAATGGCAAAAGAACTAAACAGACATATTTCGAAAGAAGAAATACAAATGGTCAACAAAAAATATGAAAAAAAAATTTCAAAATCTCTAGCCATTAGGGAAATGTAAATGAAGCCTACATTGAGATTTAATCTCACTCCAGTTAGAATTATTGAGGATACAAATAATAATGAATGTTGGTGAGGATGTGGGGTAAAGGATACACTCAGATATTGTTGGTGGAGCTGCAAATTAGTAATCTATTCTGGAAGAGTGTGAAGATTCATTAAAAATCTAAGAATGGAAGCAATAAGAGGCCCAGAATAGCCAAAACAATCCTTAGTGAGAAAAGTGAAGCAGGAGGCATCACACTACCAGACATTAAACTATACTACAAAGGTATAGTAACAAAAACAGCATGGTAATGACACCAAGAGAACAGGCATGAAGACCAATGGGATAGAATAGAAGACACAGAGACAAACCCACATAGAGTTTTCATACTAGACAAAGTTGCCAAAAACATGCATTGGAGAAAAGATATCCTTTTCAACAAATGATGCTGAAAAAACTGAAATTCACATGTAGTAGAATAAAATTTAATCCCTAACTCTCACTCTGCACAATACTCAAAGTGGATCAAAGATCTAGGTATTTTACCAGAAACTCTGCACCTACTAGAAGCAAATGTAGGCCCAACACTCCAATATTTCAGTTTAGGAACTGACTTCATTAACAAGACTCCTAAAGGTCAAAAAGTAAAATAAAAAGTAAATAAATGGTATGGTATCAAACTATAAGCTTCTTCAAAGCAAAGAAAACAAACAAGAGCATGTAGAAAGAGCTTATAGAATGGGAGAAAATCTCTGCCACCTGCACATCAGATAAGGTGTTAATTCGCAGGATGTACAACAGTGTAAAAAGCTTAACACACACACACACAAAAAAAGCAAATAATCAAATTCATAAGCAGGAAAAGAAACTAAACAGATACTTCTCAAAAGAAGAAAGATGAATGATTAATGAATATATGAAACAATGTTCAATATCTCTAGCAATTAGAGAAATGCAAATTAAAACTACACTGATATTTCATCTCACTCTAACTGGAATGGCAATTAACAAGAATAAAATAATTTGGCTGGACTTGTAGCTAATGGGAGAGTGCTTTCGTGACATGTATGAGACATTGGGTTTGATCTTCAGCTCCACATAAAAATAAAGAAAACAATAAAAAATAATACAAATAACAAAAGTGTTAGTGAGGATGTGGGAAAAGGGTACATTCATATATTGCTGGTGGGACTGCAAATTAGTGCAACCACTCTGGAAAGTAGTATAGCGATTCCTCAGGAAACTTGGAATGGAACTACCATTTGAACCAGTTATCCCACTCCTTCATTTATATCCAAAGGAGTTAAAATTAGCACACTACAGTGAAGCAGCCACATAAATGTTTATAGCAACACAATTCACAATAGCTAAGTTATGGGACCAACCTAAATGCCCCAAAACAAATGAATGGATAAAGAAATTGTGGTATACATATACAATGGAATATTACTCAGGCATAAAGAAGAATGCCTTTATGACATTCTCTGGTAAATGGATGAATCCTGGGACCATCATGCTAAGTGAAATAAGCCAATACCCAAAAACCAAAGTTGTAAAGTTTTCTCTGATTTGTGGATGCTAACCCACAATGAGGGAGAAAGAGAAAAACAGAAGTTAATTGGATATAGGAATTGAAAGACACTGGAATGAATTTGACATAAATCTCCTATGTACATACATTAATACACCAAAGTGAACCTCTATATTGTGTACATACACAATAATGGGGTCCTAATTAGAATAAGATATACTCCATGTTTGTATAAATATGTCAAAATAGACTCTACTATCATGTATAATTAAAAAAAAAAAAAAAAAAAAGAACTGAACATCTGGGCACTGGACTGCTGCCCACAGTGGCACAGCAGTAATCCCAGCTGCTCAGGAGGCTGAAATAGGAGAACTGCAAATTCAAGCCAACATCAGCAACAGTGAGGCACTAAGCAACTCAGTGAGACCCTGTCTCTAAATAAAATACAAAATAGGGCTGGGGATGTGGCTCAGTTGTCGAGTGCCCCTGAGTTCAATCCCCAGAACCACACCCCCCCCAATAAAAAAAGAATAAAACCAGCATAAGTCTCACTTATTCAATTCCTCAGCATATATTGCTAAAGATTTAAAATCAACATACTACCTATGCTGTGTGCAGCTACACCAATATTTATAGAAGCACAATTCACAATAGCCAAGCTATGGACCAACCTAGGTGCCTGTTATGGTTTAGATATTGTATATCCCCATAAGCTCATGTGTCAGACAATTCAATAAAACTTAGATGGGAAATGATGGGGTTATAAGAGCCTTAACCTAATTGGTGTGTTAATCCCCTGATAGGGATTAACTGGGTGGCAACTGAAAGCAGGTAATATGGGCTGGAGAAGATGGATTATTGAGGGTATGCCTTTGGGGTATATATTTTGTTTTTGTTGAACGGAGCACTTTCTCTTTCTTTCTCCTTTTCTTTCTCTCTCTTTCCTGGTGTGATGTCCCACCCCATTTTCCACCACAATATTCTTCCCCCATGATTTTCTGCCTCACTTTGAGCTCCAAGGAATGGAGCCAGCTGTCTATGGATTGACCTCCCAGTCTGGGAGCCCCAAATAAACTTTTCTTCCTCTAATTGTGCTTGTCAGTTCTTTCAGTCACAACAATGAGAAAACTGACTGAAACAGCCTTTGGTACTGGGAGTGAGGGTCCTTGCTGTGTGTAGCCAGATAATGTAGTTCAGAAGCATTTGGAGATTTTTAGAATCTATGGGAGAAATTTTGTAATGTCAGTTATGCAAGCTGGAAAAGTTTTAGAATGTTGTAAATGGACCTTCATGGGCAATTCTGGTGAGAGTTCAGAAGACAAGAATGTCAATAAAACTGTGGACAGCAAAGACTGGGTTGATGAGGTTTCAGAGAAGGAGGACTCTATCTGAAACTGGACTAGAGGGCATTCATGTCACTTTCTGGCTACTAAGTTGTCTGCAGTTTGTCCATGTCTTTGGACTTTCTGTGAGGGTGAATTTAAAAGTGATGAACTAATTAATCTTGTAGAGGAATATTCATGGAAGCATATCCTTCAGGGAGTGGCATGGGTATGGCTGGCAGCTGTTAGCCAATTTTATTGTGATAATCAGAAAGAGAAAGCAAAGCAGAAACATTTGAAAAACTTTCAGTTGGCTAAAATACCGTGAATAAAACAGGGGCTAAGGAAGTTGTGGTTGTTAAAAATATTATAGATAATGAAATGCTAAAGAATTTGCCCAGTGAAAATAGGAAAGATGGCTTGAGGGCATCTCAGGTGCGGGGGCGCCTGGCAACCCAACCAGTGTTTGACAAGGATCCCTGGGAGAATGATGTTTGCAAGGACTCATCATCTCGGGAAAATGCCAGATGTATGCCTCTGGGCTCTGGTGCCTTTTTTGCACTATTTTCCTAATAATATATTACTCATACTATTCTCTGGTGTTGATCACTGAGGGTGAAAGGAATGCTACGGCATTTTCTAAGAATATTAATAAAACATTAGAAACCATAACCCCTCCCCTACCACAAACAGTAAATAATTCTCTGCCACCGTGTGATGTGTCTTTTTCCTGGGGTGATTGTTATAAACATATATTGTTATGTGTAGGAATGGTCACAGAACCACCTGTTCCTCCAGTCATGAGTATGCAAAAAGCACATAGTCCTATTGTTAGTAATCAGAGACATAATAAAATTATAGTGCTTCCTACTACTGAGACCCCATGGGGAAAAGTTCTTTTGGTGCCTGTGATCCTGCTCTAGCAAGATTAGCTAAACAATATAACAAGTATATACAAAGAAAGTAGTCATGGGAACCACTAAAACTACTGCCCTCTTGCTTACCCAAGCTTAAAGTTTGGCTTGGGCTAATTTAGATAAGAATAGAGTTAAGAGTCTAACATGTTTACCACAATTAAGCACTAAGTGATAAATTGTGGGGCTTTTGGGAAGAAATAGAAACTGAAGATTGATTACATTCTTATATTTAGACATTAAAATAGAATAATAGCAAGGGACGTGGTAGGGGTGTCATTATCTCATACAATAAGCCTGTTCTGTAGAAAGAATTTTATGGGTTTTATATTAACCACATTCTTGGCATGATATACTTTGAAAAAATGTATAAAAACTATGTGTGAACTCAATAAACTTGTCAGCATTCTACACTGGCCTGTGAGTCTGTGTGGTTGCTGTCCATCCCATCGCCGACGCTGTCTAGCCATCAGAACCCCTTGACCAGGAAGACCCCCGACCCTGCTAGGGCTGGACCCCGGCACTCAGGCTCAAGGGTGTAAAATAAAACTTCCTTTGAGAAGAGACAAGTGGGGCATCCTGCTTGCACAGAGGAGCCTAGGAAGTTGTTTCAACATGTTTAGCCACCCAGACACTCAGAGGCTGCTGCAGGCAGGGTCCCAGAAGACTTGACAATGGAGATGTCAGCATTACTACTTGGTGTCAACCCTGTGTTGCTGGTTCTGCATGAACACAGGATGCTGGAGTTAGGGTTCATGGAGGCTTCCAATGAGATTTCAATGAGAGGCCAGCAAAGTGCATCAGGGTTGCAGTTCCCGCAGATAGCCTCTGTGAGGGCAATTTGTGGAGAAGTGAAAAGGAAATCAAAGTTGCAGTGAGACCCCCAAGATTCACAAATGCTACTACTGAGCTGGGCATGGTGGCACATGTTTATAATCCCAGCAACTCAAGGCTGAGGCAGGAGGATCATAAGTTTGAGACCAGCCTCAGAAATATAGTGAGACATTAAGAAAATTAGCAAGAAACTTCAAAATAAAAAAAAATAAAAAGAGCTGGGATGTGGTTCAGTTGTTAAGTCCTTCTGGGTTCAATCTCCAGTTTAGAAAAAATAGTGCCATTACTCTGGAATGTTTGCCAAAGAAAGCTGCAGGAATTTATCAGAGACATGCCAAGAGATAAGCAATGGACTGCAACCAGCAAATCAATAGGGGTAGAGATACCCAAGCCATTTGAAGAGAACATCATGATGCCATGTACACCAGATGCTGGATGTAGAGCTACATCCTTGTTTGCCAAATGGATTTCAGTCTTGCTTTGGTCCCATTCCTTCTTTCTATTCCTCATTTATGCCTTGTGAAATGGAAATGTTTACTATATGCATTTATATATCAGATGCATGTAACTTGCTTTTGATTTTTACAGGGTCTCATTCTAAGAGGTTGCCCTGAGTTTCAGAGGAGATCTTGAACTGTTAAAGACTATGGGAACTCTTGGAAAATGACTAAATGTATTTCATTGTGAGATGAGCAGGAGCTTTTGGGGGGTCAGAGTTGGAATGTTATGGTTTAGAATTAGGGATCTTCCCAAAACTCATGTGTGAAAAATGCAAGACAGCTTGGAGGTGAAATGATTGAGTTATGAGAGCCTTAACCTAATTAATACATTATTCTCCTGATAGGGATTAAATGGGTGGTAATAGTAGGCAGGTAGGGTGTGGCTGGAGGAGTGGGTCATTGGGTGCATGCTTTTAGGGTTTATATTGTGTCCTTCCTGAGGGGAGTATCTCTCTGTCTCTGCTTCTTTGTTCCATGTACCCAGTTGCTTCCTTCCACCATATACTTCCACCATGGACATTCTGCCTCACCTTGTGCCCCAAGGAATAACCAGCTGTTTATGAACAGAGACCTCTGAAACCGTGAGTGCTGTAGTAAACTTTTACTCCTATAATTGTTTTTGTCAGTTCTTTTGATTGCAGCAGAGAAAATGCTGACTAAAACATTGCCCTTGAACAGATTAATCAATAAAGAAAGTGTGATGTATATACACAATGAAGTATTACTTAGCCATAAAGAAGAAGGAAATTATTGCATTTTCTGGTAAATGTATGGAACTGGAAACTATTATTTTAAGTGAAATAAGCCACGGCCCCAAAAGTCAAATGTTTCTCTGATATGGAGAAGGTAGTCCAAAATAAGGATGGTGGTGGTGATAAATAAAGAGAAAAGAGAAAAAAAAGGTACAGGGAATTTCATCAAAATAGAGGAAGGAGGGGCTGGGGTTGTGGCTCAGCGGTGGAGCGCTTTGCGCGGCCCGGGTTCGATCAAACGTAAACATAAATGCATTGCATTGTGTACAACTAAAGTAAATAAATAAATATTAAAAAAAAAAAAAATAGAGGAAGGATTAGTAGAGTAGATGAAGGAGGTTGAGGAGATGGGATGGGAAAAGGAAAGAACAGTGGAATGAATCTGACTGCACTTTGTTATATGCATAATGAATATAGTACAGTGAATTCCAAAAATAATGGTATCTACAAGACACTAATTTTAAAATAGTCTACAACTAAATTACAGAAAGATAATCAGAGTAAAGAGAGGAGAGAAGGTAGAGGCAGAAGAGAGGAGGGGGGAAGTGCTGGGGATTGAGTTAAACCAAATTATATTTCATGCTTTTGTGATTATGTCAAAATGTATCCTAATGTTATATATAACTAAAAAGAATTTTTAAAAAGCACATAGCTTGTTTACATAATCTTTGAATGTGGAATGACTTTCAAGGTATACAGGCAATGGGAAAAATTAACATGACAAGATCAGTAGATTTGACTATAAAGGTTTAAAATTTCCTTATGCCCAAATTATGGAAACAGAATGAAAATGCGAATTGGGGAAATATTTACAACAAATATGACTAGAAAAGTATTGCTTTCACTTGTGCCTTACCAAAAACGTGATCATATATACGTCAAAATGAAAATAATATAACCTAATACAATCATTACAAAACCATGATAAGACATGTCAAAGAAAAGGAAATACATATAGTGATTAAAAATAAAAGAAATGTATAATGTGACAATTGCCAAATTTGAAATTGATACATTTGTTTTAGCCAATCAGTTTAAGAAAAAATGCTCAGTATTGGCAATGGTTTAGTGAAATGTACACCCTCTCTAAATGGTGGGACTAGAAAATGGCAATAAATCTATGAGAAATACTATGAACCAAGGGTTTTAAAAGGTTAATATCCCATGGCTTTAAAATTATGTTCAAAAGACAATATCCCAAGTAAATACCTAAAACTCAGAAGTAGCTTTATAATCAGGGTAGTTATTACAACATTGCTTATGTCAAGAAAATAATGGAAATGAATTTTTAAATTATGGATAGAGGAAGGGCTAAATGAATGCACACAGATATACATGATAGAATATCACTCAAATATTACATTTAAAACATTCAAATATTAAATTTAGTTATCAATAAATTTTAGAAAGTGGGGAAATAACTTATAATTTAACATCTTGTGCTCAGAGACTATCACAATACTTGGCAAAGAGTGAGAATTAAATGTGTATTTACTGGATAAATACTGAAGGAAATAATTTTATGTAGAAATCTGGATACTGAATTACTAGTTCATAATATATCAACTATGTAATTATATATAATTTAAAAAATCCCTAGATATACCAAAATGTTAATGAGTGGTTATGTCTAGTTGGGTGTTGGGAAAACTGAAGTGGTTTGTGTAGACTTGGCATGACTTGTTCTTGGTGAATCCATGTTGGCTCTAGCTAATCACAGTTTCCTTTCTAAAGTGCCCACAAAGTTCTCATTTAATATTCCATTTTAGAGTCTTGCTAGGAAGAAGCATCAAGCTTGTAGTTCGTCATATTTGGCATATGCCTTTTTGTGTTTCCTGAAAGTGCAGCTAGTTGCCTCTGTTTGGACTTCCATCATACATTTTTCAAGGCCTCCATAATTTCTCAAAATTAATAGCAATAGTTTAGTGGTTATGTGGAAGTTTTATAACCATTCAGGACACCTAAATATATTTCCATGGAGCAATAAGATTTAAAATCCTTTATAGCAACAAGATGTTTTCTCCTCACTTTTATACATTTCACTGGTTTTCTTGAAGAGGTTTACTGTACTGGTTTGTGTTGGGAAATCATTATTCTTGATGGATAAAACAACCCAATCAATAAATGGGCTAAGGAATTGAAAAGACACCTAACAGAAGAAGATACACGATTAATCAACAAATACATGAAAAAATGCTCAACATCGCTGGCAATTAGAGAAATGCAAATCAAAACTACTCTAAGATTTCATTTCACTCCAGTCAGAATGGCAGCTATCAAGAACACAAACAACAATAAATGTTAGAGAGGATGTGGGGAAAAAGGCACACTCATACATTGCTGGTGGGACTGCAAAAATGGTGCAACCATTATGGAAAGCAGTATGGAGATTTCTTGGAAAACTGTGAATGGAACTACCCTATGACCCAGACATCCCACTCCTGGGTCTATTCCCAAAGGACTTAAAAACAGCATATTACAGTGACACAGCTATCTCAATGTTTGTAGCTGTGCAATTCACAATAGCTTGGTTGTGGAACCAACCTAGATGTCCCTCAGTAAATGAGTGGATTAAGAAAATGTGGTATTTATGCACAATGGAATTTTACTCAGCAATAAAAGAAAACAAAATAATGGCATTCGCAGGTAAATGGATGAAGTTGGAAGACATAATGCTAAGTGAAGTTAGTCAGTCTCAGAAATCCAAGTACCAAATGTTTTCTCTGATATAAGGAGGCTAGTTCACAGTATTGTTGAATGGGGGTACATAGGAGGATTAGAGGAACACTAGAATGGTCAAAGGGAAGGGAAGGGAAGGAAGAGAGCAAGGGGGGAGGAAGGGGGACAAAAGAAAAGAAGAAAAAAAAAAAAAAAAAGGTGGTTGAATGAGACGGATATCATTATCCTAAATGCATGATTGAAGACCTGAATTGTATGAATATACTTTGTACACAAACAGTTGTATGTAAATATGCTATATACGGGCACTATGAATTGTAATTATTATAAATTTAAAAAAATAAATTAACAAAACAAAACAAAACAAAACAGGAGTAGGGCATTTCTTTCTAATCTGATGCTTGGAGAGGGTCTATCCCATTTATTTACCTTGTTCCCCTCAAGACACAAAAGAACCAAAAATCCTTTTTTCTAGGCCTAAACTCATTCTCATCTTTACCTTTCTAACTTTGCTCTTTTAGGACAATGTAACTTTTCCTTTTCCTTATTGAGAAATTGGAAAGAAGACATGTGTTAGCACTTTAATTCTAGCATTTATAAGGGAATTGAATTACTTTCTCCCTAACCTGAGCCTCAGTATTTCTGATTATCAAAGGTGGATCATAAAAGTCACTTTACCCGTTGCTCAGGGCTTGTTAGGATGCTCAAATAAGATAATAAATATGTAAATGCTTTGAAAATCTTGTGTTAGAGCACATACAGCATACACTTCATGAAATTGTTTGCTAGGCTTCTCCCTCTTTTCAGTCTTATGGATTACTAATTATTATACAATAAAGTGCCATTTCTCTGAAACTTCCCCAAATATTTCCATAAGCCTCATCCCTTAATTTCCTTCAAATAGCATTTATTTTTCTTCCTCTGTGCTCATGTTACTTAATACATATTTTGATTACAATATTAATCTATTCTGTTATAATTATTTCTTTCAAAGACTGTCAACCCTATCAAACTCCAAGTCTCAGCCCATTCTTTCATTACTTTTTTTCATTTTATTTTTTATTTGTTCTTTTTAGATATACATGACAGTAGAATGCATTTTGACATATTATACATACATGGAATATAACTTATTCTATTAAGATCCCATTATTGTGGTTGAACATGATGTAGACTTACACTGGTTGTGTGTCCATATATGAACATAGGAAAGTTATGTCCAACTCATTCTACAGTCTTTCTTATTTTCATCCTCCTGCACTTCCCTTCATTCCCCTTTGTCTAATCCAAAGTACTTCTATTCTTCCCTCCTGCCCTTATTATGTGTTAGCATCTGCATATCAGAGAACATTTGGTCTTTGGTTTTTTGTGGAACCAACCTAGGTACCCCTCAACAGATAAATGGATAAATAAAATAATGTGTTATATATACACAATGGAATATTACTCAGCCATAAAGTAGAATGAAATTATGGTACTTGCCAATCTTTGGTTCTTGAAACAAATTTGAATTGTTTTTCTAATACTGGCTTCTTACATATCAACATTTGTTGAATGAGTGAATGAATTAGTGATTCAATTAATGAATGACAACACCTAGTATAAAATGCTATGTGCACATAAGTAATTGTTCTTGGTTGTTGCTTCTTCCTTTCTCTTTTCCCAAGTCATGTAAATATCCAATAACTCATACTCTATTGTTGAGGCAATTATCACTTTTGTGTTTCCTTGTTGTTTTCTGGTTAAGAAAGCTCCATATTTTACTTTATTTTTTAGTGTTTTCTTATTTATTTAATTTTTAGTATTTTTCCACCTTTTATTGGTGATTTATAATTGTACATAATGATGGGATTTGTTGTTAAATATTAGTACATGCACACAACACAGCAATATATTTTGGCCAATATTGCTCCCCAGTACTTCCATTCTCCCTCATCCTTCCCTCCTCCTACTCCTTGGCCCCTTTCCTCTATTCTTCTTATCTCTCTTTGCTTGTAGTATCACTACTCCTACATGTCTTTTCCTTTTTATTGATTCCACAAATGAAGGAAAACATAAGACCATTGATCTTCTGAGTTTGGCTTATTTTGCTTATCATAATGATCTCAAGTTCCATCAATTTTCCTGCAAATGACATAATTTCATTTTTTCTTCATGACTGAATAAAAAGTCCATTATGTGTATATACCATATTTCCTTTATCCATTCATCTGTTGATGGGTACCTATGCTTTTTCCATACTTTGACTATTGTGAATTGTGCTGCTATAAACCTGGATATTCATGTATCCCTGTAATATGATGATTTTAATTACTTATGTTAAACACTGAGAAGTGGTATAGCTGGATCATATGGTTGTTCCGTGTGTAGTCTTTTGAGAAACCTTCATTTTGATTTCCACAGTGGTTATACAAATGTACAAACCTGCCAACTGTGTAAAGTGTTCCTTTTTCTCCATATTCTTTTTTCTTGATTGTATTGTTGATTTCACTTATGATAGCCTCTCATACACTTAGAGTCATATTCCCTCTGAAATCTCCAATCATGGGACTATAGACAGATTTTGAAATCTGCCCATCTATTACTTTTTGGCTATCACAAAACCCTAAATTGATAGGATAACATATACCCACTCCCCAGGAATCATTTCCATTTCAATGTCCCTTGGTAATAGAGTTGGATTTGTAGTAACAGATACTTCTCAGAATAAGATATGCAATCAATCAACAAATACATGAAAAAATGCTCAACATCACTGGCAATTGGAGAGATGCAAATCGAAACTATCCTAAGATATCATTTCACACCAGTCAGAATGGCAGCTATTAAGAACAAAAACAACAGTAAATGTTGGAGAGGATGTGTGGAAAAAGGTACGCTCATACATTGCTGGTGGGACTGCAAAATGGTGCAATCATTATGGAAAGTAGTATGGAGATTTCTTGGAAAACTGGGAATGGAACCACCTTATAACCCAGCCATCCCACTCCTGGGTCTATTTCCAAAGGACTTAAAAACAGCATATTACAGTGACACAGCTATCTCAATGTTTGTAGCTGCACAATTCACAATAGCTAGGTTGTGGAACCAAACTAGATGTCCCTCAGTAGATGAGTGGATTAAGAAAATGTGGTATATTTGTACAATGGAATTTTACTCAGCAATAAAATAAAATAAAATAATGGCATTCACAGGTAAATGGATGAAGTTGGAGGATATAATGCTAAGTAAAGTTAGTCTCAAAAATCCAAGTACCAAATGTTTTCTCTGATATAAGGAGTCAGAGTCACAGTGGTGTTGGGTGTCGGGGTACTTAGGAAGATTAGAGGAGCACTAGAGTGGTCAAAGGGGAGGGAGGAGAAGGGAGGGAGCTATGGGGGGTATGGAGGGTGAAAATGAATGATTGAAGACTTGAATAGTATGAATATACTTTGTATACAAACAGTGTTATGTGAAAAGAGGCTCTATGTGTGTATTATGAACTGTAATGCATTCTACTATTACAAATACAACATTGAATTTAAAAAAAAAAAGAATATAAAAAAAACACAAATACTTTTTTTTTTTTGCTTCCTTTGCATTCTGAGTAAAATGCTTGACAGCAGGGCAAAGAAAACCTTGGTTGTGCACATTGATTCCAGCTTGGCTATTGTTATAACTAATGATGTTATTCTAAATTAATACATACATATAGACTCTTTTTTTTTTCATTAGAAAGTCATTTATTTTTAAATTAGCAATAAAATAATCAAATTTACATTAAAAAAATACAAAAACCCTTCATGTGCTGCATTCTAAACTTTAAGCCCCAGGCCTCAGTCTCAGCTGTCAGGCCTGAGATTCCAGCCTGTCTCCTAACATCATAGCCATGGGGAGAAGGGCATCCCTGTGGCTCTGTCTGAGTGCTGGGTAACAAGGAGGAGTGAGGAGCCTTTGCACAGGAAGCTAATGGGCAGTGCCTGGATAAGGGTGCTCACTCTATCTTAGAAAGCATCACGGTTAAAGCTGAAATACAGCTAGTACCCAAAATCAGGGAGACTGGCAGGGACCTGAGGGGCTACCTACAGCTTAGCAATCACTACAGGAAAAATTCCTGGCTGTTGCTTCCTCTGTGACAAGAACTGGGGATAACAAAGAACCTGTCAAGCTCATTCACCCAGTAGCAGGTAGTCTGTGGTCTCCCAACTAACTCAGTCCAAGACGTGACATCCCATAGGTCATGTGGATAACACTGGATTGCTGTGGGATGTTCTCAGGGAAAGCCTAGTGGAGGCAGCAGATGGGGAAAAGTGTCTAAACGTTACACCTCCATCCGCATACAGAAACTGGAAATCAACTCAGTCCTCAGTCCAGATATCTCATTTGATTCTCCCAGTTCTCATCTAGAAAACAACTTTGTTTATGACATGAGAAGATCATATTTCTACAATGATTCATTTGCAGGTAAACAAATGCACCTTACCTAATTTTTAGTCTAGCTCAAAAAAAATTTTTTTTTAATTTTTAAGGTCATAGTATTTTCCTTTTCTAGTTTCCTATTTCCTGAGAAACAGACACATATATGTACATGCATCTCACATACACACTTGTAAAAATACACCTGAACACATGAGTGAACACAGCCTCAAGAAACCTTTTCAAGCCTGAGACTCTAGCACCTTGTCCCCAGCCCAGATTTAAATCCCTGGTTATTTTTGGCCTCAGGGCAACGGCTTCACAAAGAATCACTCCAAAGGTGAGAACCAGTTTCCAAGACTCATAGGGAAACAAATATTGCAGATCCTCAGCCTTTGCAAATGGCAACCTCAGATGACTATCATTCTGGTCCCTCTTTGAGTAAACATGAGAACACAACCTAGAGAAAGATCAAATTGACCCCCAGATTGATCTTATAAAAAGCTTAATTTGAGGTTGAATTTCAAGCAAGTCAACTTTTTGGACCAAAATGGCATCTGCCACTCACTCATGTTTTCAGGACCAACAGGACTGGCATCCTGCCACGCAGAAGTCTCCCATCCAAGCCCAGTTGTTGCCAAATTTAGAAGAATTCTTCTGCTTTGTTAAAGATACTCCCCTAGAAAAAGGCACTGAAATTTCTGGGAGAATACTCCATGAGATAGAAGATACAGCACCTTGGGAGAGTCTCACATGGGCTTTCCAAGGTGCAAGGCATAATTTGACACACCACAGGAGGAAAAAGCTGGGTCGGTTCACGTGGTCCAGGAGGGAAGGTACTGCAGTTGCTGGGGCAGGAGTTGGTTTTGAGGAGAATTCGGGGTTGCATCAGGTGGGTTAGATTCCTCCAGGGCTAGATTGATTGCTGAGTCAGGTCCAAGGATGGTTACAAGGAAACAAAGGAACGGGTCCCCTTTACTCTCAGGAAGGCCATTCAAACTTCATTCCCATCTGAAGATAAAGGTGGTCCCACCAGGCTGGAGTGAAATCAGGTTATGTCAGTGCAGCAGCCCCTCAGGCCACTCATTACAGCCCGACGGAAAGTCCAATAATCAATGCTAAAATGCCCAGCAACACAACTACTATCACAATGATAATTATCAATTTCTTTCGGGCCTGACCCTGATATTTCACAGCTCTTTTAGTTTCGTCTCGTGCCTTCTCCACGTGGTCCACTGTGTGCATGGCATTCAACTCTATGTTATCTAACATCTCACCCTGATTCTCCACCAGCATGGCGATGTCCATAAACATGTCATGAAGTTCTTTAATGCTGCTCTCCAGCCTCACAATGTCCTTATGCCGACCCTCGATCTCACTGAGGGCTTGCTTGGAAATCTGGGAGTCGATGATCCCAGAAGTGAAGATGGCAGGGTTGCCACTCTCTAGCATCTCCTCCAGCTCCTCATCTGTTGTCTTTTTGCCAGTAATTTCAAGCTGCCGCTGTATTCGCCCTTTGCTGCGTTCACAAAAGTCCACCTGAGCCTCATTGTACTTGGTCATCACCTCCACAAACTTCCGAGAGAGGACGGAGTGCTGAGATTTCCGAATCCAAAGGTCTGCTGAGGACCGGACCTCATCTTCTTCAATATGCCTCTCCATGCTCTTCAGTTTGTTCCGGACATTGTTGGCCCTTTTCTTGATCTCGGTTGTGAGCTACTCAAGGTCATCCTTGGTTTTTGGCTCTGGAATTGGTGCAGAGAGAATGATACTGTAGAGTTTCTTCGCTTCCTCCACGTGCTCTGAGATCTTGTCAATGTTGAGCCGGGTCTCCTCGATCTCAGAAAAGAATTCATCCATGAAAGCTGTGTTGTCAATAGCGATCTCCACCTCATCAGCATCATCATCCTGTGTCAGCTGCTTCGCCTTCAGCTGCTCCAGCCGGTCCTTCATCCTGGAGCCCAGGTGCCCGGAGGCAGGTAACGCGTCCCAGGTGAGCGCGTCCCAGGGGGACAGCCGGAAGTTGGCGACCTGTCCCCGCAGGGGCGAGGGAGCTCCAGGCGGAGGCGGGCGGCGGCCCTCGCTAGGAGGAGCGTCCCAGGCCACCGAGGCTCCGCCGCGCCGCCTCCTCCCCCCATATAGACTCTTGATTTCACCTTGAATACACTCTTGTGATTACTTTCACCCTATGAACTCTAATGCCTGTCTTCTATTCTATATTTTCAACATGAACATATATCTCCTTTCCTACCTCCTTGCTAGTTTCACATTCTTTTTTTTTTTTTTGGGGGGGGGGGAGGCGGGACCAGGGATTGACCTCAGGGGCACTCGACCACTGGGCCACCCCAGCCCTTTTTTCGTATTTTATTAGAGACAGGGTTTCACTGAGTTGCTAAGTGCCTTGCCATTGCTGAGGCTGGCTTTGAACTCGCCATCCTCCTGCCTCAGCCTCCCAAGTGCTGGGATTACAGGCGAGCGCCACTGAACCCGGCTTAATTTCACATTCTTTACCAGAGAAATTTAAGGTTAGCTACGAAGTGTAGATTATTATTTTTATAAAAGCTTTATTGAGATATAATCCACATAAAATAAAATCTATTCATTCTCATTGTTTAACTAAATGGGATTTTTTTATTATTTTCACAGAATTGCACAACCATCACTGCTATCTAATTTTGGAATTTTTTCATCATACCAGAAAAAATTCCTCTTACCCATTAGAAGTTATTTCCCATTCTCCCTTTCTCCCTGCCAGTCCCTGACAGCCATCAATTTTTCTGTTTCTATGGATTTGTCAGGTCTGGACACTTGAAATAAATAGAATCTTGTGCTATATGGAATTTGTGTATAAAATTTTTATTTGACCTACTGATTTCATGATTCATCCATGTTGTAGCATATATCAGTATACCATTCTTTTTCATTGTAAGTAATACTCCATTGCATGCCTATATCAGACTATGTTTATCCATTTATTGTTTGATAGACATTTGGATAATTTCAACCTTATGGCTGTTATAAATAATGCCACTACAAACATTGCATACAATTTATTGAACATGTGTTTTTATTTCTCTTCAGTATATACTTACTGGATGGAAATGCAGGAGTATATGGTAATTCTGTGTTTAATTTTCTAATAAACTACTAAATTATTTTCTACAGTGAAAGCGTATGTTACATTTCTGTGAAAACTTTATATTCTCATCTTTTTATTATAGCTATTCTTGTGATTGTGATATTGTATCTCATTTGCAAATATCTGGTGACTAATGATGTTGAACATTATTTCGTATTGTAATTGACCATTTGTTTATAGAAGTCCATATTTAGATTTTGTTAATTTTTAAATTGGTCATTTTTTTAACAATTGAGTATTAAATATTCTTTACATATTTTGGACACTAGTCCATTCTTATGTGATTTGCAAATGTTTATACCCATTCTCTTGGTTATCTTTTGATTTTATCATGTTGTCTTTTGAAACACAAAAGTGTGAAATTTTGATTAAACTTATTTTCTTTTTGTTTTTGTGATTTCAGTTGTATTTACAAAAAACAATGCTGAATCCAAGATCAGGATTTATTTATTCCTATGATTTATTCTAAGTGTTTCTTGGTTTTACCACTTACATTTAGATCTTTGATCCATTTTTAAGTTAATTTCTGTACACTGTATGAGGTAGTGGTCCTTCTTCATTCTTTGCACATGAATTTCCTATCGTCACAGCATTTTTTTGTTGAAAATAATACTTTCCCCACTGAATTGCCTTGATATCCTTGTCCAATGCAATTGGCCATGCAAGTAAATACTTATTGCTGAATTTTGAATTGTATTCTATTAATATGTATTCCTGTCATAATGGTAGTACCATACTGTCTTGATACCTATGGTGACCTAGTAAATTTTAAAATTCATAAGAGTAATTCCTCCAACTTTGTTCTTCTTTCTCAAGATTGCTTTGATTATTTAAAGCTTGCATTTACATGCTAATTTTAGGATCAGCTTGCAAATTTCTGCAATAATCCAGCTGGGATTTTGATAACGATTTCACCACATCTCTAGATCAATTTTGGGAGAACAGCCATGTTAATAACATAAAAGCTTCCAATCCACCAACACGGATGCCTTTTCACCAACTTGTTATTCGGCTTCTTTCAGTGATATTTTGTTATTTTCAGTATATAAGACTTGTACTTCTTTTGTCAAACTTGTATGTAACTAAATATTTTGTTTTTTTCAATTTTGAATCATTCTTTGCTAGTGCATATAAAACTATTTTTATTGTTTGCATATCTTTCAGCCTTATACAACTCACTTATTAGTTCTATTAGTGTTTATTTATTTTTGGTGCAGATACTTTAGGATTTTCTAAATACAAGGTCATATCACCTTAAATAGAGCTTTATTTTCTCCTTTCCAAAATGGGCATCTTTTAAACTTTTTCTTGCCTAATTGCTTGAGTGGAACCTCCACTAAAATGTTGAGTAGAATTGACAAGAGTGATCATCTTTGTGTGGTTCCTGATCTTCAGGGGACAACATTCAGCCTTTCCCCACTAAAAATGATGCTAGCTATGGGTATTTTTTACATGTTTTTTTTTTTTTTTTATCAGATTGAAGACATTAACTTCTATTCAAGTTTGTTAAAAGTTCTATTATGAAGGGATTTGAGATTTTATCAGGAATTTTTTTTCTGCATCATTGAGGTGATCATGTGGGTTTTTTTTCTTTTATTCTATTACTATAATATTGCACTGGTAAATTTTCATACCTTAAACCAACATTGTATTCCATGGAGAAATACCACTGGTTTATATTCTAAAATTATTTTGGTCAGTTTTTTGCCACTGTGACTAAAAGACCTAATAAGAACAATTAGAAGAGGAAAGTTGATTTGGGGCTCACTGTTTCACAGGGCTCAGTCTATAGACAGCTGGCTCCATTGTTCTGGGCTCAAGCAGAAGCAGAACATCATAGTAGAAGAGTGTGGCAGATGAAAGTAGGTAGGACACAGCACAAAGAAGCACGGGGGGGGGGGGGAGGGACTCCACCTCCACTCTTCAGGAACAAAACATACACCCCCAAAGTATGCCCCCAATTACCCATCTTCTCAAGCCACACCCTACCTGCCTTCAGTTACCACCCAGTTAATCCCTATCAGGGGATTAATTCACTGATTGGGTTAAGGCTTTCATAACCCAATCATTTCACCTCTAAATCTTCCTTCTTTGCCTCACATATGAGCTTTTGGCAAATACCTCACATCTAAACCATGATATTCTGCCCCTGGCTCCCAAGAGCTTATGCACATCTCACAATACAAAATACATCTAGTTGATTTTCATGAGTCTCCATATTACAGAGCAATAGTAACAAAAAAAGCATGGTATTGGCACCAAAATAGACTGGTAGACCAATAGTACAGAATAGAGGTCACAAAGACTAATACATATAATTTCAGTTATATTAGACAAAGATGCCAAAATTGTACATTGGAGAAAAGATAGCCTCTTCAACAAATGGTGCTGGGAAAACTGGAAATCCATATGCAACAAAATGAAATTAAACCCCTATCTTTCACCATGCATAAAACTCAACTCAAAGTGTATCAAGGATCTAGGAATTAGATCAGAGACACTATGCCTAACAGAAGAAAAAGTAAGCGCTAATATCCAGCGTGTCGGATTAGGCCCCAAGTTCCTTAATAAGACTCCTGTAGTGTAAGAATTAATATCAAGAATCAATAAATGGGATAGATTCAAACTAAAAAGTTTCTTCTCAGCAAAAGAAACAATCAGTGAGGTGAATAATCTCAGCAGTTTTAGTATTTCCCAAAAGTCCATGTCCAAAGTCTTTTCTGAGACTCAAGGCAAACTCTTAGAGTGAGCACCTATAAAAATCAAAAGCAAGTTACATGTACCCAATATATAAAGGCACAAAGTAAATATTTCCATTTCACAAGGGAGAAATAGAGGCAAAAAAAGAAGGGATGGAACCAAGGCAAAACCAAAATACAGTTGGACAAACAAGTCCTGTATATATATGCCCAGCATTGGGGGAACATGGCATTCTGATATTCTTTCCAAAGGGTGTGTGCCTATAGCTTTAGTGGTTGCAGCCCACATGGCCTCTCTCTTGGTTTGTCTCTCATCAACTTATGCTGGTGTCCTCAGCAAATGTTCCACATTACTGGCATTTCTTAATCTCTGGGGTCTCTACTGCAGCTTCAGCTTCCTCTTCATGTCTCCATGCATGGCCTTATCAGGGGCAACCTTCAGGGATTCTAAATACACTGCACTTTGCCCAGCCTTCCAGCCCTTCCTTTGAAATCTCAGTGGAAGCCCTTATGCTCCCCTAACTTCAGCATTATGCAATCCTGTAGAAACAGTACCATGTCTTTTATGCTGTGGATGGTACCATGGTGTCCCACCATCTCTAGCAGTAGCTAAACCTTCAGTGACCCTGGCTATAGCAACCTCTGCATGCCTAGGTGACCACACTTGGCAAAATAACTTCATAGGCCTTTCTGTGCAGGTGTGGTGTCCCACTTGTCTCTTCTCAGAGGAATTTTTACTTTTATTCCCTTGAGCCTGAGATGGGTATGTTCTTTTTTTTTTTTTTAAAAAAATTATTTATAGTAGTATGTATTACAGTTCATACTATACATATATAGCATCGTTTTACATAAAACAGTTTGTATACAAAGTATATTCGCAGCATTCAAGTCTTCAATCATGCATTTAGAATAATGATATCCATCTTATTCAACCAATTTTCCCCCTTCCTGCCTTGCTCCCTCCCTTCCCCTCCCTTCCCTTTGACCATTATAGTGTTCATCTAATCCTCCTATGTACCCCGACCCATCAATACTGTGAACCGGCTTCCTTATATCAGAAGAAATATTCGGTATTTGGATTTTTGAGATTGACTGATTTTACTTAGCATTATATTCTCCAACTTCATCCATTTACCTGTGAATGTCATTATTTTATTCTCTTTTATTGCTGAGTAAAATTCCATTGTGTATATATACCACATTTTCTTTATCCATTCATCTACCGAGGGACATATAGGTTGGTTCCACAACCTAGCTATTGTGAATTGTGCTGCTATAAACATTGAGGTAGCTGTGTCACTGTAATATGCTGTTTTTAAGTCCTTTGGGAATAGACCCAGGAGTGGGATGGCAGGGTCATAGGGTGGTTCCATTCCCATTTTCCCAAGAAATCTCCAAACTGCTTTCCATAATGGTTGTACCATTTTGCAGTCCCACCAGCAATGTATGAGTGTGCCTTTTTCCCCACATCCTCTCCAACGTTTATTGTTGTTTGTGTTCTTGATAGCTGCCATTCTGACTGGAGTGACATGAAATCTTAGAGTAGTTTTGATTTGCATTTCTCTAATTGCCAGCGATGTTGAGCATTTTTTCATGTATTTGTTGATTAATCGTGTATCTTCTTCTGAGAAGTGTCTTTTCAATTCCTTAGCCCATTTATCGACTGGATTATTTGTTTTTTTGGTGTCAAGTTTTTTGAGTTCTTTATATATTCTAGAAATTAGTGCTCTATCTGATGTGCATGTATTAAATATGTGTTCCCAGTTAGTTGGTTCTCTATTAACCTCACTGATTGATTCTTTTGCTGAGAAGAATATTTTTAGCTTAAATATATCCCATTCATTAATTCTTGGTAATAATTCTTGCGCTACAGGATTCTTGTTAAGGAACTTGGGGCCTAATCCGACATGTTGGAAATTGTAGCTTACTTTTTCTTCTATTAGGTGTATTGTCTCTGGTCTAATTCCTAAGTCCTTGATCCACTTTGAATTAAATTTTGTGTATGGTGAGAGATACAGGTTTAATTTCATTTTGTTGCATATGGCTTTCCAGTTTTCCCAGCACCATTTGTTGAAGAGGCTATCCTTTCTCCACTGTACATTTTTGGCACCTTTGTCTAATATAAGATAGCTGAAATTATATGTATTAGTCTCTGTGTCCTCAATTCTGTACCATTGGTCTACTGGTCTGTTTTGGTGCCAGTACCATGCTGTTTTTGTTACTATTGCTCTATAGTATAATTTAAAGTCTGGTATGGTGATGCCGCCTGCTTCACTTTTCCTGCTCAGGATTGCTTTAGTTATTCTGGGTCTCTTATATTTCCAGATGAATTTCATGACTGCTTTTTCTATTTCTTTGAGAAATGTCATTGGGATTTTGATTGGAATTGCATTAAATCTGTATAATGCTTTTGGTAGTATGGACATTTTGACAATATTACTTCTACCTATCCAAGAACAAGGTAGGTCTTTCCATCTTCTGAGGTCTTCTACGATTTCTTTGTTTAGTGTTCTATAGTTTTCATTATAGAGGTCCTTCACCTTTTCGTTAAGTTGATTCCCAGGTATTTTTTTTTTTTTTGATGCTATTGTAAATAGAGTAGTTTTCATCATTTCCCTTTCAGAGGCTTTGTCACTGATGTACAAAAATGCCTTTGACTTATGGGTATTGATTTTGTATCCTGCTACTTTGCCAAATTCATTTACTAGTTGTAAAAGTTTTCTGGTAGAGTTTTTTGGGTCTTCTAGGTATATTATTATGTCATCAGCAAATAGTGCTAATTTGAGCTCTTTTTTTCCTATCTGGATCCCTTTAATTTCTTTCATCTGTCTAATTGCTCTTGCCAGAGTTTCAAGTACTATGTTAAATAGCAGTGGTGAAAGGGGGCGTCCCTGTCTTGTTCCAGTTTTTAGAGGGAATGCTTTCAATTTTTCTCCATTTAAGATAATGTTAGCTTGAGGTTTTGCATAGATAGCTTTTATAATGTTGAGATATATTCTTGATATTCCTAGTTTTTCCAGTGTTTTGAACATAAAGAGGTGTTGTATTTTGTCAAATGCTTTTTCTGCGTCTATTGAGATGATCATATGATTTTTATCTTTAAGTCTATTGATGTGATGTATTATTTTTATTGATTTCCGAATGTTGAACCATCCTTGCATCCCTGGGATAAACCCCACTTGATCATGGTGCACTATCTTTCTGATATGTTTTTGAATCTGATTTGCCAGAATTTTGTTGAGGATTTTTGCACCTATGTTCATTAAAGATATTGGCCTGAAGTTTTCCTTTTTGGCTGTGTCTTTGCCTGGCTTTGGAATTAATGTGATATTGGCCTCATAGAGTCTGGAAGAGCTCCCTCTTTTTCTATTTCTTGAAATAATTTGAAGAGCATTGGTATTAGTTCTTCTTTGAAGATCTTGTAGGACTCGGTTGTAAACCCATCAGGACCTGGAATTTTTGTTGTTGGAAGTTTTTTGATAGCGTCTTCTATTTCTTCATTTGAAATTGATTTATTTAAATTGTGTATAGCCTCCTGTTCCAGTTTGGGGAGTTCATACGACTCTAGAAATCTGTCTATGCTTTCAGTATTTTCTATTTTATTAGAGTACAATTTTTCGAAGTAATTTCTAATTATCTCCAGTATATCTGAGGTGTTTGTTGTGATATTTTCTTTTTCTTCATGGATGCTAGTAACTTTAGGTTTTTCTCTTCTTCTTTTTGTTAGCATTGCTAGGGGTCTGTCAATTTTATTTATTTTTTCAAAGAACCAACTTTTGGTTTTGTCAATTCTTTGAATTGCTTCTTTAGTCTCAATTTCATTAATTTCAGCTCTGATTTTAATTATTTCCTGTCTTCTACTGCTCTTAGTGTTGATCTGTTCCTCTTTTTCTTGTGCTTTGAGGTTTGATGTTAAATCCTTTATTTGTTGTTTTTTTTTTCTTTTAATGAAGGAATTCAGTGCAATGAATTTTCCTCTTACTACTGCCTTCATAGTGTCCCAGAGATTTCCATATGATGTATCTGTGTTCTCATTTACCTCTAGGAATTTTTTAATTTCCTCCTTGATGTCTTCTTCAACCCCTTGTTCATTCAGTAGCATGTTGTTTAGCTTCCAGCTGTTGGAGTATTTATTTTATTTCTTGTATTATCATTGATTTCCAATTTCATCCCATTATGGTCTGATAGAACGCAAGGTAGGATTTCTATTTTTTTATATTTGCTGAGAGTTGCCTTGTGACATAATATATGGTCAATTTTGGAGAAGGAGCCATGTGCTGCTGAAAAGAAAGTGTATTCGCTTACTGAGGGATGAAATATTCTATATATGTCCATTAGGTCTAAGTTATTAATTGTTTTAGTGAGGCCTAATGTTTCTTTATTTAGCTTTTGTTTGGATGATCTATCCATTGGTGAGAGAGGTGTATCGAAGTCTCCTAGAATAACTGTGTTGTGGTCTATTTCACTCTTGAACTTGAGAAGGGTTTGCTTGATGAATGTAGGTGCTCCATTTTTGGGGGCATATAGATTTATAATTGTTATATCTTGTTGATGAATGGTCCCCTTAAGTAGTAATAAATATCCATCTTTATCTCTTTTGATTAGCTTTGGCTTGAAGTCTACTTTATTTGATATGAGAATGGAAACCCCTGCCTGCTTCCGCAGCCCATGTGCGTGATAAGACTTTTCCCAGCCTTTCACCTTCAATCGCTTAATGTCTTTTTCTATGAGGTGTATTTCTTGCAGGCAACAAATTGTTGCATTGTTTCTTTTAATCCAGTCTGACAATCTGTGTCTTTTAAATGGTGAGTTTAGACCATTAACATTCAGGGTTATTATTGAGATGTGATTCTTATTTCCATCCATTTTTAAATGTATTGTGGTGTTTAGGTTAATTTGGGTTCTCCTCTGGTTGGTAATTCCTTTAGTTTACTATCTCCCTTTGTTGGTTTTCATTGTTATTTTTTTCTTCTTCTTCGTGGAAAATTGTGCCCAAGATGCTCAGAAGTGCTGGCTTTCGAGCTGTGAAATCTTTTAACTTTTGTTTGTCGTGGAAAATTTTTATTTCATCTTCAAATCTAAAGCTCAATTTTGCTGGATATAAGATTCTTGGTTGATATCCCTTTTCTTTCAGAGCTTGAAATATGCTATTCCAGGATCTTCTAGCTTTTAAGGTCTGGGTTGAAAAATCTGAGCATAGTCTGATTGGTTTCCCCCTATATGTAATCTGCTTCCTTTCTCTTGTGGCTTTTAGTATTCTCTCCTTGCCTAGTATATTAGGGAATTTCATTATAACGTGCCTTGGTGTGGATCTGTTGTGGTTTTGTACGTTTGGTGTTCAGTAAGCCTCTTGAAGTTGGTTTTGCCATTCATCCTTTATGTGTGGAAAATTTTCTGCTATTATTTCATTGGATAAATTACTCATTCCTTTGGTTTGAAACTCTCTACCTTCTTCAACACCAATCACTCTTAAATTTGGTCTTTTTATGCTGTCCCATAATTCCTGAATGCTCTGTTCTTGTTTTCTTACTACTTTTGTCGTGTCCTCTAGATTTTTCTCCAGGATAAATATTTTGTCTTCATTATCTGAGGTCCTTTCTTCCAGGTGATCTAATCTGTTGGTTATGCTTTCATTTGAGCATTTAGTTTGGTTTATTTCTTCTTTCATTTCCAGAATTTCTGTTTGGTTTTTCTTTAGAATCTCTATCTCCCTATTGAAGTAATCTTTTGCTTCTTGTATTTGTTTTTGGAGTTCTTTGTCAAAATGCTCTTTTACTGCCTCTATTTGCTCTCTCATCTCATTTTTGAGTTCAATCTTAAGATCCATAAACATTTGGAATATGTAATTTCTAAATTCCATCTCTGGCATTTGGCCAACTGTGCTTGCCATGAAATCAATTGAGGGGGCCTGTTGGTTGGTTTCAGCCACTTTCTTCCCTTGCTTCTTCATAATGCTTGCGTGTCTATTCTCCTAGCACTGTGGGACCTTGCCTATTTCAATTTCACCTTATAGCCTTATGTTTCTCCTGTGGTACAATGCTGTCAGGTTCCCTTATAAATACCTTACAATTTAAGCTCTAACACTTTCTTTACAGCAAATCCCAGTCTGATCACAATGTACAGATTTAGTTAACCCAGATATTGTTTCCAATTTACTCTGTATGCTTGCATTGGGGTTTACAGTTTCAGTATTGGATACAGAGATGATATGTTTAGGAAAAAACAAGTGAGATTACTGAGATGTTCTTTCTTAGGAAGTATAACAGTAGAATTCTACAGAAGTGGTTTAATATCAGCAGACAGGAGAGAAGAGAGAATGGAGTGAGCGATTTAGAAGAAAGACAATTTGTATATAAACCAAACTTATTTAGCCTTTGAGAGAAGAAATATAAAGAAAGATGGAAAAGAAAAAATAAAAAGGAACAATGAGAGATAACAAAGAATTAAGAATTAGTGTAAGAGAGAGGAGAGAGAAACTGAGTCAAGAAAAATAGAGATTAAAGTATATATAACACCACTTTTCTGTATATTTCAATTGCCCCAGGCCTAGAAGTCCCAATTTCTGTGTATACCTTGTTTTCACCTCTGATGAGTACACAATGACAGGGTGTAAGTAGATAAGATGAGGGCAGAAGAGACTAAAGTGAGAAGGGAAGAAAGGAAAGAGGAACACAGACACACAAATAATCCCACTATCAAACAGAACAAAAGCAAAAACAAACAAAAAAACAAAAACAAAAAAAACAAAAACAAAAAAACAAAAAAACAGAGTCGGAGTTTAAGCCAGTTGTCCCAGAAAACGCCCAGACAGTCACAGTGAAGTCTAGTCTGCAGCTTTGGCCAGCGGCAGATTGGCACAGAGGAATAATGACTGGGGGTTGGGGGGGTATCAGTACGTGAATAGCATCAAGAAAGCGTTCATCAAAAAGGCATGCATTCCCCATGCCCATCCCCGGTTATAGCTCTTATGGTTGCTGCGCTGGCCTCAGGCAGGCCCTTTCCTGCGGGCTGCCTGTGCGGGTCTCACCCAGGTGTTTGCTGTTCTCAGGGCCCTGGACCGGTCCTTGGATACCTGCAGCTGTTTTTCTTCTCCGTTTCTTTGTCCCAGTCAGCCACAGCCCTCCTCCAAAATGGCGGCACCTTCCCTGGTCCCGACAGCAGTATCCCGGTCCTGTGTGTCACTCTGAGGCTTGCAGGTCTGTTCGGTGATTTACGCGAAAGAAGTCTGTGAGGCCGCTGCTCGCATCTGGCTCTCTTTTTATTCTGCGCTGTTCGAGGCCGTGGTCTGCACTTCCCGTACTGCAATGCTACCACGGAAGCTGCGCCACTAATGCTGGTTCCTCCTGTGGGCCGCTGGCACTGGACTCCGTGTGTCCACGGTCTGGAGTTCCTTGTATTTTCACCGTCTAGATGTGCGCGGATGTCTCAGCTCCCTTCCAGTTGCAGGAGTGTTGCTAAGAACGCGTTCAATCTTCCCGATAAGCCTCTTTTATTGCCGGTCTCCGGAGCGTGCTTCTCTGCTCTCCGCCAGAGATGGGTATGTTCTTGCCAATTCCTGAGATGCTCTCAAGTCATCTTATTGTCTTTAGGTAACATCTTTAGCTTTTCTTTACTGATTGTAATGCATTTAACAACCACACCTTCCTTAGCCCCTGTTTTATTAACAGTTTTCATGCCAAACTGGAAGTTTTTCAAACTTCTCCACTTTGTTTTTGCTCCTGATTATCAGAATAAATTCGGATAAAATCCATCAGTAATACCCATGCCAACTGTGTAAAATACTATGCTGCCTAGATATTTCTTCTGCCAGATTAATAAATCCATCACTTTCAACCAGCTTCACAGAAAGTTTCAGGACACGGGGAAAAATGCTGTCAAACTCTTAGAAAATAACATAAATGGCATCTAGTCCAATTTCCAATAGAGTCTTTCAACTTGTCTGAAATCTCATGAGCCCTGTCTTCACTGTCTTCAGTCTTATCAATTGCCCTTTAAGGTCCATTTACAACATTCTAAAATATTTCCCACTTGTATCAGTAAACTTTCAAAAATTCCTCTGACAAATTCCAAAAACCTCAAAAGGCTTATGTGTAAAACCTCACTTCTTGGTACAGATTTATGTTTTAGTCAGATTATTTGCTGCTTTGACCAAAGGACCTGACAAAAACAATTTTAGAGGAGGAAACGTTTATGTGGAATTCATAGTTTTAGAGGTCTTAATCGACTCCATTCCTCAGGGCTCTAGGCATGTCCGAACATCATGGCAGAAGAATGTGGGGGAGGAAAGCAGCTGGAAAAGTCACAACAGGAAGCAAACAGAGGTAGACTTTACTCTCCAGAGACAAAATATATACCACAAATCCACACCCCCCCCATGACCCACCTCCTCAAGCCACACCCTACTTGCCTTCAGGTACCACTCGGTTAATCCCTATCAGAAGAATAATTCACTTATTTGTTTATAATCCAACCATTTCACTTCTAAACATTTTTGCAATGTCTCACAGATGAGCTTTTTGGGGACAACTCACATCTAAATCATAACAAAATATTTTAAAATCATTGCTATATTTGGTTTACTAATAATTGGTGGAGTATTTTTGTATTTGTATACCTAAGGTATACTGTTCTTGTGATATCTTTGTATGGTTTTTATATCAGGGTAATTATTTTATAACATAAGTTTGGGATTTGCTTCTTCTTTCATAATTTGGAAAGTGTTTGTGGGGTATTACTGTTTAATTATTGTCTAAATATTTGGTGGAAATTACCAGTGAAGCCATATGGGCCTGGCTTTTCTTTGTGCAGAATTTTTTGATTACTAATTGAATCACTTTACTTTTTATACATCTATATGATGTTCTACCTCTTCATGAGTCAGTTTTTGTAGTTTATGTTTTTCTAAGAATTTGTCCATTTTATTCAGGCTTTCCATCTAACTACATTAGCATATCATTGCTTATATTATTCTCCTATTCATACTTGCATGACACTAATAACATCTCCTCTTACAGGCCTGATTTTCAAAATGCAAATATCCTCTATCTTTTTGTAAAACGAGTCTAGCTACAGTTATTTCAATCTAGTTGATTTTTTAAAAAAGAATCAACTTCTGTTTTCATTAATTTTCTCTAATATTTTGTTATAGCATATTTATTTATTTCCACTATATGTATTATTATATACTTCTTTTATGTTGCCATTGGGTTTAGATTTTTTTCTTATTTTCCAAGTTTCTTTAGGAGAAAATTTAGATTATTAATTGGTATTTTATTTTTAATATAGGCTATTTAAATACATAGCTATATATTTCCCGCAATGCACTGCCTAATTTTGCTCATATTTTTCTGTTGTGTTTTGTTTTCATTTATCTTAAAGTATTTTATAATTTCCCTGTGATGGTACTAGAACCAATATAGACATGAAGACAAATGGAATAATATATAAGGCACTGAGATAAACCTACATGAATATAATTATCTGCTACAAAGACCCAAATGCTGATAGGACTGAAGACAGTGAAGACAGGTGCCAAAAACCTTTACTGAACAAATGATAGACTTTTTAACAAATGGTGCTGAGAAAACTGGAAATCTATATGTAGAAGAATGATAATTTACCCTGGTCTCTCACCCTTCACAAGTAAACTCAAAGTGGATCAAAAACCTAGGAATTAGATAAGAAACTCTGCACTTGCAAGAAAAAAATGTAGACCCAACACTCCAAAACATTGGCATAGCTACTGACTTCCTTAACAAGATTCCTAAAGCACAAGAAATAAAACAAAAAATGATAAGTAGGAAGGCAGCATATTAAAAATCTTCTTTACAGAAAAAAAAAAAAAAACAATCAAGAGCAGGAAGATAGAGCCTAGATAATGGGAGAAGATCTTTACCATCTTCTCCTCTGATAGAGCATTAATCTCCAGAATGTACAAATAACTCAAAAAACTTAACACCAAAAGTCCAATAACTCAATTAATAGATGGCCCAAATAACTAAACAGATGGTTCTCAAAAGAAGAAATATGAATGGTCAACAAATATATGAAAAAATGTTCAACATGTCTAGCAAATATAGAAATTAAAGTCAAAACTACACTGAGATTTCATTTTACTCTAGTCAGAATGGCAATTATCAAGAATACAAATAATAGGGCTAGGATCATTGCTCAGTGGTAGAGTGCTGGCCTCGCACGTGTGAGGGACTGGATTCTATTCTCAGCAACACATACAAATTAATTAATTAACTAAAGGTCCATTGACAACAAAAATATTTAAAAGATATTAAAAATACAAATAATAATGAACGTTTTCAAGGATGTAAGGAAAAGGTCCACTCATACTTTGTTAGTGGGACTGCAAATTAGTGCAGCACTCTGGAAAGTGTTATGGAGATTTCTCAAAAACCTATGAATGGAAACATTGTATGATCTAATGATCTCACTCCTTTGTACATATCCAAAAGAACTAAAATCAGCATACTATAGTGATACAGTCACAGCAATGTGGCACAATTCACAATAGCCAAGCTATGGAACCAACTAAGGTACCCTTCACAAATGAATGAATAACAACAACATTAAATATATATATATATATATATATATATATATATATATATATATATATATATATATATTTGTTGTATTACTCAGTCATTATGAAGAATGAAATTATGGCATTTGCTGATATTTGGGTGGAACTGGAGACCATCATGCTAAGTGAAATAAACTAGACTTATAACAAAAAAGTTTTGAATGTTCCCAAATAGGAAGTGAGTTGGAAATAAGAAGGGAAAAAATGAGAGATAGAGAGAGAGGGAAAGGGAAAAGGGGGGGGAACATCATCAAAATAGAAGAAAGACTGATAATGAGAGGGAAGAAGAAGGGATGTGATAAGGGAAGAACAGAGGAATGAATCTAATCTAACTTTTGTATATACATATATGAATATACTGCCATGAATCGCACCATCATGAATATCCTAAATACACTAAGCAAAAACAAAATATCTAAGAGAAAAGTAGCATAAAGTTCAATAGAGTGGAGGGAAGAGAACAGGGGGAAGAAGGAGGGGAGGGAAAGCAGGAAAACTGGAGATTTATATTGAGCAAATATTCCATGATTTTTAAATTATGTCTAAATGAATCCTATTGTTATGTATAACTAAAAATAAGCAATAAAAATGCCTTGAAAATGTAGCTTTTTAGGTAATTTCTAGGCAGGTCAAATTGTAACACCTGTTTGATATAAGGCATTTTAAGAACTCCAAATGCATTTAAATTTTTTTGTAGTTATAGATGGACACAATAGCTTAATTAATTAATTTATTTTTTTGTGGTGCTGAGGACTGAACCTTGAACCTCACATATGCCAGGTAGACACTCTACCACTGAGCCATAACCCCAGCCCTCCAAATGCATTTTGACCCCTCTAGTGCCTGATGAACTGTTGGTTTACACAGCTACAGTAGTTGTAAAGCTTTTAGTTTTCATGTTATTGTATAGTTGGGAAGAGGTAGATGAGAATAGAGCAAGTTGAAATGCCATAAAACTCATTGCTATTACTGTTATTCAGCCATTTTCCTGGAATAAACACTTCTGGCTTGTTGCAAACCTTTGTACAGTTTCAGTCATTCTGAAAAAGTTGACATTGTTGCCAGTGATCTCATGCTTTTATGTAAAAATGTATTTTAGGAGTTTTACCCCCACTATTCTAGATGAGTTTCTTCAGAAATGGCAACCTCTGTTCTTAGAAATTAAATAAAGTACCATATTAATGCATCATGATGGAGTGAAAACAATCATAGGTTTTGTAATTAGATTCACTGTAAATTAAATCCTGGCTCAGTTGCTAGCTATTATGCAACCCTGGGAAAGTGACTTATCCTCCCAATACTTCAATATTCTTAATTATTCTGTGTAGAGGATAATACATATCCCATAGGATTATTGTAAGATTTAAATGAAATAATGGCTGAAAAAACTTCTGGAACATAGAAACCATTCAACACATGTTAAATTTGCTATTTGCCTTTCTGCTTAGCTGCAAACTCAATGATTTTAATCTCAGCAAGTTGCTATATTCCACATCAGATTTGCCCAATTTATTTGTCACAAAAATATGTAGTAATAGTTTTAAGATGTGCAGTCAGTAGATACCATCCCATTAGCTGTCACCTTTTAGCTGCAGACTTATTTGCAAAGTGCCTTTAGGACTTGGTCCTTTGCATTACAACTCCATTTTCATTTGTGCCTCCCAGCCCTCGGAAGGCTATACTAACAGTGATACTACATTGTTGATTTATTTTCAGCCTCTATTCATCACCACACCCCCCATAGATCTTTTTTAGCCCACTCACACAGAGCCAGTTATTTCTCTTATTTATTATTTATTTATTGTTAGATTTATATAGTGCTTTCCTCCCTAAAAGCTTAAGGCACTGTACAGAGAACTTAAAAACATGGCCCATCGAACATTACACATCTAAAATAAAATTGAAAATGGGGAA
The DNA here is from genome assembly GCA_025594165.1 of Tamias sibiricus. Taxonomy (NCBI): domain Eukaryota; kingdom Metazoa; phylum Chordata; class Mammalia; order Rodentia; family Sciuridae; genus Tamias; species Tamias sibiricus. The sequence goes on along the minus strand of CM046667.1, from coordinate 91,539,407 downwards.
AGTAGACAAGCAAACAGGAATCGAAAGTCTGAGGATAATGGATGATCAGGGGGAAGAGAAGAAGGGTATATTGGCCAGCACATTTTTTTTTCTCTTTGGGTATGGACTTACAGAAACTATCCCTAGTAATTTTTTTTCAGGTATCTGATCCAGTCTTAAAATGCCTGAGGCCATTTATATTTCAAAAGAGATGTATATTTGTTACCTGCACAGATTTGAGTGAACAGAAAGGACAACTCAATGTTTTCTTTCTGTTGCCCAAGTTACACATTTAAATGATAAATATCTTTAGTCTCAGGACCAATTTCTTTCTTGATGGGGGAAATGTATTAATGAAATGTGAACTGTTAGTGGGAAAACTGTATGTTGCATGGACATGTTTGTTGCATTCCATGTTGAATGATGACACACAATGCTAAAAGGAATGAAGAACTTTATAGGCTGATAATCACTAAAAGCATTAATCTGATAAAAAATACAGTGAATTGCAAATATTGCTTAGGTTAAAGTGATAAAAAAGAATAATAATAGCATCTTTTCTCTTCTTCTCTGCAAGTTTGGCATTCCATAGTGTGCAGTTTCAACTTCCAAGCAGAAGTTAAATGGATTTTGGTGTTAAGAGTAGAGATATGGTATAATGGAGGGTATTGAGGGGCAAGTATAAATGGATATTGGCATCCTGACTCTCACATTGATTGAAAAAAAATCATTATTTTATTGCACCTAAAAAACATTCTCTTCTTATCATCAGTGTTTTACACACACACACACACACACACACACACACACACACACACACACTTTTCCTTCAGAACATTAAAATATGATTGATGTATTCAGAGTTTATTATTAAATTTTTATATTGATTACTTTTAATATTTGTCCCAGAGAGGCTAAAATCAACTCCAATTATTCAATAGCTCATTAGCAGATCAGTAGGAGAACTATTTGAAATTAATTTTTCCTGTCTCTTGTTACTATGAATGAGGGAAAGTTGACTTTCATTTTTTTCATGATTCACAATGGGTTGAGGACTCCAGTGTTTTGCCATTGTTTCATTAAACTTCAAGTTAGGTGAAATTTTTGTGAATTTCACTTAAAAGAGATGTTCCATGAAGCTGTTCAGAAAATACAAACCAAATTCATTTTTTTTAAAATTCTTGAATCTTTTTTAAAAATATTTTTATTAGTACTTGATAAACCTTTATTTTTTTTTTACTTATTTATATGTAATGCTGAGAATCGAACCCAGTGTTTCACACATAATAGGCAAGCACTCTACCACTGAGCCACAACCCCAGCCCCCAAACCAAATTTATTTTTGAAAACTAAACAAATTTTCCATAAGGCCTGTACAGTGACAAAAGCTCTGGATGAGGATCTTTATCTGGATAGTCTTGGATCCAGGCCTGTTTTTGTTTTCTCTCTGTTGATAACTAGTGCACTATCATTGCTCTTTGTAATATCTTATCCCTTCAAGAAAAATCACTGAGGCCCTTGAAATTTGGTTATAGTCCCAAAGGGCATCCTGATTTGACACAGTCAATGAATGTATAATTATATTTCCATGTCTTGGCTATTTTCTTAAGTTTGGATATGAATCTTTTTAATAGGAAGTTGAGTTATGTTTTATTTGATACTTTAATTTTATTGTGAAATTTATATAATATTTAATAGAGTAGTTTCATTCACTCTTTAGATTCAACAAAAGACGTTTTTGCCCCTTCCACAAATAGCATTCAACTAAATAAGTTCATTTTATGGGATACAAGATACATCATATATGTTATATAGAGAGAGTAAAAACTGAGTATTTTAATATTTGTGATGGGTAACTATTTTTTACTAACGAATTAAAGCTGTATGTCACATATCTTAGAAAATTACACTCAAGTGGTCTCAGTGCTAAGCGAAAAACCAAATTAGTAAGTTTTTCATGTTTTATTAGTAAACTATGAATATGTAATGAACCAATATTACAGATCATTTTAGAATGTTTTCACCTAAAAACATTTTTTTGCCAACCTAAAGAATTGTAACACCCTCTCTGCTTTCATCATTGATTTGAAAGCGAGTAAAAAACTTAGGATGATTTTTCTTTTCTTTTCTTACTCTGATTGATTTCATTTCAGTGTGTCCTAATTATGTTCAGGTGCAAGTTATTAGCCTCTGCTGTAATAAGCCAAGTTGACAGTAACATACTAAGGTAGGAATAAAATAACATATATTTTTTCACTCTAATTATTACCCCCTGACCTGGAATCATATAATGGGTTATGTATGTGTTTGACTATGATCAACAAAGAGCAACCTGAGACTTGGATCAAACTTCTAAGAAACTAATCTCCTATATAAGCCTTATTGTAGAGGTAGGGATACTGTCATTGTCTTTTCTCTCTTCCAAAGTGGGTTACTACCTTCAGATACAGAACTGATGTTTGGGTGAAACCAGCAGGTGATAATGGGAAATGTCTCCTGGTTTGGTAAATGGCAATGTAATTGTAGCTGAGACATCCTTGCCACACCAATCTAATTAAAAAGAAAAAGTAATTATGATCCTTTCTTTCCTATCAACATATCCACAATTATTCTGTCCTCTGGTTCATAGAAAAAAAAAAGCTTCTAATAATTGCCATGGAGACTTTAAGATTAAAATGGCATTTGGCTAAGTAACACTTGATAGATATGTTACCCTCCCCCACCCTCAGAGTTTTCCACACCCTAAGAGAAGCAACCTTGTTTCAAGATGTTCCAGACAGGATGTTCCTTCCCCAGGCAGAATGTTTCTTTTCCCCAGGCAAGAGCCAATAGGCTTAAAGGACACCCTGTTCTAGCCAATGGTGTTTGGGGTTGCTCTAGTGCACCCCCCACCAGAAATCCCTATATAAGGCCCTGTTTGAGAGACTCAGACAGAGAGAGACACACGGACACAACATCGGACACAACATCGGATCGTCGCTGCTGAGAGGAGGAAGACAGATACATCGGCTCGTCGCTGCAGAGAGGAGGAAGCCACTGCAACAGCTCCAGACCCATCGCCTCCAGCTCGACGGCAGCTGCCCCAGCCAGCAGCTCCAGACCCATCGCCTTCAGCTCGACGGCAGCTGCCCCAGCCGACAGCTCCAGACCTATCGCCTCCAGCCAACGGCAGCTGCCCCAGCCAACAGCTCCAGACCGACCACCTTCAGCCCGACGGCGCTCCCAGCTGACAGCTCCAGCCTCCAGCCAGACAGCAGCTGCTTTAGCCGACAGCTCCAGAGATCCCAGCCGGTGCAACCAAGCACCCACCTTCTGTCCAGAGCTTGCACACTCCCCTCTCCCTGACTCCCTTCTCCCACCAGAGCTTGCACACTCCCTTCTCCCTGACTCCCCTCTCCCACCTCTTCGACCTTCGACCAGAGCACCTCTTCTCTGGTTTTTGCTACCAGCCACGAAGGCTGTTGAATAAATCTTTTGGCTGCACGGCTGTCCCCGGTGTGATGCTTTGCCCTTCATTGGTGCTGTGACTCGGATCCTATCTGAGCCGGAGGGCATAATCACCTGGAACTGCCTCAGCCTTCGCCCGGTTTTTGATCGCCGCTCCGCCGCATCCACCAACGGTCATCGGATTGGTAAGCCCCCCGCCCCAGAGCTCCTAAACCCGTAAGGCCTTGTACAGTGGGAACTGACCGTTGATCGTCCAGCAGCCCTGTTGGTGGCCTGTACGGGGAGGATCGCACCCCACCTAGACCTTCATGGTCACAGTGGACCTCACGGAGCTCTCTCTCTCTCTCTCTCTCTCCCTTTCCTGGGTAGGTCTCCTCATCCCCAGAGCTCCTAAACCTGTCGGGCCTTGTACAGTGGGAACTGACCGTTGATCGTCCGGCAGCCCCGCCGGTGGCCTGTACAGGGAGGATCGCACCCCACCTAGACCTTCACGGTCACAGTGGACCTCGTGGAGCTTTCTCTTTTTGTCTCTCTCTCTCCTTTTCCTGGGTAGGTCTCCTCATCCCCAGGGCTCCTAAACCCATCAGGCCTTGTACAGTGGGAACTGACCGTTCGCTCTCTCTCTCTCTTTCTCTCTCTCTCCCCTCTCTCCCTCTCCCTTTCCTGGGAGTAGTTGAAGAAAGCCCTTTTTTCGGCCTCTGGCCTCCGGACTTGGGTCTCTCCTTCCCGTCCAGGACGGGACACGGAAAATCCTTGCGCAAGGTGACCCATTGTTCTTCGGTCCCTTTGGACCCCATCTCTGTTTGACTCCAGTGATGACTGGGTCTCACAGACTTGGATCTCTCTGATACATATATCTTGAGGAGGACGCTCCTCAGGACAATATATCTGTCCCGTTCGGAATGGGAAAATGGGGGCTTCTTCTTCTGCTACTGCTTCTTCACCTCTCCTGGCTGACTCACTCCTATCCCTCCTGGCTGACTACTCTCCTATCACTCTCTTCTTTGCTCTCGTCTTCACTCTCTTCTTTGGTTTTGCTATCACTCACTATTTGTCGCTCTTGTACCCACTCCGACCCCTCCCATCCGACTGTCCTCTACAGTGCCTCTTAAACAACCTAGCCACTCTTGGCCTAACTCCCGATATACAACCAACAAGACTTACCAAGTTTTGCACCCAAGATTGGCCCACATACCCCTTAGATAACCAAAACAAATGGCCTGCTTCTGGGTCCCTGGATCCCTCTATACTGAGAGATCTTTTCTACTTCTGTGAGCGATCAAAAAAATGGGCAGAGATTCCGTATGTTCAGGCTTTCTCCCTTCTCCGTTCGAATCCCTCACTCTGTACCCACAGCAGCTCCAACAATAGCCTCCTAGCCTGCCAACCGGCTGCTCCCCTACCATCCCCCTCCTTTCTTGATTTCGATCCCGCAGATGAGCCGCCCCCATACCAATCTGAAACCTCTCCCCCTCCCTCGGCCCCTCCAGCCCCACTTCTACACACTCCTGCCACCTCCTCCTCCAGCCCACCCCTTACGCGATCTCGCACAATGTCTGCTCACCCTCTGTCACTTACTCCCGCCCAAGTCCTGACCCCACTCCGGGAAGTTGCGGGTCCATAAGGAATTGTCCGTGTCCATGTTCCCTTCCCAATGACCGAGGTAGTGCAAATCGAGAAACGATTGGGCTCTTATAGCACTGACCCCACTACATACCTCAGGGAATTTCAATGGGTCCTCCAAGCTTATAGCCTTACCTTCCATGACATCTATATGATTTTGGCAAATACCCTCCTCCCTGAGGAGCGTAGGCGAGTCTGGGAGCAGGCACGGGCCTATGCCGATGAGAACCATAGAACCAACCCTAACCATCTCATTGGACCTCAGGCTGTCCCCGAAAGGGACCCTAACTGGGACTATAATTCCCCAGGGGACGTGGCCTTGCGAGATCAGTTTTCCACTTGTATACTAACTGGTCTTAAGCGTGCAGCACACAAAAAGTAGTTAATTTTGACAAGCTGCAGGAAATCATACAAAAAAGGGAAGACACCCCCTCTGAATTTCTAGATCGACTAACAAAAGCTCTCCAACAATACACCAATTTAGATCCTGAATCTCCAGGGGGACGTCATGTCCTTATGACTTACTTTTTGTCCCAAAGTTACCCTGATATACGGGCTAAATTGAGAAAATTGGAGCAAGGACCTGCAACACCTCAGACCAAGATCTTGGCCATGGCCTTTAAGGCCTATCATAATAGAGATGAGAATACTGAACGCCGTAGGTTTCAGAACTATGAAAAGGCCGAACGAGCAAGATTTCAAATGCTGGCCCAGGCTTTACAGGGCACCGACTCTCGGGCCTCACAAACAAGGGGCCATTACCCCACGCAGAGGGGACCTCCAGGGCCGTGTTTCAAGTGCAGGAACGAAGGACACTGGGCTAGAGCTTGCCCCAACCCCAGGCCCCCTACGCGCCCATGTCCTAAATGCTCCAAGATGGGCCACTGGGGTGTCGACTGCCCCAGTTCCCGCAGGGGGACTGGATCAGTCATGAAACCCAACCTGCTTGGACTAGCCACAGAAGATTGACAGGGCCCTGGGTTTCCTCTCCCGACAGTTGACATCACCTTACAGGAGCCTAGGGTCACCCTTCTTGTTGATGGCCACCCCATAAATTTCCTACTAGACACAGGAGCCACTTTCTATGTCTTGAGGGAGTTTTGGGGGCCCACCACCTTATCGTCCCCTGTTGTCGGGATAGAGGGACACACCATTCACCCCCACAAGACTCCCATGCTGTCTTGCCGCCTCCACCTCCATTCATTTCCCCACCAGTTTCTAGTAATCTCTCAATGTCCTGTGCCTTTATTGGGCCGAGATATACTGGTCAAATTTCAGGCCTCAGTTGTGCTCTCTGACCCGCCTCGCTCAGTTCTGCTCCCCGACTCGTCTCACTCCATCTCCTCCTCTGTCTTCCTTCTTAGCATTTTAGAGCCTGATGCGGAAACCTCCTGTTACCCTGCCCCCTCCCATCTGGTAGACCCCAAAGTTTGGGACACCCAGACTCCCTCCCTTGCTCACTGTGACCCTATACGAATAACACCTTAAAGATCCCCAGTATTTCCCTAATAGAGGCCAGTACCCACTCCCAGCCACTAGCCTCAGAGGTCTCCAACCTATTATCTCAGACCTTCTGCGGAAATGCTTTCTCCGACCCACCCATTCCCCATATAATACTCCCATATTGGCAGTCAAGAAGTCCAATGGGTCATACTGGCTAGTCCAAGATCTTCGTCTCATCAATGAGGCTGTTAGGCCCATACACCCTCTGGTCCCAAATCCTTATACCATTCTCTCCCTAATTCCTTCCTTATCTACTCATTTCTCGGTCATTGACCTTAAGGATGCCTTCTTCACTGTCCCTTTAGCTCAGGAATCACAAGACATCTTTGCCTTTACCTGGACTGATCCTGATACTCAACGGTCCCAACAATTGACCTGGACAGTCCTCCCTCAGGGTTTTCGAGACAGCCCTCATATCTTTGGACAGACACTGGCTGCCGATCTCAAAGACCTTGAATTCTATGACTCCACTCTTTTGCAATATGTAGATGATCTTCTCCTTTGCAGCCCTTCCTTCTCCACAGCTCGTATAGACTCTTAACACCCTTTTAAATTTTCTTGCTTCTCGTGGGTATCGTGTTTCCCCATCTAAGGTGCAGCTTTCCCAGACCCAGGTAGTTTATTTAGGAGTTCAGATTTCCCATCAATCGAAGGCTATTACTGTAGACCGAAAGGCCCTCATCAAGGCCCTCCCATGTCCCAAGACAAAGGAAGAGATTCTTTCCTTCTTGGGGCTAGCAGGATACTTCCGTGCATGGATTCCCAATTTTTCTCTTTACGCAAAACCTCTATATGAGGCAGCTAAGGGGGTTAAGGAAAAGCCCCTTCCTGAAGGCATTCGGGCTGAGTTTAAGCATCTGCAGCAGGCACTATTACAGGCCCCAGCTCTTCACCTCCCAGACCTTCTTCAGCCATTCACCCTCTATGTCCATGAAATGACTGGTCTGGCTCTAGGTGTTTTAGGCCAATATAAGGCCTCCATTTTTGCTCCCATTGCCTATCTTTCTAAACAACTTGATCCCACCATTCGCGGATGGGCCCCTTGTCTTAGGGCTCTGGCTGCTGCTTACCTACTTCTACAGGAATCAAAAAAGTTGACCTTTGGTGCCCATGTCACTGTTGCCTCTCCTCATCATTTAAAAGACCTACTAACCTATAAGAGCCTTCAAACTCTCCCGCCGTGTCGCATTCTCTCTCTCCTTGTTTCTTTTCTGCATGACTCCTCAATCTCATTCCAACCCTGCTCCTCTTTACACCCAGCTACCCTCCTCCCAGTCTCCTCTGAGCACCCGGAGCATGATTGTGTAGAGATGCTCGAGGCTTTAATCCCCCACCCGTCCCACATTCAAGAGGGACCACTTCCTGACTCTTCTCTAATCTGGTTCACGGATGGCAGCTCTTTCCTTAAGGATGGGCAACGCTTTGCTGGCTATGCTGTCGTCTCCCTATCAGAGGTTATTGAGGCAGCACCCCTTCCCCCCAGTACCACAAACCAACAGGCCGAACTAACAGCTGTTATTCGTGCCTTCGAGTTAGCAGCTGACCGAAACCTCACCCTCTACACAGACTCAAAATACGTCTATCATATTTTACTTTCCCATTCGGCAATATGGAAAGAGCGGGGGCTCCTGACCACAAAAGGCTCTGCAGTTACTAATTCCAAATTAATATCAAAGCTCCTGCAGGCCTCTCTTCTGCCCAAACTAATAGGGGTTTCTCATTGCCCTTCACACCAAAATGGTGAGTCTCCCATAGTTCAGGGAAACACAAGGGCTGATAGGGCGGCAAGGGAGGCAGCACTATCTTCTCCTTCTCTTCTGGCTTCAATCCAATCCACTACCCAGACCCCCACATCCCCTTCTGTACAATCAATCCTCTCCTATCTCCATTCTCTTTTCCATCCTAACCCTCAAGCCCTCAGAGCGTTCACAACCTCCTTCCTCACTCTGACTCCAGAGGACACACAGTTTCTCCATCAACTCACCTCCACGTGCACTGCATGTCAGCGCACCAATCCATACACTCCCTTTAAACCAGGAACATTTCCCTCTCACCAAGCTCGAGGTCAGTTTCCAGGAGCTGATTGGCAAATAGATTTCACCAACATGCCAACTGTCCGGAAACATAAATATCTCCTGGTCTTAGTAGATACCTTCTCTGGATGGGTGGAGGCCTTTCCCACTTCCAACAAAAGGGCTTCCACAGTAGCTTCTATTTTAGTCTCAGAAATCCTTCCCCGCTTTGGGTTGCCCACATCCATCCAGTCTGACAATGGGCCTGAATTTGTCTCTCATGTCACCCAAAATATATCTACTTCCCTTAACATTCCTTGGCATTTCCATATCCCATATCACCCCAAGTCTTCAGGAAAGGTAGAGAGGACTAATAGAACCCTTAAGGACATTCTGACTAAACTCTCTTTGGAGCTTCACTTGGACTGGGTCAAGCTACTTCCCCTTGCCCTCTTTAGGCTCCGAGTCCTCCCAAAGAAACCTTCCTCACTATCCCCTTTTGAGGTTATGTTTGGGCGACCAGCTCTTCCACCTGGAATTTCCCCAATTCAAGGACCCTTACCCAAGGATCTCTCTCTTTCCCTCTTGTCCTTCATCAGACATCAGCTATGGATGTGCCAAGATCACATCCTGCCGGACCCAGGTAGACTCTCCACTTCATTCCCATTAACACCTGGTTCTTGGGTATATTTCTCCCCTCCCCAGGACACAGGATCAGTCTCCCTTGCCCCAAAGTGGACAGGTCCCTTCCAGGTTGTGCTGTGCACACCCACGGCTGCTAAGCTTCGTGAAACCTCAGGGAACTTGACATCTTGGATTCATATCTCCAGACTAAAACCAGCTACCCAACTAGCTGAGGATCCACAAAAGAACAACAGACACCTACCACATTACACTTGTTCTTCCCTTCCTACCAATCCCCTAAAAATTCGCTTTTCTCGTGTTCCCGATATAGACTCAGAATAATTTTTTGTCTTTCTTGATCTGAAACTTTAACCAGCTTCTCCTTAGGAATCATCTGTTACTTCTCATCACCTCAGGACGAATTCATCTTTTTGGTGCCAACCTCCTGGGAATCCTTTTCACCCTCAAGCCTGACCTACCTGTCTTATCCTATCCCCCCATAACACCCCACGTCGCCCCGTTTCAGCAGGAAGTAGCCAGACTGACATACGACGTCCCACTTCCTAAGAAAACAAAAAGGGGGGAATGATAGATATGTTACCCTCCCCCGCCCTCAGAGTTTCTCCACACCCTAAGAGAAGCAACCTTGTTTCAAGATGTTCCAGACAGGATGTTCCTTCCCCAGGCAGAAGGTTTCTTTTCCCCAGGCAAGAGCCAATAGGCTTAAAGGACACCCTGTTCTAGCCAATGGTGTTTGGGGTTGCTCTAGTGCACCCCCCACCAGAAATCCCTATATAAGGCCCTGTTTGAGAGACTCAGACAGAGAGAGACACACGGACACAACATCGGACACAACATCGGATCGTCGCTGCTGAGAGGAGGAAGACAGATACATCGGCTCGTCGCTGCAGAGAGGAGGAAGCCACTGCAACAGCTCCAGACCCATCGCCTCCAGCTCGACGGCAGCTGCCCCAGCCAGCAGCTCCAGACCCATCGCCTTCAGCTCGACGGCAGCTGCCCCAGCCGACAGCTCCAGACCTATCGCCTCCAGCCAACGGCAGCTGCCCCAGCCAACAGCTCCAGACCCATCGCCTCCAGCCGACGGCAGCTGCCCCAGCCAACAGCTCCAGACCCATCGCCTCCAGCCAACGGCAGCTGCCCCAGCCAACAGCTCCAGACCGACCACCTTCAGGCCGACGGCCGCTCCCAGCTGACAGCTCCAGCCTCCAGCCAGACAGCAGCTGCTTTAGCCGACAGCTCCAGAGATCCCAGCCGGTGCAACCAAGCACCCACCTTCTGTCTAGAGCTTGCACACTCCCCTCTCCCTGACTCCCTTTTCCCACCAGAGCTTGCACACTCCCTTCTCCCTGACTCCCCTCTCCCACCTCTTCGACCTTCGACCAGAGCACCTCTTCTCTGGTTTTTGCTACCAGCCACGAAGGCTGTTGAATAAATCTTTTGGCTGCACGGGCTGTCCCCGGTGTGATGCTTTGCCCTTCAACACTTAAGATTCCTACTAAAATACTAATAAAAAACAAACTATTAGGAGAACATAAAAATTTGGAAAACTAAGATTAAAATATGATTTCTGGAACTAAACTGAAATTCTAGGAACTTTAAGGAAAATAAATGTGGTCTGCAATCTGAAATTTTCTTAGCAGTATTAGTCACTCAAATACAGGCAAGAAGATATTTTTCTTCATTTGTACTGTTTAACACAGTATTCCAAAGTTTGTATTAGCAGACAACTGGAAAGTTACCCTGCTACCTTTAAAAAAAATGCATTGGGTTCTGTAGTTTTCATTGCAGAGGTCTTTGATGGAAAGATCTCCCTTGTTCTTGGATAGGCAGAATTAATATTGTGAAAATGGCCATACTTCCAAAAGCACTATACAGATTTAATGCAATCCCATTCAAAATCCAAGTGACATTCCTCATAGATATAGAAAAAAAAACAATCATGAAATTCATCTGGAAAAACTCCAATAAAGTTCTTCATAGAAATAGAAAAAGTAGTCATGAAAATCATCTGAAAAAAATAAGAGACCCAGAATAGCCAAAGCAATCCTTAGGAAGAAGAGTGAAGCAGGTGGCATCACTATACCAGACCTTGAACTATACAACAGAGCAATAGTTACATAAATGACATGGTATTGGCATCAAAATAGACTTGTAGAGCAATGGTACAGAATAGAGGACTCAGAAACAAACCCACATAAATACACTTATCTCATACCAGACAAAGGCACCAACATCATATATTGGAGACAAGATAGCCTCTTCAACAAATGGTGCTGGGAAAACTGGAAATCCATATGCAGCAAAATAAAATTAAGCTCCTATCTCTTACCATGCACAAAACTCAACTCAAAGTGGATCAAGGACCTAGGAATTAAACCTGAGACCCTTCACCTAATAGAGGAAAAAGTAGGCCCGAATCTCCATCATGTTGGATTAGGCCCCAACTTCCTCAATAAGACTCCTATAGTGCAAGAATTAATATAAAGAATCAATAAATGGGATGGATTCAAACTCAAAAGCTTCTTCTCAGCACACAAGAAACAATCAGTGAGGTGAATAGAAAACCTACAGAATGGGAGCTAATTTTTGCCACACACATGTCAGATAGAGCACTAATCTTTAGGGTATATAAAGAACTCAAAAAAATTAACACCAAAAAAACCCCCAAACAACCCAATCAGTAAATGGGCCAAAGAACTGAACAGAAACTTCTCAGAAGTTGATATACAATTGATCAACAAATATATGAAAAAATGTTCAACATCTCTAGCAATTAGAGAAATGCAAGTCAAAACTACTCTAAGATTTCATCTCACTCCAGTTAGAATGGCAATTATCAAGAATACAAGCAATAATAAGTGTTGGTGAGGATGTGGGGAAAAACGCACATTCATACATTGCTGGTGGGACTGAAAATTGGTGCAGCCAATATGGAAAGCAGTATGGAGATTCCTTGGAAAACTTGAAATAGAAGGACCATTTGACCGAGCTATCCCACTCCGCTTATACCCAAAGGACTTAAAAACAGCATACTACAGGGACACAGCCACATCGATGTTTATAGCAGCACAATTTACAATACATAAATTGTTGAACCAACTTGGATGTCCTTTAATAGACGAATGGATAAAGAAACTGTGTTATATGTACACAATGGAATATTACTCAGCATTAAAAGAGAATAAAATCATGGCATATGCAGGTAAATGGATGGAAATGGAGAATATTATACTAAGTGAAGTAGGCCAAGCCCCAAAACCAAAGGCCAAATATTTTCTCTGGTATGTGGATGCTGATCTATAATGGGGATTGGGGAGGAGCATGGGAGTATTGGATGAACTTTAGATCGGGCAAAGGGGAGGGAGAGGAAGGGAGGGGACATGGGGGTTGGAAAAATGGTGGAATGAGATGGACATCATTTCCATAAATACATGTATGAAAATAGGAATGGTGTGACTCTACTTTGTGAACAACCAGAGACATTAAAAATTGTGCTCTATGTGTGTAGTATGAATTGAAATGCATTTTGCTGTCATATATACAAAATTAGAGTAAATAAATAAATTTCAAAAAATAAATGAAGTGGTGCTGAGGCTCTAGCTCAGTTGCAGAATGCTTGCCTAATACATGTGAAGCACTGGGTTCAAACCTTAGCACCACCAAAATGTAAACAAATAATATCAAGGCATTCTGTCCATCTACAACTACCAAAAAGTAAAAATAGAAAATAAATGAATCAATGTTGTAAAAATTATAAATGCTTACTGTGATGATGCAAATAATAAAACACAAATAATAAATCCCAAATAAACCTGAATTCCAACTACAGATATATTAACTAGCATTTTAGTGAATATCCTCCCAGACATCTTCTATACAAATATATGAATAGACATTTTTAGATACTTAAATGACATCCTGGCATATATCACATTATATATGTCATTATAATCTTGTTCTTCCCATTCAGTCAGTACTAGTTATAGATATATTTTGTTGTCAGCAAATAAAATTTTCACACACATATATATATATATATATATATATATATATATATATATATATATGGCTTTAACTCACAATCCTCCTGCCTCAGCCTCCCAAAGTGCTGGGATTACAGGCATGCACCACCGTGCCCAGCTCACACCAGTATTTTAATTACTAAACATGATTGGATAACCTATATCTGTATCATACATTGATTCTCCACTCTTTTCTGTTCCCCATTCACTCCTGTCTTTTTCCCATGCACAAGATTGTTTTATTTCCTTTTTCTTTCCTTCTTTCTTTTTCTCTCTCTTCCTCTCTCTCTTGCTCTCCATATATACATACATATATATTACACTGTATGATATATATACACACATACACACATGTATGTTCTCCTATGAAGTTTTTCTTTAATCTGATGGTGTCCTCTGAGTTAGGTTAGTATTGAAGTGTCTGAATTTGGTTTAATTCCTCACATATTCCATGTGAGGGATACTAGATGGTATTGAATTCTGGTGTTAATGCATAGATCCCCTTCCCATGAAAAGGTAAATCCAACTTCCTTTTCAGTCAAGCTATAGGAACTTCATTTTTTTCTTTCTTTTTAAATTTATAATAGTAGTATGTATTACAATTCATAATGCACATATATAGCATCTTTTTACATACAACTGTTTGTATACAAAGTATATAAGTACATTTTTACATACAACTGTTTGTATACAAAGTATATAAGTACCATACAGATCTTCAATCATGCATTTAGGATAATGATATCCATCTCATTCAACCACCAATTTTTTTATAGGAACTTCATTTTAACAAACATTAGAAATTATTTTTAGTTGTTGAAAGGCCATTAAACTTCCAGGTAGGGAAGATATTTCAGTTATTATAGTAGTGTTTATATTGGATTGTAATTAAATTTAGTTAAATATTTTACTATGTTTCTATTAAATTAGTAAGGAATGAAATATGAATATGAACAAACAGTAGTACTAGGCCTAAAATTTCATTTCAATTTCTGAATATAGAGGAAATAATTTTCTCCCTTGATAATTTTTAACTTGAAATAAAATGAGGAGTCACAATCACAGAAAGCAGTCATATAACCCTAACCCTAACTCTAACCCTAACTCTAACCATAATTCCCGTAAGTAAAGTGAACCTGGTATTGGGGAAAAAATGGAGACTGCAGTGTGCTTCAAAACATATGTCCACCGAGAGTCACTGTTTTTCAGTTCCTGTGATTACTAAGTGAGAGCTTGCATCCATTCTCACTAGATTTTATGATCTTTAGAAAGCTATAAATCCAAATTCTTTCATACTCTTCTTGAGTTGCAAATGTTAACAAACATTTTAAAAAATCACATCAAAGTATGTGTGTGGAAGGAGATGGGTGTCTATAGGACTTTTGCTACATAAATGCTTTAAATGTGTGATTTTAGATACTGTCTTTTACTCCATAGTGAATATGTTGCTATTTTTGTGTGACTTTTTTATTTAAGCTTTAAAAATTATTTTTATTATTCAGAGGGCATTGATTGAATGCCCTAGATATTACAGGTTGGGAGAGGAATATACAGGAAAAAGATAAATGAAGGAAATAAAAGCTGTGTGCAAACATGTATCACATGTGGTATCTCATTTATCTATAAGCCAATTAAGGGGATTAGATCCTATTAATTCTATACATAGTTTAAAAACTCAACTTTGGAGACTAAGTAATTTATCAATATCACAGAGCAAGTAATTGGCAGAGCTAGGATTCAAACTCAAGAGTGTGTACACCCAAATCCTCTTATTTTTTTTATAACTTTTTTTGAAACAGTTTTACCAGCATAAAGAATATGCAAAACATAAAAGGCAAATTTTAGAAAGCTTACCCCAAATCACAATATGCAGCCATAACTACAGGTTATATGTAGATGAGCATACATACTCCCAGTTGTACATACACAAATATGCAAACTAACAAAATAAGTATCATACTGCTGATATAGTTATATGTTGAATATTTTTCTGATCATTATATCAAGATCACATTTCCATTTTATTAGCTATTTTATGTTTTCATTAGTGCATTGAAGTTTTATATAATTGTGAGATTTATCTTTACATATTCTTGAATGTATATATCATAATTGCTACATTTCAATGTCCAGTACTACTCCCTTCTTTCCCTTCCACTACTCCCTCCCCCTGACACCCTACCTCTCTTTTATTTGTTTTTTCTTCAATTAATATATTTTATTAATTGTTGCATTATAGTTTTACACAAAAGTGGAATTCATTCTGATATATTCATACATGCACACAATATGATTTGATCAATTTCATTCCACATTTCTTCCCCTTTCCTATCCCTTTACTTTCCCACTCAGTCCCATGCCTCTACTACACAGATGTTGTTTCTGTTTTCATGGGATCCTCCTGCTTTTTTGCCTCTAGTTTCCTCATATAAAGGAAAACATTTCACCCTTTTGTTTCTGAGTCCAACTTACTTCACTTAACATCATAATCTTTAGATCCACTTAATGTCGTTCTTTATGGCTGAGTAAAACTCCACTGTGTATATATACTACATTGATTTTTATCCAATTGTCTGTTGATATGCATTTAGAAAGATTCCATAACTTGGCTGTTGTGAATTGCACTGCTATAAACATTGGTAGGCATGTATCACTATAGTATGCTGATTTTAGTTGTTTTGGATAAATACCAAAGAGTGGGATAGCTGGGTCGTAAACTGACCAAACTATTCAATGTACTATGTACTCTTCTGTGTATATATAAACATAACATAGTGAATTTCTCTTTTATGTATATCTATTACTAGTCTTTTCAGGAATGGCCATGCTCCTCTCCAGAGTGTTTGCACTAGTTTGCAGTCCCACCACAATGTATGATTGTACCTTTTCCCCCACATCTTCATCAGCATTTATTATTATTATTATTATTATTATTATTATTATTATTATTATTCAGGGTATTGAACCCATGGACGTTTAACCACTGAGCAACATCACAGCCCTTAAAATATATATATATATATATATATATATATATATATATATTTTTTTTTTTTTTTTTTTGTGTGTGTGTGTGTGTGTGTGTGTGTGTACCAGGAATTGAACTCAGGGGCACTTGACCACTGGGCCACATCCCCAGCCCTTTTTTGTATTTTATTAGAAACAGGGTCTCAATGAGTTGCTAAGTGCCTCGCTATTGCTGAGGCTGGCTTTGAACTTGCGATCCTCCTGCCTCAGCCTCCCAAGTGCTGGGATTACAGGCGTGCACCACGGCGCCCGGCACCTTATTTTATATTTTATTTAGAGATAAGGTCTCACTAAGTTACTTGAAGCCTCATTGAGTTGCTGAAGTTTCTTTTGAACACATGATCCTCCTGCCTCAGCTTCCTGAGCAATATTATTTAGATTATTAATGATTGCCATTTCTAACTGGAGTGAGATGAAATACCACTGTAGTTTTGATTTGTATTTTACTGATTACTAAGGAGGTTGAACATTTTTTTCATGTATTTGTTGGCCATTTGCATTTATTCTTTTAAGAAATGTATGTTTAGTTCATTTGCCCATGTATTCATTGGGATATTTTTTTTTTTATTTAGTGTTAAGTTTTTTAGTTCTATATATATATTGGGAAAACTGGTTATTCACATGAAGCATAAGAAAAGTAGACCATTATCTCTCATACTGCCAATTTATCAATTCCCTGCGTACGGAACAAATTGCAAGATATTCTCCTATTCTGTAGGTTCTCTCTTCAAGCCCTTTTTTCCTTTGCTATGCAGAAGTCTTTTAATTTGATGCTACCTCATTTTTTTAGTTACATATTTGTATGTGCACAAAATATAATAATATAATTTGGCCAATATCACTCCCAAGCACCTCACGCTTACCTCCCTGTCTCTGATCTCCTGGTCCCTTTCCTCCACTGATATCTGTTTGGTTTTCTTCATCCACTCTTTCCTTACTTTTTCTTTTTCCTCTCCATCTCTTGCATATGAGAGAAAACAGATGATCCTTGACCATCTGAGTTTGACTTATTTTGCTTAACATGATGGTCTCTACTTCCATTGAATTTCCTGCAAATGACATACTTTTATTTTTCTTTATGGCTAAATAAAACTCCATTGTGTGTATATACCATATTTACTTTATCCATTCATCCATTGATGGAAACCTAGGCTGGTTCCATAGTTTGGCTATTGTGAATTGTGCTGCTATAAACATGGGTCTGCTTGTATCACAGCAGTAAGATGACTTTAATTCTTCAGGATAAATGCCAAGAAATGGTATAGCTGGGTCATATGGAGCCTCCCTGCCTAGTCTTTTGAGGAAATTCCATACTGATTTCTATAATGGTTGTACTAATTTACAATCCCACCAACAGTGTGAAAGTGCTCCATTTTCTTCATATCCTCTCCAGCACTTATTATTATTTGTATTTTTCATGACTAAAATCTCAGTGCAGTTTTGATTTGCATTTGTATTTACCTAATTGCTAATGAGTGGAACATTTATATATATATATATATATATATATATATATATATATATATATATATTTGTTGGCAATTTGTATTTCTTCTTCTGAGAAAGTTCTGTTTAATTTATTTGCCTATTAATTGTTTTTTTTTTTTTTTTGGTATTTTGGTGTAAATTTTTTAAAAAAATTCTTTATATATTTTAGATATTAATCCTCTGTCAGAAGAGTAGTTAGCAATGATTTTCTCCCATTCTGTGCATTTTCTCTTTACATTCCTAATTGGTTTGTTTGCTGTACAGAAGCTTTTTAATTTGATGTTGTCCAATTTATCCACTCTTGGAATTAATTCCTGAGCTTTAGGGGTCTTATTGAGAAAGTTGTTGTCTGTGCTTATAAGTTGGAGTGTGGACCCTTTGTTTTCTTCTAGGAGTTGCATAGTTTCTGGTCTAATTTCCATGTATTTGATTCATTTTGTGTATATTTTGATAGGGTGAGAGATAGTGGTCTACTTTCATTATACTACATATAAATAACCAGTTTTCCCAACAGTATTTATTAAAAAAGCTGTCTTTTCTACAATGGATGTTTTTGGTAAGTTTTTTCAAGATTCAGAAGAATGTAGATGTGTGGGTTTTTCTCTGTGTCTTCTATTTTATACCATTGGTTTATGTGCCTGTTTTTATACTAGTACCAAAGAATTTCTGTTACTATAACTCTGTAGTATAATTTGAAGTCAGGTATTGTGATGCCTTTAGCATTGATTTTTGGCTTAGAACTGCTCTGGCTATTCTAGGTCTTTCATTCTTCCCGATGAAATTTAGGACCATTTTTTCTAGTTTTGTAGAAGAATGTGATTGGTATTTTGAGGTGAACTGCATTACAGCTGTATATTGCTTTCAGTAGTAAGGTCATTTTAACAATATTAATTCTGCCTATCCATGAATATAGGAGGTATTTCCATCTTCTGAGGTCTTCAATTTCTTTAATGTTCTAAAGTTTTAAATTTAGAGGTCTTGCACTTCCTTGGTTAGATTTATTCCCACACATGTTATTTTCTTTAGTCTATTGTGAATGGAACTGTCTTCCTGATTTCTTTCTCAGCAGCTTCATTTTTGGTATATGGGAAAGCTATTGAGTTTTCTATGTTGATTTTGTAACCTGGTACTTTGCTACATTTGTTTATTGGCTCTAGCAGTCTTTTGGGTGTTTTTTGAATCTTCCAAGTTTAGGACCACATCATCTACAAACGTAAATAATTTGACTTCTTTCTTTCTTATTTCTATACTTTTTTTTTATTTCCTTCTCTTTCCTAACTGCTCTTGATAGAATTTGTAGCACTATATTAAATAGAGTGGTAAGAGTGGACATCTTTGCCTTGGCCCAAATTTTAAAGAAAATTCTTTCAGATATTCTCAATTGGCTATGAGGTTGACTTTGGCCTTTTCATATGTAGCCTTTATGATGTTGAGGTAGTTTCCTTCTATCCAAAGTTTCTCCAGTTTTTTATTTGTTTTTTTGGTTTGTTTTTTCATTATGAACTGGTGCTGAATTTTGTTGAAGGCCTTTTCTGCAACTATTGAGATGACTAAGAAATTTTCATCTTTAATTATACTTATGGGAAGAATTACACTTAATGATTTGTATGTGTTATACCATTCTTACATCTGTAGAATAAAACCAATGTAGTTGTGGTGTACAATGTTCTTAATATGTTGTTGAACACAATTTGCTAATATTAAGTATTTTTGAAGCTAAATTCATCAGGGATATTGGTCTATAGTTTTCTTTCCTTGGTGTGTCCTTATCTGGTTTTGGTATGAGTGTGATACTGGTTTCACAGAACAAATTTGGATGTGTTTCATCCCTCTCTATTCCATGGAATAATTTGAGGATTATTGGCATTGGTTCTTCTTTAAAGGTTAGGTAGAATTCAGCCAAGAGTCCATCTGATCCTGAGCTTTTCGTTGTTGGAAAGCTTATTATTACTTCTTCTATATCATTGCTAGTTATTAGTCTGATTAGGTTTTCTATGTACTCTTGATCCTATTTTTACAGATCATATTTGTCTAGAAATATGTCTATTACCTCCAGGTTTTCTAATTGACTGGAGTTCAAGTTTTCAAAATAATCCCTAATAATTCACTTGATTCCTGATATGTCTGTGGTAATTTCTTTTCTATCTCTAATTTATTAATGTGTGTTCCTCTCTCTCTCTCTCTCTTTTTTTTTTAATTTGGCTAAAGGATTATCAATCTTGTTTATCTTTTCAAAGAACCAACTTGTTGTTTCATTGATCCTTTGCATTGTTTATCTATTCTCCAGTTCACTGATTTGGGTTCTGATCTTAATTATTTCCTTAATTATTTGGTTTGTTCTTCTTTTTCAAGAATTTTGAGATGAGTCATTAGGTCATTTATTTGGGATTTTTGGATTTTCCTTGGTAGTCATCCATAGCTATAAACATTCCTTTTAGAACTACGTTCATCATGTCCCAGAGGTTCTGGTACATTTTATCACTATTCTCATTTGAGAATAAGAATTTTAAATTTCTCCCTTGATTTCTTCTATCACCCATTCATCATTTAAAAGAGTATTATTCAACTCTTCTTCCTCCTCCTTTTTCTTCTAGGGTGCTCTACCACTGAGCTACATTCCCAGTCCTCTTTATTTTTAATTTTTTAAAATTATTATTATTAGAGGGAGAAAGATGGCAGAATAGAGGAGGTCACTTCCAGGGCTGCTCCGTGGAATGAAACCAAGAAAGCAGATCGCTTATCAGCAAGTTTATATAAAATGAGAATGTTCAACTCCTTGATGGTTTGAAGAAGTTTCCTAAAAAAGCAGTCTGTGCAAGGACACCGATGGCTGGGGAGCGCTGCAGGGCACACCCAGCGCAGCACCAAGCACTGTGCGGCCTTAGCAGCTTCACAGAGCACAGGCGCTACAGGATGGAGCTGGAGCTGGGAGGCAGCAGAGACAGCGGCCGCAGCTTGAATCCACACCCATCCCAGGCATGACCAGCAGCAGTGGAGCCATCAGAACAGCGCAGTAGGGCAAGTCCCTGGAGCAGTGCGGGAGGGTTGGCAGAAAATTAGATGCAGAGAACCATCTCTGTCATTATTGACCATGGATGCAGCTGACGCAGGAAGAAGGAAGATACAGCTGCGTGTGAAACTGGCTGGCATATGAGCAGGGATCTATGAGTGTATGATACTACATATAGCTGGGTGGGCCATGATCATCCAGCGTGGGAACACGTATCTGAGTCCAGCTGGATGGACCCCCTTGACTCTGCAACTGTGGAGGAGCGGGAGAGTGGACTCATACTGAACAGATCCTCTTTTGGTGCCATTCACCAAAAGGCCCAACCCTCAGTGCTATTCATCAGCTAACCAGGTATGCAGACTTGACTCCACCCACAACTAGGCTTCAACAGCCACAGCGTGTTCCACAACAACTAGCTAAATAGCAAGAGAGTGAAACAGAAAGGCTTTCTTAAAAGTTGTTTGACTGAGATGTATTTGTGGTTTTGACTTTGTGGATTTTTTTTCTTCTTTTGTGTGTGTATGTGTTTAACTGTGAGTGTATATGTGTGTGTGTGTGCGTGTGTGTGTGCATGAGCATTCTTCCCTCTCTCTTTCATTTAGTCTTTATTGTTTTGTTTAGTCTTGTTCCCCCATCTTTTTATTATCAATACTTTTATTTATTTTTCTTCTTTTCTATTTTCTTCTTCCCTCATCTTTCCCTTCCCTAATTACGCCCCACCTTTGCACTCTCAACAGAGGCGAAAACAAGTTTTATACGGGAATTAGGATTTTGAGAACTGGGGCAACTGAACAATACATCAAAGCAGTGTTATATATAGTTTCTTCTCTATTTTATTCACTCACTTTCTCTATCTTCTATTTTTTCACTAATTTCTACTACTTGGACATCTTTTATTTCTCTCAACGGTTACATAAGTTTGGTTTATATATACATTGCTTTTCCCATTAAATTTTTCACTCCAATTCTTTTCCTCTCTGTTCTGCTGATATTAAACTACTTTCATAGATTTCTTTTTTCACACTTCCTAAGAAAAAACAATGCAATATCCTCACACCCTTCCTCCTAAGCATATCACCTCTGAATCCAATATAAGAAATTATAAACCCCTTCACAAACATACGGAGTTTATTGGAGACAATATCTGAATTCACTAATTCTGTACATTGTGACGAAATTGTGATGATCTGAATAGAATATTTACACTTTAGAGTGTAAAGTGTTTATAAGGGTATCTGATAGCATAGTACTACAGGAGCATCATAAGGCTTTAAGGTAAAAATGAAAAAGTCAAGGTTCCACAGCGCTAGAAGAAAAGTCACACAAGCAATATGAAAAAACAAGGCAAGAAAGTGTCCCAAACAAATCAACATACCTCCTTAGCAGATTCCCTGGCAATCACAGTAGATGAAATGTCAGAGAAGGAATTCAGGATATACATAATCCAAATGTTCATGGAATTCAAGAATGAACACAAGATTGAAATGAGGGAACAAATAGTGGTAGTAAAATATCATTTTGACAAAGAACTTCATAAACAAATACAATAAGCAAAAGATTACTTCAATAGGGAGATAGAGGTTATAAAAAGAAACCCAAAAGAAATTCTGGAAATGAAAGAAGCAATAAATCAAATTAAATGTTCAATTGAAAGCATCACCAACAGATTAGGCCACTTGGAAGAAAGGACCTCAGATAATGAAGACAAAATATATAATCTGGAGAAAAATGTAGGCTACACAATGAAAAGGGTAAGAAATCATGATCAGAACATTCCAGAAATATAGGATAACATAAAAAGACCAAATTTAAAAGTGATTGGGGTAGAGGAAGGTGCATAGTTCCAAACCAAAGGAATGAGTAATGTATTCAATGAAATAATAGCAGAAAAATTTCCAAACATTAGGAATGAATGGGAAAACCAAGTTCAAGAGGCTTACCGAACACCAAATGTACAAAATCACAACAGATTCACACCAAGGCACATTATAATGAAAATGCCTAATATACTGAACAAGGAGATAATATTAAAGGCCACGAGAGAAAGGAATCAAGTTACATATAGGGGGAAACCAGTTAGATTATGTGCAGATTTTTCAACCCAAACCTTAAACGCTATAAGATCCTGGAACAACATATTTCAAGCTCTGAAAGAAAAGTGATGTCAACCAAGAATCTTATATCTAGCAAAATTAAGCTTTAGATTTGAGGATGAAATAAAAACCTTCCACAACAAACGAAAGTTAAAAGATTTTACAACTTGAAAGTTTGCACTTCAGAACATCCTTGGCAAAATACTCCATGAAGAAGAAAAGAAAAATAACATTGAAAATCAGCAAAGGGAATTATTAAACTAAAGGAACCACCAACCAGAGGAGAAACCAAATCAAGTTAAATACCATAAACAAATAAAAATGGATGGGAATACGAATCACATCTCAATAATAACCCTGAATGTTAATGGCCTAAACTCACCATTCCAAAGACACAGACTGTCAGACTGGATTAAAAGAAATGACCTCAAAATATGCTGTCTCCAAGAAACCCACATCATAGAAAAAGACATCAACAGACTGAAGGTGAAAGGCTGGGAAAAATCTTACTACTCACATGGGCTTCAGAAACAAGCAGGGGTTTCCATTTTCATATCAAATAAGGTAGACTTCAAGCCAAAGTTAACCAAAAGGGACAAAGATGGATATTTCTTACTGCTTAAGGGAACCATTCATCAACAAGATATAACAATTATAAATCTATACGCCCCAAATAATGGAACACCTACATTTGTCTACAAACCCTTCTCAAGTTCAAGAGTCAAATAGACCACAACACAATTATTCTAGGGGACTTCAACACACCTCTTTCAACACTGGATAGATCGTCCGAACAAAAGCTAAATAAAGAAACTTTAGACCTCATTAATACAATTAACAACTTATACTTAACTGACATATATAGAATATTTCATCCCTCAGTGAATGAATACACTTTCTTCTCAGTAACACATGGCTCCTTCTCTAAAATAGACCATATATTATGCCACAAAGCAACTCCTAGAAAATATAGAAAAGTAGAGATACTACCCTGCATTCTATCAGAGAGGTGAATGAGAACACAAATACATCATATAGAAATCTCTGGGATACTATGAAGGCAGTATTAAAAGGAAAATTCATTGCACTGAGTTCATTCCATAAAAAACAAACAAACAAACAAACAAAAACAAAACAGCAAATAAATGACTTAACATCACACCTCAAAGCCCTAGAAAAAGAAGTACAGATCAACACTAAAAGCAGTAGAAGACAGGAAATAATTAAAATCAGAGCTGAAATTGAGACTAAAGAAACAATTGAAAGAATTGACAAAACTAAAAGCTGGTTCTTTGAAAACATAAACAAAATTGACAGACCCTTAGTGATGCTAAGGAAAAAAAGGAGAGAAAAATCTCAAATTAGTAACATACGTGATGAAAAAGGAAACATCACAACAAACACCTCAGAAATACAGAAGATAATTAGAAATAAATTTGAAAACTTATACTTCTAGGAAAATAGAAAATATTGAAGATATTGACAGATTTCTAGAGTCATATGAATTGCCCAAACTGGATCTGGAGGCTATACACAATTTAAAACGGATCAATTTCAAGAGAGGAAATAGAAGACTCCATCAAAAAGCTACCATATCAAAGAGATCATTCGACCTTTGGGTTTTTGGGATTGGCTAACTTCACTTAGCATCATTTTATCCAACTTCATCCATTTACCTGCAAATGCCATGATGTTATTCTGTTTTAGTTCCAAGTAGTGTTCCATTGTGTATATATACCAAAGTTTCCCCATCCATTCATCTCCACATGGGCATCACGGTTGGTTCCACAATCTAGGTATTGTGAATTGTGATGCTATAAAACAACGATGTGGCTGTGTCCCTGTAGTAAGATGTTTTTAAGTCCTAACTTATAAAGGCAAGAGAGAGGGAATGAGAAGAATGAAAGAGCTGTAAATAGAACAAAGAGGGGGGAGGGAGGGGAAGGGGCAAGGGGATCAGAATAATGGCAGACTGAGTTATCCATGATTACCCTAAATACATGTATGAAGACACAATTGTTGTAAAAATACTTTATATTAAACCAGCAACTTGAAAAATTATGCTTTTTATATGTAATATGAAATGAAATGTACTCTGCAAACATGTATAACAAATTAGAATAATAAAAAATAATAAAATGAAAAAACAAAGCTACCAACCAATAAAAGCCCAGGACTGGATGGGTTCACAGCCTATTTCTACAAGACCTTCAAAGAAGAACTAATACCAATGTTCTTCAAATTATTTCAGGAAATAGAGATAAGAGGGAGCTATTCCAGACTCTTTCTGTGAGGCCAATATTACACTAATTCCAAAGCCAGGCAAAGACACAGCCAAAAAAGAAAACTTCAGGCCAATGTCTTTAGTGAACATAGATGCAAAAATCCTCAACAAAATTCTGGCAAATCGAATACACAAATGTACCAAAAAGATAGTGCACCATGATCAAGTAGGGTTTATACCAGGGATGCAAGGTTGGTTCAACATAGGGAAATCAATAAACATAATACATCACATCAATAGACTGAAAGAAAAAAAAATGATCATCTCAATAGATGTAGAAAAAGCACTCAACAAAATACAACATCCCTTTATGTTCAAAACACTAGAAAAACTAGGGATAACAGGAACATATCTCAACATTACAAAAGCTATTCATGTGAAGCCCCAGGATAACATCTTCTTATATGGAGAAAAATTGAAAGCATTCCCTCTAAAAACACGAACAAGACAGGGATGACCCCTTTCACTACTGTCATTTAACATAGTAATTGAAACCCTGGCCAGAGCAATTAGATAGACAAAAGAAATTAAAGGGACACAAATAGGAAAAGAAGAACTCAAACTAGCACTATTTGCTGATGATATGATAATATACTTAGAAGATCCAAAAAGCTCTACCAGAAAACTTTTACAACTAGTAAAGGAATTCAGCAAAATAGCAGGTTACAAAATCAATACCCATAAGTAAAAGGCTTTTATGTACATCAGTGACAAATCCTCTGAAAGGGAAATGATGAAAACTACCCCATTTATAATAGCATCAAAAAAAAAAAAAAAAACTGAGAATCTACTTAACGAAAGAGGTGAAAGACCTCTATAATGAAAACTACAGAACGCTAAAGAAAGAAATTATAGAAGACCTTAGAAGATGGAAAGACCTACCTTCTTCTTGGATAGGCAGAAATAATATTGTCAAAATGACCATACTACCAAAAGCACTATACAGATATATGCAGTTCCAATCAAAATCCCAATGACATACCTCAAAGAAATAGAAAAAGCAGTCATGAAATTCATCTGGAAAAATAAGAGACCCAAAATAGCTAAAGCAATCCTTGGCAAGAAGAGTGAAGCAGGCGGCATAACTATACCAGTCCTTAAATTATACTACAGAGCAATTGTAACAAAAACAGCATGGTATTGGTGCCAAAATAGACCGGTAGACCAATGGTACAGAATTGAAGACACAGAGACTAATAAATATAATTTCACCTATCTTATATTACACAACGGCTCCAAAAATGTACATATGCAGCAAAATGAAATTAAACCTCTCTCTCACCATGCACAAAACTCAACTCGAAGTGGATCAAGGACTTGGAATTAGACCAGAGACAATACGCCTAATAGAAGGAAAAGTAAGATCTAATCTCCAACATGTTGGATTAGACCTCAAGTTCCTTAATAAGACTCCCGTAATGTAAGAATTATTATCAAGAATTAATAAATGGGATAGATTCAAACTAAAAAGCTTCTTCTCAACAAAAGAAACAATCAGTGAGGTGAATAGAGAACCAACTAATTGGGAACAAATTTTTACCACATGCACATGAGATAGAGCACAATTCTCTAGAATATATAAAGAACTCAAAAATCTTAACACCAAAAAAAAAAAAAAAAAAAAAAAAAACCAAAAAACAAATAACCCAATCAATAAATGGGCCAAGGAACTGAAAAGACATTTCTCAGAAGAAGACACACAATCAATCAACAAATACATGAAAAAATGTTCAACATATCTGGCAATTAGAGAAATGAAAATCAAAACTACTCTAAGATTTCATTTCACTTCAGTCAGAATGGCAGCTATTAAGGACACAAACAACAATAAATGTTGGAGAGGATATGGAGAAAAAGACAGACTCATACATTGCTGGTGGGACTGCAAAATGGTGCAGCCAATATGGAAAGCAGTATGGTGATTTCCTTGGAAAACTGGGAATGAACCACCTTATGACCCAGCCATCCCACTCCTGAGTCTATTCCCAAAGGACTTAAAAACTGCATACTACAGGGAAACAGCCACATCAATGTTTATAGCAGCACAATTCACAATAGCTAGGTTGTGGAACCAACCTAGATGCCCCTCAGTAGATGAATGGATAAAGAAAAGGTGGTGCCGGGCATGGTGGCACAAGCCTGTAATCCCAGCACTTGGGAGGCTGTGGCAGGAGGATTGCGAGTTCAAAGCCAGCCTCAGCAATGGCGAGACACTTAGCAACTCAGTGAGACCCTGTCTCTAATAAAATACAAAAAAAGGGCTGGGGATGTGGCCCAGTGGTCGAGAGCCCCTGAGTTCAATCCCCAGTACCAAAAAAAAAAAAAAAAAAAAAAAAAAAAATAGAAAAGGTGGTATATATACACAATGGAATATTACTCAGCAATAAAAAGAGAATAAAATAATGGCATTCGCAGGTAAAGGGATAAAGTTGGAGAATATAATGCTAATTGGAGTTAGTCAATCTCTAAAATCCAAATGCTGAATGTTTTCTCTGATATAAGGAGGTTGATTCACAGTGGGGTTAGGTGGGGAAACATAGGAGGATTAGAGGAACACTAGAAAGGTTAAAGGGTAGGGAGGGGTAAGGAGGGAGCAAGGAGGTACAAAGCGGAAAATAAAAGATGTTTGTAAAATCATTATTCTAAATGCATGATTGAAGACATAAATTGTACGAATATACTTTGCATACAAACAATGTTATGTAAAAAGTTGCTCTATATGTGTATTATGAATTGTAACGCATGCTACTGTTATATACACAACAAATTCAAATAAAAAAGAATACTATTCAATATCTATGCATTTATATAGTTTCTGTATGCTTTTGTCATGTCAACTTCTAATTTCATTCCATTATGATCTGATAAGTTGCAAAGAACATATCACTTTTTTGTATTTTCTAATAGTTGCTTTGTGGCTTGAGATATGGTCTATTTTGGAGAAGTTTGCATGGGCCACTGAGAAAAAAGTATTTTCAACTGTTGTTGGATGACATATTCTATAGATGTCTGTCAATTTCATTTGAATTATAATATTTTTCAGGTCCAAAGAATCTTTACCAAGTTTATGTCTCGTTGACCTATCTAATTGTGAGAGAGGTGTGTTGAAATAACCCAGTATTATTGTACTGCAGTCTATTTGAGGCTTCAATTTGAGTAGTGTGTCTTTTTTGTAATTAGTTGCACTCACACTTGAAATCATAAATATTTGATATCATTATACCTTCTTGTTGGTTTGTTCCCTTTACCAGTATGAATTGACCTTTGTCCTGATTAATTTTGGCTTTGAGTCTGTTTTGTGGGATATGATAGTTGCTACTCCTGCTTGTTTTGGGGCTCCATTCACATGGTATATCAATTTCCATCAGTACACTTTCAGCCACTTTCAGTGCTTGTCTTTGCATGAGAAGAGTGTCTCTTGCAAATAGCACATAGTTGGGTCTTGATTTTTAATTTATTCTGCCAGCCTATATCTTTTCATTGGAGAATTGAGAATATTTGCATTTAATGTTATCATAGTGAGGTGTTTATTAATTCTTGTCATTTTTATTTAACATGTTTAAGTTGGTTTTGTTTCTCATTTAATTAGCTACTTTTTGTTATGGTTTACATATTAGGTGTCACCCAAAAACTCCCATGGGAGACAATGAAGAAAGTGTAGAGATAAAATGATAGGGTTATGAGCAGTTTAAACTAATTGGTGCATTAATCCCCTGATAGGGATTAACTTAGTGGTAGCTGTAACTGCATAGGGTGTAACTGTAGAAGATGGGTCCCTAGGAGAATGCCTTTGGTGTTTATATTTTATCCTGGTGAGGAGAGTTCTCTCTCTCCTTCCTCGGTGCCATGTTCCAAGTTGCTTTCCTCTGCCAAACACTTCTGCCATAATATTCTGCCTTACTTCATGTCTCAATGAATGAAGCCAGTTGTCTATGGACTGAGACTTATGAAACCAGGAGCTCCCAAATTACCTTTTCTTCTTCAAAATGTTCTTGTCAGTTCTTTTGGTCTCAGCAATGAAAAAGCTGACTAAAACAGAATTTGGTACTGAGAAGTGGGGTTGCTGTTGTGACCAACCTGACCATGTAATTCAGAGGCTTTTGGATTTTAGAGGAAGTGCTTAGTGTGTATATTCTGCTGTTCCTACTACAGCATTACTTTGAGAGAAGACACTGAACCTTATTTACTACACAATCACTTCAGAGGAAAGCTATGTTCTAATCAACTTGAGGAAAAAAATAGCTTGCTGATAATGTTCTCCACATTTCCTGCAATCCATGTATATACTTGTACTAATATTTTGGAGTAGGTTGAAAATTAGTTATTAAAGATAGTAAAAACTGCTATTACATTTTTAGAGGTTGAAAATGCAAGGTGATAAAAATGGGCAAAAGAAAAGAGAAAGAATAAATAAAGAAAAAGAAAATACAGAAAAGAATAATATAAACCAAGACAAAAGGAAGAAAAGGATGGATGGGGAGATTTTAGGTAGTAGCAGGTAATGTAAAAGGAAAATTGGGCTAAGAGGAGCGAGTGTAAACCTGAGCTGGGAAAACAAAAATAGAATGGTACCAATTAATGCTTTAAATCATTAGAAGAAATACAATCAAAGGGTGTAAGGACACAATATTGAATATTTGGAGTAACACCTATCAAATAAAATGAAGAGTAATATATGTATGATCACAGTTAACACTAGAGTTATGCCAAGGTGAAGACAATTCTTATTGAGTTTCATGGTTTGGATTTCATTAGTGTTTTGGATCTTTAGAAGATGACCATTACTCTTTAGCTTTGGACCCTGCTAGAGGTGCTGGGGCACAAGAGCCACTCCTCTGGTTGCTATGGACCTCTCACCAACTGTTTTTCTCTTTTGTCAGTCCAAAGTTCTGAGGAGAGGCTAGATATTCAGAGGGTACTGTGCTGCATTTTCTGGCTATTTCTATTGTGTGCAGGAACACAGGATGCAGGGCTCAGGGCTGTCACTCTGATTGTAGTAGGACACAACACATCTTCTCCTCCCACAGTGCCCTATTTAAAGTGGCTTAGAGCCTACTGGCTGTTTGCAAGTTTGGAACCTGTGGTTGTGGACTGTACATGGCTGGTCTGTGGTTTTATTTGTTGCTCTCTGAAGGTGGGCAAGAACTCTGTTGATACAATTTCTTCTTGGGAGGCTGGTTAGTTGTGGTCTCTAAAAAGTGGCTGCCATGACTGGCATGGCTTTCAGTACACAATTTGGGTTAAATTGCTTGATCTACTTCATTGTCTGTGCTGTTCCTGTCATATTTTAATTTGATCTGCCTTTCTTTCCGGCCGTTTTTAAACAGGTGAGTTTCTATGCTTTTTCTGTCCTTTTTTCTATCTCTCTTGCTCCTCCTCCCTCCCCCAACTTGGGCCTGGATTTGGTGCTAAGGAACTCTGTACTTACTTTTTGCTCCAGTAACCAAACTTCAAGTCACTTCAAGTCACTTCAAGTCCCTTCAAGTCTCATATTTTCTTATATTGAGTTTTAGAACATTTAATTTGTCACCCACCTCTCTGGTCAGCTATTTCTTCACTGCTTCTTTTCCAGGCCATGGAGCATTCAGGGTTCACTGCCTAGCTTCTCCATCATCTTAAGCTGAAATGATGTTTGAACTTATTAATGTACAAGTAGACTTATGGATTTGTGTCATGTGTTCACAGATGTGTTTAGATTCATGTATATGTATATGCATTTGGTTGGGTTGGGTCTTTACGGCATATTGACTCATGTTAATCTAACGAACACTCCTAATCTAACTCACAATTGGGGAATCCATCTACAATTGATCCTTAAGAAGAAGAAAACACTGAGCTGGGTGTGGTGATGCACATATCTGTAATCTCAGAATCTTGGGAGACTAAGGTAGGAGAATCTCAAGTTATAGGCCAGCCTTGGCAACTTAGTGAGACTCTATCTCAAAATAAAGAAAGCATTGTAGAGAAGAATTTATTTATAATAATAAGAAGAAAACATTGACTTTTTACTATCACCTGATTTCTTCACAGTAAGAAAATTCAGTATCTGAAAAGGAATATATAGTTGACATAACAATAAGCTCAATGTGCAGACTAGAGAAAGGGGACCTGCAATGGTAGTGTGTCTATTAGAGATAAAGAAAAAATGTTAGTTAAAAGTGATAAATCTTTGTGAGGCTTTGATTTATGCTGACTGAACAATGGCTGTGCTACCTGTTACATAAGTTTGAACCTTGTATTTCCATGGATTCATTTTGGAAATAACTGTCATAGAACCTAGTTTAGGTGGCATTTTTAAGAATTTGGAGGTGTTGTATTGTTGAGAAGATGGTACCTCTGAATTGCTTTAGATAATAGTAACCTTAGTGTGATATTTTGGTACTTAAGAGTAAACTAAATGCCTGAAAGAAAACTATATTTGCATGATTTGCCTTTTACACGAGACCATAAAATTAGACAAAATGAGCTAAACATGGAATGGTTTTGCTATGTGAGGTCAGACTTGAATGACCCTGTATGTGAGTGACAGCTTCCCACACCTTTAGCTTGTTTAATGTTTTGCTCTATTTTGTTTCAGCCTTCAAATCTACAACTCTTGTGAATTGCATGGAGGCTTTCAGATAATATTTTCCCCAGCACTTTACATTCATAGTAATTTTATCTCTTTTTTCCTCTCACTGGTTAGGGAAATAGTGGTGTAAGCACTTTTTTTTCAGGGTGGAAACAGCACCTCCTGAACAAAAGCCATCATTCGTGATCATTCGTGGCTAGTTAGTTGGAATTTTTTTTTTTTTTTTTTTTTTTTTTTTTTTTTTTTTTTTTTTACTACAGATTGTATCCAAAGCAGTAAATCTGGAACTCATATTATATGGGACTAAAAAGAGACTGATTTCACTTTGCTGAATTATCTGTGTCCTCTATTGATTGATCAAAAGGAAATAGGGGTTGGGGCATTACTACATATACTCAGTTTGTCTTCAGCCAGGAATGTGACTACATGCCTAGCAAAGGCTGAGAATACCTTCTTATTTTTATCTACTTAAATAAATTGCTTTGTGTTGCTAGAGAATAGCTGACCCCATCATCCTAGACACATTTTATCCTTGAATAATGAGGAGAAAATCTCCCTGCTGTAAATGTTCAGTTTATACTGCTTTTTTTTCTCACTTCAAAAAGAAAAAAAAAGAAGCTTTATGAAATAATGATGCTATCCTCAGCTGAACATAAGGGTTTGTCCTTAATATCTTAATCAATAGTTAGAGTTAGGAAGGTCAGCTCTTCTCTAAACTAAAACTGGAATCAGTTGTCCAGCACAGAAATGAAATCTGGCAAAAAAGGCCGCAGGCTCATCTAGCAGCTCCAGGTCTCCATCTCAAATGAATGAGTTTAATAGTCAGTTTTCAGTATTTGTCTTTGACATCTTGACTAAGGGTCTTTAGAACTTGCATAACCTACCTATTGACTCCTGTAAATCCACATTGGTGTTTCTATTCCAATTATTCTGCTCAAAACTATGAGCAAGAGTTTGAAGTCACCCTGTAAGAGCCCAGATACTAGTTTTTGAAAATCCGGATGGCATATATTAATTTATTTATGCAATCAAGCAGTCCTTTGGCAACTGTCTTTTGAGCACCTGTTATGTTCCAGGCACTGACATACATAATGGGGATACAAATAGACTTGTAGTCTAGGTTTCATAAATACCCCCTGGGCCAACTTAATTTCCATGCAAACATCAGTCTCAATTTTTCTAATTTTACATTGACCTAAGTGTGCAAAATTCAGTTGCTTTCCCATTCCATAAAGATTTATTCCATTCTTTACTTTGAGATGTGGTATAATTTGGGTTTGAGTTCAAGGTCTGATTCTTATCTTGGGTAAGTCACTTAGCCTTATTTATTTTCTTCATCTGTATTTCTTTAACTATAAAATATAGTACCTGCCTCATAGGGTTGTTGTGAAGATTGTATGAGGCAGTGCCTGACATACAATTCCAACTCAATATATAAATATTAATTACTGTTGTATTTTATATTTTGAAAGAAAATCCTTCTACTTTGCTTTCTTGTTTATGAGAATTGAGGAATAAAAAAAAAAATGAACACACAAGGAAATGGTGAATTCCTTTTTCTTTTCTCTATAAGAAAGTAAAAAATGTATATATGAGCATTGAGGCCATTTTAATATTCTATTTGTTTTACAATAAGTAAGGCTGTGTGATGAGGTCCAGCTCAATGACAGAACCACTAAATTTTGATGAAAATTAAGCACTTGTTATTTTTTTATTCTTGGAATGCCAATGACAATTTCATCATTAATTTAATTTCAAGATCAGATGGTTTGACCAACTTACTGAATTTCTATCACCTCACAATGTACACCCTGAGAGACATGCTAGTGGTATATTTTGTAAAAGTGAGAGCTGATAGAATTTTGAAAATAATCCCACAGTTTCCCCCTCCTTGCAAAAGTATTTTTCCTTTAACTAGATTCTTTCATGACTCATATCCAGTGATGAAAAAAAGACTATTAACTTATTCTAAAAAGATATATAAGACATGTCATTATTTCATAAAGAAGCAATGGCTTTTAGTTTATGACAACATAATTATGAAAGTAGCAATATTCATACTCTTGATAAACTGTATCACCCATTTTCCCTCAAGCTACAGTCAGGTACTGGAGAATAATAGATGTCTCAAATGAAGGTGGTGAGTTTTATGTGAATGAATGCCATTTAGGAGGTAATTTCTCCTAAAAATCAACATGTCCTGCCAGAGCTAATGTATGACCTTGATGTCTTATGGTATTAATGAGCTCCCTAAAGGTAACATTGGGGTAACAAAAATTATGTATTTTTCTTTCATCACAAGGTCTATCAGTCATTCATACATTATTTTCAATGCAATATTATTTGGTTTAGTCCAGATGATTATTTTTATATACCTAGATTTTATGTACATTTTAATACCTTTATGAAACAGTTTTGTTGTCCATATTCAAAAGAGGTCTACTTGAACATAGACATATCTTGTCTGCAAATGAAGCCATGGGCATTATCATAATATTATGAAATATGAAAGACTAGATAAAGCTTTCAGCATAGTTAGTTCTAACTTTAGATAAGCAGGGCAAATAAACCCTTTTTTAAAGGGAAAGTCATCTGTTGTTCTTAGATTGTCTAATTAACTTGAGTAAAGTTATCAAATCTTAGTTTACTCTGGTAGCATTGAATGTGTTTTATGCTTTTTTTCACCATTCCTTATAACTCTTAACTTTATGTCATTAGTAGACTACTTTAAGAGATGTCAACATTCAAGTTGTCATTGAGCTAATCTTTTCTTTATTTCAGTTACTTGGAAAATATAATGGTTTTCACATAGGGGCTGTGGGTAGTGACTGCACACTTGAATCTCACTTTTCTAAATGATGGTTTTGATATATTGGAATAGAAATATATAATATATAATATTTGTAAGTCTGTTTACCTCACAAAGCTGTTGTGATTAACATGGGAATGTCCATATAAAGGACCTAAAATTGTGCCTGCCATATATACTTACTATTAGTAGTATGGTTATTATTATACTTTCAAACTATTATATCTGACAAAATACATAATATTAATTCTGTGACATAAAATATAGGCAAGCATTTTCCCTTCCTGCAGAGCTGAAAACAAGTGAAGTGTGTATAGTTAATCCAACTCTGCACAAGTAGGAGTATTATGGATGGGGGGTTATGTTACTTAGTAAGACAGATACCCATTTATTGGGCCCCCAAACACAAAACAATGAGGTACAGAAATTAGGTAACTAACTTCAAATGTCTTGAAAAGTACCAGTCTCCAGAAGCACTTTAAGGATTTAAATTCCTGGTCAGAAATTACTGTCACTAGTAACTAGCCAGATAACATATACTTGGATGTCCTGTGATAAGCAGTTATAAATTCCAGGAATAATCTTTTACAAAATAAATACATTTTATAAGGACTATATGGCTATAGATTGTTCACATCAACTCAAACATGGTTTTTACTTCTTATTATTAATTTTAAGCCCTTGAAGCATTTTTTTCAGTCTTAACGTTATTTCTCAGAAAGAAAAAAACAAAGACAAGAAAAAATGAAAGTGAAGCCTTTACCAATCCATTAAAACACTGCAAGCAGCAGTGATGGCAAGTAGTAGTGTCTAATAATCCATCATGGTATTCTACTTATCAACCATAAAGCTGTTAACCTTAAAAAAATTATTATTAGAGCACAAATGTTGTTGATAGTTCACACTGGTATATTAATGTACTACTGGGGATGGAGTATTTGGGGAGCACACACAAATGGAACATCCTGTTCACTTTAAGGTGATAAGGCATATATAGAAGGTTATTTTATTATTATTATTATTTAAATTTTATTTATAGTAGTATGTATTACAGTTCATACTATACATATATAGCATCTTTTTACACAAAACAGTTTTTATACAAAGTATATTCGCAGCATTCAAGTCTTCAATCATGCATTTAGAATAATGACATCCGTCTTATTCAACCACTTTTTCCCCCTTCCCCCCTTGCTCCCTCCCTTCTCCTCCCTTCCCTTTGACCATTATAGTGTTCCTCTAGTCCTCCTATGTACCTCGACCCATCAATACTGTGAACTGGCTTCGTTATATCAGAGGAAACATTCAGTATTTGGATTTTTGAGATTGACTGATTTCATTTAGTATTATATTCCCCAACTTCATCCATTTACCTGTGAATGTCATTATTTTATTCTCTTTTATTGCTGAGTAATATTACATTGTGTTTATATACCACTTTTTCTTTATCCACTCATCACAACCTAGCTATTGTGAATTGTGCTGCTATAAACATTGAAGTGGCTGTGTCACTGTAATATGCTGTTTTTAAGTCCCTTGGGAATAGACCCAGGAGTGGGTTGGCTGGGTCATAGGGTGGTTCCATTCCCACTTTTCCAAGAAATCTCCATACTGCTTTCCATATTGGCTGCACCATTTTGCAGTCCCACCAGCAATGTGTGAGTGTGCCTTTTCCCCACATCCTCTCCAACATTTATTGTTGTTTGTGTTCTTGATAGCTGCCATTCTGACTGGAGTGAAATGAAATCTAAGAGTAGTTTTGATTTGCATTTCTCTAATTGCCAGCGATGTTGAACATTTTTTCATGTATTTGTTGATTAATCATGTATCTTCTTCTGAGAAGTGTCTTTTCAATTCCTTAGCCCATTTATCGACTGGATTATTTGTTTTTTTGGTGTCAAGTTTTTTGAGTTCTATCTTTATATTATTCTAGAAATTTGTTTCTTTTGCTGAGAGTGCTCTATCCGATGTGCATGTATTAAGTATTTTAGTTCCAGCAGTTAGTTGGCTCTCTATTCACCTCACTGATTGTTTCTTTCTTTCTCTACTCTACTCTAAGCTGAGAAGAAGAAAGCTTTTTAGCTTAAATCTATCCCTCATTCATTAATTCTTGGTATTAATTCTTGTGCTACAGGATTCTTGTTAAGGAACTTGGAGCCTAATCTGACATGTTGGAAATTGGCACTTACTTTTTTCTTCTTCTCAAAAAGGGCTTAGGTGTATTGTCTCTGGTCTAATTCCTAAGTCCTTGATCCACTTTGAATTGAATTTTGTGCATGGTGAGAAGATACAGGTTTAATTTTATTTTGTTGCATATGTCTTTCCTTTCTCTAGTTTTCCCAGCACCATTTGTTGAAGAGGTAAAAGTAGCTATCCTTTTTTCTCCACTGTACAAATTTTTGGTGCTACAGGATCTAATACATAAATTGATAGCTGAAATTATATGTATTAGTCTCTGTGTCCTCAATTCTGTACCATTGGTCTACTAGTCTGTTTTGGTGCCAATACCATGCTGTTTTTGTTACTATTACTCTATAGTATAATTTAAATTCTGGTATGGTGATGCCGCCTGCTTCACTTTTCCTGCTCAGGATTTTTAGCAGGGTTTTGAGTGAATTATGGATGCTCATGAAAAAACAAACCTGTGTGTGTGTGTGTGTGTGTGTGTGTGTGTGTGTGTGAAAGAGAGAGAGAGAGAGAGAGAGAGAGAGAGAGAGAGAGAGAGGAAGAAAGATTGAGGAGGAGAGAGAGGTGAATAGGGTAGGTGGGGGGGGGAGAGGTTTGATCATGTAAGAGACCTCTAAGGGCTGTTTCATTTCCCATTACATTCTGACAACTAAGCACAGTGTTTGCCCCATGGTGCATAGTCAGCTACTGTGCATAAAGATAAATTTTGTAAAAAGCTTAACTGATACACTGATTGTATCCTTCTGTTTAGGCTCTGGTATAGAAGGTTGACCAGTAGAGCTCTTCCTACTGGCATTTTTGGAATAAGTATATCCTTACCAGTCCACAGTCCCATGGGAGGGATCAACACTGCAGCAATTTCCCATGTCATGTCCTCTGCCAGCTTCTTGGAGGTCTTAAAATTCACAACTCCTTAACTATCAAGAAAAGAAAAAAGAAGCTAAAAGCTTAGATATGAGCTCTTCCATTCACATTTTATAGATGAAAAAATTAGTGTTTTAAATTAAACATGCCTAAAAATTTTATTCCAGAGAGGCTTTTGCAACCATCCTGCTTACAGAGCTCTAACCTTGGAACAGAATCTGCATATGAATCAAGGTCAGTCTGTTAGAGTTTCTTTAAACAAAGTCTAAATTCAAAATCTCAACCTCAGGGAAACAGCAGGGGCTGGGGTAGAGGGTGGGAGTGGAGAACGCCAGGGGGATGACATTTAGGGGATTAGTGCAAAGTATGTATTATATTTGAGGTTGATAAATTATACCTCCTTCTATCTGGATTGGTATTTTTATACAAATCAAGCTATTGAAAATGAAAGAAAAAAATCATTTTAGAAGCTATTGAACAAAGAAAATCAAAATTTAGCCTGCTTGATAGAAATATAGTGTCCAGTTTGAAGAAATTTGTAGTCCCACTCTACTCTCCAGTTGGTACACTTAGATTTTTACTATAAAATTCTGTTCTGGGTATCACATTTTATATGTAATATCAATCAACCTAAATGTACTCAGAGGAGGGGAACAAAGATAAGGATTGGTTTTAAAATTAGACATGAGAGGAACTATTGGGCACAAGGATCATTCTCATCATTAAAATTCTTAAATGTCTTCTTATTTCTTTTAGATAAAGAAGAAACTCAATAGACTAAGGTGGATTAACAGCAAGGAAGATAGGCAAGAAGAAAACATGTTTATATCTAGGAATTCATTTTCTGTACCATCCTACTTGTCTTAATTTTACATTTCCTCCATACCCTTCATCTATTCTCTGTAAAGCTTACTTAGAATAAAATAAAAGGAGAAAAAAACACAATCTTACCTTCATGCAATCTAGTTCTTTCTTATTGTTCTAACTGCTTTCCTTCTCTCTTTCTCCATTATTCTAGCAGTTCAGTCACACTAGACTTCTTTCTTTTTCTTCTGAAATATGTTTATTCAGTAAATGACAAAGGGCAAAGCTATTAAATATAAACATTTATGCATGTTGGATAGTCTAATACTAGTCAGAATAATAAGATAGTTTTTAAAAGATGCCTAGGCTAAAGAATATGTGCTCTGTGTGGCTTTCCTTTTTATGCTTTCTTTTCTTCCCAGCTCAATTGAGACATAATGGACAAAATTTTATATATTTGTGATATACAATTTGGCATTTCTGAAATGATCATCATAATCAACATATATGCCACCTTACTTACTTGTCTTTATATCTCCTCCTTTGAGGTAAGAACAGGTAAATAAAAATGCTATCAGCAAGTTTGAAATATGTAATACAGTTTTTTAAATTTGTTCTAATTAGTTATACATGACAGTAGAATGCATTTTTATGCATCATACATAAATAGAGTATAATTTCTCATTCTTCTGGTTGTACATGATGTATAATCACACCAGTCCTGAAGTAGTTATGTATGTACATAGGATAATAATGTCTAATTCATTCTACTATCCTTCCTACCCCCATACTCTACCCCTCTATTCACTCTTCTCTACTTAGTACAGAGTAATTTTATTCTTCCCTAGCCACCCCCCTTATTGTGAATTAGCAACCAAATATCAGAGAAAATATTTGGCCTTTGGTTTTTTGGGGATTGGCTTATTTCACTTAGCATGATAGTCTCCAGCTCCATCCATTTACCTGCAAATAACATAATTTCATTCTTCTTTAATGGTGAGTAATATTCCATTTTGTATATATACCACACTTTCTTTATCCATTCATCTGTTGAAGGACACCTAGGTTGGTTCCAGTATTTAACTATTGTGAGTTGAACTGCTATAAACATTGATGTGGCTGTGTCACTGTAGTATGTTGATTTTAAGTCCTTTGGGTATAAACCAATGAGTGAGATAGCTGGGTCAAATGGTGGTTACATTCTAAGTTTTCTGAGGAATCTCCACACTGTTTTCCATAATGGTTGCACCAACTTGCAGTCCTACCAGCAATGCGTGAGTGTACCTTTTTCCACTTCCTTGCCAACATTTATTGTTACTTGTATTTTTGAAAATTGCCATTCTGACTGGAGTGAGATGAAATCTTATTTTTGATTTGTATTTTGCTAATTGCTAGAGATGTTGAACATTTTTTCATATATTTGTTGATTGTATTTTTTTCTTCTGTGAAGTGTCTATTCAGTTCCTTAGCCCATTTATTGATTGGGTTGTTTGTTTTTTTGGTGTTAAGTTTTTTGAGTTCTTTAAATATCCTGGAGATTAATGCTCTATCTGAGGTTCATGTGGTAAAGATTTTCTCCCCTTCTGTAGGCTCTCTACTCACATTATTGATTGTTTCCTTTGCTGAGAAGAGGCTTTTCATTTTGAATTCATCCTCTTTATTGATTTTTTATTTTACTTCTTGCACTTTAGGAGTCTGGTTAAGGAAGTCAGATCCTAAGCCAAAATAGTGAAGATTTGAGACTACTTTTTCTTCTATTATGTGTTGGGTCTCTGTTCTAGTGCCTAAGTCTTTGATCTACTTTGAATTGAGTTTTGTGCATGGTGAGAGATAGGGGTTTAATTTCTTTTTGTTACATATGGCTTTCCCGTTTTCCCAGCACCATTTGTTGAAGAGGCTATATATTCTATAGCGAATGTTTTTTGTGCTTTTATC
The DNA here is from genome assembly GCA_025594165.1 of Tamias sibiricus. NCBI lineage: Eukaryota > Metazoa > Chordata > Mammalia > Rodentia > Sciuridae > Tamias > Tamias sibiricus. Next base: position 91,499,104 of record CM046667.1, on the reverse strand, counting down.
TAGTATGAGGTAACTGCATTTATGTGACTTTTCCCCTGTGTCTTCTATTCTGTACAATTGGTCTACGTGTCTGTTTTGGTGGAAATTCAATGCCATTTTTGTTACTACGGCTGTGTAATTTAGTTTATGATCTAATATTGTGATGTCTCCTGCTTCACTCTTCTTGCAAAGAATTGCTTTGTTTATTCTGTGTCTCTTATTTTCCAAATGAATGTCATGATTTCTTTTTTTAATTATATGAAGAATGTCACATCAACAGACTTAAAAACAAGAATCAGATCGTTATCTCAATAAATGCAGAAAAATCATTCAACAACATACAGCACCCCTTTATGTTCAAAACACTAGAAAAACTAGGGATAGTATGAACAAACCTCAACATTGTAAAAGTTATGTATGCTAAATCCAAGACCAACATCATTCTAAATGGAGAAAAATTGGAAACATTCCCTCTCAAAACTGGATGCCCTCTTTCACCACTTCTGTTCAACATAGTCTTAGAAACCCTAGCTAGAGCAATTAGATAAATGGAAGAAATTAAAAGGATATTAATAGGAAAAGAACTCAAACTATCACTATTTGCCAATGACATGATTACATATTTAGAAGACCCAAAAATTCCACCAGAAAACTTCTAGAACTAATAAATGAATTCAGCAAAGTAGCAGGATATAAAATCAACACCCATAAATCAAACATGTTCCTCTACATTAGTGATGACTCTCCTGAAAGAGAAATTAGGAAAACTCCCCCATTCACAAGTCTCAAACAATAAAGTACTTGGGAATCATTCTAACAATAGAGGTGAAAGATCTCTACAATGAAAACTACAGAACACTAAATAAAGGAATTGAAGAAGATCTTAGAATATGGAAAGGGCTCCCATGTTCTTGGATAGTCAGAATCAATATTTTCATAATGGCCTTATTACCAAAAGTGTAATAATATAGTCACCATGTTGTAAATTATTTCTCTGGAATATATTAATCTTGGATAACTAAAACTTTGTACCCTTTAACCATCATTTCTCTACCTCCCCCTAGTCTGGAGACCATCATTCTACTGTCCAGTCCTATGAGATTGACTATTTTAGATTCCGCATATAAGTGAGACAATGCAGTATTTTTGTCTTTCTGTGTCTGAATTTTTAATTAGCATAATATCTTCTATTTCACTTAGCACGAGTGTCTCAAAGTTCATCCACATTTTTTTCAAATGGCAGAATCACCTTTTCAAGACTAAATAATATTTTATTGTATAAATATATCATTTTTAAATCTATTCATCCTTGTACAGATATTTAATTTATTTCTATATCATGGTTTTATGAATAAGGCCGCAATGAACATGGGAGTGCAGATGTCTCTTCTACATACTGATTTCATTTGCTTTCAGTGTATATCCAGTGGTGGGATTACTAAATCATATAATAGTTTTATTTTTAACTTTTATGAAACCACCATTCGTTTTTCCATAGAAGTTTCTCTATTTAACATCTCCACCAGCAGTATATAAAATTATATTTTTTTCAAATCTTCACCAATACTAACCTTTTTTCTTTTTGAAAATAGCCATTCTAACAGATGTGTGGTGATATCTCATTGTGGATTTGATTTGCATTTCCTGGAATATTAGTAGTGATGAGTTCCTTTTCATACACCTTTTGCATACTGTATGTGGCATGTAAACAGCTTCTTCATCCCATAGGGACAAACTTTGCATTTTGGTATCTCACATGTTTGTTAAGATGCAAGCATAATGGATGAATCTGTGTGCATTTTGAGTAGGCAGCAAACTTCATCCCACCAGGTTGAAAGATTCCTAAAGTTTTACTGTCTTAATGTAATCTGTGACAGAGGTGTGACAATATTGCTATCCTGATTGAAATTTCCCTTGTTAGAAAGATTCCATTAGATTAAGGCCTTATGCCTCCAGTTTTCAACAATGTTATTTCAGTAAGTTTTGCATTTCCCACAGTGTACTTTGAACATTTCCCTTAAGATGATTCACAGAAAGTATATTGGTGGTTTCAAGCTTGTTCTTATGATGCCAGTTGCATCTTCCAACACAGTGGAAGTGATATCACTTACAAAAAATGATGGAATACCTCTGCAAAGTTCTAAGAGGTTAGGAGTCTGCAAAGTGAGAATACTCAAGGGAATCCATCCAGATGTCCTCCTGCATCTTAATATCCCAGGTTTTACCACCTAGTGCCATAACCTATGCATAACAGACCTGTCTTGGCTGAATTTCTCTAGAGATTTGCACCTCTGACTATAAGATCCTGTGTCTGCTCCTCAGCTGTGTTTTCTCTTATAATGCAGAACAAAGAATTTTATTCATCTACCAAAGATGTTCTGTGGTTTTAACCTTAGTCTTTAATTGTTAATTGTTTTTAATTAATTGTTAATTGTTTTTAATTATCTTAATTAATTTTAGTTTAGTTAATTTTAGTTGTTTTTAATTTTAATTTAAGTATTATTATTTTGTTGTATATCATTAACCATCTTCAGTTTAGCCATACAGTTTAGCAATAACCAATTGCTAAGTCAGGCATGGTGGCCCATGCCCATAATCCCAGTGACTTGGGAGGTTAAGGCAGGAGGATCACAGGTTTGAGGCCAGCCTCAGCAACTTAATGCAACACTGTCTTGAAATAAAAATAAAATGGTTGGGGGAGTAGCTTAGTGATAGAATGTGCCTTGGTTTAATCCCCACTACCACACACATAAAACATAGCCAGTTGCTATGGTTTGGATATGGTTTAATTGTGTTACCCAAGGGCAACATGTGCTGTAAGCTTGGTCTCCAGTGTGGTGATTTGGGGAAGTGGGGTCTAGTAGCTGGTTATTAGGTCACTCTGTCCAATGCTCTGGGAAGTGATCAATGTATTTCTTCTGGGACCCCAATTAATTTCCATAAGAGTGGGTTGTTATAAAATGAGTCATCCCTGCCAGGCACATTGGCACATACCGTAATCTCAGCGGCTCATAAGGCTGAAGTAGGTGGACCACATAGCCAGTGTCAGCAATTTAGTGAGTCCCTAAGCAACTTAGTGAGACTCTGTCTCAAAATTAAGAAGATTAAAAGTGGTACGGTGTGGTTCAGTGGCTAAGTGCCCTTTGGTTCAATTTTTGGTAAAAAAAAAAAAAAAAAAAAAAAAATCAGGCTGACTCCTGAATTTACCTGGTTTCCTGTTTTATCATGTGATCTCTCCTTCTCACATGCATTCCTGCCATGATGTCTTCTACAGTGATGTGATATAGTCAGAAAATCCTCACCAGAACTGAAAATAAGCTGGCAAATACACTTAGGTCTCTAGAACCATGAGTTAAATATATTTTTTCTTTATAAATTACTCAGACTCAGGCATTTTGTTATAACAATAGAAAAAGAGCTAATATATCAGTATAATCCTCTTCCTCTTTATTTCAAATGCCTGTGTAATCTTTCCTGCAAGGGTATTCTCCACTGGAATATTTCCCCAGTTCACCACTAGTGAAATTATCATTTGAGTTGCCACTTTGTGCCATATATTGTCTACATTCCACATAACACTCAGGATAACATTCTTTGGCCAGTGGATAGTGAGTGAGCTGTTCCTCAAGCTTCATATTACTGCCTGTTTGTTGGCTCGCTCCTGGTACCATTTATATTATGTTCCTCTGAGAAGACATCAAGATGGGATTAAGATTTGTCATAGATTTATTGAAAAAAAAAGTCTTTGAAGGATAAAGGGAAAGGAGTTATATTAGTTGAGAGAACAGTCACATCTTGATATGGATCAGACACCTGTGAAGAAGACAAAACATGAAAGAGGATTGGATAGTAATAGTCTTTGTGTGTGTGTGTGTGTGTGTGTGTGTGTGTGTGAGAGAGAGAGAGAGAGAGAGAGAGAGAGAGAGAGAGAGAGATATTAAAGATGGAACCCAGGGCCTCACACATGTTAGCTAAGGCCTTTACAACCTAGCTATATCCCCAGCACAGTAAGGAGTCCTTGATAAATTTACCCACTGAGCAAATCTTGCATCTTGTAGTAGTGGACACTTCTGCCATTCTAAGTTATTTGCTGGGAACAGCCTAATGGGAAGAGTGACCTTGGTGCATTTATGGTGATGAATCCATAGGGTCAACAATTAGGGTCATCAGTCATTTTTGCTTCTGAAAGCAGGAGATCAATGGTAGAGAAAAATGTCTAGCTATGAGGATTAATATAAACCATGCAACTTTTCCAATTATTTTATACAATATTGTTACTCAAAGCAATTTCTATTCATTATTACTTTGTAACTGACCTTCCTCAAACTTACTAGTTTCCTACCTAATTTCTTGCTAGGATATAAATACAGAATTCCTTGTCTGGAAGTTTTACTTTGTGTTCTTCAGGACAAAATTCAGTCAATACAATATTGGGAAGACCAAGTCAGTCTCTGCCCTTAACTTGACGAGTCTCCTTAAAAAAAAAAAAAAAAAAAAGAAAAAAAAAAAAAAAATGAGTTCCTTGGTAACTAAGCAGCCTGAGTGAGAGTAGAGAGGACTCAATTTTTCTCCTTTTTATAAATTATTTTTATTTATTCATTTTTTAAAATTCAAGGTCGTATTTATAACAGTAGCATGTATTACAATTCATAATACACATATAGAGCATCTTTTTACATAACACTGTTTGTATACAAAGTATATTTGTACTATTCAAGTCTTCAATCATGAATTTTTCAACACAAAACAACACATAGTTCATGCCCAATTGCTGGTATGTCAGTTTTATCATTTTCACATTATATTGGTATTCGCCTACACTTGCATGGATGAATAGCTAAGTGCTGATGATGCAATTATGATAGTGTTTAATTTTATGAAAGGCAAGAAATACCAGCAAATGGTTTCCATGGGAACCTCAATTCTGTCCCTTTGTACTACTCTAATGATTAGAAAATAACAGGTAAATCAGTAATAATTGGTACTTTAGCTGGATAATACTGAAGGATATTGTCACAATACATGACACAAATATGTTGAAATCCATATATGGAAGTTGTTTTTTCTTAAAGTCTTGATTTTGATCCATTTATGACTTGAACAGGGCTCTGAGAGTGTACATACACTGTAGACTAATTTCTGGTTTTTTCAGCTTTGATGTCTTACTTGCTGTTATGGTACAATGGAGCACATGCTAGGTTACCTGATTGCTCAAATAATTCTCAGTGATTACATCAATAGCTCCCCAACCCCAGGCACTATGGAATTATTCTCATGTCTTTAATGGTTTTCTAAAACAACTTATCTAAATATAATATATGCTAGATGAGATAAGGTGAATTGTTCAAAGGCAGATGTTTCTAGTCAAGTTGGTTCTCATTCCAACTCTGGATCCTGATTTTTTTTTATTCTGAGTGGTTAATCTCAGTTTTTATTTGGAGACTAATATCCATTATACATATTTATAGTCCCTGGTAAGATGAATACAATCAATTCAGGACCAGGTATGTGTATTAATATGTAATTTTAAATATATTTCCATTGTGGAGCTTTTATTTAATGCATTGTTATTAATATACACAAAATGAGCACTGTTACCAAGTACAATTGATATTCCTATAATATATTAAACTATTTTTTAAGCCCTAATCAGCTAATGTTTCTCCAAGTTATTAACAGGAGATAATGTTCAAATAAAGAGGGTACAGTTTACCACTGTTTATAAACTCAGGGTGAAACTGTGTTTGTGTGAATGTGTTTGTGTGTGTGTGTGTGTGTGTGTGTATAAGTATGTTTTATACTTACCACACATTCTGCTTAGCCTACCCTGTTTGATTCTGCAGGTCACTGGTAAACCTTTCAGAGTCTTTGGCTAACAGCATTCATGACCATAGTTGAATACCCTGTTTTGAATACCTTCTCAGGATCTCAGGGTTTCCAAAGTGTTGTTCATACCAATTATCTAATATAAAGCTAACTGTAAGTCTGAGAGGTATCAAAGATTATTACCTTTATAAAAAAAAAACACTAGGAAGGATGATTAATTACTCTAAATTCATGCAGACTGTAAGAGGGAGATCTGACACTATAGACCCAATATTCTGATTCCTCTGATATTCTTCTGTGTAGAAGTAAAATGATCAAGTGTGGTCCTACAAGAGAAAGTGTCTATAAATGCATGTGTGTCTCTGTGCACACCAGAAGCGGTGAAATCAGGCCAAGAGGAAAAAAATCACTCATCACCTGAGACTAAAACCTGATGAAAATCATACTAATTATATGTCATCATTTAATTCAAATGTTTTTAAAGTCCTCTTTGTTTTCATGCTTTTTTAAAATTTTAATATTTATTATCTTCTTTCTGCCCTAACTCTACTTGGAGAAAAAAGATACAGTAAAATTATATTTAGCCATATAATTATTCATTTACAAATTTTTATCATCATCTCTATTTAAGATTGAAGGATCAGGTTAAAAATCCCATAAATAAATTATTTTGGAGGTATCCATAAATCTAGTTAGATTATGTAAGTCATCTTTATTAAGAATTATAGATGGACTGGAGTTGTAGCTCAAGGGGTAGAGTGCTCACCTAGCATGTGTGAGGCACTGGGTTCAATCCTCAGCACCACATACAAATAAAATAAAGGAGCCGGTTTGTGGTGGTGCACACCTATAATCCCAGCACTTGGGAGGCTGAGGCAGGAGGATTGTGAGTTCAAAGCCAGCCTCAGCAATGGTGAGGCACTTAGCAACTCAGTGAGACCCTGTCTCTAAATAAAATACAAAAAAGGGCTAGGGATGTGGTCCAGTGGTAGATTGTCCCTGAGTTTAATCCCCTGTACAAAAAAAAAAAAAAAAAAAGGTATTGTGTCCACCTACAACTAATATATATATATATATATATATATATATATATATATATATATATATAAGAATTATAGAAACTTTAACAGTACCAGGTAAAGCAAACTTTGTAACAAAGCTAAGAGGAATTAAAAATGCATTTAGGCAGAAATGCAGCTTTCCTCATTATGTTTCTTTTAATTCCCAATGATTCTCTTAAAATTATAAATGCCTAAAAGTTATTAGTCATTTTTCTATTATTTCTTGGCTACAGGAAGGAAGATAATTGTGAGACAATGAGAGAGGTGAAAAAGGTAGCAGTTGAATAATTCATCTATAATTACCTGTAATTTAAACCTCTAAGTGCCCCCCAACTCCACCACCAAATATTTGCTCTATGCAACTACTTTTAATTTAGTACTCTGTGAGGAAGGAATGATTTGTGGGATCAACTATTTTAATAATGATTTAGCCAAATAAATCTTGTTTTCATCCTCCTGTCAGAGTTTCCATATAACCTCAGTGCCACCTACTTTTAGATTTGTGGTTAGATTGAAATGCATTTGTAGTTACAAAGATTCATCATATTCCCTCACATGAACAGCCATTTTTGTACAGTGATTGGTAATAAGGGCTTTAGAATCAGACAGACCTAGGTTAGAATATTGGCTCTGCAGCTCATTAGGCTTCTAATCTTGGCTCAATGTCCATTTCTTTTTTTTTTTTTTTTTACATGTTGTATGATTTAATTTATATAGTATTCTTTTTTGTTATTTATTTATTTATTCATAATGTGCAAGTATATCATCTTTTTACATACAACTGCTTGTATACAAAGTATATAAGTACCACTCAGATCTTTAATCATGCATTTAGGATAGTGATATCCATCTCATTCAACCACCATTTTCCCCCCCTTCTCCCCGCCTGCTCCCTCCCTTGCCCTCCCTTTCCTTTGTAATCTTGGCAAATTTTTTAACCTTTCTAAATCTCCATTGCCCATCTGTTACCTGAGGATATTGATGGTACCTACCTTGTAAAGTTATTATGAGAATTAAATAAGATCGTTCATGTAAAATCTTTCATAGTACTTTATACATTGTGGCCGTTCAATAGGTGTTATTTATGATTATTATCATCCTTCACTATATAATAAAGGCATGACATTGACACATTATTTTTAATTTTAGTATCTCCATTATAAACCAGGCAGCTCTCTTTTTTTCTTTCTCTCCTTCTCTCTTTCTCCAAGGGTAATAGGATGAAAAGGAGAAGTCTGGGGATGTCTGGAAAGAGGTAGTCTAGGCTTCTGTGTCATTGTCTCATGTTCTTTCCTAAGCCTAAGTCTTTGAAGGGGAAAAAAGTGTGTGGCTTAGTCATCATTATAAATAGATAAATTTGGTTCTCTTCCTTTTCGTTTGATCTAAACCTGCCTCCTTTAGTTGGCTGCTCTGCACTGATCCACACAGGTATACACATTCCTGACACTATCTTCAAATACCTTATGATGGAGATTTGCCAATGGCCCAAATTGATCCATTGCTATACCCTATTCCTCCTCAAGGTCATCTATATCTTTCCTTGTCCAGGGAAAAGTTGCCACTGACAATCACATCTGAGCATTTAAAATCTTATCACCTCAGAGAAGCTATCTGGAACAGTTCATGTCTCCAGAGATTTTCTGAGAGAAATACAAAGCAATTTATTTATAACTTCTGAGTACCCACACACATTCTTGGTTCTGATGAGTAACATTGCTCCCAAGTTGTATTTTAAAGTCTGTTCCTTTAGTTGAATGGTCTCAAGCCTGGTTTTTCTTTAAATGTATTGGACAGAGAATTTTTTTTCTTTTGAATACTGAATTAATGGATTTCCATTCCATCCCTTGTCTGTTCTTCTCATCTCTAGGGCTGCTATCAGGATTAGTTTATATTTTTGCAAAATTCTCTGAGCTCCTTGGATGAAAGCCATCACAGAGAATGAAAATATATGGAAAATAAATAAGTCATGTTAATTGTTTGTTAAAGATACCCCAAGACTGTGTTTCTCCAATCCAGCATAGTATGCTGTTTTTCATTTATACAAATTCAGAAAATCTCTTTGGAAGGAAGAAAACAGAATTTAGAGTTCTAAAAGGCAATATACAAAGTCAGAGAGAAGTCAAGGATGTCAATTAATAGGTAAGCAGTCAGCCATCCTGAGACACAATGAAACAATCTGGATTGTAGTGCAGGATGAGGCAAAAGAGATTTTTAAAAGGACATAATTTCAACACACACAAACCAGAAATTTGTATTATTTCTAAGTATGATGTACCAAACATAGGTTAAATGCTATAGCTCCAGGGATCTCTACTTGAATAAGAATATAATGAGTAAATGACATAGAATAGATAAGAGAGAATAAAGAGATCCCAGAGGCTTGAGTCACATTGAGTAAAAATTTTAAGATTTTGTTTATGAGCTATGTTCTACTAAAGGACAGGAATCAAGTCTTTCACTCAGTGCTCAAGACCGACATTTATAATAATGACTCATCCCACCTGTGATTTTTAAACTGTGAGATAATTGCAGATATGTCAGCAAAATTTGTGCTCAACATCCTTCTGTCTTTGGTTTGCCCCATTCTTTTCTCATGCACTCATTGCCTTCATTTTGTCCTTTAGTTATCTTGATCAACCTGGGTAGCTTCTAAAACATTCTTGTTTACCCCATGCCCTTCCACCCATTAAAACTCAGCTACTCACTGTCACTTGAGGACGTTATCTTTACTAAGAAAGTAATTCAGTTCACTTCCTAGAGCATATATTTACATTTGATCTGTGCCCTTCAGTTACTTAATCCCATGGAGAGACAGATGAAATTCTAAGAGTTGTTCTGGCATCAATGGAAAAGAGAATTTTAAAGATATAAATTGATGGCAATTTTAGTACCTGTACCTTAACATCCTAGAATTTTCTAGTGATTTTATATACTATTTACACTTAGGGTATCCCTGAATATTGAATATGAATAATATGTGTATACATCATACTGGGATAGCCTGATAGAAGAGTGAGAAAAGTCTTGGCTTGGTTTACTGGGAGTGATAGCTATGCTCATTGTTCTACATTGTTATCAAGCCATTCCAACCTTAAAGAAGAAAGGATTTTAAAAAAATTTCTTAGAATTCAAGAAATATGTATAGGTTTAATATTAGATAGAAGGGATTCAGGAAAGAAAGATAAATGTCTATTGTGGGGCAATAGAGTGATACAGGTATTTCCTTAATGTTTCATAATAGTTAATATTTTTCAGTTATGGAATGAAAAAATAACTTGAGCTCGGCTAACAAATCTTTCTTGAATGCAACTGAGGCATTTGGTTCAGCAAACATACAATTGCTGAAGGGTAAAAATGAACGGATCCAAAACTGGCTTTATGATTTCTCTTACAAATTACAAATAATTAATTATGAAACAAGAAAATAATAGATCAGGAATGTGCAAATGTAGTGGAGAGAAAAACAATAGTTAATATGGATTAGATACAACTTGAATTATTGGGAACTAATGAAAGAGAAGGGGACAATATTGGGATTAGCCACTGTGATATAATGACTAAAATTTTGAGGAGATGAATAGATGAGAGTTTGCAATGTGTCAGCTGGGAACATCTTTGTGTTATTTCACCCAAATGCCCCAGTAATTATTTTAATACTTTAAAATTATTGTTTGTGTGTTGTTTTTGCAATTCTTTGTGTGCAACGCTTGGTTGAGATGAAATTTGTGTGGGTTATGTAAAGGTAAAGATTTGTTTCATGGAGCCCAAAGGCAGTGTTTCAGGCTAAATTGTGTTCTCAAAATTCATTTATTGAATTCCTAACATCCAGTTTTTAAGAATATGACAATATCTAGAGGTATTTAAAGAGATAATTAAAGTAAAATAAAATCATTTTAAGTGGTCCATAATTGAATATGATGGATGTACTTATAAGAAGAGGAAATTATGACAGAGACACACATAGAGAGGAGACTATGTGATGGTACTAGGAAAAGAGAACTATCTGCTACCCTAGGAGAGGCCTCAGAAAGAATCAACCCTGTCAACACCTTGATCTCAGACTTGTAGCCTTCAGAACTATGAGAAAATAAATTCTATTGTTTGAGCATTCAGGCTGTAGTACTTTGTTAATGTGGCCCTAGCAAACTAATACTAAAAGAAAAGCTATGGTTCTTAAAAGGAGACTAGAGCAGGAAATAGAAAATTACCACAAACCCAGAGAATACTATTGATTACTTGTTTCTCTTTCTTTACTTCACTTTTGCCTTATACTGAAGACTTCTTTATTTGTTTCTATGCCTCTGTGGCAAACTATGGTTGCCTACAACTCTCAAATGCAGAACAACATAGAAAAGAGTATTTTTGAATTATTCTGAATTTGAATCTCCAAAGAATATTTGACCAGTCTAACATGGTTCATATGTTCAACCCTTGCAAAATATCTGTAACTTAGTTGGGGAGGGGTCAGACACAAGGTACAAACATTATTGCCAGAGGTCCCATTCTTATGGGTCTGTTATTACATTTTCTTGTAATTTGTGGTTCCTACATTGATTCCTGTATTTTATCACAAGGGCAGCCATGTTTTAAAAATGACATATAAAGATATCTAGCATTTTAAAATATTCTGTATGAGGATATGTGTCTCTACACATTTAGCTCATTCTACTGTCAGAAATATACATTATACTATATATATATATATATATATATATATATATATTTATAACAAGTTAGATCAGTTCAGTGTTCTGTTCTATGAAGCATTCCTCTCCCCCCCACACATTATAATATAGCACTTTGTAACATGCTAAGCTAGATCAGTTCCTAGATACTGTTTATAATATGTTATATTTTACTATACAATAATACATATATTATTTATTGCTATACTATATGTGTGTTTATATATATATGTATTAGAGATGGTGTAAGTCCTTATGTTTGTGGTTTATGGGTTGAAAGAGGCAATAGGAGGAGGACAAAAATTAAGAATTTTATCAATAATGAAATGAAAACCAAGATAATTCCATTGCAAAGATATATTTATACCATCCACACAATATAGGATAAGAGATAGACAACTGAACATCCATCCAGCAGGTGGTTAAATAGCACTCCGGTTATGGAGAAGGCATTGTATTTTTTCTCTAAATGGAAAGCAAATAAACACTTGTTTTTAAGAATTTCAGTTTCAAATGAGACATTTGCATAGCACAACTAGCATCTTAATCTTTTGAAAGGCTTTTTATAAGTCATTCAAGGACTCTAAAATAATGTTCCTTTTTATAGTTTGCTTGGCATTAAAAGCAGAGTAGAGGGCTGGGGTTGTGGCTCAGCGGCAGAGCGCTCGCCTCGCAACGTGCGCGGCCCGGGTTCGATCCTCAGCACCACGTAAACATAAATGCATTGCATTGTGTACAACTAAAGTAAATAAATAAATATTAAAAAAAAAAAAGCAGAGTAGAATGTTGTCCTTCATGGTGCAGTATGTAAAAGGAACAGATTTTTTTTTCTTTCTTTCTCTGCTCTCAACAGCTCTATGACTCTTAAAGCAGGAACTGTTTGAAGCTCAGACTGTGTAGTTGTGTTTGGCCATACTCCTGTTTGACAGACGTTTTTTTTCCCTTTCCATTATTTTAATTTCAAAGTACATGGGTGTTAGATTTTCAGAATTTCATTTTCTCTGAGACAAGAACCAAACTGCATATTTACCCAGGTCTTTTCTTTTTTCCTAAGAAAGGCCAGCCAAAAATCTTAAACAAAATAAAATAGAACAAAAATAAAACATCAAACAATCCTATGAACAATATATATTGCTTAGTTAACATTATCTTTTCTTTCATTATCTACTCCAAGTAATCCAAGCGAAATAGTGGCCCTAACCATATATTTACATGATATACATGTTTATTCATAACATGTAAATATACACAAATATGAACATCATTTATGTCTGTATACACATAATTTTCTTGTCAATATGTATCATGTCTCATGGCAATATATATTATATGGCAGGATATTTATAAATGCATTGTATCTTCACTTTTTATTTAATGAAGGAAACACTGAGCAATAATGATTGCAATTACAATTAGCCTCATGAGTATGAAATGAAAATTTCAGCCTTCGATCCAAGCACACTGATGAAGGGTATATTTTTCAATTCCTTTTCTTCTGCACTCATCAAAACAAGTTAAATGTCCACTGGGAATCATTTAGATTTATATTCTATCTCAGTTGTCAGGTGCCAGGTCATCAAAACAGTCAGGAAATGCTTAATAGTTGTGGCTCACTGGTAGGTGGTATGACACTCTTGGGACCAAAGAAAGAGGAAGTGCAAATACACTTTGAAATAGGGTTTGAAGGCTAGCTAAAATTTGGTGCTAATTCTAACTGATCTTCATTGGCCTTAGCTACATCTATTATTGAAAGGACCTTTTGACATTATGCACAGAAAAATCTGGAGATAACTGATATCAAAGTACCTTTAAGCCTTGAGTAGTGTGTTAAGTATGAAGTCTGAAAGCTTAACTTGGACTCTAGATTAGACTAAGTCTGATGACTAGTACTCTATATGTTCAGTACATCCAGTTTTATTTACACATATTAATTAACTAATTTCTAAAAACTAATCATGCAATTTGTTTTCTAATTTATTATCAAAATGCAACTTAAATAGATTATAGTAAATATAATATTATTTAAGAAGTACTTATTGGGCACTCATTGCATAATGGTATTGTGTTAGACACCAAGAATCCAGTGGTAAATAAGTTCTTGAGTTCTCTTTTCTTTCCAATACAATAGCTTCTTTGTATAAACCTAAGTTACAGTCAACATCTTTTTGTGGTAGAAACTAAATCTCTTGTAAAAGGAAAATGTGGCAAGTTATAAACTTCAAATCCCTTCTTTCTTCTCTCTCAGTCTTATATTGGCTCTTTAATAAAACAATCCAAGTTTCTGTTACTTCTCCCATGACAGAATGAGTTGATCACCACATCTACTTGTGTATCCCATCTCTGGAGCTATCAATTTCCAGCACTAATGTATCAAACCTGACAGAATTCCAACTAGAAGGTGACATTACTTAACAGGTACAAAAAAGAAGAAGACTGTGCAAGGAGATGTATGGGCTATAGGAAATGGGTTTTAGTACCATTGACAGAGGCTAATTTCTTTCTATTAGAAGATATAGCTGAATGCTCTTAGGAAATAGACCATGTATTTAAGCAGAGATAGGAAGTCATTAGTATGTCTGCCACCTATACCTTGATTTTTTTTGCAGTAACCATAACATATACAGTGTTATACAAATCTATACTTAGTTTAGAATACTACTAGGTTCATGAATGTTATTTATTCCCTTCATAGATACTCTAGGAACTGGGTATCTATGAAATTTCAAAAATAAATAATTGCATCTTGTCAATCACTACATATATACATATATAATTTGACTGCTAGAAACAACCCTGTGACACAGGAATTGTTAACTTTATATAAATAATGAGAAGAATGAGGCTTGGAGTTTGTTATTTCTTGGAAATTTGAGCATCATATAATAAAATAATACTAGATAGAGCTATAATCTAAACAAGGTGACTCAAGAACTCATTATATAATTAGAGTAACCAAGGTCTGTAAATTTTAATAAAACTCAAATAATCTATAGCCAGAAGGGCTAATTTGTTATATCCCTGGTAATGTAGTGTAGGACAAGAACACAGGAAGTAACATTTGTGACACTGTACTAATAAATCTAGCCTTTTACATGTACTTATATAGAAGTGGCATTATGCACTGGCTTTAGAGCACAGGCTCTGTAGCAGGTGCCTGTATAGTAGTTTGGTAGTATATTATATGTATTAGCTTATGCAAGTTAAATGGGGATAGTTAAGTACTTCTCTCCAAGGAGCTTAGGATAGTGCTGGTACATTGTAAAAATATAATGCTTTTCTAAACAACCACCACAACAACAGCAACAAAAAAGAACTCATTATGTGAACACCACAGTGTTTAAAGCTTGGTATTCAGTATTGAGCAATGAAAATAAATAACCTATCCTCTTTAAGGTCAATGACTAGTGTTTAAGAAATGTTTATCAAAAAACCTAACAAATAGATGTAAAATTGCAAATGTGGCAGCATTGTAAGGGAGAGAAAAATGGTCAGAGAGATTATATGAAATGGAGCTTTTACTTATTCTAGATGGTTAGGGAAGGCTTCCCTGAACAAATGATGCTCAAGGGGAAATCATAGGTTGAATTGACATTAATCAGATTTAAGAAGAGTTACAGACACAATGGATACAGAAATAGTATATGCAAAGGTACTAAGTTGGAAGAAGAGTGAGTATGAAAAACTAAGACCAGTGTGGCTAGAGTATAGTGGGAGGCAAAATGGTAGTGGACATATTGATAGAGATAAGGTGGTGCTTGAATTAGTTGGAGAGCTAGTTCCAGGCTGAACCATAGATGGCTTAGACTGGCTACATTAATAAATTTGTTTGTATCCTAATGGCAATGGAAAGCCAATGGAGAATTATAAGCATGGACACAGTGAGGTAACATGATTACATTTTCCTGTTGAAAATATTACCCTGGATATAGTATTGAAATGATTTGGTCGATTTATTTACATTATTAAATAAGCAGTCACATTTATGTAGATAAAAATATGACTAGGCTAGAGAAGAGAAGTACATATATTTGAAAGATACTTAAGAAGTAAAACTGGCAAGTTGTAGGAAATTATTGGATGTGAGTAAGAAGGGAAAGTAATTAATTAAGGTTCAGGGGAAATTATCAAATATATATTTTTAAAAGGGAATTTCTGTACCAGGAATCTTTCTTTTTCATAATGGTGACTCTATTTTCCAAAGTCTTAATACTGGAGAGCCAAGATACACCTTAGAAAGTCATAGATCTTATTTCTATTCCACTCTTTATAAGATGATGGAGAGGATATGGTCACATCAAGCACACAGTTAAGAAGTGGCAGAATCAGGATTGAGTCCAGGTTCTTTGACCTGTATCTGCAATACAAGAATGGTTCTTACATTCATAGTTTACACCAGTTGATGTGTAGGGTCTGCCACCAAGAGTAGAGGTTTGACTTGGAAGTAATTAACAAGATAATATGAGAGAATCTGAGGCAGAAGAGAAAAATGGCAGAAATTTCTACCTAATTTCAGATTTGGTAAGTCAAAATATAGATCATTATGTTTGAATATATCCTATTCTTAAAGCGGTTGATAATTGCACTGTACTTATCTTCCAGAGTTGACTTTTCTATTTAATAGGAAAGGAAAATGAAGAGCAAATCATTGCCAGACCTGATGCATTGATGTGCATCACTCTGCAGTGACTATCACTGGTGGATTTGAGGCCACTGGGAAAGAAACATATTTTTATCAAAACCATCTCAACACATTTGAACTAAAGAATATGATATATTATAAAACATGAGCTGTGTTTATTTTTATAACTTTTTAACAGTATATCATTTTCCATTCTTCAAAGGAGTTTTGGGGGCAAGCAGTCAACCATTCACCATAATGTGATAGTGGGCAGGCTTTTGGTGATCTACTTAGAAATTTACATGTATTTGAGAGTACATTAAGGGTATTGAGAGAGAGGAAGGAGAAGAGGACAAGGGGAAGTACTGGTAAATGAAATGAACTAAATTATGCCCTGTCCATATATGAATATAACCACAAATAATCACACACACACACACAATTATAATGCACTAATAAAAATAATAATAATAGAAGGGAGACCAGTAGAAGAGAGCTAGAGGATTAGAGGGAGGGAAGAGGAGGTAAAAGGGAGGAACTTGGGAATGAGATTGATCAAATTATGTTATGTGCATATATAATTATAGCACAATGAATCCCACTAATATTTATAATTATTACTCACTGATTTAAAAAACTCCATAAAAGGGCAAATTTACCTCTGTTCAGAGGATCTTAGTGGAAAATGAGGATGTGTTCATGTGTAGCATTGTGATGAGAGGGGTAGTGATTAATTTGAATGGAGACACTTACAAAAGCTTTTAAGAATAATGCAAGAGCTTTAAAAAGAAGTATCTTTCCCTCTAGAAAATAAAGAAGCAGTGTTAGTGTAATTGTGCAAGAAAGTGGGGATGGAAGTACATTTGCTTATATGAGTTTGAATACATTTTATAATTCTGTTTTTATAAATAAAAAATCACCATCATATTTTTCCTTTTCTTTTTTCATTTCTACCCATCCATATAATTCTCTTCTATTTCCTTTTTATCTCTTACTTCTTCCTGAAGATTTTCAGTCCTAAATTCACTAGATGGGGCACCGCACTATGGATGTCATAGCTTGAATGGATAGAGGAGGTGTGGTTTTGCAAATGAAGGTGTAATAATCTTGGCAGGTGGAGGCTATCTGCATGAGTAGGATATATGGGATGTTACAGCTTGAGCAGGGTGAAAAGGATAATACCATAAAGAAGTGGGTCAGAGCTACAGTGGAATGAGGAGAGAACCCATCCAGAAGGAACCCTTGTGGAGTGGTATGGTTTGGTTGAGGAAATATGGAAATCCACACATAATTGATGTCTTATTACATGGCATCAAATCATGACTAAAATGAAGGAGGTATCTATGTATAGGACAATGGTGATAGCTCAACAGAGCCCAAATGGGATGAGATTAAAATTCAGTTGGCATAGGACAGCAATTAAATGGGAAGAACATGGAAAATAATGATAAGGATTAGTCAAATACAATGAATCTATATATGAAGGATAGTGGAAATGTGGATCTTCTTGGAAGAATTATAAATATGGAAAAGCACAAAGCTATAATGAACACTTATTGAATTAGAACTGGAATTCTTGGGGTGACCTTATGGTTTTAATGAACATACATTGGTTACAGCTGTGTGTGTGTGTATGTGTGTTTGTGTGTGCTCACATGTGTAAGTGTGCATGAATGTATACTTTGTCCAATGAAAGAGCCTGAGATCAGTGACAACCTGATATAAATTAGTGTATTAATTGCCCAGTATTTGACTTCTAAATAAAATTCTTGTGAATTCACTGATTCCAAGATTTGGGCAAATAAGGTACAAGATAAACCTAGAACTCTGTTTTTTCAGAAACAATGAAATTCTCATACTATAATGATAGGAATATGTCAAGAGCATACCGAAAGTGGCTTTAATGTGATACTATTTGTAAAATAAGGAATAATTTAAACATAAGAATAAATAATGAGGGGCTGGGGTTGTGACTCAACCATGGAGCAGTAGAGCACTCGCCTAGCATGTGTGAGGCGCTGGGTTCGATCCTCAGAACCACATAAACATACATAAATAAATGTATAAAAAAAGAATAAATAATGATAAATGGATTCTAATCTATCAAATAAAATATGTTACCATGATTTGTTTTTATTTGTTACAAAGCAATTGGGAAAATTTTTTTCTTTTTTTAGTTTGTTCTTTTTAGATATACAAGAAAGTAGAGTGTGTTTTGACATATACATGTATGGAGTATAACTTCCCATTCTTGTGGTTATGCATGATGTGGAATTTCAGTCATCATGTGAACATAGGAAAGTTAGGTCCTATTAATTCTACCGTCATTCTTATTCCCATGAATCAATCTAACAAAAGAGTTGAAAGACTTCTACAATGAAAACTATAGAACACTAAAGAAAAACTTGAAGAGACCTTAGAGTATGGAAAGACCATGATTCTTTTTTAATAAATATAAACTAAAGAATAAATTGAAAGTACAACAAAGACCATACTATTTACATAGGCTCAAAATATCTTGTCACAAAATAATTATTAATTACAAAATATATAAGGGATAAAATTACAGTTAAAAAGTCTGGAAGACACCACCTTAATTGAGTCATCAATGTGAACAACATCTGTAATAGGACAAATTGAAGTTGTATACCATGTGATAGATCACAATGAGAAGAAAACATAAGTTTATTGATTTCCATATGTTGAACCAACTCACATCCCTGAAATTAACCTCCCTTGATTATGGTGCACTATCTTTTTAATATGATTTTGTATACAATTTGCCATATTTTTATTGAGAATTTTTACATCTATGTTCATCAGGGATATTGCTCTGAAGTTTTCTTTCCTTGATGTGTCTGTCTGGTTTAAGTATCAGGGTGATACTAGCCTCACATAATGAGTTTGGAAGGGTTTCCTCCATTTTCTATTTCATGGAATAATTTGAGGTGTATTGGTATTAATTCTTCTTTGAAGGTCTTGTAGAACTCAGCTGAGAAGCCATCTGGTCCTGGGCTTTTCTTGGTTGGTAGGATTTTGATGGCATTTTCTATTTCATTACTTGAAATTCATCTGTTTAAATCATGTATGACCTCCTGATTCAGTTTGGGCAGCTCATATTTCTTTAGAAATTTGTCAATGTCTTCAATATTTTCTATTTTATTGGGGTATAAATTTTCAAAATAGTTTCTAATTATCTTCTGCATTTCAGTGGCATCTGTCATGATATTTCTATTTTCATCATAGATTCTAGTAATTTGCGTTTTCTGTCTCCTTTTCATTAGGGTGGTTAAGGATTTATCAATTTTATTTATTTTTTCAAGTAACCACTTTTTGTTTTGTCAATTATTTCAATTGTTTCTTTTGTTTCAATTTCATTAATTTCAGCTGTGATTTTAATTATTTCCTGTCTTATAGTACTTTAGGTGTTGATTCTAGGGCTTTGAGATGTAATGTCAGGTCATTTATTTGTTGACTTTTTATTATTTTAATGAGTGAGCTCAATGCAATGAACTTTCCTCTTAGCACTGCCTTCATAGTGTCCCAGAGATTTTGGTATGTTGTATCAGAATTCTCATTTATCTCTAAGAATTTTTTTTTTTATCTCCTCCCTGATGTCTTCTGTTATCCATGCATCATTCAATAGCATATTATTTAGTCTTCAGATGTTGAAGTAGCTTCTATTTTTATTTTATTATTGATTTATAATTTTATTCCATTATGGTCTTATATTATGCAGGGCATTGTCTCTAATTGTTTTTGTACTTGCTAGGAGTTGCTTTGTGGCATAATTTATGCTCTATTTTAGAGAAAGATCCATGTGCTGCTGAGAAAAAAGTGTATTTGCTCATTGATGGATGAAATATTCTCTATGTCTGTTAAGTCTAAATTATTGATTGTATTATTGAGTTTCATAATTTCTTTGTTACTTTTTGTTTGGAAGATCTATCCAGTTGTGAGAGAGGTGTGTTAAAGTCACCCAGTATCATTGTTTTGTGGTCTATTTGATTGCTGAAGTTGAGCAGGGTTTGTTTGTTGTACATAGATGCCCCATTGTTTGGGGCATAAATGTTTATGATTGTTATGTCCTGTTAGTGTATGAATCTCTTAAGCAGTATGAAATGTCCTTCTTTATCCCTTATGACTAACTTTGGTTTGAAGTCCACTTTATCTTATATAAAGATAGAAATCCCTGTTGGTTTACACAGTCCATGTGAGTGGCATATTTTTTCCTATCCTTTCACCTTCAGTCTATTGATGTTTTTTCCAATAAGATGAGTCTTGTGAAGCCAGCACAATGCTAGGTTTTTTTTTTTTTAATTCAATCTGCCAATCTCTGTTTTTAATTGATGAGTGTAGGCCACTAATATTCAGGATTATTATTGAATATGGTTTGTATTCCAAGGCATTTTGGTTTATCTTTTTTTTTGTTTTTACTTGACTTGGTTTCTCCTTTGATTGATTTTCCTTTGGTGTAGTTCATCCCTTTTCTGATTTTCCTTATTATTTTTCATTTTGTCCTCATGAAATATTTTGCCAAGTATGTTCATTAGAGCTGGATTTCTCTCTCTAAATTCTTTTTTTTTTTTTTTTTTTTTTTTTTTTTTTTTTGTGGTACCAGGGATTGAACTCAGGGACACTCGTCCTCTGGGTCACATCCCCAGCCCTTTTTTGTATTTTATTAGAGACAGGGTCTCACTGAGTTGCTAAGTGCCTCGCCATTGCTGAGGCTGGCTTTGAACTCGCGATCCTCCTGCCTCAGCCTCCCAAAGTGCTGGGATTACAGGCGTGAGCCACCGCGCCCGGCTTTCTCTAAATTCTTTTAACTTTTGTTTATTATGGAAGGTTTTTATTTCATTATCAAATATGAAGCATAATTTTGATGGACATAAGATTCTTGGTTGGCATCCATTTTCTTTCAGAGCTTGGTATATGTTATTCCAGGATCTCCTAGCTTTGATGGTCTGGGTTGAGAAATCTGCTGAGATCCGAATTGGTTCCCCCTATATGTAATCTGAAACTATTCTCTTGCAGCTTTTAAAATTCTAACCTTTTTCTTTATGCTAGACATTTTCATTATAATGTTCCTTGGTGTACATCTGTTGTAATTTTGTACATTAGGTGTCCTGTAATCCTCTTGTATTTGATTTTTCCAAGTCATTCTTCATATTTGGGAAATTTTCTGATATTATTTCATTGAAGAGCTTATGTATTCCTTTGGTTTGTATTTCTGTGCCTTCTTCAATCCTGATAAATTTTAGATTTGGTCACTGTGTGGTCAACTTTATTTTCAAGGGTGTATATTTTGTCTTCATTGTCTGATGTTCTGTTTTCCATGTGATCTAGTCTGTTGGTCATGGTTTCTATTGAATTTTTTAATTAGTTTATTGTTTCTTTCATTTCAAGGATTTTCTATTTGTTTGTTCTTTTTTTCAGAATCTCTATCTTTTTCTTGAAGTAATCTTTTGCTACCTGTATTTGCTCTCTTACCTCTTTGTTAGAGTGATCAATTACTCCCTGTATTTGCTCTCTTATGTCACCGTTTGATTTGAAGTTTGTTTTAATTATGTACATTCTGAACTCTTTCTCTGACATTTCATCTACTGTGCTATCAATGGATTCTACTGTATCATCTTGATTTGTTTGGTGCATTTTCTTCCCTTGTCTTTTCATGCTTTCCATGTGTCTTCCTTTCTATCAGTGCACATCCTAGTTATTACAGTTTCTACCCTAGAATCTTATAGTGCCCCTGAAGGTTACTGATGTCTCACCTTTAAGTGGGACATCAATATTAACAGTACCTAATGCAAACAATATACAGCCTAAAACAAATAGTTCCTATTTAGATGATTACAGTTTTGTTACAATAAACAAGAATGATGTGTTAAATTATTATCTGCAATATAAACAGTAGGTTTGAAAAAGGGTCTAGATTCTAATGGTGGACACAGAAAGAAACAGGGGGAATGTAGGGCATGATGTTTCTGAGGTAGGAGGCAAGAATATAGAGGTATTAGATTATAGGAAGAGTGAAAAATGAATTAAAAAAGTTGGCTATAAGTACAAGAAATGAGAGAAAGAGGTGACCCCATGCAAGTCTCTCTCTGTCTGCAACAAGATGGTGTCTATTAGCATATCTAGCATGGATATTTCTGGTGTAGCCAAGCTCCAAGGGACCTTGGTGATAATCTTCCAGATTTTAGCTATTGTCCTTAGATGGAAGCAGTCATGTCTGTAGTAGGTAGTTGGGTAGCGTCAAACCTGAGCTGGCATTGGAGGTGTCCCAAATGGTAGTGGCCGCATTTAGAGATGGGGCTGAAAGAGCAGGCTGAATGGATGGCTTTGGGTGGCCTGTTTGGAGATGCAGCACTGTGGTGTGCAGAGGTGGTCCTCAATATGGTAGGCAGTCCTGTACCTGGGCTTACCTGGGTTCTGTAGGGGTCTGCAAGATAGTCCTTGTCCTGCCTGGGCTCTGCATGGATTTCTCCAGATATTTTAATTATGAATTTCATTTTAAGGACTTTTTTGTCATGGATCTTATTAATTGTTAAATTATAATCACTCTGTTTCTGCTTTTATGTGCATGGTATAACAACCTTGAAAGATTAGAGAAGAACAGACTTAGCCTACCAAACTAAGAAAGCACAGTTTCATAGTCAGCTCATTTTTTGAAACAACTTTGAAAAATAGTCAAAAGACGTTAAGACTGGAAAGTGTCAGCAGCCTTCACCACATATTCTAAAAATCATGAATTACCCATTGGGCCTTGATTCCAATCAGATATTTATAATAATAAATGTCATAGCTACAGTTCATTACAGGAAAAAATAAAAATGGAACAAAACAAAAATCATGATGACTCTAAGAAATCCATAGCCTGATTTTGACTTCTAAAAACCAAACAAGAAAATGACTCTCCAAACATTTATGGGAAATTTGTTTTTAGAGTTAGAAATAATTAGCATTTTTCTTCAAAATTTTTAGTAAAAATTGTAGAGATAAAATAATCTAACATTTAAAAAGATAATTAAAATTGTTTAGATTTGATAAGTAGCATCATTCTATTTCCTTATATTTGAAAAGTATCTCTTGGGTATTACTGAAAGAAAAAATGAGTAACTTTGACTTCATTGAAATTAATGAAAATTTGGTTTCTATATGAGTATCACAAAAATTTCTACCACATTAATTGCATTATCATTTCTCCAATTTATAATATCTTGATGTTGTTAAAACGTGTACCATCATAGCTTAATTTCTGATTATGTTGATTTAACTATTACCTATTTTAAAAGGGGGACACTACATACATGTAGATATATTTCATATATGTTCTTTAAATATAACTATGTGTCATATCTTGATAAATGTTAATTGATTTTTTTTCATAGGAACAGCTTCTTGATAAATACATTAAGCTTGAAATTTTTTTGCTCATAAGGTGTGCTAGGAACAAATAGTTTCCCTCTGTTTAGAGTATTGGTTCCAGGATCAAAGACACAAAAATCCATGGAAGTCCCCTTCTAAAGGATATTTGCAAATTATTCACATTCTCCCTTATAGTTTAACTTGTTTCAAGATCATTGTAAGGTGTGCTAACCCGGGAGGATAAACTCTCGGAGGCAGAGTGAAGCTTTTACTACTTTTACTTCTACTTTCTTAGAGCTTAAAAGTGAAAGAAAGATTGTTAGAGAGAAAGATTCGAGCTTTTCTTCTTGTCTTCTTATTAGTTAAAGAAAGTATTGCTTAGAGAAAGATTCTTCTTTCTTCTCTCTTCTTTCTTCCTTCTTCTGTCTTCTGTCTTCTCGAACTCTGACAGTCCTCTGGAGCCTCGGCCTAACTCTGGCCAAAAATCCATGGTTTCTCTTCTGTATGCTCTGCAAGTCCCGCTCTGATATAAAACCGACCGAGTGATGCCCGGCTACTTTGCCGTTTCCTAACTCGGACCGCTTTATTCACATTTGCTCCCAGGTTATAGTTCAGGTGGAACTTTCCAGTTTCAACAGATTACTTTCATAAATAACTGATAAATGTTAATGTTATGTAAATACTTGTTATATTGTTTAGGGAATGTTTTTTAAAAGGTTGTATGTACTCAATAGAGATGTGATTTTTTTTTCTGAATACTTTCAACTCCTGGTTGGTTGAATCCACAGATGCAGAACCTGTGGACACAGATGGCCAACTGTATATGTTTGTTAAACTTAGGAGATGTGTTTAAATCATCATTAAAGAGTTCTTCACTGATAATCCAATATAAAGTAGGTCCCATTTATTTGTGATATTATTTGTACTTGATCTTTGCACATTTATTTTATGGTATTAATCATCATTTTCAATAATTTTATTCATTTTATGTTTGCTTCACTTGTTCTTTTTCTTGTCTCCAGCAGAATATGAGCTTCATAAGGCAAGGCATGTGTCAGAATGTTCTTAGTTGCTATTATATTCTTAGTACTCAAAATATTGCCTGGAACATATTTGAAGCCTAATAAATTTCCGTTGAATTAACAAAAGTTCTTTTTAAAATTTTTTTTAAATTTATTTTTTATTCTAAGTTGTTATAAATGACAGCAGAATGAATTGCATTTCATATTACACATATAGAACACATTTTTACATATCTCTGATTTTATACAAAGTATATTCACACCATTCGTGACTTCATACATGCACTTAGGGTAATGATATCCATCTCATTCTACCATCTTTTTTTTTTCTTCTCCCTTTTGCCCCCCTCCCTTCCCCTGCCTCCCCATTGACCATTCTAGTGTTCCTCTAATCCTCCTATGCTCCCCATCCCAACCCGACTGTGCATCGGCCTCCTTATATTAGAGAAAACATTTGGCATTTGGCTTTTTGGGATTGGCTAACTTCACTTAGCATTATATTCTCTAACTCCATCCATTTACCTGCGAATGCCATGATTTTATTCTCTGTTATTGCTGAGTAATACTCCATTGTGTGTATATACCACATATTCTTTATCCATTCATCTACTGAAGGGCATTTAGGTTACTTCCACAGTTTAGCTATTGTGAATTGTGCTGCTACAAACATTGATGTGGCTGTGTCCCTGTAGTATGCTGTTTTTAAGTCCTTTGGGTAAAGACCAAGGAGTGGGATAGCTGGGTCATAAGGTGGTTCCATTCCAAGTTTTCCAAGGTATCTCCAGACTGCTTTCCATATTGGCTGTACCATTTTTCAGTCCCACCAACAATGTATGAGTGTGCCTTTTTCTCCACATCCTTGCCAACATTTATTATTGCTTGTGTTCTTAATAGCTGCCATTCTGACTGGTGTGAGATGAAATCTTATAATGGTTTTGATTTGCATTTCTCTAATTGCCAGAGATGTTGAACATTTTTTCATGTATTTGTTGATTGATTGTATATCTTCTTCTGAGAAATGTCTGTTCAGTTCCTTGGCCCATTTATTGATTGGGTTATTTTTTTTTTTTTTTTTTTGGTGTTAAGATTTTTGAGTTCTTTATCTATTCTAGAGTTTAGTGCTCTATCTGACGTGCACATGGTAAAAATTTGTTCCCAAATAGTAGGCTCTCTGTTCACCTCACTGATTGTTTCTTTTGCTGAGAAGAAGCTTTGTAATTTGAGTCTACACCACTTATTGATTCTTGGTATTAATTCTTGTACTACAGGATTCTTATTAAGGAACTTGGGGCCTAATCCAACATGTTGGAGATTAGAGCTTACTTTTTCTTCTATTAGGTATAGTGTCTTGGGTCTAATTCCTAGATCCTTGATCCACTTTTTGAGTTGAATTTTGTGCATGGTGAGAGTTAGAGGTTTAATTTCATTTTATTGCATATGGATTTCTAGTTTTCTGAGCACCATTTGTTGAAGAGGCTATCTTTTCTCCAATGTACATTTTTGGTGACTTTGTATAATATAAGATAACTGAAATTATATGTGTTAGTCTCTGTGTCCTCTATTCTGTACCATTGGTCTTCCGGCCTATTTTGGTGCCAATACCATGCTGTTTTGGTTACTATTGCTCTGTAGTATAATTTAAAGTCTGGTATAGTGATGCCACGTGCTTCACTCCTCTTACTAAGGATTGCTTTATCTATTCTGGGTCTCTTATTTTTCCAGATGAATTTCATGACTGCTTTTTCTATTTCTATGAGGAATGTCATTGGAATTTTGATTGGCATTGCATGAAATCTGTATAGTGCTTTTGGTAGTATGGTCATTTTGACAATATTAGTTCTGCCTATCCAAGAACAGGGTAGATCTTTCCATCTTCTAAGGTCTTCCATAATTTCTTTCTTTAGTGTTCTGTAGTTTTCATAATAGAGGTCTTTCACGTCTTTGGTTAAGTTGATTCCCATTTATTTTATTTTATTTTATTTTTTGATGCTATTGTAAATGGGGTAGTTTTCCTCACTTCCCTTTCAGAGGATTTGTCACTAATCTATAGAAATGCCTTAGATTTATGGGTGTTGATATTGTATCCTGCTACTTTGCTGAATTCACTTATGAGTTCTAGAAGTTTTCTGGTGGAATTTTTTGGGTCATCTAGGTATAAAATCATATCATCAGCAAATTATGATAATTTGAGTTCTACTTTACCTATCTGTATCCCTTTAATTTCTTTCATCTGTCTTATTGTTCTGGCTAGCATTTCAATTACTATGTTGAATAGAAGTGGTGAAAGAGGGCATCCCTGTCTTGTTACAGTTTTTAGAGTAAATGCATTCAATTTTTCTCCATTTAGAATAATGTTGGCCTGGGGATTAGCATATATAGCTTTTACAATATTGAGATATGTTCCTGTTATCCCTAGTTTTTCTAGTGTTTTGAACATGAAGGGGTGCTGTATTTTGTCAAATGCTTTTTCTTTATCTATTGAGATAATCATATGGTTCTTATCTTTGAGTCTATTGACGTGATGAATTACATTTATTGTTTTCCATATTTTGAATCATCCTTGCATCCCTGGAATGAACCCCACTTGATCGTGGTGTATTATATTTTTTTTAAATTTTTTTTTTTAATTTTATGTACTGGGAATTGAACTCAGAGGCACTCAAACTCTGGGCCACATCCCCAGCCCTTTTTTGTATCTTATTTAGAGACAGATTGCTAAGTGCCTTGCCATTTCTGAGGCTGGCATTTTTTAAATTTTATTTTTATAATTTTTAATATGTACAACTCATAGTGCATATGTTTAGTATCTTTTTATATACAACTGTTTGTATACAAAGTATATTCGTACAATTCAGGACTTCCATCATGCATTAAGGAAAATGGTATCCGTCTCATTCAACCACCTTTTTTTTTTTCTTTTCTCCCCCTCCCTCCCCTCTTGCTCTCTCCCTTACCCTCCCATCCCTTGACCATTCTAGGGTTCCTCTAATGCTCCTATGTACCTCCATCCAATAATACTTTGAAATAGCCTCCTTATATCAGAGAATACATTTGGTACTTGGATTTTTGAGACTGATTAACTTCACTTAGCATTATGTCTTCCAAATTCATCCATTTACCTGCAAATGCCATTAATTTATTTTCTTTTATTGCTGAGTAAAATTCCATTGTGCGTATATACCACATTTTCTTAATCCACTCATTTACTGAGGGACATCTAGGTTGGTTCCACAACCTAGCTATTGTGAATTGCGCAGCTACAAACATTGAGATAGCTGTGTCACTGTAATATGCTGTTTTTAAGTCCTTTGGGAATAGACCTAGGAGTGGGATGGCTGGGTCATAGGGTGGTTCGATTCCCAGATTTCCAAGAAATCTCCATACTGCTTTCCATAACGGTTGCACCATTTTGCAGTCCCACCAGCAATGTATGAGTGTGCCTTTTTCCCCACATCCTCTCCAACATTTATTGTTGCTTTTGTTCTTGATAGCTGCCATTCTGACTGGAGTGAAGTGAAATCTTAGAGTAGTTTTGATTTGCATTTTTCTAATTGCCAGCGATGTTGTACATTTTTTCATGTATTTGTTGATTAGCGTGTATCTTCTTCTGAGAGGTGTCTTCTCAATTCCTTAGCCCATTTATTGATTGGGTTATTTGTTTATTTAGTGTAAAGTTTTTTGAGTTCTTTATATATTCTAGAGATTAGTGCTCTATCTGATGTGCATGTATTAAATATTTGTTCCCAATTAGTTGGCTCTCTATTCACCTCACTGATTGTTTCTTTTGCTGAAAAGAAGCTTTTTAGTTTAAATCTATCCCATTCATTAATTCATGGTAGTAATTCTTGCGCTACAGGATTCTTATTAAGGAACTTGGGGCCTAATCTGACATGTTGGAAATTGGAGCTTACTTTTTCTTCTATTAGGTGTATTGTCTCTGGTCTAATCCCTAGGTCCTTGATCCACTTTGAATTGAGTTTTGTGCATGGTGAGAGATACAGATTTAATTTTATTTTGTTGTATATGTCTTTCCAGCTTTCCCAGCACCATTTGTTGAAGAGGCTATCCTTTCTCCACTGTACATTTTTGGCAACTTTGTCTAATATAAGATAGCTGAAATTATATGTATTAGTCTCTGTGTCCTCAATTCTGTACCATTGGTCCACCAGTCTGTTTTGGTGCCAATACCATGCTGTTTTTGTTACTATTTCTCTATAGTATAATTTAAAGTCTGGTATGGTGATGCCCCCTGCTTCACTTTTCTTGCTCAGGATTGCTTTGGCTATTCTGGGTCTCTTATTTTTCCAGATGAATTTCATGACTGCTATTTCTATTTTTTGAAGAATGACATTGGGATTTTGATTGGAATTGCATTAAATCTGTATAATGCTTTTGGTAGTATAGACATTTTGACAATATTAATTCTACCTATCAAAGAGCAAGGTAGGTCTTTCCATCTTCTGAGTTCATCTATAATTTCTTTCTTTAGTGTTCTATAATTTTTGTTATAGAGGTCTTTCACCTCTTTCATTAAGTTGATTCCAAGGTATTCTATTTTTTTGATGCTATTGTAAATTGGGTATTTTTCATCACTTCCCTTTCAGAGTCTTTGTCGCTGATGTACAAAAATGCCTTTGACTTATGTGTATTGATTTTGTATCCTGCAACTTTGCCAAATTCATTTACTAGTTGTAAAAGTTTTCTGGTAGAGTTTTTTGGGTCTTCTAGGTAGATTATCATGTCATCAGCAAATAGTGCTAATTTGAGCTCTTCTTTTCTTATCTTGATCCCTTTAATTTCTTTTGTCTGTCTAATTGCTCTGGCCAGATTTTCCAGCACCATGTTAAATAGCAGTGGTGAAAGGGGGCATCCCTGTCTTGTTCCAGTTTTTAGAGGGAATGCTTTCAATTTTTCTCCATTTAAGATTATGTTAGCACGGGGCCTTGCATAAATAGCTTTTATAATGTTAAGATATGTTCCTGATATTCCTAGTTTTTCCAGTGTTTTGAACATAAAGGGGTATTGTATTTTGTCAAATGCTTTTTCTGCGTCAATTGAGATGATCATATGATTTTTGTCTTTAAGTCTATTGATGTGCTGTATTATGTTTATTGATTTCCGAATGTTGAACCAGCCTTGCATCCCTGGGATAAACCCCACTTGATCATGGTGCACTATCTTTTTGATATGTTTTTGTATCGATTTGCCAGGATTTTGTTGAGGATTTTTGCATCTATGTTCATTAAAGATATGTGCCTGAAGTTTTCTTTTTTGGATGTGTCTTTGCCTGTCTTTGGAATTAATGTGATATTGGCCTCATAGAAAGAGTCTGGAAGAGCTCCCTCTTTTTCTATTTCTTGAAATAGTTTGAAGAGCATTGGTATTAGTTCTTATTTGAAAGTCTTATAGAACTCGGCTGTAAACCCATCAGGTCCTGCACTTTTCCTTGTAGGTAGCTTTTTGATGACATCTTCTATTTCTTCGCTTGTAATTGATCTGTTTAGATTGTGTATAGCCTCCACATCCAGTTTAGGCAAATCATATGACTCTAGAAATCTGTCAATGCATTCAGTATTTTCTATTTTATTAGAGTCCAAGTTTTCAAAGTAATTTCTAATTATATTCTGTATATCTGAGGTGTTTCTTGTGATATTCCCTTTTTCATCACAAATGTTAGTAATTTGAGTTTTTTCTCTTCTTCTTTTCGTTAGCATCGCTAAGGGTCTGTCAATTTTGTTTATTTTTTCAAAGAACCAACTTTTAGTTTTGTCAATTCTTTGAATTGTTTCCTTAGTCTCGATTTCATTAATTTCTGCTCTGATTTTAGTTATTTCCTGTCTTCTACTGCTCTTGGTGTTGGTCTGTTCTTTTTCTAATGCTTTGAGGTGTGATGTTAAGTCATTTATTTGTTGGTTTTTTTTTCCTCTTAAGGAATGAGCTCAGTGCAATGAATTTTCCTCTTACTACTGCCTTCATAGTGTCCCAGAGATTTCTATATGATGTATCTGTGTTCTCATTTACCTCTAGGAATTTTTTGATCTCCTCTTTGATGTCTTCTTCAACCCCTTGTTCATTCAGTAGCATTTTTTTTAGCTTCCAGTTGATGGAGTAGTTTTTCTTATTCCTTGTTTTGTCATTGATTTCCAATTTCATCCCTTTATGGTCCAATAGCATGCAGGGTAGTATCTCTATTTTTTTTATATTTGCTGAGAGTTGCCTTGTGACATAATATATGGTCTATTTTGGAGAATGAGCCATGTGCTGCTGAGAAAAATGTGTATTCGTTTACTGAGGGATGAAATATTCTATATATGTCCAAAAGGTCTAAATTGTTAATTGTTTTAAGGAGGCTTAAAGTTTCTTTGTTTAGCTTTTGTTTGGATGATCTATCCATTGGTGAGAGAGGTGTGTTGAAGTCCCCTAGAATAACTGTGTTGTGGTCTATTTTACTCTTGAACTTGAGAAGAGTTTGTTTGATGAATGTAGGTGCTCCATTATTTGGGGCATATAGATTTATGATAGTTATATCCTGTTGCTGGATGGTTCCCTTAAGTAATAAGAAATATCCATCTTTGTCCCTCTTGATTAGTTTTGGTTTGAAGTCTACCTTATTTGATATGAGAATGGAAACCCCTGCTTGCTTCCACTGGCCATGTGAGTGATAAGACTTTTCCCAGCCTTTCACTTTCAGTCTGTTCATGTCTTTTTCTATGAGGTGTGTTTCTTGGAGACAGCAAATTGTTGGGTCATTTCTTTTAATCCATTCTGATAATCTGTGTCTTTTGATTGGCGAGTTTAGGCCATTAACATTCAGGATTATTATTGAGATGTGATTTTTATTCCCATCCATTTTTATTTGAATTATGGTCTTTAGCTTGATTTGGTTTCTCTTCTTGGTATTTCCTTTAGTTTAATATCTCCCTTTGTTGATTTTCATTATCATCTTTCTCTTCTTCTTCATGGAAAATGTTGCCCAGGATGTTCAGAAGTGCTGGCTTTCGAGTTGTGAAATCTTTTAACTTTTGCTTGTCGTGGAAGGTTTTTATTTCATCTTCAAATCTAAGGCTCAATTTTACTGGATATAAGATTCTTGGTTGACATCCCTTTTCTTTCAGAGCTTGAAATATGCTATTCCAGGATCTTCTTCCTTTTAAGGTCTGGGTTGAAAAATCTGAACATAGTCTGATTGGTTTCCCCCTATACGTAATCTGCTTCCTTTCTCTTGTGGCTTTTAGTATTCTCTCCTTGCTCAGTGTATTAGGCATTTTCATTATAATGTGTCTTGGTGTGGATCTGTTGAGATTTTGTTTGGTGTTCGGTATGCCTCTTGAACTTGGTTTTCCCATTCATTCCTCAAGTTTCGAAAATTTTCTGTAATTATTTCGTTAAATAGATTACTCATTCCTTTGGCTTGAAACCCTGCCCCTTCCTCTATGCCAGTCACTCTTAAGTTTGGTCTTTTTATGCTGTCCCATAATTCTTGGATGTTATGTTCTTGATTTCTAACAAGTTTTGCTGTATAGTCTAAATTCTTCTCTAGGATATATATTTTGTCTTCATTGTCTGAGGTTCTTTCTTATAAGTGGTCTATTCTGGTGGAGATGCTTTCAATTGAGCTTTTATTTTGGTTTATTGCTTCTTTCATTTCTGGAATTTCTGTTTGGATTCTCTTTAGAGCCTCTATTTCCCTATTGAAGTAATCTTTTACTTCCTGTATTTGTTTTTGGAGTTCTTTGTCAAAATGATCTTTTGTCTCCTGTACTTGCTCCCTCATCTCATTTTTGAGTTCATTCTTAAGTTCCATATACATTTGGCATATGTAATTTCTAAATTCCATCTCTGGCATTTGACCAACTGTGCTTGCCATGACATCTACTGATGAGGTATCTTGGTTTGTTTGTGTCATTTTCTTCCCTTGTTTTTTCATGTTGCTTGTGTGTCTATTCTTCCTGCACTGTGGGACCTTGACTATTTCGATTTTACCTTAAAGCCTATGTTGTTCCTGTAGTACAATGTTATCAGATCACCTTATAATTCCTTTACACTTTTAAAACCTAACACTTTCTATTCAGAAAATCCAAGTTTGATCACAATGTACAGATTTGGTTAACCCAGATATTATTTCCAATTTACTCTGTATGCTTTTGATGGGGTTTTATAGCTTCAATTATTGGATACAGTGGTGTTATGTTTAGGAAGAAGGAAGTGTCTTGAATTGTTTTTTTCTTGGAAAGTATGAAAAGAAATTTCTATTGAGGTGGTTTAGTGGAAGTGGTTTAGTATCAGTAGACGAGGGAAGAAAGAGAATGGAGTAGACAATTAAGTGGAAAGAGCAATTTATATATAAAGTAAGTTGGAAAAGAAAAAAATGATAAAAGATTAGGAATGGGTGTAAGAGAGAAGAGAGAAAGAATCAAGAAAATAGAGAGTAAACTATATATAACACCGCTTTGCTACCCAGTTCAATTGCGCCGGTTCTAGAAATCCCAAGTTCTGCGTATAACTTGTTTTTGCCTCTGTTTAGTATGCACTCCAGGGTGTAAACATGAAAGATGAAGAAGGAAGAAAAGATGCAAGAGTGAGAAGGAAGAAAAGAAGGAAAGAAAAAAGGAGTGGAAGCAAACAAACACACTGATAATCAATGCGGAAGGAAAAAAAAAGCAGAACAAAACAAAGCCAAAAAAAAAAAAGAAAAACAAACAAACAAACAAAAACCTCCCCAAAATCCAACAAAACAAGCAATCCAACAAAAAAGAAAAATGAAAAAAAAAAAAGTCGAACCCCAAGTCTCAAACAAAACGGGCCCTGGGGAGCCCCCCCCCCTTTTTTTCCTTTCCAGTTCAAGCCAATTGTTATTGGATCATGTCTAGACAGTCTGCGATCCTGTTAGTTGAATCAAGGCTGCACCTTAGGCCAGTGGCTGAATGGCTCAGTGAAGGAGTGGCCCAGGGGGGGTTGTGTGTCAGCAGATGAATGGCACCAGGAAGGGGACCCTCCAGAAGGCACCCCCTCCCCACGCCCACCCACAGTTGCAGCTTCTTGTGGCCGCTGCACTGGCCTCAGACACACCCTCCCCTGCTGGCCACCCGAGCCTCACCCAAGTGTGGGTTGTCTTCAGAGAGCTGGAGGGTCCCTGCATGGCTGCAGCCGTCACTCTCCGTCTCCTCCCTTTTGTCTGGGTCAGCCACTGCACCTTTCAAAGATGGTGGTGCTCTCCTCCCAGTCAACAGCAGCTCCACAGACTCCCGTGTCCTCGCCGATCGATTTCAAAGCTGTTGGGTGGATGTCTCCTTGCCGAGGTGCTATCAGGAAGCCGCAATTGTAACTGCAGTGCAGACAGCACTGCTTCGGATTGTGGACCACTCCGATTCTGCCCCTGCTTGCTGTTCGCTGGTCTCTGCACCGCTCTGTCCAGGGCCCTATTGCTGAGGGTCACGTCCGGCCAAGTGTGGATTCTAACTGGTGTTGTCGACCCTCCCATGGTCCCCCAGCACCAATTCCGCCGGTTATTATCGCTGGTTTTTATCGCCGGTTTCACACTGGTGTGCCCTGAGTGTGGCTGGGGTTGCAGTTGCAGCGCGGTCTCCCCACACTGACTTTGTTTCGCAAGGCCTGTGCACCACCCAGGCGGTTTTGTAGAAGCCTCGAGGCTCTAGCCGCTGCAGACAGCTTGTCTCCTTCTCTCCCTGGTAGTGGTAATCAAACCATCCAGGAGATCGGTATTTTCAGCCTATATGTATATGATGAAAGGCAATTTATCTGCTTTGTTGGATTTTTTCCACGGAGTTGCCCTGAAGTGTGGCTTCCTCTAATCTGCCATCTTGGATCTCTCTATTATATTTTTGATATGTTTTTGGTATCTGTTTTGCTAGAATTTTATTGAGAATTTTTGCATCTATGTTCATTAAATATATCAGTCTGAAGTTTTCTTTTTTGGATGTGTCTTTGCCTGGTTTGGGGATCAGGGCGATGTTGACCTCATAGAATGAGTTTGGAAGTTCTACCTCTTTTTCTATATCCTGAAATAAATTGAAGAGTATTGGTATCAGTTCTTCTTTGAAGGTCTTGTAGAACTCGGCTGTGTATCCATCTGGTCCTGGGATTTTCTTGGTTGGTAGGCTTCTGATGGAATCTTCTATTTTGCCACTTGAAATTTGTCTGCTCAAATTATGTATATCATCCTGCTTAAGTTTGGGCAGATCATACAACTCTAGAAATTTGTTGATGCCTTCGCTGTTTTATATTTTGTTGGAATACAAGTTTTGAAAATAATTTCGAATTATTTCCTGTATTTCTGTAGTGTTTGTTGTGATATTTCCTTTTTCATCACATATGTTAGAAATTTGAGTTGTCTCTCTCCTTCTCTTTCTTAGCCTGGCTAACGGTCTGTCAATTTTATTTATTTTTTCAAAGAACCAACTTTTTGTTTTGTCAATTTTTTTCAATTGTTTCTTTTTTTTTTTTTTCAATTTCATTAATTTTAGCTCTGATTTTAATTATTTCCTGTCTTCTACCATTTTTGGTGTTGGATTGTTCTTCTTTTTCTAGAGCTTTAAGATGTAATTTTAAGTCATTTATTTGTTGATGTTTTCTTTTTTTGAGGAATGAACTCAATGCAATAAACTTTCCGCTTAGAACTGCCTTCATAGTGTCCCAGAGATTTCGATATGTTGTGTCTGTGTTCTCATTCACCTCTAAGAACTTTTTAATCTCCTCTTTGATGTCATCTGCCACCCATTGTTCATTCAGTAGCATATTATTTAGTCTCCAGGTGTTGGAGTAGCTTTTATTTCTTATTCTATCATTGATTTCTTATTTCATTCCATTATGGTCGGATAGAATGCAGGGTAGTATCTCAACTTTTTTGTATGTTCTCAGAGTTGTTTTGGAGTAGCTTTTATTTCTTATTCTATCATTGATTTCTAATTTCATTCCATTATGGTCGGATAGAATGCAGGGTAGTATCTCAACTTTTTTGTATGTTCTCAGAGTTGTTTTGTGGCATGGTATATGGTCTATTTTAGAGAAGGTTCCATGTGCTGCTGAGAAGAAAGTGTATTCACTTGTTGAAGGATGAAATATTCTATATAAGTCAGTTAAGTCTAAGTTGTTTATTGTATTTTTGAGTTCTATAGTTTCTTTGTTTAGCTTTTGTTTGAAAGATCTATCCAGTGGTGAAAGGGGTGTGTTAAAGTCACCCAGGATTATTGTGTTGTGGTCAATTTGATTCTTAAAATTCAGGAGAGTTTGTTTGATGAACATGGATGCTCCATTGTTTGGGGCATATATATTTATAATTGTTAAGTCTTGTTGGTGTATGGTTCCCTTGAGCAGTATATAGTGTCCTTCTTTATCCCTTTTGATTGACTTTAGCTTGAAGTCTACTTTATTTGATATGAGGATGGAAACCCCTCCTTGTTTCCTCTGTCCATATGAGTGGTAGGATTTCTCCCAACCTTTTACCCTCAGCCTATGGATGTCTTTTCCTATGAGATGAGTCTATTGGAGGTAGCATATTGTTGGGTCTGTTTTTTTGATCCAATCTGCTAGTCTATGTCTTTTGATTGGTGAATTTAGGCCATTAACATTCAGAGTTATTATTGAGATGTGTTTTGTATTCCTAGCCATTTTTGTTTATTTTTGGTATTTAACTTGACATGGTTTGTCTTCTGATTTTTTTTTTCCTTTAGTGTAATACCTTTCCTCTGTTGATTTTCATCATTGTTTTTCTTTTCCTCTTCATGGAATATTTTGCTGAAGATGTTCTGTAGTGCTGGCTTTCCACTTGTAAATTCTTTTGAATTTCGTTTATCATTAAAGGTTTTTATTTTGTCCTCAAATCTAAAGCTTAATTTTGCTGGGTATAAGATTCTTGGTTGGCATCCCTTTTCCTTCAGAGCTTGGAATATGTTGTTCCATGATCTCCTAGCTTTGAGTGTCTGAATTGAAATCCCTACTGTGATACAAATTGGTCTCCCCCTATATGTGATCTGATTCCTCTCTTTTGAGGCCTTTAAATTTCTATCCTTGTTCTGTATGCTAGGCATTATAATGTGTTGTGGTGTAGATCTGTTGTAATTTTGTACATTTGTTGTCCTATAGGCCTCTTTTATTTAGTTTTCCAATTCATTCTTCATGCTTGGAAATTTTCTGATATTATCTCATTGAAGAGGTTGTGCATTCCTTTGGTTTGAAACTCTGTGCCTTCCTCTATCCCAATTATTGTTAGATTTGGTCTTTTGATGCTGTCCCATACTTCTTGGATGTTCTGTTCTTGGTTTCTTACTATCTTCATTGTGTGGTAAACTTTATTTTCAAGATTATATACTTTGTTTTCATTGTCTGAAGTTCTTTCCTCCAGTTGATCTTGTCTGTTGGTGATGCCTTCAATTGTGTTTTTTATTTGGTTAATTGTTTCCTTCATTTTAAGGATTTCTGACTTTTTTTTCAGAGTTTCTATCTCTTTTTTGAAGTAATCTTTTGCTACCTGTATTTGCTCTCTTATATCTTTGTTGTAGTGATCAATTTTTGCCTGTATTTGCTCATTTACATCATTCTTTGATTCACAGATTATTTTAATTATGAACCTTCTGAACTCCTTCTCTGACATTTCTTCAACTTCGTGGAGCATAGGTTCTGTTATTGTAGAATCCTGGTTTGTTTGGGATATTTTCCTCCCTTGTTTTTTCGTGATGTCTATTTGCTTTTCTTTTGTGCAGTGTAGATCTGAGTTATTACAGTTTCTTCCCTATATTCTTATAATACCCTTGCAGGTTGTCTATGCCTCCCCTTAGCGCTGGACTATCAGAACCTGCTGCTGATTCTCAAAGTATGCTACCTGGGGCTGGGTTCACGCTGGTTGATGTGGGCTGAACTGGTTGAGTCTGAGCTCCTGTGGTGGCTGGGGCTAATTGCACTGGGGTGAAGTTCAGTGGGACTGCCCTGGGCAGGCCTGGGCTCAGGCAGAGTTGTCAGGTCTGTCCTTGCTGTCTCCTGCTCTGGGGCAGAGATCTGTGGGGCTGCCTGGAGCCATGTTGCACACCAACAGGTGTAGGCGGGACAGACCTGGGCTGACCATGCTGGGGTGAAGTTCAGTGGGACTGTCCTGGGCCCACCTGGGCTCAGGCAGTGTTGGCAGGTCTGTCCTTGCTGTCTCCTGCTCTGGGGTGGAGGTCGGCCGGACTGGATCAAAAGTTCTTATAATCATTTATAAGTCTAGATTTAGTAACATAATAAGTATTCAGTAAATGTTTGCTGATTATTAGATTTGGGTATGACATTAGTTGGTTATAGCTATCTCCCTTGTGAAGTGATGTTAATGCTGATCTTGTTTCATCAGGATGATAGTACATTCATTTCTTATTATTGTCTAAACAAATGCTAAAGCTCTTTCTTCAGAGTGCCGACACAAATAATGTACTATCTCACTGTTCTACTGAGTCCCTGAAATATATGTATCCCGTTTTACAATTTGTTTTATCAACATGTAATATTCAGAAGAGCCAAGTACCATATGTAATTGGTAAATCAATGCTGTCAACAGAAATGGTGCAAAAGTGAGGCCTGATGCTGGAGAGAAGCACGAAAGAGTGCAGCAATAAAAGTGAGGGAGAGGGAAAAAAAGAAATATATTCATTAAGCAGTTTGCATAATAGAGAGGAATGCAACAGGTAAGAGGCTGGTAATTTACCTGGTCTGTTACCATTAGAGTGGGAAGGACATTGGTTTGGAACTCAGATCTTAGTATGAATTCTAAGTCTGCTACCTACTACTTATATATTTCCAAGTCAGTGACTTAGTCTTGCAGATTGTGTTTCTACAACTTTAAAAATGGGATAGCAAGGGGCTGGGGTTGTGGCTCAGCAGCAGAGCGCTCGCCTCGCACGTGCGCAGCCCGGGTTCGATCCTCAGCACCACGTAAACATAAATGCATTGTGTACAACTAAAGTAAATAAATAAATATTAAAAAAATGGGATAGCAAAAGCTCCATGTACTAAGTATCAGGTAAGATAATGTATATGTAAGTTCATGGACAGATAGGTACACCTTATATTAGCAATGAAATGTAACTTCAAACACTTGTTAAGTTTAGTTTTTTTTTTTTTTTTTTAAATTAATGCCTATTAAGCTTAGCCACTTACTTCGGTAAGCTGATGAACTTTTCTGGGCCTCAGTTTCCTCATTTGAAAAATAAGCATAATTGTTATCTACTTATTTGAGTCACTGTGAAAATTGCCTTGTAAAAGTACCTTGAATGGGGCCTTAAACATAAAAGTGCTTCTGTTGTTAAGAGTAGTGATAAACCTGGATCCCTTAAGAGAGAGAGAGAGAGAGAGAGAGAGATTAAAATGAGGACAAAATTTTGCATTAAAAAAGCTCATGCTGAAGAGGAACACAGAAAGTATAACATGGGCACTAATATTCTAGCCTGAATTAAAGAAAACTTCTAAACTTTCTGGAGTTTGATCTCTGAAACAGCATGATAATGCTGTACTTCCTCCCCTTACTTCCTGTAACTATTGTAAAAATAATAAAAATAATGGTTTGGGGACACTTTGCAAGTATAAACATGTTATAGAACTGCATAATGAGAAAATAAAAAAGAATCACACTTCATCTTGTTCAGTGATAAAGATTGGACAGATAATACTATAAAGGGCAATAATAGAGCAGGCAAATTTTCAGAATTACAAGGTCATTATCTAGGATAGAACATCTGGTGATAGAGATTGGAGGGAGCAGAGTTTTAAAATAGTTTAATGAGATTAAATGAAAATAAGCTTAAGTGTCCTCTGCTGAGCTAGGACAGTTTGCCCTAAACTCTATGGGAGTGAAGACCCAGGGTCGGAGAAGGCACATTCTGCCAAGAATCACCCCTCTTATCACCATTCCTATTGATCTCTCTCTTCCAATGTGTTTGCTTTACAATTGTTAGCTATGTAAAGAGGCTTTACATTGAATGATCTCAGCTGGATTACAGCCGGTGGGTGAGGTACTGGTAAATGTTTAAAACTGCCTTCACCATCCTAAATCCTGATTTGTAGCATTTGCCAATTTCTGTGGTAGAAACACAACAGCCACAGCTGATTTAAAGCTACTAATTATTTAGCTGTCAGCTTGGAAAATACTTGAAAATATAATGAACAACTCTTGTGGCTTAGCAGTAGAAGGTCCCAATATAACACTCACTGTGGCTGCAATGCATAAGACATCTGGAATAAGTTATGTAACTTTATGTGGAATGGTTGAGGCAACAAAGGATGGTTTCAGAGGAAGCCTAGCTGAGATGCACTCAATTCCACTAGGATAGCAGTATTATATTAAATATCATATTTTCTCTAAGAAATACAATTTGTATCAGTCTCTGGAAATGCTTAATTATTAATATCTTCCTATGGTTTGGTTTCTTTCAATGTTTCCTTCCATTATTTTATCCTAGTTTGGGTTTTCTGAATATCTAAATCTGTAGTTTCAGAAAGGGAATTTTGAGACTCTATTTTTGTGTGCATCTCTTGTGGCCATTAGGTTAAATTGTCCAGTTTATCCAGTCCAAACATTCAGGAAAACTGATAGTCAATATAACAAAGTGGTGAAAAGGAGGGATTTTTGGAGTTAGGAAGAGCTGGAGTTCTTTCCCTGATCCATTACTTAATAGCATATGTCTCATATATTGTCAAGCATTTTAAATGCTTTCTTGCTGGATTTTTTAAACAAATCTGTGAGTTCAGTATTCTACTTTACTGATATGATATAATTTCAGAGAAGTTTAGTGTTGTTTCCATGAGAACAATGCTAGCTATTTAATATCAAACCCATGCTTTTTAATTATATTTTACTGCCTTTATGATTGTTAGTCTATAGATGTGATAAGCATTGCCATGTTGTCTGTTTTACCATTCTAGAGGACTAAGATGTGTATTAGTGCAGCAGAGGGTAAGATGAAAGCAGCACCTGATTTGTTTTCATTTCTGATTCTTCCATACAACCAAAGGGCTTGTCAACTTTTAAGACACTTTCTTTTATTATCTACAACACAAGCTGTATCAGTTTGTTCCAATTTAGGGGGAACTTTTTCATTTCATCATTGACATTCTGAATTTTATATTGGTTCCCAGTGTGTTCATTGTATCACAAAGGTTTCTCAAAATGGGTCAAGCTAAGAGTGGAATGTGTCACAAAGATGTAGGTGGTTATGTCTGAAATAAAATGAAAGTGTTCTTGAAATCATCCTCTGTAGTAATTCTGTTTTCATCACAATATTTTGGTCATTTATTTTGACTTTTTAAAGCAAATATCTCAAATTTTCAACAACCACATTTTCCTCTGGTATGTATGTTCTTTAGGAAAAAAACTGTTTAGGGGACACCAATATCCTTAGTATGAATGTTTCAATTATATTTAAGAAAAAAAATGCTCAGGACTTCCTACAGATCAATTGTTTCTACAGGTAATGTTGTGCTTATTTTTGTAACTCTTTTTAAGTCTTTATGGTTAAGTTCTTTGAAAGCAGGGGAATGAATCTGAAAGTGTTCAAAATCTGCAGTAGCCTTGATAGATCATCACCATGTATTTTCCAGTGTAGGTATTTGTGCAGGAGTCTCCATAGTATGTGTACCAATTATCCAGAAGTTTTGGAGTTTCAAAAAAGCAATTCTGAATTTTAGTAGCACTAATATAAAAATAATTCCATTTCCGGAGTTAAAAACTTACAAAGATCATCATATACACAATTGATGAGATAAGATTTTGTTGTTTCCTTCAAAAAACAAAACAGGAAAAAACCCACTGTATTTTTGTTCTGTGTTTTATACTTACCCAAACAACTTACAGTCCTATATTTTCTAGAGAATTTGTATTTGATCTAAAAATATCTGAAATACTCAGATGATTGACCCTGGTACTCGATATAAAATTTTTATCAATATAAAACTCTTTCCTATTTTTTAAAGATATCTTAGGGTTATTGCACCAACACTGATGATTTTAGTCTTTCCAATGTCCTTGATATCAT
Source organism: Tamias sibiricus (assembly GCA_025594165.1). Lineage (NCBI taxonomy): Eukaryota > Metazoa > Chordata > Mammalia > Rodentia > Sciuridae > Tamias > Tamias sibiricus. Next base: position 91,457,533 of record CM046667.1, on the reverse strand, counting down.
TAGTAACACACTTTGTAAATAACCTAATTATACTGCCCATAAGAGTCCATTATTGAAGTATACATGCAAGTTCAATGAGCACTTCTCTTTAGAGTTTAGTCTTTGAATTATACAAAAAACTTTCACAAAGTAAGAATAAATTGGAGACATTTTCTGTGTTAGTTGCTATGTTTCATTCTCGAGAAAAAATGAACATACCTAGCAAAAATTTAAATAGTGATTATTTATTGGATGTCTACAACAGATGCTTTCCTAATATTAAATCATTTAATCCTAACAACAGACTATAAAAAGTATTATTACACACATTTTGCAGATAAAGAAATTGAGGCTTTTGAGTTCTTGTTACATATTTAATTTCATATGGGTAAACTGTATGAGAGTAAGAATTGAAACCCAGTTATATCTGGCTCCAAACTTGTTTTTGAATCAAATCAAATTTATTTATTAAATTATGTTAAATGAGAAATGTCCTGAAGAATTCATGTTCTTGATAAGTTTGGCTTATTTTCTTTGAATAAATTGACTGGTTGCTTGGAACTTGAAAAGTGAACTTTCATTTCTCTTCAAAGTTAAAAATATTGTTTATTTTTCATAAACTTAATTTTTGTGTGACTATTCTGTTTTGTGGCCTCTTGATTGTGAAACTGAGGGAAAGGAGGGAGGATTATAATATTATTTCTGGGAATTTTGCCATATGGCATTTGATTTACTTGAATTAAACCTGAGTATTTCATCATCCTCAGTTCTTATGCATATTTCTATTCTAGCATGCTTAATATAAGTTGTTTAAAGGAAACATGGGTATTCAAGAAGCATACCATACCAAAAAATATCCCATTTATTTTTAGAATTACTAGACTACATTGTATATGTTTTCATGAAGAAGTGAATATTTTTCTCAGGAATATCATTCTTTTAAAAAGGATAAACTGAATAACAGTGAGAGAAATTTGAATTGGTTAAATATAGGGAACTGAAGAGTAAAATCCAAGAATAATCTTTCACACTAGAACCACAGCATTTTCATTTGATTGTGAAATAGAGAAAAATTCAGATTTAAATTTATTATCTATTAGTAATCTATTGAGAGAGGCTAACAAGTGTAAATGACCATGCTTACCTTTATTAAATGATTAATTCCAGGTACACCGCTAAATGCAGTCTTTGCCAAAATAGAAATTCATCCTTGAGTTATTACATAAAGAAATAGTGATATTCTCCTACATAGTTTGATTCTTTCCATTACATATGCAGATTTCTTCCTTGTATCTTCCATACACTTTCCAAAACATGACAAAAAATTCCAAACAAATTGTTCTGTCTTTGAAGTTTTCTTCCATTGACTCTTGGGTCTTCCTGTCTAACTCAACTTGATGCAGTTCAGCCAGAGGATGGTACTTCACTGTCACGATTGCTTTCATTTAATTAGTAACTGTGGGCAACATTGACCCAATGTAAAAGTAACTGCTTGCCAGATGTGATTTAAAGGGGAATAAAAGATATATTGCTCCAGACAGTTCCTATTTTCAAAGTATCTGATGTGATTCCACACCCGCCCCCCCCCCCCCCCCCCCCGCCCAATTCCTTTGGCTTGGGTATTGAAGAAGTTTTTCAAATATATATTTACTATGGGCATGGGAAGTTATTACAAGCCATTAATTTTATTCTTGATTTATTATTCAATGTAATGTTGAAATACCTACTATAATGATAAAGTACATGGCTTGATGTGGTAGGGAAAGATAAATTAAGAGAATAAAGATCAAGTGTCAGTCCTCAAGGAACTTCATTGTAGAGTTAAGGTAACTCATTACCTGACTGTAATCCTAACTAATAACATAAGTAAGTTTGGATTTGGCTTGAGGATGGTAGTATAGACAATAAATTCTTGAGAAAACGCATTATGGACAAAATTTGGAACTTCTTTGGAAGGAGCCTGAAGATAGGGAATGAAGGGGCAAGGGGAAATATAACTGTTTTGTATACTCGTGTGTGTGTGTGTGTGTGTGTGTGTGTGTGTGTGTGTGTTTTCTATTCTAGGGGAGATTAAAATTTCAAATCAAGTTTACAGTTTTTCCCTGTGCTTGCTCTGGTTCTAAGATCTGTGAAATTCATCTATAATTGTATATTGCTTGTTGATACTGCCTCACCAAGAAGGGGAATGACTTCTGTCCAAGCACTAAACTCTACAGGACACAAAATGGCCATTGAAGTGAAAAATTTTCTTTACATAACAATTTTGGTGAGAAATAAGTAAGAAAACAGAATTTCCAAGAGAGTTTTCCTTGTCTTTGATGTATTTTCCATCTATTCTGCATGCATTGGAAAGCCTGCTAAATTTTACCAAATTTTAGACCTATATTTACTTAAAAATAAGACTTAAAACACATTTTTATGGTGATATAAAATGGTGCAGTTCTGTGGGAAACTGAAGGAGCCCTAATTAGGAAGGGCTGTTGTAGCTAGCTGGAAGCCATAAGTTCCACCTGATATGTATGTGACGCACCTGTAGGCACCCACAAACCTGAAGGTATATAACCGGGTGAAAGCGGTCCGAGTGAGGAGAACGGAGAATTCAGTCAGCCGGGCAGTCACTCGGTCGGTCAGAAGAATCAGAGCGGCCAGAACGTAGGCAGAGCGGTTACAGAAGAGAAACCAGATAGAAGACAGAAGAGAAACCAGATAGAAGAAGTAATGACTGGTCAGAGTTAGGCCGAGGCTCCCAAGGAAGACAGAAGACAGAAGGAAGAAAGAAGAGAGAAGAAAGAAGCTCTAATCTTTCTCTAAGCTAAGCTCTATCTTTCTTTCTCTACTCTAAGCTAAGAAGACAAGAAGAAAAGCTCGCTTTAATCTTTCTCTCTAAAAATCTTTCTTTCCCTCTCTAAGCTCTAAGAAAGTAGAAGTAAAAGTAGTAAAGGCTTAACTCTGCCTCCGAGAGTTTTTCCTCCCGGGTTACGGTACCAGGTAGCTTACAAATGGTGGTCCGTCCGGGGCTCGGCAGGCAGAGAAGAAAAGCTAAGAAATAAGGAGAGCAACGAAAAAGCATAGCCTCAGACTCAGTTGAGACCAGCAAAAAGAGTAGTAAACAAGAGAGCATAGCCTCTGACTCAGTTGAGGCCAGTTAAGAATTAAGCTGAAGCAGAGTAGCCAGCGAAAAGCCGAAGCAAGCCGGCCAAAAGCCGAAGCAGAGTAGCCGGCCAAAAGCCATTAAAAAATATAGAGAAAAAAGCCTTGAGCTTTAGTATAAAGAAAAAAAGCCATGAGCTTAAAAGAAAATAGAGAATTAAATAGCATGGTAAAAACCATGCAGAAAAAAAGCCATTGAGCTTTGGCAAGAAAGCCATAAAGAAAAATAAAGACGAGGAGAAAAAAAAAAAAAAAAAAAGTCAAAGCCGCTTATGCAATTGTGCTTAACTAAGTGCGTTAGCTGCTCCTCAGCAGTAGGCTTCCTTAAAGCCGCAGCACCTTCTCAAAAAGGGCTCAAATATCCACCCTTTTAAAAACAAAAGGTGAAAAGCTAGGTAGGGACAAGAAAATAAAAGAAAATACAGAAAATAAAATAGAGAAAATAGAATTAAAGCACCTTTTTAAACTAAAGGGAAGGAATATGAAGGAGCCCTAATTAGGAAGGGCTGTTGTAGCTAGCTGGAAGCCATAAGTTCCACCTGATATGTATGTGACGCACCTGTAGGCACCCACAAACCTGAAGGTATATAACCGGGTGAAAGCGGTCCGAGTGAGGAGAACGGAGAATTCAGTCAGCCGGGCAGTCACTCGGTCGGTCAGAAGAATCAGAGCGGCCAGAACGTAGGCAGAGCGGTTACAGAAGAGAAACCAGATAGAAGACAGAAGAGAAACCAGATAGAAGAAGTAATGACTGGTCAGAGTTAGGCCGAGGCTCCCAAGGAAGACAGAAGACAGAAGGAAGAAAGAAGAGAGAAGAAAGAAGCTCTAATCTTTCTCTAAGCTAAGCTCTATCTTTCTTTCTCTACTCTAAGCTAAGAAGACAAGAAGAAAAGCTCGCTTTAATCTTTCTCTCTAAAAATCTTTCTTTCCCTCTCTAAGCTCTAAGAAAGTAGAAGTAAAAGTAGTAAAGGCTTAACTCTGCCTCCGAGAGTTTTTCCTCCCGGTTTTCGGTACCAGGCAGCTTACAGGAAACAGTTTTGATGTTCCACTAAGGTTAAATATGGAACTTCCATGTAATCAAGCAATTCATTTTTCTTGGTATGTACCCAAAATAATTAAAATAAATGAGAGACTTAGTCTGGTATTTTTACACAAATATTCTTAGCAGTATTATTCAAAATAACCAAATGTTGGTGATAATACCAGTGTTAATGAATGAGTTAATGGATAAACCAAGTGTGGTGTGTACATATAATAGAGCATTATTGCCTAATAAATTAATAAAATTCTGACACATACCACTACATAAATAAACTTTGAAGAAACTATGCTAAGTGAAACAAGCTAGACACAAATGACAAATATTGTACGATTCCAGTAATGTGAGCTATCATGCAAGCACTGTAAAAACTCATAGATACAGAAATTAGAATGGTGGTGACCATGGACTATGGAAAAGTGGGGTTGAGATGTTATTATTTAGTGGGTACAGAGGCTCAGTGTGGGATGATGATCAATTTCTGGAGATGGATGGTGGTGATTGTTGCACACATGTAAATATATTTAATGCATTGCTAATTTTAGGTTATGTATATCTTATCATAATAGTTTTGAATTTTTTCAGTTATAGATGGACACAATACCTTTATTTTGTTTATTTATATTTATGAGATTCTGGGGATGTAACCTGGTTCCTCACACGTGCTAGGCAATTGCTCTATCACTGAGCTAAAATCCCATCCCCAACCACAATTTTTATTTAAAAAACATGTTTTTCTAAGCTCTCCTAAAAAATCAGAAAATTCTTTGACGTATATGCTTTATAAGTTTTGTATGGTGACAGAAATGTATACATTTAAAGTTATTTCCTTAAGGACAAAGCTGACAAGGTTTTTTCTTTATCATTGAGTACTGTTTTGATGCTGTGGAAAAATACAGAAAGATAAGGCATATTTTTGCCTTCAAATAACTTATAAATTTACTAGATTGATAACAATAACATACAGAGGGCGCTATGATTCGGATGTGGTTTGTTCCTTATGGTTAATGTATTGGGAACTTATTCCTCTGTGTGTTGATACTGGGAGGTGGGATCTAGTGGGAGATGCTTAGATCAGTGAAACTTTTATAAAGGGATTAAAGTAGCTCTCCTGGGTCTCCTTAGCTCTTTTGAGAATGAGTTATTATAAGAATGAGCCCTATTACAGAATCATTCTGTGTTTACTGTATCAAGATGTGTTTTTTTTTCATCCTGCATATGCTCCATCTATTAATGGAGAACTTGCCAGAGTGGGCATTATGCTGTTTCAATTTTAGCCTCCCACACTGAAAACTACACAGACCTCTTTTCTCTATAAAGTAATCCTGCCTCAGATATTTTGTCGTAGTTATAAAAACAGACTAACACAAAAGAAACAAAGAAAACTTAACACTCTACATGCTAAATATCATATATTTGAATAGCTAGAAAAGATACTGTATGGAATTTAAAGTCATGGGAAGCCAATAGAAATGAGAGTAGGTAGGTGAGGATGGATTTGGCTTATATGTAAGATAGTGAGAATAAATTTCTTTTACTATCTAGAATTGTAAATACCAGGCAATAAAATTGAATAGATCAGTTGGGGTCAGATCATGAAACACCTTAAGATATAGGCAATTTATTGAAATTAAGTGGTATCTGGCTGATTATAACTGATGTAGTCTCTCCTCACTTCCAACTAAAATCTTTTGAAGACAGATACAAATTAAAATTTACAACTTCTTGGAAACTAGGATGATTAATCAATCAATTGGTAAAAACAGGGAGAAATATGTTCACCAATAGACCATTGGAATTGGGTTTAGCTACACCATTTGCCAATAAATGTTAAACTGTTATGAATAGAACTGACCTGCTAATCTCAAAGAAAATACGGGTACCCATTTTCCCTTTTCTTATTTTATTCTTTGATTCAGCATTGTAATTTTTGTATCAACCATAAAATGGTGAAAGTATTTCTATCGTATATGACCTGCTTTTTGAGTTGTCTACCTACCATTTTCTTTCGGCTTCTCCCAACACTTGATTTCTATGTACATTTAGAAACTGCAAGTCACATTATGACAAAATCATGATGCAGAGAAGAATTTATAGTAATTCATGATTCCTCACGTCTGTAGTTCTTTGAAGTACAACAACATGGGCCAGTATGGCATAGACAATTATCTTCCAAATACTCATATTGTTCCATAGTATTGAGTTATTTGGGGAAGTAGTTATCCTCCCTCAGATATGTTTCCCTCAAGAAACTATATTCCTTATTCTCCTTGCATATAAATGTGCATTTTACTAGTCAAAAAAGTGAATGAAAGTGGTATGTGTCACTTTCAGGCATCAGTGATCTGAAAGTAGGTATTTATCTCTACTGTGCTTTTCCCATTGCCTAGCTGAAGGCAGAAAAGAATACTCAAGTTTCTAGAAAATAGAAGAGCCATCAGAGGAAAGAATACTGGATTCCTACATAGCCACAGGGAAGGTTACACACTGAATATCCATTGAAGAGTTGATTCAGCAAGAAATAAATTATCATAAGCCAGTGATATTTTACAATTCATTTGCTACAGAGGCTAACATTGCTATAACTAATATAGTGTTGGTGGAAATAATAAGTAATGTTTTACGCAATGTATTCTGGTGTAGTGGTTTTAAAAATATAGTCCAAATAATGAGTCCTGATTATGAGTTTGGGGACAATAAAAAGTCTCTCAATCCATTTTAATACAAGAAATAAATGAGAACCTAATAGATACTTGGAATTTGGCTAGAAACTATGCATAAGAACTGTTGTATGTACTACTTCACATCATCCTTACAATCCTGAAAGTCAAGTAATAGCATCCTAGTTTTACAAATGAGGGAATTCAAATAACTCCTCAGGGTCACACAGAAAGTGGTTGAGCCAGGATATGAATCCCATGGTTTTTATTTCAAAGTCACTTTCAATTACTGTTTTATTATACTTCTTGTGAAGAATTGATAAAGGTATTTGTCCAACAGAAAAACGAATAGAGAAAAAAGTCAAGGGAAATCTGCATATATTATCTGTTAGGCAATTTTAGATGTAGGTAGATGTATTTTCATTCGAGAATGTATAAGGGGAGAAAAAACAACCTCTTTAACAAATGATGCTAGGAAAGCTTGTTATTCATATGTAGAAGAATGAGAGTAGGCCTTTGTTTCTCACCCTGTGCAAAAATAAACTCAAAATGGATCAAAGACAGATATCATTATCCTAAATGCATGACTGAAGATTTAAATGGTACAAATATACATTGCATACAGTGTTATGTAAAAAGACGCTCTATATGTTTATTATGAATTATAATGCATACTACTATTATAAATACAACACTTTGAATAAAAAAAATAAAAAAAGACCTAGGAATTAGACCAGAAACTATGCAACTCCTAGAAGAAGAAGTAGGGTTAACATTCCAGCATATAGGCACAGGCAATGACTTTCTGCATAGGACCCTTAAAACTCAGGAAAAAAGTTGAGTTAATAAATGGAATGGCTTCAAATTACAAAGATTCTGCACAGCAAAGGAAACAGGATTGTCAAGAGAGAACCCAAAGAATGAGAAAAATCTTTTCTAGATCTTCTTTTGACAAAGGGTTAATATTTGGTGTATATAAAGAACTCAAAACCTTAACACTACCACCACCAACAAAAAAAAAAACACCCAAAATGCAATTAATAAATGGGCAAATAAATTAAACAATTCTTCTCAGAGGTAGAAATACAAATAATCTATGAAAAATGTTCAACCTCATTGGCAATTAGGGAAATTCAAATCAAAATTACACTGAAATTTCACCCCACACCAGCCATAATGGTCATCATCAAGAGTGCAAACAATAATTGCTGGAGACAATGTGAAGAAAAAGGTACACTCTTACACTATTGGTGGGATTATAAATTACTACAACCAGTATGGAAATCACTATGAAATTTCTTCAAAAATTTAGGCATGGAGCTGCATATACCCCTCCTTGATATTTATCCTAAATAATTAAAGTCATCACATTACAGTAATACATACATACCCATGTTTATAGCAGCACAATTCTCAATAGGCAAACTATGGTACCAGTCTTCTGTCCATCAACAGATGAAGGGATAAAGAAAATGTGGTATATACACAAGATGAAATTTTATGCAGTAATAAAGAAAAATGAAATCATGTCATTTCCAGGAAAATAGATCAAACTTGAGACTATTATGTTAAGCAAAATAAACTAAACTCAGAAGGTCAAGGGTCATGTGTTTTCTAGCATATATGCAAGATAAAGAGGAAAAAGAAAAAGAAAGGTGGGGATGATAGTATGAAAAGCAAAGTAAGATAAGTAGAATATAGGAAAGGGACCAGGGTGTGGGAGGAGAAGTAAGGGGAAATACTGGGGAATGATATTCACCAAATTATATTTTTTATATTTTGTGCATATGTATGTACACAATATGTAACAAATACCACTCTTATGTACAACTACAATGCACCAATACAAAAAAAGTAGAGGAAAAAAGAATGTATAAGACAACTAATAGACAACTTGGACATAATTGCCATGTAACTTATGCATATAACAATCATAACTTGTGGAATATACTCAGAAAGCAGCTTTGTGTTCTTTTCCTATATTCTATTTAAATATATTCTGTGAGACAATGTCTTTCTCTGCCCTTGGGTAAAAATCAAGGAAAATTCCATAACTTTTCTGATTACTTTTAAGTAATGCAAGACTCATTTCAGTAATTAATATATTTTAAGCAACATATTTCTCTACCTTGCATTTTCTTCCTCTTCCTCTGTCTTGTTAATTTATGTTTTTGGGCATTCTTCATGGTAATAGAAAGGCAGTAGCAGTGGAGGAAGTGGCACAGAAAGATACTCTATATACTATATTGTCATGAGAAGGCATAGACATTTACTGAGGGTGGTGGTTGTTAAAGCTTGATTCTTTCTTTCATGAAATGCCTTATTAGCTTCTTCAGAGACCATGACTGGAAAGACATCACTAGCAATTCTCTTGGTGCTTTTCAATCATTTATTCTAGATTTTTTCTCTGCAGTTCTTTCTTTATCCCACAGGAATCTGGCATCTCACCCCCTTATTAAAGATGTCTTTAATATGACCTCTCTTGCCTGGACTTTAAAGAACTTCATGCAAGCTTTTTCCCCTGTGTGGTCTATATATGATGTACAGCATACATGTACGTATCCTTTGTTCCAACAAGTGCAGGCATTCCTCAAATACAGCAACTTCTCTTTGCTCTGGTTCTTAAAAATACATTTCTTTTAATTTTTCTCTTTGCTGTGTTATATGGGCAACTAACTAACATGTCTTGACCTGTAAGTTGTCCAGATGGTGTGAGAAATGCATCAATCCAATATCCATTAGATTCCAGGGGATATATTTTAAATTCTCCATGTAATTGGAAGATTCTTTACTTTGACTTGTGATAAGAGGCAAGCACCCCACATTACACACACTATTCACCCTTTCAGAATGTGGAATTCATAGCATACCAATAGTTCTTTCCAAGTATGCCCTTCTTAATTCCAAACTCTTTTGTCAAATTCTCCAATCTTTTTTATAGGATGAAAATGAGATATTCAATGAGGATCCTTATAACAGTATTTAACCATCTTTATAAATTGTACATGATAGACTTCTACCATGGAATGTAGCATTTAATTTTTAGAACTTCAACCAAAATTCAAACTTAAATATTTCCATTTTATCATCATATTACAAAAATTACCAAAGAATAAATAAAACAAAACAACAAAAAATGGTGATAGAAGAAGAGAAAGAGGATAGTGCAAAGTGTAGTGGAAAATTATAATAATAATCTAATTAAATGAGAACTCTTTTTATAAAACATCATGGCATCATGCAAAAGGAGAGTCCTTCAGGATAAGGATCTAATTTTCATTCTAGTTTTGTAGACAATGGAATAATATATATATATATATATATATATATATATATATATGTATATATATATATATATCTCCCTTGTCTCTTGAAGGAAATGTTGGAGTAGACTTGAGGGCTAAGGGCTAAAAGTTGCATTTTTCATAACAATAGGATTTATAACTCTGACAAGACAGGGAGAAAATGTCATTCCCAATTTCTAGGGAGTACAGAATAAACCCAAAGAATCAACTGTGAAAGTCCTATAGATGGGAGGGAAAGGCTCTTTTTTCATGTGTCAGACAATGGTCTATGTAATCTGTGTTTAATAGCACAAGACTCAAAAGGGTAAGCTACTTTGGATTACCTAATTGCAGCTATTGTTTGGAGAGAGAACCTTTCCAAACTTCAAGGCTCACTGTTATTGAGAATGGAGTTAATGACACTGAAAATGGAGACAGAGTAGTCAGTGACTGGAGCTGTAACCCTTAGTGCTGTTCATATTTTGTTAGCCATCTTGGCAATAGCAGACAATGTAATCACAGAAAAGTCTGCCTTGTAGAGCAGCAGTGTGTCATATAGCAATTATAGCAGAAAAATTCAGCATTCACCATTATGTTGTAATTCATGCATGTCCCAGAACAGAAAGTTAACTGGAGGGCTATGGACAGGATGACCATATAATTTATTATATAAAGAGGAGCACTTTTTAATTGTGAAAAGGGGCACATTAATGATTATTCTGGTATAAAAGACATAAACTAATATATCCTGAGAAAGTGGGGTATTGTGTATTCCTGACATGGATTTCAAGTATTTTTTTTCTGAATTGGGTCTTTTAATCAACAAATGATAGTCATTACTCAGGATTATAGTAATTTACAGTGTTGAGTGGCTAAGACATACACAAGTGAGGCCACCATATCTACTTTTAAGATGAGTAATTAGGAATCAATAAAGACCATTTTCTGTTCCTGTTCCCTCTCATTCAATTATTTTTCAATACATTCAGCTTTTATTTTTAGTTATGAATCATCTGTATGTATATGCTCATGTTCCACATAAATTTATTGTAATTTTTAATCTGTTTTGAATTAAAGAATATGGAGAAGTTTAACTCACTGCCTTTGAAAACCACTTAAATTTTCAGTGATTTTTGAAGAACCGATTGATTTCAGTAGTATGAAGGGAGATGCAGATGACTGGGTGGTTGGAAGAATAACAGCAAAAAATAAGTAGCTTAATTTTGATGTGGAGGATTATGAGTAGTTCTTACAGAGTTTGAAAAAGTGTAGGAAACTTTGATTGAATTTAGTAATATTTAGTGCCCATTCTTACTACATATTATCTGACTTTGATGCATTTATAATCTGTTTGGAAACCTGTGCATGAAACAATTAGTGCACAAAGCAGGACTGTCAAATGTCAAAGTATGAATTTCAGATAATAAATGTAACAATATGGAATAGGCTAGATGGTGGTAGAAGAAACAAGGATATTTAACCATAATATCTTGCCTCATACTGACATTTCATCACTTTGTAAACATGGTTAAAGATACTGACAGAGGTGACATACTTTGCCTTAAACAATTATGCTCTTCTGTATCCGTAGTGTGGAGTTGTCGTCTTAATACAGCTGTCTAGCCAATGATGAGATCTCCCCATAGTAACCTTTGCATTCTGTTGTGACAATGTGACCAGCTTTTCACTAATGATATGTGTGTAGAAATGATGTCTGTCGCTTAGGGGATAGTTTATTTTGATGAAGCTGGTGTACTTTTCCTTCACTTAATTCCTCTGTCTGCCAGGATATTATACAAAAGATTTTAAGGCTCTAGTAATGAAACTAGGTCCCTGAATCACCACATGGAAGAAACTACATGCTGACAAAGAACAATGGCATTTGACTCAACATCAAAGAAAGATTAAATCTATTTTGTTAAAACATTGGATCTTTCAGGGTTTCTTTTGATAGCAATTACTATTGCCCTAAATAACATAGGTGCTAAGTTTTATAAGCCATCTTACAATTTGCTGGAATTTAATTGCTTACTGATTTGTATGCTCCATTCTTCAATATAATTAGGAAATGCATTAGTTTCCCCTCCATGTTTGCCAAATAATAAGTGAATCTAAAAGAAGAGGAGGAAATACTGATTTTTCCACCTAACCTTTCAGTCTCCTTACTTATTTTAAAGTAATTTGTAACTGGTTGAATTCAACAGTTGACCTCTACACAGGTATGCAAAATGAAAGTGAAGAAGACTAGAGAACACCCCAGAGTCTGTAATCAAAATATGTTTTGAGGAATTTGAAAGAGTAATTATTTTTACGTGAACAAACAGTTATCTTGTCTAAAAAATGGTATACTAAATTCAACATTAGGGTATGCACTCCCTTTTAACAGCTTTTAATTTCAAAGTTTTAAAATTCTTCCTTTGCTTTTAGATGTATTGACTTCCAATTGCAGTAGGTTTTTGTTAATAAAGTGATTTTAGCTAAAGACTAAAGCATGGAATAAGAAGTTTTACCTTATTTGCTAAGCAATGCAATAGCATCAAAAGAGTTCAAATAGTAGAAATTCATGCCGAGAGCAGATTCATATTCATATTTATATTTGGCAGATTGATCTGGGAATGTTGTCATGTCAGATTTGAATTGGTAGGAGAGTAATAAGAGATTATTGCAATCGTCCTGGCAAGATATAATAAACGAACTTTACCAAGGTACATATCAGCAGATTTGAATAGAGGAAAATCTCATGTTCCTAACTTGGATGACCTGAAGTATAATTCTCTCTGCATTAATCTTTAAATTTACACCAACCCAGTAGAAATTTGAATAGGATTTTCTTATTATTTATATCTTAGAAAAATGATTCTGAAGTTTGTCTGAGACGCCAAAAAAAAAAAAAAAAAAAATCCCTTGCAATAATAGATGGACATTTTGGAATGGAATAACAAGAGGAAGCTTATCCTATCATATATTAAAATAAAAAAATAAAAAAATTAAAACTTAAAAGTGAGTCATTAATGCTTGATTAGTTAAAAAAAAATAACTGAGAAATCACCAGAATGGTAGAAATTGGCTCAAGCATATATTAGTTTATGACCATGGGATATTTAAAAAGCAACATTAAAATATAAAAATATTTTAGAGCAAATTGTTATTTGTAATAGTTAAACTAAGAGTGAGAGCAGTGATTATCAAGATGGTTCCCCATTATGTGGGAATTTATTAGTAATGCAAATTCTCAGGCACCACCCCTAAATCAGAAACTCTGAGGGTGGGACCCTGTAATCTGTGTTTTAACAAATGTTCTAGATGATTCTGCTATATGGTAAAGTTTGAGAAATACCATACTACACTAAGCTTCAATACCAAATAAAATCTAAAATCTCAGTTGTTTAACAAAACCAAGCTTATTTCACACTTTAACCACATGTGCGTTTGTGATTAGCAATGGGATCTCTGTTCAACATAGTTAACTTGAGTACCCTTGCTGACAGAAGTACTAATATATTTGTACTCTGGTATATGTGGCCTCCTAAGACAAAACAAAATGTAATGAGATAGATGTGATGTTGTGAGTTGAACTTTTTGTTCTTTCCCATAGCCCACTAGAACTAGCCATATTATGTTTCCAATAGTAAAGGGTCCAGGAAATAAAGGAGAATAGCTGAAGTGTTTGGTAGGAAAGGAGAGGAAAGAGGAGGGAAGAGTGAGGTAGAGATCAAGGAAAATAATAAAGGAAAATCTGGAAGGAGCTACACCAAAATATGAATAATGCTTATTTATGAAAAGTAAAATGTTAAATACTTTTAATTTTTTTCACTTTACTTTTGTCCATTTTCTTATTTTCTGTGCAATGAGATTGCTATTTTTATAAGAAGAACAAGGAACACAAGGAATTTTGTTTTGATAAGAAAGAAGGCTATGAAAAATAATGAGGACCTGATTAAGTTAGTGATAGTAAGAATAGTGAAGAAATGGTTAATGTTAGAGTCTTCAGAGTTAGAATGAAGAGGATTTGGCAGATAAGTGTGGGAGGAACTGAAGAGAGGAAGGAGTCAAAGATGATACTCATATTCTAAGAAATATAGAATTGGAGAATGCTTCACAGTTTCTTTCCCATTAACATGATTCTCCTATTAATCTTTCTTTTCATTTTATAATGGAATGATATAACACACTTTTTGCTTAGAAACATATTTCTGATGTCAGTGATGTAGTTTGAGAAAGACTGGTGGAGATATGGAGAACAGAATTATCAGGTTTTATATAGAGAGAGAAAGAGAGAGGAGATGAGCAGACTTATGAGTGGACAATGAGTTAAATGAGAGTCAGAGGTAGGAAGAAGAAAGAATCTTTACTACCAAATTTCTTGCTTGTGCCACTTGGCAGATGATGGTAATGCTTCCTGGAAAAGAAAATATAAGCTTTGAAAGTTTTTCTGATCTATTTGGTTTGGGGCAATATCAGCCTTAGTTTGGAAGTTGAGTTAGAGGTAATGCTGTAGGCTTCTGGCTTGAGAAAAGGGTGCTATTAACTTGGTATAGCAGTCAGAGGAGGAGGATGATACTTGGTAATTTTTGTGTCTTTTGGGACATGCAATTGTAAATATCTGCTGTAGTTGAATCTGTGTATCTTGGCTCCAGGAAAAATTGGGGGCTGGAAATATTGATTTGGGGGGTCATCAGATTCTAGGGATTAAATGAAATAGAGATCTTCAGAAGCCATATTATTTAGCATTGACCTTTCTTCAAAAGGCTCAAATCCCCCCCATCTTCATAATATCAAGTTTCTACTATTGTCAAAGTAATCTGGTATTGAAAACACCCCAGCACAGCAAGTAAGCCTGTTATACAAACTACCAGCTATGTTCTTGTTAGAATAAATTTGGCGGTTCCTGATATTTGTTTCTCTATTTTCCTTTCTGCTCTGATGATATTTTCTCACTGACCATCACTTGAAATTGGGAAAATGTCATAGTTATGTTAGAAGATTATATTTTGTTTTTATCTCAATTCTGAATTCATTCTGCAAAGTAGAAGTAAAACAAATGTCACCAAAGTAACATTTTTTTATTAGAGGTAAGGTGTTTTCTAAATGATTTCAATCCTATACTATTATGTTATATAAACCCTACTTCTCAGTTGTGGAGAGGGTGAAAAAACTCAGGGAACACAATAAATAATAAGAAATTAATATGGAACAGGATTTTAGCAATGAAAAACCTGGCAAGAATTATAGATGATATTTACTTTTCATGCAGCTTTTTGCTCCCTATACAACCTGATGTTTATAAGGAGAAAATTATCCCATTCATTTCCTGATGAAGAGTAATTTAGTTTAATAACATTGTCCCTTTTGTTCATTGAGTGTCAGAAAAATATATTACAAGCAAATAGCTCTTTCATTTATCTTGTTGAAAAATGCTTGTATCCTTTTATTTTTTAAGGGAATTGTCTTTGCATTATTCCTCAGTCATGACCTTAAAGGTCAAAATATTGTATTTAGCAAACACAGGCTCTTCTACTCTTACCCCCAACTCTACTTCTGTCTCAGGGGCTGCCAGAGTGATTAAAGTGACATTTAGTTCCATACATAAGAGAAGTTACATGGCTCACTCTCTGTGAGGCCTTTACAGGAATATCAGCTTAGTCCATACTTCCCAAAGATATAACTTTCAATTATAATACCCCAATGAGTGGCCTTATATTGATTATATGTTGGCTAAAAACAACTAGGAACTTTGAAAGCATTTACTTTTTAAAAGCATTACTTTTTAAATTTCTGCTATTCCAGGATTATCTTTATTTCTTTTTCAGAATAGTATTATAGGATTTGGGGACCTTATTAAAGTAAAAATTTATTATGTGGGAAATTATATAGACCATAATTAGTCAAACATTCTACCAGTCCAAGAGATAATTAATATCATACCTGGCTATTTTCTCCTTGTAAGATTTCTTATTTATTGGCTATGACCTATGAAGTGAATGAAACAACAGATCACAATTTGTCTCCCCTTCCCCTTGAGGTCTTCAAACAGTTGATCGAACTTTGACCAATACTTAGTATTTCTTTTTATATTTTTCTTATATGTTGTTAGAATAAAATGTTTTTAATTGTAAAATGATAGACACTAAACACTAGTTGATTATCTTAAACTTGTAATTCTTATAATAGTATAAAATGCAATGCATCAAAACAACTCTATTAAGCAAGTAAAGGGACAGCGTATATTATATTTACCTTCTTTAAAAGCACTTATCTTTCTCTTCCTTTTAATTAAATAGAGGACTTTTTAAGCTCAGTTTCCCCAGAGTAATGAAGATTTGCCTATTAAACCAAGACTTTAGGGGTACTGATTTCCCATAAATAATTCTAGTACAACACTGAGATCTTCCATGCCATATCTTGACATAGGATTGATTCCTATTAAGTCTAACCTACATCACTATCACATATATACAGAACCAATTTGAACAACATATTCATTTGGAAAATGCTAAGTAATTTAACATGCATATTAGTGGTGTTATTCATTTGCTTATATTCTTTGTGCTTTCTATAATGGTAAAACTTTTCATCAGATCATTATCTGTTACTAGATTATGCACCATTGAGTTTATTCTATTTTTCTTCCCAAAGGTTCAGGCTAGATGTCTTGCTCATTCAAGGCACTCAAAATTACCAGAGCAAATAGATTCATTCATTTGGTCATTAATACATATTTCAAGTGTTAAAACATGAAGTGAAAAATCCAAAAGAACTATAATGAAAGTTATATTCCTATTGGTAAGCATAGTGTATTGTCATTGAAGACACTAATTTAAACCCCAGGGTGCAGTCTTGTAGTCTTTCAGTCTAATTAGAATTCATTTCCATATTTTTTATCAATTCCTTCTTCAGCTGAAATCCTCTCTAATGGCCCTCTTTCTACACTTATGACTCACCCAAAGACTTTATTTTCCCCCAATTATTCAAATGCAACTGCATTTTTCCAGTAAACACATTCTAAGAATTAATGACCTTGTTGGCAATAATCTACTAAGTGGGAAAAAGGCAAATGACTGTACTAAGCTTGTTTTAAGTATTGAAAAAGTTTCCCACAGACTTCCAGGTTGGATAATATCAAGTGGGAGGCATGTTTCTAGGGCTTCTGAGGGTAAGAGAATTGAGTGTGTGCTTAGGACCTTGCAATTGAATCAACTACATTTGGTGTTGTCTAGAACATGTATGAACTGGATGAAAGCATTTAATCCCCTATCTGAAAGAAATAAAATGGGGGTGATGGTGGTAAAATTAGCCATGTGCTTACATGCTTTATACAGGGCTCCAGCAAGGAAAACTGTCTATACATAAATTATCCTTTGAGAGCCTCAAAGCTACTTGTATGCATAGCTCCTGAAGTTTAATCTCAGCCTGCTTTACTAAGTACTTTGGTTGTTCTTATCCTGGGTCATTCAGATGACTTCCAAAATTGTCTCTGGAAAGCTTTATTAATGTTTAATAGTATATGCTAATTATGAGACAAAATATTTTTTAAATCATATTCTTTGACCTGTAGGTGAAAAACTAGTTTGTCATCAATTGTCAGAGGGAAATTTCTGGGTTGTTTAGGGGGGACTGTGAAGTAGTCTGAATAGAAGATCAAAGGGAACAAGTATATTTCCCTCACTTGGAAGTGTTGCAGAAATAGTATTTGATCTCTTCCATAGTTCCTGATATGACAGTGTGCCCTTCAGAAGTGGAAGGAGATAATCAAGATGATTAATATTGGGGAAAGATGAAAGAACTGATGAAATGGAAGTTCTCAGTCATTTTCAGTTGCTTTCATATACCAAAATTTGACAAATGGGAAATTATTTTGAAGATGAACCTGAAATCTTCATGAATTTCTACCTACCAAATTACAACTAAATTTATATTAAGAAGTAATTAAGGAGTACTGTGTATGTCCTATCTTTCTAAAATCGTGTTTTCATTTGTGTATCATTGTGGTTGGAAATGTTAGGATATTTACCTTCATGTTACCAGGAGTGATATATAATGCTTTTCTTTAAAATATTATCATTAGTTGTGAAGTTTGTATTACTCATTTTCAAGTTAGCCATATTGCCTTTTATTTTGTCCTATTGAAAAGTTTAATACTTCAACAATACCAGGAAAACTGTAGTACAGATCATTACTGTGACATCACTTAATATTGGGGCTTATAATTCAAGATTGGCTCCACTTTCCATAACACAAACAAAGTCAAATAGTTGATTCAAGCTTAAAGAAATTGAGAAGAACTCATTTCCATTCAAACAAAAAAAGGTAGGTGGTTAATTAAACACATTGTGAAAAGTAAAATATGAGTTAAAGGTTTACTCAGACTCAAACATCATCTTAACTGAGTTATGATATGCACAAGCTAATAAAAATCTCACTTGACAAAAATCATATCAATGATTTTCCATAGTGAATGTAGATGTTAAAAATGCTAATTCAGAGAAACTGTCAAGTACTTTAATTTTTTTTGCAGATTTGCAGTTTATAATTCAGCATCTTTCACAGATTAAAACTCTCTTGTACTTTTGAAACTCATTGTTATTTTGCCACCTTTCACTCTAAGTACCATTTTCAAGTTAATTGACCTAGTTGTGAAACACAAACTATATTTTTCATCATACTTTTGGGTTGCTGTACACACAGAACAAGTCTTATTACAAAAAATAAAACTTGGGGCTGGGGTTGTGGCTCAGCGGCAGAGCGCTCGCCTTGCACGTGCGCGGCCCGGGTTTGATCCTCAGCACCACGTAAACATAAATGCATTGCATTGTGTACAACTAAAGTAAATAAATAAATATTTAAAAAAAATAAAACTCCATGAACATGAACAATTATTGGTTGTTGAAATTTTAAATTTAAACTGGGAAATTTAATTAAGAAAGTTAAAGGGAAATTGCTCTTTAATAACAGAATATGGATTGAAACAGATCAATATTCCCTACAGAGTATGTAACCTTTTCTAGGGAAACTGTGTCTGAGATTTGGAAAAAGATAAAAAAATACTATGTATTTGAAGAGAACTTGCAGCCATCAATGCAGTTTGACAAGTGGTTATCAGATACTCATAATAC
This sequence comes from Tamias sibiricus, assembly GCA_025594165.1. NCBI lineage: Eukaryota > Metazoa > Chordata > Mammalia > Rodentia > Sciuridae > Tamias > Tamias sibiricus. Next base: position 91,438,308 of record CM046667.1, on the reverse strand, counting down.
AAAACTGAATAAGTCACAAATCTTGCTCTTGAGCCATAAATAGTTCACATTAAAAGTACATTCACACTCCAGTACTCCTTACCACTCTACTTGGCTTTTTTGGTGGCAATTATAGCATTCTTATATTTCATACACTTTCCTTTTATGGGGTCTCTCCACACTAAAAGCTTCATGAAAGTAAGATTTTATGTCCACTTTATTCTTGTTTAATTCTTAGAGAAGAGTCTGGTTTATAGGAAATAATAAATTTTGTTGAGCTGATGAATGGATGAATGAATAGTACATAGAAGACTGTAATGAGTATACATAACCAGTGAAACTCCACATCATGTATAGCTACAAGAATGGGATCCTATGGCTGGGTTGTGGCTCAGTGGTAGAGTGCTTGCCTAACATGTTTGAGGCACTGGGTTTGATCCTCAGCACCACATAAAAATAAAATAAATAAAATAAAGATATTGTGTCCATCTACAACTAAAAATTATTTAAAAAGAATAGGATTCTAATTAGAATGTTATATTCCATGTATGTATAATATGTCAAAATACACTCTACTGTCATGTATATCTAAAAAGAACAAATCAAAAATGCAAAAAACAGTGATTGTACAATTTTTCAATGCTACCAACTGTAAAAGTGTCTATTTTTTCTTTCTTTCATATCATCCCTAGCATTTATTATTATTTGTATTCTTGGTGGCTGCCATTCTAACTGGAGTGAGTTAAATTCTCAGTGAAGTTTTGATTTGCATTTCCTCAATTTCTAAATATGTTAAATGTTACAAATGTAGGAAATATAAATATACTTTAAATATAAAATGTGTGTATCTGGTTCATATCAAAACCATTGTATATGAAACTGTAACTTGCATGGCTGCTAATCTCTGTATTGAAACAATTATTTTGCTTTTCAAATTACCAAAAATATCTACCACATTAAAGATGTCCTTTAATTTAAACCATTTCAATATTATTTTCTTTACATATAAAGGTCTTGGAAACATCACTATAACTGACTATACGACTTAAATACTCACATATGTGTATGTGTATATGTAAGGACATTAAAATCATGAAAACTCACAAGTAGCAATTATCTGTGTATACAAATATGCAATATATTTGTATATATCTCCAGTCCTTTTTATATTTTATTTTGAGACAGGTTCTCACTAAATTGTTTAGGGTCTCATTAAGTAGCTGAGATTGGCATAGAACATTTTTTGTTATTTTTTTAAATTAATTTTTTAAATTATTTATACATGACAGTAGAATGCATTTTGACACATGTACGCAAATGGAGCACAATTTTCATTCCTCTGGATGTACATAGTGCAGTCATACTAGTAGTGTAGTCATACATGTATATAGGGTAATAATGTCTGTCTCATTCCACCATCCTTCCCAACCTCACACATCCTCTTGTCCCTCACTCCCTTTTGCCCAATACAAAATTCCTTCATCCCCGCCTCCAGTCATTATGGATCAGCATCCACTTATCAGAGAAAACATTCAGTCTTTGGATTTTTGGGTTTGGCTTATTTTGCTTATCATGATATTCTCTAATTCCATCCATTTACCTGCAAATGCCATAATTTCATTCTTCTTTTTTTTTTAATTTATTTTTTATTCAAAGTTGTTGTCTTTATAATAGTAGTATGCATTATAATTCATAATAAACATATAGAGCATCTTTTTACAAAACACTGTTTGTATACAATGTATATTCGTACCATTCAAATCTTCAATCATGCATTTAGAATAAAGAAATTCTTCTTTAAGGATGAGTAATATTCCATTGTGTATATGTACCATATTTTCTTATCCATTCATCTGTTGAAGGTCACCTAGGTTGATTCCATAGTTTAGCTATTATGAATTGAGCTGCTATAAAAATTGATGTGGTTGTGTCCCTGTAGTGTGATGATTTTAAGTCCTTTGTGTGTACACCAAGAAGTGAGATAGCTGGGTCAAGGCCTGGAACTTTCAATCCTCCTGTCTCAGCCTCCAGAGCTGCTGGAATCACAGGTGTGTGTCACTGCACATGGCTAAAGATAGATTTTTTTTAAAAAACCTCTCCTGATCACTTTATTTCTTTGGCTCCCTTTCTAATGGTCTTCTTGCTTTGCTAAAAGATATAAAAGTGAAAATCACATAAATTAATTTAGTGAAAAACTTCAGTTATGAAAAATAACTTTTTAAATTCTAGGTAGTCATTGTAGTTTGTGTGCTTAGCTTGTGGTATATTAAATTGTGAAATTTGTCAAATAGAGCCCCCAAATTTTACATATATAAAATTTATTTATTTCTAGTTGTAGACATCCTTCTATTTATAGAGTTCTGTTTTTAAAATTTATTCAATTTATTTATTACTCATTAAATAATCAGTGATATATTATAAATAGCATACATTTTAGGATTAGACTTGTGCTTAAACTATGACAGCAACATTACCATTTGTGAAAATCAGGACAATTTAACCTTGTTGACTCTTCCAGGGTTTAGCCTCACTATAGTTACTTACTTGAATAGTCATGTTGTATTTTATACCCCATCCCTGGTTGAGCACACAATATATGCATATGTTAGAAAAATTATAACTGCTTAATTTAAATAGTACTGCCAGATGTGTTGTTAGGAATGTGCTTATTAACTATTACTAAGTAAAAGGATGAAACTTATTCTGGGATTTATTGGGGTGCAGTATCCCCAGTTTGTATAACTTCTGTCATATATTTAACAGTTGCCTTCTTTGTTGCTTATCTTGAAGGAAGAACTATCAAAACAGTAATTTAGACTGTCATAATGCAAAGGTCTGACACTCACATGAAGAATAGTCATTATGGAAAAGAATTCAAGACTAGTAAGGAAAGGAGCATTTGAATGAGTGACTAAACAGAAGTGAAATTTCTGAGAAATGCAAAATAGAGCTGTGACAATTCCAATTGCAGGAATTTCTGCTTTTTGCTTGTTTCTGTTCTGGCTTACTCACTCTGTTATTACTCTCAAGAAAGAAAATGGTTTAATACATATGCTCATTGTCACAAAATCATTTTCCCCAAAAGGGAAAATTTCTTTTCCTCTTGCTTCAGGAGAAAAATAAGCTCTAAAATATTCATTTTTGTAATATTTGCCTTTTCTGTAGAAACACAAAAGCTATCTTCTCTTTCTACAGGCAGAATATCGTACAGACAAAACTGCCCAAAATCTGGAAACAATTTATAGACTGATTCTTGACCATTTTGAAATTTCATCACTTAATAGAAAATAAAATGATTCTGCTTACTCTATTGATATTTGACTTTTAAAGACTTCCTAAAGTGAAACTGGTAAGTCTTTCTAAGTCACAAGTCCAAGTTTTTAGGTTAGCATATATGCAATTGCCCTCTCATTGCTTCATGAGTTTATGTGAAAGCAGGTCAAGTTCATTCCAAACCCTAGTACACACTTGTCACTATTGTTAAATTGACCTTACAGCTGACTATAATTGGTCTTTTTGTTGTTCATAAATACCTTGAGTTGACTAGATGCTAGATGTATGTATGCAACATTGTATCTCTTGTTAAAGACCTTAGAGTTAAGAGACAATTATATTCTCTTTGGTGGATTATATTTAGGATTGTCTGGGATTTATTTTAAGTTGTTTTGGCTTTCTGTCATACTTCAAATGAAATCCTTATCACTTAAAATAACCTATAAAACCTTAGATGATATAGTCTCTATAACATACCTCTCCAACCCCATCTACTACCAGTTTCCTCCTTGGTTATTGAACCTCAGCCATGTTGACTTTTCTGCCTTTTAGACACACCAAACCCATTCTCTCATAGGAATCCTCTTACTTTCTATTCTTCCTGCCTAGAATACTGTGCCCTCTTGTTGCCGCCTTAGGCAATGATACCGCGGGGAAGAAATCGGAGGCAGACTGGGAATGAGTAGTTCCTTTATTGTTGCTTCTTCTTCTTCTCTATCTTCTGTTCTGTCCCCTCTGATTCCCCCACAGTCTCTTTAAATACTCTTTACCTTAACAAGCATACACGTGTCACAAGCTCAACTTACAGGTGCGGTACACAGTGCTCATGGGCACAGAAAGATTCTTAGTCAATTACATTAAGGTCAGGTGTAAACAAGTAAATGCCTCCTCTTGGCTCTCAGCCAGCCACCATCTTAGCTACTTCCTCATTAAAGGAACTTACACGCTCTAATCCTGAATGATGTTCTTTATATCCATCTCACAGTTCAATATTATTGTCATCGAAATGCCTTCCTCAACCACACAATCTAAACTCATGTTACCCACCAATGAAAGTCATGATTGATTATTTTTTCATATTTGGAATTTCTTTCTTTCTTTTCTTTTTCTTTCCTTTTTTTTTTTTTTTTCTTTTTTTGGTACTGGGTATTGAACAGAGGGGCACTTACCACTGGGCCATATCCCGAGCCTTTTTTTTTTTTTTGTATTTTATTTAGATACAGGGTCTCACTGAGTTGCTAAGTGCCTCGCCATTGCTGAGGCTGGCTTTGAACTCACGATCCTCCTGCCTCAGCTTCCCAAGTGCAGGGATTACAGACATGTGCTGGAATTTCTTGATAATATTTATCTCTATTTGGATTTATATTATTTTTGTTTACCCCCATTATAATATAAACCCAGTGAAAGTGGAATATTTCTGTCTTTTTCAAGGCTATCTTTAATACCTGGTACAGTGTGTGTGAGATATAGTAAACACACATAAATTTACTGAATTAATTAATACATTTGAAAGTTAAGTATATGCCCCCTACTCAATTTATAGGTTTGGAAGATGATTAATATGTGGTGAGTTCTAGAGTTAGATCCCAGGAGCAAAGACTCCTGAAACTGATACAGGAGAAAGAGCTCTGGTGTATTCCAATCTCATCATCTTAGAATCATATGGTGCAAAGAGGAGGATATCTAATGCAACCTGTCATATAACTTCTATAATTCTGAATTCCACTAAAATCCCTATGTTCTTCTTTCCACCAGTACTGAAAATTTTTGCATATTATGCCCTTAAGTATGGACCTAGAGAACCTCCCCTTCATGATTTTCTTTTGTAATCCATTCTTTGCTCTAGACAGGGTGAGGTTCCAAGCAAATGTAAATGCAATAACATTCACATGACTAATTCCCTTCAATGGATAACATCCAAACTCATTACCTTATTTTTAGAGTCTTTGCACAATCTGTCTTTCTACCCTCCAGACACTCTCATCTTCTTTTTGTTCCTGGAACATGCTGTGCCCTTTCTCTTAGTTTAGGCCTTCACATATGCTATTCCTTCAACTTGAAACACTCTTTCTTCAGCCTTATTGCTTTTCCTAATTTATCCTTCAAATCTTGAATAAAATGTTACTTTCCCCCAAAAGCTTCTCTTATGCTTCAGACTTGTTTAAAATTGAAAATATATGTCCATAGGCCCCAGTTATGCTCAACACACTTCATTTTGATTCCAGAATAGAGAACAGGGGATAAGTATGTTTTGTTTGCTGTTGTAACCCTAGCATAATGCCTGGCAAAGAACAGGTGCTCAATGATTATTTAATGACATTATTTAATAATGTGTTTGGAGTTTAATCAGTCAGACCTTGGTATACAATGAGGTTTAATTTCATAACAAGAATTAGCTTTAGGGGGCTGGGATTGTGGCTCAGCGGTAGAGCGCTCGCCTAGCGCGTGGGCGACCCGGGTTCGATCCTCAGCACCACATACAAATCAAATGCATTGAATAAAACGCATTGTGTACAACTAAAGCAAATAAATAAAAATATATAAAAAAAAAAGAATTAGCTTTAGAAAAATGACAGAGACTACCCTTTCTTTCTTTCTTTCTTTCTTTATTTTTTTTTTTTTGGTGCCGGGGATTGAACTCATGGGCACTTGACCACTGGGCCACATCCCCAGCACTTTTTTGTATTTTATTAGAGACAGGGTCTCACTGAGTTGCTAAGTGCCTCGCCATTGCTGAGGCTGGCTTTGAACTTGCGATCCTCCTGCCTCAGCCTCCCAAGTGCTGGGATTACAGGCGTGCGCCACTGCACCGGGCGAGACTACCCTTCTTTTTGTGGTATTACATTCCATATTATTTTATTTTTCTCCTCTGATACAAGTCTTCTTTTCACTTGCTTCCTCTACTTATTTGTTTTTCTAAAAAGCTCTGAGATATTTGAAATTGCCTGTTTTTTTTTTTTTTTTTTTTTTTTTTTTTTTTGGATAATATCATCTTTCTTCATCTTTTATTTGGCATTTCAGAAAGAACATATTAAAAGAAGACAAAAAAATAATTATAACATTTGCTATGATACTTCCTATTTTTTGTCTTAATTTTAGAACATCAATGCAGAAATCAGAATATGAGTCTTTTCTTCTTTTTTTATAACTTTTGTCTATAGTTTGAGAACAATGTCTGGCACATTATTGATGTTTAGCAAATATTTGTTGAGTTTCTTCTACTTACTATCCAAGGATAAAAGATTCTAGAGGATAAAAGAACCACATCTTCTTGTTAGTACTAGGCTTTCTTCTGGATGTCATTTAGGATCCTAGAGACAGATTATAGCACTTCAGAATTAATGCAAACAAACACTAGGCTTGGAGTACTCTCAGAATCCGCTGGGCTGATTCAAAAGTTGTCAAAGCCCCAGGTTCACCATGCCTCTATCTCCTTGGGTTGTATGACAGATCGTGTTTTTAAGGCAGTAGTTATGGCTTAGATCTTTACAGTATTTGAACATATCAGTTATGTTGGGTATTGGTGTATTTCATTAATCTTATTTTCATCAAAGATAGGCTCTGTTGCAAATTGATGTGATGTACCTGTTAGACTATCCTATTTGATATGACAGAACTTTTGCATATTGTTTGAGTGCTTTTGGATGAAGATTAACTCACATTTTATCAAGTGAGCACAAACTGAAAATGAAATATTAGTAGTCAAAACTCATAGGACATAACATGCCTTAAATGTAAGGTATTCATCTATTCATATGGCTTTCAGCAATCTTGTATAATCCAGTAAAATAATATTTGCTTTCACAATTTTCTCTCATCACCTCTTTTCAAATTAATGATAAATGCAGCTAAATACTGGAAATATTGCTTATCTGTTCTCTTAAAGCATCCCCCACCATATAGAGGAACAGGGAACAGATAAATATGTGACATTTTTGTTTAGCTACATGAATATTAAATGAACATATATCATGTTGGGGTTCTGAAGCTGCTTGTTCATGCTATTGTCTAGACTGCCAAAAATATTGTAGATGCAAAGAGGTTTCTAAATACATGTTTAGTCTATATGTGATTAAATAAGCTATGGTAAACTTGGTTTTGAATATGAAAACTTTTCAGAACAATCTAAAATTTGTTGCATTCTGTTATGATATTAAAGGATAGTTTGATTCAAAATACAAGAAAATAAACATGTTTTGGTATGAAAAGCCAAATAATTAGTACTGAGAAAGGGAAAATACATTTTCAATAGAAGTATATTACACTACCAAACATATTTATTGCATAATTTGTATCTTTTTAATTGTTACAATGGGAGAAGAAAATTGAAGGAACTCGTAAAATTATTTGAAATGCTGAAAAGATATCTATAAGACTTCTTCTTGATAAAATTTGGAAGCAATTGGTCTTATTAGAGAGAGTTAAGCTTATATATATATACATATATATATATATATATATATATATATATACATATATATATATATATATATATATATTCACAAGGATTTTTTTAAATGTAAATAGGCCTACATGGTTGTAATGATGCAATGGAAAATTTCTATCTCTACATTAGTTAGCATTCTCATTAAACCTGAGATTATAGACAAAGTGAATAAAATGGCATTAAGAATTAGTATATTGGTTCAGGATTACTAAGAAATATTAGAAAAGAGATTGCATTTCTGTAGCTTTTATGTATGTGACAACTGTTTAAACGTGATTTTCAAACAAGTGAGTGGTTAAGTCTAGGTATTTTAGGAATGATGTCCATTATTTGTAATAATATTATGCTTAATAATTATGACACCTATTATATTCTCTATTAGGACTTTGACTATGACAAGTCTTGATCTTTGGGACACAGAGTAGAATGATGATGACTTACTTAAAATTGTGGCAAAGTACTTTAATTGATAACAGCTTGTTGAAGTCTAGTTTAATATAGACAGTACTCAAGGATTTTCCCCTCCCACCTCAAGTGCAGAAGTAGTTATTAGGTTATTTTCAAATCATATTTTACTTACAGCAGGTGGGGAAATATGTGAATTTAGAATTAGCACTCATGGAGACTATTTGTAACATAATTAAAAATAAAAGCATTTAAAATCTAATGCTGGTAAATTTGAAAATCAAAATTGATTCCAGAACAGAAAAAAAAAAAATGATGAATAACCATGAAGAATTTGAGAAAAGTAAAGTTTAAAGGAATTTCCTTAAAAAAATTCTGATCCAAATGGTTTCATTATTAATTTGTGTTAAGCCTCCAAAGAAGTGAAAATTCCCATATTTTATTATTTATGTTTCTAGAAAGTAAACTTTTGAAAAACATAGACAAAGGTCATTTAAAAAGCATAACTCAAATGCAAAATTTTGGTAATAATAATCCTTAGTTCACTATAGTCTAATCATATATACAGATGTATGTACACATTAAGCCATGAAATAATATATGTGGATATTTATATAATCTTTAGAGTATAAGATAGCTTTTCGAGCATGACATCTAAAGCAGAAACCATGAAAGTACATTTAAAATAATGATATATTAGGCTATAGACACTTACAAATATATTCAATGAATCAAAGAAAAATATGAAATTGGGAAATACTTGAAGCATAAATAGTATATAGGGCTAATATCCCAAATATATGAAAAAATTTGGTGTAAATCAATTAAAAATTATAAAATATGTAAGAAGAAAATTGAATGAGGGGGCATAAACAAAACTTACTAAAAACAACAATGAATCTATGGAAAATTTCAATGTATAAATAATCAATTTTAATATTGAATAATGAAATGTAGTCTTTAAACTATCAACCTGGAAAAAAGATTTTGAAAACATAGTTAATTCTGGCAAGAATATTGTGAATGGCACTCATATACACTGATAATGTTGCAAGTTTCCATGAGGATGATTTGTCCTGATTTACATTTCATTATTAGTGTATATGAGTGTCATTCACACACACACACACACACACACACACACACACATATATATATATATATATATATATATATATATATATATCTGTGAATGGTATATCTATCTATCTATCTATCTATCTATCTATCTATCTATCTATCTGTGAATGGTATATATATCCTTAAATGATTTCACACTGTTTGACCTGGTAAAGTCTACTGATTAGCATTTATTTCATAGAAACAACCAGACACAAGTAGAAAGACATATTTAGAAGGTCATTGACTCCAACATTATCTTAATAGCAAGTATTTGAAATCATCTTAAATACTCCCACAATAGGTATTATTTATATGAATTATGGCATATTGAGATGATGGAATATTGATGGCATTAAAAAGCACGTTTTGAAAAGTGAAACAAGATGGCTGACTAGAAAAACACACCACCTATCCCTTCTATGAAAAAAGAACCAAAATAATGAACAAAGGACTACATTCCAACTGGAGTAGGTTGTGGGGATTTTGTGGCATGCACAGACTTCAGAGAGTCACATAGAGAAGAGAATGAAATTCTCTGCCTCTACCACCCCATCGCTCTAGCCTAGAAGCAAGAGGGACTTCTATAGGGGAAAAGTTAAGCAAAATGCAATTAACAGTTTCAATAAAAACCACAGATACAGACACTCTTTGCTGCTAGAGAATCCTGCAGTTTTCAGTGTCCCTGAATCTAATACAGGGAGTAGCCTTCACAAAAAAATGTTGCATTGCTCTGAAGAAGGAGCCCATGTTATGCCTCCTCCTCCTAGGACCCAAGATGTTTCTCTATGGCACCATCTTGAGAGTGGATCTATTGTTAGAAGACATGCTGCTCTGGAGACTAGTAAGCACAGTATTATTGCTCCATTGCTGAGGCTCCGTTGCCACTGCACTATATTGAAAAGGGGTCTTCATTTTCTGGGGAGTCCAAGCCAAGCAGAGGAGCCAAGTCTCCTGTGACAGAGACTAGCCAGTCCCCATATACCTGGAAGCCCATGAGGACCCAGTACCAGCATTGCAAGCATTTCCTACCATCTAGGAGAGACTAGCTGATGACCAATCTGACATCCAGTAAAAAGGTAACTCTTTACCCAGTGGAGAGCTGCCCTTGCATACCTGTAACACATAGCATTCCCACTTATAATAGGAAGGCCATGCTGAACCTGGCAACATAGCTGCACAGATGTCTGAACCCTAGGCCACTGAGGCACTCATTGGCATTTTGATGTGAATATGGTTGAAGAAACCACATGAAGACTACACAACTGCATCTACCTAGATCCAAAACCAACATACCTGACCCAACTAAAACCTTACATCTACAGTAACAATATTTCCCTATGAAAGACATTCCATAAAATTGAAAGATATACCACTCCATCAGATATGCAGATATCAAAATAAGGATGCCAGAAGCATGAGAATACAAGGAAAGAATAATACGTCAAAGGTGACTCCAAATAAAGGGAAATTTATATATTATCTGAAAAAGAACTAAAAACAATGATCCTAAGGAAACTCACTGAGATAAAAGACAATACAGATAAAAAATTCAATAAAACCAGGAAAACAATTTAGAGTTTGAATGGAACAAAGAAATACACATCATTAAAAAAAAAAAAGCCACACCCAAACCAGAAATCTTAACTGAAGATTTTAATGCATGAAATAAAAAACATAGCTGAAAGTTTCAAGAGTAGTCTAGATGAAACAGAAGGAAATGTTCCTGAACCTTAAGACAGGTCTTTGAAAATAACACAGTCAGGGGGAAAAAGAAGAAAGAATCAAAAAGAATGAAGAAAGTCTATGGGAACTATGGGGCACCATTAAGGGAACAACTCCTCACATGATGGAGTTTTAGTGGAGAAAATATGGAGAATGGTAGAGAAGCCCGTGTAATGGAAATAGCTGAAAACTTTCCAAGCCTCAGGATATACATGGAGATCCAGACTCTTAAAACTTAAGGACCCCAATTATATTCAATCCCAAAAGATCATGCATATTATAATTAAACTGTTAATGCTGAAAGACAAAGTGAATTATAAAAGCAGCAAGAGAAAAATGTGCTGCCACACACAAGGAAATCTACATTAGAATACAGCAGATTTCTTAGCAAAATCCTTGCATACCAGAAGAGAATGGGAAAATATAGTCAGATTGTTAAAAGGGAAAAAAAAAAAAACCTGAAGCAACTAACTTATAAACGGAAATGGTTTCTTTAGCTGAAACTTTTGGGCAACTTCAATAACTCAGTTCTGATAAGGTGAGAAATGGTGGCATATTATGGTGGGAACATATGTAGGAACAAAATGGTCACATCTTTAATCAGAGTAAATAGTATTGATGTGTTGGTTCTGACATTCACTTTTGAGGACATGCCTCCAATGACCTAAATACCTCCCACTAGGTCCTACCTCCCAAAGGTTTCACCACTTCCAATTAGTGCCAACCTGTTGGACAAAGCCTGCAATCATGGACCTTTGGAGGACACCAAAGGAATCTAATGATCAAATTTGGAATACTTCTTTATTATAATGGTGAAATGGAAACTTTCATATCTCTAGAAGAAAGTAATAATAACTATATATATGTATATATATATACATATATATAGTTATATATATTTACCTTGATTTGAACATTATGCAATACACATATCTCAACTTATTATATGCTATCTCATAAACATGTATAATTATTATGTGTCAATTTTTAAAATATATATTTATGTATATATAAAGTGGAAAAATGCATAAATGATCAATGCTAATACAAAAGAACAACAAAATGAAGAGTTTATTTTTTAAATTGATAAAATTTTACAATAGTAAGATTTAAAACACCAGTAAACAAAATTATGGATGTAAAAGGATACATTGCAATTGATACCACAGAAATACAAAACATCATTAAAGATTATTATAAATAAACCAACAAACTGGAAAATCTAGAAGAAATAACAAATTCTTGAACATGTATAACATACCAAGACTGAATGAGGAAGAAAGAAAAACTGAACAGATTAATAATTAGCAACAAGCTTGAATTAGTAATAATCTCACATTTAAAGAAAAGCCTAAGACCAGATAACTTCACTGTTGAATTCTACCAAATAATTTAAAAATTAATACCAATTCTTCTCAAACTGTTTCAAAAAATTGAAGTAGAGAAAATCCTCCCACTCATTCTTTAATGTATGCCTCACCCTGATATTAAAACCAGACAGAGACACAAAAGAAAAAGAAAATTTTAGGCCTGTGTCCCTGATGAACATAGAGACAAAACTCCTTGATAAAATATTGGTAAACTAAATCTATTGGTACATTAAAAAGAGATTTCCCACTGGGTGTGATGGTATATGTCTGCAATCCTAGAGACCTGGGAGGCTGAGGCAGGAAGATTGAAAGTTTGAGGCCCACCTCACCAACTTAGCAAGGCCTTAAGCAATTTAGTGATGGCCTACATCTAAATAAAATATTAAAAATATAAAAAGAAATAAAAGATATCTAAATAGAAAGAAGGATGTTAAGTTGTCCTTGTTTGCAGATAATATGACCTTATATATATAAAAAAACCCTAAAGATTCCACTGAAAAATCATTGGAACTAATAAATGAATTTAATAAAGTTGAAGAATAATTTCAACATATAAAAAATCAGTAACACTTTTACATGACAATTGCAAAGTAGCTGAAAACAAAATGAATAATGTCATCCCATTTGAAATAGCTATAGAAATAAAAACCTAGGAATAAATCTAGCAAAGGAAGTGAAATATGAAAACCATAAACTATTGGTGAAAATAAATTAAATATGATATAAGCAATGGAAAATTTTCCTGTGTTTATGGTTTTAAAAAGTAATATTGTTGAAATGTCTATCTTATCAAGAGTGGCCTACAGATTCAACGCAATCCCCATTATGGTACCAATGACATTCTTAACGGAAATGGGAAATGAAATACTAAAATTTGTATGAAACCACAAAAGATCCTGAGTAGTGAAAACAATTTTGAGCAAAATGAACAAAGCTGTAAGCATCATATTACTTAACTTCAAAACATACTACTGCACAATAAAAAGCCAAATCTGAATGGTAGTGATATAAAAACAGACATATTGAACAGACTAGAGAACCCATAATTAAGTCCATGTTTTTATCATCAAATGATTTTTTATGAAGATGGTAATGACATACATTGCAACAAATGTTGCTGAGAATTGTAGATATCCACATGCATAAAAAATAAATTAGACTCCTATTTCTCAAACGTTACCAATTCAAATGGGCTAAAGACAAATATAAGATCTGAAACTATTAAACTCCTGGAAAAAAACACATGGGAATGGAAATGTTTTATGGCATTGCTCTGGGCAAAGCAACAAACATATGCAAATGTGAATATGTCAAACTTAGAAACTTTTGCACAACAAAAGAAACATCAACAGAGTGAACAGATATCCTACAGAATGGAAGAAAATATTTCGAACTCTGTGTCTTAGAAGGAATTAATATCCAGAATATATAAATTATTCAAAAATCTTGGTGGCAAAAGTAAAATCCAAATAATTCGATTTTAAAATGTGCAGCAGACCTAAACAGACATTTCTCAGAAGAAGACATACAAAAAAGGCCAATAGATTAGGAAAAGATCATTGATCATCAGGGAAATTTAAATCAAAACCACAATGAAATATCATCTCACTCTATTTAAAATGGTTATTATTTTTAAAAAAGACAAGAAATAACAAATACTGGTAAGGATATAGAGGAAGGGGAGCTTATCCACTGTTGGTGGGAATGTAAGTTAGTACAGACATTTTGGAAAAAAGTTTGGAAATTCCTGAAGAAAACTAAAAATAGAACTGCCATGTGATCCAGAAATCCCATTATTGAACATAAACCCAATGGAATTGAAATCATCATGCTGATTTTTATATGTTGAATTTATTCTTCATGTACACCCATGTTTATTGCATCAGTATACACCATAGCCAAGGTTTGGAATCAATCAAAATGTCCAACAATGAAATGGATAAAGAAAATGTGGCAATTTTTACACAATATATACACAATTGGATACTATTCAGCCATAATAAAGATAAACTTCTGTCAATTTTAACAATGTGGATGGGGTTGGAGAACATTATGTTAAGCCAAAAAAGTTTGACACAGAAAGAGAAATACTGTATGATTACATTCCTATGGAGAATCTAAAAAACTGATCACCTAGAAGGAGGTATGTAGAATAATTGTTTTTCAGAGAAGTGTGAGAAAACAGGAGGAGAGGTTGATCAATGGACAAAGTTACAAGTAGATAAAAGTAATAATTTCCAGTATTCTATTCACACAATAGGGTGTATATAGTTAACAGTAATATGTTGTATTTTCTAAAATTGTAAAAAAGAATTTTTTGATTATTCTCACTACAAATTATAAGAGATAATGTGTAGGTTGGTTATCCTGATTTGGTCATTACATAATGTACACATGTACTGAATTACCACATTATACTTCATAAATATAAAAACAATAATTATATGTCAATTTAAAAAAAATAGTTGAAAACATGTAGAAAAAAGGGATGTTAATCATTGTAGATGTTTATTTTTAAAAAAAAAAACACGTTTTAAAAATATGTAATTCTGTGGCTGGGGTTGTGGCTCAGCAGGCTCACCTAGCACATGCACGGCCCGGGTTCCATCCTCAGCACCACGTAAAAATAAATGCATTGTGTACAACTAAAACAAATAAATAAATATTTAAAAATATGTAATTCTGGTGAAATGTATATAACAACTTTAGGTAAATAAAATAAAATGTAAAACATAGGATTTGAATGTGTATTTATGTATACATATACATTTAGAAAATACTATAAGAATAAAATTTTTTAGTTTGTCTTTGTGGTGGGGTTTTAAGTAATTTTTTTTCCTTGAAAATTTTCTGTATTTTCTAGATTTTCTTTGAATGGATGTTTGCTATTTTCTGTTTTTCTTTTTCTTTTCTTTTTTTTTTTTTTTAAGTGCTGATTCAGGATGTCCACTCTGAACAGCTGAAATCAAAATCCTGTATGGAAAGTCCATAATGAAGCCAAATATGAATCCATTCTGAGCCTATCTACAAAATTCATTAAAACTTTATTATTCACAAAGATAATAACACTTCAAAAACCTTAAATCCCTCAACGTAGCAAAGGGTCAGCCCAAATAAATGTTTTTAAAAATATATTGGTGAAGACTAAGTATAGGTAGAAAAACATAAATTTAACAAGTCAGGACATAATTATATCTATCAGCATAGAAGGAGGTAAATGAGATTCTTCAGATGGCAAACTTGGAGAAATCACATTTTGCTGCTTCGTAGGTCTTTTGTTTTCCATTTAGCTTTTCTTTTTTATAACACATTAAGTGTTTTGATGAGATCTACTTTGCTACAAGGATGGATTTGATCATTTAGCATTGTATTATCTGGAATAAGTCCACAGGACCATGCATTCAAGGTAATTTCATTTTATCTAGAAGTATAATTGAATAATTACATTTTCAGTGTTAGAAGATCTCTAACATGGTTCCTAACATGAACCCTGGTCAACTCGATACAATCATATTTAATAGTGATTTTGATAGCATTCATTTAAAACCTCAGTGCCAAATTCTGGGGAAAAGGGACCTTGAATAAAATTAGTTTCTAAAGGAACAAAGACAGTAATGTGCTTTTTTTCTCAGAATTGATGACAATCTTAAAATGTCAGGTCTGCCTATGTTTAAGTAGCACATTCATGGAAAAATGAGCTATTTTTGCATAGTATAAAAAATACACATGAGTGGTCATAGAACTTCCAGAGGACAAGTACCTATTTCATCTTGTCTTTATGTTATCAGAAAGTAGTTTTTTTTTTTTTTTATTAAAGGCTATTATAATATTGGCAAAGAGAGAAAAATGGTTAAGTGATTTGATTAAAGTTCTAATAATAATGAGATTGAAATACAATTTACTTATCTGTATTTTATTTTAATTTTAGCTTTTTAAAATAAAGATGCACAGCTATAGGGTATAATTGAGTTACTTTATTCCCATTATGGAGACTGAATCATCTATATTCTATATAAGAAGTAACTGATGCAAAAAATAATTTAAAGATATTTACTTGTCTTGACAAACTAAATGTTGTTGGAGGCTACAGTTTGGAGCATGCATTTGGTTTTTCCTTCACAAGACAAGAGGAAAGTGAAAAACATGATTAGTGCTGAAGTAAAATGGACAAGAAACACATTTTAAAATCATCAAAAGTTTGGTTTTTCTCATTAGGAAGAAAACAAAAAGAAGCTGGTTAAGACAAAAGCAGGAGCCATGTATCTTCTTGAGTGGGCAAACTTTTGCAGGTTATGGTAAAATATACCTTTCCATGGTTATCTTAGCCATTGTTATTCTACAGTTGTGAAAATCATTTGGCAAATTACCATCCCAAGTGTCCTCATGTGTGATATTGTGGAAGCCAATCGTTGGGAACCTAAAAGACCAGTGGATGGATTGAAAAAAAGTTTTGAGGACAATGGACGTCAAGTGTGAATGCCAAATTGATCTTTATACTGACCCAATTTTTGCCAATGGATTGAGCACATTGAGTGTGTTATAAGTGCTACTTAATGTTGACTTATATGTGAGTATCTGATGTTTATGTCACAGGATAAGTGATGAGTATTTGCTTCAGTATTTAGGAAGATGTCCATGCCCCCTACACAACCACACAGAATTTTCTTCAACTCAGCTATGTGAGAAACGATGTGATTCAAAAATGCATGGTAGTGGAGAGTTTATGTGGTGAGAATTCAAGTAGATTAAATAGAAAATGTGTCACAAATAGTTCTGGGTCAATATTTTGTTTCTGAGTTATACCTTCATTTCCTCCATTATTTCCCACCCCTACCCATCCCAATGGGATATATTCTTCTTTCCTGTGACATGATAATCAGTAACTATAACTCAGGCTGGACCAAAAAAAATTTGGTATTGTTAACTTGTAAAATGGATATTTTTCCTTTGCAAGTAAGTTCAGTTCAACAAATATGTGTTGTGAGTAAATTTTATTTCAGTACAATGCTAGGAACTAAGGCTACTAATGTGAATACACATAACTTTGGTTTTGAGGTCCATATAATCTAGAAAGAGTAGAAAACACTAGTGAATTTAATTTTAATATGGTAACTTACAGGATGAACCATTAGCCACATGAAGACAAACAAACAAAAAAACATGCCTAATGTCACTCATCATAATATCCAAATCATCTCATTCATTATCTTATGTACGAGATAAATTCTCAATAAGTGTTTGTTGAATAAGTGAATAGATGTATAAAGTGGGTGTAATGAGATTAGATAGGAAGACATATAATAATTTGGGATTTCAGAAAATTTTCTTGGAAGGGATGATGGCTAAATTGAGTCTTGAACCCTAAGACTCAATGTTAAAAAATGTAAAGGGGCTCTAAGAAAAAGGAATAACATGAAAACTGGTAAGGAAGCATGAAATAAAATATTGGGTCTGAAAAGATAAAAGCATTTTGGTATTACCAGTGTATGATATATTTATACAGTCTATTATTTTTTATGAGCTTGGGAATTTTGAGTGGGAAAAAGAGCAGGCATATCTATGCAATCTGCATTTTTGATCATGGTGAAGTATAGCCTTCTATATCTTAAAATGTAAATGTTAGCAGCAATACAAAATCAGGTCAAACTATTTTAAAAATCTGTATTCATACAAAATACACAGTTACAAATTAATGATAATACTGCTATGAATAGAGGACTAATCCTGGAGACAAGGATGACTTTTGTCAAAGCACTAACTCCAGCTTTCCATCTCTAATTGTCTTAAAAGTGGTTTCAGAACTTACATAAGGGAAAATATGCTTTCGTAGAGCCAGATGGACCCAAACATAGCCCAGAGTTTGGCCACATAGCCAGGAATTTTAGAATTATTCATGCAATTATATTTTCCTCTCCAAAATTTGAAGTATATTATGTCTATGTAGGGGTTATAGTTTGTTTTCAGCTCAATCAGTTCCTCTTTGAAATGAGCTTCAGTAATGGGTCAGATGTGTGATAATTCAGATACTTCCTGAGATATGAATTCCAAAGACAGCTGCAGAATTTTTTTAGCATGAATCATTTATTTTTTAAATACACAAATAACATATGATCATTTTAGAAAAACAAGAAAATATAAAATATAAATAGGCAGAAAAATTTAAATCATCTTATATCTCAATATTCTGAGTTAACTATCACTACCATACTGTTTTATAACTATCTACAAATATGTGTGTGAGAGGGTGAAAGAGTTTTACTAATAAAAATAAAACCATACTATCTATATTGTTCAATGATGTGCTTTTGTACTTAATATTATGTTGTTATAGGTATTTTCACATTCTATAAGTGTATATATTAATTTTTATAACTTCATAATATTTCATTCCTTATATTTAACTATGTATTTAAAGTGTTACTTATTTCTTATCATAGACTTGAAATATAAACTTACTGCCATGAACAAATTTGTATAAATTTATTTGCATTCTTGTTCTAGTATATTACAATAAAATTTTCAAAGCAATATCTATCAATAAGCATGAATGATCTTCAAGTTTACCTTATTTACAAAGCAAACATGTTAGCTTGCTACAATTTCATGCTGATACAAAACAAGAATTTCCCAGGTCAGAGACAGAGGGCAGTTCAATATTAACAACACTAACAGTAACCAAAGTTTAAGTATTTATTTATGTCTGTACACATGCATGTGCTTATATGTGTGTTTGTGGCAATTCTTTGATTCTTCTTAAACTCTTTATGCCTACACCTCATCTCAGAGAGAGCCAGATGATATCATCACACACAGGCAGTTGCATTATAGGATTGAAACCTGAACTTAGGGAACATGAATCTTTTATAATAGCTAGTAATAATGCCTGCCTTTTGCTCTAGATTGACATACCATATTAATCATCCAGAGTTGTAAGAAAACCTGCCTCTTTACACTTGGAGGGAACCATCTTTGTCTTCAACTATATTAAAATTCTTGAAAAGATAGTCAAGAACAAAGGACAATCAGGTCCTCAATTTTAAGATGTATAGTAATGGGAGCGACTAATGCAGTGGAGAATTGTGCACAATAGAATTATTACATTAGAATGCATGCACAATATAAGAATGGTCAAAAGGGTTCTTTTAAAAAGTTTATGCTAATTTCCACCCCTACTGATGACTTGTGAAAGTTCCAATTTTTCCATACCCTAAGTTATATTGGATTTTGTCAACCTTTTAAATGTTACTTTATGATTGGGGGAAAATGGCATTTTATGTTATAAATTTTTAAATTTATTTTCTAACTATTGAAATTAAGTACATTTTCGTATTTGTTTAAAATTTGTATATATTCTATTGTGAATTGCCATTTTATGTCCATTTTCCATTTTTTCTATTGGTATTCTTATATTTTTCCTCTTGGTTCATAAGTGTCTTTATTGTATTCAAATATGAACATGTATATCATGTGTTGCAAATACATGCTATAAATACCTCTTTTTTTGTCTTTTTTTTTACTTAGCTGCAGAAATTTGAAGCATGATTTGTATTCATTAAAAAACTCATGCCTCTTTTCGGGAGCTGTAACTTCCTTTCCACAAATAGTTCTGTATTTAAAAATGAATTTGGTACCATTCTGCATAATGAAATGCATTCAATCTTCATATATCTGCTGAATTTATAGTAAGTTCAAATACCAATATTTCCTTGAATGTATCAGCAGTTCTTTTGTTTTTTCCCCTGAAGTTTCAGGTTTAGTGTGGTCAGATATCTTGTTATATCACTAAGAAAGTACAATATTATAAACTATGGGGGGTCCAAAAAGTTTAGCCCCTCAGAGCTCTTTTAATTCCAAAAAAATCCATGCTTAGTGAATTTCTTTAGCAAGTTTCATGATCTAGCCATCTGACAACATTCAACAAAATTAAATATCTTATCCTCTTCCGCTTCTTCCAAATATCTCATAAACAGACTATGGTTAGCGGCATAAACACAAAGAAAATTCACTGTCTCAATCACTTCTTTCAGATGACTTTACCTTATGAAGTACAAGCCTACCTGATAAATGATGGGGTGGGAAATATGTACAGAGCCTTTCCTTTTTCACTCGAATGAACTGTTGAAATGTTCTCTTTTATTGCAAATGCTTCATCTGTAGAAAGTGAATTGAACTTTTATATGTTTGGAGGAAAGTTTTTGGGTTATTTGACAGGTGGCTGAATACTAGGTATATCATACATGTTGGAAACCTTGATATTTAATAGATGTCAGGGAGATCTATGATGAAAAAATGAACTATTCAATAAATAAAGCTGGAAAATAATTATCCATATGAGAAAAATAAAAGTGAATCCCTACCTTAAACTATATATGAAAACTTGAGGTAAATTAAGAGTTTCAATGCATAAAAAGCTTAATCACTATTTGCATAAATTTCAAATAACTTTCACTTTGGGGTAGGTGAAGGATTTCATAAAGTTGAAAAATGATAACCATTAAATAAAATATTGAATAATTTGACTATGTTAGGTTAAAATTTATTTTCATTAAAATATACCTGAAATATAGTGAAAAGACATCTTACTCTGAGAAGATATTTCCAGTACACAGTTGTCAAAGTGCTGATATCAACTATATAAATAAAACTCCTAAATATTAATCAATAGAGAATGACAGAGAATACAAAGAGAAAAAGGAGAAAATTATGTCATTTCACAGAAGATTAAAAATATAGATGGTTAATAAACATGTACAGAGGGTCTTGACCTCATTAGTAGTATAATACTATAATATGAAATATATAATGTATAATATATAATACATATAATAATTATGTAATACCTGCCACAAAGAAATAACATATAATATTAATTTGAATGGAAAATGTTAAGAATTCTGGTAATATTAGGGTTTGGCTATATAAGATCTTGATATGTTGCTGGCGAAAGTATAAAATGGTATAAACACTTTGGAATACTGTTGGGCCTCTTGTGAAGTTGAATATTCACGTACCCTATTATTCAGCAATTTTACTCCTAGATGTACATACAAAAGAATTATTTTTTTGTAAAAGCACAAAAGTGTTCATTGTAGCACCATCTATAATAGCACAGAGCAAAAAGCAACAAACAAACAAACAACCCAACACAATCCCAATAAGAATAGCAAAATAAATAAATAAATAAGCTTAGAAACAATTAAATGCTTATAAGTAGGAGAATAAGCATACATTCATTGCAAAAAGAAAGACACAGATGATTTCATAGGATGTGACACTTTACAAATCCAAATAAAATTAAGCAATTCATATTTTGGCATGCATAAGTATGAGATAAACTTTATTTTAAAATACAAGGAAATGCCAAAAAAATCAAGATACAGTTATGTTCATTAGAGGAAGGTATAGGAGGAAATGGCAGAGAAATAGAGAAGTACAAAGTTAGATAAAAGTTATTATCAATGTACTAGCTCTCAGGTAGGGTTTTGGGCTCAATGGAGTTTGTTAGATAATCAAAAAATAAAACCAAAACCTATAGAAATGAAACAATTTCCTCACATAACCTAGGCTGTGACATTACTAGTACTCAATATTTACTGGCCATTAGTCATGGTAACTATACAAGGGATGAAAGTGACTCAAAATAAAGCAATCAAAGTCTTCCCCAGACTCTTATGGCCTCGCACATGCTAGGGAAGTCCTCTAACACTGAGCCACTTCCCACCCCTTTTTAAGATTGATAGGCTGACATCAAACTTGTGATCCTCATACCTCAGCTTACTGAGTAGCTAATATTACAAGTGTGCATGACCATGTCCACCTTTGAGTGAACCTTTACCTCTAATACTGCAAATTGTGAGTATGGGAGGTCTGAATTTAATTATAATATATATATATATATATATATATATATATATATATATATATATATATATATATATATATATTCCACTACTTGGAAAACTATGTGAAAATTGACAGTTTTGGGGGTATATAATAAGAAGTAGAAAGTAGAAAACAAGAGTCCTAATGTTGTTTAAGTCACTGTACCATCAGCTTAAAATTAAATTCTACTGGTAGATCTCCCTGTTAATTGAGCCAATAAACTCCCCTTTTTGCACAGGTTTTCTTTTTTTAAACTAGGATTTCTGTCACCTGAACCCAAATATTCTTCACCAATATACTTAAAGAATGTTCTTTCCTCCCCATCAGTCCCCTTCCTATACTCTTCTCTTCTCCCTTCAATTTTCATAGGATCTCCCAATTTTAAATATCTTATTTTCCCCTATCTTCCACATATGAAAGTAAACA
The DNA here is from genome assembly GCA_025594165.1 of Tamias sibiricus. Classification (NCBI taxonomy): domain Eukaryota; kingdom Metazoa; phylum Chordata; class Mammalia; order Rodentia; family Sciuridae; genus Tamias; species Tamias sibiricus. Next base: position 91,415,682 of record CM046667.1, on the reverse strand, counting down.
TTTGACTCCTGACATTTTGAGTCTAGCTTATTTCAGTAACCAGTTACCATGATGTTCTCCAGTTTCAACCATTTATCAACAAATTACATAATACAATCTTCTTTATGGTTGAGTAAAATTCCATTTTGTATATTTGCCATATTATCTTGGTGCATTTGTCTGTTGATAGGTACCTGGACTGATTTCATAACTTGGCTATTTTGAGTTGTGCTGCAATAAACATTGATGTGCATGTATTATTATAGTATACTGATTTTAGTTCTTTTGAATAAATACCAAGATGTTTGAAAATATGTGTAATATTGTGATTCCATTCCTTATCTTTTGGGGAATCACCATACTGCTTTCCAGAGTGGTTGCACAAATTTGCAGTCTCATAACAATGTAGGTATCTTTACCCGCCTCATCTTAGCAAGAATTTATTATGATTTATGTTCTTAATTATTGGAATTCTAACTGTAGTGAGATAAACCTTTTTAATTTTAAAGTACACGTACATTATAGCAAGCTGTTAAAAATTCCATCTCACTATGCAATGAGGAACATGTCACAATAGAAAAAAAAAATCTACACTTTCAATTCTTGACACTTCTGCTTAAAGCTTGTTCCTAGATTGGTTTCTTCAGTTACATGAACAAGGTTCCAAATGTAGTCATTGAATTCTTTGGATTAGTTAACACATTTTATAAAATAGAGTGCCATTTGAGACATAAAAATAAAAAATCCAGTGAACTCCAAGAAATGTTCTGTTTTTTAAGAAAGAAAAATTGTAAGGGAGAGTGAGAGGTAGAGAAATCTACAGGATTAGCTCATGGAAAGGGTTATTTAAAAGATTAAGACAACAAAAATGTGCTATTTTATTAATATTTAATACCACTCATTCAATTAACTCAGAATATATTACAAGCATTAGATTAAAGCCAAATGAAATCTCACAGGTAATGTCTAGTAACACATATTTTCTCCAATAGACTTGTTTGAAATGTGGGTAGGGTAAGTTGGTAGGTAAGGTGACAGTATTTAGCCTTTGTCTTATTTGACAGTACATTGCTGGGGTTTTAGTCTGTAATTTTTGATTATTAATTTTACTGTGTTTAAGTAAATTAACATGAGAAGTATTTACTGTTCTTGATAATTGTATGTAGTGATTAAAGCATGTTTTACATTGTGCTGTGGTTTTTTAAAATAACTCATGGACAGGAAACAGCAGCTGGAGTTGATGATGTGCTTAGTGTTGTAGTCTTTGAAGGAAGGTAATATGTACAATCTTTCTACATTTAAAGGGTCTTATTATAACATGCTTCACTGAAAATTATGTATGAAATTGGATAATAAATGAGAACAAAATAATCATTGTTGTGCACAATAATAGCAGTTATCAGCCTACTCTGTCAACTATATCATGTTCAATAACCATCTTCTTGAATTGAAATGCTTGTATTGTGTTTTGTTTGGAGTTTCCTTGTATCTGAGGCTAGCAATTGCATTACTTTGAATGTCTGGTTGGTCAGATGAGAGAATTTGAATATAATAAACAATGTAATAGTCTGCAAAATTATAAAGAGAATGAAAATATCCTGTGTGATGAAGCAAATTTTGTCACTTATTCTCTGATTGGAAATCTGATTGGCCTTGTTAGCATTTGCAGGTAAATACAGGGGTTTACATAAATAAGGAGTTTGGTTTGGATTATCTAGATAAAGATTACCCTATCACTCCCATGCACATAAAAAAGAATAAATATAGGTCATTCCAGTTTTAATTACTGACTGAGCAGACTGGCATAAATGTTGGATAGATTTGCACATAAAACACCAATGTGTTGTATAAGTACTTATACATAGGGTTTTAGAAGTGAAAAGTGAAGACAGAGTGTGATTTAGCAAAGATGCTTACCTTGGTTTTATTTCTTTTTATTTTTGAATTTATTCTTTTTGAGATATACATGATAGAGTATATTTTGACATTTTATACACACATGAAATATAGCTTGTTCTAATTTGGATCTCATTCTTGTGGTTGTATGTGAAGTAGAATTTCACTGGTTGTGTATTCATATATGAACATAGGCTACTTTGGGTTTAATTGAGAGGAAAAAAACAATTCCTCATCAGAAATGTAATGTCTACTAAAGCATAAAGGCAAATACAGCAAGATTAATAGACTATTTTACAGTAGATAAAAGCTCATAAGAATAAGCAAAATAGAGGCTGGGGATGGAGCTCTGTAGTAGAATGCTTTTCCAGCATATGCAAGACCCTGGGTTTGATCCATGATACCACATAAGGGGAAAAAAACAATATCAGTACCTAATATTTACTTAACACTATGCTAGGCATTTTGTCAGAATCATGCCACATTTTATCTTAACAAATCCTTACATAACACTATGAAGTAGGCATGACCATTTCCAGCATTTTATAGACCAAGAAACTGAAACTCAGAGAATATTGGGATTAAAGGATTTGCCTATGGTTGTGTGTTTATTAGATGGAAGAGCCATAGGAATAAGCCTGGAAATGGCAGTGTGGTTATTTGCTGGGAATTATAAATTAGAGCAGTGACGGGGAGCCAGATGATCTAGTTTTCTCTCAATGCTAGTCAGGCCACAGATGGCTTACCAATCTGTCTTTCTTTCTTTCAATTAACCATTTGGTATAATTTGAAGGCAACTCCCCTTCCTAGTTCCATAGATTTCCCCTGGCAGCAGATTGACTCAAACTGACAGAAGTCCAATTGAGTATGTCTTCTGACAATTTCTGGGCATCTTACTGATAGGCTCATTTTTCTAACCATACTCTCTGAGACACCAATTTAAAAAATATTGTGAGCTGTCTCAAAGCATAGGTCTAAAGTTTTAGTTAAAGGCAGATGATAATGGCTGCAAGTGAAGAATGAAGAATAAATTAGCTCATGAAAACCCAGAGATTATGTAGGAATTATCTGAGAAAGGAAATTATAAAAATTTATAAAAGCAAAGGATAAAAATGAAAGATCCACATTTTAAGTGTCAGTAGCAGGGCCTTCTACAAATTCCACGCAATCACATTTCTGTTTGAGCATAAACCATTCTTTCTTCCTGTTGATCCTCTGTAGCTATCATTCTCATGGTTTCTACGGCCTGTTCTGTTAGTGCTCAGTGATAAGAGAAGCCTAATCTGTTTTTTTAAAGCTAGAATCATTTTGTAGAGGGTAATGATGAGTTGAAAGCTTATTCTGTTCCTGAAAATAAAGCTTTAACTAAGGTCATAGATTATGTCACCTGGGCTGAAGATTTATAATAAGGCTATTGTTGTGTTTTAGCACTGTTAGTATAAGAGACAGAGATGGCTCTGATCTCAACTTTGCCATGTAATGTATTAAATTAATAGTTACCCTCAGTTCATCTTCCTTGATCTGGACTATTTTAGCTATAGAGCTTTCAGATGAAACTTCTTGATATTAATAATGGTACTTCAATTCCTCCTCTTGTGCCTCCTCCTTGCAAGTAATTTTCTACAATTCACTAGCCCTCAAGAGTCACATCTGAAGTGAAGAAAATGGAGGGTAGATGAATGTAAAAAAAATAGTTTCTTATGATGAACCTTAAGATGGTTCATATCTTTGTAAAGTTAAAAAAAATTAGTCTTCTAAAAACTTCCTGATCAAATAGAACTTCTTTCATTTCTTTAAAAGTATCCCAGTGTAATTTATACCAAGTGGCCTAAGATAGCTCAGTAGTAACAACAGTAATATCAACAGTAGCAACAGTAACAAACTGTTATTAGAGCTCACTATATGCCAAACACTATTCAAAAAATTCACAAAGTGTACTAATTTAATAGTTAATAGGGCTGGGGTTGTGGCTCAGCGGTAGAGCACTCACCTAGCATGTGCGAGGCACTGGGTTTGATTCTCAGCACCACATAAAAATAAATAAATAAATAAAATAAATGTATTGTGTTCAACTACAAGTAAAAAATATTTTTAAAAAGTTAATAGGAGGCAGAGATAAAAAGTGTGGCATTAGGTTATAATCCATCACCAGTTCCTGGATGCAGGTGCTTTTCAGCATTAGCCACTGTTGGGAAAAGATTTGGATAACTTCCATTTCCCCCTGTTAGATAGGAACTGTTTTTGATATGTTTATATGTTGTGACACCACCCATGATAGAAATGGATAAGTCAAACAGGGTTATATGCAGGGATAATGCAAGCCAATACGAGCCCTTAACCGCATACGGAGTCTTCCATGGCCTCTATTAAAGTTTATTACTCCTCTTTTCTCTTATGTGGTTAGAAATAAGAAAGCAACTACCTGAATGCTAAGAAAGAACATAAAAGACAGACATAATATCAGTAATAAGGCAAAGAGTGTTCATTTGTAAGTAAATGGTTTACTCAAATACATACCTCTTTGGAAGTTAACTTTGCTCAGGAAAATGCCTAGTTATGGATTGAATGTGTATTCAAGGCAAAAAAAAAAAAAAAAAGTTTGTCCCAATACTGTTGACATTTAGTCTGGAGAACTTCTCCAAGGATCATGACTTTTTCTCCACCATTGTAGAACTTGTCTGACCTTCATATTGCTGAAGCTGTGATTGTAAAACTCGGATTTTTCTCATTAGGAAATTTGTACTGATCTAAGTTTTATTATTTGAAATAGGAAATGAGAAGAGAATAAAACAGATTTTTTGAAATTAAAATTCATTCCTTGAAAAACACCACTTTCTCAGATAACCTTTGAGAGCCACCCATTTCCAAGTTGAGACAATATGCCAATAGGAGCCTATAGTATTACATGTACTAAGACAATATGGAACATAAAATCCACTAGATTTATGATTTTACACAGCACTCTGTGTTTAGAAAATTATCACTATATTTAAGGCAAATTTAAACAATGGCACTAATCTTTTTCTTCCATGGCATTTCTGTCATACTTTGTTAAGGCAAGCCTACTAGAACTTTGCTTAGATGTGTTATATCCAACAGTAACTCATGTCTTCAGCTAAAAAGAGAGTCTCTTCTTTCCTTAAATCACTCCTCTCTAAGTTCCTTCAGTATGAACCACTTTAATACTTTTACACTGCTCCTCAAAAAACAGAATTTGTCAGTATCAGAAGAGGATAATATAAAAAAGGGAAGAGAATTAGGTCAGGTGAGAAGGATGCATTAAGGAGCAAAGGACCAGAATGATTAAGTTTTCTAGGAAGATAACTTTATGATTCATGTTCAGAATGCAGAATGTTTTTTATATGCTTATAAGTGTTAACTATGTTATAAGTAAACTCAAGTCAAACCTCCAGATTCTACATGGGAAAAATATTATTCTTTTGCAGAAATCAAACAATTTGTTCAAGGTAAATAGTTGTAGAATATGAGTGAGAGCAATACATATGATGTGTTTTGATAGAGGTGAGTTATCAAAATCAGGATCTAGTTTTAAGTAGTTATATGATCAGTATGGCAAGTTATTCCAGAGAAGTTTTTATAGGCAAAGGCTGTGTAATATAAAATTTGGATGGAAGACCATTACATACAATATGCTGATGAAAAAAAAAAAAAAAAGAAGGAGTTGAAAGACCAGTGGTCTTGAAAGCTTACCTGTAATGAGCAATGAAATGATAGGGGATCATTATCTCTTGTATTAAGTTCAGAAAATTCATAAACTGATATGAGGCCCCAAAAAGAAATGTGCAGAAAGCACCAATGCACTCTGCATACAGGAATTGAAGAACTATTATTACGGAAAACATGAACGTGCAGTGGGGTAAATAATAAATTAAAAAAGCTGCTGACTCAGGAATGAGTTCCCATCTTCCTATCAAGGAAAAGCAAATGGGTGGCTGAAGGGAAGTGTGGTACATTTTTATAAGATAGCCCTGGGAATATAAAATTGAAGAAGTCTATATGAATGGAGGTGACTGACTTCTATGTACAGGAATTAAATTATAGCAGCAATACAGAACTTGAGGCTATTTTTATTCTGAAGTAGCAAAAGGCTACAGTGCACCTGCACCAATTCTGGGAGAAAATATTTGCACAGAAACCCACATGTGCAAATTCATAGTTGGTCATCAGTGCAGCAGAATATTTTATCTCTGCAATTGCACATTGTTCAGGGAACAAGCAAGCATTCTGAATAGTCCTTTGAAACCTCTGGTCTGTATTCCTCATGGGGCAAAACTAAAATTCTTAAACTGCCTCAGTGATCTAGTCTGAAACTCCCCTCTACTAAGGGATTTGTATTTCATGCTCAGAAAGCCAAGGCAGATGGGAATTATTTACAATTTGGAAAAACAAGGAAGCTTCAATTAGTGGGCTGTTGACAGGCAACCTCTACAGTGCACATTTTACTCCCACATACATTTTGTTTGCATATACACACTCATACATATGATTTCGTTTACCTTTTAAAGACAGGATCACATTTTAGTAATGACAGAATGTCTTTGAACAGAATTCAATATGTGTTATGTCTTAGCAGTTTAATTTAGAGGTAACAAAGTGGGGAGATAGGTAAATACAATTTCAGAAACAAAGATGAACTACTGACATATTTGGTAAAGGCAAGTCCAATTTCATAACCAAACAGTCTTTCTCTCAATGTGTGGAAGACCTAATAAAATTTAAGTTTAATATTATGTAGGACCAGAAAACAGCTATTCATGCTTGATATATGTGTTGGGGAAACTGGGAGGATATGATGGCAAATACATTCTAATTTCCACTGTTATTCAATAGGTTATATCAGAAGGAATTGAAAATTTTATTTTAATCTTGGGATGACAGTAGCTTGCGGGTTTTTGCCAGATTCCAGGGAAGCTACTGGATAAGGAGTTGTAGAACACATAATAATACAACAGTATTTGAATTCATAATTCATCTTGGCTGGGATGGCACATGCCTGTAATCTCAGCTCTTGGGAGGCTGAGGCAGGAGAATCACAAGTTTGAGGCTAGCCTCAGCAACTTTGTGAGATCCTCAGCAACTTAGTGAAACCCTATCTCAAAACAAACAAACAAACAAACAGACAGACAAACAAAAATGGTCTGGGATGTAACTCCATGCTAAAGCACCCCTGAATTCAATCCCCAGTAACAGCAACAACAACAAAAAAATTGAGATAAAGAAAAAGAATTCCTTAGCCGGGCGTGGTGGCGCACTCCTGTAATCCCAGCACTTTGGGAGGCTGAGGCAGGAGGATCGCGGGTTCAAAGCCAGCCTCAGCAATGGCAAGGCACTTAGCAGCTCAGTGAGACCCTGTCTCTAAATAAAATACAAAAAACAAAAGGGCTGGGGATGTGGCCCAGTGGTCGAGTGCCCCTGAGTTCAATCCCTGGTACCACAAAAAAAAAAAAAAAAAAAAAAAAGAAAGAAAGAAAAGAAAAAGAATTCCTAGTTTTCCCCTATTGAATTGCTTTATTATTTTTCTTTCTTGCAAAAGCATAATGTGAAAGGAGAAAAAAATTTCTGGGATATAGATTTAGGAAAATATTTCTAATTAGATAATATATTTTATTATGAAAATATTAAACAAAAGGCATATTTAATAACTGTTTGCATCTTGAGATACAATTAAGATTTGAGAAGTTAAAAGAGACCAATTACTCAGTGCTATAATGTTGTGTGTAGTGAAGTTATGCCATCTATTTCTCTGTTAAGCATGCCAGTTCTGTAATGCAGCTTTCTCTACTGAAATAAACTGTGCTGTAACTTCCAAGAAGTTGTATTTCAGAAGACAAAACTATAGAAATTACTAAATGCACTCATATATATATGAAATTAACACTCCAGAATTGGTGAAGTCATAAGCCGTAGGCTTCAAGTCAGGCTATTCTTTTTTTTTTTTTTTTTTTTAAGAAGTTCTTTTAAATTTTTTTTAATGTTTTTATTTTATTTTATTTTTAGTTGTAGATGGACAGAATACTTTTTTTTTTCATTAGTTATTTTTTATGTGGTGCTGAGGATGGAACCCAGTGCCTCAACATGCTAGATGAGTGCTCTACCACTGAGCCACAACCACAGCCCAAGACAAACTATTCTTAAGGTGTTGCTGCCTTTACTTGGAATCCTGAAGGTGGATTTAGCTTTTAAAGAAGAAAATGTTAGCAAATGTACAAACAGTTGGAGAAGATGGCAGAAGCAAAAGGTTGCCCTAGCAAAAAGCAAAGTGATAAGCACGAGAACTCTATGAAAATTCAATATTAAAAGAATAGAAAGAAATATTAAGCTAGCTCAGAAAAGATCAATGGAAACAATAAGCTTTTAATTTTGTTTTTGTATTAAAGACTTTATTAAAAATAAAAAAAGTAAATGCACCAAGACCCCAAGACCTGTATATCACAGAGAAAGAGGAATGAAACCTGGAAGAAGAAAATTTTCCAAATCAATTAGCAGCCTAATACCAGGACACATTGTCCCAATTTTTGACAAAAGCTTTGAAAGTGATAAGTAATGGCTTGGTGACCATGTTCACTGAACAATATTTGCTACTCGTTTTTGGGCCTCTGATGATTCTTTTAAAGAGTCTTCCATACTGAAGTGACATATCTGCCACTGATCTTCTATTTTACATAATTTGTTCTGGCCCTTTTGTTGTTACAGTCTTTAAATCACACAGTACTTTTATGAGATAGGGAATGCTCCAAAAGGCAATTTGCAGGATGATTGCTATATAAAAGGAATAAGCTTGAAATAATGCTGATTAATGCCACTGATTTAACAAAAATGTCTCCACTTTGTTCATTACCCATTTGTTTTTTAATTCATTCCACTAGCAATTTTGTCTCTGGCTTTGGTGTTATGATCTTCTATTCTCTTGTGTTATCAGTATGACACTGAACTTTCACAAAAAAGTCTAAAAGTCAAGAGTAATGCCTTTCTTTTGTCTGCCTTAATGGGACTATGGTTTACCAATTACTGGGAAGAATGATTATATTGGGAAAATGGATGGACATTTTAACTGTTGAAAGAAAATAAGATTTTCCACAAATGAGAATAATCTGAAGTTGATTGCTTTTCTTGTTTTAGGAAAAACGTTCATCATATTTTCTTCTACTTTCTGATTTATTGTAAATTTCTTCTCTTGCTGTCAGGAGCAGGAGAACAGATACTTGTAGAAGTAGTTTTAATGATTTATCAACATTTCACATGCAAAAGCAGTCTACCAAATACGTTTTTATGATCAGATACAGAAAACAGGCAATTGACTTCTCCTGTGATTAACTGTTAAGCAATATCAAACACAGTATGCAAAACACAGCTTGTTCTTTCTCTCAATATTTTCAAAAGAGGTCTACCTAATAGTAATTATTCAAATGCAGACAGAATGAACCTCAAAATTTTTAATGAGAAGAGAAAAATGTACAGGAATGTCATTGTATTTTCTGTCATACAGGAGCCCCCACTCTAGTATATTATTTCAGGACCAATATCTTGGAATGCTTCCAGTCATGATTAACTACATCAGAAATCACAGCCATTGCCAACTATGTATCACAATAATGCCAAGTCCAGGCAGAGTACAGAGATGGGAGAAGGTAAGCAGATGCTCATAAATAACAAGGTTTCTGTGAAAAGCTGTAATGCAAGGACATTTGCATTTTGCAGGGAAAAACCCTCCAATTTAAGGTTTTGCAAATATTATAAAAACATCACTTAATACTATCATGAGTGTATAAATTCATTTAACTTGCAGATTGCTTTTATCTATTAAAATAGCAAATATTTTAATGTATGTGTCCATTAAAATTACAGCAGTTTTTATTTGCTGGTAATATAAGAATCATCTCCATTTTTTTTTAACCACAGTCTCAACAATGGAATAAAATATATTCATATATTTGACAGTCATTTGTTATTATTTAATATTTTCCATAATTTCAGGAGTTACAAAAAGACTAGGAATAAAGCACTTTTGGGTTCAAGAAGTTGTGAACTTTTTAGGTGAATGTCTGATCCTAAAAGCATCTCAGCTTATTTGTCAGAGTCATGAAAGAGCTTTTCAGTTTGGAGAAGTTTTATATTCTTAGTGAACTCTCATTTTCCACAGTCCCAGACTAAGTGGAGCTGACATTGACTCTTCAGAACTTTTTTTTTTTTACCCATAGTGTTTCCTGATCAGTAAATCTGAATCAACAATTTAATATTATGCATTTATACATGTGCAAATGCTAACATATTCCCTCTTAAGCCAAGCCAAAAAGTACTGCCAATATATATATATGCTACTGGAGATTGAACACAGGGGTGATTAACCACTGAGCTACATCCCCAGCCCATTGTTTTTTATTTTGAAACAGGGTCTCACTAAGTTGCTCAAGGTCTTACTATGTAGATTAGGCTGTCTTTGAACTTGATCCTCCTGTCTCAGCCTGCTGAGCTGGTGGGATTACAGGCATGCGCCTCAGCCCCTGGCCCAGATCACATATTATAATTGAACATTGATTTAAATTGTTTTAAAATGCTTTTCTTTAAAGGTAAATTCTAAATTCACTTGAGAAACTTTAGGTATTATAAATGTATGCTAGAAGTGGAGAATGTTATGAATTAAGCAACCTAGTTGTTGGGGCCTGCCTTAGAATTTATACACAGTCCTAGAGTACGGACTGGTATTCACCATTTGAAACTGAATAACAAGAATAGTGGCTGTACTTTCCATATGAATCATCATGTGTGTGTTCTGATACATTTCACAATCTTGGTCAAGTACTGACATTAATTTTTGTGAAGAGTCGAACATTCTGTGAGTGTTCTCATTTTGTCTGATCAGTTTTCTCTGAAATCATCACGTACATTGAGCTACTTAGACATAAAATTAAGGTAGGACTTTAAACATCAATAAATCTAAAATTTCAAAGTAGTACTTTATCTTAAAAAATGATATTTCATTTATCTGTGTAGTACTGGGGATTGAACCCAGGGACTTGTACATGCTAAGCAAGTGCTGCACCACAGTGTTACACCTTTAGACATTTTTTTACAATTTCATTTTGAGACAGATTCCTGCTAAGTTGCCCAGGCTGGCCTTGAACTTTCAATACTCTTACCTCATACTCCTGAGTAGGAGTAGCTTGGATTATAGGTATGTGCTACTGTACCTAGCTAAACTATATGTTCTCAATGGAAGACACCAATCAGCAGCCACTGAGATAATAGTGTTCTATTGCCATGAGGAATTGGTCTCTTAAAATGTACCAAATCCAACACTGTTATCATCTTCATCATCACTCTCTTGAGCATATATTCATTGAGCACCCCATTATGTGCCTGATACTATACCAGGAGATTGGAGGATACTTACCAAGGTTATTTTTAAAACATATCACTTCATGCAAAGTAGGGCTTCAATATGCTAGAAATGGTATCAGAAACACATACACAGCAGTATTGAATAGTAAAACATCAATAATGAGATTGAAGAGTGTTTGTACATATTGTACTATTGCTTTATAAGTTTTTTAAAATTATTCTTATTAATTGTATACATCACCAGGATATACCCAGACATAATCACAAAAGTGTGGAACCCTGGGGCTGGGGTTGTGGCTCAGCAACAGAGTGCTCGCCTCTCACGTGTGCGGCCCGGGTTTGATCCTCAGCACCACGTAAACATAAATGCATTGCATTGTGTACAACTAAAGTAAATAAATAATTAAAAAAAAAAAGTGTGGAACCCAACCTGCTCCTCTTAATATGCTCTGCCTTTTTTGGCAAGAGGTTACTTGTAAATGTCTTCTGCACAGCAAAAGAAGCAATCAAAAAAGGGAACTAAATAAGAGAAAATATTTGCCAATAATTTATCTAACAAAGTGTTCATGTCCAGAATGTATAAAAAACTCAAAAAACTTAATAACAAAACTCCCAAAATCATCCAATTTTTTACATGGGTAAAAGAATGAAAGAGATACTTCTCAATAAAAGAAATACAAGTTGACATCAAATGAAAAAATGCTTAATATCATTAGTTGATATCATTAACTTTATATCATTAGCCATCAGGGAAATGCAAATCAAAACTACAATGAAATATCCTCTCACCCTAATTAGAATGACCATTATATAAAAAAGTAACAAATACTGTTGAGGATATGGAGGAAAAGCAACTCTCATACACTATTGGTGGGTATGTAAATTAGTACAGTCATTGTGGAAAACAGTATGGAGTTCCTCGTGAAACTAAAAATAGATCTACCATATGATTTCTCTATTCCCCATCTGGGTATATATCAAAAGAAATGGAAATTGGTGTATCAAAGAGACATATGCATGACCATGTTTGATGATGTACTTTTCACAATAGCTAAGACATGGAATTAACTGAGGCACCCATCAACAGATACCTGGGTAAAGAAAATGCTCAAGATGCACCCAGTGGAGTATCATTCATTCATAAAGAAGAATGAAATCCTGTCATTTGCAGCAACATTGATGGGGCTGTAGAATACTATCTTAAGTGAAATAAGCCAGACACAGACAAATACTGCATTTTCTTCTCATATGTGGAAGTTGAAGGAAAAAGAAAGCTGAATGTAGAATAGTGATTACTAGAGGTTGAGAATTATGTGTCTAGCAGGGATAGTAAATAAATAGAGGCTGAGTTTGACCAGTGTGTGCTATATGCATATTTTGAAATATCACACTGAAACACATTAATGTGTACACTCAATACATATTATAATTTATTTAATTTTAAAAATGGAAAGAAAACTGTTGGCTTTTACAAGGCAGAAGAGGAAGGGAAAGGGAATAAAGCAATTAGGAGGCTATGAGAGGGGTAAAGAAAAAATAGAAAATGGAAGGACTGCTGTGCAGCATGGCAGCATGGATTCATTTTCTTTTTTTCTTCTCTGGGCATTTATTGTTTACCCCTTCCCAGGTGTAGACAGTTTTCCAGGTGTTGCTCCTGTGACTGCTTACTCTGATATCTATGCAACCATCAAATACTCTGTGGCATCAACAGAAAGACTAGGATAGAAAAATGTTCTAATCATTATAGAAGCATTTGTCAAGGCTAAGCTCTACTTTTATTTGTTATTTGGTCTGGGATAATTTTGAGATCTTAGATATTTTGTAAACAATATTTGAGTAGTTTTTTGGGGGGAGAATACAGCTTAGTTTATTGGAAAAAAAATGGCCCATTGAGTCAGTTAAAATTTCTCCCAAATTTGGATTCTGTGACCATGAACACATGCATTAAACTTGTTGAAAATCAGTTTCTTTATCTGTAAGATGTCAAGGTATAATGAGGAAAACCACTTGCCTTAGAGAGTGATCATTAAGAATCATCATAATAACCACATACAATATTAAACCTACTTCATTTAAGTAAAATTAAGTGAAAATTAAGTAAGTGTTCTACTACATGCATTTTAATATTTAAGACTCTTTATTTTATGATTAATCACTTAAATATTTGTGTATATAATATGACAATGTTATTTACATTTTGGTTTCTATTGTAAATGAGTAGCTTAATTATAATTTATTAATTTGAGTATGAAGAGGATGAAAGATATGAATTATTTCTGGTGATTTTTTTCCCTGGGGCAATCCAGAGAGAATGAAACAAAATATCAGGAATATTTCATATCACCAAAAAGTTTAGTCAACTGGAACAAAATTTGAGGAGAGGTGTATTAGAAGGTTACACCTCAGAAAAGAATTATTGGCTTGCATTTCTATTCCTGGTACTATACTCTAGGAATAAATAAAATAATAAATAAAATCTCAAAATAAAAACTAAATGAACTCAAATGTTGATGTAATATACCTCTACAACATTGTAGGAGAGTGTAAAAATTCAAAGATCATCTATCATTTTAAATATAGCTCTAAATACAGTTTTGAATATACTTGTGGATAGACACAGAATGTACTCATCTATATTCTAGGTCAATACTGTGCATATTATATGCACATTGACATACTTAGACTCAGGTTCATATTACGCTGCAGACACAATCTGAAACAATCTTCACACTGTTTTCTGTTTTGAATTTATTTTTTATTAAATATCATTTAGAATGATTGGTCTATTGGCTGAACTTCAAACTATTTTATTATGATAGCTTTATTGATACTTATTTTATTTATAGGAGAGGTTTTATAATTGCTATTTATTTTCTATGTGGCTTTATGTAAGCTCTTTTGATCTTCATAGGTCTCTCTTTCTTACAGTGTCACAGGAAGGACTGAGCTAAATAATTTTCCATCTCTGGCATTTCATAACCAAGTATATTACTAGGTATAATGCTAGGTATATTACTTCAGTTGCCTCAAAATATATCTTTAGTCAGGATGATAGATCAAAAGATAATTGAAAACAATTCAAAGTGTTTGGAAAGTTCTTTAGAAATCTGAAAGGTGTATATCAACATAAGATATAGTGAAACTTTAATCAGTTAATTAGGTAAATAAATGGAGAGATTAAATATGGAGATTGAATGTTTGTTGATCCAAATTTAACTGTTCCTTCTGGGCATATCAGCATTGCTTTCCTTACTACTTACTCTCAACCAGGTATAACAGTCTGTGATAATCATAATAGTAGTAGTAAGTAGTAATAATAGTAGTAGCAACAGCAGCCATAATAGTAGGAATAGCTACTATTAATTGAACGTACTGGGTACCAATCAGTGTCTGATTATATATTTATTTATATATATCTGAGTCTATACACATTTATATCTCAAATTACAAAGTAGACATCACTGTCCCTAGCATACCAGTGAAGAGAAAACTGAGGGTATGTAAGTAAAGATCTTATTTAAGTTTTAAATCTAGTCAATGTGAGATTTGGGATTCTGTCGAGGACAGTTTTATTCAAAGTGTGTTTTCTAATCACTCTACCTTGGCCATTGAACATCTCCTCTCACTTTCTTTATTTATTATTTACCCTCTTCTGTAACTTTTTGTTTGTTTGTTTTGGATTACTGGTCTTAAAAATTACTGACATGAACACACTTGAAGCTAAAATAACTTGCAGATGTCTTGTTCTGGTCAAATGCTGAGTTATGAAAATATAGTTTGCAAGAAATTCACAGACTATGTTTTCTTACATATTTGTAATTTTTGCAGTCCTCTCTTTCCTGATACCTTTTATATAGTTAAGAAAAACAATCTTAAAATACACTTAGTATGTTTAGTAAAAACTGACAAGCTATAGGTACAGTAAGTGTAATTTAAAAAGAGATGTTTTTAATTCCAAATATGAGCACATAGACACATCCACATTTTGTATTTCTTTTGCTTCTGGGAAGTCCTGAGCCAGATTCACTGATTGAAGTTTTATGATTTCCAATTTATGAAATATTTACTAAAGACCTTTTACAGAGCGTATGTCAAGCTAGTTGAGACATCGGTTCATGGCAGATAGCTACCTCCTGCCGGAACTGAGATAGTGGTTAGTGAGCTTTGTTTTCTGCCAAAAACCTGAATTTAAATTTCAATTGAAAAAGTTAAATTGGAAAGGCAGGTCCTTTATCATCCTGACACTGAAGTTAATCTTTAATACTAACACAGAGGGAGGATTAGAGATTTTAATTGATTAAATTATAAATAGTAGACATTTACTATATTGGATAAAAACTAATATTTTATGGAGGAATTAGAATATTCCTTGAATATTCTATTGTTCAATGGGTACTATTTACTAACTCGAATGATATTCCTTGAGTATTGTAATAGACAAGAGAAGGAAAATTACCTGATTTTTAGTTAAAAAATAGAATATAATTTTGGGGATGAGATGGTGAAAATATTGTATCAAAGTTCTGCAAATATGAAGACCCAAGTGCTTTCATTGTTCTTGATTGGCTTAATGTTTCACTTCCCCCTTTTCTTTCTCTATCATTATCAGTTCCCATTATAATTCTTTTCATCCATTACTCCAAAAGCTCTTTACTGAGCATCTACTATGTTTGTGGTGAAGATTTTGAAATGAATACAAGACAGAAAAAAAGGAAAAATAAACTGCCCTTAATTTTTTCTTAGTATCATGCCATCCCCTCATTCATTTAATAAATTCTAAGTTGTAATCTCAGAAGTTCCTTGCCTAAGAATTTTCAAAATATCATATTGTAATGAGTCAACCAAAGCTTGCCATTTTTCTATAAATTATTATTCATTGGAACTTAACACTAGTTGCCTCCTATGACTTCATTTCCTCTTTCTTTTCCACAACCTCTGGATCACTGATGCTCATTCTTTCTCTTTCCTCAATTTGAGTGACCAAAATTTTGAGAAACCTGTCAGGGTATGTTTATTAAGGCAGAACATAAGATTTGTGTTGGAAAAGTATGTATTTGTGTATGACTGACTACATTTTATTGCTTTTAGCCCTGACCATCTGTCTTTCATCTAAGGAGGGCAGTTGATATATTTTACTTGCTATTAAATAACAAACTTGTTATCATTTAGATGGAAAGATTGGATTACAGGACTGTCTCTTTTTTTTTAACTTATCACTAATTGCCATATTGGCTGTTAATATATAAGTATAGTTAAATTCCATTGATTTGAAACATGGGGGACTATAAAAGATGGACTCTGAATTAAGCAGAATATCTGTTGTTTCATTTAAGAATAGAACATGTGGTTAGCTAAGAGATCACAATTGTTCAATGGGTACTATTTACTAACTTGAATGATACTTCATTCCACAATGAACTATGTAAAAATGAATTGAAATAAGACACTACCATCTTATAGTTTCAAATGTAACTGTGCCACAGTCATGAAACATATCTGAAAGTTAAGAAATTTTGGGATTCAAAAGTAATTCACTTTATAATGTTTACAGGGGCTGGGGAGGAAGAGATAATAAAATGTTGATCAACAGGTACTAAGTTGTAGTCAGATAGAAGTAAGAAATTCTGCTGTGCTATTGCACAGTAGGGTTACTACAGATAGTGATTTTGTGCTCTGTATCTCAAAAAGCTAAAAGAAAAGATTTAGAATATATTTTCTGTAGATAAGTGATGAATGTTTGAGTAGATAGGTATATTTAACCTGATTATACAATGTATATATGTATGAAAACCTCACCTGGTACCCCATTAATATGTATAACTTTGATGTTTTTAATATATCAGTTAAAATAACTGTAATTTAACACAATAAATGAAACTCCACATCATGTACAACCACAAGAATGGAATTTTAAATAGAATAAGTTATATTCCATGTATATATAATGTGTCAAAATATGCTCTACTCTCCTCTCCTGTATATCTAAAAAGAATAAAAATGTAATTCAGAAATGCCACTAAAAAAGTAACTCACATTAAAAAATCCATGCAGAAGCCAGGCATGGTGGTGCACGCCTGTAATCCCAGCACTTTGGGAGGCTGAGGCAGGAGGATCGCGAGTTCAAAGCCAGCCTCAGCAATGGCGAGGCACTTAGCAACTCAGTGAGACCCTGTCTCTAATAAAATACAAAAAAGGGCTGGGGATGTGGCCCAGTGGTCTAGTGCCACTGAGTTCAATCCCTGGTACCAAAAAAAAAAAAAAAAAAAAAAACCCATGCAAAACATTTCATTCCAATACATTCTGGGTAATAATAAGGTGGTGTGTTTTGTTGAATTTGGATTACCACACTAACCAGAATTTCTTAACAGAAAAACGGGTACTATATTTAGAAGCTTAGAAACATGACTCAGGGACATGATCTCAGGATAGAATTTGATGGTCAGGAGACTGCATATCTAGGAATTATGCTATTGGTTGCACAGTCTTCTACATTCTTTTGTGTCAAGGCTAGTCTTTCAAGGTCGAGATAAATGCCAAAAATTGACAGTTTTTTATTTGGTCACAGATCGTATAGCTGAAAGACCTAGAGTACTAGTGTGTTGTCCTTTCTGTATAGAAGACAGTGTTTAAAACAATTTTCAAAGGATAGCTTGTTTTCCTTTCTACTTAGTTTGACCTGTGAGTACCATGAACTGTTATTTATTAGAATATTTGTTGTATAGAGGATTCAACAAAAGCTGTTTATTGAGATTAAAAAAAAATAAGTTCAGCTTTTTGAACAGGCGAGACCTCTCTGTTTAACAGATGGCTCAGCAGTTGTAAGAAAATTATTCACAGCCCAAAAGTAGCATAAACAATCATTTTAACACACTGTTTGTTATCAATTTACATACTTTGAAAAGAAAATTATTCTGTGTTGTCTTCCTCTCTTACTGTGCCTTTGAGTAAACAATGCATTTCTGAACTTGACAGTAGGCCAATCATGCCTCTTGATGGACACTGGGTTGATGCACTCTTATTAGCTTTTTTTTTTTTTTTTTTTTTTTTTTATGAACTATGAACTCATTGGCAAAAGTTGGCTTCTGAGAGGCTGGGGCTATGGCTCAGTGGTAGAGTGCTGTCTCACATGTGAGAGGTCCTGGATTCTATCCTCAGCACCACCTAAGTAAAATAAAGGTATTGTGTCCACCTAAAAAAAATTGGCTTGTGAATAAGACCAAACTTTACTTATTGGCATTAAAATACCAAACAGGAAAATAGAAATTAGTTGGGGAAACTACTTATTTTTATTACAGAGTTCTATTGCTCATTTGATATGTGTGTGAGTGTGTGTGTGTGTGTGTGTGTGTGTGTGTGTATGTGTGTGTGTCCACGTGTGCATGCATGCACATGGGCAGTGGGTCTGGGAAGGAAAAATCAGTTCTTTCAATAAATAAGCCAGTGGCAAATTCTCTTAGATGAAGGACACATTCAAACTTTTAATTTCACTTGAGGTGTACATTAGATGGAATTCTAAAGACTTTCAGTGGTAATATCACTTTATAAAAACACTATTTCCTGTTTTGCTTGAAAGGGAAAAATCTGCTTCCTGTGTTTGCACTTTTTAATCATACTACCACATGACAGTCTTATTTTCTCTTATGTAAATATATCCTTGTGTTTCTATGTACAGTTACCTGTCCTGAGCAGTAAGTCCAGAGGCCATTTGTGACCCAGCAATAGATTTTCTTTGATTTCTTATATCTTTTTGACTTTTTTATTTTGCCCAGTGACTTATGTTCCAGGAGGAATTGACAGTGAGCAGGAATAGAATTTTTCTGCATGTGATGCAAACTAGTCATAATTGATACAGGTCCAACTCTAGTTTACTCTGTCCTAATCAAATCATCTACCTTCATAATTTTTCATCCTAGATAATTAGAAACTATTTTGAAAATGTATACTCTAATAAAATGGAAATATCAAAGACATCAACAAATTTCTAGAGACATATGACCTGCCCAAACTGAATGAGGAGGTCATACATGATTTAAACAGATTAATTTTAAGTAATGAAATAGAAAATGCCATCAAAATCCTACCAACCAAGAAAAGCCCAGGACCAGATGGCTTCTCAGCGGAGTTCTACAAGACTTTCAAAGAATAATTAAGACCAATACTCCTCAAAGTATTCCATGAAATAGAAAAAGAGGAAACACTTCCAAATTCATTCTACGAAGCTAATATTACCCTGACACCAAAACCAGACAAGGATACATCAAGGAAAGAAAACTTCAGACCAATATCCCTGATGAACATAGACGCAAAAATTCTCAACAAAATTCTGGCAGATCACATACAAAAACATATTAAAAGGCCACCTCCATGGGGGCTGGGAATAACAGGTCCCTGCTGCAGAGAGGGCCTGAACAGAGGAAGGGCCCCGTCCATTCCCTGGGGAACTGCAACCTGCCCAATTGCGAATGGAACAAGTGATAGACACCCACCAGAAGGAGCTGGCCCAGCCTCCAGTGCGCCTGACCACCAGCTCAAGCCATCACCAGGACCAGGAACTGCAGGCTCCACCCTGTGGAAGGGCCCTGCTGCCCACCTGCCCAACCCCACCAAAACAACTAGACTGGGAGGAGACCCAGGAGGAGGAGAGTGGGAAGAAGACTGCCTGCTCCACTACACTGGGGCCAGGAGATCTGCAGAAAGAGGACCACTCCACCCCCTCAAATCGGAGAGGCAACCTGCGTCTGCCCAGAGAGACACACTGCACTGGGATTCTGTAGCTACTCAACCCAACACAAATATAATTATAGGTCTGAGGCTGCCACTGCCACAAAACTGAGTTAGCTATGCTACTACCAAGGAACAACAAAAAGTTCCGGGTAAGACATCACTAAGGTCCCTGGGGACCAGGCTGCACCAGAAGGTGCAACCTGTTATGCTGTTGTGAACTAACAGGGAATCTTAGCCCAGGTGGCCTATCTCTTGCTTCTTCTACTAACAGCCAAATTCTAATGATTATACTCTCACTAGTTAAATAATCTAATACCTCTATTTTCTCATATCTTACTTCATAAATGTTTGAGCTAACCTCTAAGTCCCCCCTTCTACCAATAGATACTGTAAACCACCACGCCAACATAGAGACTATAGGGTATAAGATAACTAATCATTTCTGTTTATAGCGACAAAACTGTAAATATAAAAATAGAAACTGACTTATATATGGACACACATTGGGTACATTGAAAGCTCTAGTATTGGTATTTCCCTAAAAAGTGAGGTTTGGGTAACCTTATAAGACAAAAGGGAAGAAGCTGTGATACCTCAGTCTTACCTTGAAAGAGAAGAAAATACATACACATTATGAAGAAACAAGGGAGGAAAATGCCCCATACAAACCAAGATAATAAAACAATGGAAACCATAGAATGAACAGTAGGTGAAATGTCAGAGAAGGAGTTCTGGATATACATAAGTAAAATGATGAGGGATTTAAAAAATGACCTAAGTGAACAGATATAGGCAAAAATTGATCTCTCCAAAAACGAGATAAGAGATCAAATATAGGCAACCATCAATCACACCAACAAAGAGATAAGAGAATAAATCCAGTTAGCAAAATATTACTTCAAGAAAGAGATACAGAGTTTGAGAAAAAACAAACAAACAAACAAACAGAAATCCTTGAAATGAAAGAAACAGTAAGCCACTTAAAAAAATTCAATAGAAAGCATCACCAACAGATTGGACCACTTGTAAGATAGGACCTCAGACAATGAAGACAAAATATATAATCTTGAAAATAAAGTTGACCTCATAGTGAACATGGTAAGAAACCACGAACAGAATATCCAAGAACTATGGGATACCATCAAAAGACCAAATATAACATTTATTGGAATAGAGGAAGGTGCAGAGATTCAAACCAAAGGAATGCACAATCTCTTCAATGAAATAATATCATAAAAATTCCCAAGCAGGAAGAATGAATTTGAAAATCAAATACTAGAGGCCTATAGGACACCAAATGTACAAAATTACAACAGGTCCACACCAAGGCACATTGTAATGAAAATGCCTAGCATACAAAACAAGCATAGAATTTTAAAGGCCTCAAGAGAGAAAAGTCAGATTACCTATAAGGGAAAACCAACCCACATCTCAACAGATTTTTCAATCCAGACCCTCAAAGCCAGGAGAGCCTGGAACAACATATACCAGGCTCTAAAAGATAAGGGATGCCAACCAAGAATTTTATATGCAGCAAAATTAAGCTTTATATTTGAGGATTAAATAAAAACCTTCCATGATAAACAAGAGCTAAAATAATTTAAAACAAGAAGGCTGGCTCTACAGAACATTCTTGGTAAAATATTCCACGAGGAGGAAATGAAAAATAATAATGAAAATCTGCAAAGGGAGAACTACAATAAAGGGAAAAACCAAGTCAAAGTAAATACCAAAAATAATTAAAAAACAAAAAAAATGACTGGTAATACAAGTTATGTCTCAATAATAACCCTGAATGTTAATGGCCTAAACTCACCAATTAAAAGACATAGGCTAATAGATTGGATTAAAAAAAACAGACCCAAAAATATGTTGCCTTCAAGAGACACATCTCGTAGGAAAAGACGCCCATAGGCTGAAGGTGAAAGGATGGGATAAAATATATCACTCACATGGTCTACGTAAGCAAGCGGGGGTCTCCATCCTCATATCAAATAAAGTAGACTTCAAGCCAAAGTTAGTCAAAAGAGATAAAGATGGACATTTCATACTGCTTAAGGGAATTATAGATCAACAAGATATAACTGTTATAAATATATATGCCCCAAATAATGGAGCATCTACATTCATCAATCAAACTCTTCTCAAGTTCAAGAATCAAATAGACCATAACAAAATAATTCTAGGTGATTTTAACACACCTCTTTCACCACTGGATAGATCTTCCAAACCAAAGATAACCAAGAAACTATAGAACTTAATAATACAATTAATAACTTAGACTTAACTAACATATATAAAGTATACCATCCACCAATGAGCCAATACACTTTCTTCTCAGCAGCACATGTATCCTTCTCAAAATAGACCATATATTATGCCATAAAGCAACTCTAAACAAATATAAAATGTAGGGATACTACCCTGAATTCTATCAGATCATAATGGAATGAAATTAGAAATCAATGATAAAAAAAGAAAGAAAAGCTACTCTAACACCTGGAGACTAAATAATATGCTATTAAATGATCAATGGGTTGCAGAAGACATCAAGAAGAAAATTAAGAAATTCTTAGAGGTAAATGAGAACAACGATACAACATACCGATATCACTGGGACACTCTGAAGGCAGTACTGAGAGGAAAGTTCATTGCATGGAGCTCATTCCTTCAAAAAAGAAAAAGTCAACAAATAAATGAACTAACATTACATTTAAAGCCCTAGAAAAAGAACAAATTAACCCCAAAAGAAGTAGAAGACAGAAAATAGTTAAAATCAGAGCTGGAATTAATGAAATTGAAGCTAAAAAAATCAATTGAAAAAATTGACAGAATGAAAAGTTGGTTCTTTGAAAAAATAAATAAAATTGATAGACCTTTAGCTATGCTAACAAAGAAAAGAAGAGATAAAAGACAAGTTACCAATATCTACGATGAAAAAGGAAATATCATGAGGGACACTACAGAAATACAGAAGATAATTACAAATTATTTTGAAAATTTATACTCTAATAAAATAGAAAGTAAAGAAGGCATCAAAAAATTTCTAGAGACCTATGATATGCACAAACTAAATAAAAAAGATATACACAATTTAAGTAGGTCAATTTCAAGCAAAGAAATATAGGATACCGTAAAAAACTTACCAATCAAGAAAAGCCCAGGACTGGATGGATACACAGCTGAGTTCTACAAGACCTTTAAAGAAGAACTAACACCAATACTTCTCAAACTATTTCATGAAATAGAAAAAGAGGGAACACTCCCAGACTCATTATATGAGGCCAATATCACCCTGATTCCAAAACCATACAGAGTCAAATCAAGGAAAGAAAACTGCAGACCAGTATCTCTAATGAATATAGATGCAAAAATTCTCAATAAAATTCTGGCAAATCGAATACAAAAACACATCAAAAAGATAGTGCACCACAATCAAGTGGGTTTCATTCCAGGGATGCAAGGTTGGTTCAATATAAGGAAATCAATAAATGTAATTCATCACATCAACAGGCTCAAAGATAAAAAATCATATTATCATCTCAATAGACGCAGAGAAAGCATTTGACAAAATACAATGTCAATTCATGTTCAAAATGCTAGAAAAAATAGGGATAACAGGAACATACCTCAATATTTTAAAGACCATCTATGCTAAGCCCCAGGCCAACATCATCCCAAATGGAGAAAAATTGAAAGCATTCCCTCTAAAAACTGGAACAAGACATGGATGCCCTCTTTCACCACTTCTATTTAACATAGTTCTTGAAGCCCTAGCCACAGCAATTTGACAGATGAAAGAAATTAAAAGGATATGGATAGGAAAAGAAGAACTCAAATTATCACTATTTGCAGACTGTATGATTCTATACATAGAAGGTCCAAAAAATTCCACCAGAAATCTTCTAGATTTAATAAATGAATTCAGCAAAGTAGCTGGATATAAAATCAATACCAATAAATCAAAGGCATTTCTGTACATCAGCGACAAATCTTCAGAAAGAGAAACTAGGAAATATACCCCATTTACTATAGCCTCAAAAAATAAAATATTTGAGAATCAAATTAACAAAATAAGTGAAGGACCTCTACAATGAAAACTATAGCATGCTAAAGAAAGAAATTAATGAAGATCTTAGAAGATGGAAAGATCTACCTTGTTCATAAATGGGTAGAACTAATATTGTCAAAACGACCATTCTCCCCAAAACACTATGCAGATTCAATGCAACACCAATCAAAATCCCAATATCATTTCTCATAGAAATAGAAAAAGCAATCATGAAATTCATCTGGAAAAATAAGAGACCCAGAATAGCCAAAGTGATTCTTATCAAGAAGAATGAAGTGGGTGGCATTACTATTCCAGACCTTAAATTGTACTACAAAGCAATAGTAACAAAAACAGCATGGTATTGGCATCAAAATAGACAAGTTGACCAATGGTACAGAATAGAAGACACAGAGACAAACCCACACATCTACAGTTAACTTATATTAGATAAAGGTGCCAAAAATGTTAACTGGAGAAAAGACAGCATCTTCAACAAATGGTGTTTGGAAAACTAGAAATCCTCATGTAATAACATGAAATTAAATCTCTTTCTCTCACCATGCACAAAACTTGATTCAAAGCGGATCAAGGACCTAGGAATTAAGCCAGAAACCTTGCACATAATATTAGAAGAAAAAGTAGGCCCAAATGTCCATCATGTTGGTTTAGGCCCCAACTTCCTCAATAAGACCCCTTTAGTGCAAGAACTAAAACCAAACACTAATAAATGGGAAGGATTCAAACTAAATAGCTTCTTCTCGGGAAAAGAAACAATTAGTGAGGTGAACAGAATACGTACAGAATGGGAGCAAATCTTTACCACAAGCACATCGGATAGAACACTATCCCCAAGGATTTATAAAGCTCTCAAAAGCCTTAACACCAAAAAAATAAATAATCCAATCAATAAATGGGCCAAGGAACTAAACAGCACTTCTCAGAAGATGATATACAAACAATCAACAAATATATGAAAAAATGTTCAACATCTCTATCGATTAGAGAAATAAAAATCAAAACAACTCTAAGATTTCATCTTACTCCAGTCAGAATGGCAGCTGTCATAAAACCAAAAAACAATAAATGCTGGTGAGGATGTGGGGAGAAAGGCACACTCTTACATTGCTGGTGGAACTGCAAATTGGTGAAGCCAATCTGGAAAGTAGTATGGAGATTCCTAGGAAAACTTGGAATGGAACCACCATTTGACCCAGATATTCCACTCCTTGGCCTATTCCCAAAGGACTTAAAAACACCTTACTACAGGGACACAGCCACATCAATATCTATAGCAGCACAATTCACAATAGCTACATTGTGGAACCCACCTCAATGCCGATCAGCAGATGAATGGATTGGGAAATTTGGTATATATACACAATGGAACATTACTCAGCACTAAAAGAGAATAAAATCATGGAATTTGCAGGTAAGTGGATGGAGTTGGAGAAAATAATGCTAAATGAAGTTAGACAATCCCAAAAAACCAAAAATTGAATGATCTCTTTGATATGAAGGTACTAACTTATAAATGCAATGGAGGGGGGATGAGAGGAATGAAAGAGTTTTAAATAGAACAAAGAGGGGAGAGGGCAGGGAGGGGCAAGGGGATAGGAATAATGGCAGACTGAGTTATCCATGATTACCCTAAATACATGTATGAAGACAAAATCGTAAAAATACTTTATATAATACCAGCAACTTGAAAAATTGTGCTCTTTATATGTAATATGAAATGAAATGTACTCTGCAAGCATGTATAACAAATTAGAATAATAACAAATTAAAAAAAAAGTCTTAAAAAGATAGTGCACCATGATCAAGTGGGATTCATCCCAGGGATGTAGGGCTAGTTCAACCTATGGAAGCCAATAAACATAATTCATCATATTAATAGACTTAAATAAAGAATCTTATGATCATCTCACTAGATGCAGAAAAAGCATTTGATCAAATATAGCACATCTTTATGTTCAAAACACTAGAAAATCTAGGGATAGTAGGAACATACCTTAACATTGTAAAAGCTATATATGCTAAACCCAAAGCCAGCATCATTCTAAATGGAGAAATATTGAAAGTATTCCTTCTGAAAACTGGAACAAGACAAAAATGTCCTCTTTCATCGCTTCTATTCAATATCAACCTTGAAACTCTATCCAAAGCAATTAGACAAAAGAAAGTAATTAAAGGGATACAAATAGGTCAAGAAGAACTCAAAATATCACTATTTGCTGATGACATGATTTTATATCTAGAAGATCCAAAAAATTCCACCAGAAAACTTCTAGAACTAATAAATAATCCAGCAAAATAGCAGGAAATATAATCAACACCAATAAATCAAATGCATTCTTATACATCAGCAATAAATTCACTGAAAAAGAAATTAGGAAAACTACTCCATTCACAATAGCTTAAAAAATACCTGGGAATCAATCTAACAAAAGAGGTGAAAGATCTCTACAATGAAAACCACAGAATACTAAAGAAAGAAATTGAAGAAAACCTCAGAAGATGGAAAGTTCTCCCACACTCCTGGATTGGCAGAATTAATATTGTCAAAATGGTCATACTACCCAAAGCACTATTTAGATTCAGTGTGACTCCAATTAAAATCCCCAATTCATTCATTACAAATATAGAAAAAGCAATCATGAAATTCATTTGGAAAAATAAGAGACCCAAAATAGCTAAAGCGATCCTTAGCAAGGAAAGTGAAGCAGGAGGCATCACAATACCTGACCTTAAACTATACTACAGAGCTATAGTAACAAAAACAGCATGGTACTGGCACCAAAATTGTAGAGCAATGGTACAGAATAGAGGACACAGAGACAAACCCACATAAATATGGTTATATCATACTAGACATGGGTGTCAAAAACATTCACTGGAGAAAATATAACCTATTAAACAAATTGTGCTGGCAAAACTTGAAATCCGTATGTAGCAAGATGAAATTAAACCTCTGTCTCTCACCCTGCACAAAAATTAACTCAAAGTGGATTAAAGATTTAGGCACTAGAACAGAGAACTTGTGCCTAATAGAAGAAAAATAGGCCCAAATCCGTACCATGTCGGCCTAGGATCTCATTTCCTTAACAAGACCCCTAAAGCTCAAGAAGTAAAATCAAGAATCAACAAATGGGATGGACTCAAATTAAAAAGCTTCTTTTTAGCAAAGTAAACAATTAATAATGTGAAGGGAGAGCCTACAGATTGGGAGAAAATCTTTGCCACACGCACCTCCAAAAAAGCATTAATCTCTAGGATATATAAAGAACTCAAAAATCTTAACACCAAAAAATCTTACCAATAATCTTAACACAAATAACCCAATCAATAAATGGGCTAAGGAACTGAACAGACACTTCACAGAAGAAAAAATATAATTCATCAACAAATATATGGAAAAGTGTTCAACATCTCTAGCAATTAGGGGAATACAAATCAAAACTACTATATGATTTCATCTCACTTTAAGATTTTTATCTTAGAATGGCAATCATCAAGAATACAGGCAACAATAAATGTTGGTGAGGGTGTAGGGGAAAAGGTACACTCATACATAGCTGGTGGGACTGCAAATTGGTGCAACCTCTATGGAAAGCAGTATGGAGATACCTCAGAAAACTGGGAATGGAACCACCATTTGACCCAGCTATCCAACTCCTTGGTTTGTACCCAAAGAACTTAAAATCAGCATACTATAATGACACAGCCACATCAAAGTTTATAGCAGCTCAATTCACAATAGCTAGACTATGGAACCAACCTAGGTGTCCCTCAGTAGATGAATGGATAAAGAAAATGTGGTATATATACTTAATGGAATATTACTCAGCTTTTAAAAAGGGTGAAATTATGGCATTTGCCAGTAAATGGTTGGAGTTGGAAAATATCTTGCTAAGTGAAATAAGGCAATCCCACAAAACCAAAGGCTGAATGTTTTCTATAATATGTGGATGCTAATTCACAATAAAGTGGGGGGGGGGCACTAGGGAAAAATAGCAGTACCTTAAATTAGGTAGAGGGAGGTGAAGGGAGGGGAGGGAGGGGATATGGGAATGGGAAAGATAGTGGAATGAAGCAGACATTATTACTATATGTATATATGTGACTACATGGCCAATATGATTCTGCAACATGCAGACTTAGAAAAATGATAAATTATATCCCATCCATGTATGATATATCACAGTGCATAAATGCATTTTACTGTCACGTATAACTAATTAAAACGAATTTAAAATTTTTTAAAAAGTCATTCTTTTTCTTACTTTGACTAGAGTATGCACATTCTTCCATAAACCAAATGTATAACACATTTTTATTACATCAAATAGTATGATAGACATAAAGATTTCCTACTGGAATGGATCTTTAAAAGATTTTGTCCAAGGCATTGCTTTCAATCATGATATTATCTCAGATATAGACGAGAAATCCAGAATATATTTCTGCAAACTATTCTGTTTCTAAAACCTCAATCTTTACTCCTAGATTACTGGAGTAGAGACAGTAGATAAAAGGGTGGGGAAGGGATGGGAAAATGGGAACTGCAGAATGAAATTGGCCAAATTATCTTACGCACATATATGAATATAACACATTGAATTCCACCTTGATGTATATTTATAAAACACCAATTAAAAACTGATAAATAGATACAAGGAAAACCAGCAGAGTATGAGAAGGAGAACAATGGGAGAGACAGGGGGAGAGAAAAGAAGGAAGAAGAAGAATGAAATGGAGCAAAGTATATTCCATACATATATGATTATATAAAAAAGAACTCATTATTATCTATAACTATAATGCACTAATCAAAACATGTAGAAAGTTTCTTCTTCTTTTCATAAATACCAGGAATACCTAGCATTTGTCAACTTGGAGTATTGCTTCCATTTGTCATTATTTTCCTTTTGGAGAGGTACCCAAATAGCATCTTCAGGAAACATCTTTTTTCAGAGGTTAGAAAGATAAAAATATACAGACCAGTTTGGGATCTATTCTCCTCATTGCTGAATGATATCCTCAATCTCTTTTGAACTTTGTCTTAACTTGGAAACATCATGAATACAGCTAATACCAAGGGTTTGCTCCCTTCACAGTACAATTAGCTTTATTGTGATCCTGGCCATAGACTGCACCTGCAATCTTCATCAACTCTATTTAAAATGCATATTATAAATAGGGGGATCTTGGAAGCAATGTAAATGGATTGCATACTAACTCTTTTACTTCAAGAAATGTGCTTAACTGATAGATTCAGTTGTACTATTTCCTTATAAAGGACAGCACATGCAATTACTGCAGTGGAAGAGGACTACTGTAATACATATATTTATTTTGCATATGTTCCTTATATATACACAATATTTAAACACCATGGGTACTGAAAAAGCCCCTTTCTCATATATAACATGTAGGTCTAATGAAGTCAGTTGCCACTTAGTCATGTTCTCAAAATATCTCCAAAAATTACCATTCAGGCTAATTCCTGTGATGACTTTGAAATTGCTATTTGTGTCATCAATGAACCTAAGTTAGCAGGGCTCAGCAAAAGAAAGGCATATTTTCCTGCCAAATCAATGCCAGACATTGTGTTTTACATCTTTCCCAAACTGGTACTTTGGGAGAAGAGTTATAGTGGCTATCAATCACTAGCAGCAGCCACCTGATCAGATTGATTTTGATAGTTAAAACTACCTTACCAATTGTGGACACTGTTGTTTTCCAAAGTATCTGCAGTTTAGATATCTCCTCACTTCTATTCCCATTCTAAGATACTACGGTAACCTATTGATATTTCTACAAGGCATGTTTCTTTGCTAGGATATTTCCTCTGCTTTTGTTAATTGGTGCATTGTATGTCAGTCATAAATCATTCTACAGGTAAAGAAGTAGTGCTGTACCAACTCATGCAAGAACTTGAAACCTACATAATTTTCCTCTGATATGAATAAGAGGTAAAAATCTCTATTCTTCTGCTGGATTTTCTCATTTTTACTTTAAAAATTGCAAGACAGTATTGATATAGTAGAAAAATAAATATTCACCATAACTTTTAGTGTCCTGCCTTTGTTGCTTTCTAATTTAACAACCTTAAACATGAGATTCATAAAAATTCTCAGATCCTCAGTTTCCTTCTTTTTCAGATAATAGTGCAACTTTGATGGTGCTTTGAAGGAACAATACATTATCATAAGCAAAAGGTAACATTGATAAGATTACTTTAAAAAATCCTCTGCATGATACATTTGTGCATTCTTTAAAAATATTTAATTAGTTATGCCTTCATTTTCCTTTCTATTTCTTTTCCCTCATTATGAAGAAACTGCTAATATTATATCTTGCATTCTATTAATTCTTTCTAAAAAAGTTATAATTCTGCAAAGTTTTCATTTTGGAGAGTGTTCATTCTTATGCTTATACTTGAAACACAGATATTCTCTAAGAACCATTCCTGTTTTATCAAATATATCTTGTGAAATAAAGCAATAGAAAGAACTATATTCTGAGCCTTTTACTACAATGGAATACAAATTTCTGAAAACGACAAGCATTTTTCTTCGCTGTTTCTATTCCATTTAGGCTGGGAAATGCCTGAGGTAGATGGAATTTTGGTCTTTGTTTGTTCTCCACTTCGTGTCTTGCTCCATAGTCTCTGATGGAAAAGGCTAAGGCAGTGTCAGCAGTAGGAGGTTTTGCAATGTAAGCAGGTGTGTTTTTGTAGTTTGGTGGAACCAATCCTCTAACACATTCAGACTCTTCACTTAGTGGATACATTGAGCTAAGACTCTCTAATTTGATGACATTAACAAAATTGTAGTTGGGAGACTGGAGAAGTATAAGGGACTTTTGGGAAAGAGGTGAACACAGGCATTCATAGGCTGAAGAGTGCTTGCTCCCTTGTTTATATTCCAGATTGACTGGACTTAAAATAATCCACCTTGCTATATGTGGCATAGCCAGAGGAGTAACAATTTTTAATGTATTATTTTTATGCAGTTACTTCCAGTTTGTTCCACTCTGGGCACAAATAACTTGACTATCCTTGTCAATTGGGTGCCACCTTAGGAATCATTTTGTTGCAAACAACAAACATCTATTCACATTAAAATATGATAGGCAGTCTCATGAACATCCATCCTTCCAACTTATAAGGTAAGAAAGAGTAAGTGGTGAGAAAGAAGCCTGGATAATTATATGAATAGGAAATAAATGAGAGCAGGAATAGGTAGGGACTGACATTGGAAGGTGAGGAATTGAAAAGAAATACTTCTCTCCCCTATTGGACAATATGATCTTTTCTTCCCTGCTTCTCTATGTATATTTGTTCCATATCCACTTAAAGGTGTTTTTTTTTTTTTTATCTTTTAGAGTATAAATCTTGCATTTATTTTGTTAGGCTTATTTCTAAGTATTTTATTATTTTGATGCAATTACAAAGGTAATTATTTGCTTATATTTAATTTTCAGATCATTCATTGTTACTCTATAGATACACAATAGATCTGTTATTTTCATCTTGTATGCTGCACCTTTGCTGAACCTATTTATTAGCTCAAAATATTTTATAGATTCTTTAGGAGTTTCTATATATAAGATCATGTCATCTATGACTGGAAAGAGTTTTACTTCTTATTTTTCAGTCTGGATATCTTTTACTTCATTTCATTTTCTAATTTTCTGGCTATATCCTTCAGTACAATGTGGAGTAGAAGTGATAAATTGGACATCCTAGTCTTGTTATTTTTATTTTTTTAAATTGATGGATAAAATTGTATATGTTATATATAATATGTTTTGAAATACACATAATGGGAAAAGTATATCTAACTAATTTACATATACATCATCTCATGTATTCATAATTTTTGTGATGAAAATAATTAACATCAATCTCTTAGCATTTTTCAAGAATCCAAATTATTGTCATTAACTATAGTCACTATATTATACAATAAATATCTTAAAATTATTCTTCCTAACTGAATTTCTGTAACCTTTTGTGAACATCTCCCTAATCCTCTCCTCTATTCTCTAGCTTCTGATCACTGCCATGTTAGTCTCTACTTCTGTGAGATCAACATTTTTAGTTTCCACATAGGAGATTATGTTATTTGTCTTTCTGTTGCTATAATAGGTTTCTTAACATCATCTCTTCCAGAATCACTCATTTTGTTAAAAATGACAGGATTCTGTACAGTATTCTGTTTTGCAAGTGTGCATATGTGTGTGTGTATTATATTTTCTTCATCTCTTTGTTGATGGAATGTATCTTGATCTCAATCTTAGGGGAAAGTTTCCAATATTTTTTCATTAGATATGATGTTAGCTGTGAGTTTTTCCTAGATTCCTAATATCAGGCTTAGGAAGTTCCCTTCTATTCTTATATTTTTTAAAAATATTTATTTATTTGCTTTAGTTGTACACAATGCAATGCATTTATGTTTACATGGTGCTGAGGATCGAACCTGGGCCGCGCACGTGCTAGGCGAGCGCTCTACCGCTGAGCCACAACCCCAGCCCCCTATTCTTAGATTTTTGAGTGTTTTATCATGAAATGGTGTTGGATTTTGTCAAATGTTTTCTGCATTTAGTAAAATGATCATTTGGTTTTGATTTTTATTTGGCTGATGTGACAAAAACTACAGTTTGAATATTTTGTCTTCTCCAAAATTCACATTGACTTTATCCTCAATGCAGCAATACTAAGTAGTGCAGTTTTTAGGGAAGTGATTGAGTCCATAATGCCTAAACTCTCATGCATGATATTAGCACCCTTTATAAAAGGGTTCAGGGTTGAAGGGAGCACTCTCTTGTCCTCCTATTCTTCCCATCTCTTCCACTGTACAAACCTATTATTTTAATCCTCTCCAGAATATGTAGCAACATCACCATCTTGGAAACAAAGATCAGCCTTAATCAGATTCCATATGCCAATGCCTTGATCTTTGACTTCCCAGTCTTTAGAGGTGTGAGAAAATATATTTGTTTTTCATAAATTATTTTTGTAACAGCAGAACAAACACACTGAGACAGTGTATTAAATTGATTTGATTTTCAATTTTTAGATTATCCTTGTATTTTAAGAATAAATCCCATTTGCTCACAAGTTATTATTTTCTATAATCCCTTTATATATTCCTGGGTTTCGATTGCCAGTATTTGGTTGAGAATTTTTGCATCTGTATTGATATGGTATGTTGGTTTCTCTTTTACTTTTTTTAGTAGTATACTCATTTGATTTTTGTACCTGGGTAATGCTGGCTTCATAGAATGAATTAGGAAGTGATCCCTTCTTTTCTACTTTTTGGAAGAGTTTGAGAAGGATTAGTGCTAATTCTTGAAATATTTGGAAAAATTACTAGTGAATTTATCTGGGCCTGAGACTTTTTGGAGTTAATCAATTTCTAATTAAATATTTTCATTTATTTTATATCTATTGGGATTTTTCCATTTCTTCTTGAGTCAATTTCAGTTGCTTGTGTCTTTCTAAGAATTTGTCCATTTCATTCAAATGATCTAATTTATTGGTGTAGTTTCTTATTTTATTCCTCTATAATGCTTTTTATTTCATAAGATTGGTAGTAGTCCCTCTTTCATGTTTTATTGTTTCATTTATTTCACTCTCAAATTTATTTTCTTCATTGTGCTTCCATTGGGTTTGTTTTCCTTTTATTTTTCTTGGCTCTTAGAATGGAACTTTGGTCAATTGATTTGATACCTTTGTAAGGTGATTTTGTGTGTGTGTGTCTCATGGTATATAGTTATCATTTCTAGGAATTCCGGTGTTTCAGATTATCTAAGAAGATTGTAAGATAATAACTGACATATCTGTATATTCCATCTACACATGTACCTGTGAGGTTTTTTTTTAACTCAACAATTTATTTAAAATGTGTAAGAATTACTTGAAAATGATTAAATTCAAAATATAGCTGCAGAATATTATATAATATTTTCTGAATTCAAATTAAACATGAATGCTCACATGCATACACCATAACATACATATGAATACCTCTAATCTTACAGAATGTTTTTGATATGGAATAATAATTTTGTCTTCATTAGGGATTGAATCATTTCATAGCCATGTAAGTCCATAAAATGTTAATGTTCTGTGCCAATTTTAGACTTCAAATTTATAATTTTTTCAATACTCCATTCTCACCCTTTGGAATTTGTATTCCATAGCAGATTTCTTAGAGTGGCCCCTTCATTATAATTTAAGTACTTAATATCAATCATATAGAATGTTATCCCTCTGCTTGTAATAGTGTAATTGTTTAATAATTTTGTTTCTAAGGGGATTACTACATTTTCACATACAGTTTGTAGCTCCTTAGTACTAAGATAATGGTTTTTCTGCTTTTTTTTTTTTTTTTTTTTTTTTTTTTTTTTTTTTTTGCCAAAGTTACATGGCCATTTGAAGTGGTCACTATTCTTTAATTCTATATGCCATATGTACCATTTTAATAGTCTATATATCTATTGATCTACCTATGTCTGTATCTTTATACATGTCTCTATATATCTATCTGTATACACACACACACACACATATATATATAGCTATATAGATATATAGATATAGATACGGATGTACATGTAGATGCATAGATAGGTAGATAGATTACTAAAACCTGCCATGTATTTCCCCTTAATCACATTTTTGTCTTTAAGATGTGAATAAAACTGAATTTTGAATAAATGCAAATTTTGTATTTATGGTTAACTTAATTTTTCTATATAGTTTGGCACACTTGCTTGGGTCAACAAATGATGCATTATGTAGTTTGTCTTTTAAATTTATTTAAATGCAGCTATATAATTTATATTGTTTTGTATCCAGCTTCTTTTGCTCAACCTTATCTTGTAAGATTTATTCATGTTGTTAGTGTTTTGGCATTGAAATACCTGTTCATGTTTGTTTTTTTAATTTTCTGTCTTCTTGTTCATCTTATTTTTATTGATTTTCAGTATTCACTCACACGTTGGATTCTAATCATTATTTGTTTGGAAATTATATGGTAACTTTTATTATATATACCTTTATGACTGGCTTATGTCACTTGGTATAATGCTATATAAGTCAGTTTTCATCACTATAAAAAATACCTGAGGTAGGCTAACTTGATAAAGAAAAAATATTTCCTTCACTCAGAATTCTAGAGGTTCAAAGTCCAAGATTGGGCTGTGCCATTGGTTCAGGGTTCTTTTTTCCAATATTTAAATTTGATCTAATTAGTTATACATGACAGTAGAATGCACTTTGACACATTTTACATAAATGAAATATAATTTCTCATTCTTTGGGTTGTATATCATGTAGAATCACAGGAGTTGTGTAGTCATATATGTACATAGATAATCATATCTGATTCATTCTACTATCTTTCCTATCCTCATATCCTTTGCCTCTCTTACTCCCTTCTATCTAATCCAAAGTAACTTTATTCTTCTCTAGCCCCCTTTATTATTAATTAACATCTGCATATCAGAGAAAACATTCAACCTTTGGTTTGGGGGAATTGGCTTATTTCACTTAGCATGATAGTCTCCTGCTCCATTCACTTACTGACAAATACCATAATTTCATTCTTCTTTAAGGCTAAGTAATATTCCTTTGTGTATATATACAACATTTTCTTTATCCATTCATCAGTTGAAGGACACTTAGGTTGTTTCCTTAGTTTAGCTATTGTGAGTTTAGCTGCTATAAATATTGATGTGGCTACATCACTGTAGTATGCTGATTTTAGTCCTTTGGGTACAAACCAAGCAGTGAGATAGCTAGGTCAAATGGTGGTTCCATTCCAAGTTATCTGAAGAATTTCCACATCATTTTTCATAGTGGTTACACCAAATTGCAGTCCCACCAACAATGTATGAGTGTACCTTTTCCCCCACATTCTTGCCAATATTTTTGTTACATGTATTCTTGATAATTAGCATCTCCAATAGTGAGATGAAATCTTAGAGTAGCTTTGATATGCATTTTTCTAACTGCTAGAGATGTTGAACATTTTTTCATATATTTGTTGATTAATTGTAGTCCTACTTATGTGAGTAGTCTTGTTCAGTTCCTTAGCCCACTTATTGATTGGGTTATTTGTATTTTTGGTGTTAAGAGTTTTGTGTTCTTTATGTATCCTGGAGATTAATGCTCTATGTGAGATGCATGTGGGAAAATTATTCTCCCATTCTGTAGGCTCTTTCTTCACATTATTGATTGTTTTCTTTGCTGAGAAGAAACTTTTTAGTTTGAATCCATCCCATTTATTGATTTTTTTTTTTTTTTTTTTTTTTTTTTTTTTTTTTGGTACTGGGGATTGAACTCAGCGGCACTAGACCATTGGGCCACATCCCCAGCCCTTTTTTGTATTTTATTAGAGACAGGGTCTCACTGAGTTGCTAAGTGCCTCGCCATGGCTGAGGCTGGCTTTGAACTCGCGATCCTCCTGACTCAGCCTCCCAAAGTGCTGGCATTACAGGCGTGCGCCACCGCGCCCGGCTCCATTTATTGATTTTTATTTTACTTCTTCTGCTTTATGAGTCTTGTTAAGGAAGTCAGATCCTAGGCAGACATGGTGAAGATTTGGGCCTACTTTTGCTTCTATTAGGTTCAGTGTCTCTGTTTTAGTGCCTAAGTCTTTGATCCACTTTGAATTGAGTTTTAGCAGGGTGAGTGATAGGGGTTTAATTTCATTCTGTTACATGTGGATTTCCAGTTTTCTCAGCATCATTTGTTGATGCGGCTATTTTTTCTCCAGTGAACATTTTTGGCATATTTTCTAGTATAAGATAACTGTATTTATGTGGGGTTGTCTCTGTAAATTCTATACTGTTTGTCTCTATGTGTCTGTTTTGGTGCCAATATCATGCTGTTTCTGTTACTATGGCTATGTAGTATAGTTTAAGGTCTGGTATTGTGATGCCCCTTGCTTTACTCTTCTTGCTAAAGATTGCTTTGGTTATTATTTTTCCAAATGAATTTCTCATTTTTCCTAATGAATTTCATGAATGCTTTTTCTCATTTTACAAAGAATATCATTGGGATTTAAATAGAAATTGCACTAAATCTGTATAATGCTTTTGGTAGTATGGTCATTTTGACAATATTATTTCTGCCTGTCCAGGACCATGGGAAGTCTTTCCATCTTCTAAGTTCTTCAATTTCTCTCTTTAGT
This sequence comes from Tamias sibiricus, assembly GCA_025594165.1. NCBI lineage: Eukaryota > Metazoa > Chordata > Mammalia > Rodentia > Sciuridae > Tamias > Tamias sibiricus. Next base: position 91,378,461 of record CM046667.1, on the reverse strand, counting down.
CTTCTGTATTTTTAATTTTAGAGGTCTTTCTCCTCTCTTGTTAGATTGATTCCCAATTTTTTTGAGGCTATTGTGAATGGGGTAGTTTTCCTAACTTCCCTTTCAATATATTCATCATTGATGTATAGGATTTATGGTATATATTTATACTTTTTATTTATGGATGTTGATTTAATATCCTGCTAATTTGCTAAATTCATTCATTAGTTATAGAAGTCTTCTGGTAGAATTTTTAATCTCCTAAATCTAGAATCTTGTCAACAGTAGATAGTGATAGTTTGAGTTCTTCTTTTCCTATTCATATCCCTTTACTTTCTTTCTCCTACCTAATTGTTCTGGCTACAGTTTCAAGGATAATGCTGAATAGAAGTAGTTACAGAGGGCATCTTTGTCTTTTCCCAATTTTTAGAGTGAATTGTTTCAATTTTTTCTCCATTTAGAATGTTGTTGACCCTGGGTTTAGCATAGATAGCTTTTATAATGTTGATGTATGTTCTTGCTATCCCTAGATATTTTAGGATTTTAAACATGAAGGGGTGCTGTATTTTGTCAAGAGCTTTTGCTGCTTCTATTGAGATGATCATATGATTCCTCATTTTAAGTCTATTGATCAGCTGAATTACATTAACTGATTTCCGTATGTTGAACCAAACTTGCATCCCTGGGATGAACCCTATTTGATTGTGGTGCACTATCTCTTTAATATGTTTTTGTATGTGATTTATCATAATGTTACTGAGAATTTTTCCATCTATATTCTTCAGGGATATTGATAGGAAGTTTTCTTTCTTTGATGTGTCTTTGTCTAGTTTTGGTATCAGGGTGATACTATCCTCATAGAATGAGTTTGGAAGGGTTCCCTCCTTTTCTATTTCATGGAATAACTTGAGGGGTATTAGTATAAAATTATTCTTTGAAAATTTTGTAGAATTTGGCTGAGAATCCATCTGGTTCTCAGCTTTTCTCAATTGAGAAACTTGTAATAGAATCTTCTATTTCATTCCTTGAAATCGATCTGTTTAAATTGTATATGTCCTCCTGACAGTTGGGTAGTTCATATGTCTCTAGAAATTTGTTCAACATCTTCAATGCTTTCTATTTCATTGTTGTATAAATTTTCAAAATAGTTTCTCATTATCTTCTGTATTTCAGTAGTATCCATCATGATATTTTATTTTTCATCATGAATTTTAGTAATTTGAATTTTCTATTTCCATTCATTAGTGTGCGTAAGGGTTTATCAATTTTATTTATTTTTTCAAAGAACCAACTTTTTCTTTTGTCAATTTTTAGACTTGTTTATTTTGTTTCAATTTCATTAATTTCAGCTCTGATTTTAATTATTTCCTGTCTTCTACTGCTTTTGGTGTTGGTCTGTCTTTCTTTTTCTAGGGCTTTGAGATATAATGTTAGGACATTTATTGGTTGACTTTTTATTCTTTCAATTAATATACTCAATGCATGAACTTTCCTCTTAGTACTGTCTTCATAGTCTTTCAGAGATTTGGATATGTTGTAATGCTATACTCATTTACCTCTAAAGATTTTTTAAAATTTCATCCATGATTACTTCTTCTATCAATACATAATTCAATAGTGTATTATTTAGTCTCCAGATATTATAGTAGCTTCTATTTTTTGGGGGGGGTACTGGGGATTGAATTCAAGGGCACTCAACCACAGAGCCACATCTGTAGCCCAATTTTTAAAATTTTATTTAGAGACAGAGTCTCACTGATTTGCTTAGTACCTTGATTTTGCTGAGACTAGTGTTGAACTCATGATCCTCCTGCCTCAGCTTCCCAAGCCACTGGGATTATAGGCATGCGCCACTGCAACCAAGATCTATTTTTAATTTTATCATTGATTTCTAATTTCATTCCATTATGATCTGAATTATGAATTCAGGGTATTATCTCCACGTTTTTTGTATTTACTAAGGGTTGCTTTGTGGCATAAGATATGGTCTATTTTAGAGAAGGATCTGTGTGCTGCTGAGAAGAAAGTTTATTTGCTCATTGATGGATGAAATATTCTATATATGTCTGTTAAGTCTAAATTATTGATTTTTTAAAAATTTAGTACTATAGTTGATTTATTTATTTTTTGTTTGGAAGATCTGTCTGGTAGTGAGAGAGCTTTGTTAAAATCACCTAGTATTATTTTGTTGTGATCTATTTATTCTTGAAATTGAGAATGGTTTGTTTGATGTACATAGATGCTCCATTGTTTGGGGAATACAGTTGTTATGTCTTGCTGATGTATAATTCCATTATGTAGTATGAAATGACATTCTTTATTACTTCTGATTAACTTTGGCTTTATGTTCTCTTTACTTCATATGAGGACCGGAAACCCCTGATTGTTTACGTGATCCATGTGATTGATATGTTTTTTCCAATCCTTTCACCTTCAGTCTGTGAATGTCTTTGTCAATGAGGTGAGTCTCTTGGAGATAGCATATTGTTGGGTCTTGTTTTTTTCATCCAAAATACCATTATATGTCTTTTGATTGATGAGTTTAGGCTTTTAACATCCAAGGTTGTTATTGAGGGGTGATTTGTATTCCCAGTTTTTTTGGTTTATTTCTGGTTTTTAATTTTACTTAGTTTCTCCTTTGATTAATTATTCCTTTAGTGTACTTCCTCCCTTAGCTGGTTTTCCCTTTTTTTTCTTTTTTCATTTTATCCTCAAGGAATATTTTGTTGAGAATATTCGGTAGCGCAAAATTTCTAGTTGTGAATTATTTTAACTTTTGTTTATCATGGAAGGTTTTCATTTCATCTTCAAATCTGAGGCTTAATTTTGTTGGATATAAAATTCTAGGTTGGCATTGATTTTCTTTCAGTGCTTGAAATATATTATTCAGGACCTCCTATCTTTGAGGGTATGCATTGAGAAATTAGTTGAGATCCTAATTGGTTCCCCCATACGCATTTGATTTTTTTTTTCTCTTGTGGTCTTTAATATTCTATCTTTACTCTATATGTTAGTCATTTTAATTATAATGTGCCTTGGTGTGGGTCTGATGTAATTTTGTATACTGGGATTCTGTAAGCCTCTTGTAGTTGATTTTCCATTTCATTCTTTAGGTTTCAGAAATTTTCTGATATCATGTCATTAAAAAGATTGTACATTCCTTTTGTTTGTATCTCTTCAGCTTCATCTATTCTGATAAATCTTAAATTTGGTCCTTTCACATCATCCCATAATTCTTGGAAGTTCTGTTCATGGTTTCTTACCATCTTCTTTGAACTTTATTTTCAATATTATATATTTTGTCTTCATAGTCTGAGGTTTTGTCTTCCAAGTGGTCTAGTCTGTTGGTGATGGTTTTCATTTAATTTTGTATTTGGTTCATTGATTCCTCCATTTCGAGGATTTTTGCTTGTCTTTTTTCAGAATCTCTGCCTCTTTATTGAATTTATATTTTATTTCCTATATTTTCTTTCTGATTTCACTCCTTATGCCATCCTTTGTTTCACAGATCAGTTTAACTATGTACCTTCTAAACTCCTTCTTTGACATTTCTTCTACTGTGTTGTCAATGGATTCTATTATTGGAACATCTTGGTTCATTTGGGATGCTTCCCCCCCCCCTTTTTTCATGTTGTTTGTGAGTTTTCCCATCTAGCAGTAGTAGTCTGAGGCAATATACTTTCTGTCCTGTAGACTTATAGTGTTCCTGAAGATTTACAGTACCTTACGTTTAAGAGAGTTGAATGTTAACAGCACCCAATGTAAACAATATACAGCCTTAAACCTAATAGCTCCTATTAAGATATCTACTGTTCTCTCCCAATAAACAGAAATGATGTGTTCAATTATTGTATACAACATAAACAGTAAATGTGTTAAAAGGGTGATTTTAAATGTTGGATAAAGAGACAACAGAAGTGGTATAGGATGTTATGTTCATGAGAGAGGAGGAGAGAAGATAGAAGTAATCATTTATAGGAAGAATTAAAGAGGAATTGATAGAGATAGACTGTTAGCAGAAGAATGGGCAGAAAGAGAATTGAAACCGATAAGTGAGAGGAAAAATATATACAAAGCAAAAAAAAATTAAAAATAAAAAAGTAAAAATATAAGAATATACAACAAAATTATAAAATATTATATATGTATCCCAGACCTCAATAAACTCATGCATGAAAAATACTTGGTTTCAAATATGGTAGATGTGTTAGAAAGAAGAAAAAAAATCTCAATGGAAAATTGAAAAATTTTTTTCTGTTGGCATTCTAAAGTTTCTCAGTTTCTTTTTTCTGCTGATATGTAGAGTTTTCTGGAGCTTGAGGTAGCTCCTGTCCAGTGGGTGCCTGACTGGTTGGCTGGATGAACTTATAACAAGGTGTCCTCAAATCCATTTCTAACCTTAGAACCCAATGTAGACAACCCCATTCACCCTGTATACTTTGGGACTTGCACAGCTGGTGATAACCTGGCTCTCACCAGCCTTTCCAACCTGTGCTCTCCTGAGGCAAGATGCCCCCAATCTCCAACTTTTCATGGGATTGCCATACCCAGACCAGCCCACAGAGACCCAGTCACTATCAGATGGATCTGTGCTTCAGATACCCCAGGCTCAGCAATGTTGCAGTCCCAAGATCATAATGTCGTTCCAACTTGCAGAGAGCCCATCAGGGATGTGCTCACACAGAGGAGTGATTCTGAGAAAAAGCAGTAAGATGATGACCACTAGCACTAACAGCAGGAAACACCAGGTGAAGCCAAACCCACAGGTACCCTGACACTGGATCTCTAGGCACTGGCCAGTGTCAGCAGACACAGGCAGCTGTGCTCAAAGATGGCCTTGGTGGCAAACCTGCAAGCGCCCTGGCAATGAATTTCCAGGAGGTCACAGCACCCTAAGGCTGGAAGTCTGAGCAGTGGCAGTGGTGGAAATGGCAGCAGCAGCAGCAGCAGAGGCTCTAATCATTATTAATTATATTGTTTATTGAATGATTTTTCCAGTTCATAGCTATCTTTTTCCTTCTTTTTGTTATGTTTTGATAAGTGCAAGTTTTAATTTAATTGAATTTGTCCATCCTTTATTTTACACCTTATAAGGTTTTTGTTTTTATTTAAAAGTCTGTCTATATTTTCTTCCAAAAGTCAATAGTTTTTCTTTTATATTTAAGTTTCACATATATCTGGAATTAATTTTTATGTATGATAAATAGATACCTATTTTTATTACTCTTTCTAATATTGATTAACACTTTTCCCAAAATGTTTTTGAATGTCCAGTCTTTTCCATATTTTTCAACCATGGGTAATGTTTAGTAATGCATTTCTCATTGTAATCCAGCACTAATCATTAATTACACAGAGGCACAAATATAATTTCCATTAATTATCACTCTTATGCTTTAGTCAGCTTTGTATCACTGTATACAAAAGTCTTCACAGGAACAACTAGAGGAGGTAAATGTAATTTTGGCTCATGGTCTCAGAGATTTAGTCCAGTTTGGGCTGACTCCATTGCTGTGGGCCCATGTTAAGGCAGAGCAACAAGGCAGAAGGGTGTATCAGAGGAAAGTTACTCAGGACACTACCACAAGAAAGCAGAGAGAAGGAAGGGAAGAAGGGCCACAAGAAACCCCAGTTACACACCTCCTCCACCAATGCCCACCTACCTGCAGTTAACAACACAATACTAGCCTATTCAAACTAGGATGGATTGAATAGGTTGTGATTCTCATAACCTAATGGTTTCACCTTTTGAACATTCCTGCATTAATGCAGGAGCTTTAGAGGAATGCCTCATATCAAAACTATAATACCATACTTACATATGATGAGTTTTAGTATTTTATCTTATAGTTTTAATTAAAACTTTTATTGAGATAATTGTAGAGTCATATGCAGTTTTAAGCAATGATTCATAGAAAATCTATGTACACTGTCCTTAGTTTCCTCTTTGGTATAGTTTTTCAGTTAGGTCTGACTGAATCGTTTTCTAGTCTTGGAAAATACCTTTCCTACTAATCTCTAATGCCAAATATGGCTTATAAAGCTTATAGACATGCATGCATATGTTTTGGGGCACTATACTCTGTCCAATTATGTATTGGACTTTCGCTGCATCTTCAAAATTATGTCTGAGAGCCATTGTCATCCTACAGTTATCTTTTTTAAAATAAACACGGCTATTCAATGTCTTAAGTTTGTCCATATGAATTTTAAAATAACTGTCAAGTTTCAAGAGAAAATAATAGTGAATTTATGAATCAATTTTTGGATAATTTACATATTCATTATAGCACGCTTTCCTACACAGAATTAGAGTAACCACTTCCATATATTACTAATTTTATAATAACTTTCAAAAATGACATTTTCCTATATGAATTTTTAAAAATTTATTTAATTTGTTTTTAGGTACCATATTGTTGTACTTAATTTTTTTCCTATTAATTTTATTATTGCTACAATAGATTTAAAAATAACATGATATGGGCCTGGGTTTGTGGCTTAGTGGTACAGTGCTTGCCTAGCACATGTGAAGCATGGGATTCAATCCTCAGTATGACGTAAAGTTAAATAAATAAAGATATTGTGACTATCTACAACTAAACATTTTCTTTGTGTATGGAGCTATTCATATTTTTCCATTAATCTTTTAAGATAATGAGCATATTAATATGCTTTGATATATTAGCAGATTTTATTATATTGACTCAATCTTACAATCTGATAATAAATATAGTATGTTCACAACATATCATCTTTTTTTGTGTTGATGATTTTGTTTTGTTAACATTTTAAGATTTTTCCACTTATGTTATTAAGTAAAATGGCTTTTGATTTTCCTTTTTTATACTACCTTTACATTGATATGATGGTTCAGTTTTATAGAATGAGTTGTGGAACTTTTTCTTTTTCTTCCATTTTGAAAGAGCTTATCTAATATTATAATTATTTGGTACTGCAATGTTTGTAAAATTTGCTGGTAAAGCCATATGGACTGGGAGTTCTTATTGTGGGAATACCTTTAGCTTATGCTTTTTAAGTAAATGACTGCAAACCTATTCCAGTTTTCTATTTCTTTAATTGGGAGGGAGTTTTAGGATATGCAACCTATTATTGAATAAACAAGTCATTTCTCTTCCTAGAAAGTTGTGCCTATACTCCTTGCTATTGAGAAACACTTATCTAGTGTTTCTAATTATTATACCTATAAACAAGTCTATATTTATCCTTATATTGAGGGAAATTGAAACTTTAATAATAAAAACTTGAGAATGGTGCAGGAACAGGTTACATGTTTCTTAACTTCTACTCTGTTTTTCTATATCTTAGTGATATTTTTAATATAATGTAGTGTTCCTTTGATTAAAATAGTTTCATAGTGGATATATTTAGTCACACAATATGAAGGGATGACATATTGAAGGAAATTTTGATGTAGATTGTAAAGAAATTCTTCTTTTCACTTGCTGTTATTAAGTGGGAGACCATTCTTAAACTTTTCTTCATAGTGGAGACAACTACAATTATCTGTATTCTAACTTATTCATTTACAGGGGAGGTAGAGCATCTTAATTTTGTTATTGAGTTTGAATACACAGAGCTTATACACCCCTGGTATTTCCTCTAATCTTTCTTTAGGAGTGAGCATGTATATAGAGAGCAGGTTTTCTCTTTTGGCCCTCTATAAATTATGAAGGGGTCTGCTCTTTTAAAGGGAAAGTATAGTATTCTAGCAGAGCCATAGCTTGGTATGTAAGTCTAACTACTTTATGCATCCAATAATAGAAATTTTTCTATATAAATAATAATAATAACAATAATAGCAATATTTTGAGTGCCATCTGTTTTACAATCATTTCTCTTCTAATATGTTCATTACATGGAAGGGAAAATAAGGAAAAGGGCTTCTGTCAAACACTAATACTTGTATGTTAGCCTAAGATTCCTGAAAAAAAATCTGAGAACAGAATTGTAGACTGAAATAACATGTTTAGAAGCTTTTATTAAGGCCTAGGTACATGGCTGTAGCTTTGGACTTTAGGATGTGAACTACACATGTTACTATTTTGCAATTTGTCAAATCTTTTATTGGGTCATTTGGTTAGTTATTTTAGTTGTACACTGGCTTTTACACGATGTGACTTGCACAGATGACTTTCAACCCCAGTGCCAGCCAAATGGGATTTTCACCTTGGTGAGGATGATACACCACTTTTGAAGGTGGCTCTCAATTATCCCCACCTCCTAATAATCATGTCCTTGTATATTTCCTTACCCCATGAATTTTAGGTACACCCATACATTTTTTTCCCTCAAATAGATATGGTAAAATGGACGAAATGTCATTTCTGTGACTAGGTTGCAAAATTGTATGACTTTCATAGTGTTAGCATTCTCCCTATTGGCTTTTGTCTTCCAGCAGAGGCATGAGTATTGCAGAGGTCTTTCATAAGCATGGGAACCTGAAGCAAGAATTGAATTAAACATAAAAGAGACTCTTTCCAGATATCAATGTTTTAGATAAAGATTATTGGCTTTTGTTTTGATGTTTTTAGCTATGTGTGTAAGCACATACATTAAATGCAGGTGTGTTTCAAAGCACTAATGAATCTTTTTCTAACTTTAAAATGTTAGTACCAAACTTGTAAAAACTAAAGTGCTCAATTGGCTTCTGCAAATTCTTTTCTGTGTTCTGGGTTAATATTATGGTTTGGATGCGAGGTGTCCTGCAAATGCCCCTGTGTGAGACAATGCAAGAAGGTTCAGAGGAGAAATTATTGGGTTGTGAGAGCCTTAACCTAATCAGTGAATTGATCCCTAACAGGATTAACTGAGTGGTAACTGGAGGCAGGTGGGGTGTGGCTGAAGGAGGTGGTTAATTGGGGTCGTGGCCATGGGGTATATATTTTGTATCTGGAGAGTAGAGTCTCTCTCTGTTTCTTGATAACCACTATATGAGCTGCTTCCCTTTGCTACATTCTCCCACCATGATGTTCAGCCTAAACTCAAGCCTCCTGAGGAATGGAGCCTATCTTCTGTGGATTAAGACCTCTAAAGCTTTTATTAAGCCCTCATGTAAGCCCTCAAATAAACTTCTCCTCCTTAGAATTGTTCTGGTCAGATCCTTTAGTCCCAGCAGCAAAAAAGCTTACTAAAAAAGTTAAGAAGGAAACTGTGATAGTGATAACATGTAATTCATGTGCCTGCTATATATAAGCAATTCCTATCTTCCTGCCAAGTAGTCTTGAGTTAGGTATAGATATAACAATTTCTTAAATTTTGGTTATAGATATAATAATTTCTTAAACTCTTGTTATGAGTATAGATTAGAGATCTAACTTGTGACTACCTGGAGAAAGTTGATAGATTTTATTAATAAACTGACAAAAGGGTTATAAAGAGAATATGCTGTCTTACGTTGAGGTTGAAAAACAAGTTAATGAAATGATTGAAAACAACTGTTAAGAAGACAACTAAAAATGCCTACCTCTGAGTTTTTGTCTATAGCAGTCAGGGTTGTTAAGAGAATCAAGAAAGATCTAGAGTGATTTGAAAAAATAAATTTCAATTTTAATGTCAGAATAAAAGCAAGAGGAGAGAAGAAGGAGTTTGACATCAATATACTAAGTGCATGTATAAAAACTCAAATGGTATGAAAATATTTTGTGTAAAACCAATGACTTGGAAAATGGTGCTCTTTATATGTAATATGAAAGGAATTGCACTCTAAAAGCATGTATAACAAATTAATTACATTAAAGAAAAAAGCAAAAGGAGAATAAACATAATTAAGAGATTAACTTAGAAGATAGCCAAAGCTCTTAGACATAGTAGATTCTATTTTTGTGAAAGGAAGTTCTAGAAGTCAAGAATAGAATGACATGAAAAGGAAATGAAATTACTCCATGTTATGGTTTGGATATGAGTTGTCCCCCAAAAGCTCACATGTGAGACAATGCAAGAAAGTATCAGGGGAGAAATAATTCAATTTTGAGAGTCTTAACCTAATCAGTGGATTAATTCCTGATTGGATTAATAGAGGCAGGTGGGGTGTGGCTGGAGGAAGTGGTTAATTGGGTGCATGGCTATGAGATATATATTTTATATCTGGAGTGGAAATCTCTCTCTCTCCGCGTCTTGATCACCAGGATGTGAACTGCTTTCCTCAGCCACCCTCTCTCACTATGATGTTCAGCCTCACCCTGAGCCCTGAGGAATGGAGCCAGCCTTCTCTAGACTAAGACCTCTGAAACCATGAGGCCTCAAATAAACTTTTCCACTCCTACAGTTGTGCTGGTCAAATCCTTTAGTCACAGCAGTGAAAACGCTGACTAAAACACTCCACATCTTACTTCTCTTGAAACAACTTAATTAAAGTGGGAAGTATACAAATTTCAGTCAGATCAGAAAATGCCTAAATCTCAACGTAATCTAACAGAGCAAAAAATGACTGTTCTCAACAATAATCAGGTATGATTCCCCAGTACAGTGCCAGGATCCAGGAGATTATTGAATTATTGTAGATAAAGAATGCAAGGTGCAAAAAGAGCAATGGAAATGCAACTTGTACTTAGGAGTAACTACACCAAATTTTTATAGAAAATCTGGAAAGACATGATGGGAGAAGAGTGGAAAGTTAGATGTACAATAGGGTTAAAGAATTATTAGGTAAGTTTCAAGGAAGTACAGTTATTTGAAGTGGGAATTTAGTGATATCCTGTACCTTAAGGGAACAAGTCTGAAAAATTTAATGAATTGGGACTGAAGATGAATGTACACCAAAAGTGAGACATGTTGAAGAAGAGTGAAACAGGACAATGATAGATCAAGTCAAGACTTTGGTTAAACATTTGGTCTTATGGGAGAATATCTCTTGGGTACTATTATCCAACTCTAGGTGGACATTTTTTGTTTGAAGAATGAATTATTTTGACAAGTCCAACTCTTATTGATTTCATATTTTTTTCAATGTGGGACCCCACAAGATAAAATCTAGAGAAATGTTAGGAAAACAAATGTCAGTGCAAGAAATCTGATGGAAAACAAAAGGGAAGAAAATACCCAAATTCAGTAAAGAGTATCAACTCCATATACATTAGAGAAGAGAAGGGATCAACTTAGATGCAGGTTAAAATTAGTCCTACTGAAAGACAGAGGAACAACAGATGGATATATAACTGAGTCATATTCCGCACCTAAAAGAGAAACAAAAAATAGACGTAAATGCACTGTGTTTCAGAAGATTCAAAAGCAGAGGAAAGGCATCAGCTTAAAGAGCTTATGAAAGAATTATTTATTAATACTCTGTTTTGGGGGGACAAGCTTCAGAAACATCTACATGAACTTAATTTCAGAAATCTGTACAGAGTGATAATCCAGCAGAAGAAAATATTGGAAGAAGGTGAATCCTTCTTTAAAAGAAATATTTCATAAAATATGATGTTTCCTTATTAGGAGATGGTGGAAGAGACCACTGTGACATGGGACCTATGTTTTATTTTCAGAATATAATGAAGGCTATGTCTCTAAGCTGAGGTCACTATCAATATAGTGTTGGGGTGTTGCAGACATGGAGCTCAAAGCAAGAATGAAAATTAAAAAGTCTGGATATCACAAATAAATAAATAAATACATGTAGATAAATGCTGGTCTATATGTACGTACCCCTAGAGCATCTGAAAGAAGGAACCCTGAATTCCTATAAAATTTCTACAGAGAAAAATTCCTGAAGTAAATAATTTCAACACAAAGAAACAAAACATTACACAGACACACATAACAATGGTACATCTTTAGTGAGACTCACCTGTCACAATAGGAGGATAAACACAAGAACAGGACTTAATAGAATAATATGACAAAATCCTTAAAACAAGCATATTTTTAATAAAAAGTTAAAAATGTAAATAATAAAAAGGAATTATAATAAAGAAGTATCATGAACAATGATAGATTCAAAAAATAGTACATAGAATGTTTAAGAGGAAGTTAAACAGGCTAGCTAAAAAGCAGAGTAAACAAACCTGAGTAGATAATTATTGACCGAGAAGGCAGATAACAATGACTCAGAAAACACCACAAAAAGATGAAATTACAGAGAATGTGAAAGATAATTAAGAGACATTGAAGATACATTGGAAAACTATAATATATCTAATATTTCCAGAAGAAGAAGATAGAAACTAGAATGGGTAAAAGGAGTGCTCTTATCAGAATTAACTAGTTTTAAAAGGCATATACTATTTTGAAGAATATACATGTACAAATAACTTTAAACTTTTAGTTAAAGTATGTGTGTTAAAAATTTAAGGTGTATAACAAGATTTGGAGGATTTCAAAATTGTTATAAACTGAGGAAAGAGGAAAGAAGGACTGAACAAAGCTTCATCTATCCAATAGTAAGCATTGAAAATTAAAACAACAAAATCACACTGGAAAAATAAATCAAAATAGGTCATTAATGAACATGTATGCAAGGATATACATTGGCATGTAAAAGACAAGATCATCAGGTGTATAAAAGACATGATGAACTTACATGTCATTTATTAAAATATGTAAATCTTAGGGATGTGAAAATCTTGATTTAATGAATATACATAGAATCTTATATCCAACAATTAGAAAATGCACATTTTTCAATGTACATACGAAGCTTTTATAAATATTATCCATATATTAGGCCATAAATCGAGTCTCAAATAGCAATAAATATCTTTTCTGAGCATAATGCTGTAGGTATGTTAAATCAAAAATAAAAATATAACAAAGTTACTACTATCTATTAGCAAACAAAATGCTTATATAGGAAATATACAAGAAATAAGGAAAATATAGTTTCAAAATGGCAAAAACAATATCAAAATTTGTAGAAATTAAAGTCATCCTTAGAAGGGCATGCATAATCTTTAGTGATGCAATAAAAGCTAAGTTTTAGAGAAAGGGATTCAATCACCAAAATTATTAAGTTAGAGAAACATCAAGATAAATTGAATAAAAGAGAAAATACAAAGTGATTAAAGTGAGAACAGGTATCCATAAAGTAGTTTACAAAAAAAAAAAAAAAAAGTGAAAAAACAAAACTCGGCTGAAGATGTGTCTCAGTGTTAGAACACTTGCCTAACATGTGCAAGAAACTGCATTTGATCTCCTGCACCACAAAGAAAACGTATTAATAAAGTAGATGCACATTTTGAAATATTGATAAAGAAAATAATGGAATCAGTAAGACTAAAATAAATATAAGCAACAGATATAGACATAAATCGATCATATATATTTAAATGAGAATTTTTGCCAATATATTTGAACTTACATATGAGATATATGAATTTTTGAATGTTCTATATATTTTAGTGTAATCAGGGAAAAAAGTGAATAAACTTTCTTTTAATAAAGATTAATAAATCTTCTTTTAATAAAGGAACTTATCAAACAAAACCTTCCAGGTCCACCAAATTTTAAAGAATGTGGTATTATTCAGATTTCCACTACTGTAACAATTACATCAGAATATTGATTTATAAAGAGAAAAGGTTATTTTGGCTCACAGTTTTAGAGGTTTCAGTCCATAGTCATTTGGCTCTAATGCTTTGGGCCTGTGATGTAGAATCATCAATGGAAACCTATGATTGAGCAAAGTTGCTCATCTCATGATTGATGAGGAAGAAAAAAAAAGGCAAAAGGAACTAGGATTCTGCAATCTCCTTTGAAAGCACACCCTGAATGACCTGAAGACCTTTTACTAGTCCCTCCCTCTTAGTTTTCAGCATCTCCCAACTGTACCCATCTGGGAACAAAACCTTTAACACATGTGTGTTTGGGAGACATGCCAGATTCAGTGTCCTTGATCCCTAAAAGTTCATATCAATTTCAGAATGCAAAATTCATCTACTCCATCTCCAGAAGTCCCCAAATTCTTAACTCTTCCAGCATTGCTCAAAAGATCACATCTTAATTCTCCTTTGTTTGTTTGTTTATTTAGTTATTTATCATTGTTTATTTTAATTAGTTATACAAGACAGTAAACTGCATTTTGACACATTGCATACAAATGGAGCACATCTTCTCATTCCTCTGCCTGTACATGGTGCAGAGTCTTTTGAGACTCAAGGCAAACTCAGCTATGAACCTCTGTAAAACTAAATAAAACAAAACAATACAATTTATAAATTTCCCAGGTATAATTGTGGAAGAGGCTCAGGGTAAACATTCCTATTTGAAAAGGGAGAAACAGAAAAATAGCACAGATGGATCAGACCAAGACAAATCCAAAATCCAGCAAGATAAACATTAAATCCTACAGCTCCATGAATAGCATCCAGGGTAAAATGTAATGGGATGTGAGCTCCCAAGGACTTGAGCAGCCCCATAACTATGGTTTGCTGCTTGTAGCCCATATGGTTTCTCTCTTGGGCTAGCTTTGCATATTGCCTATAGCTTTTACTGAACAGTGTTTCATATTACTAGCATATCTTCCATCCTGGCTGTTCCATTGCAGCTTTGTGAGATCCCAGTTTCATTACTATAGCTTCACACACGGCCCTGTTGAGGGAGGCTTGAAGGACTCTGACCCTGCTACACATCACCTGACAATCTAGTTTTTTTCTTTTGAAATCTTGGTGAAATCTAACATAACCCCATAAATCTTGCATTATGCATACTTAGAAAACCAGCATCATGTGGACTATCACTAGTATAATCCGTACCTAGGCCTGCTTGAACCATGCTGCAGTGGCCTCTGTCTTGATGGTGGAACACAGGGAAACAAATTCCTGGCTGCTTTTGTGAATTCAGGGCAAGCCAGGGCTCTTTTCTCAAAAAACTCTGACATGAAAAGTTTTAGAAACAAATTTGCATTTCTACATCTCTGAGCCTCTGAGAGCTATAACCCTGCTGATCTCTGCAATGTTCCTCAAGGCATCTTTCAATTTATTCTGGTGCAAAGTACTTGGCTTCACTTTATAGGCGTGAGCAACTGCAGTGGAATTCTCCTTGACTACATACATTTTACTTGTACTTCTTTTATGGCTAAGCTGCAAATTCTTTAAATATTTTTGCTCTGCTCCTTTTTTGCTGTCAATTTTCACTATAAATGTGGCTAAAAGTAGCCAGTAATACTCTTGATACTACCAGAGGGATTTGCTGCTTAAAAATTTCCTCTGACACTTAAATGTCAATCTCTAAGCTCAGTATCCCACAGATATTGGGCATGGAGAAAATGTGGCCAAATTATTTGCCACAGTGAAACAAGAGTAGTCTTTAATCCAATTCCAAATAAAATCCTCATTTTTTTTTTTTGTGAAACCCCATCAGCAAATCCTTTACACTTAACATTCTTATTAGCACTCTGTTCTAAAACCCCCACCAGAATCATCTGCAAAATTTTGCTTAAAACATTCTACAATTTATGTAGCCTACTCCAAAAATTTCCAAGCTTCTCCTGAAAACCAATTCCAAAGACTTTTCCATATCACCAGGCATATAGTATTGCAAATAACCTGATTACTTGATGCCATTTTTTCTGTGTTTGTTTGTGTTCTATACTATAACAAATACCCACGATAACAAACTTATAAAGAAAAAAGGTTGATATTTGCCCTCATTTTAGAAGTACTGCTCCATAATTGTTTGGTCCCATTGCTTTGGGCCTATGATAAGACATAATGGTATGAATGTGTAGTGGAGTAAAAGTGCACAACTTGTGGCCAAGAAATGAAAAAAATGAGAGGAGGAGACTAGGACCCCACAATCCCTTAAATGGCATGCCCCCAATGATCTGAAGCCTTTCACTAGGCACTACCTCCTAAAGGTCCCCTCACCACTTAATCTTACTAAACTGAGGACTAAACATTTAGCACATGGGCCATTGCGGAAAATTCTAGATCCAACCTATACCAACTATATAATTTCTATCTTCTGTACATAGTTCTAAACATATAAAAAGATCTAACATTTTGTAATTCATTTATGAAAGTATTATAATATAGAGATGAAAAGTATACCCAGTATAATTCATGGCAATGGAAATAATAATCCTAATAAAATATTAATAATCTAGCTCCAATAATATATTTTAAAATTTATCTTGACCAAGTTGGGTGTATTCTAGGAATATAGACATTTGTTGATATCAAAGTAAGTTTTATTCTAAGTCTTGTGATTCTATCAATATGACATGCTGTACATATAAGGAATAGCCCTGTTATAGAACATCTAAAATTTGTGGAAATAATTTAAAATTAATTTGTAAGTACATGGATTAATGGATAAGAAATTAATATATATCCTTGAAGGCTATAAAAATGAAAAAGTATAAATTTGGGGAGGAAAGGAAACATTGGAGCAGGCATTTGTTTCTGAAATTTCTGATTTCTAGAAATAGAATTTCAGTTAAATAATTTCAGACAGATTCAACTACTTCATTTATTGAATTAACATGTATATAATACATAAGGCATATACTTATTATTTTTAAGAAATAAAAAAGATGTTAAAAGTACAACAAAGGAATAAGGGCATCTAAAAGTGACAGGTGAATTTGCGAAATCATAAATCCACAAATACATCCATATATGAAACATTATGTGTGTATGGTATGTCTGTGTCTGTGTGATATATATATATCTATATATATATATATATATACATATATGGAGAGAGAGAGAGGGGGAGTGTCAGTGATCAAGTTAAATAGTTTATTAGGCACAAAAAGTAAGAGTTCTCCAAAATATATTTTAAAGTTATGAAAGATTTCAGTGGAGAGTAATAAGGATAGGAAATATGAAAGACATATTGAAGGCCAAAATTCATAGAATAAGAAGATTTAATATATAAATCTAATTTGAGATACAGATAATTAAGAAATTGGGGAGAGGCAATATTTGAAAAATAGCTGACATTTTTTTAGATTGATGAGAACCATGAATCTTTAATTTAAAGTATTCAGAAAACTAATCAATTCCAAAAAAAGATGAATCAAAAAAATCTAAAATTTTACTTTCTATAGCAAAACCTCAGAACACTAAAGAATCCAGCAAAAAAGAAGGAGTAGCTTAAAAGAAAGAAAATAAAAGTGTGTAGCCTGAGTGACATGGTAGGTTAAGGCAGGAGGACCACAAGTTTGAGGCCAGCCATGGCAACTTAGTGAAACCCTGTCTCAAAATTTAAAATAGTAAGAACTGGGGGTGTAGTTCAGTGGTAAAGCACCTTTGGGTTCAATTCCCAGTACTCCAATGAAAAAAAGAAAAAGAACAAAAAGATTGTTACCTGACTTCTCAACAGAGACCTTGCACCTAATAGAGGAAAAAGTAGGCCAAACATGTTGGATTAGGCCCCAACTTCCTCAATAAGACCCCTATAGTGCAAGAACTAAAACTTAATAAATGGGATGAATTCAAACTATAAAGCTTCTTTTCAGCAAAAGAAACAATCAGTGAGGTGAAAAGAGAACCCACATAATGGGAGCAAATCTTTACCACATGCACATCAGACAGAACATTAACTCCAAGGATATATATATATATATATATATATATATATATATATATATATATATATATATATCTCAAAAACCTTTACACCAAAAAACAACCCAATCAATAAATGGGCTAAGGAACTGAACAGACACTTCTCAGAAGAAGATATACAATCAGTCAACAAATATATGAAAAAATGTTCAAATCTCTAGCAATTAGAGAAATGCAAATCAAAACTACTCTAAATTCCATCTCACACCAGTCAGAATGGTAGCTATCAAAAACACAAACAACAATAAATGCTGGCGAGGATGTGGGGAAAAGGGCACACTCTTACATTCCTGGTGGGGCTGCAAATTGGTCAGCCAATTTGGAAAGCAGTATGGAGATTCCTAGGAAAACTTGGAATGGAACCACCATTTGACCCAGCTATCCCACTCCTTGCTCTATTCCCAAAGGACTTAAAAAACAGCTTACTATAGGGACACAGGCACATCAGTGTTTATAGCTGCACAATTCACAATAGCTAGATTGTGGAAACAACCTGATGCCCATCAATAGATGAGTGGATAGGGAAACTTTGGTATATATACACAATGGAACACTACTCAGCACTAAAAGAGAATAATATTAATCATGGCATTTGCAGGTAAATGGATGGAATTGGAGAAAATAATGCTTAGTGAAATCAGCCAATCCCAGAAAACCAAAGGTCGATTGATTCCTTTGCTATGATGATACTGAATTATGGTGGCAAGGGAGGGAGGATGAGAGGGATGAAAGAATGTTTAATAGAAAAAAGGGTGGGGGGAGGGAAAGGGGAAATGGGATAGAAACAATGGCAGAAGGAGTTGGATGTCAATATACTAAGGGCATGTATAAAAAACTCAAATAGTATGAAAACACTTTGTGTAAAACCAATGACTTGGAAAACTGTGCTCTTTATATGTAATATGAAAGGAATTGCACTCTAAAAGCATGTATAACAAATTAAATTAAATTTAAACAGAATCAAAAAACTTGTAACTTTCAAACTTAGAATTGTATATCTAAGCCGAAAGAATTACAACAGAATGAAGATGCATTCTGACAAAAATAAACCTTGATATTTTCTACAGCTGTTGCTCACTAAAGAAAATTCTCAAACTTGCTCTTTATGAAGAAGAAAAATGCTCTCAGAATGAAGATCAGATATACAAAAACAATTATAAGAGAATAATAAATGTGGGAAAAGCTAAGTAATCTTTGACCATATGAAACAGTCTTAAGCAATACTATTCATAAACTATCCTGGCATTAAACAAAACTCCCAAATATGTGTGGCTTACAGTAAAAATTGATTATTTCTGTCTATTATTCTATGTACTATTTGAACCTATGCTTGACGTGTGTCTGTTTTCTTGAATACCAACTGAAAATACAGGCCCATTTTGAACATATTACTCTCATGACAAGGGAATAAAGGGAAAAATCAAACAATGTCGTGGCATATAGAAGCTCTGCATCAACTGGCACCCTACCCTCCTGTTTAAATCTCATTGACTTGAGAAAGTAACATTACCAAACCTGTCAGTGGAGCAGGGAAGAATATGCATATCATTTTATTTACTTTTCACTGTTTTAATCATTATATAATTTAAAAATAGAAAATATATTTTCTTGATTTATTAACGTTTTTACTTTGTCCTATAAAATCTGGAATCAAATTGAATCATGATATGAGTATAATAACAGAGCTCAGGAAGCCTGATTATCATCTAAGTATTATTATAGTATAACTTGTTTAAGGCTTTTAATTTTTCTATACCTGAAACAAGTTCTTCCTCTTGGCACTGCTCAGAATGAAGTTTATCATTAAAGAAAACTAGAGTTATGTTCTCTAGTCCTAAGATTTATAAAACAACAAACATTTTGAAAAGTCAAATAAAGACAAAAATATTATCTGTCAATATAAATGTTAATTGGCCAAGCACTCAAAATGTAGCTAGAAATATTTTACTTGATGGGCAACAAAGAATACAGAGCAGATAAACTATTTCATAATACAATCATGCTTGTAAAATATTTTACACTTTGTTGACATGTTAACAGAGAATTTCACACTTCATTGAAAAGTCATTAAGACAATTACCAGGTCATTACTGTACATTGTAAGTCTTTAGTCTTGAAACTCTAAATAATTCTTTTTGATAAGACAGTTTAGCTCCTAGCATATGCTGAGTAAGAATGTAATCTACTCTGATCATTTCTATTCACCTAAAAGTTAGCCTTCAGAGACTGCTAAGGGAGTTTTATGAGACTTGTTCAGTAAATCTATAAAATTTATTTAATGATGCCTAAGAGATTCACTCATATTTCTTAAAAGGAAATCCCCATAATCTGACTCATGGGATTTCTGGCATAGTGAGACTCCTGAGTGTTTATGTCTTCAAAAATACTAGTTATTAATGTTCTTTTAAATGCATACAACTATAAAGAAGAAATTCTTTATAATTTAATTGACCATTTAACTCATGTTAATATTTTTAAAAACAATACAAACAAATGGTGAGGTAATTCCATTAGATAAATATCTTTTAAAGTTTGGTAAAACTGTACACATACATAGTATTTTATGGAGTGATTTGTACATTTCACAACACATCATAATTATCTTGGTAATTGCTCTATATCAGTATACACATATATTTAATAGCTGGTTATCATTCTATTTTATGATTTGATAATGTCATGATTTATTAATGATTATACTATTGGATCACAAGATTCCTTAGAGCTGTGCAGGAAAGGTGACACATGTTATGACCACTTTCTACTGAAATATAAAAACTTCACAACCAAAGCTATAGTACTTGCTAACCTATGTGAAGCATGAGTTTTGTATTTATAAAAGACTGGTATTCATTTTTTCAAAGACTAATCCAATAGTTGCATAGTCAGAGAAGTTTTGAAGGGATTACTTTCTTTTACATATAGTATCTTTTGGAGAGAAATCGTTCAGAAAAGTTTGTAAATACACATCACAAATTCTCTCAGCTTCCCAAATAAACCCACAGTATCAAAAATAACTGATTTTTTCAATTTCCAATTTAAAAGACTGGCTATTTTAGTAACAAGAAAAAAAAAAAAAAAAAAAAAAAAACTCTACCAGCTACCAGGAAAAGGAGGTTAGAAATTAGTGACTGTTTATAAGTACCACCTGAAATTTTGGGTATCTGCAACTTGTCTCTTTTTAGTATGTACATGAATGGGAACAGATATCAGTTAGAAGAGATTTAATTGGCTTTGGAAGAAGGCCCCAGAACTTCTGATTAATGACACTCCTGTCTAGCCACTCACTGAGCCAAATGTGACCTTGTTTGTTGTACGCAGCTAGCCTTGTATGACTTGGATGGTTATAAGAAGCTGCCTACAGTTAACATCTAGTGGATCTTGAAAACACTGGCTCCTGTTAGGAAAGACTTGCTCAGCCTTGAAAAAACCCATGGAAGCCTGGGGATATAGTACTCCTCAAAAATACCTATAAAGGAATTTACATCCTTTTTTTTTTCACTGTGGCTACAGTATAATTCCAGATATTTTTTCTGACATAGCTACACACACACACACACACACACACACACACACACACACACACATATATGATAAGGTTCTAAATGACGTAATTAAGCCCAAATCACAAGTATATGTCATCTTGTTACTTCCCTTTTTATTGATCTATATCAAGACACAATGCTCTGTTTATCTTGCCTTTTTAACTTTCAGAGTTTCTAGTTGTTCTGTTTGTATGATGGTCATATGCAGCTGCAGGACAATGTGTTATTAATGTATAGGGAGTTTGTTATATCACACACTTATTTCTCGTGGTTCTTGTTAGGTATTGCCACCATCATTCTTCAACATGAATCAGATAAGTGTTCCATGCTTGATTATTGGAAGGAACCCATACTCCAAAAATCCAAGAAGTTTTCTTCCATTTAAAGTAAAAAAAAAAAAAATACCAAGAGACTATGACTGCAACATGATTGGCTGAGGCATCTCTAACTCCCCACACAGATTATCCTACTGTAAAACTGCAATTTTAGCCGGGCGTGGTGGCGCACGCCTGTAATCCCAGCACTTGGGAGGCTGAGGCAGGAGGATCATGAGTTCAAAGCCAGCCTCAGCAATGGTGAGGCACTTAGCAACTCAGTGACACCCTGTCTTTAATAAAATACAAAAAAAGGGCTGGGAATGTGGCCCAGTGGTCAAGTGCCCCTGAGTTCAATTTCCGGTAACAACAACAACAAAAAGGCTGCAATTTTAAATGACCTGAAGATGAGGCTGAACAAAGGAAAATGCTGTTATCTGAGTGCTATAACAAAAATAAGCATTTTCCCAAGTGTCTGACATGCTAAACCAATTCCTGTACAGGAACAATTCAATAGTCACTAAAAGAGTTTTCTTCAATACTATAATAGTTCATCATTGACAGATGAACTCAGTCACACTATGCAGAACTCAAGAGTAGAGTGCAGTATTAATTATGGGAAAGATAAAATCCTATTCTTTTGATAAATAATTTTCATATATTTAATTTTATTCTGTTAAATTCTGTTTACTTATTAATTTATTATACTTAAGTAATTTTTAAAATCAATTAGGTATTTATTGCCTCAGGGTAAAAAGAAGTTAATAGTTAAACATAGCCAACTGAATAAAATATGCTTCAGTGGTTAAATATGTACTATAATTCTGTATGCAACCCCTGCTGTTCTTAGCATTGAGTTAGAAGTAAAGATTACATAACACTTGGTCTTTGAATGGTAAAAATACCAAAAACAAAAGAATATAATTTTCACATATATTTTACAGTTTATGAAGCTCTTTATCATATTTCCCTTTTTATTGTGTGTAAACTTAAAGATAGTTTTGTCTTATCATTTCATAAAGGAAAAGTTTCAAAGTAAAACACATCTTGTATTATAATATGAGGATTAGTAAAATTTCCATATTAGCTGAGGAGGTTAACGGGTCTACTATGTGGAAATTTTTCAACTGCTCATTTCCTGAGGTATAAATCTGGTACATTATAGTGTGAGCCCTCACTTAACCAAATTATAAAAACTCATGAGGAAAGAATGCTCTCTCATTTCTGCAATGAAAATTATTGTAAAATATTTTAAATATAGTTTCGGATCAACCTAATTAATTTAAAAACTTTACTATGACATAATTCTATAAAACATATTTGTATCCTGGTAAACATTTAGAGTGTTTCAACTAGATCCCCTGGGGCATGGGGTTCTGATATGTGGTGCAAAACTAGCTGGGCCTTATAATCCTGGTTCCAAGTATTATTTTTGTTTGTCTTCTAGCAATTAAATTTTGTTTCAAAATATAGTGCTTTCATATTTTTATGGAAGGGTCTATGTTGGAATTTGTTGAAAGGGAATAAAATGCTCCTTGAACACATAGCAAGTTTAAGCAAAAACATAATTATAAATATTACATTTTATCAATGTACTCACTTTAAACATCCTGCTAGCAACTGGAATGCCATTCACAGATATGAGTTTCAATTAGAAGCTAATAGTTATTTCTTTGTTGTAAAGATATTTCTGAAAAGCACACTCAACCAAATTGTTTTCCCCAGGGTGTAGATGTTGTGTGAGGTGGGGCAGAGAAAGAAAAACTATGGAAAAATTTAAAAAAATAAAGGAAACACAACACCACTTGATATGTCACAGGATATGGTACTAATGCCATTTGTATGGGAAGTTAATGTGGAATTGGCTCTTTGAGAGCTTAAGAAGTAGCTGAGCACAGCATCACATACCTCTAACCCCATCTACTTGGGCGACTGAAAAAAAAGGCAAGTTCAAGTCTAGCCTCAACAACTGAGTGTGACTCTTAAAATTAAAAATAAAATTGTCTGGGGAAGTAGCTCACTGGTGGAGTACCCCTGGGTTCAATCCCCAGAATAAAAAAGGAGAGAGTGATAGGTGACTTGAAGTGTTGTCCACATAGAAAGATGTTTTAAAGTTCTGTTATAGAATCAATATCAAATTATTTATAGGTATTTAAAGATTGGTGAAGTATCTCAGTGGTAAGTGCCCCTCTGTTCAATTGTCAGTACCAAAAGGAGGGGGGAAAAACGTAAGAAGTAATTGGTTACTTGTTGCTCTGGGGAAGCAAATTTACACATTTTGGAACTGCTTACCTTTCTATGTGCAGACATATTGTTTAGGCAAATCCTCCTTGTGGTAGGCCTAAATAATTTCTTAGGCTGTTGTAGGTATCTGCTGATAAGGTCTTTCAGCACTCTCTCTATACTATTCTTCATAATCCTATTCATTGTTGGCTTGTTCTGATTATCCTACAAAGTATTTGTTCCTTCATCATCAGAAAAAATTTAATAAGTATTTATTTAGGATAGTATAGAGGAAAAATGACATTGTCAATTCTATCATTATCCTTAGTGAGATTCTTTTTAAAGATAATAATATTCTAATATTCAACTCTTTTTGAACCTCAAATGAATGCAAATGGTTGAATAAATATGTTAAATAATTTCCCTAATATCCAATGAGTATACATCCAGAAATAGTTCATTTATGCAAGTTCAGATACTTCAAGGACCTTATCTTTATTGCTAATAGCTGTTTAAGGAATTTCATTTCCTCTCAATTACCTAGATTTTCAAATATATTTTTTCATTTATTTGCACAGTAAAAAAGAATTAAATTGTTATGCAGTTTTGTGCATCATATAAAATATACCTTCATTTATTCAAAGAACTTTCTTTTTCCAAATATATTTACTCTTCATCATTTTAGTAATATTGCCCTTCAACATTTATTAAGATAAACAAAAATCCAAGTTCCTGCTTTTGTAAAAATGTTTTTCTTATACAAGAAATTCATGAATGAAAAAGAACTTTGTATCAGGTAGGTTGCTTTTGAACTTAATTGTAGTATATAAAATAGTCTTGAGGTGAACTTTCTAATATATTTATGCAACTCACATTATTACAGATTTTTCAATTGTTTAGATTCCATTCTCTTGTTTTATTTTCTTTTTAAAATTTTAAAATGTATTCTAATTAGTTATACATAACAACAGAATGCATTTAAATTCATTATACACAAATGGAACACAACTTTCTGTTTCTCTGTACATGATGTACAGTTGCACCATATGAGTAGTCATACATGTACTTAGGGTAATGATGTTCATCTCATTCCATCATCTTTCTTGCCCACATGCCACCTCCCCTTTCCACAATCAAAGTTCCTCCATTCTCTCCATGGCTCCCCGTTATGGATCATCATCCACGTATCAGAACATTTGACCACTGGTTTTTTGGGATGGCTTACTTAGCATGATATTCTCTAACTCCATCAATTTACCTGCAAATGCCATAATTTTATTCTCTTTTAATGCTGAGTAATATTCCATTGTGTATATTTACCACAGTTTCTTTATCCATTCATCTGTTGAAGGGCATCTAGGTTGTTTCCACACTTTACCTATTGTGAATTGAGCTGCTGTGAACATTGATGTGACTGTGTCACTATAGTATGCTGATTTTAAGTCCTTTAGTTATAGACTGAGGAGTGGAATATCTGGGTCAAATAGTGGTTCCATTCCAAGTTTTCTAAGGAATCTCCATACTGCTTTCCAAAGTGGTTGGCCCAATTTGCAGTGCTACCTGCAATGTATGAGTATACATTTTTCCTCCACATTCTCGTCAACACTTCTTATTGCTTGTATTCTTGATAATTGCTATTCTGACAGGAGTGAGATGAAATCTGAGAGTTTTTTTTTTTTTTTTAAAATTCTCTAATTGCTAGAGATGTTGAACATTTTTTTCATATATTTGTTGACTGATTGTATATCTTCTTCTGAGAAGTGTCTGTTCAGTTCCTTAGCCCATTTATTGATTGGTTTATTTATTTATTTATTTTTTTGGCGTTAAGTTTTTTGAGTTCTTTGTATATCCTGTAAATCAGTGCTCTATCTGATATATGTGTGGTAAAGATGTTCTTCCACTCTGTGGGAACACTCTTCACGATATTGATTGTTTCATTTGCTGAGAAAAAGCTTTTGAGTTTGAATTTATCCCATTTATTGATTCTTGATTTTATTTCTTGTGCTTTAAGAATCTGGTTAAGGAAGTCAGGACCTATGATAAAGATTTGGGCCTACTTTTTCTTCTATTAGGCATGTCTCTGGTTCAATTCCTAGGTCCTTGATGCACTTTGAGTTGAGTTTTGTGCATGGTGAGAGAGAGGTGTTTAATTTCATTTTGCTGCATATGGATTTCCACTTTTCCAGCACCATTTGTTGTCTTGTTCTATTTTAATATGTTTTGTTATTGTTCTTAACATATATGGATAGAAGTGAGAGCAAAATTCTAAGTGTATGAGCTTTGGTTGCAAAATTTCTGGATTCAAACTCTGGTTCTAATGATTATGGGCTGTGTAGTTTGAGCAAGTTATTTAATTTCTATAAATCTGTGTTTTTCTCATTTTAAAACCTATAAATAGGAATACAATATATCTCCATTGCCAGGCTGTTGTAAGGATTTAATAGAATAGTATACATAGTGTACCTAGAAAAATGGCCAGCATAGAGTAGATGTTCAAAAATGTTAGTTTTTACTTTATCATTTTTTCTATTCCCTTTTAATTTATAAAATTCAACTTTATTTTATTACAATTATATTAACTAATTTTAAGTGCACAGCTTCATTAAAACTTATAATCATATAAAATAATTTCATTTCACAGTCCTATCACATTGAAATGTCCTTGTGTTCCTTTGAAGTCAATACCTTTTCCAATCTCCAAGACATCACAACAGAGACCTGATTTTGTCATCTTGATTTTGATTCACCTAGAATTTCTTTTTCAGAGGATTGATTTTTATGTAGGATGACTTTCTTATTTACACTTTATTTTATTATCAAACAAAAAAGATTTCTGGGTGAGGTGGCATGTGCCTGTAATCCCAGCTGCTCCAGAGCCTGATGCAGGAGAATCATGAGTTCAAAGCCAGCCTCAGCAATTTAGCGAGGGCTTAAGTGACTCAGCAAAACCTTTCCCTAAGTGAAATATAAAAAAAGGGTGGGGGATATGATACAGTGGTTAAATGCCCCTGGTTTCAATCCCTGGTACAAAAAAAAATTGAAAGAGAGTCAAACTAATATTTAATTGAAGATATCCATCCATTAAGAAGCTTGAAAAATAGAAACACAGTAATTAAGAGCAAGAGATAAAAAACAGCAAATACAACAATAAAACTTTTGTTAGCCAACAAAAAATATTAAAATTGTAAATAAAATCTGAATGAAATTTTAAAATGAGGGTAAAATAGATAAATATCTGACATGTTCAACCAAGAAAAAGAGAGAGCAAGCACTAATATCCATGAGATAAATGATAAATGACATATGTTCACAGCTACATTTCATAAAGTTTTGATGATTTGGGAAATTTAGATAAATGGATGATTTCTAGAAATGTGTAAGCAATTTTTTTAAAAATTTATTTCTTTATTTTAACTAGGTATGTATGACAGCAAATGCATTTTTATTCATTGTACACAACTGCAGCAAAACATTACATTTCTATGGTTTTACATGATATAGTGCCATATAATATATGCAGTCAAACATGTACCTAGGGTAATGATGTCCATCTCATTCCACCATCTTTCCTACCCCTATGCACCCTTCCTACCCTCCCTCCCCTTTGCCACATCAAAGTTCCTCCATTTTTCCCATCTCTCCCTGAAGGAGCCTATAATCAAGGAGATAGCTAAAGATTGCGGTTAGCTGAGAGCCATAAAAGATGTTCTAGTTTCCACCTGATAGTAATACATTATCCAAAGAATCTTTGTATGCCCGTGAACACTGCATGACACACCTGTAAGCTCGAGCTGTAAGCACGTGTCCTTGTTAAAGCTATATGTATATAACTGGGTGAGTTTGGTTAGTGTGTGTGGGAAGAAGAAGAAGGTGGTGGTTGGAGTTAGAGTGTTTGGAGTGATTGCTGGAGCCGGAGAGAGAAGAAGAATAAAAGACCTTTTTTTCATTTTCATCCTGCCTCCGAATTTTCCTGCAGCGTTTGTTGCTCCAAGCGGTTTCCGCTTCAGGCAGCAACATCTCCCCCCTCCCTGTTATGTATCAGCATCAACTTACCAGAAATAATATTCAGCATTTGTTTTTTTGGGATTGGCTTACTTCACTTAGCATGATATTCTCCAACTCCATCCATTTACCTGCAAATGCCATAATTTTATTCTCTTTTAATGCTGTGTAATATTCCATTGTGTATATATACTACAGTTTCTTTATCCATTCATGTGTTGAAGGGCATCTAGGTTGCTTCCACACTTTACCTATTGTGAATTGAACTTCTATGAACATTGATGTGGCTGTGTTACTATAGTATGCTGATTTTAAGTCCTTTGGGTATAGACCACAGAGTGAGATAGCTGGTTCAAGTGGTAGTTCCATTCCAAGTTTTCTAAGGAATCTCCATACTGCTTTCCAAAGTGCTTAGCCCAATTTGCAGTCCCACCATCAATGTATTAGTGTGCCTTTCCCCGATATCCCTCACCACCATTTATTGTCTGTATTCTTTTTTTTTTTTTTTTTTTTTTTTTTTTTTGTGGTACCAGGGATTGAACACAGGGGCACTCGACCACTGGGTCACACCCCCAGACCTTCTTTGTATTTTATTTAGAGACAGGGTCTCACTGAGTTGCTAAGTGCCTCGCCACTGCTGAGGCTGGCTTTGAACTCGTGATACTCCTGCCTCAGCCTCCCAAAGTGCTGGGATTACAGGCGTGTGCCACTGCGCTCGGCTTATTGTCTATATTCTTGATAGCTGCCATTCTGACTGGCGTGAGATGAAATCTTAGAGTAGTTTCAATTTGCATTTCTCTAATTACTAGAGATGTTGAATATTTTTTCATATATTTGTTGATTGAGTGTATATCTTCTGAGAAGTGTTTGTTCAGCTCCTTAGCCCATTTATTGTTTGGGTTCTTTCTTTCTTTCTTTCTTTCTTTCTTTCTTTCTTTCTTTCTTTTTCTTTCTTTTTTTTTTTTTTTTTTTTTTTTTTTTTGTTAAGTTTTTTGAGTTCTTTACATACCCTGGAGATTAGTGCTCTATCTGTGGCAAAAATTTGCTCCCAAAATGTAGGCTCTCTGTTCACATCATTGTTTCTTTTGCTGAGAAGAAGCTTTTTAGTTTGAATTCATCCCATTTATTGATTTTTTTATTTTATTTCTTGTACTTTAGGAGCCTTGTTAGAGAAGTTGGTGCCTAATCTGACATGATAAAGATTTGGACCTACTTTTTCCTCTACTAGGCACAGGGTCTCTGGACTAAATCCTAGGTTCTTTATCCACTTTCAGTTGAGTTTTATGCATTGTGAAAGGGAGGGGTTTATTTTCATTTTGCTGCATATGGATTTCCATTTCTCCCAGCACCCTTTGTTGAAGAGGCTATCTTTTCTCTACAGTATGTTTTTGGTGCCTTTGTTTAGTATGAGATAACTGTATTTATGTGGGTTTATCTCTGTGTCTTCTATTCTGTACCATTGATCTACATGTCTATTTTGGTGCCAATACCATGCCTTTTTTGTTACTATAACTTTGTTTTATGGTTTAAGTTCTGGTATTGTGATGCCTCCTGCTTTACTCTTCTTGATAAGGATTGCATAAGCAAATTTTTTGAATAAAAAGTCCATAAACAAGAGACATTTACTTAAGAGGCATTTGTAAATTTTACAAGTTAAACAAAATATAAGAAATTGAAAAATTAGCTGGGTGTGGTGGCTAATGAGAGTTATCTCCATTGACTAGGGAGGATGAGGCCAAAAGCCCTGATAAGCATAATTAGTGGAGGAAAAGTTTATTTTGGTACTCACAGCTTCAGAGGTCTTAGTCCATAGGTGGCTGACCCCATTTTTGGGAATCTGAGGTGAGGTAGAACATTAAGATGGAAGTGTGCGGCATAGGAACACAGCTGGCTGCATGATGTCAGGAAGGTGAGAAAGGGAGAGGAGAGGGGAGGGAAGTGGAGAATAGAAGAGGGCAGGGAAGGGGAAGGAAGGGGAGAGACTTCTCTCCTCATCATGGACAAAATGTAAACCCCAAACACACACCCTAGTGACCTACCTCCTCCAGACATATCCTACCTACCTACAGTTACCACTCAAGTTAACCCCTATCAGGACCTTAATGCACTGATTAGGTTAAGATTTTCATAACCCAATAATTTCACCTCTAAATCTTCTTGCATTATGTCACACATGAGCTTTTAGGGGACACCTCATATGCAAATCATAACAAGCCCCTTGAAATAATGACTACAGTGATTTTTGAATGCCAGTGCTGATCAGCATGGTGAAAAACTTCTTAGGCCCTTGTGATTTCTTCTCAGAAGAATTTTCCCTTCTACATATTTGGTCCTGCAATGGATGTGGTCTTGCAAATTCCTGTAATACCCTCAAGCCACCTTTCACACTGTCTCAGTACAAAGTACTTTAGGGGCTATAGTTTCCTTAACAAGCATACCTTCTTTGGCCCCTAGCTTTATGTGCATTTTTTTCTGGCCAAACTGCAAGTTTTAAAAATCATTCAACTCTGCTTTCTGCTCCTGATTCTCACAGAAAACCTACCTAAAACTGCTAGCAATATCCATGCCACTGACCAAATGCTGCATTAAAATTTCCTCTACCAGATTAATCAGTCCATTACTTTTTAATTTAGTCTCACACAATGTCTCAGGACATGGGTAAAATGCAGGCAAGTTCTTTTCCAGAATATAACATGGAAGGACTCTAGTCCAATTCAAAATAAAGTCTTCATTTTCCTCTGAAACCTCATGAGCATAGTCCACACTCCTCTTAGCATTTTGGTCTTCTGAGCTCCTACCAGAATCACCCATTAATCTCTGCTCACAAAATTCTAAATATATTTCACTTTGTATCTCCAAACTTTTCAAAATTCTTCCTGCAAAACAGCTCCAAAATCTTCCGAAGCACATGGTCAGGTTAGTCATATCAATAATCCCCCTTTTCAGAACCAGTTTCTCTTTTAGACAGCTTTTGTTTCACTACAACCCAAATATCCTGACAAGAACATCTTACAGCAGGAAAAGTTTACTTTGTCTCATGGCATCAGCAGTCCCAGTCCATAGACAGCAGACTCCATTGTTGTGGGCCCAAGATGAGACAGAACATCATGACAGAAGGACACAGTAGATAGAAACTGTCTCTCAAGGCAGTAAGAAAGAATGGGGGAAGGGGCCACAGGAATATTGTCTCTGGCTTCCTTGGAGATTAATACATATTGTTGTATGTGTCAGCAGCCAATCCCTTTTAATTGTTAAATAGTAGATTTTTGTGGAGGCATACCATAATTATTTTTAACATAGGTATTTATCACTAAAAACTTCCTTCTCATAACTGCTTTTAGTACATTTCATAAAGTTTGACATATTGTGTTTTTGTTTATCTTAACATTTTTTGATTTCCCTTTCTGACTTATTCTTCAGCAAACTGGTAGTTTGGGAGTGTGCAAAATATTTGTGTTTTTCCAATTTTCCTTCTGTTTCTGACTTTTGGTTGTTGAAAAAGGTGCTTGATATGATTTTGATCTTTTCAAATTTTGTATGACTTTAATTCTGGCTTTACATTCAATTCTGGAAAATGTTCCATGCATGCTTGATAAGAATGTTTTTGGCTGTCATTGAATGAAATGTTCTGTATATCTCCATTAGGTACACCTGGCCTATTGTGTTATTCGTGTTCATTTTTTTCTTAGTTATTTTCTGTCTGAATGATCTACCCATTGTCAAAAATACTGTTGTATTGCTAGTTCTTCATATATTTCTGTTACTATTTGTTTTACATATTCAGGAGTTCCAAAGTGTGTGCATATGCATTGTTGTATCCTCTTGATGACTAGATGCCTTTATTATACAGAGACTTTATCTTGTGACAGATTTGGACCAAACATTTATTTTGTCTGGTGTAAGTAGAGCCATGCCTGATATTTTTACTGCCATTTCCATAGAATAACTTTGTCCATTCCTTCACTTTCATCCTATATGTACCCTTAAAACTAAAATTAGCCTCTTCTAGAAAGCATATTTGTTAGATAATCTTATCCATCCAACCACCATATGTCTTTTGTTTGGAGAATTTAATCATTTCTTATTTGACATAATTATTGATAAGTGAGAACTTCCTCTTACCATTTTATTAATTGTTTTCTGAGTCTGGTATACTTTTATTACCTTATTTTTTCTTTTTATCTTCCTTTTGATTTGATAATTTTTTTTCTGATACTGGGGATTTAGCCCAGAAGCACTTTGCCACTAAGTTACATTGCAAGCCCTTTTTATTTTTAACTTGAAACGAGATCTTGCTAAATTGCCCAGATTGACCTTGAACTAACAATCTTCATTCTTCAATCTCCCAAGTAGCTGGAATTAAAGGTGTGCATAATAGTGCCCAGATGATTTTAAAATATTTGATCATTTTATGCTTTCACTTCTTTCTCTATTGTGTAACTAATGGAATCATTTTATTTGTGGTTATCATGGAATTTACATAAAATAGCTCAGTTGTTTCAGTCTATTTTTAGGTAACAACTTTAGATATTTTTACCCTTCAACAGAAGATTGTATAATCTTTACACTTGTGTGTAGAATATATATATTTCTATCTATCTATATTGAGAGAGACCATATTTTGTGTGGTAAAGCATGCCTTAATAAGATTAGGAGAACTGAAATAATATTTGGTATGTTTTCTGATTACAGAGGACTTTAAAAATAAACAACAGAAGGATAACAAGAAAACCTGAAAATATTTGGCAATTAAAACAAACAACTCAATGCCCTGTGACAAAGAAAAAATTCACCAAAAGGAGAAGAGAATATTGGGAACTGAATAAAAATGAAAAATACAAATCAAAATTTGTGACATAAAACAGTAAAGAGAGGATTTTATAGCATTTAAAATCTCAATTAAAAAACACTCAAATCAGTGTTCTCAGATTCCACCTTAATAAAATTGTAAAATATACTTGAAGCACGCAGAAGAGGTCAATAATAAAGTTGAGAGCAGAAGTTAGTAAATATAAAACAATATACAAAATGACATGAGCAAATCATGTATTTGAAAATACCAACACATTATCAAGAAAAGAAGGGATAACCACTACAGATTTTTGTGTGTGTGTGCTTAGAGTTGAACCCAGTGCTTCATAGATGCTAAACATACAGTGTATCAATAAGTAGCACTGCCAGCCCCTTCTCACTACAGATTCAAAGGAAAATAATGTTTTAAAAGTAATGTAAATACATTCAAGAATTTAAAAACTTCTTTGAAATTTATAATATATGATCTCAATGAAGTAGCAAATAATAATATTATAATTATTATAATAAAATAATTCTTTATTAAAAAGTAATTGAGTGTTAAAAAATCTTCACATATACAAAAATTCAGGCCCAAGTGACTTTGAAACAGTTCTTGGAAATCAGGGCTGAGTCCTCATCGCTTGCCCCCCAGGTTGATGATTAGACACCTGAGAAATACCAACACAAGTGAAAAAGTAAATTTTATTTAAGAAATAGAACTGGGGGAGGCAGTGAGAGAGGGAGGGAGAGAGAGAAAGAGAGAGAGAAGGGGAGAGAGAGAGAAAGACTCCAGAGAGGAGGGAGCCCAGAGGTGGTGCCTGAGGGAGTGGGGGTATCTTGACCCTTTATAGATTTTAGGTTTTCTTTATTCTTATTCCTACATGACCAAAATGTGAACAAAAGGCAAAAACAGAGCCAGAGCCACAGCGGGTGATTGCCTGTGTTGGAAAGTCCAGTCCTTCCCCTCCCCCAGAGGCTGTTAACAACCAGGTTATGGGGAATATTATTTACCCATTTCCTTTTCTTTGAAAACCATCTACATGCCCATTGCCCTAGTGGCCACTTCAATGATGATATTTAACAAACACCAAAGGGAAAAAATAATTGCAATTCTATACAAATTTTTCCAAAATATGGAAAAGGTAGCAATACTTCCTAACTCATTATCCTGATATAAAAAGCAGAAAAACAATTCATGAAGAAAACAGCAATGAATGTCTCCGATGAAATGACATAATTCTTAACAAAGGTTCAGGAAATATCATCAAGATATATCTCGACCCTATTTTATATATGCACACATATATATGTATATATAATGATAAATATATAATTATATATGTGACATATGTATATAAATGTGTATATATGAATATGAATAAAATTTGAACAAATGATGTTCATGGCAATGCAAAGTTGTGTTAATATACACAAAACAATTTGTTTAATTCTACACATAAGAGTCAAAAGGCTTGCAATCTTCTCAATAAATGTAAAAGAAGCATTTGTCATGAATTACCTCTAGTGATATTTTTAATATGTTCTTGTATGCAATTTGACACTATTAATAAATTTTGCATCTATGTTCATTAGGAATATTGTTCTTAGATTTTTCCCCTCATGTGTCTTTGACTGGTTTTGGTATCAGGGTGATACTAGCTTCATAGAATGAGTTTAGAAGGGTTCCAACCTATTCTAGTTCATGTAATAATTTGAGAAGTATAGGTGAAAGTTCTTCTTTGAAGGTCTCATAGAACTTGGCTGAGAATCAGTACGATCTTGCTCAATTCTTTGTTGGTAGGCTTTTGATGGTGTCTTTAATTTAATTGCTTGAAATTGATCTGTTTAAATTTTATATGCCCTCCTGATTCAATTTGGATAGGATATATGTTTCTAGAAATGTGTGGATGTCTTCAAGATTTTCTATTTTATTGGAGTATAGGTTTTCAAAATAGTTTCTGATTATTGTCTGCATTTCAGTAGTGTCTATGGTGATATTCCCTTTTCATCTCAAATTTTAGTAATTTGAGTTTTCTCTCTCTTTTTCTTTGTTAGCTTGGCTAAGGGTTTATCAATTTTATTCATTTTTTCAAAGAACCATCTTTTTTGTTGATTTTTTAAATTTTTTTTTATTCAATTTCATTGATTTTGGCTTTAATATTCATTTCCTGTCTTCTACTGCTTTTTTGGTGTTGATTTGTTCTTCTATTTCTAGGGCTTTGAGATGTAATGCTAGTTTATTTATTGTGTGACTTTCTTTAATGAATGAGTTCAATATAATGAACTTTCCTCCTAGAACTGCCTTTGTATTGTTCCAGAGGTATTGATAGGTTGTATCACTATTTTCATTTACAGGTAAGTTTTTTTTAAATTATATCCTTGATTTCTTCAGCTATACATACATCATTCAATAGAGTATTATTTAGTCTCCAGGTGTTATAGTATCTTCTATTTTTGGTGGAGGGGTGGGGATTGAATTCAGGGGCACACCACAATTGAGCCACATCTCCAGCCCAATTAAAAAAAATATTTAGAGACAAGGTCTCATTCAGTTGTTCAGTACCTTACTTTTGCTCAGGTTGGCTTTGAACTTGCAATTCTCCTGACTCAGCCTCCCAATCTGCTGGGATTATAGATGTGCACCACTACATCTGGCATCTATTTTTTTTATCATCGATTTCTAATTTCATACCATTATGATCTGATAAAATGCAGGTTATTATCTCCATTTTTTTGTACTTACTAAGATTTGCCTTGTGGCATAAGATATGGTCTATTTTAGAGAAGGATTGTGTGCTGCTGAAAAGGAAGTTTATTCACTCATTGATGGATGAAATATTC
Source organism: Tamias sibiricus (assembly GCA_025594165.1). Taxonomy (NCBI): domain Eukaryota; kingdom Metazoa; phylum Chordata; class Mammalia; order Rodentia; family Sciuridae; genus Tamias; species Tamias sibiricus. The sequence goes on along the minus strand of CM046667.1, from coordinate 91,343,235 downwards.
TATATATGTCTGTTAAGTCTAAATTATTGATTTTATTATTTAGTTCTAGAGTTTATTTATTTTTTGCTTGAAAGATCTGTCCAGTAGTGAGAGAGGTTTGTTAACGTCACCCAATATTATTGTGTTGTGGTCTATTATTCTTAAAATTCAGATGGCTGTGTTTGATGTACATAGATGCTCCATTGTTTGGGGCATAAATATTTATAATTGTTATGTCTTACTTATGTATAATTAATTTGTGTAGTATAAAATATCCTTATTTGTCTGGCTTGATGTCCACTTTATATGAGGATGAACCCCCTACTTGTTTACATCATCCATGTGAGGGATATGTTTTTTTTTCCCATCCTTTTACCTCTGTCTGTGGATGTCTTTGCCCATGATATGATGATGTAAGTCTCATGGAGACAGGTTATGGTTGGGTCTTTTTTTTTTTGTAGTTGTAGATGGACAGAATGCCTTTATTTCATTTGTTTATTTTTATGTGGTGCTGAGGATCAAACCCAGGGCCTCATGCATGTAGGCAAGTGCTCTGCCACTGAGCTACAGCCCTAGTCCTGAGTCTGGTATTTTAATCCAATATGCCAAGTCTATGTCTTTTGATTGATGAGTTTAGGCCACTTACATTCAATGTTACATTCAATGTTGAGAAATTATTTTTTTATTCCCTGTAATTTTGATTTATTTCTGTTTTTTTATTTAAATTAGTTTGTCCTTTGATCGACTATTATTCTAGTGTAATTCCTACCTTTGCTTGTTTTCAGTTTAATTTCTTCTTCATAAAATATTTTATTAAGTATGTTTTCTAGTACATTTTTCTAGTTGTGAATTCTTTTAACTTTTATCATAGAAGAATTTTATTTCATCTTCAATCTTGAAGCTAATTTTTCTGGGTTTAGTACTTTTGGTTGGCATCCATTTACTTTCAGGGCTTGGTATATATTATTCCAAGACCTCCTAGCTTTGAGGGTCTGGGTTGAGAAATCAGCTGAGATCTGGATTGGCTTCCATCTAAAAGTAACCTGTCATTTTTCTCCAACAGTCTTTAAACTTATATCCTTATTCTGCATGTTAGGCATTTTCATAATAATGTGACTTGATGTACATTTGTTGTAATTTTGTACATTTGGGGTCCTATATAATTCCTGTATTTGAATTTTCATTACAGACTTAAGGTTTTGGGAAATTTAATTGAAAATATTGTGCATTCATTTGGTTTATATCTCTGAGCCTTCGTCTATCCTGATAAATCATAAGTTTTGTCTTTCCATGTTATCCCATGTTTCTTGGAATTTCTGTTTATGGTCTCATAACATCTTTTCTACATGGTCAACTTTATTTTGAAGATTATATATTTTGTTTTCATTGTCTGAAACTTTCATCCAAGTGGTGTATTTTGCTGGTGATGCTTTCCAATGAAATTTTAATTTGGTTTATTGCTTCCTTCATTTGGAGGGTTTCTGATTTCTTTTTTTCAGAATTTCTATCTCTTTATTGAGATGATTTTTTTAATTCCTGTATTTTCTCCCTGTTGTCACTCCTTACACCATTCTTTACCTTGCAGATCTGTCTCACTATGAACATTCTAAACTCCTTCTCTGACATTTCTTCCACTGCTGTGTGAATGATTCTCTGATTGAAGTATTTTGATTTGTTTGGGGTGAATTTTTCCCTTGATTTTTCATATTGTGTGTATGTCTACCCATCTAACAGTATGGTTTTCAGGCAGTAGAATTCTGCCATTTGGATTTATATTGCCCCTGAAAGTTTCCAGTGCCTCACAGCTTAGAGGAGACAGATAGTAACAACTACTAATTCATACAATTTAGGGCATTAAACCAAATAATTCCTTCTATGCCATCTACAATATTATTTCACCAATAAACAGAAATGATGTGATCCATTATTGCCCTAGGTAAAAATGGTAACTTTACAAAGGGTTTACAATTTTAAGTGGTAAACAATTATAGAACAGAATTAATGTAGAATGTGATGGTCATCAGAGAGGATGAGAGAAAGTATAAGTAAAAACAATTAAGGAAAAGAGATCAATACATATTGGCTCTTGCTGGAATAAAAGAGAGAGTCAAGGGAAATAGATAAGTGAGGGAATAAGTATATAAAATAAAAATTAAAAACAAAAATAAAAGAAAATAAGAACAAAATCAGGGGGGCAGAGATTGTGGCTCAGTGGTAGAGCACTCGCCTAGCACGTGTGTGGCCCGGGTTCGATCCTCAGCACCACGTACAAATAAACGCATTGTGTACAACTAAAGCAAATAAATAAATATTTTAAAAAAAGAACAAAATCAATATATACTAATCAAACGTTCTAGTCCTCAAAATACTAACGTATGAAAAATAACTGCCTTCAAAAATGTTAGAAATGAGTAAAAAGAAACAGATATGAATATGTATAAGTGCTATGAACCAGTCAGGTCACAATTGAACAGAGAAAAGAATAAAGAAAAAAAGATATTGATGAAAAGTTAAAGAATTGTTTCTGTTGGAGTTTAAAATATCATCAGTACCTTTCTCAGCTTTGTTAGGTGGGGTTTCTGGAGTGTGAGAAAAAATCCTGTAGGTGGTGGCTGTTGGAGCTGGGATTTAGGCATAGGTAGGCTCCAGGTTCTTCATTGAATTTCACGTGGTCTGAAGATTTTAAATCAATGCACTTCCCAGTCTCAGTGGTTGCCAGTCCACACTGGGAGACTGTCCCCCAGGAAGATCCCCGGGTTCACTTGTGAAATAAAAGAACCAATCTTTGCTCCCCTCAGTCACTGGTGGACCCCATGTTTTCTGCTCTCTTGTGTTCAGTCGCCAAACTCAATCAAATCCTCCCTTGCCCTTTCAAATTCCTGGTCAGGATTCTCTTTCAATCCTTCAAGTGACCATTGGTTTCCCCAACCTGTATTCCCCTCAGTAAACCCATTTCCAGGTATGATTTTCTCCTGGTTACTTTTGCACAATCTCTGTTGTGTGTTGTGGGTCTGTCAGGTCTATATTTTGGGCTACACTCAATTGCCAGAAATTGTTTTCCCCTAGCTGCCATCCCCCACACTGCAGCTGCAAAATGGTTCCTTCCTCTGTTCCCTTTGGCAGCCAAGAAGAGCTTCTTTCTTGCACACGAATATGGTGTAGCACACCTTTCAGGTTAGATGGGCAGTGTCTTTGATTTCTAATCTCTTCGTACCTAGACATACCTTAGGCCTCTGGAAACTGTGGGTCCCTTTAATCGATTTATTCCTCCACTATTTTTTGTATGGGGTGAGGGTATCACACCAATAGATGGTGGCAGAAGCACTGGGAATTTCCTATTTATTTTGTTATAGCCAACCTCCTGAGTCCCCAATCTACTTTGAATGTCCAGTATCAATTCCCAGTAAAAGACCCCCTTTCTCAAGTTTCTGAGAAGCTGACTGTCTGCTTTCTAGGTTTCATACCATGGAGCAAACAACAAAGTAACCTTCTCTATTCTGCCATTTTGGTCTTTTCCCAAAAGGGCTTACTTTGAATGGGAGCATTCTCTAGCCCTTTCCATTTATCCTGTGTGAGGATACAGCAACAAAGTGTCATCCTGGAAACAGAAAGCATACTTCACCAGACTTCATTACTAACACTTTGGTCTTGGACTTCTCAGTCACCAGAAATGTAAGAAAATATATTTTCTTTGTTTATACATTATCTTCTCTGTGGAATTTTGTTATAATGGCACAAACAGACTTAAACAACACTTAATATAAAAATATAAAAAGTATGACTTTAATTGCATAAAGTGTGGGGTTGGTTTAGGGTAAAATTATAGTTTGCAATGATAAATACTGCATGTTCTCACTTATACTTCAAAACTAAATAGCTGACTACAAAGAAATAGATAATAGTAGTTAGCAGAGCCTGGAAAAGATATAGTAGAAGAGGGGTGGTGATAAGCTGGTTAATGGGTAGAGGGTCACAGTTATATAGGAGAAACAACTTCTCATATTCTATAGCATAGAGGATAATTATGGTGAAAAACTATTAACTGAATGTTTCCAATTAGTGGGGAGGATTTTGAATGTTTCTACCACAAAAAAATGATAAAAGTCTGAGGTTATATATATATGCCAATTACTCTTATCTGATTATTATGTATGGATGTATTGAAATGTCACATTATACCTCATAAATATGAGCAATTTTAAAAATTGAATCACAATGAAGATTGGAGATTGGGTGGAAAATAAAGTCAATTGAGTTAGGAAGGAAGAGAACGTTTTTTTTGGTAGAAGAATTGAGGCACACATTTAAACTATATTTGTGAGTCAGGAAGAAATACTGTTTGGAAATGGAATTTGGAACCATCATAATATAAGTTGTGTTGAAGTCTGGGTTCTCAGATGAGTTCACCCATAGAAAAATCATAAAAATGAAATAAAAACAGAGCTGTATATGAGTATATAAGAGACTATCTGAAAATATTAGGAAGAACAAAAAAGGTCTTGAGAGAATTTTGGTTTGATATGTAACATTTAACATAAAGAGAATTAAAATGACATTCAAACAATGTAGTCTCATTGTCAATGATAGATACAGGCTTGACAAAGAGGTCTTTAATACTTGAACACCTCTGGGGATGGGTGCTAGTACTAATCGGATTAAATAATGAGGCTTTGTTATATCTTATTTAAGCTTAGGGACATAACCAGAGATCATAATTAGGCTGCTTGTGAATAGCTTCTATTACTATGCTCTGACACTTCTGATTCAGCTCATGGATAACTCTCTGAAGTGCAGAAATATAAAAATGAAAATAACATGTGTAGGTGTCTGTGTTACAGATAAAGTTGGAATTACAACTGAATATATAATTATTATCACGCATATATCCAGTACTGTAATATAAATATATGCAGGCATAATTACATATATGAGTAAGTTTTCAAAATAATTGTAATAATCATTTGCAGTTATTTAAGATTTTGATGATACTTTCTCCAAATTGGTTAATTTACTCATAGGTACACCAGATACTAAAGGCAATTACAGAGCTCTATGCTAAAGAAACCCATAGTTCTTCAGTTGTAACTGCAGTAATATTTGCAAGCAAACTGTCCAGTACCTGCAATGCTCATGACCTGGGTCATAAAGTTTTATTTTATATTTTATGTCACAATCCAAGTACACTTTATTAGAATATCAACCTCAATCTCACTTGTTGCCGCCTAAGGCAACGATACTGCGGGAAAGAAATCGGAGGCAGACTGGGAATGAGTGGTCCCTTTATTGCTCCTTCTTCTTCTCTCCTTTCTCTATGTTCTCTCTTCTGACCCCCTGATTCCCCCACAGTCTCTTTAAATACTCTTTACCTTAACAAGCATACACGTGTCACAAGCTCAGCTTACAGGTGCGGTACACAGTGCCCACGGGCACAGAAAGATTCTTAGTCAATTACATTAAGGTCAGGTGTAAACAAGTAAATGCCTCCTCTTGGCTCTCAGCCAGCCACGATCTTAGCTACTTCCTCATTAAAGGCTCTTACACTCACTCACTTTCCTTGTTACCCAAAGGACTTAAGAGGTTTTTTTTTTTTTTTTTTTTTTTAAGTGGGGATTGAACCCAGGGCACTTTCCCTTTCCCGTTGAGTCACATCCCTATCCGTTTTTAATTTTTATACATTTTTATTTAATTTATTTATTTTATTATTTTTATGTGGTCTTGAGGATTGAACCCAGTGTTTTACATGTGCAAGGCAAGTGCTCCACCAATGAGCTACAATCACAGCCCCTTTATTTTTTATTTTGAGAGAGTGTTTTTCTAAGCTGCAGAGGGCCTGTCTACATTGCTTATGATCCTCCTGCCTTAGCCTCCAGAACCACTGGGATTACAGGCATGCACCACTATGCCTGACTGATTTAGAAGTACTTAAATATACTTTGGGAATCAGGAAATTATCTTGTAAATTAATATTCTTTATGCATTTGTTTTCTCATTTAATCTTCTACTATTCCTATAAATTCATAGAATATGAAAAAAAGATGATTTCAGTATGTGTGCATGTGTTTGTGTGTGTGTATGTGTGTGTGTGTGTGTGTGTGTGTGTGTGTTGGGGGTGATGTGAAATGGAGAAAATAATCTTCTCCTCATTTGCCTGTAAAACTACTATCTTAATGATATCCAATTTGAATTCCATTTTATGAATATTCTAGACCTCCAAAGAGTTCCTTTAAGGATCTCCTATAGCATGTGGTGATGGGACAATATAGTTTGATACTTCATCATATTCTTCCTGATGTTATGATTTGCTTTACTTTTATTTATTTTATCTTTTGAATAAACACTGTAACTTTTTGTTTTAAAGGACGATGCCATAAACCCTCCAATCTTCTCTATAAACACACATTTTCCTGAATATCTTAGGTGATACATTAAATTGTAAACAAGCAATACATTCAATAGTTAAGCCCTTTAAGCATAAATAATTTATTCATTTCTTTTATTTTACATGAGAAAAAATGTCTCTATATTGGTTTTACTAGATTAAAACCTTCCTAACCTTTGAAATCAAACTTTTGATGTCAGATATCATTGTGCCATTGATCCAAATAAGGGTTCTTTATTGGATATTTAGGCCTTTCTATTTTTTAAGAAGGTAAAATTTTTGTAGGAGTTCACCCCATTAAGTTATTTATTCCCTTCTGTCAAATTCAGTTTTTATAAATTTATTTGTATATATTAAACTACACATGCTGAACTTTCTCATATTCTGCACTTTTCTCCTGATATATGTTGCTCTGACCCTTTGCAGTGTAATCTGTTGTTAAGGTAAACTTTTAACAAAGTTTCTAAAGATGCTTCTGGGGCCAGTTGTATCTATGAAAACTTTTTATAACAGTTTCTCAGAAGGAATGAAAACATTTAAATATTTTCATTGGTACAAAGACAGTAAACTAGGAAATTTGTACCTAAAATCAGCAATAATTCCATTGAACTTATTTGGAGTACCAAATTTTAGAATGCAAGACTACTCTATTGATACATAAGTGAAAAAGACACATTTGCAATATCCTTTATTCTTTCTTCATGTCTACAAACAGCTAGTTTAGCTCCTAAATAAATGAAGAATGCATATAGTATTTGGATATTATTAAGCTTATTGTCAGTATATAGTTATTTAAAAACTGTACTATGTGTTTGTAGAAAATTTTGGCATTATGTTAATTTTAATCTTCAGTTGATGTCAACAGTTCAAATAATATATTTTCTGTTTAATTTCTTAAATACTTATCATTAATTTTAAAATATTAGGGATGTTCATGAAAATTCTTAAAGGTAGTATTTCAAGTTTTCTCCCATAACTACTTTCCAAAATGCTACATAGTTATTTTATTTTTAAAATCTTGTATATGTGGATTCAGTGTTTCATATGTAAAGTCAGCAAAAAACTAAAATATGAATAGAAAATCATGGCAGGAAAAGAGTTCATAAGAACAACAAATGAGCGTTCTACCAACATTACTTAAGATCAGATTAAATAATACAGATTTAGTACTTAGCATAGTGGCTGAGTATACCATCAATAAATTTTTATCACATAAGTGAAAAACAAAGTTTATCATTAATGAAAGTGGCAGTTTTATTAATTTTCCAAAACTTTAAGGAAGGACAGCAGCTGGTCTTTCTTTTTATTTGTCTGTATAAATTGTTTTCTTCAATTTCATAGTCATCTCATTTCCAAGAGAATATAAGTGTTTTTATAGATAACAAAACAAAAACAATGTTGAATAAGTACAAATATTTAGTGGATGAATGAATTATCAGCTTCTTAATCAGAGCTACATACTGTTTTGTGAATTACAATTGATCGCAAATATTGGTCATGGAATTCAATCTTACATTTTTTTTCTATTTTTATATTACTATTTTTACTTTTTTAAATATTTTTACTTACACATATCCATGGTGAAAATTTCATATAGAAGTAAGGGTATATGATATAAAGAGATCTCCTTCCCATCCAAAACACTTCCTTCAACTCTGTCAAGGATTTCTGGATTACATTCCAGGAATTTCCCATGCATTCACACAAGGATCCTGTCAGTATTGCTTTGGTAATCAAAAATTTTCATTTAACCATATCAGAGATCTTCTCATGTCAGTACAGAGCTACATCATTATTTTTACTAGCTGCTTAATGAACTTAACTCTTTGTTCACATGTGCAAATATATTCCATAGGATAAATTAATAAAAGTAGAACTGATGTGTGTGCATTTTGAATGTCGATAATTTTTGTCATATTTCTATTAAAGAGATGCTAACACCTTGCCTAGCCTCTAGTAGTATATGAGAGATGTTTCCCATATTCTTGCAAATATGATAAAAGACAAATGGCATATCATTGGAGTTTTGATATATTGTCATTTAAAGAAAAACTTTGAATATACTAAGACTTGGAATAACTGACATTTTATTATAATGAAACTGTATATGGCCTCACCTACTATAGCTTTGGCAAAAAATGAATTTATAAGAACTAATAGTTCAGTATTGTACCACTATTACTTAAAGTCAGGTGTAATACCCATTTTAAATGTTTAGCATAGTGACTGGGAAATACTAGGCTATCAGTAAATATTTATTATATTAATGGAATTAGCTAATTTTAAAAGGTTAAGTGTTATGCTTTTAATTTTATAAAAATAAATTTTCAAGTCTAAATTTTAGAACAGAGAGGTTATTGACTTGCAAATATGGTTAAGGTTTCATAGAGTTTAGAGGGTAGAAAAAAGCTTGGAAATTTTATATTATGCAAAACAAATGTTTTTTTTTTTTTTTTTTTTCCCCACTTTGGGCAAGAATAGTCTCTATTTTCTGTGCATAAAGTTTAATTTCATCCAATTTACTTTTCTGGCTTTCTATTTCCTCTAATATCTTTTTACTAAATGTTTCTCATTGTTTTCATTTTACATAAGTGTTACATTCAAGGAAGTCCCAGAGAAATGCCAGTATGCCAACTGCATAGAATTTGAATGTAAACATTAGAAAGCTTTATAACAAATTTATGGAGTAATTTTAGGCCTACTGACTCTACAATATAAAAAATCGGGGCATCTTGTGTGCACCTTTAGTTTCTTCCTTCCATTTCTTTCTTATTTTTACTATACTAAATGAAAATTGTTCTGGAAAAAATTGGGGATTTAAAAAAAAACAGACTGACTTCTCTTTCACCACAGATACTTCAAGAAACGCTGATTAAATGAGATTTATAAGGGATTTAGTTATATTTGTATTTTGGGGAGATTTTTCTGATAAAATTCCAATTACCTTTGCTTTTTATTAAAACACATTTCAAAGAAACAATTCCAGCTAGCAATTTTTAAATCATATTCACTTATTAATGGATCCCCAGTTTAATAAGATTTAATGTTTAATGTGTTCCTATTATGTTATTTCAAAGTTTTATTTCTACATTAGGTTCTGTTCAGCTCTAAACATTGTATGTAATGTAGAAATATTTTAAAGTAATTGTAATTTTTAAATGTAGAAAAATAATGCAACTTAAACATCAATCTGTTTCAAAGCAACATGATTTCTCAAAGTAGTTGACAGTCATGTTAATTCTGTGTTATTTCAGTACAAGTGATTTCCCTCATTTGTACCAGCTTGTTTATTTTTCAAAACAACTAAAAATAGTTTTAACTTTTTTTGTGTGTTTTTACATTGAGTTGCTTGAATGCCTTACTTTGAACTCTCTATTTTGATTGATGTTTCGTAGTCTATTTATTATTGTTGTTTTTGTTGTTGTTTTAAATATCAAGTTTTCCCATGTGTCCTTTTTTGGTAGTTTGGCAAGAGATAGCATTTATTTTCTGTGTGTAAAGTTTATTTTCATCCAATTTACTTATCTGGCTTTCTATTTCCTTTAGTATCTTTTTACTAAATGTTTCTCATTGTTTTAGCATTTATACTTCCCCTCACTTTCATTCCATAATCAACAGCCTGAATCCATTTGAGAACTTATTCTGTGTTGGAAACTGTAGTTATGAATCACTTTTTGCTATTTTTAAGCAGCTTACTTTCAAGTATGAATGACAGTTTTCCACTAAGCCTGCTTTTATAATAATAATTAAAAATCTTGTAATAAGTTAGTAACTCTCCAACAATTATATTAAATTATGTAGACAGTTATACATTAAATTCCCAAATTGATATAATAGGTAAAGCTTATTATTATGTATGCATATGTGCACTATACAGTGGAAGAGCTGCCATAGCAATCTGAGGGTCATTTATTTGCAAACTAAGAGCCAGACATTGGCTACTTCAGAGATTATTTTTAAATTTTAAACAGAAATTCAGATTATGTATTGAAATTATTTCATAACTTCAGGAATTAAAATCTACCAGCCATTGATTGCGTGTTCATTAAGTTACAATCAATGTACTGGGCACAATGGGTTTAGGAATAATTTAAATATGAATAAAGGACTTTTGCCAGTGTATTTACATCAATCCTCAGCAAATGCAACCCATAAAATGCCAAACATTGACCACATGTCTTCATTTGTAAACTAACAAATTATTATGCTGAGCCCATCTCAAAGCCTCTAATCAAAGATTAAATTAGCTACAAGGAAGTCAATGCTGGAAAAGCTAAAGATTACTTGTTATTGTTCCTTGCTTTCTAGTTGGCAGAGTTGATAGGGAGTCATGAGCTCAGTCACACAGTGTAAAGTTGAAGGAAAAGCCAAGAAATATGTTATTAACACTAAAAATGATATATGGAAAAAAATCTAAGAAATAAAAGTTTGGTTTCTATGATATTTTGATGCATTGAATAGCATTTTAAAGACAAAACTATTTGGATAAAATAAAGAAAAAGTAGGTTGACTGATAAGAAACGTGCAGAACTATGAATAATAGATCAGAGTACAGTGATTAGAGCAATTTGACAAATTGTTGCAGATAGAAATTAGATAAATATTTGTCTTAGTCACCAAAGGTGAATGTCAAAAAGTAATTTCAATCTGAAATCTATTTATTTTTCTAAGTACCACCTAAGTACTCTATGTTATAGTGATGATTATTGAAAAATGGACATTTAGGATATATTATGTTTAATTATACATATAAAGATATGTGCAAACGTGTTTAGGAAACTACAAATGATATGTATATGCTTGGTATTTGATATATATAATTCTTACAAATTTATAGGATATATACTAGGTTATTTGATAAAGTCAGAGACAAGTTAAAAGAGGACATGAGTAACCACTTTAACTTGTAACCACCAGTACTGACTTCTGTAGATTAATAAGATGAAGAGACATAATTATGCAAACAACAAAATAGTACAGGTGACTTTTTTCTAAATGCCTAGATATAAATAACATACTATTGAACAGAGTTCATTAGGATTTTATCAGATCAAATACTCATTTTCAATTGGTGGTCTTCTATTTTGAATCTATAGAATTACACAATGTGTACTTCATAATGTCATCAGAATATTTTTTATTCTTCATATTTCAGAATGTGTCTTCTAGGGGAAATGTTAGGCCTGGATAAAACGGACATTCAGTGTTTTAAAACCTTATGCACCAATGATTCTGAGAGGTTCTACATCCTGGATTTGGGGTAGTATAGGAACAATAAATTTGAATATTTTCCCTTTCATTTTCCTTAGATTAGATTATATATTTTCTGTTTACAGAACCCCAAATAAAAGAATATTACAATTTTTCTGGACAGCCATTTAATACTTGTGGGATCATATCAAACCAAACTGGCTTATAAATGAAGTAGACTCATTAATTCTCTCCCCTTAAATTTTCTTCACTATATCCTGTTTAATCATTGAAGTTTGGGGAGGAGGAGAGAAATATTTCTTACCCCCTTAGGAATAAATGATAACAGACATGACACACATTGACATTTTTCTGTGTGATATGTGATAACACATAACTGGATAAATGCAGCTTCCACAGGGCAATTGCTGTAATTAGGTTCTATTCTATTTAGGCCTAATCAATATGATTTCACTTGTTTTCAGTCATGCTGTGTATGAACATTTAGGTCTTTGAAATTGAGGTTTATGTGGTTTATTTGGAACATTATGAAACATGATCAATCTTATTATAGGCAATTATAGCTCTATCAGCTTTTAGAATCGATAACAATAATGATACCTTACATTCACATACTGCATTAGAGTTTACAAAGCAATTTCTTACAAAGAGTACATCCAGAATCATCATACTAGTAAAGGAAGTAGGTATACTACAGTAAAATGAATTTAAAAGGTCTTTGGAGTCAGAGATCTAGGACTGAATCTTGGTTTTGGTTGCTTAAATAATCTACTTTGAGCAGGTTACTTAATCTCAGTGAACTCCCCTTTGTTGTATTGTGTAAAATAGGAATGATAATTAAAACCCCATCTGGCACAGTTGTTATGAAGAACACATTATCTCATATATTTATAACATCTGACTCCAAGGCAATTGGTGTATATTGCTATGTAAGCAGAGCAAACCGTATTTAATCTCTATTTACAGATGAAACACTGGAGCCTCCAAGAAGTTGTGAGTTGCCCAGTGTGCTGATAGAACTTGCAGTCATGGTCATACTTCAATTCCAGAGCTTTACATTATTGTACACTTCATGTATAGAGTTTCTGTAACTTGGAATGTGGTTAATGAATTGTTGAAATTATATAATTTGATGCAGTTTACTTTTTTCATGCTCTATTGTTTGATTTCAATCAGCTACCTTTGAGTTTTTTTTTTTTTTTTCGTTCTTCTTTTATTTGACTATTATCAATCATGGCTGTTTCCTGCAGTTCTAAAGAACAAGTAGAATGTGGTGGAAGTAGTCCTTACTTCTGAGACGAGGACATAAGAGGTAATGAGGCTTTTGCTTTGTTTGCACTTTGAATTCTGAGCTTTCATGTAAGTGATCTGAGTACACTGATATCCTTTGTTGTATAGCCTAAGCTACATGTAGAGGTCATGAGTGGAAACTTTGGTTGAAGGTACCTGTTGAACTCAGCCCTACCACTATTTCTGCTAAGGCACCAGACATGTAAATGTGTCACCTTGGACTCTCCAGGCCACACACATCTACCATCTGAATACAAGTGAATAAATTTGGTTAAAGCCAACAAAGCATAAAAAGAAAGACTTGTTTAATTGGGCCTTGCCAGAATTTCTGACTTACAGAATCTGTAAGATATAATAAAGATGTTTGAGTCTCTAAATTTGAGGGTAGTTAGATACACAGCAATAAATTATTGGAACAGGCTCTTTACAAATGCAATTCTATCTTCGTGGAATGCTTTTCTTTCTCTGTTACTTGTAACACATTTCTTTTGTTATTTTGACAGAGATATGAGTTCATAGAAATATTTATCATCATCAAGGAAAAAACAAAAATCAAGGAAATATCTTACTGAAAAAATGAGAAGAAGTACAAAGGAATAGAAACATAATGGCAAGATGTGGATGATATTATAGACATCTACAAAAGAAAAAGGAAAGAATATAATGAGTAAAAGAAAGGTTTAAATTACAAAGTTATTTGGAAATAATATTAGTGAGGGTGGGATTGTAAATGACAAAATGAAGCAATTTTATAGTTTACTAAAATTTTCCCTCTTTTAGATGATTAGAATAGTGAGAGCATTGATTGAGGTATGTTACTATGGCCATGATATAGGTTCATCTTTGTTTTCCCATGGTCTAGTTAGACACCATAAAGCACTAGTAAAAATAATAATGGTAAATAATATTTATTGAGGATATTTGCAAAACTCTAATTTAATCATACTCCCATACCTGTAAGGTAGGCATCTTGTTGGCTTCATCTCAGCTTGAAAAATAAGTAAGTTAAATCTGAACAAAATAAAGTCTGACTCCAAAGCTTGAGCCTTTCCAGTTAAACTTACACATGCCATATTCACAGAATAGGCAGGCCAGCTATGTGGATTTATTTCATTTTAATATTTATTTTTCTTCCATAGCCACAGATATTATCACCAAGCTAGAGGGATGATTTTCAAAATCACATAAATGACCTCCTGAGGCAGAGACAGGGGTGAGAACAACTGGCAAAACATAAGTAGCTAAAAGTAAACCTGTGCACACTATTGGAGGTCTGAGGAGTCATAGATATTTCATTTTTAATTCCATATATCTAAAAAAATGTACCCTCTATGATTCTATTAACATAATTCAGTTCTCAATACTTCTGGAAATAAAAGCTATTTAACATGCTACACTTCTAGGGAATTTCTATAGTGGTTTGCAATCTGAGTTCTGTACGTTTGTTGTGTTGACGTTTTCAATTTGCAGTCTATGCATCTGCAAGTTGCCATTGGGTATGCTTGCATTTATACTATATTTCTACTATGCTGAAGTTTAATTTTGCTCTGTATATATTTCTAAATTTCATGTGCATTTGTAAATTTTCTATTTCTCTGAATCAAAGCCTGTTATGGTAGTTGGCTTACAGATGGAGTCATAGGCTGGAGGAGAAAGTTGAAATATGGAATCAATGAAATTTGGTGAGCAGTACAATTTCTTTTGAAGGTTCACTGCTCAAATCCTCAGTCATGTTTGTTTTCCAATAGAAATGTGAGTACATGAAAGAACTACCTCCAAATGAAATGCCACATTTTTTGAAGCTCAAGCATCTTTAATAGCAAATTATTTTAAAATTGTTTTTATAGAAGAAGTAAGAACAATTCGTTTTGTTGGCCAAAATATCTTTTCTGCTTTTAATTTATCTTAGATCTAGTGGATTTCAAGCACTTTTGATCATGATCTATGTTATGAAATACATTTTAAAATAAGACTAAAAACATAAATAAGTGCATAATTGCCATGGATATTTTAGGAACAGTAATTCCCTTACTCATGTGTTCTGTTATATTCTAATTTTCTATTCTACTTTTTCTATTTTCTATTTTATTTCAGTATTGTCTAATCTATTTAATTTCAAGATGAAATGATACTCCAAGCAACCAAAATGATTTAATGATCCTAATTTGTGGATCTCTCTCCAACCATAATATCAGAAAGTTGTGTTTTATTTATGAAAGAGCTCAGGGAGTGACATTTGACTTGTAAAAGAGGATGAATCTGAATAAAATAGGGGCAGTAGAAGAACACCCAATGATTCTCTTTTCTAAATGAGAGGAAAAAAATAAAAATTCAAGAAAGACAAACAATATTTATAATGCAGTGATGTATGGAAGGACTCACATGTGGATTTTAGAATTTTCCCCTGTGAAGTAGGTGAAAGGAAACAATATAATACCCATAATATACTTAAATAAAAAGGTCACAAATTTTGGGGTCACTTAGCTCTTTACTTCTGATTTTGAAAGTAATATATACTCACAGATAATTTGGAAAATACAAAATATTATAAAGGGGAAAATAAAAACCACACTTAATCTTACCTCCTATTAATAATGAGATTTAATAACTTTAATATATCTCTTTCCCAGAGCTCTCATTGTTTATCTTTATATACATTTTCTTTCTTTAGTGAAAATTGAGGGCATAATCATATGTTATCTAAATTTTACTCAAAATTATATCATAATGGTTTTCATGTCATTAAATTTTCTTTGGAATGTTTGGTGTTTTTTATGTTTTGTTTTTATTGCAGTGCTGGAGAACAAACTGAAAAGTAACTTGAACATGGACATTATATTACAGTAGAGAATTGTACTGTGCCCTATACATCTGTTTCTATGTTGTTAAACATAATAAGATGTTTTTATTTGCTCACTCAAATTCATATCTCATTACAAATGATGATGTATTGAATACTACTGTACATATATCCTAGATAATTTTTCTATTTTTTAAACTCATGTTTTCAAGGATGTACAATTAATGCATCAATAAGTACAACTATTTTAACGTCTGTAAGTATGCTATCAAGTTTATTCCAGAGAAGCTATACCAATTTATGTTCCCACAAATGGTATGAGATCACTTATTAAGAAAGTGGCCAATTTCATACCTGCTTACTTTTACTTTTGTTGTTTTACAAATTTTACAAACATAACGTTAACTATATTTCTATATTTATAAAATTTGAGTAAACTACATTTTAATTCTCATATAAGTTGAAATATTAAGCATTTTATCCTGTTAGCACGTCCCAAGATATCCCAATATATTTTTGGGTTATAGAATTGTATTTATATATTTATATTGCTACATAATTATTTCATTATTACAGTATTTTTATCTTTAAATATTTTTATTTTCAAGTTTTTATAAGTATATTATATTTATACATAGTAGACGGGTTCATTATGACATATCCATAAATTCATATGACATAATTAATTCCATCTTATTTTTATTTTTTGGGGGGGTATCAGGTATGGCACTCAGGGGCATTTGACCCCTGAGACACATACCCAGCTTTATTTTGTATTTTATTTAGAGACAGGGTCTTACTGAGTTGCTTAGTGCCTCACTATTGCTGAGGCTAGCTTTGAACTTGCGATCCTCCTGTCTCAGCCTCTGGAGCCACTGGAAATATAGGCAAGTACCACTGTGTCCACCCAATCTTATGTTTTATATATCTTTTTATTCTTACAATTAATTTTGTTTACAATAAGTATATAAATATATTTCCATACTCTTAATTGCTATAAATGATAACCAAAAACTATCCTTGAGTTTCTACTTTTATAGGATATTTTTTATCACACACACACACATACACACATGCTGATCTCTGGTGTATTAGAGATTTTTTGGGAAAAAACTTGGATACTGATTATTCCCTTTCACCCCTTGTAATGTTGCATCACTTAAAACTATAATTTACATAAGGAACTAAGCAGGAGGTACTTAAGTGTATTAGATGGAAGTTACCATCTATCACTTTAAAACTTCTGTGATGGTAGATACTAACAATGTATTTTCTGATCTCTCTTCTCGCCTTTGAGTCACTAATATGGCGTTATAAAATGATAGGAAGCCAAGATTTGCATATCTACATTTTACTTGGCCACATCACTATTATAGATGTTTATTATTATTATTATTATTATTATTATTATTTTTTGTTGTTGTTGTACTTAGTTGTACATGACAGCAGAATGCATTTCAATTTATCATACCCAAATGGAACACAAAATTTTAATTCTCTGGTAGTACTCAGTGTAGAGATGCACCATTTGTGCAATCATACATATACCTAGGGTAATAATGTCCATCTCATTTCACCATCTTTCCTACTCCCATAACCCTTCCCAACCCTCCCCTTTTCCCAATCCAGAGTTCATTCATTCTTCCTATGTGCCCCCCATCATAGATCATCATCCACTAATCAGAGAAAACATTCAGCCTTTAGTTTTTGGGATTGGCTTGCTTTGCTTAGCCTAATATTCTCCAACTCCATCCATTTACTGAAAATGCCATAATTTTATTATTTTTAATGCTTAGTAATATTCCTTTGTGTATGCATACCACAGTTTCTCTATTCATTCATCTATTGATGGGCATAAAGGTTGGTTCCACATTTTAACTATTGTGAATTCAACTGCTATAAACATTGGCATGGCTATGTCACTATAGTGAAGGAGCCTATAATCAAGGAGATAGCTAAAGATTGCGGTTAGCTGAGAGCCATAAAAGATGTTCTAGTTTCCACCTGATGTTGATACATTATTCAAAGAATCTTTGTATGCCCGTGAACACTGCGTGACGCACCTGTAAGCTCGAGCTGTAAGCACGTGTCCTTGTTAAAGCTATATGTATATAACTGGGTGAGGTTCGTTAGTGTGTGTGGGGAAGAAGAAGGTGGTGGTTGGAGTTAGAGCATTTGGAGTGATTGCTGGAGCTGGAGAGAGGAGAAGAATAAAAGACCTTTTTTCATTTTCATCCTGCCTCCGAATTTTCCTGTGGCGTTCGCTGCTCCAAGCGACTTCCGCTTCAGGCAGCGACACTATAGTATGCTAATTTTAAGTCCTTTGAGTATACACAGAGGAGTGGGATAGTTGGGTCAAGTGGTGATTCCATTCTAAGTTTTCTAAGGAATCTCTACACTGCTTTCCATGTTGGCTGCACCAATTTGCAGTGTCACCGGCAATGTATGAGTGTACATTATTCCCCACATCCTCTCCAACATTTATTGTTGTCTGTATTCTTGATAACAGCCTCTCTGAATAAATGTAATACATCACATCAATAAAGACAATAATCATATGATTATCTCAATATATGCTGAAAAAACAGTAGATAAAATACAGCACATCTTAATGTTCAAAACGCTAGGAAAACTAGGAATAGTAGGAGCATACCTCAACATTGTAAAAGCTATCTATGATAAGTCCCAGGTAAATATCATTCTAAATGGAGAAAAATTGGAAACATTCCCTCTAAAAACTGGATCAAGACAGGGATGCCCTCTTTCACTACTTCTATTCAACATAGTCCTGAAAACTCTAGCCAGAGCAATTAGATGAAAGATATTAAAGTGATATAAATAGAAAAAGAATAACTCAAATTATCACTATTTGCTGACAACATGATTCTACATCTAGAAGATCCAAAAAATTCGACCAGAAAACTTCTAGAACTAATAAATGAATTCAGCAAAGTAGCAGGATACAAAATCAATACCCCCCTCTAAAAACTGGAAGAAGACAGGGATGCCCCCTTTCACCACTGCTATTTAACATAGTACTTGAAACTCTGGCCAAAGCAATTAGATGAAAGAAATTGAAGGGATCCAGATAGGAAAAGAAGAACTCAAATTAGCACTATTTGCTGATGACGTGATAATATACCTATAAGACCCAAAAACCTCTACCAGAAAACTTTTACAACTAGTAAATTAATTCAGCAAAGTAGCAGGATACAAAATCAGTATCCATAAGTCAAAAGCATTTTTGTACATCAGTGACAAAGCCTCTGAAAGGGAAATGATGAAAACTACCACATTTACAATAGCATAAAAAATAAAATACCTTGGAAACAGCTTAATGAACGAGGTGAAAAACCTCCATAATGAAAACTACAGAACACTAAAGAAAAAATTATAGAAGACATCAGAAGATGGAAAAACCTACCTTGCTCTTGGATATGTAGAATTAATATTGTCAAAATGTCCATACTACCAAAAGCATTATACAGATTTAATGCAATTCCAATCAAAATCCCAATGACATTCCTCAAAGAAATAGAAAAAGGAGTCATGAACTTCATCTGGAAAAATAAGAGACCCAGAATAGCCAAAGCAATCCTGAACAAGAAAAGTGAAGCAGGTGGCATCACCATACCAGACTTTAAATTATACTATAGAGCAATAGTAACAAAAACATCGTGGTATTGGCACCAAAACAGACTGGTAGACCAATGGTACAGAACTGAGGACACAGAGACTAATACATATAATTTCAGCTATCTTATATTAGACAAAGGCGCCAAAAATGTACAGTGGAGAAAGGATAGCCTCTTCAACAAATGGTGCTGGGAAAACTGGAAATCTATATGTAACAAAATGAAATTAAATCCTTATCTCTCACCATGCACAAAATTCAATTCAAAGTGGATCAGGGACTTAGGAATTAGACCAGATACAATACACCTAATAGAAGAAAAAGTAAGCTCCAATTTCCAACATGTTGGATTAGGCCCCAAGCTCCTTAATAAGAATCCTGTAGCACAAAAATTAATATCAAGAATTAATGAATGGGATAGATTTAAACTAAAAAGCTTCTTCTCAGCAAAAGAAACAATTTTGTTGAATAGAGAGTTGAATAGAGAGCCAACTATTTGGGAACAAATATTTAATACGTGCACATCAGATAAAGCACTAATTTTAGAATATATAGAGAACTCAAAAAACTTAACACCAAAAAAAAAAAAAAAACACACACAAATAAGCCAATCAATAAATGGCCTAAGGAATTCCTAAGGAATTGAAAAGACACTTCTCAAAAGAAGATACACATTTAATCAACAAATACATGAAAAAATGCTCAACATCGCTGGCAATTAGAGAAATGCAAATCAAAACTACTCTAAGATTTCATTTCACTCCAGTCAGAATGGCAGCTATCAAGAACTCAAACAACAATAAATGTTGGAGAGGATGTGGGGAAAAAGGCACACTCATACATTGCTGGTGGGACTGCAAAACGGTGCAACCGCTATGGAAAGCAGTATGGAGATTTCTTGGGAAACTAACTAGGAATGGAACCACCCTATGACCCAGCCATCCCACTCCTGGGTCTATTCCCAAGGGACTTAAGAACAGCATATTACAGTGACACAGCCACTTCAGTGTTTATAGCAGCACAATTCACAATAGCTAGGTTGTGGAACCAACATAAATGTCCCTCAGTGGATAAAGAAAATGTGGTATATATACACAATAGAATTTTACTCAGCAATAAAACAGAATAAAATAATGGCATTTGCAGGTAAATGGTTGAAGTTGGAGAGTATAATGCTAAGTGAAATTAGTCAATCTCAAAATTCCAAATACTGAATATTTTCTCTGGTATAAGGAGGCTGGTTCACAGTGTTGTAGGATTGGTGTATATAGGAGGATTAGAGGAACACTAAAATGGTCAAAGGGAAGGGAGGGGAAGGTAGGGAGCAAGGGGGGATGGAGGGGAAAAATAAAAAGAAAAGGTGGTTGAATAAGATGGATATCATTAACCTAAATGCATGATTGAAGACATGAATGGTACGGATATACTTTGTATACAAACAGTTGTATGTAAAAAGATGCTCTATATGTGCATTATGAATTGTAATGCATACTACAATTATAAATAAAAATAAATTAAAAAATAAAATCAATACCTCTAAATCAAATGCATTTCTATGAATCCACTGAAAGAGCAGTTAGGAAAACTATTCCATTCCACATAACCTCAGAAAATGTAAAATATTTGGGAATCAACCTAACAAAAGAGATGAAAAACCACTAAAATGAAAACTACAGATCACTAAAGAAGGAAATTGAAGAAGACCTTAAAAGATGGAAAGATCTTCCATGCTCTTGGATAGGCAGAGATAATATTGTCAAAGTGGCCATACTATCAAAACTATTATACAGATTTAATGCAATTCCTATTAAAATTCCAATGACATTCTTCATAGAACTAGAAAAATCAATCATGAAATTCATCTGGAAAAATAAGAGACCCAGAATCACCAAAACAATCCTTAGCAAAATAAAAAGTAAATAAATAAATACATAAATTGAAGCAGGATGTATCACAATACTAGACCTTAAGCTACACTATCGAGCAATAGTAACAAAAACAGCACAGTATTGACACCAAAATAGACATGTAGACAAATGTTACAGAATAGAAGACACAAAGATCAATCCACATAAATACAGTTATCTCATACTAGACAAGGGCACCAAAAACATACACTGCAAAAAGGATAGCCTCTTCAAAAAATGGTGCTGGGAAAACTGGAAATCTATATGTAGCAAAATGAAATTAAACCTCTGTCTCTCATCATTCACAAAATGCACAAAACTCAACTCAAATTGGATCAAGGACCTAGGAATAAGACCAGAGACCCTGCACCTAACAGAAGGAAAAAGTAAGTCCAAATCCTCATCATGTTGGATCACGCCCCTGACTTCCTTAACAAGACTCATAAAGCCCAAGAAATAAAACCAAGAATCAATAAATGGGATGGATTCACACTGAAAAGCTTCTTCACAAAAAAAAAAAAAAAAAAAAAAAAAAAAAGGAAAAAAAATCATGGAGGCGAAGAGAGAGCCTACGGTATGAGAGCGAATTTTTACCACAGGCACATCAGATAGAGCATTAATCTTCAGATTATGTAAATAACTCAAAAGACTTAATACCAAAATAACAAACAACCCAATCAACAAATGGTCTAAAGAACTGAACAGACACTTCTCAGAAGATATACAAGCAATCAACAAATATATATATAAAATGTTCACCATCTTTAGTAATTAGAGAAATGCAAAACAAAACTACTCTAAGATGTTTAACATCTTAAGATGTGAATGTCCTTTCTTCTTAGTCCTACTCATCTGCTAAAACAACTCCTCTGCTAAAACAACTCCTCATATAGCTGTTTAGGTTTTATACTTTGCTCTTTGTTTTTAGAGATATTTAAGTGGGAAGATGAAGAAATGTGAATCAGATATCACCACCCCAACTTGGAATGGTCATTTTTGTGTTTGTACTGTAGAGTTAAATAGAGTTGAAAGACTAACCTGAAAACTTACAATGTTTTTAAATACATGTATTTTAATTATATGTATTGCCTGAGTATGAATATTTTATATCCACAACATGAGACAAAATATGGTCTTCGAATGGATTCCTTTAAGGAGTTATTTCCAAGTTATTTTATTATTTTAAAATGCTGATGATAGATACTTTGAAATATTAAATAATTTTGTTCAATTTTCCTTAAATTTACTATCACAATACAAAGTTATTTAGAGTTTTTTTTTTTTTTTCTGTTGGACACATTATCTAATTTACCCTCTTGCTGGAATGCATCATGAAGATGGAATCTAAATTTGAACAATTCTCTTTAAGTCAATGATAACCTGGAAAAAATAGAAATTTTGTGTGTGAAAACTTTTTGAGATACACTTTGACAAATGACTTTATAGAATTGCTACTCAATTTTTACATTAAAATATTTCATAATTTTGGAGCTGGGGTTGTGGCTCAGTGGTAGAGTGGTTGCTTAGCATGTGTGAGGCACTGGGTTGGATTCTCAGCACCACATAAAAATAAATAAATAAAGTAACGGTCCATCAACAACTAAAAACATTATTTTAAAAAAATTTCATAATTTCATTTAAGCCTTTATATAATTTTAATAAATTAATGAATTTCAAGTAATTGTGAATACAAAATAGTTAAATGACATGAATAAGTAAAATAAAAGTATTTTTCCATATGTACAATGTATCATGCAATGTTGGTGATAAGGAAATGGAAATATTGGTAAAGGAATTGCATGAGTTGTGAAAGTATGGAATTCATGTGGTGTTCTAGATGCATTGTATATCTCAATTCATTCAATACATAACGAAGGAAAAATATTATTGTAATGTACAGACTAATTATTTGGCCCAGTTTCTGTTTTTAGTTAGAAATTAATATATTTTCTCTTTCTTATACTTTTAGCTATTATTTTTAGGTAAAAATTAACTATCAAATGAACATTTGTATTCAAGGTGTGATTAAAAGAGGTTATTTGCAATGTTAAATTTTTGGCAGTATACGGAATTGAACTCTCTGTCTCACATGTGGTAAGCAAGCATTCTATCACTGAGCTACATGCCTACCACTTTGCCATGTAAATTTTATTTCTTACTTTTAGAAATAAGATATATTATATTCTCAAGTAACAGAAACCAGATTCTAATTGTTTTAACATGCTTAAAGATATCTGTTATTTAAAACTACATGCTTTCTCTTAATTGAATGTTTTTTAAAAAATATTTTTATACCTTTATTTTATTTATTTTATTTTTGTATGGTGCTGAGGATCAAACCCAGTGCCTCACATGTGCTAGATGAGTGCTCTACCACTGAGCCACAACCCCATCCCATCCTGAATATACCATTAATTATGATAAAGTAGGTAATTTTCACAGGCTCAATGAAATTAGAAAATATGTTAAAAGAAAACAAACAATTTCTGTCAGTGATATATGGGCCATCTTCCACCAAATTTGGAAAACTTGATTTTTAAGCATCATTCTGAAAATCATTTTCTTTAAAATATCAAGATCTGCAGAAAATAATTTTTAAAAACATGTTTTTTAATGTAAACTTTCTGGGTTGCAATCAACTACATACTTTTGTTTCCTTCTCATACCTCAATAAAATAGCAGTGGTGGTGAAAAAAAAAAAAAAAACCTAAATAGTATACAAACCCACAAAGAAAATTGAACAGAAAAGAAGATGGCAACAGGAAAAAAAAAAAAAAACTGTTAGTTCATTATAGTTACATATAATATTGGGGTCCATTTTGACATATTACAAAAGCATGGAATACAATTTGCTCCAGTTCAGTCCATAAGACTTTCACCTTCCCTCTCCTCCTCTCTCCCTATTCTCTTTCCTCTGCTCTACAGGTCTTTCTTTTTTCATAGATTGTTTTATAGTTTATATATATATATATATATATATATATATATATATATATATATATGTAATTCACTCTGGCATATTCATAGAACTACATAGGACAATTTGGCTAATTTCCCATCTTTTTTTTCCTTTTCCTGTCCCTTCTACCTAGACCCCAATCCCCTTTTTTGCATATCTCTCACCTATTCTCAAGGGATATCCCCTAATTTTTACCCCCTAATTTTGGTTTAGCTTCTGCATATTAGAGAAAATATTTGACCCTTGACATTCTGAGTCTGGCTTATTTACTTAGCATGATGTTCTTTAGTTCCATTCATTTACAAGCAAATGCCATAATTTCATTCTCCTTTATGAATGAATAAAACTCCACTGTGTATATATATATATCACATTTTCTTTATCCATTGATCTTTTGACAGGCATAAGGACTGGCTTCATAACTTGGCTATTGTGAGTTGTGCTGTTATAAATATTGATGTGGCTATATCACTATATGCTGATTTTATTTTCTTGCATAAATAATAAGGAGTGGGTGTCATGGTTTAGAATATGAGATGTCCCCCAAAAGCTCAGATGTGTGAAAAATAATTCAATAAACTTTAGAGATAAAATGACTTTTATTAGAGCTTTATAGATTTGCATAGTAGTTGGGTTCATCCCAACAATCTCATATTTGCATGGAAATCAATTTCAGTTCATGACCCCAGCCTTTTCCCTCTCCTTTTTTCAGCGATCCTCCCTCCCCTCTCTTGTTCTCCTTCTTCTATTCTACTTGACTTCCTTTCACTTATCTATTAATTTATATTTGATTCATTCTTTATATTAACCTATCCTTTCCTCCCACTTTATTTTATATTAGCTTCTACATATGACAGAAAACATTTGACCTTTGAGTTTCTGAGTTTGGCATATTTCACTTAGCATGATATTTTCCATTCTATACATGTACTGGAAAATGCCATGATTTTATTATTCTTTATGGCTGAGCACAAGTTCAATATATATCACAAATTCTTAATCCATTCATCTAGCAATGGGTGTCTGGGTTGATGCGATGATTTATTTGTTGTGAATTGTGCTACTCTAAACATTGAGGTGGCTGTATCACTGTAGCATAATGATTTTAGTTCTTTTGAGACAATACCATGTAGTTGGATAGTTGGGTCACATGCTGGTTCCATCCCTCATTTTTTTGAGGAATCTCCATACTGTTTCCAGAAGGGTTATACTAATCTGCAGTTCCACCAACAATGTACAAGATTAGCTTTTTTCCAAAAACTCCCCAGCAATTTTTGTTGTTTCTATTCTTGATCATTACCATTCTGACTGGAGTAAGATGAAATATTTGAGCAGTTTTGATTTGCATTTCCCTGATTAATAGAGATGCTGAACATTTTTTCAAATAAATTTTGGTAATTTGTGTTTCTTCTTTTGAGAAGTTTCTGTTTAGTTATTTTGCCCTTTTATTGCTTGGGTTATCTTTTCTGGTTTTGTGTTCTTTGCATATTCTGGATATTAATCCTCTATTGAAGGATTAGGTGAAAGATTTTCTACTATACTGTAGGCTCTGTTTTCACACTCTTAAACATTTCTTTTGCTGTGAAGAAGTGGTTATGGCATCCCACTTATTGATTCTGGGTTTTATTTATTATGCTTTGGAGGTCTTTTTGAAGTCAGTGCTAGCACCTATATGTTGGAATGTTGAGCCTATATTTTCTTCTATCACTTGTAAATTTTTTGATCTATTTCTTAAGTCTTTGATCCATTTTCATTTGAGTTTTGTGCAAGGTGGGAGAGAGGGGTCTAATTTCATTTTTCTACATATAGGTATCCAGTTTTGCTAGCATAATTTGTTAAAAAGGCTGTCTTTTGTACAAGGTAAATTTTGGGCAGCTTTGTCAAATATAAGATGGCTATGAGTATTTGGATTTGTCTCTGTGTCTTCTATTATATTCCATTGATCTTCATATCTATTTTAATGCAAATACCATAGTGTTTTTGGTAATACAGCTCTGCAGTATAATTTCAGATCAGGTATTATAATGCCTCCTGATTTGCTTTTCTTTCTTAGTATTGCTTTGACTATTCTGGGTCTCTTATTCCAAAAGAATTGAAAAAAAAATTTTTTTCTAATTCTGTGGAGAATATTATTGGTATTTTTATAAGGATTGTATCACATCTGTATACTGGATTTTGGTAGTATGGTAATTTTGACAGTATTGATTCTGCCTATCTAAGAATATTGGAGGTCTTTCTGTCTTCTAAGATCTTCTTTAATTTCTTTCTTCGGTGTTCTGTAATTTGCATTGTAGAGCTCTTTTACCTCCTTGATTACATTAATTCCCTAGTATTTTTAAAAATATTATTGTGAATTTTATGGTTTTCCTGATTTCTTCCTTGGCCAAATAGCATTGGAGTATAGGAAAGCTATTGATTTATGGGTGTTGATCTTATATTTTGTTTCTTTATTAAACTTGTTTATAAGCTTTAGAAGTCTTCTGGTGAAGTGTTTTTGGACTTCCAGATATAGGATCATATTATCAGCAAACAGAGATAGTTTCACTTCTTCTTTTCCTATTTGTATCCATTTGGTTTCCTTTTCTTGCCTGATAGGACTGGCTAATGTTTTGATGGCTATATTGAATAAGAATGGTGAGAGTGGACAGCCTTGTCTCATGCCTTATTTTAAAGAAAATTCTTGTATTTTCTCCCCACTTAATATACTGTTGGATTTGCTTTTGTCATAAATGGCCTTTATGATGTTGAGGTAAGTCCCTTTGATCCCTAACATCTCCAGTGTTTTTAATATGAATGGGTGTTGGATTTTATTAAAGGCCTTTTCTGTATCTATTGAGATGATCATGTGATTTTGGTCCTTAATTATGTTTAAGTGGTGAATTACATTTATTGATTTAAAAAAAAATAGTTGTAGATGGACACAATACATTTGTTTTATTTATTTCTATTCATGTGGTGCTGAGCTTCACACATGCTAGGCAAGCACTCTACCATGAGCCACAACCCCAGCCCACATATATAGATTTTTGTATGTTGAAATAACCTTGCATTCCTAGAATGAAACCCACTTCATGAAGGTGTATTGTCTTTCTGATATATTTTTGAATGTGGTTTGCTAATGTTTTATGAAAGATTTTTCATCTATGTTCATCAGAAATATTGGTCTATAGTTTTCTTTCTTTGATGCATCTTTGTCTGATTTTGGTATCAAGGTTATACTGGCTTCATTAATGTATTTGAGAGTGATCTCTCTCTTTCAATTTCATGAAATAATATGAGAAAGGCTGGTAGTAGTTCTTCAGTAAATGTCTAGTAAAACTCAGATGAGAATTATTCAGGTCTTGGGAATTTCTTTCTTGGAAGGCTTTTAATAGCTGTTATTAATTATTAAATTATTATTTCATTACTTAATATTAGTCTGTTAAGGATTTCTATGTCTTCCTGATTCAATTTTGGCAGGTCATATGTGTCTAGAAATTTGTCAATGTCTTCCACATTTCCTGGTTTATTGGAGTATAAATTTTCAAAATACGTTCTGATAATCCTCTGAATTTCAGAAGAGTCCATGGAGGTATCTTCTTTTTACATCTCTGAGCTTGTTGAGTTGCTTCTTCTAACTCTTGGTTAGTTTGACTAAGGATTTATAAATCTTATTTATCTTCTCAAACAACCAACTCTTAGTTGCATTTATCCTGTGTGTTGTTTTCTTATTCTTAATTCCATTGGCTTCAACTAGGATTTTAATTATTTCCTGTCTTCCACTTGTCTTGGGGTTAGTTTCTTCTTTTTCTCAGGCTTTGGGGTGGAGCATAAGCTTATTTATTTGGTATCTCTCTAATGTTTAAATGTAGGCACTTAGTGCTATAAATTTTTCTTGTAGAACTGCTTTCATCCTATCTCAGAGATTTTGATGTAGTATCTCTGTTCTCATTCATTTCTAAGAATTTCTTCATTTCCATCACACCTGGACAGGGAGGAGACACAGGAGGAAGAAAGTGGTGAGAAAAAAGCCAGACCTCCTGCTCCACCACACGGGGGTCAGGGGGAGATCTGGAGAGAGAGGCTTGCCCCAACCTGCAACTCAGAGAGGCAACCTGGGCCTGTCCGGAGAGGCACTTAGTATTGGGGTTTAGTGGTTTCAGAGCCCAACATCAAGATAATTATAGACTTGAAGCTGCCACTGCCACAAAACTGAGAAAGCACTGCTACTATCAAGGAACAACAAAAGGTACTGGTAAGGCATCACTAAGTTCCCTGTGGACCTGGTTGCACCAGAGGGGGCTTTACTAGAGGTGCTACCAGTTATCCTGTTGTGATTGACCAGGGAGGATTACATGGGAGGCCTATTTCTTGTTTCTACTACTAACACCCGAATTCTCATGATTACTCTCTCACTAGTCAAATAATCTAATACCTCTATTTTCTCACATTGTACATCACAAACATCTTAGCCAACCCCTACAACCCCCTTCAACCATAAGATACTGTAAACCACCACACAAACATACTGACTATATAGTAGAAGGAAATTGATCTCATCATTTATGTTCAAAGTGACAAATTTGTAAATATAAAAATGAAGGAGCCCTAATTAGGAAGGGCTGTTGCAGCTAGCTGGAAGCCATAAGTTCCACCTGATATGTATGTGACGCACCTGTAGGCACCCGCAAAGCTGAAGGTATATAACCTGGTGAAAGCGGTCCGAGTTAGGAGAACGGAGAATTCAGTCAGTCGGGCAGTCACTCGGTCGGTCAGAAGAATCAGAGCGGCCAGAACGTAGGCAGAGCAGTTACAGAAGAGAAACCAGATAGAAGACAGAAGAGAAACCAGATAGAAGAAGTAATGACTGGTCAGAGTTAGGCCGAGGCTCCTGAGGAAGACAGAAGACAGAAGAAAGAAGAAGGAAGAAAGAAGAGAGAAGAAAGAAGCTCTAATCTTTCTCTAAGCTAAGCTCTATCTTTTTTTCTCTCTACTCTAAGCTAAGAAGACAAGAAGAAAAGCTCTTTAAAGCTCTATCTTTCTTTCTCTCTACTCTAAGCTAAGAAGACAAGAAGAAAAGCTCTTTAATCTTTCTCTCTAAAAATCTTTCTTTCCCTCTCTAAGCTCTCTCTAAGAAAGTAGAAGTAAAAGTAGTAAAAGCTTTACTCTGCCTCCGAGAGTTTTCCTCCTGGTTTTCGGTACCAGGTAGCATACATAAAAATAGAAGCTAACTGATATATGGCAACACATTGGGTACATTGAATGCTGTAATATTGATTTTCCCTTAAAAGTGAGGTATCAGGTAACCTGTAGGGATGTTATAAGACAATAGGGCAGAAGCAGTAACACCTCAGACTTAATACTGCAAGAAAGGAAAACACATAGACATCATGAAAAAACAAGGGAGAAAAATGCCCAAAACAATCTAAGATAATACAGCAATAGAATCCACGGAAAGCACAGTAGGTGAAATGTGTGAGAAGGAGTTCTGAATATACATAATTAAAATGACTTGGGATTTTAAAAATGACCTAAGCAAGCAGATACAGGCAAAAATTGATCTCTCCAACAAAGAGATAAGAAATCAAATACAGGCAACCATCAATCACACCAACAAAGAGATAAGAGAACAAATACAGGTAGCAAAAGATTACTTCAAGAAAGAGACAGAGAGTCTGAGAAAAAAAAAAAAAAAAACAGAAATATTTGAAATGAAAGGAACAATAAGCCATTTTGAAAACTCAATAGAGAGTATTACCAACAGATTGGATCACTTGGAAGACAGGATCTCAGACAATGAGGACAAAATATGTAATATTGAAAATAAAAAAAAAGAAAAGAAAAGAAAAGAAAAGGTGGTTGAATGAGACGGATATCATTTTCCTAAATGCATGATTGAAGACCTGAATTGTACGAATATACTTTGTATACACACAGTTGTATCTAAAAAGATGCTAAATACATGCACTATGAGTTGTACATATTAAAAATTATAAAAATAAAGTTAAAAAAATATTGAAAATAAATTTGACCTCACAGTGAAGATGGTAAGAAACCATGAACAGAATATCCAAGAATTATCGGATACTATCAAAAGACCAAATTTAAGATTTATTGAAATAGACTATGGTGCAGAGAATCAAAACAAAGGGATGTAAAATCTCTTCAATGAAATAATATCAGAAAATTTCTCAAGCAAGAAGAAAAAAATTGAAAACCAAATACAAGAGGCCTATAGGACACCAAAAGTACAAAATTACAATAGACCTACATCAAGGCACATTATAATCAAAATGCCTAGCATACAAAATAAGGATAGAATTTTAAAGGCTGTAAGAGAAAAATCAGATAACCTATAAAGGAAAACCAATTCACATCTCAGCAGATTTTTCAACCCAGACCCTCAAAGCCAGGAGATCCTGGAACAACATATACCAGGCTTTAAAATATAAGGGATGCCAACCAAGAATCTTATATCCATCAAAATTAAGCTTTAGATTTGATGATGAAATAAAAACTTTCCATGATAAACAAAAGCTAAAAGAATTCACAACAAGAAAGCCTGCACTATAGAACATTCTTGGCAAAATATTTCATGAGGAGTATATGAAAAACAACCATGAAAATCTGCAAAGGGAAGAACTACAATAAAGGAAAAACCAACCAAAGGAGAAACCAAGTCAAGCTAAATACCAAAAATAAAAATAAATTAAAAAATGGCTGGTAATACAAATCATGTCTCAATAATAACCCTGAATGTTAATGGCCTAAACTCACCAATTAAAAGATACAGGTTGATAGATTGGATTTTAAAAAGACCCAAAAATATGTTGCCTTCAATAGACAAATTTTATAGGAAGGGACATCCACTGACTGAAGGTGAAAGGATGGGAAAAACTATACCATTCACATGGTCTCCTTAAGCAAGCAGTGGTTTCCATCCTCATATCAAATAAAATAGACTTCAAGCCAAAGTTAATTAAAAGAGATAAAGATGGACGTTTCATACTGCTTAAGGAAATCATACATCAACAAGAAATAACTGTTATAAATATATATGATCCAAATAATGGAAAATCTATGTTCATCAATCAGACATTTCTCAAGTTTAAGAGTCAAATAGACTACAACACAATAATTCTAGGTGACTTTAATACAACTCTTCACCACTGAGTACATCTTCCAAACAAAAGCTGAAGAGGAAAAACTATAGAACTCAATAATACAATCAATGACTTAGACATAATTGACATATATAGAGTATATTATCCATTAACAAGCCAATACACTTTCTTCTCAGCAGCACATGGATCATTCCCTAAAATACACCATTATTATGCCATAACCCTGCATTTTATCAGATCATAAAGGAATGAAGTTAGAAATCAATGATAAAATAAGAAACAAAATTACTCCAACACCTGGAGACTAAATAATATGCTACTGAATGAACAATAGGTTGCAGAAGACATCAAGAAAGTGATTAAAACATTCGTAGAGGTAAATGAGAACACTGAGACACCATACTGAAATCTCTGGGACAGTATGAAGGCAATACTAAGAGTAAAGTTCATTGCATGGAGTTCAAAAAACAAATGAACTAACATTATACCTGAAAGCCCTAGAAAAAGAAGAACAAATCAACACCAAAGGCAGTAGAAGACAGGAAATAATTAAAATCGGAGCTGAAATCAATGAAATTGAGCCAAAAACATCAATTGAAAAAATTGATAGAACAAAAAGTTGGTTCTTTGAAAAAATAAGTAAAATTGATAAAGCATTAGCTATGATAACTAAGAAAAGAAGAGAAAATACTCAAATTACCAATATCAGTGATGAAAAAGGAAATATCATGACAGACAATACAGAAATACAGAAGATATTAAAATTATTTTGAAAATTTTCACTCCAATAAAATAGAAAATAATGAAGGCATCAACAAATTTCTAGAAACATATGTCCAAACTAAATCAGGATGATATACACAATTTATTTTCATTTTTCTTTCTTATTTTCTTTTTTCTTTCTTTATTTTTTATTATACGTTGTTAGAAATGACAGAAGAATGCATTACATGTCATATTATACTTGTAGAGCTCAGTTTTACATATCTGTAGTTGTGTACAAAGTATAATCACAACATTCGTGATTTCATGCATGCACTTAGGGTAATAATATCCATCTCATTCTACCATCTTTTTTTTTCTTCTTCATCCTTTGCCCTCTCCCATCCACTCCCTCCCCACTGGCCATTCTAGGGTTCCTCTAATCCTCCCATACTCCCAATCCCAACCCCAATGTGAATCGCACACTTTATGTCAGAGAAAACATTCGGCATTTGGCTTTTTGGGATTGGCTAACTTCAATCAGCATTATATTCTCCAACTTTATCCCTTTACCTGCGAATGCCATGATACTCCATTGTGTATATATACCACATTTTTTTATCCATTCATCTACTGAAGGGCATCTTGGTTGGTTACACAATTTAGTTATTGTGAATTGTGCTGCTATAAACATTGATGTGGCTGTGTCCCTGTAGTATGCTGTTTTTAAGTCCTTAGGGAATAGACCAAGGAGTGGGATAGCTGGTTCATAAGGTGGTTCCATTCCCAGTTTTCCAAGGAATCTCCAAACTGCTTTCCATATTGGCTGCACCATTTTGCAGTCCCACCAGAAATGTATGAGTGTGCCTTTTTCCCCACATCCTCTCCAACATTAATTGTTGTTTATGTTCTTAATAGCTGCCATTCTGACTGTAGGGAAATGAAATCTTAGAGTAGTTTTGATTTGCATTTCTCTTATTGCCAAAGGTGTTGAACACTTTTTTCATATATTTGTTGATTGATTTTATATCTTCTTCTGAGAATTGTCTGTTCAGTTCCTTGACCCATTTATTGATTGGGTTATTTGTTTTTTGTTTTTTGTTTTTTTTTTTTTTTTTTTTTTGGTGTTAAGATTTTTGAGTTCTTTATATATTCTAGAGATTAGTGCTCTATCTGAAGTGCATGTGGTAAAAATTTGTTCCCAATTAGTAGGTTCTCTATTCACCTCACTGATTTTTTTCTTTTGCTGAGAAGAAGCTTTTTAGTTTGAATCTATCCCATTTATTGATTCTTGATATTAATTCTTCTGGTACAGGAGTCTTATTTTGGAACTTGGGGCCTAATCCGACATTTTGGAGATTAGAGCTTACTTTTTCTTCTATTAGGCCTAGTTCCTCTAGTCTAATTTCTAGATCCTTGATCCACTTTGAGTTGAATTTTGTGCATGGTGAGAGATAGAGGATTAATTTCATTTTATTGCATATGGATTTCCAGTTTTCCCAGCACCATTTGTTGAAGAGGCTATCTTTTTCTCCAATGTACATTTTTGGAGCCTTTGTCTAGTATAAGATAACTGAAATTATATGTGTTAGTCTCTGTGTCTTCTATTGTGTACCACTGGTCTACAGTCTATTTTGGTGCCAATACCATTCTGTTTTTGTTACTATTGCTCTGTAGTATAACTTAAGGTCAAGTATGGTGATGCCACCTGATTCACTCATCTTACTAAGGATTGCTTTAGCTATTCTGGGTCTCTTATTTTTCCAGATGAATGTGCTGATTGCTTTTTCTATTTCTATGAGGAATGTCATTTGTATTTTGATTGGAATTGCATTAAATCTGTATAGCGCTTTTGGTAGTGTGGTCATTTTGACAATATTAGTTCTGCCTAGCCAAGAGCAAGATAGATCTTTCCATCATCTAAGGTCATCCATAGTTTCTTTCTTTAGTGTTCTGTAGTTTTCATTATAGAGTCCTTCACGTCTTTGGTTGAATTGATTCCCAAGTATCCTATTTTTTTTTTATGCTATTGTAAATGGGGTAGTTTTCCTCATTTCCCTCTCAGAGGATTTGTCACTGATATATAGAAATGCCTAAGACTTATGGGTGTTGATTTTGTATCCTGCTACTTTGCTGAATTCATTTATGAGTTCTAGAAGTTTTCTGGTGGAATTCTTTGGGTCTTCCAGGTATAAAATCATATCGTCAGTGAATAGTAATAATTTGAGTTCTACTTTACCTATCTGTATCCATTTAATGTTTTTCGTCTGTTGTATTGCTCTGGACAGCTTTTTCAATTACTATGTTAAATAGAAGTGTTGAAAGAGGGCATCCCTGTCTTCTTCCAGTTTTTAGAGGGAATGCTTTCAATTTTTCTCCATTTAGAATAATGTTGGCCTGGGGCTTAGCATCGATAACTTTTACAGTGTTGAGATATGATCCTGTTACCCTTAGTTTCTCTAGTATTTTGAACATGAAGGGGTGCTGTATTTTGTCAAATGCTTTTTCTGCATTTATTGAGATAATAATATGGTTCTTATCTTTAAGTCTACTGATGTGATGAATTACATTTATTGATTTCGATATATTGAACATTCCTTGCATCCCTGGAATAAACCCCACTTGATCATGGTGTATTCTATTTTTTTAATGTTTTTGTACCCATTTTGCCAGAATTTTATTGAGAATTTTTGCATCTATTTTCATTAGAGATATTGGTATGAAATTTTCTTTTCTTTCTTTCTTTCTTCGTTCTTTCTTTTTTTTTTTCTTTTTTTTTTTTTTTTTTTTTTTTTTTTGAGTCTTTGCCTGGTTTGGGGATAAGGGTGATATTGGCCTCATAGAATGAGTTTGGAGGTGCTCCCTCCTCTTCTATTTCCTGAAATAAATTAAAGAGTATTGGTATCAGTTCTTCTTTGAAAGTCTTGTAGAACTCAGCTGTGTATCCATTAGGTCCTTGGCTTTTCTTGGTTGATAGGCTTCTGACGGCATCTTCTATTTCATCGCTTGAAATATGTTTGTTTAAATTGTGTATATGATCCTGCTTTAATTTGGGCAGGTCATACAACTCTAGAAATTTGTCTATGCCTTCGGTGTTTTGTATTTTATTGAAGAACAAGTTTTCAAAATAATTTTGAATTATTTCCTGTGTTTCCATAGTGTCTGTTGTGATATTTCCTTATTCACCACATATGTTAGCAACTTGAGTTTTCTCTCTCCTTCTCTTTGTTAGCCTGGCTAAGGGTCTGTCAATTTCATTTATTTTTTCAAAGAACCAACTTTTATTTTTGTCAATTTTTTCAATTGTTTCTTTTTCTTCATTGATTTCAGCTCTGATTTTAATTATGTCCTGTCTTCTACCACTTTTGGTGTTGGATTGTTCTTCTTTTTCTAGAGCTTTGAGATGTAGTTTTAAGTCATTTATTTGTTGACTTTTTCTTCTTTTGAGGAATGAACTCAATGCAATGGACTTTTTCAATAGAACTGCCTTCATAGTGTCCTAGAGATTTTGATATGTTGTCTCTGTTTTCTCATTCACAGCTAAGAATTTTTAAATCTCCTCTTTGATGTCATCTGCAACCCATTGTTTATTCAATAGCATATTATTTAGTCTCCAGACATTGAAGTAGCTTTTATTTCTTATTTTACCATTGATTTCTGATTTTCATTCCATTATTGTCTGGTAGAATGCAGGGTAGAATCTCTATTTTTTTATATATGCTATGAGTTGTTTTGTGGCATAATATATGGTCTATTTTAGAGAAAGATCCATGTGCTGCTGAGAAGAAAGTGTACTTGCTTGTTGAAGGATGAAATATTTTTTTTTTTTTTTTTGGTACTGGGGATTGAACTTAGGGGCACTCAACCACTGGGCCACATCACCAGCACATTTTTGTATTTTATTAGAGAGAGGGTCTCACTGAGTTTCTAAGTGCCTCGCCATTGCTGAGGCTGGCTTTGAACTCGCGATCCTCCTGCCTCAGCCTCCCAAGTGCTGGGATAACAGGCGTGCACCACCATGCCCGGCAGGATGAAATATTCTAAATAAGTCAGTTAAATCTCAATTATTTATTGTATTTTTGAGTTCTATAGTTTCTTTGTTCAGCTTTTGTTTGAAAGATCTATCCAGTGGTTAAAGGGGTGTGTTAAAGTCTCCTAGGATTATTGTGTTGTGGTCAGTTTGACTCTTGAACTTGAGAAGAGTTTGTTTGATGAACATAGATGCTCCATTGTTTGAGGCATATATATTTATAATTGTTAAGTCTTGTTGGTGTATGGTTCCCTTGAGCAGTATGTAGTGTCCTTTTTTATCCCTTTTGGTTGACTTTAGCTTGAAGTCTACTTTATTTGATATGAGGATGGAAACCCCTGCTTGTTTCCTCAGTCCAAGTGAGTGGTAGGATTTCTCCCAACCCTTCACCCTCAGCCTATGGTGTCTTTTCCTATGAGATGAGTCTCTTGCAGGCAGCATATTGTTGGGTCTGTTTTTTGATCCAATCTGATAGTCTATGTTTTTTGATTGGTGAGTTTAGGCCATTAACATTCAGAGTTATTATTGAGACATGTTTTATATTTTTGTTTATTTTTGGTATTTAACTTTACATGGTTTCTCTTCTGATTGGTTTTTCCTTTAGTGTAATACCTCCTTCTGCTGATTTTCATCATTGATTTTTATTTCCTTTTCATGGAATATTTTGCCTATTGTTATGTAGTGCTGGATTTCTAGTTTTAAATTCTTTTAACTTTTGTTTATCATGGAAGGTTTCCATTTTGTCTTCAAATCTAAAGCTTAATTGTGCTGTGTATAAGATTCTTGGTTGGCATCCCTTTTCTTTCTGAGCTTGGTATATGTTGTTCATGATCTCCTGGCTTTGAGAGACTGAGTTGAAAAATCTGCCATGATACAAATTGGTCTCCCCCTATAGGTGATCTGATTCCTCTCTTTTGAGGCCTTTAAAATTCTATCTTATTCTGTATGCTAGGCATTTTCATTATAATGTGTCATGGTGTAGATCTGTTGTAATTTTGTACATAGGGTGTCCTGTAAGCCTCTTATATTTGGTTTTTGAATTCATTCTTCATGCTTGGGAAATTTTCTGATATTATGTCATTGAAGAGATTGTGCGTTCCTTCGGTTTGAATCTCTGTGCCTTCCTCTATCCCAATTACTCTTAGATTTGGTCTTTTGGTGCTGTCCCATACTTCTTGAATATTCTGTTCATGGTTTCTTACTATCTTCATTGTGTGGTCAAGTTTATTTTCAAGATTATATACTTTGTCATCATTGTCTGAAGTTCTTTCTTCCAGTTGATCTAGTCTGTTGGTGATGCCTTCAATTGTGTTTTTTATTTGGTTATTTGTTTCTTTCATTTCAAGGATTTCTGACTTTTTTTCAGAGTTTTTATCTCTGTTTTGAATTAATCTTTTGCCACCTGTATTTGCTCTCTTATATCTTTGTTGTAGTGGTCAGTTTTTGCTTGTATTTGCTCATTTAGGTCATTCTTTAATTTAAGATCATTTTAATTATGAACCTTCTGAACTCCTTCTTTGACATTTCATCAATTTTGCTGAG
Source organism: Tamias sibiricus (assembly GCA_025594165.1). Lineage (NCBI taxonomy): Eukaryota > Metazoa > Chordata > Mammalia > Rodentia > Sciuridae > Tamias > Tamias sibiricus. The sequence goes on along the minus strand of CM046667.1, from coordinate 91,305,699 downwards.
CATAGGTTTGTTATTGTAGTATCCTGGTTTGTTTGGGGTATTTTCCTCCCTTGTTTTTTCATGTTGTCTATTTGTCTTCCTTTCTTGCAGTGTAGATCTGAGATATTACAGTTTCTACCCTATATTCTTGTGATATCAGTGCAGGTTGTCTGTGCCTCTACTTAATATTGGGCTTTCAGAACCTGCCAATGTCCCTCAAAGTATGCTACCTGAGGCTAGGTCCATCCCACTTGGTTTGGTGTGGGCTGAGTTGGTGTAATCAGAGCTCCTTCAATGGTCTTCTGGTTGGAAGAGGTGGTCCTCTGAGCAGAGGTCAGTGATGCTGTCCTAGGCCTACCTGAGTGCTGCGAGTGTGAGCTGGGCTGTCCTTGGCCCATCTGTGCTCTGGTAGAAGTAGGTGGATCAGCCCCGAGCCTGGGCACACTCAAACAGATGTCAACAGGATTGACCTGGGGCTGGCCGTGCTAGAGTGGAGGTCAGTGCTTCTGACCTGAGCCTGGCCATGCTAGGGTGGAGGTCAGCAAGACTGACCTGGGCCTGGCCACACTCCAGTGTAGGTCCCCAGGACTGTCCTTGGCCTGCCTGCACTCAAGCAGAGTTGGGAGTGTCTGTCCTTGTGTCTCCTGCTCTGAGTCAGAGGTCCGTGGGACTGACTTGAGCCTGGTTTCACACAAGGGAAGGTCAGTGGGACTTACCTGGGCCTGGCTGCACTGGGGTGAAGGTCAGCAGGACTTGATATACACAATTTAAATAGATCAATTTCAAGCAAAAAAAAAAATAGAGGATGCCATCAAAAACCTACCAACCAAGATAAGCCCAGGACTGGATGGATACACATCTGAGTTCTAGACCTTTAAAGAAGAACTAACACCAATACTTCTCAAACTATTTTATAAAATAGAGAAAGAGGGAACACTTCCAGACTTATTGTATGAGGCCAATATCACCCTGATTCCAAAACCAGTCAGAGACAAATCAAAGAAAGAAAACTTCAGACCAATATCTCTAATGAATATAGATGCAAAAATTCTCAATAAAATTCTGGCAAGTTAAATACATAGATGTATCAAAAAATAGCACATCACAATAAAGTGGGGTTAATTCCAGGGATGCAAGTTCAGTTCAACATAAGGAAATCAATAAATGTAATTCATCACATCAACAGACTCAAAAATAAAAATCATATGATCATCTCAATAGATGCAGAGAAAGCATTTGACAAAATACAGCACCCTTTCACATTCAAAATGCTAGAAAAACTAGGGATAATAGGAACATACCTCAACATCATAAAAGCCATCTATGCTAAGCCCCAGGCCAACATCATCCTAAATGGAGAAATATCGAAAGCATTCCCTCTAAAAACTGGAACAAGACAGGGATGCCCTCGTTCACCACTCCTATTTAACATAGTTCTTGAAACCCTAGCCAGACCAATTAGATAGATGAGAGAAATTAAAGGATACAGACAGGAAAAGAACAATTCAAATTATCACTATTTGCAGACTATATGATTCTATACCTAGAAGATCCAAAAAATTTCACCAGAAATATTCTAGAACTAATAAATGAATTCAGTAAAGTGGCTGGATATAAAATGAACACCCACATGTCAAAGGTATTTCTGTACATCATTGACAAATCCTCAGAAAGAGAAACTAGGAATACAACCTCATTTACTATAACCTAAAAAGAATAAAATAATTGGGAATCAACTTAACAAAGGAAGTGAAAGACGTCTACAATGAAAACTATATCATGCTAAAGAAAGAAATTAAAGAAGATCTTAGAAAATGAAAAGATGTTCCTTTTTTATGGATAGGTAGGACTAATATAGTCAGAAGATGATATACAATCAATCAACAAATATATGAAAAAATGTTCAACATCTCTAGCAATTAAAGAAATGCAAATCAAAACTACTCTAAGATTTCGTCTCACACCAGTCAGAATGGCAGCTATCAGAAACACAAACAGCAATAAATGATGGTGAGGATGTGGGAGAAAGGGCACACTCATACATTAAAGGTGGGACTACAAATTAGTGCAGCCCGTCTGGAAAGCAGTATGGAGATTCCTAGGAAAACTTGGAATGGAACCACCATTTGACCCAGCTATCCCACTCCTTAGTCTATACCGAAAAGTCTTAAAGACAGCTTACTATAGGGACACAACCACCTAAATGTTTATAGCTGCACAATTTACAGTAGCTAGATTGTGGAAACAACTCCAGTGCCCATCAATAGATGAATGTATAGGGAAACTTTGGTATATATACACAGTGGAACACTACTCAGCACCAAAAGAGAATACAATCATGGCATTTGCAGGTAAATGGATGGAGTTAGAGAAAATAATGCTAAGTGAAGTTAGCCAATCTCAAAAAAACCTAATGTTGAATGATCTCTTTGTTATGAAGATACTGACTTATAATGGCAAGGGAGGGAGAATGAGAGAAATGAAGGAAGGTTAAATAGAACAAAAGGCAGGGAGGGGATGGTTGTGGACAAGGGGATAGGAATAATGGCAGAATGAGTTAAACATCAATACCCGAAGTACATGTATGAAAACACAAATGGTGTGAAAACAGTTTATGTAAAATCAGTGCCTTAAAAAATGTTCCTTTTTAAATAACTTTATTTTATTTATTTATTGTTATGTGGTGCTGAGGATTGAACCCAGGGCCTCACATGTGTTAGGTTAGCACTCTACCTTGAGCCACAACCCCAGTCCCCCAAATTGTGCTCTATATATGTAATACAAAATAAATTGCACTCTGCAAGCATGTATAACAAATTAGAATTAAAAAAACAAAAAAGAGTTTATTATAAAATCATGAAAAATATACAGAATATATGAATAACTTCTCTTTATCAATAAAAATATTTCAAATAATTGTTTAAATGTATGTAAAGGACTTGAATTAGAAGATATTCAGAGATGATAGATACACAAATGGTCACAAACATTAAAAAAAAGTTGATCAATATCACTAGATAAATGCACAGAAAAGCAAAAATGAAATCTTTCCTCAACCCATCAGCATGGATGCTAAGAAAATGAAAAAAAATCAAGTGGTGATGCGACTAAGAAGAAATTATACTTTCCAGAATCCTACTTCTGGTTATATACCCAAAATAACTGAAAGAGGGACATTTGTGCACCTATGTTCAAAGCTACTCACAAGAGTCAAGAGGTTTAAGCAACCGAAACATCCACCCAAGTGTGATAGATAGACACAGTGGATCATTATTCACTTTCAAAAATGCAAAACCTATGACATGCTACAACATGTATAAACCATGAGAACTTTCTGTAATTTAAACAAAGACAAATACTGTATAACTTCACTAGTATAAGGTTTTTAAAGTAGTAAAATTCATAGAAAAAAAATAGTAGGAAATGATTACCAGGGACTGGGCAGAAGGGGAAGAGGTTTTTTTTTTTTTTTTTTTTTTTTTTTTTTGTTTGTTTTTTTTTGTGGTACCAGGGATTGAACTCAGGGGCACTCGACCACTGGGTCACATCCCCAGCCCTTTTTTGTATTTTATTTAGAGACAGGGTCTCACTGAGTTGCTAAGTGCCTCGCCATTGCTGAGGCTGGCTTTGAACTCGTGATCCTCCTGCCTCAGCCTCCCAAAATGCTGGGATTAGAGGCGTGCGCCTCCGTGCCCGGCTGGGGAAGATGTTTTTTTAATTGGATATAGAATTTAAGATTTGCAATAAGAAAAAGTTCTGGAAAGTTTTTTTTAAAAAATGTGAATATATTTAACACTACTTATCTATATACTTAAGAATGGATAGGATGGTAAATTTTTATGTGTTTTTGGTACAAAAAATTTCATTATGCTAAAGAATAGTTTTTCATGGCCCCCAAAAGTGATAATACTTGGGTTTTTCCATTTACTTTTTTATATCATTGCATAAACTATATATGTATTGATGTATGCTTATAGATGCCCTCTGTTGAGAACTTTCACCTTTACTTAAGAAAAACAATTTGCCCTTTGTGACTTCATTGAGTCATATGGAATTTTACAGAAAAATGTTTAAGCTGTTTGTAAATATTCAACCAAGCATGCCTGCCTTTGTTGTTGTTCTAGCAGCTGAGCAGTGGAGATGAGCTGCAAGAGCTGGACTTGTATCTTAGATAATAAGAAAGACTGAGGTCTTTTTTCTGAGGTCTTCAGGCCAGAGTCCCAAGACTACAGAGCAAATCTCATGAGAATTTTCCTTGTTGATTCCAAAGTCAATATAGACAATTTTCTTAAAATCCTTGTCACCCTTATTTTCTCTAAAGTTGCTTATTCTGCAGAATATATAATATTCAAACATCACATATTCAGACATTTGTATCTGTTTCACTGTCTTATGCATGGAAGGTACTCAATAAATATTTATTTTATACCCAAGTGTATGAATTATTAGTTTTTTTTTAAATACCAAACAATTTTTATTCTAAAGAGAACACTGGATTATAAGTCAGATAGTCACGATATTTGTCCAGGACTTTTAATTACAGTTATTTGAACTTTTGAAAGTCAAAACACCTTAAATAGAATAGTCATGATTTGTAATATATGAATATTGTTACTGGAGAAGCAACAAAAAACACCATAATCCAATTAAATAATTGATTTTAAAGCATTCATAAACCACAGGGTAACATAAATTATAGTCTGATATATATTTTTTGTGATTTGTGACAAGCCCTGTTTTCTGCAAAGTTGCTCTGGGAAATAAAAATAAAGCATGATTCTTTTCCATTAATTCAAAAAAACAATGAACTCATCTAATTTGAAAACTATCTTTTTTGCTTTTGAAAAAGAGACTAGTGACAGGAAATTAGATAGCCACAGATGTCAAACATAAAGCTCTGGTGTTAGGTTTGACTGACAAGTTCAAATAAATAGATGTCTGAGACAGTCTTGCACAATCCTGGGGAATTTATTTTGTTTTGTTTAGGAAAATAGAAAGTGCTATGAATTTCTACTGCCTCTATAAGATGGTAACTAATTACACCTGATAATTGTGGGGTCTGAGCAGAGCACAGTATTCTATAAAAACTAGAAAGGGGCTGAAGACTAGAAATTAAAATCCAGAAACATGCATCATACATCTTTGGTGAGTACTGTAGTTGATAGAATATGCTACTGAAATTTTTAAATGTGTCTTTGCATGACAATGTACATGTTATCATAGCCTATTTCCAGTTCATGAGCAATACAGAGCTTATAAGCTTTTTTTTTTTTTAATTTTTTTATTATTTATTTACTTATTCATCATGCACAAGTATAGTATCTTTTTACATACAACTGCTTGTATACAAAGTATATAAGTACCATTCAGATCTTGAATCATGCATTTAGGATAATGATATCCATCTCATTCAACCACCAATTTTTTTCCAACCCCCCCCTTACTCCCTCCCTCCCCTCCCTTTCCGTTGACCATTCTAGTGTTCCTCTGATCCTATGTACCCCCTTCCAACAACTCTGTGAACCAGCCTCCTTATATCAGAGAAAACATTCGGTACTTGGATTTTTGAGATTGACTAATTTCACTTAGCATTATATTCTCCAACTTCATCCATTTACCTGCAAATGCCATTATTTTATTCTCTCTTATTGCTGAGTAAAATTCCATTTTGTATATATACCATATTTTCTTTATCCACTCATCTACTGAGGGGCATCTAGGTTGGTTCCATAACCTAGCTATTGTGAATTGGGCATACTTCACTATCTGAGGATTCATGAAACATATGAGTGGGAATAATACTTTGAACCAATAATATCAGGAGAAATATTATAGGTCAATGGGAAGGAACATAAATGCATGATGGAACTGATGATGGTGCATTACTTATTTTCTTATTGCTCTTATTCTTCAGTAATAGCAGTATATAGATTTTAATATTCTTTCAGCCTATTTGCAGAATGTCTTGGTTAACACTCAAAGATTTGTAAGTTATTTTCAACTAACCAAACTAAGCATAACCACAAAGAAATATTAATGACATAAAAGTACATTTAAGTTATATATACATATATTAGAGAACAGCAACAAGCAACAAAAACAAATATTTTAATATGACTTATTTCTTTGTAGAACATTTTTCTAGCAGGTATCTGTCAATTGAGCTGATGAGTAAAGAAATGGGAAGAGATAGCTGTCATCAATGAGGAACTTGCAGGTAAAGGCATACTGAGTATTATTAAGATTATAAGTTATCAAGCTGATTAGTAAAGTAAGAGTTGTACAGGGAGCCTAATGAAAGGGTAACCAAGGGCTTGATAAAACCTATACAAAAAATCACAGTCACAAAACTAAGATAAAAAAGTGAAGGAGACTGGGTGGAAGGCTGAGAAGTGATGTTTATGTAAAGGATATTTAGTCAATCCACTTTTATCAGAATTCAATTGGTCCTAAATCAGTTCAAGTCAGAAAAAATCATAAAATTTCATGTACATTGACTAAATGATTTCAACTATGTACAGAGTTGCTTAAAGTGTGGTGTATTTTAATATTATCATCTCAGCTTATCTCCATACAACCCCTCATGTAGGACACCTGTTCTAAATAAAATCCCTGTATGTTCATTTGGTGTTTTTTTCTATACTAATATCTCTGAATATATGGTCTACCTCATGACTCCGTCCTACTGTCAAAGCCAAATGCAGAATAACTTTCAGAGGCTATTTGATGAAGAACTGTCCTCTTTTTCACACAGTGTGTCATTGATTATGACTAATAGTTCTATTTTTACTTTAATTTTTAGGGAGTTTAAAACTAAACCCCAGACTCAATATAGCAATAATATGAGTCTTTAGAACCTTAATATTGACTTTTATATTGTGTATTCAGGTTGGGCTCTTTCCTATTATTTGAAATGCCTATTTGCCTATTTTCTTCCTTTATTCTTTCCTGCCTACTTTCCTTCCTTTCCATTGTGCAGTGCTGGGGATGAAACCCAAGACTCCATACATGCTAGGCAAGTGCTTTATCATTGAGCTACATTCCCTGCATAGAATGTCATTTTTTTATTCCTTATACATAATTCATGTTTTAAAATATGTTATTGTATATTTTTATGTTAAAAGAATGCTTAAATATTTTTCAAATAGATTGAAGATATACATGAATACCAAGGGCATTTTTAAAAATGAGAGTAGGATTAAAAACACCAGATTGTGATAGATTTAATATTATATGAATTATTACAAGATCTCCCCACCTCCCACTAAAATCAAACAACCCAGCTTTGAAGCCTAAACCATGCATCAAGTCAGTGATTTAATACTGTTTGTCTAATTGTGTTTATTTTAGTATTTAAAATCAGGTTTCATGTAATATATTCACTTTATAAAAATTTAACAAAATAAAGATATAATGTGTTTCTTCCTATATAAATTATCTGTTCATGTCTTTCACTACTTTATTAGGTTAGACCATTATATTTTTCTTATACTGTTAACATTTTAAGAAATGAATTTTATCACTGTTCAGTATCTGAGGTGATATATGTGCCAATAACACTGATATCATCATTACACATTCTATAGATGTATTCAAATGTCATACTGTACCCCATAAATTTATAAAATTAATGTGTCAATTAAAAATAAAAATATAGTTTTAAAAATATTTTTATTGAAAATAATACTCTTTGGGGGCTTGGGATATAGCTCAGTTGGTAGAGTGCTTGCCTTGCATGCACAAGGCCCTGGGTTCTAATTCCTGGAGCCACAAAAATAAATGAAGAGCCGGGCATGGTGGCGCACACCTGTAATCCCAGCACTTGGGAGGTTGAGGTAGGAGGATCGAGAGTTCAAAGCCAGCCTCAGCAATGGCGAGGCACTTAGCAACTCAGTGAGACCCTGTCTCTAATAAAATACAAAAAAAGGGCTGGGGATGTGGCCCAGTGGTCGAGTGCCACTGAGTTCAATCCCCGGTACCAAAAAAATAAATAAATAAAAATAAAATAAAAAATAAATGAAAAAGAAAAAAAAAAAGAAAGAGAAAATGATGCACTTTGGAGTATCCTTTTTGCAGCAAATACTAGAATAGTCATTATTTTACTCTTTTTTTACTATATTTTTCCACATAGTTATGCAATAACTATGCAAATAAATTATGCAAATAAGTGTATATTTTCATTCATTTATCCATTCATTCACTCAAAACACCATTCTACCAATATCATGGATTACAAAAAAAGATAAGAATCTGATTTTAACAATATCAGAACATGTTAGAATCAGAGGTAATTGATTTTGAACACAGAGAGTCATTTAACCTGATAATTTCTAAGGCATAGCACGTAAAAATCATAAAGTCATAAAATATTGAATTCATTGAGTCGTAGTCTGTTAAATGTCCATAGTGCATTTTCTCTTTCATGGTTATATAATTTCTTTTTTGTCTCTTTAGCAGTTTTGGTTTTACATCTGACATTTTCTGATATAAACATTGCTACCTCTACATTTTGTGCACCATTCACATGGAATATCTTTTTTTAATTCCTTCACTATTGGCCTATGTGTGGCCTTATATCTAAAATGAGTGTATTGTAAACAGCATATAGTTGGATCCTGTTTCTTTATTCATTCAACCACTCTATGTCCTTTGGAGAGTAAAGTCCTTTACATTGAAAGTAATCTTTGATAGAGAAGGATTCAATATTACTATTTTGATCATTATTTTCTGTTCTACAGCTCTTTTGGCCCCATTTATCCAAATTATATATTCTTCTGTTGTATTTCAATGACTTTATTGTGGCGTGCTGTGATTAATTTCTTATTTGCATTTCTAAGTATTCTGTAGGGTTTCCATAAAATATATAATTGTTATAATATTCTGTTTTTAGCTAATACCAGCTTAAATTCATCTAAATATAAAACCTTTGCACTTCTCCATCTGACACTTTGTTAACGTCATCAATTAATTTTATTGTATATAAATTATCATATTTTATATTTATCCTCTGTCTTTTAAATTCTACATTAGAATTAAAAGTTATTTATGTTCAGCTGTGCAGGTCATGGCATATTAATATAAATATTAATTGGGCTGGGGCTGTTGCTCAGCAGTAGCACACTTGCCTAGCATTGATAATGAATATATAAATCAAACTGCATGCAACTATTCATATTAATATACACATTTTTATATTAAATTAGGTTAAGTGTAGGTATCAGAAAAAAATTAGGCTTAGTATTAAATTTTGTTCAGGGTTAGAGTTAAGGTTAGTGTATGAATATGTATTTCAGGGAACATTAACATTCATAAGAATGTACGTGAAAATATACATCAATATATATGTTTTGACTTAGGGAAATGTTTAAAATGAATTACATGAATATAATTTTTTAACTTGGGATTCATGGGTAAATCATATATATGTATATATAAACATGTTTATGCAAATACACAATTGATAATTGAATATATATGTCAAAATACACATAAATATTCATATTATGCTTTTATGTTAATTAGGTTTAATATACGTGTTAGGTTAGGTTTATATTAAATTTGGGTTGGGTTAGGGTTATTTATTGGGAAACATGAATATTCATAAAAATTTATGTGTGAAAAATGTATTAAAACATATATAAAATTTTTTAAAAAAAGTTATTTATGTACCACTGCTACAGTATTAACATGATTCTGATTTTGTCTATATATTTACCTTTACCAGACAGTTATATACTTTCTTATTCTTTTGTGTTGTTATTTAGTGTCTACTTGTTTCAACCTGAGACTCTTTTTAGCATCTCTTATAGGACATATCTATCTACTGGTGGTCAAATCCTCAGCTTTGGTTTATCTGTGAAAGTATTCATCCATCCTTTATTTTTTTAATTTTTTATTTATTTTTTATTTATAATATTAGTATGTATTACAATTCATAATGCATATATATGGCATCTTTTTACATACAACTGTTTGTATGCAAAATATATAACAAATAAATAAATATAAAGGTTCATCCACTGTGTGTGTGTGTGGGTGTGTATACAAAAAAAATGATGTCATCCTTTATTTTTTGTACACACACACACACACACAGAGTGCTTTGTCAAATCACTGTGTCCATGATCTGAAGGGGGATATGGAGTTTCCTATTTGAAAATCTCGTTGACCTACTTGAAGCTCTTTTAGCTTTAAAAGCAGCAACATGTTTAATGTGTGACACTAAAACCGAGTCATCAACTTTTAATGTATTGTATAATTCTAAGTTTTACATTACACATTTAGTGTTATATTTTCTGGAATAGTAAAATTTATTGTTTAATTGGCATGTTAACAGTATAAAATGGTGCTTTTGTCCTATTTAGTTTTATCTCATTTTTAATTTCATCAACTATTAATACTGCAATTTTTTCTTTTTATTATTGCTTGTTATATATTTGCCTATCCATTCATTTTTTTATCTTCTTGAATCATTTCATTTTCAGAAGTTATAAGTAGCCTAGAGTAATAATGCTTTTTTTAAAATCTTAGAGTGTCTACCTTACAATAGAGGTTTAATTTCGTGTTTATTTTTATAATTGATATGCCTGATCTGACTTTGCATTTGGTAATCAAAATCAGTCTTTATATTGTATGCCTTTCTATAGATTTTAGTTCTTGAATTTTACTTCCTTTCTCATCTCTCTAGTATTTGTCCTTGGTATGTTTATCATATATTCTCTAAAATATATCATAATAAAGATGATTTTGGTGCATTTTTCACATTTGACATGATAAAGTGCAAATTGTTATTGATTTTTCCTCTTAAAACTTTGTAAAGTATAGCAATAGTAACAAAAACAGCATGATATTGCCACCAAAGTACACTTGTAGACCAATGGTACAGAATATAAGATACAGAGTCTTACCCACTAATCACAGTTATATTAGACAAAGGCACCAAAAATATACATTGGAGAAAAGACAGGCTGTTCAACAAATGATGCTGGGAAAACTGGAAATCCATATGCAACAAAATGAAATTAAAGCCCTATTTCTTACTATGCACAAAACACAATTCAAAGTGGATCAGGGACCTAGGAATTAAACAAGAGACACTGTGCCTTTTAGAAGAAAACAGGCTCCAATCTCCATCATGTCGGATTAGGCCCCAACTTCCTTAATAAGACTCCTATAGCACAAGAATTAAAACCAAGAATCAAAAAATGGGATAGATTCAATCTAAAAAGCTTCTTCTCAGCAAAAGAAACAATCACTGAGGTGAATAGAGAGCTTACAATTCGGGAACAAATTTTTAACACACACACACATACACACACACACACACATCAGATACAGCACTAACCTCTAGGATATATAAAGAACTCAAAAATCTTAACACCAAAAAAAAAAAAAAAAAAAACACAATCAATAAATGAGACATGGAACTGAACAGACAGTTCTCAGAAGAAGATATACAATCATTCAAGAAATATATGAAAAAATGTTCAACATCTCTAGCAATTAGAGAAATGCAAAACAAAACCACTCTAAGATTTCATCTCACTCCAGTCAGAATGGCAGCTATTAAGAATACAAACAACAGAGTCCCGCTGACCCCTGATGGTGTGCCACCAGGCTCCAACCAGTCCCGCAGACCTCTGCTCCAGAGCAGGAGCCAGCAAGGACAGAACCACCAACTCTGCTTGAGTTCAGTCTTGCACAGGACAGTCCCAAGGACCTACATTAGAGTGCCACCAGGCCCAGGCTCCAGCCAGTCCCACTGACATTCGCTCCAGAGCAGGAGACAGCAAGGTCAGACAGGCCAACTCTGCTTGAGTCCAGATGGGCCCAGGTCAGACCCACAGACCTCCCGCTGATGTGCGGCCAGGCTCCAGCCAGTCCCACTGACCTCCACCCCAGAGCTGGAACCAGCAAGGACAGACCCACCAACTCTGCTTGAGTTCAGGTGGGCTGAGGACAGCCCCGGGGACACACATTGGAGTGCCACCAGAGCCAGGCCAGTCCCGCTGACCTTCAGCCCAGTGCGGCCAGCCCCAGGTCAGTCCTGGTGACATTCGCTTGAGTGTGGCCAGGCTCAGGGAAGTTCCACCAACCTCTGACCAAGCACAGGTCGGTCCAGGTCAGCCCAGCCCACACCAGCAGGGCTCAAGCGAGTCTAGGGCAGTTTCACTGACCTCCACTCAGAGGAATGCCTCTTCCAACCAGCAGAACACTGCAGGAGCTCAGATTCATCCCGATTGATCCACACCAACCAGCGTGGACCAAGCCCCAGGTAGCATACTTTAAGGGACAGCGGCAGGTTCTGATAGCCCAACACTAAGGGGAGACAAAACAACCTGCAAGGATATTATAATAATTTAGGGTAGAAACTCTAATAACTCAGATCTACACCACAAGAAACTAAGGCAAATAGACAACATGAAAAAATAAGGAAGGAAAGTACCCCAAACAAACCAGGATTCTACAATAACAGAACCCATGCTCAGCAAAGTTGAAGAAATGTCAGAGAAGGAGTTCAGAAGGTTTATACCTAAAATGATCTGTGAATCAAAGAATGACCTAAATGAGCAAATACAGGCAAAAAATTGACCACTACAACAAAGATATAAGAGAGCAAATACAGGTGGCAAAAGATTAATTCAAAACAGAGATAGAAAATCTGTAAAAAAAAAAAAAAAGTCAGAAATCCTTGAAATGAAAGAAACAAATAACTAAATAAAAAACACAATTGAAGGCATCACCAACAGACTAGATCAACTGGAAGAAAGAACTTCAGACAATGAAGACAAAGTCTATAATTTTGAAAATAAAGTTGACCACACAATGAAGATAGTAAGAAACCATGAACAAAATATTCAAGAAGTATGGGACAGCATCAAAAGACCAAATAAAAGAGTAAAGGATAGAGGAAGGCACAGAGTTTCAAATCAAAGGAATGCAGAATCTCTTCAATGAGATAATATCAGAATATTTCCCAAGCATGAAGAATGAATTGGAAAACCAAATACAAGAGGCTTATAGGAAACCCTATGTACAAAATTACAAGAGATCTACACCAAGACACATTATAATGAAAATGCCTAGCATACAGAATAAGAATTTTAAAGGCCTCAAAAGAGAGGAATCAGATCACATATAGGGGGAGACCAATTCGTATCACAGCAGATTTTTCAACTCAGACACTCAAAGCTAGGAGAACATGGAACAACAGATTCCAAGCTCTGGAAGAAAAGGAATGCCAACCAGGAATCTTATACCCAGCAAAATTAAGCTTTAGATTTGAAGACAAAATAAAGACCTTCCATGATAAACAAAAGTTAAAAGGATTTACAAGTAGAAATCCAGCACTACAGAACATCCTAGGCAAATTATTTCATGAAGAGGAAAAGAAAAACAATGATGAAAATCAACAGATGGAGGTATTACACTAAAGGAAAAAACAATCAGAAGAGATATCATGTCAAGATAAATACTGAAAATAAATAAAAATGGCTGGGAATACAAAACACATTTCAGTCATAACTCTGAATGTTAGTGGTCTAAATTCACCAATCAAAAGACATAGACTAGCAGATTGGATCAAAAAAAAAAAAAAAAAATACAGACCCAACAATATGTTGCCTCCAAGAGACTCATCTCATAGGAAAAGACATCCATAGGCTGAGGGTGAAAAGTTGGGAGAAATCCTACCACACACATGGACTGAGGAAACAAGCAGGGGTTTCCTTCCTCATATCAAATAAAGTAGACTTCAAGCTAAAGTCAATCAAAAGGGATAAAGAAGGACACTATATACTGCTCAAGAGAACCATACACCAACAAGACTTAACAATTATAAATATATATACCCTAAACAGTGGAGCATCCATGTTCATCAAACAAACACTCCTCAAGTATAAGAGCCAAACTGACCACAACACAATAATTCTGGGTGACTTTAACATACTTCTTTCACTACTGGATAGATCTTCCAAACAAAAGGTGAACAAAGAAAATACAGAACTCAAAAATACAATAAACAACTTAGACTTAACTGACTTATATAGAATATTTCATCCTTCAACAAATGAACACTTTCTTCTCAGCAGCACATGGATCCCTCTCTAAAACAGACTATATACTATGCCGCAAAAGAACTCTTAGCAAATATAAAAAAGTAGGGATACTACTGTGCACTCTATCAGACCATAATTGAATGAAATTAGAAATCAATGATAGAAAAAGAAATAAAAGCTACTCCAACACCTGGAAAGTAAATAATATGCTACTGAAAGAACAATGGGTTGCAGATGACATCAGGGAGGAGATTAAAAAATTCTTAGAGGTGAATGAGAACACAGACACAACATATTGAAATCTCTGGGACACTATGAAGGCAGTTCTAAGAGGAAAGTTCATTGTATTGAGTTCATTCTGCAAAAGAAGAAAAAGTCAACAAATAAATGACTTAAAATTACATCTCAAAGCTCTAGAAAAAGAAGAACAATCCAACACCAAATGTGGTAGAAGACAGGAAATAATTAAAAACAGAGCTGAAATCAATAAAATTGAAGAAAACGAAACAATTGAATAAATTGACAAAAAAAGGTGGTTCTTTAAAAAAATAAATAAAATTGACAGACTCTTAGCCAGAATAACAAACAGAAGGAGAATGAAAACTCAAATTCCTAACATAAGCCGGGTGCTGTGGTGCACGCCTGTAATCCCAGCACTTTGGGAGGCTGAGGCAGGAGGATCACGAGTTCAAAGCCGGCCTCAGCAATGGCGAGGCACTTAGCAACTCAATGAGACCCTGTCTCTAAATAAAATACAAAAAAGGGCTGGGGATGTGACCCAGTGGTCGAGTGCCCCTGAGTTCAATCCCCGGTAACCACAAAAAAAAAAAAAAAAAAAAAAAAAAAAAAAAAAATCCTAACATATGCAATGAAAAAGAAAACATCACAACAAATACTATGGAAATACAGGAAAAAATTAGAAATTATTTTCAAAACCTGTACTCCAGCAAAACACAAAACTCCAAAGGCATCGACAAATTTCTAGAGTTGTATGATCTGCCCAAACTAAAGCAGGATGATATACATAATTTGAACAGAACAATTTCAAGCATTGAAATAGAAGATGCCATCAGAAGCCTACCAACCAAGAAAAGCCCAGGACCTGATGGATACACATTCAAGTTCTACAAGACCTTTAAAGAAGAACTGATACCAGTACTCTTCAATTTATTTCAGGAAATAGAAAAAGAGGGAGCACTTCCAAACTCATTCTATGAGGCCAATATCACCCTGATCCCCAAACCATCAAAAAAAAAAAAAAAAAAAAAAAAAAAAAAAAGAAAAGAAAAGAAAAGAAAAAAGAAAACTTCAGACCCGTATCTTTAATGAACATAGATGCAAAAAATCTCAATCAAATACTGGCAAAACGGATACAAAAACATATCAAAGAGGGTTCACGATCAAGGGGTGTTCATTCCAGGGATGCAAGGATGGTTCAACATGTGGAAATCAATAAATGTAATTTTTCACATCAATAGACTGAAAGATAAGAACCATATGATTATCTCAATAGATGCAGAAAAAGAATTTGACAAAATACAGCACCCCTTCATGTGCAAAACACTAGAAAATCTAGAGATAACAGGAACATATCTCAATATCTTAAAAGCTATCTATGCTAATCCCCAGGCCATCATTATTCTAAATAGAGAAAAATTGAAAACATTCCTTCTTAAAACTGGAACAAGACAGGGATGCCCTCTTTCACCACTTCTATTCAACATAGTAATTGAAATGCTGGCCAGAGCAATAAGACAGACAAAATAAATTAATGGGATACAGATAGGTAAAGTTGAACTCAAATTATCATTATTTGCTGAAGATATGATTTTGTACCTAGAAAACCCAAAAAATTCCCCCAGAAAACTTCTAGAACTCATAAATGAATTCAGCAAAGTAGCAGGATACAAAATCAACACCCATAAATCTAAGGCATTTCTATATATCAGTGACAAATCCTCTGAAAGGGAAATGAGGAAAACTACCCCGTTTACAATAGCATCAAAAAAAATTAAAATACTTGGGAATCAACTTAACCAAAGATGTGAAAGACCTCTATAATGAAAACTACAGAACACTAAAAAAAAGAAATTATGGAAGACCTTGGAATATGGAAAGATCCTCCCTGTTCTTGGATAGGCAGAACTAATATTGTCAAAATGACCATACTACCAAAAGCTCTATACAGATTTAATGCAATGCCAATCAAAATCCCAATGACATTCCTCATTGAAATAGATAAAGCAGTCATGAAATTCATCTGGAAAAATAAGAGACCCAGAAGAGCTAAAGCAATTGTTAGCAAGAGGAGTGAAGCAGGTGGCATCACTATACCAGACCTTAAATTATACTACAGAGCAGTAGTAACCAAAACAGCATGGTATTGGCACCAAAATTGGCCAGTAGACCAATGGTACAGAATAGAGTACACAGAGACTAACACATATAATTTCAGTTATCCTATATTAGACAAAGGTGCCAAAAGCTTACATTGAAGAAATGATAGCTTCTTCAACAAATGGTGCTGGGAAAACTGGAAATCAATATGTAACAAAATGAAATTAAACCTCTACCTCTCATTATGCACAAAATTCAACTCAAAGTGGATCAAGGATCTAGGAATTAGACCAGAGACACTACACCTAATAGAAGACAAAGTAAGCTCTAGTCTCCAACATGTTGGATTAGGCCCCATGTTCCTTGATAAGAATCTGTAGCACAAGAATTAATATCAAGAATCAATAAAAGGGATAGATTCAAATTACAAAGCTTCTTCTCAGCAAAAGAAATATTCAGTGAGGTGAATGGAGAGCCTACTAATTGGGAACAAATTTTTACCACACGCACGACAGATAGAGCACGAATCTGTAGAATATATAAAGAACTCAAAAATCTTAACACCAACAAAATACAAATAATCCAATCAATAAATGTGCCAAGGAACTGAACAGACATTTCTCAGAAGAAGATATACAATCAATCAAGAAACACTTGAAAAAATGTTCAACATCTCTGGCAATAAGAGAAATGCAAATCAAAAACACTGTAAGATTTCATCTCACACCTGTCAGAATGGCAGCTACTAAGAACACAAACAACAACTAATGTTGGTGAGGATGTGGAGAAAAAGGCACGCTCATACATTGTTGATGGGACTGCAAAATGGTCTAGCCAATATGGAAAGCAGTATGGAGATTCCTAGGAAAAGTTGGAATGGAACCACCTTATGACCTAGCTATCCCACTCCTAGGTCTATACCCAAAGGACTTAAAAACAGCATACTACAGGGACACAGCCACATCAATGTTTATAGCAGCACAATTCACAATAGCTAAACTGTGGAACCAACCTAGATGCCCTTCAGTAGATGAATGGATAAAGAAAATGTGGTATATATACACAATGGAGTATAACTCAGCAATAAGAGAGAATAAAATCATGGCATTCACAGGTAAATGGATGGAGTTAGAGAATATAATGCTATGTGAAGTTAGCCAATCCCAAAAAGCCAAATGCCAAATGTTTTCTCTGATATAAGGAGGCCAATTCACAGTGGGGTTGGGAGGGGAAGCATAGGAGTATTAGAGGAACACTAGGATTGCCAATGGGGAGGCCGGGGAAGGGAGGGGGCAAAAGGGTGAAGGACAAAAAGATGGTAGAATGAGATGGATATCATTACTCTAAGTGCATGTATGAAGTCACGAATGGTGTGAATATACTGTGTATACAACCAGAGATATGTAAAAATGTGCTCTACAAGTATAATATGACATGTAAAAAAAAAGAATACAAACAACTACAAGTGTTGGTGAGGATGTGGGGAAAAGGCACACTCATACATTGCTGGTGGGACTGCAAATAGGTACAACCAATATGGAAAGCAGTATGGAGAATCCTTGGAAAATTTGGAATGGAACCATCATTTGACCTAGCTATCCCACTCCCCAGCCTATACTCAAAGGACTTAAAAACAGCATACTATAGTTACACAGCTATATCAATGTTTATAGCAGCACAATTCACAATAGCTGAACTGTGGAACCAACCTAGATGTCCTTCAGTAGATGAATGGATAAAGAAAATGTGGTATATATACACAATGGAATATTATTCAGATTTATCTTTATTATTTATTATTATTTAATATTATTAAATATTATTTAGCATTAAAAGAGAATAAAATCATGGCATTTGCAGGTAAATGTGTGGATTTGGAGAATACAATGCTATGTGAAGTTAGCCATTCCCTAAAAACCAAATGCTGAATATTTTCTCTGTCTTAAGGATCCTGATTTATAATGCACTGTGGGGCAGGGAGGGGCATGGAATGATGACTAGATGAACTCTAGTTAGGGCAAAGGGGAATAGGGGAGGGCGAGGAAGGGAGAGGGCTTGGGGGTCAGAAAGATGGTGAAATGTGATGGTCATCATTACTCTAAGTACATGTATGACGACATGAATGATGTGACTCTACTTTGTGTCCAGAGATATGAAAAATTGTGCTCTATATGTGTAATATGAGAATGGATAAAGAAAATGTGGTATATATACACAATGGAATATTATTCAGATTTATCTTTATTATTTATTATTATTTAATATTATTAAATATTATTTAGCATTAAAAGAGAATAAAATCATGGCATTTGCAGGTAAATGTGTGGATTTGGAGAATACAATGCTATGTGAAGTTAGCCATTCCCTAAAAACCAAATGCTGAATATTTTCTCTGTCTTAAGGATCCTGATTTATAATGCACTGTGGGGCAGGGAGGGGCATGGAATGACTAGATGAACTCTAGTTAGGGCAAAGGGGAATAGGGGAGGGCGAGGAAGGGAGAGGGCTTGGGGTCAGAAAGATGGTGAAATGTGATGGTCATCATTACTCAAAGTACATGTATGACGACATGAATGATGTGACTCTACTTTGTGTCCAGAGATATGAAAAATTGTGCTCTATATGTGTAATATGAATTATAATGCATTCTGCTGTCATATATAACAAATTAAAATTTAAAAAATTAATAATTTTTTTAAAAAACTTTGTAAAGTATTAGCATTAGCATATCAGAAAGAACATTCAACCTTAATTTTTTTTGAGATTGGCTTATTCTACTTAATATGATAGTCTCCAGAGCCATTCATTTTATGGCAAATGCAATAAAGTCATTTTTTATGGTTGAGTAATATTCCATTGTGCATATATACAACATTTTCTTTATTTGTTCATCTGTTGTAGGGCACCTAGGTTGTTTCCACAGCTTAGCTATTGTGAATTGAACTGCTATAAACATTGACATGTCTGTGTCACTGTGTGTGGGTGGTAGTGGTGGAAGAATAGAATTTCAGTGGATTAGACAAAGGGGAATGAAGGGAAGTGAGGTGGGTTGGGAATAGGAAAGACACGGGAATGAACCTAATGTAACTTTTGAATTTTCGTATATGCATACACCACAGTGAAACTCCACAACTTATACAACCACTTAAAAGAACAAAATTTTTTAAAAAATTAAAAAAAAAAACTTCATAAAATTTTCTTATGGTCTCATATATGAACTCTATGGAACCAAAGTCTGACTTCACAGAACTCTATCAATCCCTTGAAATACTTTGCAGATATTTCAGTTTTTATTAGCATATTTTAATCAAGATTTCTTTTATTGAATCCTGCAAAGTACAAAGTGACCATGATTCCCTAAATGTTTAAGAAAGCCTACTCAAGATATTGTTGACAATTTCTTCTATGAAAAAGAATGTTTTTTACGTTATTGGTTTTATATTCTGCTGTGTCTGTTATGTTCTTATTGCATCCATTTATTGCCTAAAATATCAATTTTAAATTTTGTATAATAATTTGTGTTTCCTTAAATTCTTTTCTTTTTAAAATTCACTTTTGTTTTTCTTTCTAGATACATTCTGATCCATTCTCTTCCTAGGGATTTCTGGTACTGTTTCACATAAACTCTACCCTATTGTCTATCATTGATGATAATAAATACATATTTTTTATACTCTCATCTACTTGTTATTGTGAAAAAAAAAACTACTTTAAGAAGTATGTTTTCCTCTAAGTTGTCATGGTAATGTTCATTTTTACTCTTGTTTATGCATTTTTTTCAGAAGCTCCATGTCAGATTCAGAAATTAATGCTTTACTGAGTAGATATTTCTTGAACATAGAAGAATGTAGTTTCTTTCACCTTGCTCACTGTTTAGGTATTATATTCGTTCTCACAGCTAGAATTGAATTTTACTTCACAGAGACATTAGCTGAATTTGCATTGCATTTATTTATTTGGTTTCTATGAAAACAATTAGCATATTATCTAATTACAGCTCCCAGAGGCTTTTTTTTTTAATTTTGTTAAACTTCAGAATTAGATGCCATTTTAAATTGTCCTTTCTTCAGTGTCTGTGAACATCTACACCCACAATGCATTCTCCAAATGTTCTTTCAATCTTCAACTTTATTTACAATATTTCTTGTAGGCTTGCCATACCTATATACTTGCTTTAATCCATCTGTGCTCTGTATCTTGCCAAGTAAGATTCTGGTGGATGTGGGTTAAAAATGGAAATGTAAACTAATTGGGGCATGGTTCAGCTGAACTCTAGTTCTGGTTGGGTAAAAAAATATACTTGTTAAACATTTGGAAGGTAGCCATCTGCTTTTCCTGGTCAGTATAGTACTTCTCTGTTGGGCTTGGGTGAATTAGTAAAGGTTCATCAACTTCCGTGTGTGTGTTTGTGTGTGTGGTGTGTGTGTGTGTGTGAATTCTTTTTGTCTGTTTTAGATGATTGAGGGTGAGGTACTTTTCAATCCATTCTTATCAATAATATCAATAATATAGTTTATGTAAAGTATGTTTAGTCCGTGACCAGTGTTTTTTTTTTTTTTTTTTTTTTTTTATTTCCTAATTTCTTATTATCATTAGGGTTTCTTTTGCTTGTATTAGAGATGTTTTCATGGTAAAACTAAATATAACTACCTCTTGCCTCGCCTTCTTGAAATGTCTGTGATTATCATTCCATTTTTTATTTTAATTTCTTTCTGTCATTTTGTTTTGAATATGTGTATGCTAAGTCTCATGTCGTTATGTTAGAACTCATTTAAGTCATTATTGCTATATTTCAGCATTTTAAATGTTTTAAAAAATGTTTACAAATTTTAAGTTTTGTCCCTGGTTTATTGAGATGTTTCAGAATATTTATATGTTTCCATGTGAAATCATATCTTATGCTTAGTTTTACGAATTGCTGGAATTCCACAACATTTTGAAGACCCATGTACGACTCTATTTATTTGTAAATTGGTAGCTGATTTATCGGTCCTTGTGAACCATTTCATCCATTCTAAAAAATAAAAGAAGAAGCCAGGCTCAGTGGTGTATGCCTATAATCCTAGCAGCTCCAGAGGCTGAGACAGGAGGATCAAGAGTTCAAAGCCAGCCTCAAGAAATGTGAGATGCTAAGTAACTCAGTGAGGCCCTGTCTCTGATTGAAATGCAAAAAAGTGCTGGGGATGTGGCTCACTGGTTGAGTGCCCCTGAGTTCAATCCCTGATAGCAATAAATAAATAACTAAATAAATTAATTAATAAATTAATAAAATATATCAACAAATCATGTAATAGTAACAAAGCACCAAACTGGGTGACATAAGATATTATAATGGCAACTTAGAACAGTATTTGTTTCTTGGTATATAATAATCCTTATTTGATCAGCATGGACATCCTTTGAGGAAAGTCCCTATCATTGTTTTATTGTTAAAAAGGAAATATGGCAATTTCAAGTATCTTGCTTTAGTTTACACAAGAGGCACATAGTTAGGATTTAAATCCAGATTGCCTGGCACTTGAATCTATGTTCTAATCGACTACAGTATACACAGTCTTGTTACATTTTATTTCATCTCAGACATTTTTTACGTATTTGTTTTATTTGTAGGTGGACACAATACCTTTATTTTATTTTTTGTGTTGTGCTGAGGATCAAACCCAGTGCCTCATGTGTGCCAGGCGAGTGCTTTACCACTGAGCCACAACCACAGCCCTCATCTCAGATATTTGAAACCAAAAATCTCAAAACTTATAACTACATACATACATATAATTTCAAATAATTTTCTTCTTTTAATGGTACATACATGTAGATTTGTGAAGTGTTTTTCTTTTTGCTACTGTTTTGTGGTATGGAGGCAGAGCAGGGATGATATTAGCTTGTGTTTTTTTTGATCTTATTGAGATCTTCATTTTATTGAGAAGTAAACCTTAAACAAACTATTTTATATTTCATAAAGTGAATCCAAAGACACAAAGTCATTAGAAGAGAAGTATTGGTTCTAAAAGGGAGAAAAAATAATTATAAACAGACAAACAAACAAACAAATAAATAAAGGACTACTTATGTGAAGGTTCAAAAATTATTTGAAGAAATAAGTTTAGTGGTAAAAAAATGAGTAGGAGTTAATCAAGAGAAGAATGTTGAAATTTCAAGTAAAGGGAACAGAATGTTCAAAGTTCATGTGTCTAGAAAAAGCATGTCATATTCAAAAGACCATATGAAGTTTATTATATGGCTGGAAAAGAAAGCAAGATAGAGAAAGGTCTGAAATAAAATTGTAAAGATAAGAATCATAATGTTCTCGGCAATGTATGCCATGTTAAAGAGTTTGACTTTATCTAGAGGGCAAAGAAAAACATAACAAAACTGTAGCGAGGGAAATGGCATGTTAACATTTGTCTTTTAGAAAAATGGTCCTAAGAGACACAGCAGGCATCATTATTGAGGAAAATTAGAAATGCTACTGGAACACTTGGGTACTAGGCAAGTACAAGAAAGGCTATAAGCCCACGGTTCAGTTATGGAGAAAACTGAGAAACATATTGATGCCAGATCGAACTGTTCATGTAGAACTGTAATTCTGCACGTGGATTTCAGATAATGATGCCAGTATCATATGGAAAAATAAGCCAAATAGATCTTTTTTGTGGTTTAAGTAAGTTCATGCCATATTTTTTTTTCCATGGTGAATACAAAAGTTCATGGCACTGCCACCTAGATATTGAGGAGGAGACATGCTATGCTCTTATCTTACATGCCATTTATTTTGATGCAGTGGGATTAAAAAAAATTAAATGTTGGTTAGTGGTAATTGAACACAAAACACATTAAATTATTGTTGTCTTTGTGGTTTTATTCAACAGTCAGAAAGTCAGTGCCCTGAAGGAGCCCTAATTAGGACTACTGGAAGCACCTGAGTATGTGACGCACACACCCGCAAACCTGATAAAACCGGGTGAAAGCGGTCCGAGTTGGAGAACGGAGAATTCAGTCAGTCACTTCGGTGATGAGCGGCCAGAACGTAGGCAGAGCGGTTACAGAAGAGAAACCAGATTCACTGGCCACAGGCTCCCGAGGAAAGAAGACAGAAGACAGAAGAAGGAAGAAAGAAGAGAGAAGATAAGAAGCTTTAATCTTACTCTAAGCTAAGCTCCTGAAGGAGACCCGCTAATTAGCTCTAAGAAAGTAGAAGCTGTTAAAAGTAGCTCCGAGCTGGAAGCCATGGGTTCCACCTGATATGTATGTGAGACGCACCATGCCTCTGAGTTGAGGCACCCGCAAAAGCCTGAAGGTATAAAAAATAACCGGGTGAAAGCGAGCTTAAAAGAAAATAGAGAATTAAATAGCATGGTAAAAACCATGCAGAAAAAAAAGCATTGAGCTTTGGCAAGAAAGCCATAAAGGCCAGAAGAGACAAGGAAAAAAAAAAAAAAAAAGTTCAGTCTTAACTAAGTGCCTGCTCCTCAGCAGTTCAAAAGCTCGGTCGGTGAAAAACTAGGTAGAAGAATAAAAGAAAATAGAGAAAATAAAATAGAGAAAATAGAACAAAAGCAGGGAAGGAATATGAAGGAGCCCTAATTAGGAAGGGCTGTTGTAGCTAGAACATAGATATGTATGTGACAGAGGCACCCGGTTACAAAGCGGTCCGAAGAGAAATTCCAGCCGGGCAGATAGAAGAATCAGTAAGAGCGGTTACAGAAGAGAAACTGAAGAAGTAATGACTGGTCAGAGTTAGGCCGAGACTCCTGAGGAAGACAGAAGACAGAAGAAAGAAGAAGGAAGAAAGAAGAGAGAAGAAAGAAGCTCTAATCTTTCTCTAAGCTAAGCTCTATCTTTCTAACTCTAACTCTAAGCTCTAAGCTCTATCTTTCTATCTTTCTAACTCTAACTCTAAGCTAAGAAGACAAGAAGAAAAGCTCTCTTTAATCTTTCTCTCTAAGAAAAATCTTTCTTTCCCTCTCTAAGCTCTCTAAGAAAGTAGAAGTAAAAGTAGTAAAAGCTCTACTCTGCCTCCGAGAGATTTCCTCCCGGTTTTCGGTACCAGGTAGCTTACAGTGCCCTAAAATCAATATTCTGCATCAGCAACCTAGCTGCATTTATAACAGTGAAAGCTTAAAGCTTGAAATACTGCCTTCTACAGGTTCTCAAGGGACTTCATTACTAGAATGACGTAATCATTCAGTCAATCTCTTAGGGCCTCAGAGTGATGGGGAAAATACCCAACTAACCCATTGAGTCCTTTAGCTGCCATTGACAGACTGGCACCACATAATATTCCAGGTAGAGTAACTGCCTTACAACCACAGAAGCTTTACCACATTAACACTGCAGACTCAGTCAGTTTGAAGATTGAACGGAATGGCTGTACTTAATGTGTGGCAGTTGAACCTTTCAGTTTTCCTCTTGAAACTCCTCAATAAAAATAATAATTATTATTATAATAATGAAACTAACAACCATACATATAATTTTCTTCTGAGAAAAACTACAGATTGTGTAAAATTACTCCTTGTCTTTTAACCATGTATGAGACAGAAATGTTTGACTATAATGATTTCTTATTGACATAATGACAACTTTCAGCTAAGCAGTTAAGACTATATATTTCCCAATGGACTTCCCTATATACTGTAAATTGAAATGTACAATAAACCAGTCAATCATAGATTTTTTAGCATCAGCAAAGGGGAATTGGCTGTATTTATTTTAAAATTTTAATATCTTGCAGAGTTTAGACTACAGTGAGTATGAATCTCATTAAAATGTGTTGGCAATAGACTGGGCACATGAATATATGTACACATGTTGAATATAAAATACAGGAAGTGTGCAGTTGCCTGAACTGTGATTATATATTTTTAATTTCATCTTTATATTTTCAGTATATAGCATAATATCAGGTGAACAGAAGGTGCTAACCAAATTTTTGACTGGGGAATAAATAATCAAATAAGTTAATGAATAAATAAATATAAAAATGACCAAAACACCTGAAATAATTTCCTGCATTATCCAATGTCATTTTTTATCAAGACATAAGGAAATATGTTATTAGAAGTTGGGTGTAGCTAAGGGTCATATGTTTTGTCTCATATGTGGAAGATACAGTGAAAAAAGGGTAAATGGATCTGGCTTTATCTTCTTATCCACTGTAGGAGGCCTCACAGGAATTGTCCTAGCCAACTCCTCCCTAGACATTGTTTTACGTGATACATATAATGAAAAAGAAAAGAGGCCAGTAGGGTAGAGAAAGGATATAAAGGGGATAGAAAAGAGAAGGACCAGGGGAAGTACTAAAGAAATAGCTTAATCAAATTATATTATTTGCAAGTATGAATAAGTCACAATAAATCACACTATTATGTTTATTGTGCAACAATAAAAATGGTAAACAAACAATCAAAAGACTGGGCTTACTTACTGGAGAGTAAGAGGCTATGAAGCAGATAGCCTGCTAGGATTTCCTACCTGGTTAACATCAGCCCCAGAAGAATATCCTCCTAGCTAACCTATACCTGATTGTAGTTGCATAAAATGTCTACTTGAGATCAGAAGGACTACTAAGCACAGCTCAATCTAAATTACCATGCTGTGGAATGATGAGTTAAATTATTGTTTAGTTTAATAGTTGCTTAAACCACTAAAACTTGGGATGCCTTATTATACAAAATTGAATAACCAATTCAACTCCATTTTGCCAATTTGGAAATTGAACTCAGAAAAGCTCAATAAATTTCCTGGGATTGCATAAATAAAATATATGAGCTGGGATTTGTTTCTGGGTCTGCTTAACAACAAAGACTGAGCTCTATATTATCTCAGCACATCATGGCATTGGTTTTTTTCATGATTAATCCTAACATTTTAAGTGATGCCACACAGTCTTGTTTTCAATGTTTATAATGTTTGACCCATGCTGAAGACAGAAAGTGTTATAAAGAAGTATGGGTGCATGTGTGCATAATCGTGTGTGCATGAGTGTAAAGCAACCCATTGCATAAAACTATTTTGAACCAAAAAAAGTGATATAGACGTTTGGAAATACAGAAACCCCAAAAGAAAATCACTGTGCATGCACTCACTTGCGTGTGCACACACGCACACACACACACACAGAGATATTTTTGTTGTCAGTGCAGCACTAAGAATGTCTATCTATTTAGAAATAGTTTTTAAAAAATCTTTTAGAAATATGAATTCTGGACAGCTGCTCTTATTGCGATGATGGTGCTAAATTAAAATGACATCCTGAACAACCATTTACAAGACCTAGACAAAAATAACATTGCAATACAGAAACAGGAATGATTTAATGTTAGAGAAGATGATTTTTCACATTTTGAGAAGAAAAATTTCATTATTCAGACACCATTTTCTAATTCCAGACTATACTTCCTGAGTCTTTTCTCTAAGGAATGTTCAAAGACTTTGCAAAAGATACCATGGACCTTAGTTAGGGTAGACTGACAGAAAAACTCAAAGGAATGTAAGGAATCTGAATATTTATAAGCTTGAATTGGAACTGGCATGGAAATCCATGAACCTGAGGATTGAAGACTCATAGACAGCAGCTGAACAAAAAAAGGTAACTGAAGAGAACAGATGCGATATAAAAATTGGCAGAGGGGCTGGGGCTGGAGCTCAGTGGTAGAGGGGCTGGGGCTGGAGCTCAGTGGTAGAGCGCTTGCCACACATGTGTGAGGCACTGGGTTTGATGTTAAGCACCATATAAAAATAAATAAATAAAGTAAAGGTATTATGTCTATCTTCAACTAAAAAATATTTAAAAATGGGCAGAGACTACAAGTCATCAGGCTAGATGAATAAAATGCATGATATATAGCTAATGAGGATGACAGAGCTAGCTGGTATTAGGGGCCATCATGAATTGTCTTCCTATAAAGGAAACCTTCTTGATTAAACTTGGAGTATTGTAAGGTATGCTAGTGTTTCCAAAAACAAAAAAAGTACAAATTTCTCTCTTTATCATTCTACCCAGAAGTGGGCATGATCGCCCATTCATGTAGGAATTTGTTTTGATATTAAGACTGATGAAACAACACATCCACCAATGAATATAAATTAAGTATAGTAATAGTTAAAACAAGCTGGGGATTTCCAAGAGTAGAAGCACTTAATCAGGGATTCAGTGAAAAGAGGCAAAGTGGGGAGACTGGAGATGGCTTCAGGCTTTTGTTGTCTTTAGGGAGTGTAGCTGTGGTGAGAGATTCTCCATATTCAGGTAGAAGTTGTGCTATTTGAAATTCCTGCTGTCATGCAGAGTCTAAGTGGATTTGATTATTTGAATTGACCTAGAGGAGGGGCTGGTAGGACAGATGGGTGGGAACCTAAAACCTAATGGTCAAATATCACCAATGGCACAGCCCTCT
This sequence comes from Tamias sibiricus, assembly GCA_025594165.1. Lineage (NCBI taxonomy): Eukaryota > Metazoa > Chordata > Mammalia > Rodentia > Sciuridae > Tamias > Tamias sibiricus. The sequence goes on along the minus strand of CM046667.1, from coordinate 91,277,930 downwards.
TTATCATACCCTAAAAAACTTTTTTTTTTATAAATTATGAGTGAGGGAGTGAACTTTTCTGCATTTTGATCAACCCCAAGGATCTTGGATTAGTTAGCATGGAAAATTTCAAAACAGGATAAAGAAACACCCATACTATTTAAGGTTAAAGAAATTGAGTTGATGTTTGGAAGAAAACACTCAATGACTGCAAGATACATCTTTTAAAATATTTAGAGCAGTAACCTTTGAAAAATGGAGTAAACTTACTCTGTCACCATTAGAAAATAGGCCTTGTACCAATGAGTCTGCAAGTAGGTTAAGGGTTATCATGAGAAAGATCAATAATAATAACTAGAATGGAGATGGAATTGGATGCCTCAGGGGATAAAACATTCTTCATTCCAAAAGATATTCAAGCTGAGGCTGGCTGACCACATGAGAGGGATGTGTTTTTAGAAAGAATCAAATCATTGATTGGGTAGTTGAGCAAACTGACTTCTAGAATCCCATCTAGCTAAGATAATTATGCTTTATCCTCTCTTCCCTGGTAAGTTCCCTCATGAATCCAGTGACTTTCTATTAATGCCCTAATAACACTAATGGGTAAATAAAAGCCGTAGAGTCCAGTATCCTTGTTCCTTTGCTTTTGAGGAAGTTTCCACTGTCAGCCTTGAATGCAAATCAACTAGATGGCTATTTTGAGCTATGAGTTGGTGATTGGAGAGAAGAAGAAGCTGCATACTAGGCTGCAGTTCTCATTTATACTTCATTGTGAATGAATCATAGAAAGTATTTTTATGTGAGAACTGATTTCAGTGGGAGAAATGGACTAGCTATAAGAAAACTAAATGCTTAAAGGTGGGAGCCAACAAGAGCAAAAAGAAGATTCTGGAAAAAACGGAGGCAAACTATACTTATCCATTGACCAGAGGTCTGTGGGTAGTAGCTCTCATGTTTGATTTCCTTTCAGAAAACCACACCTTCTAAAGATTCCAGGCATTGATTGTCTTTAGTCTGATATTTGAAATATCCCCTTTTTTTCTATTCCATTCACTATATGCATCCCTGACCATGTGCATACTTCTGAGGTATAACTCTTCCATGAAAAATTATCAAAAGTTTTCCCTTTTTTACTGAACAAAATTTGAAACTCATATCTTGATTTGTGAGACCACTTATGATTGTGTTTCCTTGTTCCATTCTAATCTTACATCCCATGGTTTAACTTCATATTTATGTCCCTCATCCTGGTTGAACTATCAGTTGCTTACTGAAAATTCTAGGTACTTCATTGAGTGTACTTTAATTTCTAATATCTTATCTAATCCTGTCCCTGTATTCTGTAAAAGTGAAATAAAACACTACCTTGCCAATCTTGCCTTGTTTAACCTGTATTCTCCTACCATACCTCCCTGCCCACAGAGCTATCAATATTTTCTCTTTCTAATAAAATAGGGTACTATTTTTGCATCTCTTTTATGTTAGTTTTTTTTTTTTTTTTTTTGTGTCTTTGTATTTCTATAGTAGGCTGAAATCTACAAAATTGGTAATAATCATTTTTGACTCACAAAAGCAGTACTTATATGGTTCAAATTAACATATGATTTTCCACTTCTATTATACTCTAAGCTCCTTAAATCTCCTCAAAGCAACTACCAAATGTTCCCTCTAATCATCTTCTCTGGCATAAAATTGTTTGTTAAAATGAATGTCTATATTATGTGCAAATTGGATCTCGATATTTAAGAACTGTCAGTTTGACTCACTTAAGTGGGAGTTTTTTCTCTTCAAGATTATAACTATAATGATATATAGAAGACTCTGGATAAACTTTGATTGAATCAGAAAATACAATTTTATGCACCACTTGGTAGATTTATATGATCCTTAACGGTAACTTCAACTTTAGGATTTTATTATTTTAATTGCCAAATCTTCTTGGTGTATAATTTGTTTGATGCCTCTTAAGCATATTTCAATTGAACATCATATTCCATACAATATTCTTACTCTTTTAGGTTTTGCAAAGTATAGATATCTCCTAGAGATTCACCTTAATTATAAGCACAGAACAGGAATTCCTTTATCTTTATTCTCTTTTTATTTGTTATGGTGATCAGCATTCATTTCCTAGTAATCTTTCTTACCCTTGCTCCAAACCTTGATTATATTTCACTTTCAAGTAGTTTTGCCATTGTGTCCAGGCACAAGGGTTTTGAATTCTTGTTTAATTGTTGTTTGTCCTTTCAATACCTATCATAGTGCTTTGCACATCATATACCCTGAGTTATTAATGTTTGCTAAGGAGGGGAAGAAAAGAAGGAAGGAAGTTAGGGAGGGAGATACTGAAGGAGGGAGGAGAGGAGGACAGCAATGAGGGAAAGGAACAGGAAATAAGGAGATAGAAAGAAAAATGCCATTCCAAAGGGAAAATCATCATCTAGTAAGTTCTATCTCTTCTTGCCGGTCTGCAGTTTTGCTTTGGTTCCTCAGTTTAGGTTGAAATTCTAAGAAAGAATAAAAGTTAAGCTTCTCCTGGGAAATAGAAGCAATGGAATATAATATTTTTCATTTGGGTGCCAGGATTTAAAGTTTTAAAGATGATTTTATAACAATTGCCTCTATTATGAACAGATCACTGAGAAAATCAATGCTAAGATTTAGAACAAAAGTAGAGATGCTACTGAGATACATCACATAAATGAAAGACAAAAAGACCTTGGCATATGAGCTGAGCAACAGAAGATTGACAATCTGTTTATCTACAGGAATAAAAACAAAATCTTAACTAGAAAAACCAAGCAGCCAGATTGCTGACCCTAAAGCTCTAAGCCTCTAGGGCCATGGTTAATACAGATTTCTCCCCTTCTCCAGCTTCAACATATCAAATAGTCCCAAGAATACAAGAACTAATGGCTTCCAAAGCTATTAGCAATGTATTTAGAACATATGATCCTGAAAGGCAGAATATTCTTTTTTCAAGGTAAATGCCTCTCAGAAAGTTCTTACCAGTAGACAGTTTAGCAAAATGCTAGCTCTGGAAGGCAGTTCTCCAGGTGACACACCTTTTATTTGGGCATTCAGCCATCCATTGGCCTCTTGGTCTTGGGGTTAATAACACATTATTAAGTAGAAAAAAAAAATATTCCTTTGGAGAAAAAAATTGAATTTCTGTCTAGCAATCTCTTTTACTTTAGGTTAAAGGAATTTCTGAAAAAGTGCATACCCTAGCCACAGGACTGGCCATCCCACAAATGTTGATTAAGCACAAAGTTTCCAGCTTTTTAACTAGGCACCTTTAGTTTGCTTCAAATGGAACTCTGCAGGTAGAAAAGATGCACAGCATGTATGTAGGAAAATGAAACTGTCCTACAGAGATTTTATTGCTCAGCGGCAGTACTTACCTTACATTATAAGATTTGTAAAAATCTTATAGGCTGCAAAAGAAGAGACTTCAATTTTCCTCTTTACAAAATTACAAATTATTACTTTAAAAAAGTTACTCCATCACTGATAGGTAAAATTATTTTCGTCCTTTTCAAGCTAGATAAGAGGGATATGATGCATCTAACAATGAAGAAACTGCTAGATTACATGGAGGCAATGGGATCTTCATTCTTTGCACCAAGAGATATAATATTTGCTTTTAATGAAGTAGACCCTGAGCTTATAGATCAGGTATGATTCTTCAGGTTTTCTCATGACACTGTGTATGAATCTGTATTGCATTTGATTGATTGTATTGTTCCCTCTTTTTCAAGGTAAGTGCATGTCACACTAACCTCAATATATTAATAGAACCCAGGAATAGGGACATTAACCAGAAATGTGAGGCATTGCACAGTCCAGGACAAGAATAAATAGGCATTAAGAATGTTAGAACCCAGAGTTTGAAATGAGGTCAAAAGTCAATACTAGATAGAACTGGAAGTAGGAACAACATTGAAGGCAGAGATCATATGCATGCAATGGGGTAAAGCACTGTGAGTGATCTGTGGAACATTCATACAATATCAAAAATAGAAATTGAGGGCTGGGATTTTAGCTCTGTGGTAGAGTACCTGCCTGTCATGTGTGAGGTTCTGGATTTGATCCTCAGCACCAAATATAATTAAATAAATAAATAAATAAAGTAAAAATCCATTAACGACTAAAAAACAAACAACAACAACAACAACAACAAAACCACAAAAAAACCTAGAAATTGTCATTGACTTATCTCCAGAACTAAGTTTTACTACAGTAGATAGCAATAACTAACTTATCTACAATGAAAGGTCTAAGAAATCTCAAGTGTGCAGTAATTTGTCACACTTGGAAGAGATTAGGTGTTATGATTTTGACATGGGATGTCCCCCAAAAGCTCATGAGATACAATGGAGGAATGTTCAGAAGTGAAATTATTAGACTATGAGAGATGTAACTTAATGTCGCTGCCTGAAGCGGAAGTCGCTTGGAGCAGCGAACGCCACAGGAAAATTCGGAGGCAGGATGAAAATGAAAAAAGGTCTTTTATTCTTCTCCTCTCTCTCAGCTCCAGCAATCACTCCAAATGCTCTAACTCCAACCACCACCTTCTTCTTCCCCACACACACTAACGAACCTCACCCAGTTATATACATATAGCTTTAACAAGGACACGTGCTTACAGCTCGAGCTTACAGGTGCGTCACGCAGTGTTCACGGGCATACAAAGATTCTTTGAATAATGTATCAACATCAGGTGGAAACTAGAACATCTTTTATGGCTCTCAGCTAACCGCAATCTTTAGCTATCTCCTTGATTATAGGCTCCTTCATTTCCCCCTTTTAGTTTTAAAAGAGGGGATGTTCTAGGACGTCCATGTGCAACCGACATTCTTACCCGTCATGGGAGTCTAGGCTGTCCTGACTCCTGGCTTAGGTTGACATGCCGGCCACATTAGACTGTCCCGTGCGACTGTGCCGTGTCTTAGGTTGTCCCCCTCTGGGGATCTTACCCGTCATAGGCTAACCAGCCATCCAATAGAGCCCTTCAGGATCGACTGTGTGTTGACTAACAGCCGTCCAATTTTTAGGAGATGCTGCGGCTTTTAAGGCGGCAAGCCTACTGCTGACGAGCCAAGTTTCCATAGCGTATCAAGTTCTTTTAAGCCAATCAGCTGCCCTTAGTTTCATCAAGTAACGCACTGAGTTCTCTAGACAAATACCCGCAAGGCATTGTCCCGCAATGTCCCAAAATAATGGAAAATCAAAATGTCCATAAGTTATAACACATAGATTCAGGAGGCCCCATGCATGCAGAGCAGAGGCCACACTGCTGGTGAGGTTGTTGATGCTTGAGCAGCAGGGATGCTTGCAGCGACCGCGGTCCCTGCAGTTGTAGCAGCAGCCGTCTTTTTTATGTCTAGACATTTCTACCGGCAAATCTTCAGGGCCCGCTACCTAAAAACTCAAAAAGCATCCATTATTAAGGGAAAGGCAGTGCTATTCCAGCACTGAGATCAAAAGGTGAGCTGTCAAACTAAAAAAAGAATTATTAGAGTAGAAAATAAAAGTTGATCTCTGCTCACACACATTGCTGCTTAAGCTCCCACAAACATAAGCTGGCAAAATATCACATTCAGAAATAAATCAAAGAGAAACTGAGGGTGTTTTACTGCATTAAAGATAAAGAAAAGCTAAAGGCATTTTGGAAAAAAATAATTTGTTAGCTGGAATCCTCGAGTCTCTATATACACAGCAATCCTATACCTGTTGAAATAATTCAAATTAATCAGCTACTAAACAAAATGAAGTCAATAACAAATAAAATGATCCTCTGTCGGAATACCAAAATATCAGGTTATATAACATTAAACATATTCACAGCTGAAGAGAAGTCCTGGAGACAACTATAAATCAAAATTGATTATCATTATAATTGATTATCTAAAAATATTCTGAACTTATATAAATATCTATTTATCTATCTATCTATTGATTATCAGGTTCTGGATTTGATCCTCAGCACCAAATATAATTAAATAAATAAATAAATAAAGTAAAAATCCATTAACGACTAAAAAACAAACAACAACAACAACAACAACAAAACCACAAAAAAACCTAGAAATTGTCATTGACTTATCTCCAGAACAAATGTGTTACCACAAGATGGACATTCTTTTACAATTCTACGCGGATTGTATCTTTTTTTGATTTTAAATTTTGTCTTAAGGTAGTGCACGTGGATCTGGGAATTTCAAAGTACTTTTGTAGGAGAGACAGGCAAATGTAGTCCATAAGTTTTACTACAGTAGATAGCAATAACTAACTTATCTACAATGAAAGGTCTAAGAAATCTCAAGTGTGCAGTAATTTGTCACACTTGGAAGAGATTAGGTGTTATGATTTTGACATGGGATGTCCCCCAAAAGCTCATGAGATATCTACACAATGGAGGAATGTTCAGAAGTGAAACAAAAAGTTCCTGGAATTGAGTTTTCCCAGATTAGGTATTATTAGACTATGAGAGATGTAACTTAATCATTGGATTAATCCATTTGATGAATTAGTGATTTGAATAGAATACTGGGTGGTAGCTGTAGGTGTAGGTAGGTATCCTATGGCTAGAGGAAGTAGGTCAGTGGGGACATGCCCTTGGGGATTCTATTTTGTGCCTGGCTCCTCATGCTTTTTTTCTTTTTGTCTCTATTATCTGTCTGTCATGAGCTGAAAAGCTTTCATCTGCCACACACTTCCACCATGATATTCTGTCTCGCCTTGGGCCAGAGCAATGCAGTTGACAAAGCATGAGTTAAACCTCTGAAACTTCTGAAACCATGTGCTCAAAATTTACTTTTATGCTCTAAGTTGTTCTTCTCAGTTGTTTTAGTCATAATAATGAAAGCTGACTAACACACTGAATTCCATTGTAAAGCTAGAGATTCATAAATTCATTGATCAATGTGTAGCAGCTAGCTCAGACAGTTCACTTTAATTTCTAATACAGAAAATGACAATAGCTGGGAAACAGATATAGTTATTCCCTGCCCTCCCTCAGTTCAAGACTGCCCAGGAAATCACAGGGTTTATTTATCATATTCCAGGAGTTAAATAAAATAGTTTATTAAGAACTGGTGTATGCCAGAAAAGTAACAGAAATGTTTCCTTCACCCACATCAACTTTCAAAAGATTGATAGTAGCCTAGGCTTTATCTCAGAGATGGAAGTAAGAAAGTAAACTCAATATTTTGACTTTACATCATGTGCTAGGCACTGTCAGCCTCCTTCAATTACATTATCTCATTCAATCTTCACAAACATCCCTTCAAGCTCTGTATTTTTATGAATTAAACATATTGTTTCATAATTGCTTTCATAGTGCTTTTGTCCCTAAGTCACTATGCAAAGGGCAATTTTTGCAGATTTTTAAAAAACAACCACAATATCCATATTAGCCTTTGGAACATGAAATGATGCCTGCAAACACAACAACATTGTTGCATTATTTTAATCTTCTCATAAAAGCTGTTAAGTGTAACAGAAGTTTGGGATAATTATTGTAGTAAGCTTTTTCCAATAATGTTAGAGGATTTCACAAATTCAGTTACTGCCAGTAAATGTTTGCAGTCATTTTTTTTGCATTGCATAGCCATTTGCTTGGAGTTAAATATTTTATCATGATATATTGTAGATAGAGACCAGTACTTTGGAGCAATATATCTGTGTGTCCGTTGGTATATATTATTGCATGCATTACCAACCATTTATGCATAGTATTCTTTCCTAGAACAAATGAAGGACACATTTCTTTGCACCATTCTCCCTAACCCAACAGACACACCAAATAAAAAGTCCAGATGTGCAATCACATCAAATTTCAAACTCAGTTTAGATTCTACTCATTGCTTAGTATACAACAATCCCTGATAATTGACATATTGCAATCAACCCTGATACCTATTATCTAAGTGATTATTAAATACATTTTCTAGCTAGTAAAAAAATACAGTGCTGTAAATGAAGTTGTTACTAAATATATTAGGTGTGCAAAGGTGCAGAAAATGAGGTCTGAAACCTGTGCTTTCTTGTTTCTATTTCCTGGGTGCCAGTGACTTGTTAGGTAACATTGTCTTTCAGCTTATCCATCTGTAAACTGCATGTGAAAATACTATCACTTCAGAGGGTGAGTTTGAGTATTACTTGACACTTGTACTATGTTTTCATGTCCTGGTATAAAAGGCACAAGCTATGTCCTTTTTTTTTTTCCTTTTTGTTTTGGCATAATTGCTTATCTAATTCTGTTGGATTACATACTGAAGGTAACGGTTTGTGGAAAGTATTGAAGAAGAATATTGCTATATAATTGTTAAATTGTTCTTCTGTCTTAAATTGACTGAGTATTAAGATTGCCTTTGGGCTGGATTTTGCCTGTGTTGGTTATCCTGAAAATAACTTGACTCTGTGTGAATTGAAGGGAGAACATAGCATTTCAGGTTTCTTCTGGTAGGAGCCCTAACTAGGTACTCAGAATCAACCCTGTGATTGGTGACTGGCTTCATTTTTAAGAATTTATACGTTGTTTGAAAAACATTCTACAGCACTTCAGCCAATCAATGTCTAAATCCTTTGAACCAGGGCATGCTGCTAGGAAGTGAAGCATTGACAAATAATGGTTGAGGACACCAACTTTGAATAAATTTGGAGTTGATTTTCTGCTAGATCATTTGCCACCTATGTGACCTCAGAGAAGTGTTTAAGTTCTGTGTGATTCCATTTCCTTATCTGTAAAATGGGATGAAAAATAATAGAGTTGTGATGATTAAACAAGAGAATCCATACAAATTGTTTAGCACAATGTCTGACAATTATTTTTACATAATCATAATACTTATTGTTATACATCTATAGTTGTCCTCTTCTCATAGGAAAAGATCCCTTATATATGAGGGAGGAAAGTTCTTTGATGTATTTTATGTTGGGTTAGTTATGTAATTGCTCTCATCTCAGATTCTCTGTAAAACAAATATACACTTATTTAAAAATTTTGTTATTAAAAGCAAACAATTCATGTTTTTATATTGCTTAGAACAGTGCTGGAAATATAGAAAGAAAATAATTACTATCTATTCTTCAGGCTAAACAAACCAAACCAAACCAAATAAAAAGCCTTCTCCATTAATATAGGATATTATTTTTCTAGACTATGCATAGTCCCACACTTCCTGAATTATTCCAGTTTTTACTCAACATGGTTAGTAGGAACTTTTTATCCTCAATCCCATAGTGTTTTCCTCAGTTCCTAGTTTTATTCATATCATTGCCTGCCATCTTCGTTCTGGTATATATCAGGCAACTGTTGGTACACTTAATGACCCTCACTGATTTTCCAAAGAATGGGTAGATAGATTAGAACAATTTACACTAGAATCTTTAAAATATTTAATTTTTTATTGTAGACTAATTTCTGCTACATAAAGTCAGCTAATTGGAATTATTGTAAGATATTTCTCTTCACCATTGCATCATCTTCAATTTTCTAAAAATTCATCTTAAAATCCACCATTTCAGGAAACTTTTCTGGATTGGACAACATAGCCTTTAAGCTCAGTATTCAAATTCTTCAGTCGGACAAACATCTTTTTCATTTCCACCACTACTGCTTTAGTTCAGTCCTCAATCATCTTTATATAAGACTCATGCCATAGCTAGCATCTTAATGGTTTCTTACTTTCTAGTCTTTCTCCACTTCAATCAGTTATACAACACCATTACTAAAGTGATGGTTAAACAAATCAGGCACTGTCATTCTTTTGTTATTACTTTTATATTTTATTTCACTTTTATTTTCATTGGTGCATAATAAGTATGTATAATATTGAAATTCATTATGCCATATTCATACATACACATAACAATTTAATCACTTTAATTTTCCACTATCTCCATCTTTTCTCTCCTCTTCCCTCCTGCTAATCCCCTTGCTCTACTCTACTGGTCTTCATTCTATTATTATTATTATATTATTATTATTATTATTTTAATCAGTGTACTATAATTACATATAAATGTAGGATTCATATTGGTATATTTGTACATGAACCTATCATAATTTAGTCAACTTCATTCCCTAGTAGTCCCAATGCCCTCTCCTCTCCCTTCCCTCTCAATTCCCCATCCTCTACTCTGTTGGTGTCCCTTCTGTTTTAACAAGCTCTTTATTTTTATTCTTTTTTCTCCTTTCTCTCTCTAGATTCTGCATATGAGAGAAAACATTTGACACTTGACTTTCTGTGTCTGCTTATTTCACTTAGCATGATGATCTATCAATGTATAAGGTATACTTATACATTGTTGGTGGGAATGCAAATTAATACAACCACTGTCGAAATCAGTTTGAAGATTCCTCAAAGACTACGAATAGAACCATCATATGACCCAGCTATTCTACTCCTTGGTATTTCTTCAAAAGAACTATCATTCTTCTATAATCTTTCAATAGCTCTCCATCTCCTACAGAATGAAAACTTACCAGAGAAAGAATCTGAGTTCTTAAACTTAACTGCTAGACAATCATATTGTCATTAATAGAAATGAAATAGGAAACATTGTAGAAGGGAAAGGTTTGGTAGTAGAGGGGAAAGATGATTGAGATATGATTTAAATTTTAGATGTACTGAGTTAAAAGTGCCTGCTAAAATTTCAACTTTAAATATTTTGTTTTCCTTTTTTATTATTGTTTCAACTTCATTAGGTTGTCCATTTCTCTGTTTTTTTTTTTTTTTTTTTTTTTTTTTTTACTTAAAGTTGTTGTATATGACAGTAGAATGCACTACAATTTGTAATTCACTTATAGAACACATTTTTACATATCTCTGGTTGTATACAAAGTATATTCATACCATTCATGTCTTCATATATGCACTTAGGATAATGATATCCATCTCATTCTACTGTTAGCCGCCGGAAAGGGATTGCAGCCTGGAACGGCAGCGCCGCGGGAAGGAGTCCGGAGACAGGATGGAGACGAAAAAATTCTTTAATCTTTCTGTCTCTGTCTCTTGTAATTTCTAACACTACATACACACTCTCACAAGAAACCAAGCCACGTACTCTTACAAGAATCTACAATGTATCTATACAATAGCGATAACCCTGTCCTTTCTCTCTCACAAGAAACCAAGCCACGTACTCTTACAAGAAACTACAATGTATCTATACAATAGCGATAACCCTGTCCTTTCTCTCTCTGGTCTCATCCCATGCGCCCGAGCAGGAATGGTGCTTGCTCGATCTGCCGAGTCACTCCTCAAATCTCTCGAGATCTTGGGCCAAGTCCCGTGAGACTACGGAAGGCGACAATGCCCAAAAATGTCAATCTGCTGAGTCATTGCTCAAATCTCTCGAGATCCTGGGCCAAGTCCCGTGAGACTACGGAAGGCGACAATGCCCAAAAATGTCTATGGCCCATAGTCAACCGCAATCTTAGCTATCTCCCCAAACAGGGCTCCTGCATTTCCCCCTTTTGTTTTAAAAGAGGGGATGCTCTAGGACGTCTATGTGCAACCAACATTCTTACCCGTCATTGGATAATCAAGGCTGTGCCCTTGACTCCTGTCTTAGGTTGATATGTCGGCCACATGAGACTGTCCCGTGCGACTGTGCCTGTCTTAGGTTGTCCCCCTCTGGGGATCTTACCCGTCATTGGCTAACCAGCCATCCAATGGAGCCCTTTAGGATCGACTGTGTAAGATGACTAACAGCCGTCCAATTGGGAGGAGATGCTGCGGCTTTAAGGCGACAAGCCTTTTGGTGACAAGTCAAATTGCATAGCATATCAAATTCTTTAAACAAATCAGCTGCCCTAAGTTCTATCAAGTAACACAGTGAGTTCTCTAAACAAATACCCGCAAGGTACTGTCCCATGAAGTCCCAAACAAAGAAAGATCAAAATGTCCACTTGTTATAACACGTAGATCTAGGAGGCCCCATGCATGCAGAGCAGAGGCCACACTGCTGGTGAGGTTGTTTGACATTTGAGCAGCAGGGATGCTTGCAGCGACCGCGATCCCTGCAGCTGTAGAAGCAGCCGTCTTTTTTATGTCTAGACGATGCCACCAGCAAATCTTCAGGGCCCGCTATCTAGAGACTGAAGCATCAATTGTTAAAGGAAAGGCAGTGCTATTCCAGCACTGAGTCAAGAGGCGAGTTGTCAAACTAAATAATAGAATTATTAGATTGGAAAAATAAGTTGATTTCTGCTCACACACATTGCAGCCTGAGCTCCCACAAACATAAGCTGGCAAAATATCATATTTAGAACAAAACAAAGAAAGACTGAGGGTAATTACTGCATTAAAGATAGATTAAAGAAAAACTAAAAGCACTTTGGAGAAATAATTTGTTAGCTGGAACTCTCGAGTTTCTGCATACACAGCAGTCCTTTACCTGTTGAAATAATTGAAATTAATCATTTATTAAACAAATGAAGTTAATAACAAATAAGCAACCTCATGTCAAAACACCAAAATATCAGGTTATACAGCCCTAGTCATATTTTTTGCTAAAGAGAAGTCCCTGGGACACCTATAAAACAAAATTGAAGGTACCTTCACTTATTAAATTATTTACCCATTTTGAATACTCTTAAACTTAAATGAATTAGAGTTATTTGGATCCATATATATATATTCACAAGCGCTTTGTTATTTTTGATGTCACACTGGACAGACGCACATACAAACATATATTTGTGACGTCACATTAACATGAAATTTAGACAAATACACAAATAAACACATATATAAAAAGTAAAAAATATATATATATATAATTGTGTGCACACTAAAGAGAGATCTCTTCGTCCCAGCTGGGAGGAATGACACTTAAGTTGTGACATATTTTGAAGGACTCTTTTAAGGGAATCATTCCATATCTTCATCATGGTCCTCTTGATTTTGTACCTTTTTTATTAATCTTGATTCCTCAACAACTTCATCTTGATCCTTTTGATGTGGTACCTGCTTTATTAATCTAGATGGTATCCATATTGGAGAGGATTCATGCTTTGGAAAGACACAAACAGATCCTCTCCCCCAAATTAATACTGGATCCGGACCCTTCCATGTACCTGAAAGAACATCCTTCCAGTAAACCAAAGGTTTATGTTGTTGATGTGGGTTCCAATGTCTGTCTCCAGCAGAATAACCATCAGAGTCTAAAGTTAAAAAATTTAAAGTAAACAGGGCAACTGCCAATCTGTCCTTAGGATTTTTCCAGTTTCCTTCTTTCTGTTTTAACAACATAACTTTTAGTGTGCGGTTTGCTCTTTCAATAATGCCTTGACCCTGAGGATTGTATGGGATGCCTGTTTTATGGGATATGTTGAATTTTGCGCAAAACTGTTTGAAAGATGAGGACATATAAGCGGGACCATTATCTGTTTTAAGCATTTTGGGGATGCCCAATGCAGCAAAAGCTTGTAAACAATGAGATGTGACATCTTTAACTTTTTCTCCGGAATGTAAGGAAGCAAAAATCATGCCTGAGCATGTATCTATGGTTACATGAATAAATCGCAATTTTCCAAAGCTTGGCTCATGAGTAACATCCATCTGCCACAAATGATTGGGCATTAATCCTCTAGGGTTAACACCAAAATGAGGATTGGGCAAATGTGTTATACAAGATTTACAATCTTTTACAATTGTTCTGGCTTGCTCCTTTGTGATTTTAAACCTACGTTGCAAGGTGGTGCTGTTGACGTGAAACTGGGAATGAAATAAAGTAGCTTGTTGTAGTGCTGAAAGTATAAATATTGTTTTTGTAAGTTCATCTGCCTTTTGATTACCTTCATGGAGGGGGCCAGGCAAATTAGTATGTGCTCTAATATGGCCTACGAATAGAGGTTCTTTTCTTGCCCACAAAAGTTTTTGTATCTGATAAAACAATTTAAAGGCTGGAGTATGAGGTGCTATTGGTCCTGCTAACTCTAATTTTGGGACGGCTTGTACAATATAGTGGCTATCTGAAAAAATGTTTATGGGCTGGTCTCTAAAATTTTCCAGAGCTCTTACCACAGCTTCCAATTCCACTAGTTGAGCTGATTTGTGTGCAGTTATGTAAGTCATATTTTCTTTTGTAGTGACTACTGCAGCAGTACCATTTGAGGACCCATCTGTAAATACATTAAATGCCTTAGGAATAGGTTGATTTTTTATTACCTGTGGAAATATAATAGGATGATTAATACAAAAAGATAATATAGGAGACTTAGGAAGGTGATTATCAAAATTTGCAGAGGTAGAGCATCTAGCTATAGCCCAGTCATTATCATTGAAGCATAAATATTCAATCTGTGACGATGAATAGGGAGTAATAATAGTAGCAGGGTGAATGCCAAATATTTTAGTAGAAGTTTTAAGTCCTTGAAGAATAAGTTTAGCCACCATGGAGGTATATGACTCAATTATGCTTTTAGGAGAGACAGGCAAATGTATCCATAATAAAGGCTTTTGTTGCCAAAATACTCCTGTCGGTGTATATTGTGAAGAAATAATAATCAATATCAGCGGTTGAGTTAAATCAAATCTGTCACAATGAGCTCCTTCTATGGCTTTTTCTACTACCTTTAAAGCTTTCCTAGCATCAGGAGTCAATGTTCGCGGTGAGGATGGATCAGGGTCCCCTCGAAGGATATCAAATAAAGGTTTTAATTGGCCAGTAGTGAGGTTTAGTGTAGGGCGAAGCCAATTAATGTCTCCCAGTAGTTTTTGGAAATCATTGAGGGTGGTTAAATGTTCTTTATTTATTAAAATTTTTGGGGGTCTAACAAAAGTATCCATGATTTTAAATCCTAAATATAATATGGGAGATCTGGTTTGAACTTTTTCTTCTGCTATATATAATCCGTATTTTTTAAAATTTTCTACCATGTCACTGAATATATTAAATAAGATTTTTTGATTAGGGTGGGCCAGTAAAATATCATCCATGTAATGTAGACACATGAGGTTTGGATATTTATTTTTAATGGGTTGGATAGCCTTGTCCACATATATTTGGCATATGGTGGGGCTATTAGCCATTCCCTGCGGCAAAACCTTCCATTGATATCTCTGATCAGGGCCATTATTGTTAATAGAAGGAACTGAAAAAGCAAACCTGGGGGCATCCAGAGGATGTAGGGGAATAGAAAAGAAGCAATCCTTTATATCAAGACTAATAACATGGAAAGTTTTTGGAATAGCTATAGGATTCGGAAGTCCAGGTTGAGTAGGGCCCATGACTTGCATGGTTTTATTAATTTGTCTAAGATCATGTAATAATCGCCATTTTCCTGATTTTTTCTTGATCACAAATATGGGGGAATTCCAGGGAGAGGTGGAATGTTCTATATGTCCTGCTTTTAATTGTTCCTTAACTAGTAGGTGGGCCGCTTGTAATTTCTCTTTAGATAGGGGCCACTGAGGGACCCACACTGGCTTATCAGAAAGCCATGGTATTTTCAAAATTATTTTCTCAGTGGCCCCAAAGAAAAATGTCTTTTTCCTATATGATAATGATTTCTTTTAGGGTTAAGCTTACCCTGTACTTTTTGATGATTTCTTTTAGGGTTAAGATTACCCTGTATGTTTTTACATTTAACACCTGCAGGTTTGGTTGCAAGGTGTACTCCCATTTGTTGTAAAATATCTCTTCCCCATAAAGTAACCGGTAGATTAGGTAAAACATAAGGCTGAAATGTGCCTTTATGTCCTTCATCATCCTCCCATTTTAAAATTACCGCACTTTTTTCTGGGAGGTTATTATATCCCAAGCCTCTTAAACTGGTTGAAGCTTTTTGTAGAGGCCAGTGTTTGGGCCATTGACGTAAATTAATGATGGAAGAATCAGCTCCAGTATCTATAAGACCCTCCATTTCTATTCCTTGGATTCTTATTTTACACATAGGCCTCCTTGTACAGTCCCGAACCCAGCAAACCATGGGTTTCGAATCAGTGGAACAAAATCCTCTATTGTTCCTATTTAGAGGCATATTCATTTTAAATGAATTATGTAAATTTGGAAGGAGGAGCAGCTGAGCAATTCTATCTCCCTGATTAATAGAACTTATACTTTGGGGTGAGCTAAGCATTATTTTTATTTCCCCTTTATAGTCTGAGTTTATTACGCCTGGGGTCACTTGCAAACCTAATAAGCTTTCAGGACTTTGCCCGATAATAAGTCCTACAGTCCCTGAGGGAAGAGGTCCCCTGACTCCTGTGGGAATCAGTTGAACCCCCATTTCAGGTGTTAACACTATTCGGGCGGTGGAACAGAGGTCTAATCCTGCATTTCCTCCTGTTCCTCTGGCGAGGGAGTGGATGGGTAATAGGGATTGTGTCGGGGAAGCATCTGAGTGGATGCTTGAGGATACTCCTCCTCCAATGCCTCGTACATTTGTGGGCCCCGGGGCATTGGGCCCCGTGCCCTGTTTTTTGAATTCCTGAACAAAGGATTTCCATGGATGTCAAATTTTGAATAGCATTTATTGGCCCAATGATTTCCTTTCTTACACCTGGGGCAGCAACCTGGAGTACGGTATGAATTTGGTCTTATTTCTCTTTGGGGATTTTGCCTAGAATAGCCTGATTGATTATGATAATTTTGCCTAGAATATCCTGATTGATTATAATGTCTATGTTGAGCCCTTGTAAAATTTTGAGGGGCAGCATCTCTCACAGCTGCTGCAATCACATTCCCTGTGACAAAGGCATCATTTACATCTTTACATAGTTGTATATATATGGAAAGATCCTTTTTATTTTTCCATGGCCTGATGACTTCCTGGCAATATTTATTAGCATTTTCATACGCTAATTGAATAACTAATGGCATAACTTGTTCAATGTCTCCAAAAACTCTACCTGCAGTTCTCAAAAGTCTATCAGCTATCTTAGCTATCTCCCCAAACAGGGCTCCTGCATTCTACCATCTTTTTTTTTTTTTACTTTTGTTCCCTTTATACCCCCTTGCCCCCTCACTTCCCCTCCCTCTCCATTGAACTTTCTAGTGTTCCTCTAATCCTCCTATGCGCCTTGTCCCAACCCCACTGTGAATCAACCTCCTTATATCAGAGAAAACTTTCGGCATTTGAACTTTTGAGATTGACTAACTTCACTTAGAATTATATTCTCCAATTTCTTCCTTTTACCTGTGAAATATTTTTGTTTTCTATTTCTGCCTCCACCCCACCATCTAATATGGTTCCTTGCACAAACAGGAAAAAAACAGAGTATCATATTCAGACATGTTTGGTAAATATATTTAATATAATTATTTGGTTAATGATATAAAATTGATGATAATGCTCAGATTATGACTTAGGAAATTGAGTGTATGAAACAATGGGACTATCCAGTAGCACAACAAATTAGAAATACAGATTTGTGAATCAATGACACATTTGCTGTATTAAATATATGGGAGTGGATGACCCCATCCACCTTTAAAAAGTGTTGTATATAATTTCTTTAAAAATATGTCCTTCCTTAAGTCCTGTTCTAATGTCCCAGTCAATGAAATTGTTTTCCCTCGGATATCTGAGCAGGAAACCAGATTTGAATTGAATTAATTTGTGCTTGTTTCTACCACTTTGGTTTTTAGTATGGTATTATGCTGTGGACATTCAATAAACAATATGACACCAAAAGGAAATTTGAAAATGAATACTTTAGTGTAATATGATAAATAACTCCTCATGCATGACCAATAATTGATTTTGAGAGTTTATAACTTTAAAGCCATCATAAACATATTATATAAAATAACTTTACTCTGAAGGAGAGATGTACCTGTGATTTGAATGGTGACACATCTTTCTTTCTTTGAATGACAGTATGCCTTAGTTTAAAAAAAATATGTGATTTTTATTGATGAACTGGATCAAGACCCAAAGAGTCATTTATTTTTCACACCTAATAATCTTTAGTTTTAGGAAAAAAATGCATTGAGAACTTAAAACAAGTTTGTGTGTTTAAGTTTTTTCTGGAACACCTATCTTTTGATCCTTTTTTTCCCTTTGGAACACATCCAATAAGGACTATTAGTTGCAAAAGTAAAAGTATTTGGTAGTGATATACCTTAAAAGAAAAAAAAGTAAAATTTATAGCTGCCTAGTTGGAAAAGACCCTTCTACAGCTCTTTTATAGATTTTCAAAGTGAAAGGTTCTAGAAATGGAAAGAATAAATGACAGGTCTATATCTGTAACACAGTCAGCGCTAAGGAAATTTATGCATATATTAAGTGAAAGAGAACTCTGAAAATTTTGTGTAGTTTGCAATGTGGGACCTGTTTCAACTTGTAATACCCCACAATGATGATATTACATATACTATTCTTCTATCAATAGAAAAAAAATAAGTGTGATACCTGTATCTTCAAATGTGATCCATCACTCTAATGCGGAAGTTCTATCACATATTAAGTATTACTACAAATAATTTTTTTCAGCTTGATTTCTAATCCTGGGAAAATAACCAATCATTATTCAGTTACCATGATGACCCATTCAAATATCCCTATGAATTAGAGAAATAGCCTCTCTTCTATAGACCTAGTGTAAATGTAGGCATAGTTAATGATTTTGAAAGTACATTCGTCTATTTACTTATTTTTGCATTTTTGTTGGTTCTTCATACTTATATATGATGGTAGAATCTATTCGGACATAATTATAAAAACATGGAATCACACAGATACTTGTCAAAAGAAGAAATATGAATAGTTCACAAATATATGAATAATGTTCAATATTTCAAGCAATTAGGGAAGAACAAATTAAAACTACCTTCACTTATTTATTAATTCAATAGTTATTTATTGATCACTTCTGATGTTGAAAGCATATTTTATATAAACTAATACTCTAATGCAAGTCAGAATGTGCTCAGTGCTGTAAAACTGGTACAAACAAAATGCTATTAGAGTATATAGAGTAGTGATCACATTAATAAAGGCTTTAATGAGAGTAGCTATTGAGTATATTCCTTAATTTCCTTTGAATAAAATGTATTAGTATTGGAAAATGGTTATCTCCATTTGAATGAATTTGAGGTAACATCCTGTAGAAGATAGTATAGACAGGTAATAAAGGACGAAATTATTGAAGGTTTTGACAAAATAATATATAGACTTAAGCCTCGTGCGGTGGTGTATGCCTGTAATCCCAGCACTTGAGAGGCTGAGACAGGAGGATCATGAGTTCAAAGCCAGCCTCAACAATGGGGAGGCACTTAGCAACTCAGTGAGACCCTATCTCTAAATAAAATACAAAAAAGGGCTGGGGATGTGACCCAGTGGTTGAGTGCCCTTGAGTTCAATCTCTGGTACCAAATTAAAAAAAAAAAAAAAAAAAAAAAAAAAAACTTAAATTAGTGACAGGGAGGTATTGATTATTGAGTATTTTTGATTATAAGAATGTCATAATAAGGTCAGTTTTCTAGTTGTGTTTCTTGGGAAATAATGTCAACAATGAACTCCAATGAGAATAATCCGAGATAGGGTGATTGTTGCAATGAAAGTATAGACCAGGATTGTGGTGATAGAAATAAAATGTCAGGGAAAGTGAGAGTGTCATTAGGATTCAGAGGACTATGAACAACAAAAAAGGTTGGGGTTAAGAAAAAAAATAGCCATATCTTACACATAACTTTTTTTTTTTTTTTGGTACCAGTGATTTAACACAGGAGTGTTTTTACTACAGAGCCACATCCCCAGATCCCCAGCCCCCAATTTTTCTTTTCTTTTTTAACTTAAGACGGCTTCTCACTATGTTTCTTAGGGTCTTGCCAAATTGCTTAGGCTGGAATTCAATTTGCTATCTCAGATTCCCGAATAGCTGGGATTACAGGCATGCACCACTATGCCCAACTCACATGAAACTCTTTAAAACTCCCCTCCCTCTCCCCTAGTGTCTTGGAATATCTAGTAAATTCTCTTAATTCCACTATATTACAATATCCAGGGTTAAACTGCGAATATAGGAAATAGTGCCCAAAGTGTTTGACTATTAGTTTCATAAGAGCAACAAATGATCACCACCTGGGAAAGTCAAGATTTCTTTCTGATATTCTGATGATCTTATTTAATGGTGCTTTTTTCTCTTTTTTTAATAATTTTTTTTTCAGTATCTTTATTTTTTTATTTATTTTTATGTGGTGCTAAGGATTGACTACAGTGCCTCACATGTATGAGACAAGTGCTCTGCCACTGAGTCACAACCCCAGCACTTTGATTATGCTTTTTTAAAAGTTTTATTTTTATTTGTTCTTTTTAGATAATGACAGTAGAGTATTTTTTGATGCAGTATACTTACATGACATATAACTTATTCTAAATAGAATCCCATTCTTGTGGTTGTACATGATGGTGAAATTCACTGTGGTATATTCATATACAAACATAGTGCTTTTTAAGAGCAACTTGTAGGCTAAGTTTTTTGTTTGTTTGTTTGTTTATCACTGTGCTGTGTACCAAATGGTTAGGGTCCACAATCTTTATTTCTTAGAAGATGAATTTTGTTACTATTGCTCTATAGTATAATTTAATTTAAAGTCCGGTATAGTGATGCCCCCTGCTTCACTTTTCTTGCTCAGGATTGCTTTGGCTATTCTGGGTCTCTTATTTTTCCAGATGAATTTCATGACTGCTTTTTCTATTTCTTTGAAGAATGACATTGGGATTTTGACTGGAATTGCGTTAAATCTGTATAATTCTTTTGGTAGTATGGACATTTTGACAATATTGATTCTATCTCTCCAAGAGCAAGGTAGCTCTTTCCATATTCTGAGTTCTTCTATGATTTCTTTCTTTAGTGTTCAATAATTTTCCTTATAGAGGTCTTTCACCTCTTTTGTTAAGTTGCATGGTACTGGCACCAAAAGAGACTGGTAGACCAATGGTACAGATTGAGGACACAGACACTAATACATATAATTTCAGCTATCTCATATTAGACAAAGGTGCCAAAAATGTACAGTGGAGAAAGGATAACCTCTTCAACAAATGATGCTGGGAAAACTGGAAATCCATATGCAACAAAATAAAATTAAACCCTTATCTCTCACCATGCACAAAACTCAATTCAAAGTGGATCAAGGACCTAGGAATTAGACCAGAGACAATACAACTAATAGAAGAAAAAGTAAGCTCCAATTTCCAACATGACAGATTAGGCCCAAAGTTCCTTAATAAGAATCCTGTAGTGCAAGAATTATTACCAGGAATTAATGAATGGGATAGATTTAAACTAAAAAGCTTCTTCTCAGCAAAAGAAACCATCAGTGAGGTGAATAGAGAGCCAACTAATTGGGAACAAATATTTAATACGTGCACATCAGATACAGCACTAATTTTTAGAATATATAAAGAACTTAAAAAACTTAACACCAAAAAAAAAAAAAAAAAAATGACCCAATCAATAAATGGCCTAAGGAATTGAAAAGACACTTCTCAGAAGAAGATACACAATTAATCAACAAATACATGAAAAAAATGCTCAACATCACTGGCAATTAGAGAAATGCAAATCAAAACGACTCTAAGATTTCATTTCACTCCAGTCAGAATGGCAGCTATCAAGAACACAAACAAAGCCGGGCATGGTGGCTCACGCCTGTAATCCCAGCACTTTGGGAGGCTGAGGCAGGAGGATCACGAGTTCAAAGCCAGCCTCAGCAATGGCGAGGCACTTAGCAACTCAGTGAGATCCTGTCTCTAAATAAAATACAAAAAAAAGGGCTGGGGATGTGGCCCAGTGGTCGAGTGCCCCTGAGTCCAATCCCCGGTACCAAAAAAAAAAAAAAGAAAAAAAAAAAGAACACAAACAACAATAAATGTTGGAGAGGATGTGGGGGAAAAAGGCACACTCATACATTGTTGGTGGGACTGCAAAATGGTGCAACCACTATGGAAAGCAGTATGGAGATTTCTTGGAAAACTGGGAATGGAACCACCCTATGACCCAGCGATCCCACTCTTGGGTCTATTCCACTCTTGGGTCTATTCTCAAAGGACTTAAAAACAGCACATTACAGCGACACAGCCACTTCAATGTTTATAGCAGCACAATTCACAATAGGTAGGTTGTGGAACCAACCAAGATGTCCCTCAGTAGATGAGTGGATAAAAAAAATGTGGTATATATACAAAATGGAATTTTACTCAGCAATAAAAGTGAATAAAAGAATGGCATTTGCAGGTAAATGGATGAAGTTGGAGAATATAATGCTTAGTGAAATTAGTCATTCTCAAAAATCCAAATACCGAATGTTTTCTCTGATATAAGGAGGCTAGTTCACAGTGTTGTTGGATGGGGGTACATAGGAGGATTAGAGGAACACTAGAATGGTCAAAGGAAAGGGAGAGGAAGGGAGGGAGAAGGGGGGGGGAGGGGGGAAGGAAAAAAATGGTATTTGAATGAGATGGATATCATTATCCTAAATGCATGATTGAAGATCTGTATGGTACTTATATACTTTGTATACAAACAGTTGTATGTAAAAATGTACTTATATACTTTGTATACAAACAGTTGTATGTATAAATGTGCATTATGAATTGTGATACATACTGCTATTATAAATAAAAAAAGAAAGAAAAAAAATAAGATGAATTTTGGAAATTAAGATTATATAGGAGAAGCAAACAACAAGAAATGGTAAGTAATGTCATTTTTTCCTCCATAAAGGCTAAAATAGCAGGAATATAATAAAATCCAACAGTATGCTTTCAAATTATGTGGCTCCATTATATGTCTTTCTTCCTTCAAAAGCAGTTTATGTCTCTTCTTTTCCTTTTACTTTCTTTCATGCCAGAAAAAGCTCTCAACTTGTAGGCAAATAGGGACTTTTTGTTCCAGAGATCCTTTTTTTTTTTAAAATTAAATTATTTATTCCAATTTGTTATACAGGCTTGCAGAATGCAATTCATTTCATATTCTTATATAGAGCACTTTTTTCAAGTCACTGATTCTACAAAAAGTATTTTCACACCATTCATGTCTTCATACATGTACTTAAGGTAAGGGTGTCTATCTCATTCCACCATCATTCCTACACCCTTGTCCACTCCCATTCCCTCCCTGCCCTTGAAACTATTTAAAGTTCCTCCCATGCTTCCACCCCGCCCATCGCCATTATAAGTTAGCCTGCTCATATCAAAGAAATCATTCGGCCTTTGTTTTTCTGGGATTGGCTTACTTTGCTTAGCATGATATTCTCCAACTCCATCCATTTACCTGCAAATGCCGTGATTTTATTCCCTTTTAGTGCTAAGTAATGTTCCATTGTGTATGTATACCAAAGTTTCCCTATCCATTCATCTACTGAAGGGCATCTGGCTTGGTTCCACAATTTAGCTATTGTGCATTTTGCTGCTATAAACATTGATGTGGCTGTGTCCCTGTAGTATGCAGTTTTTAAGTCCTTTGATTATAGAACAAGGAGAGGGATAGCTGGGTCAAATGGTGGTTCCATTCCAAGTTTTCCAAGGATTCTCCATACTGCTTTCCATATTGGTTGTACCAATTTGCAGTCCCACCAGCAATGTTTGAGTGTGCCATTTCCCCCACATTCTTGCCAACAATTATTGTTGTTTATATTCTTAATAGCTGCCATTCTGACTGGTGTGAGATAAAATCTTAGAGTAGTTTTGATTTGCATGTCTCTAATTGCTAGAGATGTTGAACATTTTTTCATATATTTCTTGATTGATTTGTGTATCTTCTTCTGAGAACTGTCCATTCAGTTCCATGTCCCATTTATAGATTGGTTTTTGTGTGTGTGTGTGTGTGTGTGTGTGTGTATGTTAAGTTTTTTTTTTTTTTTTTTTTTTTTTTTTTTTTTTTTTTTTTTTTTTTTTTGTGGTACCAGGGATTGAACTCAGGGGCACTTAACCACTGGGCCACATCCCCAGCCCTTTTTTGTATTTTATTTAGAGACAGGGTCTCACTGAGTTGCTAAGTGCCTCGCCATTGCTGAGGCTGGCTTTGAACTCGTGATCCTCCTGCCTCAGCCTCCCAAAGTGCTGGGATTACAGGCGTGTGCCACCATGCCCGGCTAAGATTTTTGAGTTCTTTATAAATCCTAGAAGTTAGTGTTCTATCTGATGTGCGTGTGTTAAAAATTTGTTCCCAAATTTTAGGCTCTCTATTCACCTCACTAATTGTTTCTTTTGCTGAGAAGAAGCTTTTTAGTTTGAATCTATCCCATTTATTGATTATTGATTTTAGTTCCTGTGCTATAGGAGTCTTATAAAGGAACTTGAGGCCTAATCTGACATGTTGGATATTAGAGCTTACTTTTTATTCTATTAGGCGTAGTATCTCTGGTCTAATTCCTAGGTCCTTGATCTACTTTGAGTTGAGTTTTGTGCATAGTGAGAGATAGGGGTTTAATTTCACTTTGTTGCATATGGATTTCCAGTTTTCACAGCACCATTTGTTGAAGAGGCTATTTATTTTCCAATGTATGTTTTTGGTGCCTTTGTCTAATATAAGAAAACTGAAATTATATGTGTTAGTCTCTCTGTCCTCTATTCTGTACCATTGGTCTACCAGTATATTTTGGTGCCAATACCATGCTGTTTTGTTACTATTTCTTTGTAGTATAGTTTAAAGTCTGGAATAGAAATGCCACCAGCTTCACTCATCTTGCTAAGGATTGCCTTGGCTATTCTGGGTCTCTTATTTTTCCAGATGAATTTCATGATTGCTTTTTCTATTTCTATGAGAAAAGCTATTGGTATTTTGATTGGGATTGCATTGAATCTTTGTAGTGCTTTTGGTAGTATGGTCATTTTGACAATATTAATTCTACCTATACAAGAAAAAGGAAGATCTTTCCATCTTCAATGATCTTCTTTAAACTTCTTTAAACTACAGAGTGCTGTAGTTTTCATCATAGAAGTCTTTCAGCTCTTTCCTTAAATTGATTGCAAAATATTTCATTTTTTTGAAGCTATTGTAAATTGGGGGTGGATTTCCTTGTTTCTCTTTATGATTATTTGTCACTGATGTACAGAAATGCCTTTGATTTATAGGTTTTAATTTTATATCCAGATACTTTGCTGAATTCATTTAGTAGTTCTAAAAGATTTCTGGTGGGATTTTTTTGGGTCTTCTAGATGTAGAATCTTTGCATCTGCAAGTAGTGATAATTTGAGTTCTTCTTTTCCTTTCCAGATCCTTTTAATTTCTTTGGTCAGTCTAATTGCTCTGGCTAGAGTTTCAGAATTATGTTAAATAGAAGTGGTGAGAGAGGGAATCCCTGTCTTCTACCAGTTTTTAGAAGGAATGCTGTCAGTTTTTCTCCATTTAGGATGATGTTAGCCTGGGGCTTACCATAGATAGCCTTTAAATGTTGAGATATGTTCTTGTATCCCTAGTTTTTCTAGTGTTTTGAACATGAATGCGTGCTGTATTTTGTCAAATGCTTTTTCTTCATTTATGGAGATGATCATATGAATTTTATCTTTGAGTCTATTTATGCAATGAATTACATTTTTGATTTCCATATGTTGAACCAAACTTGTAACCTTGGGATGAACCCTATTTGATCGTGATGTACTATCTTTTTGTATTTTATTTGCCAGACTTTTATTGAGAATTTTTGCATCTATATTCATTAGAGATATTGATCTAAAGTTTTCTTTCTATGATGAGGCTTTGTTTGGTTTTGGAATCAGGGTGATATTGGCCTCATAGAATATGTTTGGAAGTGTTCCCTCTTTTCTCTTTCATGAAATAGTTTGAGAAGTATTGGTATTAGTTTTTCTTTAAAGGTCTTGTAGAACTCACTGTGTATTCATCTCATTCTGGGCTTTTTTTAGTTTGTAGGCTTCTGTTGGCATCCTCTATTTCCTTGCTTCAGATTGATCAGTTTAAATTGTGTCTATCATCCTGATTTAGTTTGGGCATATCATATGCCTGTAGAAATTTGTTGATGCCTTTACTATTTTCTATTTTATTAGAGTACAAATTTTCAAAATAATTTCTTTTTTTTTCTGTTTCTCTGTTTAATTTTCAAAATCTTTGTTAAAATGCTCCACACTATATTGATGGATCTCATCTGATAATAATAGACTCCTCACTCCTTATCTATTAATCTCAATAAATTTCTTTTTTTATTTATAATAGTAGTATGTATTACAATTCATTATGCATATATATAGCATCTTTTTACATACAACTGTTTGTATACAAAGTATATAAGTTCCATTCAGATCTTCAATCATGCATTTAGGATAATGATATCCATCTCATTCAACCACCATTTTTTTTCTCCCCCCCAACTCCCCCCTTCCTCCCTCTCTTTCCCTCCCTTTCCGTTAACCATTCTAGTGTTCCTCTTATCCTCCTATATACCCCCATCCAACAACACTGTGAACTAGCCTCCTTATATCAGAGAAAACATTCGGTATTTGGATGTTTGAGATTGACTAATTTCACTTAGCATTATCTTCTCCAACTTCATCCATTTATCTGCAAATGCCATTATTTTATTCTCCTTTATTGCTGAGTAAAATTCCATTTTGTATACATACCACATTTTCTTTATCCACTCATCTACTGAGGGATATCTAGGTTGGTTCCACAACCTACCTATTGTGAATTGTGCTGCTATAAACATTGAAGTGGCTGTGTCACTGTAATATGCTGTTTTTAAGTCCTTTGGGAATAGACCCAGGAGTGGAATAGCTGGGTCATGGGGTGGTGCGATTCCCAGTTTTCCAAGAAATCTCCATACTGCTTTCCACAGTGGTTGCACTATTTTGCAGTCCTACCAGCAATGTATGAGTGTGCCTTTTTCCCCACATCCTCTCCAACATTTATTGTTGTTTGTGTTCTTGATAGCTGCCATTCTGACTGGAGTGAAATGAAATCTTAGAGTAGTTTTGATTTGCATTTCTCTAATTGCCAGTGATGTTGAGCATTTTTTCATGTATTTGTTGATTAATTGTGTATCTTCTTCTGAGAAGTGTCTTTTCAATTCCTTAGGCCATTTATTGATTGGGTTATTTGGTTTTTTTTTTTTTTTTTTTGGTGTTAAGTTTTTTGAGTTCTTTATATATTCTAGAAATTAGTGCTATATCTGATGTGCACGTATTAAATATTTGTTCCCAATTAGTTGGCTCTCTATTCACCTCATTGATTGTTTCTTTTTCTGAGAAGAAGCTTTTTAATTTAAATCCATCCCATTCATTAATTCTTGGTAATAATTCTTGCACTACAGGATTCTTGTTAAGGAACTTGGGGCCTAATCCAACATGTTGGGAATTGGAGCTTACTTTTTCTTCTATTAGGTGTATTGTCTCTGGTCTAATTCCTAGGTCCTTGATCCACTTTGAATTGAGTTTTGTGCATGGTGAGAGATAAGGGTTTAATTTTATTTTGTTGCATATAGATTTCCAGTTTTCCCAGCATCATTTGTTGAAGAAGCTATCCTTTCTCCACTGTACATTTTTGGCGCCTTTGTCTAATATAAGATAGCTGAAATTATATGTATTAGTCTCTGTGTCCTAAATTCTGTACCGTTGGTCCACCAGTCTGTTTTGGTGCCAATACCATGCTGTTTTTGTTACTATTGCTCTATAGTATAGTTTAAAGTCCAGTATGATGATGCCACCTGCTTCACTTTTCTTGCTCAGGATTGCTTTGGCTATTCTGGGTCTCTTATTTTTCCAGATGAATTTCATGGCTGCTCTTTTTTTTTCTTTGAAGAATGTCATTGGGATTTTGATTGGAATTGCATTAAATCTGTATAATGCTTTTGGTAGTATGGACATTTTTACAATATTGATTCTACCTATCCAAGAGAAAGGTAGGTCTTCCCATCTTCTGAGTTCTTCTATGATTTCTTTCTTTAGTGTTTTATAATTTTCCTTAGAGAGGTCTTTCACCTCTTTCATTAAGTTGATTCCCAGGTTTTTTTTTTTTTTTTTTTTTTTTTTTTTTTTGATGCTATTGTAAATGGGGTAGTTTTCATCATTTCTCTTTCAGAGGCTTTGTCACTGATGTACAAAAATGCCTTTGACTTATGCGTATTGATTTTGTATCCTGCTACTTTGCTGAATTCATTTACTAGTTGTAAAAGTTTTCTGGTAGAGTTTTTTGGGTCTTCTAGGTATATTATCATGTCATCCGCAAATAGTGCTAATTTGAGCTCTTCTTTTCCTATCTGGATCCCTTTAATTTTTTTCATCTGTCTAATTGCTCTGGGCAGAGTTTCCAGTACTATGTTAAATAGCAGTGGTGAAAGGGGGCATCCCTGTCTTGTTCCAGTTTTTAGAGGGAATGCTTTCAATTTTTCTCCATTTAAGATAATGTTAGCTCTGGGCCTTGCATAAATAGCTTTTATAATGTTGAGATATGTTCCAGATATTCCTAGTTTTTCCAGTGTTTTGAACATAAAGGGGTGCTGTATTTTGTCAAGTGCTTTGTCTGCGTTTATTGAGATAATCATATGATTTTTATCTTTAAGTCTATTGATGTGATATATTATGTTTATTGACTTCCGAATGTTGAACCAGCCTTGCATCCCTGGAATAAACCCCACCTGATCATAGTGCACTATCTTTTTGATTTGTTTTTGTATCCAATTTGCCAGAATTTTGTTGAGGATTTTTGCATCTATGTTCATTAAAGATATTGGCCTGAAGTTTTCTTTTTTGGATGCATCTTTGCCTGGCTTTGGAATTAATGTAATATTGGCATCATAGAAAGAGTCTGGAAGAGCTCCCTCTTTTTCTATTTCTTTTTTTTTTTTTTTTTTTTTTTTTTTTTGTGGTACCGGGGATTAAACTCAGGGGCACTCGACCACTGGGTCACATCCCCAGACCTTTTTTGTATTTTATTTAGAGACAGGGTCTCACTGAGTTGCTAAGTGCCTCCCTATTGCTGAGGCTGGCTTTGAACTCGCGATCCTCCTGCCTCAGCCTCCCAAAGTGCTGGGATTACAGGCGTGCGCCACCGCACCCGGCTTCTTTTTCTATTTCTTGAAATAGTTTGAAGAGCACTGGTATTAGTTCTTCTTTAAAAGTCTTGTAGAACTCGGCTGTAAACCCATCAGATCCTGGACTTTTCCTTGTTGGTAGCTTTTTGATGACATCTTTTATTTCTTTGCTTGTAATTGATCTGTTTAAATTGTGTATAGCCTCCAGATCCAGTTTAGGCAAATCATATGACTCTAGAAATCTGTCAATGCATTCAGTATTTTCTATTTTATTAGAGTACAAGTTTTCAAAGTAATTTCTAATTATCTTCTGTATATCTGAGGTGTTTGTTGTGATATTCCCTTTTTCATCATGAATGTTAGTAATTTGAGTTTTTTCTCTTCTTTTCGTTAATGTCACTAAGGGTCTGTCAATTTTGTTTATTTTTTCAAAGAACCAACTTTTAGTTTTGTCAATTCTTTGAATTGTTTCCTTAGTCTCAATTTCATTAATTTCTGCTCTGATTTTAATTATTTCCTGTCTTCTACTGCTCTTGGTGTTGATCTGTTCTTTTTCTAGTGCTTTGAGTTGTGATGTTAAGTCATTTTTTTTTTTCCTTTTAAGGAATGAACTCAGTGCAATGAATTTTCCTCTTACTACTGCCTTCATAGTGTCCCAGAGATTTCTATACGATGTATCTGAGTTCTCATTTACCTCTAGGAATTTTTTAATCTCCTCTTTGATGTCTTCTTCAACCCCTTGTTCATTCAGTAGCATGTTGTTTAGCTTCCAGTTGTTGGAGTAGTTTTTCTTATTCCTTGTTTTGTCGTTGATTTCCAATTTCATACCTTTATGGTCTGATAGAATGAAGGGTAGTATCTCAATTTTTTTTATATTTGCTGAGAGTTGCCTTGTGACATCATATATGGTCTATTTTGGAGACGGAGCCATGTGCTACTGAGAAAAAAGTGTATTCGTTTACTGAGGGATGAAATATTCTATATATGTCCGTTAGGTCTAAGTCATTAATTGTTTTAAGGAGGCCTAAAGTTTCTTTGTTTAGCTTTTGTTTGGATGATCTATCCATTGGTGAGAGAGGTGTGTTGAAGTCCCCTAGAATAACTGTGTTGTGGTCTATGTTACTCTTGAACTTGAGAAGAGTTTGTTTGATGAATGTAGGTGCTCCATTATTTGGGGCATATAGATTTATGATTGTTATATCCTGTTGATGAATGGTTCCCTTAAGTAGTAAGAAATATCCATCTCTGTCCCTTTTGATTAGCTTTGGCTTGAAGTCTACCTTATTTGAAATAAGAATGGAAACCCCTGCTTGCATCCCCAGGCCATGTGAGTGATAAGACTTTTCCCAGCCTTTCACCTTCAGTCTATTGATGTCTTTTTCTACGAGGTGTGTTTCTTGGCGACAGAAAATTGTTGGGTCATTTTTTTTAATCCATTCAGATAATCTGTGTCTTTTGAATGGCGAGTTTAGGCCATTAACATTCAGGGTTATTATTGAGATGTGATTTTTATTCCCATCCATTTTTATTTGTATTATGGTCTTTAGGTTGATTTGTTTTCTCTCCCGGTTGGTATTTCCCTTAGTTTAATATCTCCCTTTGTTGATTTTCGTTGTTATTTTTCTCTTCTTCTTCATGAAAATTTTTGCCCAAGATGTTCAGAAGTGCTGGCTTTCGAGTTGCAAAATCTTTTTAACAGTTTTGCTGGATATAATATTCTTGGTTGACATCCCTTTTCTTTCAGAACTTGAAATATGCTATTCCAGGATCTTCTTGCTTTTAAAGTCTGGATTGAAAAATCTGAACGTAGTCTTATTGGTTCCCCCTATATGTAATCTGCTTCCTTTCTCTTGTGGCTTTTAATATTCTCTCCTTGCTCAGTATATTAGGCATTTTCATTATAATGTGTCTTAGTGTGGATCGGCTGTGATTTTGTATGTTTGGTGTTCGGTAAGCCTTTTGAACTTAGTTTTCCCATTCATTCCTCAAGTTTGGAAAATTTTCTGTAATTATTTTGTTAACAAAATAATTTCTAATTATCTTCTGTATTCCTTCAGTGTCCATCATAATATTTCCTTTTTCATCACAGATGTTAGTAATTTGAATTTTCTCTCTCTTTCTCTTCATTAGCATGACTAAGGATTTATCAATTTTATTTATTTTTTTCAAGGAACCAACGTTTTCTTCGGTTAGTATTTTTCAATTGTTTCTTTTGTTTCAATTTCATTGATTTCAGTTCTGATTTTAATTATTTTCCTGTCTTCTACTGCTTTTGGGTTGATTTGTTTTTTTAGTCTATGGCTTTGAGATGGAATGTTATTTCATTTATTTGTTGACTATTTCTACTTTAAGGAATGAACTCCATGCAATGCAATGAACTTTCCTCTTAGAACTGCCTTCACAGTGTCCTAGAGATTTTGTGTTCATTTAACTTTAAGAATTTTATCATCTCCTCCTTGATTTTTTCTGCAATCCATCATTCATTCAGTAGCATATGATTTAGTTTTCAGGTGTTGAAGTAGCTTTTATTTCTTATTTTATCATTGATTTTTAATTTCATTCCATTTTAATCTGATAGAAGGCAGGATACTATCTCTACTATGTTATATTTGCTAAGATGTGCTTTATGGCATAATATATGGTCTGTTTTAGAGAAAGATTCTTGTGCTGCTTAGAAGAAACTGTATTTGCTCATTGATGGTTAATATACTCTACACACATCAGTTAATTCTAAATTATTGATTATACTATTGAGTTCTTCAGTTTATTTGTTTAACTTTTGTTTGGAAGATCTATCCAGTGGTGAAATAGGTGTCTTAAAGTCACCCAGAATTATTGTGTTGTTGTCTATTTGACTCTTGAACTTGAGAAGAGTTTGATTAATGAATGTAGATGCTCCATTATTTGAGTTATATCTATTTTTAACAGTTATTACTTATTGATTTATGATTCCCTTAAGCAGTCCATTTTCATCTCTTTAGATTAACTTTGGCTTGAAGTCTACTTTATTTGATATAAGGATGGAAACCCCTGCTTGCTTACATAGACCATGTGAATGGTATATTTTATCCCATTATTCACCTTCAGTTTATGGGCGTCTTTTCCTATGAGATGAGTCTCTTGAAGGCAGCATATTGTTGGGTCCTTTTTAAAATCCAATCTACCAGCCTATGTCTTTCGGCTGGTGAGTTTAGGCCACTAACATTCAGGGTTATTATTGAGACATGATTTGTATTACCAGTCATTTTTGATTATTTTTGGTACTTAGCTTGACTTGGTTTCACCTTTGGTTGTTTTTTTCCTTTATTGTAGTTTTTCCCTTTGCAGATTTTTATTGTTGGTTTTCAGTTCCTTCTTGTGGAATATTTTGCAAAGAATGTTCTCTAGTGCAGGCTTTCTTGTTGTGAATTCTTTTAACTTTTGTTTATCATGGAAGGTTTTTATTTCATCATCAAATCTGAAGCTTAATTTTGCTGGATATAAGATTCTTGGTTGGCATACCTTATCTTTTAGAGCTTGGTATATGTTGTTCCAGGATCTCCTGGCTTTGAGTGCCTAGGTTGAAAAATCTGCTGAGATTTGAATTGGTCTTCCCTTATAGGTAATCTGATTTTTCTCTCTTGCAGCCTTTAAAATTCTATATTTATTCTGTATGCTAGGCATTTTCATTATAATATCGTGTCTTCATGTAGATCTGGTGTAATTGTGTATATTTGGTGACCTATAGGTCTCTTGTATATGATTTTCCAATTGATTATTCATGCTTGGGAAATTTTCTGATATTATTTCATTGAATAGATTGTGCATTCTTTTGGTTTTAATCTCTGAACCTTCCTCTATTCCAATAAATCTTAAATTTGGTCTTTTGATGGTATCCCATAATTCTTGGATATTCTGTTCTTACCATCTTTACTGTGAGGTCAACTTTATTTTCACAGTTTTATATTTTGTCTTCATTGTCTGAGGTTTTATTTTCCAAGTGATCTAGTTTGTTGGTTATGCTACATTGAGTTTTTAAAATGGCTTATTTTTTCTTTCATTTCAAGGATTTCTGTTTGCTTATTTGTTTGTTTGTTTTCAGAATCTCTATCTCTTTCCTGAAGTAATCTCTTGCAACCTGGATTTGTTCTTTTACCTGTTTTTTGTTGTGATCATGGCTGCCTGTATTTGATCTATTATCTCTTTTTTGGAGAGATGGATTTTTTTCCTGTATCTGCTCACTTAGGTCATTCTTTAAATCCCAATTCATTTCAGTTATGTATATTCAGAACTCCTTCTTTGACATTTCACCTACTGTGCTCTCTATGGATTCAATTGTTGTAGTATCTGGGTTTGTTTTGGGCATTTTCCTCCCCTGTATTTTCATGAAGTCTATGTGTCTTCCTATCTTGCAGTGTAGATCTGAGGTATTACAGCTTTTGCCCTATTGTCTTATAGTATCCCTACAGGTTACAAATACCTCACTTTTAATGGAAAGATCAATGTTACAGCACTCAATGTAACCAACATAAAGCCATATATCATTTAGCTTCTATTTTTACATTTACAGTTTTGTCACTATAATCAGGAATGATGAGATCAGTTATCTTCTACTATATAGTCAATAGGTTTGCATAGTTGTTAGAGTTTCTAAAGGTAGAAGGGGGGACAGGGGTGTTGGCTGAGATGTTATGAAGTAGAATGTGAGAAAGTAGAGGTATAAGATTTTTGCCTAGTGTGAGGGTAATCATAAGAAATTGGCTGTTAGTAAGAGAAAGAAGAGAGGGGCATCCACATGTAATACTCCCTATTAGCTCAACAACAGGATAACTGTTAGCACCTCTAGTAGAGAAACCTCTGGTGCAGCTAGGCCCACAGGGACCTTGGTTAAGTCTTACCAGGTCTTTATTGTTGTCCCTTGATAGAAGCAGTGCTGTCCCAGTTCTGTGGTGGTGGCAGCCTCAAGCCTATAATTATCTTGATGTTGAGCTGTGCAGCCAGACTTTGGTGAGTAAGGAACTCCAGTGCAGAGTGATTCTCCACGTGGGTGCAGGGTGCCTCTCCAGATTGCTGGCCCAGGGTGGATCTCTCTCTCAGGTTCTCCTCCAGGCTGCAGTGTTGCGGGACAGCAGGTGGTCTGGCCTGCCTCTCAGGATCTTGGAGTCTCGGTGTGGCAGGGAAGGTGGGAGGTGGGGCCTGTCTCTCCGGATCTCTTCCAGGCTGCAGTGTGACAGGGGGAGGGCAGGTGGTCAGGCCTGCCTCTCTGGATCTGCTCTCCAGAGATTCTTTAAAAGGTGAGAATTTTAGGGATGATTTCTGCCTCTGGACATAATTATATCATTCCTTCTACTCTCTCTCTTTGTTTAGTTATGGAGCCAGTTTATAAGTTTGAAAAATCAAAGTACAGTTGAGGACTACCTACTTCTCAAAGGTGGGCCATGAGTGCATGGAATTGTGGGGTTCTTTTGAGGGATTTAAAGATTTTTAGTTATTAAAGTCAACATCTGTTGTCAACAGGAGATGGGTGCAGAACAACCCAGTAGTTATAATGTATTTCTTACTACTGAAGTACTAAATGACTGATTAAAAGGCCTGCTGTGTGTTGTCTCCAAGTTGAATTTTCCCTTGTGTGCATTCAGCAGCATCAAGAGACCAGTATCTATTTCACACTTCAGTTCAAAGCAGTCTACAACATCCTACTTCTTCCACCTGTGAAATGTGTTGCTTTGGTTGGTGCTTTGTGATTATGAACCATGAATTACTTATGCTCATATTGGGTGTTGCCTATAGTTCCTACCAAGGTGCCCTTAAACCCTTTGCTCCTTTTCCTTATATTATTACCTTGACTTCTAGTGAAAGGGCTATAATTCACTTAGCTAATAAAGTTGTTAAGCTACAGTACAATATTTATCCATCTTCATTAAAGAAAGAGAAAAATAATAGGCTTGTTTAATGGGCAAATTCATTGCTGTCACTGTCTCAGGCAGAATAAATTCCTTTACCCTTGCCTCAGTGGATTAGATACAGAAAAGCAATAGAGAATGTAGAGATTTAAAAAGACAAAAGAGGGTAAGATATGAGTTAAAGAGGAAAGGGATTTTCAGTATAATCTCAGCCTGTGGCCATTGAGTGGGGTGGGAGATATTATCAGAGGGAGAGTGATATGAGACAAAACCAATGTAGAAATTAGGCATAAACATTCAAAATGACCTGATAGAACTCTAGTATGAGAACAGCTGATTACTTTTTCGATGCCATCATCTGAAGCAATGCATGACTCAGTGGTTCTATGGGTAGTGTCCAGTTTCCAAAATTATTCACATCAGTGGCAGGCTGTGGTACCTATGCCCAGTTATGGCAACAGTGATAGCTGCATAGGACTAGCCATGCACCATGATTTTTAGTGGTGTTTCTAGGTGCTATCCTCTGAACTTAGCACTCCATTTTTTTTTTTTTTAAATCAGAGTTGGATTCTGTTATTCTGTAGTGGGAAAACAAAAATAATGGTGACTTAAGCATGGTTTGCTTAATGCAATACTGGTTCACTAGGAAGAACTTCTCCAATTAATGAAGAAACATTTCTTCATCAGTCACTTACATTTTTAAAATTTTGATAATTCAAAATAATATTTACTTCCTTGACTTAATTCTCTATTTTACACCCTAGCAATGACTGAGGAGGGGGTTAGAAAAGATGTAACAGAGCTACAACCACTGTTTCTAATAGATCAAATGGAAAGAGACAAAAAAAATGTGGCTTTTTCGTCCTTAGCTCGAAGTTAGGAAACATTGATTTAGAATAATATTAATTAATCATAATAGTAATGTATTAACATCAACAAGAATTACAGTCTAAAACAACCAATATTTATTGAGTACTTCCCGCTATCAGGGCAGTCAGTGTTCTTTACTTTCTTATTCAATTTTAAAACAACTTAAAGAGATAGGTGCTATTATCATTTCCATTTATAGATGAGGAAACTGCAGTTACAAAAGCTAAGGAACCAACTAAAGGTCTTACAACTAAGTAGAGAAACTAAAATTAGAAAATAGATTTGTCTGATTTGAAAACAATCTGTAACAACTCTACCACTTGGAAATAAGAATATGTATCATAACACTTTAAAGATAAATCAGATAGATATTAAAAAGTAAGGAGAAGTGGAAAGACAACTACTGTTTTTTTTTTATGTGCCATTTACTGTACTTCTTACTTCTTATTTCAACTTTACAACTCAGATATATACATATATATATACATATATGTAATATATATTTGTAATATATATATATATTTGTAATTTAAATTTGAAGTCATTAGTTCAGAGATATTAAATAACTTGTTTAATATCACAGAAATATTAAGTAATCAAGCCAGAACACAAAATCTTTGCCTGGATAAAATTAAAAAGGTGATTATTATTACTATGGATAAATCTTTTCTATTTTATTTATCTTTATTGGAAATTACTCAGGGTGCTAAGAAAGCCATCCTTGCCAATGCATAAAATTTCTTGTTTTTTTTTTTTTTTTTTTAATGAGTAAGTGGAAAGAGAGAAATGCACAACATGCCAGCTCTATGTGGAGTCATTCCAAAGTGTTGTATCTCAATAAAAAAAGAGACTTTAGTTTTAGATAACACATTATATTTCATTTATTTCAACTCTCAAACTTTATTTGCCTTTAACAAGGGAAACATTAATCTGTATAATTTTCTGGGTGTTTTATTTCCTTACAAAACATCCCTTATCTGTGAGAGATCAAGTAGCGAAATACAATGTTGGAAAATAATCTTGAGAGCATTTGTAAAGTTTTTAGTTTGGAGGATTTTCCTCCATACTTCCAATTTTTGACTTAGCATTGCATATGCCACACTAAATTAACTTCTCTAAACTCTTTGTCTTTTGAGGGTGATATTAAAATTCTTTTACATGCTATTAGAAAATAACAAATAGGAGTTCAGAGGGTCACTCCCATCCCCTTTGCTTTCTCCACACTCCTCAATTCAGAGCCTGCTATTAAATGGCTTCTTTGCTTTTCTTTTATTGTTGTATTATTAGAGAAATGGCAATATTTTAAGGTATATAAATTGAATGCATTTTTGGTAAAATCGTAAATAGTCAGATAGTGTGATCCAAGGATAGTAGATGTGAGGCCAGAGTAGAAAACATAGGCTTATAAGTCAGTTGCCTGGGTCAGTATTATTACTTCTGCATATCAGACTATTACATAAAATGCATGAGACTTTTCTTTTAATTTCATTGTGATTATGATTGTGAATTGTGCAACTTCCTTGGTATTCAATGTATCTGTAAATAATATTTTACCATTTTGATTTTGAGAATAAAAGAGGCTACAAGTTAAACTTTCTAGGAGCTATATGTGGCAATATGTGCTCAGTAAATTTTACCTGAGTTTTGAGCTCAAGATATGTAGTGAGTTGAATGATATAAATATTTAACTTCCTAAGAAGTCCCCCTAAACTAGTAAAAACTTGTAAAGTAGGTTCAATAAACATGGATGCCTCTACTTGTATAAAGCTTGGTTATGCCTTAGTGTTAAGCTTCAACAACAAAAATTATATATGAGAAAGTAGAAAGAAAAATTGTGATAAACTACTATGTATTGGAGAACCATATAAATGAGAGGATTAATGATCTAGAGAATTTCTTATGTAATAAAACTATTTTGAAGATCAGGAAATGTAAATTTGTAATGACTAATTCAATAGATATTTACTTATCATATATTATACATTGGGCATAAGTTCAGTTTCAGTTTTGCAACACAATGATCTTGTGAATAGAACAATCTTGATGTCTCCTCTTTTGAAGCGCACATTTCAGTGGAGGAGATAGATGATTAATTAGTAATTTTATACATAATAAAATACCAGGTTGTGATAACTGCCATGAAGAAAAATAAAGCGGTCAAAGAGGTTAAAGAGTAGAGAGAGGAAGGGAAGGATACATTTTAGGGAGTAATTTTCTGAGGGAACAGCTTAATGAGCATGTCATATGTGATCTGTAACACAAATAATGTATAGGAAATGACTAGAGGAAGAACTAAGGGAAGAGCTTTATGGCCAGAGGTAGAAATAAGTTTGTGTTGATTAATGGGCAGAAAAATGATCACTATGGCTGGGCACAGTTAGCAAGAAAGACAGTGGAAAAAGATGATCTTAGATAGAAAGGGAGGGCCAGATCTTATACAGACTATATTAATACATTAGAAAATTTAGAAAAGTTTTCCTAAATACTATGGTAAACAGATTACCAATCCATATATAAAACCTGCAAAACTTGATTAGCTTGTTATAAAGGCTACCTGACCAGATTTCTGCTGATCAATCTATATTAGCAAAAGCATGAGAACTTTTATGAAATTATGGTCTCTAAATTTTATTTTTTCTAGGCATGTTTTTGTACAGTTTCACTTTTTAAAATAACTGATTTCAAACAGAAATTTTATATTTGAGTATATTTTATTTTCTTACTCATTTACATACTTGCCAGTAAACTTAAAACTCTTAAAAGCAAGCCCTACTGAACATTTAAATGACTCTTGAACATCTAATACACTTTGCAAAATGATGCCTCTCAAAATCTCATGAACATTTAATTGTAGTTTTCACACTTAGTCAAGTTTACATATCCCAAGTTAAATCTTAAGACTAAATACTTCATGTTCTTTTTAGTTAATCAATTTTAAATTTACAAAATAATATATATGTGTCATGTAAAACATGATGCTTTGACACACATACACACACACAAACACACACAAATGTTGAATGACGGTAGAGCTATCTATCTATGCATTAACTCACAAACTTATTTTTGCTGAAAAATTTAAAATCTTCTCAATAATTTTCAAAAATATAATACATTATTATCAACTATACTCATGTATTATAAAATAAAACATTTAAATTTATTTCTCCTATCTAGCTGAAATTTTGTATACTTTTAAAAATACCTCCCCAATGCCCACAACACTCCAAGATACTGGTAAATACCATTCTACTCTCAACTTCTATGAATTTGTTTTTTGATTCCACATGTAATGACATCGTGTGGTATTTGTCTTTCTGTTCCCACCTTATTTCACTTAACATGACGTCCTTCATCTTCATCTATGTTTGAAATGACAGGATTTCTTTCTTTATAAAGGCTAGTAGTATTCCCTTATGCATATTTACCACTTTTGACTATGCATTCATCTGCTGATGGACAATTGACTCTATGTCTTGATTATAGTGAACACTGCTTTAATGAACCTGTCAGTGTGGATTTCTCTTTGGCATATTATTATTGTGTCTTTTTGAATATATATCTCAGTAGTTGAATTGTTGGATCATGGATCATATGGTAGCTCTAACTTCAATTTTTTGAGGAGCCTCCATATCTTTTCCATAATGGTTCTGCTAATTTACATTCTCAACAACAGTGTTCAAGAGTTCCCTTTACTCTACATCCTCTCCATTTCCCCCCCCCCCTCCTTTGGATGTTAGACATTGTGATGTGTAAGGTGATAGATATCTCATTGTGATTTTAATTTTTATTACAGTGATGATTAGTATTTTTAATATACTGGTTTGTCATTTGTATCTCTTATTTTATATCAATTCAGGTCCTTTACCTATTTTTATGCTTTTATTAGGGCATTATAGTTATAAATAATAGTTTGTTTCATTTTAACATAGTCATATATGCATACTATTTAATTTGTTCCATTTCAGTTCCTGGTGATTCCTCTTTCCCTCCCATCCTCCTTTTCTTATTCCCCTGCCTCTACTGGTTTTTCTTCCACTCACTTATAGATTTATTTTAATACGTGTTTAATAAATATGCATAAAGGTGAAATTCACTGTGGTATATTTATTCATGCATATAGTGCTATTTTGTCAAATTAATTTTGCATTTCTCCCCTTTCCATCTTTTCCTCTCAATCTCCTTCTTCTACTTCACTGATAGTCCCTTATCTATTTTTTAAATTTTTTATTAGAGGATTATAATTATACATAATATTTGTGTTCATTTTGACAAAATAATGCATGCAAGGAATGTGATTTCAATTCCTATCCTTCCCCTTTCCCTTCCCTCCTTCTTCCCCCTATTCTCTTTCCTTTTCTCTATTGCTCTTCTTTTCACTACTTTATTTATCTTTGTGATATCTGACACTGTTGTTTTTCCCCTTACTTTGTTCTAGCTTCCTCGTATGAAGAAAAAAAAAAAAATTGAACACATGATTTCCTGAGTCTGGCTTATTTCATTTAGCATGATGTTCTGCAGTTCTATCCATTTACCAGCAAATGCCATAATTTCATTATTCTTTATTTATTTATTTTATTGGTTCTTTTTAATTATACATGACAGTAGAATTCATTTTGATATAATTATACAAATGTGGAATATATCTTATTCTAATTAGGAACCCAATTTAATAGATGTACATGATGGTGGGATTCACTGTGGTATATTTATATATATGTACATAGGAAAATTATTTCAAATTCATTCCACTGTCTTTCTTTTCCCATCCCCATCCCTATCATTCATTCTCCTTTGTCTAATCTGCTGAATATCTATTCTGACCCTCTCTCCCTTATTGTGGGTTAACTTCCACATATCAGCATAAACATATGACCTTTGGCTTTTGGGGACTGGCTTATTTCACTTAGAATGATAGTCTCCAAATTCATACATTTACATGCAAATGTCATAAAGTAATTCTTCTTTATGGCTGAGTAATACTCTACTGTATATATTATACCAAGTTTTTTTTTTTTTTTTTTCATTCATCTGTTGATGGGCACCTAGTTTGGATCCCTAACTTTGCTATTGTGGATTGCACTGCTAGAAACATTGATATGGTTGTATCACCATAATATGCTGATTTTAGTTCTTTTGCACAAATATAAGGGAGTGGAATAGTTGAGTCATATAGTGGTTCCATTCCTAGATTTTTTTCAGGACTCTCCAGACTGCTCTTCAGAGTGGTTGTATAAACTTCTAGTCCCATCAACAATATATGAGTGTGGGCAATAATTTATGAGTGTATCTTTTTTTCCACATTTTCATCAGCATTTATTATTATTTGTATTCTTGATAATTGGCATTTAGATTGGACTAACATGAAATATAAGTATAATCTCTATTTGCATTTCCCTGTTAGGGATGTTTAACATTTTGTTACATATTTGTTGGCCAGTTGTGTTTCTTTTTTTGAGAAATATCTGTTTAGTACTTTTGACTATTTTTGAAATTACTTTGTTTCCTTAAAATTGAGTTGTTTGTGTTCCTCATATATTTTGGACATTAACATTATATCAGATGTATGGTTTGCAAACACTTTTCCTTTTTCTATAGGTTCTAGCTTCACTTTGTGAACTATTTGCTTTTCTGAGCAACAGCTTTTTAGTTTGATGTAATGCCATTTTTCTATTTCTGCCTCTCTGGTCTGTGCTGTTGGGACCATATTCAAAAAAAATCTTTGTCCGGAACAATGTTGTGAGATTTTCCCAATGATCTGTTTTAGTAATTTTGTAGTTTCAGATCTTATTTTTAAGTATTTATTCTTTCTGGAGGTTTGTTTTCTTGTGTGATGTGAAATAAATAGTTCTTTGTTAGTGTATAGAAACACTATTAGTCAATATGTTTGTATGTTTGCTTTGTATCTTCAAACATTGCTGAATTTCTTTGTTAATTTAATAACAATTTGGTAGATTATTTAGGGATATATACATATATATATATTATCATATCATATGCACAGAAATTTGAATTTCTTCCCTTTTAATTTATATGCTTTTTATTTATTTTTGTTACCTAATTTCTCTGGTTAGGATTTACAGAAGCCATGAGAGTCGGCATCCATTCTTTTTGTTCTTTTTTTTTTTACATCATTTTTTCCCACTTTTTCTCATCGTCTATATGATGTTATCTGTGCATTTATCATATATGTCCTTAATTATGTTTAGGTACATTCATCTTGAAGACATGTGGATTTATGTCAAATGTTTTTATTTTCTGTAACTATTTTTAATAGTTTTACGGTTATTTTGTAGACCCTTTGTTCATTTTTTGCTTTCTTCCTTTGTCATTAGGAGATTTATTTTGGTAATATGCTTGGTTTATCATTTTTTATCATTTTATTTTTGACAGTTTTATTATGTATTGGTGTAGTCTTTTTTGTTTTGACAATAATTGGAGAGTTTTAGCCTTTCTGTACCTTGATATTTATATCTTTCTTCTAGTTTTAAAGTTTGCTGCCATTATTTCTTTAAACACATTTTCTAGTTGTTTCTCTCTTAAACATCCAAAATTTCAATATTTGCTCTTTTGATATTGTACCATAAATATTTTAGTCTTTTCTGATTTTGTTTATATTTTGTTTCTTTGTTCCACTCTGACTATATATTTTCAAATTACTTGTTTTTTAATTCATAGTTTCTTTCTTTTCTGATAAATTCTGTTACTGATGTCCTCTATTGCATTTTAATTTTTTGTATTCTTCATCTCCAGAAGTTGTTTGATTTTTTAAAACTTTTAATATCTAAGTTTATTTAGTAATTTGGGGCATTTTTTGTATTCTTGAATTTTTTAATTGTATTTTTTGAAGTTCCCTGAACTTTCTGAAAGCAAGTATTTTAATTTCTTTGTCAGGTAGTGTATATATCTCCATTCTATTAGGATCCATTACTGGTGCTTTGTTTGTTATTTTGGTAATGTCATATTTCCCTCATTGTTCTTTATCATTTTGGCCATGTGTTAATGTCTGCACATTTTGTAAGAGTAAGCAGATATATCATTGTTTGATTCCTGACATCAATAAAGTAAGGACTTATTCTATTTTTTGATTCCTGAACTCATCCAGGAAACCCTTTTACCAGTAAGTTTGTCCATAGACTTCTGATAGGATAACTGACATGGTCTTTAGTTGGGTTTCCTGCCAGATGACTTAGCAGTCCTGATTGGTACTTGAGTCAGCAGGGCAGTAGTTCTGGAGTTTGAGTGGGTCTATGAGGGCATTCCTGGAGCCTGTATCCAGGTGATTCCTTGTAATGGTTTAGATATTAAGTGTCTCCCAGAAGCTGATGTGTGAGACAATGAAAGAAATTCAGAAGTGAAATGATTATGATATGAGATTCTTAATCCAATCAGTGAATTAATCCCTTGATGGGGATTGACTGAGTGGTAACTGAAGGCTGGTAGGTTGAGGCAGGAAGAGGTGGCTATTGGGGGCCTGCTCTTGGGGTATATATTTTGTGAGCTGAGCTTTCTCTCTCTCTCTCTCTCTCTCTCTCTCTCTCTCTCTTTTCTTCTTCTTCTTCTTCTTCTTCTTCTTCTTCTTCTTCTTCTTCTTCTTCCTCTTCCTCTGCTCCTCCTCCTCCTCCTTCCTTTTTTTCTTCCTCTTTTTCTTCTTCTTCTTCCTGGCGTGATGTCCTCTACTGCCTTTGTCTACTATATTCTTCCACCATAGTGTTCTGCCTCTCTTTGAGCCCAAGGAATGGAGCCAACTGTCTATGGACTGAGATCTCTGAAACTGTGAGCCCCCAAATAAACTTTTCCTCCTTTAAAATTGTTCTTGTCTGGTCTTTTAGTCACAACAGTGAAAAAACTGATTAAATTACCCCGCTTAAGCCTGGGCCCACAAGGACTGGCAAGATAATGGGGTGGATAATGAATCTGGGTCCACAAGGATGGACCTGAAGTTGAATTCTGTGGTGTGGAATTTTGGTCCTGGATTCAGATAGCATGTGAGTTAGTGGTGGCTGAGTATGTGGGGGCTTTCCTAAAGCCTGAGTTCACAGGGCCTGACCTGGCAGTAAGATTATCCTTGAGCCTAATCGCAGGGGTTGGCCTGATATTGAGGTAAGCCTGGATTCTGACCCATGGAGACAGGTCTTGGTCCTGGATCCATGGGAGCTGACCTAGAGCCTAGGTCTATAGGCGTGATCCTAGAACCTCAGTCTGTGGGGGTTGGTACCATTCAGTTCAACCTGAAGCCTGAAGCCTGAATGATACTGAGGCATGTGTGGATTCTGAGATGAGAAGGGTTGATCTGGAGCCTGAAGGCATAGTTTTGGGCCTGGTGCCTGGAGTCACAGGGTTGGCCTGAAGGCTGTGTGTACAGGTGATATTGTAGAGACCTGGTCTAGCAGGACTGACCTGGGTTCTGATTCTGCATGGGATATACTTGAACCTGCATCCACAGACTTGCCGGGGTAGCTGAGTTACGAAAGGGGCCGAGTTCTAAGCTATCTTCCTATCGGGCCCTAACAGGAAGTTTTTTTTTTCTTGCCAGCAAGAAAATATAGCTTACTCGGCGAGAATGAGCTTAAGAACAGAAATCGCTAGATGCCTTACCTCTGTCTGTTTGAACAGATAACACGCCACACCTAGAAAGTCTTGTATATAGCTCACGGGATGTCCGGAGAACAACTCGCTTTATTGAACAAGCATTGACTTAAATAGGCCTAGAACTAACCAATCAGCAAGCAAGGCGGTTCAGCCTCTCACGCTACGTCATAGCCACACCCCTTGGTTTAGCCCTGGTCCTTTAAGGTGTGGTAAGCAGTCAAATCTCTATCCCTTGGCAGACATAGTCCCAACAATTCCCCTTTTTTTGTTTATTTAAAAAATGGGTCTCTCCATTTATTTTTAAATGGGATGTCCCATCTTTTAGGGTGTCCAACTCATAGAGAGTGTGCCCGTCTAGGTCGATTTCTCCTCTTTGGGAAAAATCTTACCTGTTATTGGCTATCACTCTAGCACTTTAGGTGGACATGCCTAGGGCCAGCAGGTGGCCAAGGGGAGCACACGGGACATGACAGTCACCTTTGGGAAGGCTTGACTGGATGGCATACCTCTGCATCCTGTTAAGGACCGTGGCCAAGCCTATAGGGCTATAGCTCAGCGTGACAGTAGACCACCCAGCTGTATCTGGCCAGTTCTATAGGGCTAAAGGTGCACACAAAGACAATGACAATTAGGGATTTCACCAAAAAGAGAAAGTCTACCCATTTAGCAAGGATTTCACCAAAAAGAGA
This sequence comes from Tamias sibiricus, assembly GCA_025594165.1. Taxonomy (NCBI): domain Eukaryota; kingdom Metazoa; phylum Chordata; class Mammalia; order Rodentia; family Sciuridae; genus Tamias; species Tamias sibiricus. The sequence continues at coordinate 91,232,959 of CM046667.1, read as the reverse complement.
AAGTCTACCCATTTAGCAAGGATTTCACCAAAAGGAGAAAGTCTACCCATTTAGCAAGGATTTCACCAAAAAGATAAAGTCTACCCATTTAGCAAGGATTTCACCAAAAAGAGAAAGTCCATCTATTTAGTTCAGTTTAAAGGAAGCCTTTTGGCATAAAGTCCAGATGACTGTCACAGGAATGGGACTCTTCTCTTAGAGTCCAAAGGAAGCCGTCCAGCACAAAGTCTAAATAATTGTCCTAAGATATAGCGCTCTTCTCTCAGAGTCCAAAGGAAGTCGTCTAGCATAAAGTCCAGATAATTGTCACAGGAATGGCACAGTCCTTCTTCTCTCATCGCAGAGGGTTGAGATGCTGACAAAGAAGGAGTCCAGGATAGCGTCTTTGATGAATTTTGAAACGGATGTGATGAGAAGTTTAATCACAGCACGACAGGAGCTTTGTCACGGTTTTTTCATTTCTGTGGAAAAAGAAAGGATCACTCCTCAAGAGCTTGTGTTCCTGGGTAGTCATTTTGGTCGGATTGGCAATATTTGAGATCTCTGGCAGGCACCCATATAGGGTTTTGCTCTCCCATTGGGAAGACACATCCAAAACCTCTGCCAGCACTTACTAATGGATCAGGACCTCTCCAGACTCCAGTTAATGGGTCTTTCCATCAGACCTCAACTTTTATATAAGGCGTTTGGTTAGACCAGTGTCTCTGAAATGCAGATAGAGGCTGCTGTTTGGAAAAATTTAAAATATTTAAAGCAAGCATAGCTGTTTTCAACTGGTCATGGGGGTTGCTTCCCCCATTTTGTTTTATTAATTGGTCCTTTAAGGTTTTATTATGTCTTTCTATTATGGCTTGTCCTTTTGGGTTATATGGAATCCCTGTGGTATGCTTAATATGCCAAGTTTGGAAGAACTTTTGTAATGATTTGCTTACAAAACAGGGTCCATTATCAGTTTTAACTTGTTTTGGCAATCCAAGAATAGCAAAGCATTGTAAAAAGTGACTTTCAGCATGTTTAGCCCTTTCTCCAGAATGTGCCGTGGCCCAACAAGCATGTGAATAAGTATCTATGGACATAAATATATATTTTAATTTTCCAAATGGCACATAATGGGTTACATCAGTTTGCCAGATAGCGTTGGGCCTTAGACCTCTGGGATTTACCCCAGGGGACTGGAGAGGTGGGACCTGTAAGAAGGGCAAACAAGATTTACATGTCCTTATAATCTTTTTTAAATCTTTTATAGGAACTAAAGGAAATTTATTATGTAGACCTCTCCAATTTAAATGAGTAAGGTTGTGAAGACCTTGAGCTAACTGAAGGTCTTGTTGATATGGAACTGTAACTGTTAATACACCTGTGGTGGCCAACCGGTCAGCGGCCTGATTTCCCTCAGATAGGGGCCCAGATAAGCCTTGATGTCCCCTAAGATGTTGGAGGAACATAGGTTCATTACGCCCCTTTAACAGGGATCGAACCTGGATCATCAGAGGGGTGATAGGATTATTATCTATCTTTATATATGAGGCATTTAGAGTAGGTAATAGGTTAATTACATATAAACTATCTGAGAAAAGATTCATAGGCTCTTGGACATGGGTCAAGGCTAATGCAACAGCATATAATTCTTTAAATTGAGCAGAACCAGTAACTGCTTCAAAGTATTGTGTCCTTTGGCCTGAGGATGGGTGAAATATTACAACTGCTGACCCTTCTTTTCCTCCATCTGTGAAGACATTTACTGCCTTGGGGAGTGGCTTGCTAGAAAACAAGATGGGGGGAGTCCACTCCAGTTTGGGGAAAGAAGAAGTCCATTTGCTTGACCCGTAATGACAGTCAACTTTTTCTAGAAATCCTTCTAATGCATAGGAGACTCTAGGGTTGTTTCTCTGTATCCATTCAAAATCTGACAAATGGTAAGGAATTGTTAAAATATCTGGGTCTTTTCCATAATGCCTCAATGATGTATCTCTTCCTTTTATTACAAGATCTGCTAATTGATCTAATTGGGAATAAACTCGAGGTGTTCCTCCCACAGAGGAATGTATCCATTCTAATGGATTTCCCATCTGGGTGAGCACAGCTGTCAGGAGTTTAGCACCTGAGAAAATCCATAAATATAGAGGTTGCTTTGGTTGGTATCGAGCCAATTGGGCTGAATTGAGGACATCTTGGACTTTTTGTAATATTGACAGATGACTCTCTTCTAGTAAAATCACATCAGAGGGGGATTTTCCCCGTAGCAACTCAAAGAGAGGTAATAAATCCTCAGTAGAGGTATGAAGCCAAGGTCTTAACCAGTTTAGCTCTCCTAATAGCTTTTGTAACTCTGTCAAGGAATAAGATTTTTGAATGAGAAGTTGGGGTTTGAGAGGACAAACAGAGTCTAGGCTAATTTTTGTCCCCAATATTTTAAAGGGAGGAATAGTTTGTATTTTATCATTGGATATGTGTAATCCTCCTTTTTCTAAGAGCTCTCGGAGGGTTAAGTAAGCAGAGTTTAGTTGTTGGACATCAGTAGCACCCAGGATGATGTCATCCATATAGACATATAAGGTAAGCTGTGATTTTTTCATTAATGGTGACAGAAGACATGAAACATAATATTGACAAAAAGCTGGGCTATTAGCCATACCTTGAGGGAGCACTATCCATTTATATCTTTTATCTGGCTTATGACAATTGGTTGATGGGACAGAGAATGTAAATTTTTCATAATCATCTGGATGAAGAGGTATTGAAAAATAACAATCTTTAATATCAATAACAATTAAGGTTAAATCTTTTGAGATCTGGCCAGGGGAGCATTCTGGAGGCCGATCAAGACCATCGGGGTAGTCTTTTTTAAAATAGCCTTGCCGTCCGTATTTAAAATAGGTTTCTTTTCCATTTAAAAACTGTTGTTAATATCTTAGTACGAGCATTAATGGGAGTGTTTAATATCTGAGACTGGTGAGTTGTTGAACCCACATCTTTGGTGGTAATAATCCATCTTTTATAAATTTATCTTTTAACTTAGCATAGGCCAGCTTGTGATTTGTGGTCATTTCTTCCCAAACTAACATTTTTGTAAATTGGTCATTAGGTGGAAGTTTTCTTTGAAGGCCTTTTTCTACTTTTTCAATAAATGTGGCCAGATTTTTATTAGCTTTTTGAGTGATTTTAGCTATAGGAAGTTTTGTTAAATTAACTGGAAATGCCATTACAGGTGAAAGCCCATTAGAGGGCGCTGGCGCCTCTTGGTATGGTAATGGCGCCAAAGGCTTAATAAAAGCTAACTCACAAAATGGCGGATCACCTTTAGAAAGTTTCGAGCCACGTGGTTGGAGGTCTTTGTTCTCAGGGACCTTGTCAGATCTCTCTAAAGGAGGGGCTGTAGTTTCTAATTCCCTGGAGTGAGATTTCTTTAAATTCGCGGACCGGGAAAAATTAGGTGTTTGTTTTTCTTGTAAAAGCGAGTACGCTTTTAGGGCGGATAAAGCTGGATAAACTCCCGGAGGCGGGGATTCCCCGTACTCAATTTCTCGGTCCCTTAAAATTTGTGTTATTTTGTCCCAAGTCTTCCAAGAATCAAAATCAGACTTTGGGAGCCAGGGAGCCGCCCGTTTTAATGAACTCCAGATCACCTCCGATTGACTGTCAGATATTTGGAGACCTTGCTTTCTCAAAATATCTCGCCATGCCTCGAGGGCTGGGTCTCCTGACTTCCTGAATGTTAAGATTTGTCCCATAATAAAAGGGGATTTCTGCCAGCGAAAGAGACGCTGTGTCTCTAACCTTATTAAGCTCACCGATAATTTTTTCCTTGTTCCCGCCCCACGTTTGGGCGCCAACCTGCCGGGGTAGCTGAGTTACGAAAGGGGCCGAGTTCTAAGCTATCTTCCTATCGGGCCCTAACAGGAAGTTTTTTTTTTCTTGCCAGCAAGAAAATATAGCTTACTCGGCGAGAATGAGCTTAAGAACAGAAATCGCTAGATGCCTTACCTCTGTCTGTTTGAACAGATAACACGCCACACCTAGAAAGTCTTGTATATAGCTCACGGGATGTCCGGAGAACAACTCGCTTTATTGAACAAGCATTGACTTAAATAGGCCTAGAACTAACCAATCAGCAAGCAAGGCGGTTCAGCCTCTCACGCTACGTCATAGCCACACCCCTTGGTTTAGCCCTGGTCCTTTAAGGTGTGGTAAGCAGTCAAATCTCTATCCCTTGGCAGACATAGTCCCAACAATTCCCCTTTTTTTGTTTATTTAAAAAATGGGTCTCTCCATTTATTTTTAAATGGGATGTCCCATCTTTTAGGGTGTCCACTCATAGAGAGTGTGCCCGTCTAGGTCGATTTCTCCTCTTTGGGAAAAATCTTACCTGTTATTGGCTATCACTCTAGCACTTTAGGTGGACATGCCTAGGGCCAGCAGGTGGCCAAGGGGAGCACACGGGACATGACAGTCACCTTTGGGAAGGCTTGACTGGATGGCATACCTCTGCATCCTGTTAAGGACCGTGGCCAAGCCTATAGGGCTATAGCTCAGCGTGACAGTAGACCACCCAGCTGTATCTGGCCAGTTCTATAGGGCTAAAGGTGCACACAAAGACAATGACAATTAGGGATTTCACCAAAAAGAGAAAGTCTACCCATTTAGCAAGGATTTCACCAAAAAGAGAAAGTCTACCCATTTAGCAAGGATTTCACCAAAAGGAGAAAGTCTACCCATTTAGCAAGGATTTCACCAAAAAGATAAAGTCTACCCATTTAGCAAGGATTTCACCAAAAAGAGAAAGTCCATCTATTTAGTTCAGTTTAAAGGAAGCCTTTTGGCATAAAGTCCAGATGACTGTCACAGGAATGGGACTCTTCTCTTAGAGTCCAAAGGAAGCCGTCCAGCACAAAGTCTAAATAATTGTCCTAAGATATAGCGCTCTTCTCTCAGAGTCCAAAGGAAGTCGTCTAGCATAAAGTCCAGATAATTGTCACAGGAATGGCACAGTCCTTCTTCTCTCATCGCAGAGGGTTGAGATGCTGACAAAGAAGGAGTCCAGGATAGCGTCTTTGATGAATTTTGAAACGGATGTGATGAGAAGTTTAATCACAGCACGACAGGAGCTTTGTCACGGTTTTTTCATTTCTGTGGAAAAAGAAAGGATCACTCCTCAAGAGCTTGTGTTCCTGGGTAGTCATTTTGGTCGGATTGGCAATATTTGAGATCTCTGGCAGGCACCCATATAGGGTTTTGCTCTCCCATTGGGAAGACACATCCAAAACCTCTGCCAGCACTTACTAATGGATCAGGACCTCTCCAGACTCCAGTTAATGGGTCTTTCCATCAGACCTCAACTTTTATATAAGGCGTTTGGTTAGACCAGTGTCTCTGAAATGCAGATAGAGGCTGCTGTTTGGAAAAATTTAAAATATTTAAAGCAAGCATAGCTGTTTTCAACTGGTCATGGGGGTTGCTTCCCCCATTTTGTTTTATTAATTGGTCCTTTAAGGTTTTATTATGTCTTTCTATTATGGCTTGTCCTTTTGGGTTATATGGAATCCCTGTGGTATGCTTAATATGCCAAGTTTGGAAGAACTTTTGTAATGATTTGCTTACAAAACAGGGTCCATTATCAGTTTTAACTTGTTTTGGCAATCCAAGAATAGCAAAGCATTGTAAAAAGTGACTTTCAGCATGTTTAGCCCTTTCTCCAGAATGTGCCGTGGCCCAACAAGCATGTGAATAAGTATCTATGGACATAAATATATATTTTAATTTTCCAAATGGCACATAATGGGTTACATCAGTTTGCCAGATAGCGTTGGGCCTTAGACCTCTGGGATTTACCCCAGGGGACTGGAGAGGTGGGACCTGTAAGAAGGGCAAACAAGATTTACATGTCCTTATAATCTTTTTTAAATCTTTTATAGGAACTAAAGGAAATTTATTATGTAGACCTCTCCAATTTAAATGAGTAAGGTTGTGAAGACCTTGAGCTAACTGAAGGTCTTGTTGATATGGAACTGTAACTGTTAATACACCTGTGGTGGCCAACCGGTCAGCGGCCTGATTTCCCTCAGATAGGGGCCCAGATAAGCCTTGATGTCCCCTAAGATGTTGGAGGAACATAGGTTCATTACGCCCCTTTAACAGGGATCGAACCTGGATCATCAGAGGGGTGATAGGATTATTATCTATCTTTATATATGAGGCATTTAGAGTAGGTAATAGGTTAATTACATATAAACTATCTGAGAAAAGATTCATAGGCTCTTGGACATGGGTCAAGGCTAATGCAACAGCATATAATTCTTTAAATTGAGCAGAACCAGTAACTGCTTCAAAGTATTGTGTCCTTTGGCCTGAGGATGGGTGAAATATTACAACTGCTGACCCTTCTTTTCCTCCATCTGTGAAGACATTTACTGCCTTGGGGAGTGGCTTGCTAGAAAACAAGATGGGGGGAGTCCACTCCAGTTTGGGGAAAGAAGAAGTCCATTTGCTTGACCCGTAATGACAGTCAACTTTTTCTAGAAATCCTTCTAATGCATAGGAGACTCTAGGGTTGTTTCTCTGTATCCATTCAAAATCTGACAAATGGTAAGGAATTGTTAAAATATCTGGGTCTTTTCCATAATGCCTCAATGATGTATCTCTTCCTTTTATTACAAGATCTGCTAATTGATCTAATTGGGAATAAACTCGAGGTGTTCCTCCCACAGAGGAATGTATCCATTCTAATGGATTTCCCATCTGGGTGAGCACAGCTGTCAGGAGTTTAGCACCTGAGAAAATCCATAAATATAGAGGTTGCTTTGGTTGGTATCGAGCCAATTGGGCTGAATTGAGGACATCTTGGACTTTTTGTAATATTGACAGATGACTCTCTTCTAGTAAAATCACATCAGAGGGGGATTTTCCCCGTAGCAACTCAAAGAGAGGTAATAAATCCTCAGTAGAGGTATGAAGCCAAGGTCTTAACCAGTTTAGCTCTCCTAATAGCTTTTGTAACTCTGTCAAGGAATAAGATTTTTGAATGAGAAGTTGGGGTTTGAGAGGACAAACAGAGTCTAGGCTAATTTTTGTCCCCAATATTTTAAAGGGAGGAATAGTTTGTATTTTATCATTGGATATGTGTAATCCTCCTTTTTCTAAGAGCTCTCGGAGGGTTAAGTAAGCAGAGTTTAGTTGTTGGACATCAGTAGCACCCAGGATGATGTCATCCATATAGACATATAAGGTAAGCTGTGATTTTTTCATTAATGGTGACAGAAGACATGAAACATAATATTGACAAAAAGCTGGGCTATTAGCCATACCTTGAGGGAGCACTATCCATTTATATCTTTTATCTGGCTTATGACAATTGGTTGATGGGACAGAGAATGTAAATTTTTCATAATCATCTGGATGAAGAGGTATTGAAAAATAACAATCTTTAATATCAATAACAATTAAGGTTAAATCTTTTGAGATCTGGCCAGGGGAGCATTCTGGAGGCCGATCAAGACCATCGGGGTAGTCTTTTTTAAAATAGCCTTGCCGTCCGTATTTAAAATAGGTTTCTTTTCCATTTAAAACTGTTGTTAATATCTTAGTACGAGCATTAATGGGAGTGTTTAATATCTGAGACTGGTGAGTTGTTGAACCCACATCTTTGGTGGTAATAATCCATCTTTTTATAAATTTATCTTTTAACTTAGCATAGGCCAGCTTGTGATTTGTGGTCATTTCTTCCCAAACTAACATTTTTGTAAATTGGTCATTAGGTGGAAGTTTTCTTTGAAGGCCTTTTTCTACTTTTTCAATAAATGTGGCCAGATTTTTATTAGCTTTTTGAGTGATTTTAGCTATAGGAAGTTTTGTTAAATTAACTGGAAATGCCATTACAGGTGAAAGCCCATTAGAGGGCGCTGGCGCCTCTTGGTATGGTAATGGCGCCAAAGGCTTAATAAAAGCTAACTCACAAAATGGCGGATCACCTTTAGAAAGTTTCGAGCCACGTGGTTGGAGGTCTTTGTTCTCAGGGACCTTGTCAGATCTCTCTAAAGGAGGGGCTGTAGTTTCTAATTCCCTGGAGTGAGATTTCTTTAAATTCGCGGACCGGGAAAAATTAGGTGTTTGTTTTTCTTGTAAAAGCGAGTACGCTTTTAGGGCGGATAAAGCTGGATAAACTCCCGGAGGCGGGGATTCCCCGTACTCAATTTCTCGGTCCCTTAAAATTTGTGTTATTTTGTCCCAAGTCTTCCAAGAATCAAAATCAGACTTTGGGAGCCAGGGAGCCGCCCGTTTTAATGAACTCCAGATCACCTCCGATTGACTGTCAGATATTTGGAGACCTTGCTTTCTCAAAATATCTCGCCATGCCTCGAGGGCTGGGTCTCCTGACTTCCTGAATGTTAAGATTTGTCCCATAATAAAAGGGGATTTCTGCCAGCGAAAGAGACGTTGTGTCTCTAACCTTATTAAGCTCACCGATAATTTTTTCCTTGTTCCCGCCCCACGTTTGGGCGCCAACCTGCCGGGGTAGCTGAGTTACGAAAGGGGCCGAGTTCTAAGCTATCTTCCTATCGGGCCCTAACAGGAAGTTTTTTTTTTCTTGCCAGCAAGAAAATATAGCTTACTCGGCGAGAATGAGCTTAAGAACAGAAATCGCTAGATGCCTTACCTCTGTCTGTTTGAACAGATAACACGCCACACCTAGAAAGTCTTGTATATAGCTCACGGGATGTCCGGAGAACAACTCGCTTTATTGAACAAGCATTGACTTAAATAGGCCTAGAACTAACCAATCAGCAAGCAAGGCGGTTCAGCCTCTCACGCTACGTCATAGCCACACCCCTTGGTTTAGCCCCGGTCCTTTAAGGTGTGGTAAGCAGTCAAATCTCTATCCCTTGGCAGACATAGTCCCAACACAGACTCAGTGCTACAATACAGACCTTTAGGAGAAATCTTCAACTTGTTTCAATATATACTGGCCTGAAGTTTCAGTGTGTCGGGGCTGACTTGAAGCTGGGATGGGCCCAAAGCCTGGGGCCACTAGGGTTGGGCTGGCAGAAGGAAAATCATGGATGCTCAGTCCATAGGTACTCTTCTAAAGTTTGAAGCTGTGGGGATCTTCCCAGTGCTTAATTTTGCTGGGGAAAGCCTGATGTTAAAGTTTAAGGCAAAGTCCTTTGCTTACATCCCTCTCTTTTCTCACAAGTATAGAATATTTCTCTCCATACTCTACCTGGTGTTAAGAAAAGGTTAACATAGGTAATGTAGAACTGTTCTTATATCATAGTCAATGTGAATTTTCTTTCTGTGCTACTCCTTGGTGTTATAATCTCTCATCTGATTTTCTCAGCGCTTGTGAAGATATTCTCAAACATGGGTAGTTGTCCAAATTAATATTTCTATGGAGTTCAAGTATTGGTATTATGGTTTTACATGGCATCACTGGGTTCCCTGAGGCTTCATATGTTGTAATTTAATCTCCATTGTAAGGAATTAAAAGGGTGGAAACCTAATCTGACTGTAGTATTTAGAGGAGAGGTTTTGTGGAAACCTAATCTGACTGTAGTATTTAGAGGAGAGGTTTTGAGAGATTATTTGGACCAGATAAGGTCATTAGGGTAGAGCTACCATGCATGAATCTAGGTGGCTTCATAACGAGAGAGAAAAAGACAAGAGACTCACATGCACATGCATGCACCTTATTGCTTGCCATGTGTGTCCCTGTGTCACCTTAGGATGCCACTCACTGGAAGGCCATCACCAGATGCTGGAGCTTTACCTTGGACTTCAATAACTGTGAGCAAAAATAAACTTCTGTTATTTGTAATTTACTCATTCTGTGGCATTGTGTTATAGGCAAAATAAAATGGACTGATATAGCTGAATTGTCCTATTCACCATCTTGCTGACATTTGCCTTCTAATAAGGGTCCCTAAATTCTAGAAGTAGCGAATTCAATAGTTTTTAAGTCCAAAGAATGACTTTTAAATGACTGTTTACATCATCACTCTCTTTCTCATTCATTGTGCCACTTGACAACCTGTCTAAGGTGGAAGACTATAATCCCATCTTTTTGCTTGGTGTGGGCTCTATTTTGGCATCTGATGTTGCTTTAGGTAATTAGAGAAGAAAAGCTGCATGATAATTTGAAGTGTCGCTTTCTTGATTGGGCCTTCCTTAAGTATGGAAAAGAGAGAGAGAGGAAAAAGAAAAAAAAAAACCAGACACATGAAGTTTCTGGGGAAAACAATCATTATAAAGGCTTACAAATTTGGAAATTTTAATATTGTAGCTCAACTCACCACTCTGGCTATCTCACCTTCAAGAATGAGAGCTAGTATCTCTTAACCACCCACAAGTTAATGCTGAGAAATATCTTATGTAAGTGCTGAATAGCTTTCAAATCTGCTTGGTTTTGAAAGGTATAATTAAAGCTTATTATTCTCCCTTTCTTTGTCTACAAGCTGTTGGATCATAGGAAGAAAGAAAACAAGATTTTTTCTTTAACCAGTAAAAGCATTTGCTAGATTTAAAGAGAAATTGTCCCTATGTATTAAAAAACCTCATATCTCTTTTGATAAAGAGATGATTGAGTTGAATTGCACTCAAATGAAATTTTAAACACTTAAACTGAGAAACCAATGAAGAGACTTTCAATCATAACATTTTCTAGAAATAGCTTTTCATAAAACAGCAAGGCTCAAAATTGAGGTGGAAACCTACGAAATAGTTTTCATACTTACACCATCATGCCTAATATGTACCCATATTAGTATATCTCTGTTACCAGTTTTTTGTGGTGCTAGGGATTGAACCCAGTACCTTGTGCATGCAAAGCAAGCACCCTACCAACTGAGCCAAACCACCAGCTCTCTCTTTTTCCCTTCTTTAACATTGTGAAACTCTTCTGTTTTTTTTTTTTTTTTTTTTTTTTAAATTTCCACATTTTCCCCACCAGTAGTGGGAAGTATTAAAATGATGTAGACTTACTGATTAACATAAAAATTAACATTTTTCTTTTTCCTACCAGTAAAAATAGGTTGAGGTTTCCTCAATGCAATGCAATCCTAAATCAAAATAGCAATGTCATTCTTCAAGACCTAGAATAAGCAATCCTAACATTCTCATGGTAAAACAAAGTACTCAAATTAGATAAAGTAGTCTTGAGAAAAAAAGAACAAAACTGGAGGCATCACAATACCAAATATCAAGTTATACTTCAGACCTATAGCAACAGAAAAAAAACATGGTATTGAGATAATAAAAGACATGTGGATCAATGAAAGAGAATAGAATACTCAGAAATAAACCCACACACCTAGAGTCAACTGATTCTTGGCAAAGGCATTAAAAACATACACTGAAGAAATATAACCTCCTCAGATGTTGTGCTGGGAAAACTGAATATCCAAATGCAGAAGATTAAATCTTGACACTTATGTCTCATGTTGTTTGATAATCAAGTCAAAATGGATTAAATATGCACATGTAAGACTTGCAATGACTAGAAGGAAGCATAGGAACAGGCAATAATTTTCTGGATAAGACCCCCAAATGACTTAAGTAAGTTTTCTAAAGGTGCTGCAATCATACATAGACTTCTATTTTTTCTGTGAATTAAAAAAAGTATCTGTAATAGTAATTAGAGCTGCTTATAAATGTTCCATATCTTCTCATTCTTGGTATATGGTAGGATTGCACTTCCCAACCATCTTGAAGTTAAGCATGGATATGTGATTGATTGTAGCTAATGAAAAGTGAGCATAACCAACAAGGGTCTCTTCAAGGTAGAAACTACAATAACTAGTATATAATTTTCTATTTCCTTTCCTGTTTTGCTGTTGTCATAGACGCTTTGTTATTGTGAGTATCTGGATGACTCTAAAAAGCAAACACCTTCTGAACTGTGAACAGGTAGCTCGAGCGGAAAAAAAAAAAAAAAAAAAAAAAAAAAAACAGTAAAAAAACAACATTTACTGTGTTAAGCCACAGAGCTTTAAGGTTGACTGTTTCCTTGCTATTCTTGCTGCCTAATAAAGTGTCATCCTCTCTTAATATGGAGGAGACCAAACAACAAATTTAGAAATTTTGGTGTTATTTTATATTAGTCTATCTCTTTAAATCACTGCTACTGTGATTATTCATACTGACTTTTTCCCCCAGCTTGGGAAATCACTAGTGTAAGCTATCCAAACCATTCCATGTATGTTTCAAACAAAGAACACTGGAATATTGTTAGCATGAATGAGTGTTTTCTCAATCTCTGTGAAATAGGTTTTTAAACTGCTCTGTATTCCTTGACAAATTATTGATAATAAAGCCTCCATTAAAAGTAAAATTCAAAATTAGATTGTTTTGGGGCATTTCTTGATTTCCAATAGAAAGAAAACTTATATGATAAAAGCACATGTAACAAAAAACAATTTCTTCAGAAGATGAAACTGTCAGATCTCATGAGTGCATTCAGATGAATGAAATTCATTTATGCCGACAATGAAATGAATAAGAAACTCTGCCTTCAGTGGGAGAATTGGTCCCACTTAAAATCTTTTAAAAGGCGCAAAGAATCTGAAATAAGATTTAATATCTTCATTTAGCAAATACTTGTCTTACCCCATAGTCATTGGTACTGATGTTCATTTTTGTCTTACAGAAAATTAATCAGATTTATACTTGTTTTTTTCCTTTGGGCCCCTCTGTCCCCTCTGGCACCATCCTTTTAGCCTACAGGCAGTTCAAGAGAACCCTACAGCTTATTTAAAAGAAAAGTAAAAACAAACACACAATATTTCTATAATCATGACAATATCCTAACCACTCTTTAATCCTTAAAACAACCCATAAATTGGATATTAATATTATCTTCATCCTCATTTTATAATTATGAAAACTGAGGCTCAGTAATTTTGAGTTTCTTGTCAAATATTCCACAATTAATAAGTGAAAAAGTCAAGTTTGGAACTCACATAATGCTGGGCTCAGTGGTGCACGCCTGTAATCCCAGCACTTGGGAGGCTGAGGCAGGAGGATTGCAAGTTCAAAGCCAGCCTCAGTAATGGCGAGGCACTTAGCAACTCAGTGAGACCCTGTCTCTAATAAAATACAATAAAGGGCTGGGGATGTGGCCCAGTGGTCGAGTGCCCCTGAGTTCAATCCCTGGTACAAAAAAAAAAAAAAAAAAAGAATGAAAAAGAAATTCACATTGTCTATTCTGGAGTCATACCCATAATCCTCCAAGGGTCCCAAATGGAAAATCCAGAGGGTATACAATATGTGACCAGAAAGTGATAAATGCATTTATTCCCGAGAACACAGCTACATGATTTAATGCTAGGCATACAGGAAGCTTAGCTGCAAGTGGAAGGGAGCAGTTGGGCCTGTGATGACTTGGAGACTACATATCTTGCCTCAGTTTAGCTAAAAGAAAAAATAATTTTCAAACTAGACTTTTTGTCTTCCAAGAGTCTTTTTATCTCCTGAATGCCAACATTTTTAAGTGTACTCAGTCTACTTAAAAAGAGAGGAGAATCAAAGGACACAATTCTGCAATGTTGTGGTTTGTTTCCCTCAGGGTGGCCTAAAAAATGTATTGAAACTTAAGTTAGAATCTGTGAGTAATTGTCTCTCACAGATTTAATTTTATCCACTACCTGCTGAATGCATGTGTGCATGCAAGCACATATATGTTTATTATTCCACAGATAAAAAGAAAGTTCCTGTTCTTTTGTTTCTATATGTGTGTGTATGTCTGATTGTTCTTTTTTTATTGTTCTTGGCTCTAATAATAGTTAACAATTGCACTCACAAGTTTCTGTCTATAGTTGAATAGAATTTTAATTAATGATTCTTAATCATCCACAGGTGGCAGATAGAGCATTGATTAGTATTTATTGTCTTTTCTTTATGTCCTTCTGTAAAGTTTTCCCCAGTTCATTTGGGAAAGGAGGAAATACATTAATCACTCTTAAGTGCACTAATTTGATCAACCTTTTCAGATAATCCTGGGTCAACTGAAATTTGACTTATGGGGCAACTGCCTATAGAAAGTCACACAGAGGCATTTGCATTGCAATTTTCTTCTCTGTCATATCAATGGGCCATAACCTCATTGAAAAAGGTATATCCCTAGCGGTTAGGGGGTTGTTAAGTACCTATGTTCACTCATTCCAAAAAACAGTGCCAATCGATGTACATTAGGGAGTACAAAGATTTATTTCTTATAGGTCAAAACACATCATCACTTAGTAATAGGTTTTGGTTAATACTGATATGGCTTGAATTTGAAGAAATGACTCAAAGTTTAATGACTCTGTTACCCATTATCCATTCTTTTTTCCTTTGTCTTCTTTAGAAACACAACCCAGTATCTTTCTGTTCAAAATATTATGTCATTTTTATCCACTTAGTCCTTATATAGTAGTCTCCCAAGCAAGAATTGCTGCAAATTTTCTATACTGCATATTGAGTAAAAGGAGTTTTTTGCTCGGTTTGTAATATGGAACTAAAGCCTCCTTTTGCTAAAATCACTGACTCTTCACTTGTGCATGCAGATGTGATGGGTTATTGAAAGCTGGATAAAAGCTTGGCATCTCTGCCTTAATTTTGTATCTGTCTCTTTCGACCTCTACCTTTGGGTCATATCCCTGATCAACTTTGCACATAGATCATATAAGAAGTGTTCATATAAAGCTGGTAACCCCTCCCTTCAAGACTGAAGATACCAATATAAAACGAACTAAGAGATTTTTAAGATTCTGGGAAAATGAGTCTTGCAGGGTGATTGCCCCATGATAGGACTCCCTCTCTAAGTGGGGGAAATTACCCCATGGCTGGAACTAAAGCTACCCTCCTAAGCAGAAATAGTCATCCTATATTGGGAACAGTATTGATTTTCCCCTCAAGCAATGATTCCTTTGGAACAGCAGAACCTCACAGAATAAGATTTGAGATAATGATCAACTAGGTCACAGTTCCACAAAGAATACTTAATTATGCATACTTCTTATACCCCTTCCTTATTTAATTTCTTCCCCTATTTAAATCTGAAGGTATTTCTGGTACCCCGAAAGACAGGGCTGAGGTTTTAGTCCCCTTTGCTGGTATAGCCATACTGAATGAATTCCTTTCCTACTTCAACATTACTTTTTCCTTTTGATTTTAGTGGTCACAACTGGTCTATTGGGACTCCCCAAAGTGAGATCCCCCCTCCACACAGACCTGAGATTCTGGTAAGAAAGTCATTCAATAATTCAACGTAACCTAGGAAGCAAGACTAGGATTGGCTTAAATTGTGAGAACCTATGTTCCATCGCAAAAGCTAATTTTGTAACAAATAGACTAGAAAATATTAAAAAATGCTCTTTATGAATGCTTTCTCTATGGAGCACCTCAAGGCATGAATGTAAATCTTGTAGAATAACAACAATTTCTGCCAAAATAGTACAACAGTCCTTGACATGCCTTCCCTCACAGGGTGGTGGTGTGTTATAGACTGTCAGCTAAAATTATAAAGAAAACGGTAATCATTGGCAGTTGGATTATGTGATGCTTTCTAGAATAAATTTTATTTTTTCTGCATCTAAATCCTAATTCAGAGATCCCAGGGAGCCAATAATGTATAACTATCAATCATCAATGGGGACAAAAAAAGCAACTGTTCTCAAATTGATTTTCATTATAGTTCAATTGTTACCTTAAGTGATTTTTCAACTCATTGTTTGACATTACTTAATATAATAATGTGTTCAATGCATCTATTCATAGTTTTTTTTTCCTCATATCATCAGAGTAATTAAGAAGTGTTAGCAAGAACAAGAACTAATGAAAACCATCTGCATAGATGAAGTAACTGAAATGAGTAAAGTTCTCATATACTTTCTAGTATCCTGGTGAATTAATGGTGCTGTGAAAGCTAATATTCAAGGCTATTGATTCCTAGCACTGTTCCCTGTCAGATTACTTTCTCTGTAACAGCTAACATATTTTTGGGGGGATCCAAGAAGGTGGGCTAGAGGGAGGCTGCATTCTGTGTCGCTCCATGCACTGGGATTCAAGTGGTGGGAATACTGTTTCTCTGTGAGTGATTAGAGGACCTCTGACATCTGCTCCCATGCAGGAATCAAGGTCGTCATGCTGTGCAGGTCTTCTGGCCTCAGTGTCAGTGCATGACTCCCCACCACTAGTCCATGCAGGAACTCTGGGTGCCCAAGTAGGATCACCAGCATTAGTACCCGAGCCAGTTTCCTGGCCACCCACCCATGCAGGAGTCCCGGCTGCCACTCCCATGCAAGACACTGGACTGCAACCCATGCACAGGAACTCTGGCCACCACTCCCTTGTGGACCCCCAACTACCAATGTGGGGCTCCCCCAGTTGCCTCCATTTTGGGGCACTGCAACCACTGCCATACTCCCCTACATGTGGTAGCCTGCACCTGGGGACACTGCACTGGGTCTGGAGATAGCCAACAGCCACAATACTGCATGCAACAGAGCAGCATCTCTGAACATGCCACTCAATACCACCACTCGGCCCCATCCAATTTGACACCCCATCTCTGAAAGCAGCCACCTCCATCTTGGGATGCTTTGTTGCCATCCTTAGTTGGGGAAACTGCCAGCTTGGAACTCTATCTGGAGCTTCAAAGCAATATCAAGGTACCAAAACTCACCAACTCCCCACTCTCCCCGGCAGCTGTTAAACTGGCACAGTGCTTGCAGTTACACAACTGGTCTGTAGCTTGCAAAACTGAGTCCTGAACTACCCAATAAAAAAACAGCTCTCTTTGGTAGGTGCACAGCTCCCAGAGCACAACCCACAAGACCCCCAGAGAGAAAGGTTCCTGATGGGGAAGTAGAAAGGGAAGGGATGAGTGAGATACAGTTTAGAGACTAAATTAGAGATCAGGAATTATGAGGTCTGAAGGGCAAAAATCACACCAGAGACAACAGTGCAGCCAAGAGATTTATTCACCAGCCTTTATGGCTGGTCGGAGGTAGAAGAAGTACAGGGAGAGAGGAGTCAGGGAGAGGGAAGTGTGCAAGCTCTGGACGGAGGGTCGGTGCCTGGTCGTGCTGGCTGTGGTCTCTGGAGCTGTTGGCTGGGGCAGCTTCCACTGGGTGGAGACCTTGAGTCTGGAGCTGTTGCAGCGGCTGCTTCCTCTCAGCAGGGATGAGCTGTTGTGTCTGAGCTCCGGGCAGGCAGAGACTTAAGTAGGGATTTCTGGTGGGGGGTGTGCCTGAGCGACCTTTAATGCTATTGGCTCTTTTCCCAGTAAACAGGGAGACCTTTAAGCCGATTGGCTCCTGCCTGCGGATCAGAGCAACCTTTAAGCTGATTGGCTCCTGCCTGGGGAACATAGTGACCTTTAAGATGATTGGCTCCTGCCTGGGGAAAATGAAACCAGGTTGTTCCTAATGGAAATTTCTATGGGGGAGGTAGCCTGTCGGCCCAAGCCTATCTATCAAGGTCTACAGGTGATGTAAGGAGATAAGACCAGGTGCCCACATCACATGAGTGGTCCCCAAAGGAGGTTCTTGGTGAGTAGTCTCCCATCAGGACTTGCATGTGCTATGGGACACTCCTGCACATGGATTGCAGTCAGAGAGCTCTGCCCCCAACACCAATCTTCCCACCCTTAATAAGCTTCACCTTCCTGAGGGTGGAGATACCAACAAACAACAGACAACCCCAAATATTTTATGAGAAGGGAATCAGGAAAGATATTCAACTCCAACAAAAACAATCCTTGTATCTTCTTTGAGATATTTTTCTCTCTCTTTTTTCATGCCTTTACATCCCCATTTGTGAAACCAAGTACTTTTCAGGAATTAGACTACTGAGGACAGGAATGTCTGAATAGTATATTACAGTGATGTTGTACATTCTTTTATCTCCTATTTTAAATTTTTTTATTTTTCATAATATTTATGCTTGTTTTTTTGTACTCCACAGTCTTCCCACTTATCTCCCCAAAATGACTTTCTCTCTCTTGTCTTGTTACTAACCAACTTTGTTAGATTCCTCTTTCACACTTTCTAACATCTAATAACTCTACATACTCAACCCATACCTCCTTAACATCTCATCTTGCACCTCACCCCCTGTTCTTTGTCCACCATCAGAAACTGTAGACCCTTTTTCAAACCTATAGTTTATATTATAGATGATAATTGAACTCACCATTTATATATATTGTGACAAAACCATAAATATCTTAATAGCAGCTATTTGGTTTAAGGCTGTATATTGTTTATATTTGAATGTGTTCACATTGTTCTCCTCCATAATGGAGAGGTATTGGAAACCTACAGGGCACTATAAGTCTATAAGGTGAGACACCTGGGATCCTCACTGCTAGAAGGGAAGACACACATACAACATGAAAAAACACGGGAAGAAAGTGCCCCCAGCAAACTAAGATATTACATTATTAGAAGCCATGGCCAGAAGAACACAACAAATGACAGAGAAGGAGTTTAGGATGTACATAATTAAAATGTTCTGTAAATTAAATGATAATATATGAGAGCAAATACATGCAGCAAAAGATCATTTTGATAAAGAGCTACATAAGCAAATACAGGAAGCAAAATATTACTTCAATAAGGGGATAGAGGTTCTGAAAACAAACAAACAGAAATCTTAAATTGAAAGAAAAATAAATCAAATTAAAGATGTAATAGAAAGCACCACCAACAGAGTAGATCACTTGGAAGACAGAACCTCAGACAATGAAGACAGAATATATGATCTTAAAAGAATGTTGATAATACAGTGAAGATGGTAAGAAAACATGAGCAGAACATTCAAGAATTATGAGATAACATAAAAAGACCCAATTTAAGAATTCTTGAGATAGAGAAAGGCATAGAGGTTCAAACCAAAGGAATAAACAAACTATTCAATGAAATAATATCAGAAAATTTTCCAAACATGAAGAATGAATCGGAAAATCAAATACAAGAGGCTTACAGAATGCCAAATGTACAAAATCACAACAGATCTACACCAAGGCACATTATAATGAAAATACCTAGCATACAGAATAAGGAGATAATTTTAAAAGCCAAAAGAGAAAGGAGTCAGATTACACATAGGGGGAAACCAATTAGGATATTGCAGATTTTCCAACACAGACTGTGAAAGCTAGAAGATCCTGGTACAAAATATACCAAGCTTTGAAAGAAAATGGATGCCAACCAAGAATCTTACATCCAGCAAAATTAAGTTTTAGATTTCAAGATGAAATAAAAACCTTCCATGATAGCTGGGTGCGGTGGCACACGCCTGTAATCCCAGCACTTGGGAGGCTGAGACAGGAGGATCGCGAGTTCAAAGCCAGCCTCAGCAATGGTGAGGCACTTAGCAACTCAGTGAGACCCTGTCTCTAATAAAATACAAAAAAAGTGCTGGGGATGTGGCAAAGTGGTCGAGTGCCCCTGAGTTCAGTCCCCGGTACAAAAAAAAAAAACCTTCCATGATAAACAAAAGTTAAAAGAATTCACAACTTGAAAGCCTACACTACAGAACATCCTCAGCAAAATATTCCATCAGAAGGAAATGAAAACTAACAATGAAAATCAGCAAAGGGAGGAAGGACACTAAAGAAAAAGCCAATCAAAGGAAAAAACCAAGTGAAGTTAAAAACCAAAAATAAACCAAAATGATTGGGAACAAAAACCATGTCTCAATAATAACCCTAAATGTTAATGGCCTGAATTCATCAATTAAAGGATATAGATGGGCAGATTGGATTTAAAACAAAAGACCCAACAATATGCTCCCTTCATGAGACTCATCTCATAGGAGAAGACATCCACAGACTTTAGGTAAAAGGTTAGGAAAAAAACATACCACTCATACGGACTGTGTAAACAAGCAGGGAGTTCCATCCTCATTTCAGATAAAGTAGACTTCAAGCCATTGTTAGTCAAAAGCTATAAAGAAGGACATTTCATACTGCTTAAGGGAAGCATACATCAGCAAGATATAACAATTGTAAATATATATGCCCCCAATTATGGAGCATCTACATACATCAAACAAACACTTCACAATTTTGAGAATCAAATAAATCACAATATAATAATACTGGATGACTTTAACACACCTCTATCACCACTGGATATATCTTCCACACAAAAACTAAACAAAGAAACTATAGATCTCAATAATACAATCAATAATTTAGAGTTAACAGGCAAATATTGAATATATCAACCATCAATGGGTGCTCAGCAGCACATGGATCCTTCTCTAAAATAGACCATATATTATGCCACAAACCTACTCCTAGCAAATACAATAAACAAAAATAGAGATAGTACCTCACATTCTATCAGGGCATAATGGAATGAAATTAGAAATCAATAATAAAATAAAAAATAAAAGCTACTGCAACACCTAGAGACTAAATAACATGCTATTGAATGAAGAATGCATATTAGAAGAAATCAGACGAAATCAGAGTGGAGACTAAAAAAATTCTTAGATGTAAATCAAAATCTATGGGGCTTTATGAAGGCAATGCTAAGAGTAAAGTTCATAGCATGGAGTTCATTTCTTAAAAGAATAAGAAGCCTACAAATAAATGACCTCTAATTCAGCTCAAAGCCCTACAAAAGTAGTAGAAGATAGGAAATATTTAAAATCAGAGCTGAAATCAATGACATTAAAACAAAACAAACAGTTTTTAAAAATTGAGGAAATGAAAAGTTGGTTCTTTGAAAAAATTAATAAAATTGATGAATCCCTAGCCATACAAATGAAGAGGAGAGAGAAAAATCAAATTACTAAAATGCATGATGAAAAAGGAAATATCACAATGGACACTACTGAAAGACAGAAGATAATTAGAAACTATTTTGAAAATTTATACTCCAATAAAATTGAAAATCTTGAAGAAATAAAAAAAAATTCTCGACTCATATAATCTATGCAAACTGAATCAGGATGATATACACAATTTAAACAGAGCAATTTCAAGCAATGGAATAGAAGAAGCCATCATAAGCCTACCAATAAAGAGCAGCCCAGGACCAGATGGATTCATAACTGAGTTCTACAAGACATTCAAAGAAGAATTAATACCAATACTCCTCAAATTATGTAATGAAACAGAAAAAGAGGGAACACTTCCAAACATATTCCATGAGGCCAATATCACCCTGATTCCAAAACCAGACAATGAAACATCATAGAAAGAAAACTTTAGATCAATATCTGTAATAAACATAGGTTCAAAAATTCTCAATAAAATTCTGGCAAGTCAAATACAAAAACCTTATCAAAAAGATAGGGCACAATGATCAAGGGGGGGGGGTCATCCCATGGAGGCAAGCTTGGTTCAATCTATGGAAATCATTAAATGTAATTCATCACATCAATAGACATAAAGATAAGAATTATATGATCATCTGAATACATGTAAAAAAATCATTAGACAAAATACAGCACCCCTTCATGTTCAAAACACTAGAAAAAATATGGATAACAGGACATATATCAACATTGTAAAAGTTATCTACACTAAGCCCAAGGCCAACTTCATTCTAAATGGAGAAAAATTGAAAGCATTTCCTCTAAAAACTGAAACAAGACAGGGATGCCCTCTTTCATCACTTCTATTTAACATATTTCTTGAAACATTGGCCAGAGCAATTAATGAGTTGAAAGAAATTAAAGGGATATGGACAGGAAAAGAAGAACTCAAATTATGACTATTTGTGGATGATATGATTCTATACCTAGAAGATCCAAAACATTCTACCAGAAAACTTCTTGTATTAATAAATGAATTTAGTAAATTAGCAGGATATAACATCAACACTCATAAATCAAAGGCATTTCTGTGCATCAGTGACAAATCCTCTGAAAGACAAACTATGAAAACGACTCCATTTACAATAGCCTAAAAAAATAGAATACTTCAGATTCAACTTAATGAAAGAGGTGAAAGAACTGTACAGTGAAAATTACAAAATGGTAAAGAAAAAAATTAAAGAAGACTTTAGAAGATGGAAATATCTCCCTTGTTCTTGCATAAGTAGAATTATTATTGTCAAAATGACCATACTACAAAAAGCACTACTTAGATTTAATGCAATTTCAATCAAAATCCCAAAAACATTCCTCATAGAAATAGAAAAAGCAGTCATAAAATTCATCTGGAAACATAAGAGATCCAGAGTAGCTAAAGCAATTCTTAGCAAGAAGAGTGAAGCAGGTGGCATCACTATGTCAGATCTTAAACTATATTACAGAGCAATAGTAACAAAAACAGCATGGTATTGGCACCAAAATAGACCTGTAGACCAATGGCACAGAATAGAGGACACAGAGACAAACCCACACAAATACAGATTTCTCCTACTAGACAAAAACGCCAACAAGATATATTGAAGAAATGATAGCCTCTTCAACAAATGGTGCTAGGAAAACTGGAAATCCACATGTAATAAAATGAAATTAAACCTCTATCTCTCACCATGCACAAAACTTAACTCAAAGTGGATCAAGAACCTAGGAATTAAATCAGAGACCTTGTGCCTAATAGAAGAAAAAGTAGGCCCAAATGTTCATCATGTTGGATTAGGCCCTGACTTCCTTAATAGGACTCCTACAGCACAAGAAATAAAATGAAGAATCAATAAATGGGATGGACTCAAAGTAAAAAGCTTCTTCTCCACAAAAGAAATAATCAGTGAGGTTAATAGAGAGCCTATAGAATGGGAGGAAATTTTTACTACATGCACATCATATAGAGCACTAATCTCTAGGGTATATAAATCACACCAAAAACTAAACACCAAAAAATAGTCCAATCAATAAATATGCCAAGGAATTGAACAGACACCTCTCAAAAGATGATATACAATCAATCAAAAAATATATGGAAAAATAAAATGTTCAACATCTCTAGCAATTAGAGAAATGCAAATCAAAATTAAGATTTCATCTCACTCTAGTCATAATGACAGCTATTAAGAATATAAACAAGAGTAATTGTTGGCAAGGATGTGGGAAGAATGGCTCACTCATACATTGCTGGTGGGGCTACAAATTGGTGCAATCAATACGGAAAGCAGTATGGAGATTCCTTGGAAAACTTGGAATAGAACCACCATTTGACCCAGCTCTCCCACTCCTCAGTTTATACCCAGAGGACTTAAAAACAGCATGCTACAGTGATGCAGCCACATCAATGTTGATAGCAGCACAATTCACAATAGTTAAATTGTGGAATTAATCTACATACCCTTGAGTAGATGAATGGATAAAGAAACTTTGGTATATATACACAATATAATATTACTCAGCATTAAAAGAGAATAAAATCATGACATTTGCAGGTAAATGGGTAGAGTTGTGGAATATTGTGCTAAGTGAAGAAAGCCAATCCCAAAAAAAACAAATGTGGAATGTTTCTCTGATATGAGGATGCTGATTCATAATGGGGATTAGTGATAGATAGCTTACCCTCCCCCGCCCTCAGAGTTCTCCACATCCTGAGAGAAGCAACCTTGTTTCATTCTCGGCAGGATGTTTCTTCCCTGGACAGGATGTTTTTTCCCCCGGCAGGATGTTTCTTCCCTGGGCAGAATGTTTCTTTTCCCCAGGCAAGAGCCAATAGGCTTAAAAGGGCATCCTGTTCTAGCCAATGGTGTTGGGGTTGCTCTAGTGCACCCCCCACCAGAAATCCCTATATAAGGCCCTGTCTGAGAGACTCAAATCAGACAGAGAGAGAGACACACGGACACAACATCAGATCGTCGCTGCTGAGAGGAGGAAGACATCGGCTCGTCGCTGCTGAGAGGAGGAAGACATCGGCTCGTCGCTGCAGAGAGGAGGAAGCCACTGCAACAGCTCCAGACCCATCACCTCCAGCTCGACGGCAGCTGCCCCAGCCAGCAGCTCCAGACCCATCGCCTCCAGCCGAAGGCAGCTGCTCCAGCTGACAGCTCCAGACCCATCGCCTCCAGCCGACGGCAGCTGCTCCAGCTGACAGCTCCAGACCGACTACCTTCAGCCCGACGGCCGCTCCCAGCTGACAGCTCCAGCCTCCAGCCAGACAGCAGCTGCTTTAGCCGACAGCTCCAGAGAGCCGGTGCAACCAAGCACCCACCTTCTGTCCAGAGCTTGCACACTCCCCTCTCCCTGACTCCCTTCTCCCACCAGAGCTAGCACACTCCCTTCTCCCTGACTCCCCTCTCCCACCTCTTCGACCTTCGACCAGAGCACCTCTTCTCCGGTTTTCGCTACCGGCTACGAAGGCTGTTAAATAAATCTTTTGGCTGCATGGCTGTCCCCGGTGTGATGCTTTGCCCTTCATTGGTGCCGGGACTCGGATCCTATCTGAGCCGGAGGGCATAATCACCCGGAACTGCCTCAGCCTTCGCCCGGTTTTTGATCGCCGCTCCGACGCATCCACCACCTGTCATCGGATTGGTAAGCCCCCCCACCCCAGAGCTCCTAAACCCGTCAGGCCTTGTACAGTGGGAACTGACCGTTGATCGTCCGGCAGCCCTGCTGGTGGCCTGTACGGGGAGGATCACACCCCACCTAGACCTTCATGGTCACAGTGGACCTCATGGAGCTCTCTCTCTCTCTCTCTCTCCCTTTCCTGGGTAGGTCTCCTCATCCCCAGGGCTCCTAAACCTGTCAGGCCTTGTACAGTGGGAACTGACCGTTGATCGTCCGGCAGCCCCGCTGGTGGCCTGTACAGGGAGGATCGCACCCCACCTAGACCTTCATGGTCACAGTGGACCTCGTGGAGCTCTTTCTCTTTTTGTCTCTCTCTCTCCTTTTCCTGGGTAGGTCTCCTCATCCCCAGTGTGCCTAAACCCGTCAGGCCTTGTACAGTGGGAACTGACCATTGGCTCTCTCTCTCTCTCTTTCTCTCTCTCTCCCTCCCTCTCTCCCTCTCCCTTTCCTGGGAGTAGTTGAAAAAAAGCCCTTTTTCGGCCTCTGGCCTCCGGACTTGGGTCTCTCCTTCCCGTCCAGGACGGGACACGGAAAATCCTTGCGCAAGGTGACCCATTGTTCTTCGGTCCCTTTGGACCCCATCTCTGTTTGACTCCAGTGACGACTGGGTCTCACAGACTTGGATCTCTCTGATATATATATCTTGAGGAGGACGCTCCTCAGGACAATATATCTGTCCCGTTCGGAACGGGAAAATGGGGGCTTCTTCTTCTTCTGCTGCTGCTGCTTCTTCACCCCTCCTGGCTGACTCACTCCTATCCCTCCTGGCTGACTACCCTCCGATCACTCTCTTCTTTGCTCTTGTCCTCACTCTCTTCTTTGGTTTTGCTATCACTCACTATTTGTCACTCTTGTACCCACTCCGACCCCTCCCAGCCAACTCTCCTCTACAATGCCTCTTAAACAACCTAGCCACTCTTGGCCTAACTCCCGATATACAACCAACAAGACTTACCAAGTTTTGCACCCAAGATTGGCCCACATACCCCTTAGATAACCAAAACAAATGGCCTGCTTCTGGGTCCCTGGATCCCTCTATACTGAGAGATCTTTTCAACTTCTGCGAGCGATAAAAAAAATGGGCAGAGATTCCGTATGTTCAGGCTTTCTCCCTCCTCCGTTCGAATCCCTCACTCTGTACCTGCTGCAGCTCCAACAATAGCCTCCTAGCCTGCCAACCGGCTGCTCCCCTACCATCCCCCATATCGTACCCTACCTTAAATCTCTATCTTCTCCTTTGCAGCTCTTCCTTCTCCACAGCTCATGTCTTTCTTGTTCTCAACCTTTAACCAGTTTCTCCTTAGGGATCATCTTGTCACTTCTCATCACCTCAGGGCGAATTCATCTTTTTGGTGCCAACCTCCTAGGAATCCTTTTCACCCTCAAGCCTGACCTACCTGTCTTATCATATCCCCCCCATAACACCCCACGTCGCCCCGTTTCAGCAGGAAGTAGCCAGACTGACATACGACGTCCCACTTCCTAAGAAAACAAAAAGGGGGGAATGATAGATAGCTTACCCTCCCCCGCCCTCAGAGTTCTCCACATCCTGAGAGAAGCAACCTTGTTTCATTCTCGGCAGGATGTTTCTTCCCTGGACAGGATGTTTTTTCCCCCGGGCAGGATGTTTCTTCCCTGGGCAGAATGTTTCTTTTCCCCAGGCAAGAGCCAATAGGCTTAAAAGGGCATCCTGTTCTAGCCAATGGTGTTGGGGTTGCTCTAGTGCACCCCCCACCAGAAATCCCTATATAAGGCCCTGTCTGAGAGACTCAAATCAGACAGAGAGAGACACACGGACACAACATCAGATCGTCGCTGCTGAGAGGAGGAAGACATCGGCTCGTCGCTGCTGAGAGGAGGAAGACATCGGCTCGTCGCTGCAGAGAGGAGGAAGCCACTGCAACAGCTCCAGACCCATCACCTCCAGCTCGACGGCAGCTGCCCCAGCCAGCAGCTCCAGACCCATCGCCTCCAGCCGAAGGCAGCTGCTCCAGCTGACAGCTCCAGACCCATCGCCTCCAGCCGACGGCAGCTGCTCCAGCTGACAGCTCCAGACCGACTACCTTCAGCCCGACGGCCGCTCCCAGCTGACAGCTCCAGCCTCCAGCCAGACAGCAGCTGCTTTAGCCGACAGCTCCAGAGAGCCGGTGCAACCAAGCACCCACCTTCTGTCCAGAGCTTGCACACTCCCCTCTCCCTGACTCCCTTCTCCCACCAGAGCTAGCACACTCCCTTCTCCCTGACTCCCCTCTCCCACCTCTTCGACCTTCGACCAGAGCACCTCTTCTCCGGTTTTCGCTACCGGCTACGAAGGCTGTTAAATAAATCTTTTGGCTGCATGGCTGTCCCCGGTGTGATGCTTTGCCCTTCATTGGTGCCGGGACTCGGATCCTATCTGAGCCGGAGGGCATAATCACCCGGAACTGCCTCAGCCTTCGCCCGGTTTTTGATCGCCGCTCCGACGCATCCACCACCTGTCATCGGATTGGTAAGCCCCCCCACCCAGAGCTCCTAAACCCGTCAGGCCTTGTACAGTGGGAACTGACCGTTGATCGTCCGGCAGCCCTGCTGGTGGCCTGTACGGGGAGGATCACACCCCACCTAGACCTTCATGGTCACAGTGGACCTCATGGAGCTCTCTCTCTCTCTCTCTCTCCCTTTCCTGGGTAGGTCTCCTCATCCCCAGGGCTCCTAAACCTGTCAGGCCTTGTACAGTGGGAACTGACCGTTGATCGTCCGGCAGCCCCGCTGGTGGCCTGTACAGGGAGGATCGCACCCCACCTAGACCTTCATGGTCACAGTGGACCTCGTGGAGCTCTTTCTCTTTTTGTCTCTCTCTCTCCTTTTCCTGGGTAGGTCTCCTCATCCCCAGTGTGCCTAAACCCGTCAGGCCTTGTACAGTGGGAACTGACCATTGGCTCTCTCTCTCTCTCTTTCTCTCTCTCTCCCTCCCTCTCTCCCTCTCCCTTTCCTGGGAGTAGTTGAAAAAAGCCCTTTTTCGGCCTCTGGCCTCCGGACTTGGGTCTCTCCTTCCCGTCCAGGACGGGACACGGAAAATCCTTGCGCAAGGTGACCCATTGTTCTTCGGTCCCTTTGGACCCCATCTCTGTTTGACTCCAGTGACGACTGGGTCTCACAGACTTGGATCTCTCTGATATATATATCTTGAGGAGGACGCTCCTCAGGACAATATATCTGTCCCGTTCGGAACGGGAAAATGGGGGCTTCTTCTTCTTCTTCTGCTGCTGCTTCTTCACCCCTCCTGGCTGACTCACTCCTATCCCTCCTGGCTGACTACCCTCCGATCACTCTCTTCTTTGCTCTTGTCCTCACTCTCTTCTTTGGTTTTGCTATCACTCACTATTTGTCACTCTTGTACCCACTCCGACCCCTCCCAGCCAACTCTCCTCTACAATGCCTCTTAAACAACCTAGCCACTCTTGGCCTAACTCCCGATATACAACCAACAAGACTTACCAAGTTTTGCACCCAAGATTGGCCCACATACCCCTTAGATAACCAAAACAAATGGCCTGCTTCTGGGTCCCTGGATCCCTCTATACTGAGAGATCTTTTCAACTTCTGCGAGCGATAAAAAAAATGGGCAGAGATTCCGTATGTTCAGGCTTTCTCCCTCCTCCGTTCGAATCCCTCACTCTGTACCTGCTGCAGCTCCAACAATAGCCTCCTAGCCTGCCAACCGGCTGCTCCCCTACCATCCCCCATATCGTACCCTACCTTAAATCTCTATCTTCTCCTTTGCAGCTCTTCCTTCTCCACAGCTCATGTCTTTCTTGTTCTCAACCTTTAACCAGTTTCTCCTTAGGGATCATCTTGTCACTTCTCATCACCTCAGGGCGAATTCATCTTTTTGGTGCCAACCTCCTAGGAATCCTTTTCACCCTCAAGCCTGACCTACCTGTCTTATCATATCCCCCCCATAACACCCCACGTCGCCCCGTTTCAGCAGGAAGTAGCCAGACTGACATACGACGTCCCACTTCCTAAGAAAACAAAAAGGGGGGAATGATAGATAGCTTACCCTCCCCCGCCCTCAGAGTTCTCCACATCCTGAGAGAAGCAACCTTGTTTCATTCTCGGCAGGATGTTTCTCTTCCCTGGACAGGATGTTTTTTCCCCCGGGCAGGATGTTTCTTCCCTGGGCAGAATGTTTCTTTTCCCCAGGCAAGAGCCAATAGGCTTAAAAGGGCATCCTGTTCTAGCCAATGGTGTTGGGGTTGCTCTAGTGCACCCCCCACCAGAAATCCCTATATAAGGCCCTGTCTGAGAGACTCAAATCAGACAGAGAGAGACACACGGACACAACATCAGATCGTCGCTGCTGAGAGGAGGAAGACATCGGCTCGTCGCTGCTGAGAGGAGGAAGACATCGGCTCGTCGCTGCAGAGAGGAGGAAGCCACTGCAACAGCTCCAGACCCATCACCTCCAGCTCGACGGCAGCTGCCCCAGCCAGCAGCTCCAGACCCATCGCCTCCAGCCGAAGGCAGCTGCTCCAGCTGACAGCTCCAGACCCATCGCCTCCAGCCGACGGCAGCTGCTCCAGCTGACAGCTCCAGACCGACTACCTTCAGCCCGACGGCCGCTCCCAGCTGACAGCTCCAGCCTCCAGCCAGACAGCAGCTGCTTTAGCCGACAGCTCCAGAGAGCCGGTGCAACCAAGCACCCACCTTCTGTCCAGAGCTTGCACACTCCCCTCTCCCTGACTCCCTTCTCCCACCAGAGCTAGCACACTCCCTTCTCCCTGACTCCCCTCTCCCACCTCTTCGACCTTCGACCAGAGCACCTCTTCTCCGGTTTTCGCTACCGGCTACGAAGGCTGTTAATAAATCTTTTGGCTGCATGGCTGTCCCCGGTGTGATGCTTTGCCCTTCAATTAGGGGGTAGCATGGGAGGAATGGAGGAACTTTAGATAGGGCAAAGGGGAGAAAAGGGCATTGTGTGGGCAGAGGGGTAGGAAGACAGTGGAATGAGATGGACATCATTACCCTAAGTACATGTATGAAGACATGAATGGTGTGACTCTACATTTTGTATAACCAGAGACATGAAAAGTTGTGCTCTGTATGTGTACTATGATTGAAATGCATTCTCCTGTCATATATAAAAATACAATAAATAAACAAATTTAAAAAAAATAAAGTGGGTTTCTTGTAGGCAAAAAAAAAGACCAAAACAACAACAACAAAAAAAACACCAACTACTATTTCATCAACATTTTCAATTACTTGATAAAAAAGGTATTTTAATCATTAAATGTAGCTTTCTAATGGCCATATATAAAGAAGTAATACAACCTCCAGAACATTAATAAGCCGTTTAAGAAGACTTGCAAATATTTTAAGCAACTATTATAGTGTGGGTAGTTAAAAAAAAAAAAAACCTGGAATCACAAATGTAAGAGAAATATATAAAAATTGAAGAATATTGTTAGAAGGTGAATGAAATGTGAATGAGATTGAAATGTAGATCTATGAAAAAGAGTTAAAAGAGTTGAAATTATTTAATCAGAAGTTGAAAAAAAAAGTATGGTGCATTCTAAAAATGATGACCATACAATATGTTTTTTTTTTTTTTTTTTTTTTTCCTGGAGGGTGCAAAATAGGGAAATTCTGACTTAAGGGAGGAGGTTATTATGTTACATAAATAGGAATTTTTTGACTTCTCATAATTTGAGATTCATAATTCTAAAATGGCTCCCAAATTTCTAGCACCTGATGTGCATGTCCTGTATTACTTCCTCCCATAAGTGTGGGTGGAACACATGAAAGTGATGCAATATGATTCTCTTGATTATATTACACTATAAGGCAAAAGGGATTTTGCAGACAAAATTAAGATCCCAAATTACTTGACCTTTAAATATGGAGATTACTAAAGTGGGCCTGATTTAGTCACATGAGTCCTTTAAATCTGGATCCAGAGGTTATACTGATGTAATCAAAGATTGGAACCATGAGAAAAAACTTGGTGTACTGCTGATAACTTGAAGATAGAGGGGGCCATGTAACAAGGTATGTGGATAATAGTTAAGGGCTGAGGGGCCCCTGACTAAAAGCCAGTAAGGAAACAAACCTTCACCTGTGTTAGTCCGCTTTCCATTGCTGTGATTAGATACCTAAGACAATCAGTTTAAAGAAAGAAAGATTTATTTTTGTTTATGGATGGTTTCAGTGGTTTCAGTCTAAGATTGGCTCCAATTCCTTGGACCTGAGGCAAGGCAGAATATCATGGTGGTGGTACCATGAAGCAGACGTAGTAGATTACTTCATTTTAGCCAGGAAATTGAGAAAGAAGGGAAGGGACTAGGGACACGATAAAGTCCTCAAGGGCACACCCTAAGTACCCACTCCTTTCAACTAGATTTTACATACTACAGTTTGCACAACCTCCAATCAGTCCAAAAGGTTGTGATTCCCTCAAAGGTTTAATAAGTTGATGAGATGAAAGTTCTCACAATCCAATTACTTCCCTAAAGACTCAGCCTCAAACATTGCTGCATTAGGGACCTAGCCTTCAACACATGAGCCTTTGTGGGTCATTTCAAATCCAAACTGCAGTCACAGTCCTATGATTGCCAGAAATCACATTC
The DNA here is from genome assembly GCA_025594165.1 of Tamias sibiricus. Lineage (NCBI taxonomy): Eukaryota > Metazoa > Chordata > Mammalia > Rodentia > Sciuridae > Tamias > Tamias sibiricus. Next base: position 91,201,883 of record CM046667.1, on the reverse strand, counting down.
TTCCAAGAAGAAAAATGAATTTGATAAAGGATTTTCTCACACAGCCTTCCAGAAAAGAACTTAGCCTAGACAATACCTTGATGCCAGGCTTGTGGTGCCCTGAGAAGAGAACCTGGCTATACCCTGATGGACTCTTGATCTACAGAAACTCTGAGATAATAACTTTGCATTGTTTGAATTTGCTAAGTGTGAGGAAATTTATTATACAGGAATAGAAAAATAATACACATTTGTCACTGCCTGGGGGCAAGTTGTTGTTCTAAGCAGCAGAGCTGTAGAAAGAACTCAGAGACAAAATAGAAAAGAAAAGGTTATTTTAATTTTCCCAGGCAAGGCAAGGTCCCACTCTCGCACCGTCTGGCAGGAGAATGGTCCACAGGAGAAAATGGCGCCTGCTGGCCTTCTCCTCTGGTCTAAGTACTCTTAGATCCCGCAGTCAAGTCCTGTGAGATTCCAGGCCAAGTTTTCCCGAGCAAGATCCGGAAGGCAGTAATGCCCGAGGCATTTTCGATGTAAACAAACGCGGTCTGGGCCAACTCTTCAATCAGGGCTTCTGCACACATTTTATTTTTGAAATAACTTAGAATAAATATTGAAAAAGCATACTACATAATCTAATAGGACAGAAAAAAGATTATCACCTATTAAATTAGTTGAAATAAAATGGTTCTAATTGTTGTACTATGGAAAATGGTAGTATTCCCCCCTAGTGACATTTATGAAGAGATTGACTAAATAGCTATCTGACTGGATCAGTTTAGGCAAAGCTTGTCTGAGTGACAGGGCTGGAATAAAGATATTTTAAGCTATAAAAATTACTATAAAAATTAATTCATAGAATTTACATTGACCACAGATGCATTTTTTTAAAAATCGTTAGGATATTTTTTCTTCCTGTGTAAAATCATTCTGTGTTACTTCTTATCCATTTGCCTTCCTGGTCCACTTGCCTCTTATCTTTGTCCTGGTCTGTGCCTTAGGAGACTTATGCCGAATAACTATCCTCTTGCATCTCTTGATCAGTTTTTTTTATGGGTTTCAGTCAATGGGGGTCAATCACAAGGGATTGGGAAATGAAAATAGAGAGGGGGGGGGAGCCTTTACTTCACTCTGCCTCCACCTTCCAATCTTTTGTTATTGATACTATTTTCCTCTGCCCTAAAGGTGGTATTAGCTTCCCACTATGGTTCCTGTTGGGGCTTCCCAGTATTTGTTGGTTTTCTCAAGCCTACTCACTCACATCTTTTTAAAAGTGTGCTCATTAATTGATGTTTATTTAAACAATATGGTTGAATTCTGTTCCCTACCATTATTCTAAATGGAATATATCCAGGCTAAGTTTGATAACTGATTTTTTCTTTTGAAAGATTGTAGTTGGTTGTTCTCTGAAAGCTTACAGTTAAAACACACAAAGATGCTGGTTTTGGTTATCCACATGCATCCTTGGGTAAGCAACAAAGGATGGTATGGACATTGATGTTTCTAGGTTTTATTTGGCAAGGCTACTTTTCAAAGACTAATTGGAGAAAATATAAGGCAGGAATGCTTTTTCTCCCCTCCAAGAAGAAAATTTCACTAATTATATAATTCCTGATTTTTTCTTTGTTCTCTCACTCATTCCTCCATTGTTTGCATTTAATTGGTAAATTTGGAGA